>OY992519.1:29021401-30403901 GCA_963921215.1 Scoparia ambigualis | reverse complement strand
GCTCTGTCTCTTTCATCAGGCTGACATACGCTGACGCTAATTTAAGCTGACAAATCAACATGACCTATGTTCAAATGCGTTTCTAAACAGGCCGCATAACATAAAACCTTTTTGTTGTTACCTTATAGTTTTTAATTCATAGCGTTTTATGGTTCTTGATTCAAAGGCTTGACACGTGTTGTCAAGGAAAAAATCTATTATTATTTTACCTTTATCTTGTTGTTCTTGTTGGTTTTTTTATTGTATCATTTTTATTAAAGTATTTTTGATCTCGTCTTGAAACTTAATGTGTTTACATTCATGGTCATTCGGAGCCGAATATTAACGACGATTTGGGTTATGTGTCAGTGGCGCAAACAAGAAAGAAGTTACCTATATCTGATCACGGACCTGAAATATCTGATAGCCAAAAGTGAGCACAGGTTGTATGAACTGTAGGAGAATAAACTGTAAGTACCTTTACTAATTATACTTACCTAGAGCAGTTGACGAGTTCAAGTAAATTTAGTAACGTGTAAATAAAATAGATTCATTGATAAGAGTACAGGAAGACATAGAAAAAAAGATTCAAAGAAATTTTAACAATTTTAAAAAATCACCGAGAGAAAGATTAAATGCGTCTTATATTGAAACTAGAATAGATAACATAGAAAAGCTATGGATAACTTTCAACACAACGCATCAAAAATTAATTCATGAGTTTGACTTCTAGGAATCTGCATACAATGGTAAAGATTTTTATGGTTTAGTGGAGGATTTGTATACAGATTATAAAACTGAACTTAAGGAGCGTTTAAAACTATGCAATAGCTCCCATAAACTGGATTCGTCGGAAGCTCCCAATGATTTGCAACATATTGGTGTGAAGTTACCAAGCATTGCCATATCGCTATTTTCTGGAGATTATTCGGAGTGGACAACGTTCAGAGATCTCTATTTGTCCCTGATTCATCATAATAAAACGTTACAAGATGTGCAGAAGCTTCATTATTTGAAGAGTTATTTGACAGGTGAAGCTGAACAACTGCTGCGGCATTTACCGATATCAAGCGATAACTACTCTGTGTGCTGAGAATTGTTAGATCGTAGATTCAATAACAAAAAATATGTAACAAATTGTATTTTACAGAAGTTTTTCAGCCAAAAAAACATTGTTCACGAAACGTCAAGTGCTCTAAAAGAACTATTTGATAGTACCAACGAATGCCTTAATGCCTTAAAAAATGTAGGGGTGAATGTGGAGAATTGGGATGTTATAGTTATATATATTCTTTCATTGAAATTAGACACTGAGTCTCGCAAACAATGGGAGGCTAAAATTTGCAATGTTACTAATGAGTTACCAACCTTAAAACAGTTTTTAGAATTTTTAGAACACAAATTTAGGTCACTTGAATTCTTAAACCCTAAAATTATGAAAGTTGCCCAATCACATCATGTTACAAATAATATGACTTATAATAATACTGTTCCTTGTTCCTTTTGTTCTGACTGTACTCACAAATTAGGAAATTCGCGAAGGAAAGCCTATCAACTCGTCGCAATTTTGTTCAAACCTCAAATCTTTGTTATAACTGCCTAGGAGCTAATCATTCCGTTTTTTCTTGTCGTTTGACCACTTGATGTAGAATCTGCAAAAAAAAACACCATTCATTATTGCATATCAACAATACCAAAGTAGCACTGGATAGCCCAGAAGGTACATTGCAAGTTAGAGAAGACGATGTTGTGGCGGCAACAGCAACAACATCAAGTGAGATAACAGAAGTCAAGTAACCACTTGTTTCTCTAACAACAATGGTCAAGTGCTTTTAGCTACAGCTTTGATAAAAGCTGAAACGAACAACGGATCCTTTATGACACTAAGGTCGTTATTGGACCAGGGATCACAAGCCTCTTTTATTACGGAGGCTGCAGTTCAACTACTTGGACTGAAGAAGACGCAAACCACTAGTGTCATATCGGGGGTAGGAGGTGACGGTAGTACATCACTGAGTTCCAAACATGTAGTACATATCACACTGCAATCAATTCAAGATCCAACGTTCAACATTCAAGTTAAAGCTCACGTTCTTAACAAACTAACGCCATTCCTTCCAGAAAGAAAGTTTATGATAAATTTATGCCCAAACATACTAAGAATTACTTTAGCAGATCCAAATTTTAATATACCGAACAAAATTGACCTATTGCTGGGAGCGGAAGTATATTGTCAAATATTGATTGAAGGTTTAGTAAAAGGGCCTAAAGGGATCAAAATACAAAATTCGGTTGGATTTTGTCTGGCGAAATAAATAATGGTGACGGGAATATCACTAAGAGTTGCAACATAGTCACTCTTCACACAGATGTTAGGAACGATGACTTTGATCTTAGAAAATTTTGGGACATGGAGTCTGAACGTTTTTCTCTAAAAAAACAATTTACACCCGAAGAACAGCGCTGTGAAGATTGGTTCAAACAAACCACTGTGAGGGACTCTTCTGGCCGTTACGTTGTTAGACTGCCATTTAGAAATGTCGATCAAAGATGCAAATATGGAAATTCAAAGGAAATCGCTACCAAAAGATTCTTGTCATTAGAAAGACGTTTACTCAAGTCACCAGCCATAAAAACTCAATATACCAATGTAATTTTGGAGTACTTGAAGCTCGGCTATATGGAAAGAATTCCAATAGAAGATATTAGTAGATCAGATAGCGTGTATTTACCTCACCATGCTGTGATCAGGTCTGACAGAACTA
Organism: Scoparia ambigualis; assembly: GCA_963921215.1. Lineage (NCBI taxonomy): Eukaryota > Metazoa > Arthropoda > Insecta > Lepidoptera > Crambidae > Scoparia > Scoparia ambigualis. The sequence goes on along the minus strand of OY992519.1, from coordinate 30,401,157 downwards.
ACACAAAGCTACGGGTTGTCTACGACGCGTCATGTCGAGACAAAAATGACGTATCTTTAAACAGCGAGCTGATGGTGGGGCCCACTTTGCAGGCAGATCTTCGTCATATAGTCATGAGATGGAGACTGCATCCTATTTGCCTGGTGGCCGACATAATTAAAATGTACCTACAGATCAGAGTCGCGGATAGTGATGTGAACTGTCAAAGATTGATTTGGCGGAATACACCAGTCGAAAACTTTCAACATTTGCGTCTGTTGAGGGTAACATTCGGTACTGCGTCCGCTCCCTATTTGGCAGTTAGAGCTCTTCATCAAGTTGCATATGATGAAGGGAGGAATTTACAATTGGCATCAACCAGAATTTTAAACGACTTTTATATGGATGATTTATTAACAGGGTGCCAAACGATCGCAGAAGGTAAACAAATATTTGTAGAGATTAGTGACATATTAAATAAAGGAGGGTTCAAGCTACAAAAATGGTCAAGCAATATTAAGGAGTTATTGAATGAAATAAATAACGAATATGTAACTAAAGAAGATAATATGGAATTAAAAATAGACGAAATAATAAAAATACTGGGTCTTACCTGGAATCGACGAACTGATGGTTTTGAATACTCTGTGCAGCTACCGCCGGTCAGTGAACCTGTAACGAAAAGAAAAGTTATTAGTGATATCGCAAAACTGTTTGATCCATTGGGATGGATAGCTCCAATTATAGTCAAAGCAAAAATATTTATACAACGGCTTTGGCTTGCAGGAATTAGTTGGGATGAAGAGCTGCCACCAAAGTTGTTAAGCGACTGGATTACTTACCGCGGAGATCTTGTAGCACTTACGAAATTCCGCTTACCAAGATGGATCGGGATAAATAAGAATTACGTTACGTTTGAACTGCATGGCTTCAGTGATGCCTCCAACGATGCCTACGCGGCCGTTATTTACGCTCGCATCATAGATGAAGCTGAAAATATACATGTTCATCTAATAACTTGTAAGACTAAAGTAGCCCCAATAAAACAAGTGTCTATTCCACGGCTGGAATTATGTGGAGCAGTACTGTTGGCTAAGTTGTTAAGAGAAGTTGCAGAAGTTTTAAAGGTACCTAAAGAAAATCTGTTTGCTTGGACTGATTCAACAGTTGTGTTGGCTTGGTTGAGTAGTCATCCAAGCCGTTGGAAAACATTTATCGCAAATCGAGTGTCAGAGATTTTAAATGTTTTGGACAGAAATCAATGGTCACATGTAGATTCGAATGATAATCCAGCTGATTGCGCATCAAGAGGTGTCCAACCATCAGCATGTGATACAATTCCGTTATGGAAAACTGGTCCAAGGAGGTTAAAGAGCTCAACTATAAATGATGTCAGAAAATTAGTTGATGATACAAATTTAGAAGAGAGATGTTTAAAAGTACATCATGCAGTGGATGAAAGTGAAAGTAGTTCGTGGACCAAGTTTTCATCGTTACGAAAGTTGCAGAGAGTAGTAGCCTACTGCAAAAGGTTCATAGAAAAAACAAAGGGATCCGTTGAAATGTTCCCAGTATGGTTAACTAATAAAGAATTAACTCACGCATTGCATATCTGTATCAGAGCATGTCAATCGGAATATTTCGTTCAAGACATCAAAGATATTAAGGTAAATAAGACTATAAATAAGAAAAGTAAACTTACCACATTGACCATAGCTGACGCTCACGAACGAACATTGCACGGTGTTCCTCAGTTGATGATAAACTTTATACCATCTAAATATTGGATATTCGACATTAAAAATCGTACAAAAATGTTTGTACGAAAGTGTGTTAAGTGCGTACGGTACAATGCACAGGCCAGCAATCAACTTATGGATCAGTTGCCCCCCTCACGAGTAACACCAATTCGTTCTTTTTATCAAAGTGGTGTAGATTATGCCGGGCCCATTCAAATTAGAACAACCAAAGGGCGGGGTCATCGATCATATAAAGGCTACATATGTTTATTTGTGTGTATGGCAACTAGGGCCATACATTTGGAAGCGGTGAGTGACCTTACATCACAAGGATTCCTTGCCGCGTTTCGGCGTTTTGTTGCTAGACGAGGACATTGCGCAGATCTGTTTAGTGACAATGGTACAAATTTTGTGGGTTCAGCACGCGAGCTCAGGACGCTGTGGGCTCAGGAAAGGTCAACCTTAACAAGAGAGATAGCGGAGAGTTTGGCATCGAACGGTACAACATGACATTTCATTCCGCCACATGCTCCACATTTCGGTGGAATATGGGAGGCCGGAATAAAATCCACCAAACACAACCTAAAACGCGTCATAGGAACAGATACATTAACTTTTGAAGAGATTAGCACGCTTTTATGCCAAATCGAAGCATGTCTTAACTCGCGACCAATGTCCCAAATTAGTGTCAACTCACAGGAGTCAGTACCTCTTACCCCTGGACATTTTTTGATTGGGGAACCGTTGATCTTGGTACCAGACAACAATTACGAAACCTCATCGGTCTCCAGTTTGAAGCGTTGGCAACTAACTCAAAGGATGCTGCAAAACTTTTGGCGAAGGTGGTCGAATGAATATTTGACGCAGTTCTTTCATCGTCACAAATGGGCGTATAAAACGCCAGAACCTAACATTGGTGACGTAGTTCTCGTTAAGGAAGACGATTTTCCTCCAGCAAGATGGCTGTTAGGGGTTATCACAGATAAACACAAAGGTTTTGACAACATTACGAGAGTTGTAAGCTTAAAATGTAAAGGTGTTATAATAAAGCGACCCATCACGAAGTTGTGTGTGTTGCCGGTTAATACTTAAACTTTGTAAATATATTTTTTTTTAATGTTTAACTAACTATTTAGTTTAAAGATTTAGTTTAGTCTAATGCAGAAATATTTTGAATGTTTATTATTTACATTCGAAGTTATTACAGTCCACTGTCTTTATTATGGACGTTCACAGTGGGCGGAAGTTATGTACATTTTGTGCATGGTGGGCGGAATGTTCAAATGCGTTTCTAAACAGGCCGCATAACATAAAACCTTTTTGTTGTTACCTTATAGTTTTTAATTCATAGTGTTTTATGGTTCTTGATTCAAAGGCTTGACACGTGTTGTCAAGGAAAAAAACTATTATTATTTTATCTTTATCTTGTTGTTCTTGTTGGTTTTTTTATTGTATCATTTTTATTAAAGTATTTTTGATCTCGTCTTGAAACTTAATGTGTTTTCATTCAACCTATGACAGAGAGTCTGCCACTGTGTGACTTGCCTATACATAATGGGATAGGACTCACGTCTCTTGCAGCGGTTTCTCACTCGGACCGCATTTCTCTCCTAAGCAAGTATTTTCTGTAACAATAAGATTAATTTTTAAACGATGTCATACTCGATTGCCCGTGCCTATTCCAGATTAGGTATAAGTTCCTTGGCATGCAGTTGGTTGGGTTGCTGTAAAGCGGTGTGCGTTTGCAGGTGGCGGTGCTGCGCTCGCTGTCGCACCCCAACGTGCTGCGGCTGGCGGGCGTGCTGTACAAGGAGCGGCGGCTGCACCTCGTCACCGAGTACGTGCCCGGCGGCACGCTGCACCAGCTGCTGCAGGTACCGACCCCCCCCCCCCCCCCACACACACACACAAACGTCACATAGATAGTCGACTATTCTCCCCAAAGGGTTAGTCGGAGATTAAGCAATGAGGACCGCAGAAGCAGTGCACTGCCATAGTCCACAATACACTAAATGACAACTGCACATGTGCTCACGTGAAAGGTGGTTACCCATCGGCTCTCTATGCTGTTAGATGTATGTGCAGTATTCGATCAAAAATCCTTTATTGAATTGAAATTATTATAAGTTGCCTACTTACTGCACTTCCTCATACTTTTAAAGTTGCTAATTACTCAATGATGCTGTGAGCAGAGTAGGGCTTCGTTTCAGCTTTACCAAAACGTCCACAATCGAGTGGAAAAGAGTCTTAAAGTCCAAATGTTAACAGGCCGTTGACATACAAAGAGTTATGCATCTGAAAGCTTATTACTTTTTGTTCAAAATAATAAGAAAATTACATTTTGTATCTTATAGCAATGTATATGTTTACTAACTAGTAATCACAGGGAATACCCTGTAGATAGATAGATAGATACAACGCTTTATTGCACACACAAAAATAAAGAAAAGTACAAACTGCTTAGGTACTGCATTAAAAAAATTATGTAATTTATTAAGAATACTACAGACGGATTTTATTAGGTTAAAGTCTGATCTAACTGCTTCAAATTTAAATTATATATTCAATGCAATTCATTTACGTATCGCAGGACAGCCAGACGGCGCTGAGCTGGTCGCTGCGGGCGCGGCTGGCGCGGGACATCGCGCGCGGCCTGCGCTACCTGCACCGCCGCCGCGTCATACACCGCGACCTCAACTCGCACAACTGCCTCGTGCGCGCGGTGAGCTACCCCCCGCCGCCCCCCGCCTCACCCCCGCTGCTACCTGCACCGCCGCCGCGTCATACACCGCGACCTCAACTCGCACAACTGCCTCGTGCGCGCGGTGAGCTACCCCCCGCCTCCCCCCGCCTCACCCCCGCTGCTACCTGCACCGCCGCCGCGTCATACACCGCGACCTCAACTCGCACAACTGCCTCGTGCGCGCGGTGAGCTACCCCCCGCCTCCCCCCGCCTCACCCCCGCTGCTACCTGCACCGCCGCCGCGTCATACACCGCGACCTCAACTCGCACAACTGCCTCGTGCGCGCGGTGAGCTACCCCCCGCCTCCCCCCGCCTCACCCCCGCTGCTACCTGCACCGCCGCCGCGTCATACACCGCGACCTCAACTCGCACAACTGCCTCGTGCGCGCGGTGAGCTACCCCCCGGCTCCCCCCGCCTCACCCCCGCTGCTACCTGCACCGCCGCCGCGTCATACACCGCGACCTCAACTCGCACAACTGCCTCGTGCGCGCGGTGAGCTACCCCCCGCCTCCCCCCGCCTCACCCCCGCTGCTACCTGCACCGCCGCCGCGTCATACACCGCGACCTCAACTCGCACAACTGCCTCGTGCGCGCGGTGAGCTACCCCCCGCCTCACCCCGCCTCACCCCCGCTGCTACCTGCACCGCCGCCGCGTCATACACCGCGACCTCAACTCGCACAACTGCCTCGTGCGCGCGGTGAGCTACCCCCCCCGCCTCCCCCCGCCTCACCCCGGCTGCTACCTGCACCGCCGTCGCGTCATACACCGCGACCTCAACTCGCACAACTGCCTCGTGCGCGCGGTGAGCATCCTCCCCACCTCATCCCGGCTGCTCATTAAACTAAAGCATTTGTGACACAAGACTGACTTATGTGGAGCCGCCGTGCGATAGCTCGTTCGGGCTCAGATCTCCCTTTCCCAAAATGATCCTCTTCGAAATGTACCTTTTTACACGCAAGTGTAGTAACATAATAGGCTTGAGTGCACTAAAAATAAATCGGGTGGATTGGCGTTTCTAATGATCATTATGATTTTTAGAAACAAAATATATCAAATATTCATTATAATAAATTGGGATTATTAATATCGACAATAATACGCATTCACTCATATGACATTAAACGCCAATCAAAAGCCGTGACATCACGCCGTGCCAAATGGGGTGAACCTCCTAGTGGAGGTAGTTCTCGCCCACCTCCTCCTACCGTCCACCCTGGGCAACGGCATCATAGGCTCCCTAGTTTGTGGTGACGGCTGAATGTTCTCTCTGCGGTGGTAGGTTCCGTAAGGAGCCGCCTGGTATGCTACCACCCTCTTGCCGCAGTCTTATTGCGTTCCGTTGGTGTGCAGGAGTACCAGTGCCATTGGGGATGGGAAGTGGCTAGTTGCACTGTCTGGAAGTGAACAGTACTGATGTCACGACTATTTTGTACAGGGCAGCTCGACCTGGAGGGTAGCGGGACCCGAAACACGGTCTTGCCGTTGGCCGAACGCAGTTAGTAGGGGGCCCAAGTAGTGCGCTAGCCACGTGCAAAAGGCTGCCCCGCCAACTTGCGAATAATCCCATAAATGCGTCACCATGCCAGTTGGCGACTGGATGGGAGGACCCGGTGGACATTCTTGGGGGGTTCGGGCGTCCCCGCAGTCTCCAGATTGAGTTTCCCACGTGATGGTTTATTCGGAGTACACCGGTTGGTTCGCTGAGCAGTGCCTCAGCTGTATTCCACATCTTCAACTTCACTCTCATGGAAAGTAAGAAAAATGTTGAAACAACGGCTATATTTCCTTCCAAAAAGAGTGCACCTCACTAACATCCGTGGTTTGCACTCCAATCTCAAACAGGTCCACCACCATCTTGAAACCGACAAACCGTACTTATTCTTTTTGACGGAGACGCAGATAGCAACACCGTCGGACGTGTTGTGCTTTAATTACCCGGGTTACTGTCTTGAACAAAAGTTTAAAAAGTACGCCGGCGTTTGTGTGTTTGTGCGCGATGACGTTTGCTGTAAGCGTCTCCATGGCTTTTAAAAACCAGGGTTTTCCGCTTTATGAATTTTGGTCGACACCGGAGTGGAGAAATTCATCTACGTCGGTGTTTACCGCTCACACACACCGGGGACCAAGAGACGACCAGGCTCATGGAATATTTATCGTAGACAGCAGATCTAGCCAATCAAAGGTACTCTGCAGCGGAAGTAATTTTTCTTGAGGATTTTAATGCTCACCATAGTGAGTGGCTGTTCCCGTACAAGAAAGCTGACCATGCTGGACGAGAAGCGCGCAAGTTTGCATTGTCGCTGGATCTCACCCAGATGGTGAATGTGGCAACGCGGGTACCTGATGCTGATGGCCATACGCCAAACTGTCTCGATCTTTTACTGACGGTCTCAGCTCCCCTGGGAACGTCTGATTATTGTGTGGTGAAATCCGTATCAGTCTGCTCGCAGCCTGATGTCAGCCCTAGGGGCACGAGGGGTGTCTGGCGTTACGAGTCAGCTACTTGGGACGAGATGCGGCACTTCTTTGCATCATACCCTTGACCCCAAGTGTGTTTTTCTTCGAACGATCCTTCTAGTTCTGCAGACGCGATCGTCGAAGTGATTCGTCAGGGAATGGAATACTTTATTCCGTTCTCTGACGTCCCTCACGGTCACAATGTTAATTTAATGAGAATTTGATTTAATGAGAACTGTGCAAGCGCACGTACGTAAAGAATTCGCTTACCAAGCCTGGGTATGCGCTCGTGACTGTAAAGAAGGCTCGGAAGGTTCGTGCGAATAATAAGGCCTTCAACTCTGCAGCTAAGCGGTGCAAAAGAATGGTCCGCAAGGCGCAATTCGACCATATAAGCCGCATAGGAGCCAGACTAGCATCTTACCCTGCTGGTAGTAAGCAGTTCTGGTCTCTGTCTAAGTCGGTCGAGTCAAACTTTTGCCGGCCCACTTTGCCCCCCATGCTGCGACTCGATGGGACTTTGGCCTACACTGCAACGAAAAAGCAACTCTTTTTGCATCTCTGTTCGCGGGCAATTCGTTTCTAGATGCAAACCTTGCAAAGCCACTAACTTTACCTCAATGTGGTGCTTCCATGCCAAGTGTCACCATTGACATCAGTGTCAACATTGACCATTGACACCAAAGAGGTAAGAAAAGCTTTGCAGAATCTGGACGTGAATAAGGCCAGCGGCCCGGACGGGATTCGGCCTTTCTCTTCTTACTAGAGCGGTTCCTCAGTTCTGGAAGCTTGCAAATGTGCAGCCCGTGCCCAAGAAGGGCGATCGTGCCGACGCCACCAACTACAGACCAATTACCATCACCTCCATACTCTGCAAAGTTATGGAAAGGGTACTGAATAGAAAGTTTTTGTCGTATCTAGAATCCCACGACCTCCACAGCGACTGCCAGTATGGCTTTCGGCGGGGCCGTTCTACGGGGGACCTTCTGGTGTACGTTACACATTGCTGGGGCGAGGCAATCAAGAAGCATGGCGAAGCGCTTGCCGTGTCGCTTGACATCTCGAAAGTCTTTGACAGGGTCTGGCACGCTAGCTTGCTGAGCAACCTTCCAGCGAACGGCATCTCTGCTGATTTTTGTGTCTGGATTTTGGACTTCCTGAGTGAACGGTCAATCAGAGTAGTCATTGATGGCTATTCCTCTAACCTCATGGCTATCGATGCCGGGGCTCGACGGCTTAGCAAAATATTAACTTGTCGCGCTCCATCCGGTGGAACGCAGAGTCAGCAAACTTATAGGTGATGATAAGCTTATGAAAACCAAGCTTCAGTCTCGCTCACCGTCGTGCAATTGCTTGCTTGTCGGTATTTTACAGGTTGTACTTCGGAGAGTGTGCTGTTGAGCTACACGAGGTCGTTCCACCGTCCCCTTTCTACTATCGGAGTCCAGACGTACGGCGGGTTACCGCCCTTACTTGGTTGATATTCCACTCATACGCACCAAGCGTTATTCGTCTTCATTCATAATGCATACAGCCAAGCTATGGAATTCCCTGCCGGCGTCTGTGTTCCCGAGTACATATAGCCCCAACATTTTTAAAGCCCGAGTGAGGCTGCTTCTGCGCAAGCTTGCTTCATCGTCTGCCTCTTTTTAATCCTATGGATAAGAATGTGGCCAAGAGCAAGCCCTACTATTATTTTAAAAAAATGTCATTTTATTGTTGTGACATTTTTAAAGAACAAGCCTCGAACGAAACAGATGTTTGGCACGGCGTGACGTCATTCACTCAACATGGCGGCCTTAAGCGTTTTTGCGGTAAATTTAAATCGGAATATAAAAAACGCAAAATAAATATTGTTAATGACCGATTTTTTGAAAAATGAAATAGGTATATAGGTATCGTTTTAATATGATTTTGAAATTTAGTCAACTAGCTTAATTTTTTTTTTTAATTTTGTTATAGGCAAGTATTTGATTGCGATCTCACCTGATGGTAAGTGACGATGCGGCCTAGGATGTAGCATACTTGCCTAGATAATGCCTGCAATGCGATTCTCTAATCGACACATAGACGCTGCGCGCATGGCTGTGATCTGCTGTATCTATCCAATTCTATGAATATGAAAGAGACAAAGTCATTTCTCAGCGCTGCGGCAGCCGCAGCTATCAAGGCTTTAGCTTATAGAATCGCACGGCTGTTCACCCTTGCCTTGAAAATGTCCAGGTTGTCAATTTTACATTACCCCTCTCCTCAGGACAAAACGGTAATCGTAGCCGACTTCGGTCTGGCGCGCGTGGTGCGGCGCCAGGCGCTGGGCGCGCGGCGGCGGTACACGGTGGTGGGCAACCCCTACTGGATGGCGCCCGAGATGATGAACGGCAAGCGCTACGACCACAAGGTGGACGTGTTCAGCTACGGCATCGTGCTGTGCGAGGTCAGTGTGCTCAGCATACATACGTACGTACGTTGACGACAATCATCCCTGAAAAGGTAGTCAGAGACTAGACAATGAAGAAAGCAGAAGCAGTACACTACCGTAGTCAACTTTTCACCAAATAGCGACTGCACATGTGCTCAGCGTGACAGGTGGTGAGCCCATCGCCGCTCTATGCTGTTGGAAGTATGTGCAGTCTTTAGTCCGTTAGTCGCCTTTTACGATACCCAAGCGTAGATAGGGGGTGGTAGTATTTTTTTAATGGGCCGTTATGCGACACGACTCTTGCAATGGCTCATTCGCAAAATGTCTACCGTTCGCAAAATGTCTCTTTCGCAAAATATCGCGATTATACTTAAATTTTATTCTAAGTATATTTGCGAAAGAAACATTGTGCGAAAGCGACCTTTTGCGAAAGAGACATTCTGCGAAAGCGACATTCTGCGAAAGAGACATGAGAATGAGACGTTTTGCGAACGGTAGACATTTTGTGAAATAGACATTTTGCGAATGAGTCCCTGCAATATAGCTTATTATAATTATTCTACCCCCACAACTTGTACAGATAATCGGTCGCGTGTCCGCGGACCCGGACTTCCTGCCGCGGCGGCAGGACTTCGGGCTGAACGAGGCGGCGTTCATGGAGGGGTTCTGCCGCGCCTGCCCGCCGCCGCTCTACCGGATCGCCTTCGCCGCCTGCTTACTTGATCCCGATCTCAGGTACCTGCAATATACTGTAGCCACGAACATTTGGAACGGATTACCTTGTTCGATTTATTTATTTATTTATTATTTAAATTAATTAGGTACGCAGACAGGTTGCAGTCAATTACACAGCCATGACAATTTACCATTGTAGTAAGACTAGACAGTAATCTCAGAATAATAACTAAAGCATAGAAGGAGTGCTATGACATTAGAGTGGGCACTCCGTTTGGACACCATTCGAATACATTTGTATAGGTCGCTTTTGAATTCGGTATCATAAATGGTGACCGGTTTTTTTTCGCTGGACATTTGACGTTTTTGTCAACTTATTTTGTCTCTTTTCTTTCAATGTTTATGGCCCATTTGAAAAAATAGGACAACTATTAGACTCATATAATACGAGTCTCATTTGGACTCCTATGTTTTAGTTTTTATTCTATGACAGTAATTCATAAAAGCAACAAAAAAAAATTCAATTATTTGCAACAAAGATAATAAAAATAAACAAAAATAATTAAAAAAATACCACTTGTTTCCTAGCTAGTTATTTATTTTGTTCATCTACGATATACAGGGATACCAATATACAGAAGATAATATAAAAACTCAGCGTTTAATCGTAGAGTAAAATAATAGACGTTCAGGCTCATAATGTCCCTTTCCCGTAATGTCCCTCTGTTTCAAAAAGTCAATTTCCCAAAATGTCCCTTTCCCGAAACATCCCTTTCACGAAATGTCCCTTTCCTAAAATGTCCCTTTCTCATAATGTCCCTTCTAACAATTACCCCTTCCTATGACAGATACTCGAAGATTGCATTGTTAAATGTAAAAGACTAGCTTTCCGCGCGCGGCTTAAAAGTAAAAAGTAGTATAAATGTTATTCTGATGTATAACATATATTACTTACTAAAAAGTTTCATCTAAATCCGTCTAGTAGTTTTTTCGTAAAAGAGTAGCAAACATCCATACCTACTAACAAACTTTCGCATTTATAATATTATTAGTAGGATATTATTTCACTCATCTTCAACGAAACGCTGCCCAGCATACTTGAATATACCTCGCAAAAAGGCGAGTTTTCTCTAAAAAGACAATGGTTACGTGACGAAAACTTAAGTAAGGGAAAGGGACATTTCGGGAAAGGGACATTTTGGGAAATGGAACATTCTGGGAAAGGGACGTTTCGGGAAAGGGACATTTTGGGAAAGGAACTTTTTGAAACCGAGGGACATTACGGGAAAGGGACATTATGAGCCTGAACGATAATAGAGTTGCTAATGTCAATGCCAGCGCAGTGGTAGCGCAAACACGCGCCCATTGTACGACGAATTACGGGCTAACTAAGTCTCCAATGCGCTTAGATTTAGATACAGAATAATATATACTAGCATAAACGACACTATCGACACAATTTCAATACAATATCAACCTACGATGCACGCCAATACGGTCCAAAATAACTCTGCACCTGTACTCATACCTAAATCTTTCAACGGCCGGGACAATCGAAAGTAAATCTTATATCTAAGGCGCTACGAGCGCGAGCCGCTGCATTCACAAAATCCTGCTTGGCAAGCTTGACGTAACCCGGCCGCGTGTTGCTCTTAGGGTTGGTTGAATGCAAATACTGCAAATATAAAGCGCTTGCGCCACGTGGTTTGTTTGTTAATGATGAATAAAATACAATATTATTAAGTAAGTAATACTTAACCACCAAACATTGAAGTAGGTGCTTATGCATATTCTGTAGTATCTACTTATGTTAGTATGTCGTACTACGTGCTTATGTAAAGTAAGTACAGGCGGCAACAGATCAACCTACATAACCTACAATCTCGAAAAATATTTATATAGGTAGGCAGGTATTTTAAGCGCTATATAAACAGAATATAAATACTTAGATATTAGTTGACTTGGGCGATCAGAAGAACTCACGTAGACCAACTAGCGTACAATTAGTGATTAAACGAACTTACCTGAAGTGATGTTCTATCACAATTATACGAGTTGCTTCGTCCGAAGAGATTAGGTAACACTTGTAGTAACACGTATCGTGTCGCCTTTCATCCACTAAGTTAAAAGCAAAAAAAAAACTTTTTTGTAGGGTAGTTGTCGTTTTCCTCTGCGCCTCGATTGTACGACCGCTCATATAGTTGAAAGCCCTGAGCCTAATATTTCACGCTAAGGGGATATCTAGGGAGGGAGGGACCTAATCTCTTCGGACGAAGCAACTCGTATAATTGTGATAGAACATCACTTCAGGTAAGTTCGTTTAATCACTAATTATACATTCGTTGTTTCGTCCTTTGAGATTAGGTAACACTTGTAGATTTTGAAAGATAGTGAAATATTAAAACGTCTTTTTCCGTGTAAATCAATAACTAGGTATATTAAATAAATATAATCAAAAAACAAAACCTAAATAAACCTAGAGGTTTATAATATTTTGTAATCAAATCTTATTTAAAAATTATGATTAACATCAATCTCTGACAATGGACATGGCAAAGTCTGGTTCAGGTTGGATGTTTCTATGGTAGTGTTTTGCAAAAACAGAAGAGTTAGCACTCCACCTAGCAGTTTTGCGAATAGTATCGATACTAACGCCTGCTCTATGTGCAGCTGAGGTAGTAGCATGCCTCATGGTGGAGTGAGTAGAAAATAAAGAAGTGTCAACTCCGCTAGCTAATAAAGTATCTTTTATCCATCTACTAACAGTATTAGAAGATACTTTGAGGTCTTTTGAAACATAAAAGGATTATTTTCGTTGTTTCTTACAGTTTTCGTCCTCTCAATGTATGTCATTAATGCTTCCGCTGGACATACTTCTGAAAGTTCTCTGTAAAAGGGAATATTCAGATGAGGCTGTATTGAACCTAGACAAAATGTTTTAATAATGTCCTGTATCTTAATAAAAATGCTAAGCTGATTATTTATGTGCACCCTGTGTGCTGTTACAAGTATAATAAATGTAACTTTTTAAGTTAGCTGTTCTAGATTTAAAGCGGTATTGGGATGCAATTTTGATAGGAAACTTAAGACTAGTGATAGGTCTCAAGATATATCATATTTTGGGGCTGAAGGACGAAGTCTGTAGAATCCTTTGAATAGTTTTGTGATACGGTCATCAGACCCTACTCTTGATCCTAAGATCAGAGATAGAGCAAAACGATGGCTGATTAATGAACCATATTGTAAGCTCGAATAGAAAAGCTTTGTTAAGAAATAAATTACTTGCGGAGTTGGCGCCTCGTATAGATCCACACTGTGATCTTTATAAAAGCTTACCTAGCAACGGATTGCAACATCATATCGTTTTATTGAATTATAAGACAGGGAAGCTATCATGATATTTAAGGATGATGGTGGTACACTCCTCTTCAGTAATGCCGTTCGTAATAACCTTCCTGCAATCAGTGTCCGCTTGGGTAGGCTGTTGGAAACCGACATTAACACGTTATCGCTGGGCACAAATTGTACCAACTCCCAACAGAGAAGAACTTGGAACAACAACAATGCCTTCTGCGTGATCCGTTATTATTTTTCTTAATACTTTTAGTATAACAGCGAATGGCGCGAATATGTAAAATAAAAGATGATGCCAATTTAACCTTAATGCAATGCAATTTGTAGCGCAAGCTCTAGGATCTCTGTTCCAAGAGACATACCTACTTCTTACATTTACAATTTGTTCTGGATGCAAAAAGATCATTATCAGGCTTACCTAGAACTCTTACTATTTTATTAAAAGCATTATTTATCAACTCCCCTTCAGTGTCAGGATGTAATTTTCGTGACTCTGCATTTGCTATTACATTATCTTTTGAGCTGGTGTACGAGTACGAAGCGAAAACGAATATTTTTCGGATTTGTCAATTTTTAAAGTTTCTAGCAATTGTTTGGAAGCTAAGAGTTCTGAATAGTTTATGTGCTTAACTGATTCTACAATACTCGACTGACCACTAGCAGTCCCCACAGCATCTGCCGGCCCCCCCCCCCCTTTTCTTGCTTGCATCAGAAAAAGAAATTCTAAGCAGTAATTATCTTGCCTGATAAGATTATCCACCCTTCCAATAGATTTTAACTACCAAGAAAAATCGTCTTTCAAATACGGTGGTAACAACATGTAACTATCGTAGATAATCGTATTATAAATTGCAAGATATTTACACGTTTCCATTTGTTTGGTGTATAACCAACCATATTAGACGGCGGGGCAAGATGCAGTGAGAAGTTCTACTAGTCGTGCGAAGTGCCTAATTTTACATCGTTCTTTAATTTTAAAATGTTGTAACACTTTTTTGATTATGTTTCTTTTGTCATTGGTTAAACTTATTTGAAATTTTGTCGTATCTATTAAAAAAAACCAAGATTTTGCAGACTGTATTAGGGACTGTACAGCTCTTTTTGTCATTAATAATGAAACCTAAAGATTCTAAAAATTTTCTTGTTACCAAGACATTATCGAGACAGTTTTTATAATCTCTAGCAAGAGCGCAAATATCCTTTTAATAGATCGTTGATAAATAGCCCAACGACCGAAGAAGACACATAACTGGTTTTAATAACAATTTCGTAAAAACAAATGGTGCTGTGTTAGGACCAAATTAAAGTAATGAATTTCTTCAAATCGGATTCGCAAATATTTTTATGACTAGGTTGAATACCTACTAAAAAATAAGCATCCTATAAATTCAGGGTAGCCCTGAAGCTATCCTTTGAAATTAGTTTCATTGTTGTTCTTAAATGTTTAATTTTAAATTGTTCAGTAGTAATATGCTTATTAGATTTAATATAAACCTATTTGTGCCGTTGGGTTTCTTGATCAGAAAATAACTAGACAGAAACTGACCTTCACAAGGTTGGCAAGGAGAAGTGGCGTCTGAATCGGTTAATTCAAAATATGGCCACTCTGTATTATAAGATAATGAAAGTAAGCGTGGTTCGTGTAACTGAGAAACACGTTTAAAAAAAAGTGTATTCTATAACCTTTTACCCAGCAAAAAATAACCGGATCGTCGGTTATTATTCGCAAACTATCGTAAAAATAGAACAGCATACCTGCAGAATGTACCGGATCCAGCGACGAGGGCCGGGCTTCTGAAAGCGCCGCGGCGATCGCGGCGGCTGCTGCTGCCGCGGGCGTGGTGCCGGTGCAGCTGGAGGTGCCAGTTCCGACCGCCTCGCAAGTCCCGTTTGCCTGGCTACCGAAAGTGGAGGCCTCTGGTTTAAAGGCTGGTTTGGAGTTTGTTTGGTATACAGCTGATCCTTAAAATCTTTCTATATTGTTGAACATATGAAACTCCTTCTCGTCATAGACTCATTATGCTGTGTATCGCATAGCTGATGACTAGTTTCAATCAAGAACTTTATGACAGCTTGGTCTCTATGTTCCAATGAAAGCAACTTGGTCAGAGCCTCCAATGTAGAAAATGGCAACCGCCAGTTGAGCTTACTTATATTCTAACGCTTTGTCTTTCTTGATCAGCGTTTAAGCTGCCAGATAAAGCTGCATTTTTCTCTGGCTCTAGCTTTTTCTCTTAGGGCTTTGTCCCAAGAGGTTCAGTATCCCTTTGTCAAGTTCTGGACGAACAGTCACAACATTTGGAGGCGGTTCTACTTGCATCGATTGAATGGAAGTGGCTTCGGCTTCTTGCGTAGCTGAAGTAGACGGGCCTGGTCCAGGCTCCTCTAAGAGAATCGGTCCCCAGTCTGCCTCAGGCTGCATTTCGTTTTCGCCTTATTGAACAAGGTCGAATGTTCATTGTTTTATTTTATTCACCTAAGGTGAAAATTTATTTATTCCACAATCGTTTTTAAACATAAAGTATAAAAAGTGAAGAAAACATTCCTTCTAAATCATCACTAATTAAATTATTTTAATTCTTATCTTGTCAAAATACGGTAATAGTCCTTTTAAACTATACACACTATTTTCAGATAAGTAAACATTCCTTCTGAATGTGCACATCACTAATTAAAGTAACGGTTTTAAATAACGTGAAGGCAACATCCCTTTTAGATGTACACAACACAAATTAAAATAATTTTAATTCTTATCTCGGCAAAATACGGTAATAGTTCTTTTAAACTATACACACTATTTTCAGATAAGTATAGTTGTACACCTTTCTTTTAGATGTACTAGTCCTTACAGCAACACATACTATTTTTTCTTAAATAAGTATAACGGTAGCACTCCCATGATAATGCACACAATTAATTAACATATTTGAATCGTTTTGATTAAGTAACACACTGAATTACCTTCAGATCGTAACGATACAGGCTGTGGCGGCGGCGAGTCCCACGCCGACAAACTGCTGCTTTCTATGCGCAAACGTTTTTCTTTCTTTCTCATTTTCTTTCTATACAATAATCACTATCGTCGTCACTATAAACTCGTTTAGGCATCTTAACACTCAATGAGTATGTTAAAGGGGAAAAATCGTGGTGATTGGCGAAGCACAAAAACGCGAAATGAGCGGTCGTACAATCGAGGCGCAGAGGAAAACGACAACTACCCTACAAAAAAGTTTTTTTTTTTTGCTTTTAACTTAGTGGATGAAAGGCGACACGATACGTGTTACTACAAGTGTTACCTAATCTCAAAGGACGAAACAACGAATGTATAATCCATTTTTTATCTCGCACACTTGCTTATAGACCAGGATGCCGATTACAAACTAACTAATATTACACTTGACCAACTTGACTAACATATTCTGCCATCTTAAAGATGATGGGACAAGTCTACTGAGGAAATGCCTATACTAAATTAAGTTGGTACAAAATCGACGGACATAAGCTACTTTTAAATTACGTTCGCATTGCGCGATAATCGACATTCACGCGGAAGAAGTCGTCCCCGGGCCACTAGTATCAAGTACAAGATCATTTGCTTTCCATATAAATACCTATAAAAACCGTACGTATAGATAAAAAAATTTAAATGCCTGAATCCATCAATCCATTGGTAAATACCTATTTAGCCTTACAGAAAGTACAACTTGCAACACAAGTAACTTTTGCTCTCAGCTCCTGGTCTATGATGTATGTAATTGAAACTTGACACTAGGTTGGCAACAATGATATTATAATAAAACGAGGTAGATGTTATGTCAGTACTAATGTGATTTTAATAATGGACCGAAGCGTCGTACGTACTAAAAGCTGAGCATGCGCTAAACACACTAAATATTGCGATGTTATACGGCCGAGGTAACTTGTTACTTCTTGTCGATGATCTTATATGGCCGCATGTGCCGAGGTAACTTGACCGTATTCTAAAGTGTGAGCAAGATAACATGACACCTAGTAAGAGCGTAAACATGACTGAAACATGTAGCGCTGTCTTTGCGAATTACATGTCAATTTGCTGTCGCACTCTTTATTTTTATGACACAATTTATTCTGAAATTTTGTATTTGATAAATATTATGAACTTAAATCTATTAAAATTTAAACTCACGCATGCCACTCATGATATACGAGTATAATTCCATGACCTTTTGTGTAGTTCGCATGACAGAAGACAGCATATTTTTAATTGATTTTCTGTCAAAATGTCAACACTGCTAACGTTTTTGTGAGACTACGCCTAAGGTAAGCCAATTAGCATAGTATTCTGCTGCTACTTTTTGGCACATGTAAAGCATCTACCTCTTTTTATTGTAACATAATTGGTTGGCAATGTGTAAATGTATGAATGAATGAATGAATTAATTAATGAATTTCTTTATTTCTTAAATACGTTACAAAAATATGATGTCATAATTAAGTAGGTAGTTCAGCGTATTTTGCCAGAAAGCGGCGTAGAAACATAGCACAATTAAAATAATTACTTATTACTATAATAAATTAATAACTTATATAAAATCAATTAAAATTAACAATATCATAAATATTATATTAAAATTAACATTATAAAATTCAAGTAATAATAATAAGGTAATAATTAAAAAAATGTCAAAATTAAATAATGTCTACACAATAAAACAAACATTACCAACAAAAGACAAATAAAATTCAAATAATATTATTATAATAAACTAAAATGTATGATTAAGGAATTCATGTATGGAATAGTAACATTTTTAAATTAACATTGAACTCAGGTTCTTTTTGAATATTTGAATGTTGTACTTTAGATAAATTCAATTGTTATCAAAAGTCTCAAAATATTGGTCCAGCTCCTGGCCTAGAATTTATGAAATTTTACGGCCTTGCCACGGGTCGCGATCTGGGGTTGGACCAGGTTTGGTACTGCAGTAAATTATTAAAATAAACGTTTTTGCAAAGCCAAATTTAGCGCAAATCCGATGATAATTCATTGTGTAATTTTACCAATTACTACCGCTAGGTTTGGTTTCGTAGAGGGGCGTCATTAATGCTTAAACACAGTACCTGTCTTCTAAACCTAGTCTAACTTTGGACCGCGTTTTGTGTTACGGTCGACCGCAATCAGTAATCAATAAACTATTTACGAACTTAAAATCTATTCATGCGTGATCGCTGACAAATTGAGTAAATTGACTTTTTATACGCAGTTGGTAGGTCCCTTATTACCTAACCTACAACAATAACTGCATTGAATTTGTCTACTTCTCTCATCAAACTAGTTAAATCATTATCATATTATTATTAATTGTCTATAAATACTACAAGTACACACGGAATCAGATCAACCTACCCTAAACTGTCAAACTTCTCCAATGAATATTGATCCTTAAAACCAAACAATAAAAGTCAAAATTGATTGTAGAAATTTGACAGTTTTGGGTAGGTTGATCTGATTCCGTGTGTACTTGTAGTATTTATAGACAATTAATAATAATATGATAATGATTTAACTAGTTTGATGAGAGAAGTAGACAAATTGTACCTACTTGTTTACCTACCCTTACAGGATTCTTGAGAAGTCTGTGAAAGGTTAAATCATTATTTTTTTTCGTGTAAGTGCATCCGAATGCAGAACAGTAACGCCTTTGTATCACCATCCTGTGAACTTTCCACTTGCGAAAATAAAATAATCGGTTGCGTCCTGCGTACTGCGTGCGCCCTGTGAAATGTCGACCCGGGGGGAACGAGCATGTAGGTGAATAAGTCGACCGAAATACGGAGTGTCACCCCCCTGATTTAGATATCCAGTTCCTCAGTGGTTGAGGATTCCGGGTGAAGCGCGCTTCCACCTTTGGCCTTATCGTCACTTACCATCAGGTGAGATGAAGAGCTTATCCATAGCAGATAAAAAAAATTGTTAAAGCGTACTTTACTCAGATTCCTTAATTTTGAAAGACTGGCCATCTTATCTCTATTTTAGAGATGTGGGACGCTGGTACTGATAATAAAACCCACAAGTATGGTTTTTAAGACTGTATTTCCAAAATAATTATAAATACTCACTAGCTGCTATAGAACGCCATAATAGAGAGAAAAAAGGGTGGCAGTGTTGCCACAATATTATGTTCCGTTACCACAGATTCGAACAAGAGATAAGATAGCCAGTTAATCTATGGTATCGTACGTACTGTATCTTATAAGGTATGTCAAGTTTATAGTGTGCTTGTTTTACAAATGAATGTGAATATGGTGCATGTTGCCAGGCCGTCGTTCGAGGTGATGTCGGGCTGGCTGGAGCGCCTAACTCGTGCGCTGGACGCCCCCGCCGCCCCCGCCGACTCGGCGCTGCTCGCAGACATACTGCGGGCCACCGCGCAGCCCGGACACCTCGCCAAGGTAAGCTCCAACCACTGTTAAACAATACGATATTAAACCAGTAGGTACTTAAGAGGGTTTACGCAGTTCGGTTTTTCATACAAACTTCCAAGTCAAATTTTTTTAAAACCAATATGCCAATGTGCCCACTCTAATGTCATAGCACTCCCAGTGGCGTGCCTAGGGCTTCAGATTGGAGCAAGCCACGAAACCTGAAGTTCCTAATCTTGTACCTACAATGTTGGTGCCCATGTGACACTAGCCACATTTTTTACTCAAATCGTCATAGGCCGTGGCACTCCAAACGTTCTTGTCGTTTGTAAAAAAAAACAGCCTATTACCTTCTATTATATTTTAAATGTGATTTATGTGAGAAATTAAAAAAAAAAATACTGCGGCCAATTTTGGCGTTCTTTATCTCAGAAACAAAAATATATTAACAGTATTTACTTATTGAATAGTGTAGAATAGCTATTGGCATAGTACGTAGCGGCCTCTCTATTTGTAAATTTCGCTTAACTTTTTATTTAAACCCAAAATTGCAGAGAAAGATTTTCATAAATTGCGCGAAAGCACTTTTATGAGCTCCTAGATTGAACTACTGTTCTAAACCAATGAAATAAAAATACGAGAATGTTATCTCGTCGTGTAATGCGTAGCGGTCACGGAATTTTTAAATATTATTGATTTTATATAGAAAAAAAATGTTATTCAAAACCAAATAAACTTCGAAAATCGTGTTAAGTTAACTGTGAATTTCTCTTATCTACGATTATATTATTGAGTACAATTTATACCAGAATAATTGTTACTTCATGAGGAATAAAAATGTTATACCTACTTAATGAATTTATTATCCTACTTCGATGAAAACTATAAATACAACTAAGTACAAAACTACTACAAAATGCGATGCGCCGGCCGTCCGAACTCAGCTTATTCTCGCAGAGTGGAGATTCGTAATATTAAGCATGCATTTATTATCCTATTTCGATAAAAACGATAAATACAACTGGAAAATTACTACAAAATGCGAAAATGGGTATTTTGCGCGGGAATCACAGTCGATATGTAGGCCCCTTCACTTAATTTATTAATTATTAAGTGCTTAATTATTGATTAATGTTTTATATTTTAGCGTTTTATTAACGCTTAAATATACATAAGTAAAATTTTAAACACTGAAAAAGACGACAACCTCAGGCGGGAATCGAACCACGCACCTTCCGCATTCCGGGCGGCTGCCTTAACCACTTGGCTACCGAGGTATGGCTTTCAACCGTCGAAATTTGTCAGTGCTTGATGCGTATGTTTTTAATCAACATTGCTTCATCAAATCTTAGGAGTTAAGTTAAAATTTTACTTAAGTATATTTAAGCGTTAATAAACCGCTAAAATATAAAACATTAATCTATAAACGCAGCTTCATCTTAACCGAATGTTCAAATATTTGTAAAAATATTTCTTTCGGATCTCAGAGGTGAAAACTTCTAAGATTTGATGAAGCAATGTTGATTAAAAACATAAGCATCAAGCACTGACAAATTTCGACGGTTGAAAGCCAGACCTCGGTAGCCAAGTGGTTAAGGCAGCCGCCCAGAAT
Organism: Scoparia ambigualis; assembly: GCA_963921215.1. Lineage (NCBI taxonomy): Eukaryota > Metazoa > Arthropoda > Insecta > Lepidoptera > Crambidae > Scoparia > Scoparia ambigualis. Next base: position 30,379,774 of record OY992519.1, on the reverse strand, counting down.
GCGGATTCGATTCCCGCCCGAGGTTGTCGTCTTTTTCAGTGTTTAAAAAAAATTTTACTTAATTATTTTAAATGGAAGCAACCAACAATCCAAAGAGTTTTTTACATAGACCTATTATAATTAATGCCCTAGATGACTTTTAATAGTTTGCGAAATACATAAATCATGTGTGATGTTCAAAGAATTTATTTACTTACGAGGGGCGTTCAAAATATTCTCGGTATGTGGATAAAAACAAAGAAGTACGAAAAGTTTGATATTTTTATTTTTCAATATACTCCCCCCCCTATGTTCATACACTTATAAGATCGATCAATTATTTTTTTTAATCCCTCATAAAAATATTTTTTATCTTTGGTGTAAAAATGCTCCTCCACGGCCGTCTTCAACGCTTCATCGTCAGAAAATTTATTTCCACGCAGATCCTTTTTAAGATTGGGGAACAAAAAGAAGTCGCTTGGGGCTAAGTCCGGACTATAGGGTGGATGAGTAACAGTTTCAAACCCACATTCAACAATAGCTGCCTTGGCAATATGAGCAGTATGGACAGGGGCGTTGTCATGCAGAAGCAGAACACCTTTGGTTAACTTTCCTCGCCTCTTTTCTTTGATCGCATCTCTTAATTGACGTATAACGTTAGCGTAGTACTGCCCTTTGATATTTACACCTTTTTCTTTATAATCGATAAGCAAAACTCCTTCACAATCCCAAAATATTGTGGCCATGACCTTGCCAGCTGACGGGATTACCTTGAACTTCTTGGGATGAGCTGAACCCTTAATGTGCCACTGCATGGACTCCTGTTTGCTCTCTGGGTCATAATGATGAACCCAGGTTTCATCTCCAGTAACTATTTTTTGCAGCACCTCATCGGGATTTTCACCAAACAGGTCGATAAAATCTGAACAGCAAGCCACACGCATATCCTTTTGAAGAAGCGTCAGCATTCGCGGAACCCATCTTGCACTTACTTTTGACATATTAAGATGGTCATGTATAATGTCATGTACGGTACCAATAGAGAGATTGGTTACTTGAGCTATAGATTTTACCTTCACTCGGCCGTCTTCCAATATAAGTTTTTCCACTTTATCAATATTTTCTTGTGAGGTAGCCACTACAGGCCGGCCAGGTCTAGGGTCATCTTCAATACTCTCCCTTCCACGCTTAAATTCGCTTGACCATTTTTGAATAGTAGATAAAGAAGGAGCAGACTCACGGTAAACACAATCCATTTCCTCTTTTATGGTTTTTTGATTTTTACCCTGTTTTGTCAAGAATTTTATGACGGATCGGTGCTCTAATTTCGTTAAAATTGTTAATTCGCTCATGGTGTTCATGTTTGTTCGGCAATTGCAGAAAAACAAAAGAACATCTCGGTTCCAATTTTACTTTTTTTTAATGTCAATGGATGAATCTTAGCGGCCAGTAACAAATATATATATAAAAGAGGTTGTAACGTATCAATACCGAGAATATTTTGAACGCCCCTCGTACCTCTGCCTTTCGTATGCCAATCATCAACACGTATAAGTACACATTTGTTTGCAACACATCACATGCCCAACACATCTAAGTTCATCACAGAGACCAATAAACGAACTGAACTCAGAACACATTTTTTTATCACAAATTACGAAAACACTTGTTCAAACAAAGTGAAGTGTTACAATAACAAAGAATAAAAATGGCTGACTGCAGCCTGTGGCTGCTGCACAGCACAATCGCGTATTAACGCCTGCCTCTGATTGGTTCGCCCGAGCTCGAGCTGTCGTCGGTCGCCTCTGATTAGTTCGCCCGCGTTGAAGTTGCACGTGATTCGGTAGAAATAAAGCCTGATTTGGAGAAGGCCTTACTTGCGAACTTCATAACGCAAGCTGGCTTGACGAAGAGTATGAAATACTCATAGAATCTATACATACTTACGCAGTATTATGTTTATAGAGTAGCAATTTTGTTAAAGTTAGAAGAGAGCGGATATACTTTAAATCCGAAGCCCGGTTGGAAGCCAACTTGTGCGAGAGAGATGTAAAGCATCGCACGATTTATAAGCAGCTTTATGCGATTTGTTTGGTGATTCTTTCTTAATATGAGAAACTTATAAAAATGATAATTTGAATGCTGATGAAATAAAATTAACAATGGTAAAAAAATTATGTGATTTTAATAATTGCGTTTTACCAGTAGTGATATTGAGTTTTTGTTAGGGCAAGACGGGCTTTTCGGCTTGTATGAAGGTACCGCCACTGAGCACTTCTTCTATGCTTTATTTATTTATTATTCTGAGATAAAAGGTCATCACAAGTGGGGTACACTTGTACCAAGGCGAAAAACGAAACAACTTTAAAACACACAAATTAATGTATTAATATTTGTTTTATTTGTTAAATTTTTTAATTTTTTAATGTTTATAAAAATTAATAATCATTTAAATCTATGGACAATATAGGTGGTGAGCCTTTAGCCCGTTAGTCGCTTTTACGACACCCAAGGGAAGAGAGTGGTTGGTAGTGTTATTTTGATGAGCCCATCGCCGTTCTATGCTGTTGGATGTAAGTGCAGTCTTTAGTCCGTTAGTCGCCTTTTACAACACCCAAGGGAATAGAGGGGTTGGTAGTATTATTTTGATGAGCCCATCGCCGCTCTATTATGTTGGATGTATGTGCAGTCTTTTGTCCGTTAGTCGCCTTTTACGACACTAAAGACAAGACAGGAGTTGGTAGTATTATTTTGATGAGCCCATCGCCGCTCTATTATGTTGGATGTATGTGCAGTCTTTTGTCCGTTAGTCGCCTTTTACGACACTAAAGAGAAGACAGGAGTTGGTAGTATTATTTTTATGAGCCCATCGCCGCTCTATGCTGTTGGATGTATGTGCAGTATACATCCTTACCTTTACGACACCCAAGATAAAAGAGCATCAAAATAACACTACCAATCACTCTTTTCCCTTCTGTGTCGTAAAAGGCGACTAACGAACTAAAGACTGCACATACAACCAGCAGCCTAGAGCGACGATGGGCTCATCAAAATAATACAACCAACCCCTCTCTTCTCTTCGGTGGCGTAAAATGCGACTAACGGACTAAAGACTGCACATACATTCAACAGCATAGAGCGGCGATGGGCTCATTAAAATAATACTACCAATCCCTCTCTTCTCTTTGGTGTCGTAAAAGCGACTAACGGACTAAAAACTGCACATACAACCAACAGCATAGAGCAGCGATTGGCTCATCAAAATAATACTACCAATCCCTCTATTCCCGTTGGTGTCGTAAAAGCGACTAACGGACTAAAGACTGCACATACAACCAACAGCATAGAGCGGCGATGGGCTCATCAAAATAATACTACAAAAAGTGCGCGGCAAAGATAATTGCGGCGCAGTTATAAAGAGGATTAAAAACTTAACAATTCATTATGATTTATCAACTTTCATCCCAAAAAACGATAAATTATATGTTTAGCCGTTTGTGACGCCAGGGGTGAACACTTGTCCGTCATTTTGTCTCGTACCAAGATACGTTTGTTTACACAGAATTCTATCGCTAAGGCTTATATTATATATTTTCGGTTCGACGCGATCCTGTTTCGGCGTGCAGTGGTACAGGGGTAGCGATAACCTTTTATGCACGTTTATCTGGCACAGACTATATTACAGGTGATGATGACTCAACGTAAAAATAGGTAAATATTCATTGTCAAAGTCAAGTGAAAAATAGTGAAAATCAGGGCGGTGGCGGTGTAGCCTACACTCGAGTGAAATGCCAGTGTTGCCACATAACAATAATTTTCACACGAATAGTAGTTTTTCTAGGGGCGATGTGCCTTCTGTACAGATAGTATAGTAGACTTAAAAAGTAGCTTGAAACAAGTACCATATTACAACATTTTACAGTGCGTATGTACACTTCTCTCTGAATCTAGCCTCACAGCCTGATCTGATCTGTAATACTTACATATGTAATGTATGTCTAAACAATGGTAGAAAATGTTTTATTTATTCCCCGCAATATATATATTTCCCTTTTCTTTATGTAGTTACGTATAACGGGGCAGTCTTATTTAATAATTAACTTGGGAAAGTCGTCATGTCAACTTTTGAAGTGTGACTTTTGACACTTATTATTTGTTGAATCCCCAGTCACCGTCCAGCGTGCGCACCGTGAGCGAGTGCCTGGAGCTGCCGGCGGGCCGCGCGCTCGGCAAGTGCGTGTCGGCCGGCCAGCTGTGCGTGCGCGTGCGCACGGGCGGCGGCGGGGGCGGGAGCGGGGGCGGGGGCGGGGGCGTGGCGCACAGCCGCTCGCAGCACGCGCTGCACCGCGCGCCGGGGTTCATACTGCGCGCGCACGGGACCACCATAGACATCACCAAGGTACAACTCAGGGATTACATAGATTATTGTCATGTTTTGTTTTAAATTCTACTTTGAAAATAGCACTTGAAAAGCGACTTGCCTAAAGTAGATTTCGATCTGCTCTTTAAATAGAGCTGTCGAGACATATTGGTCGCATTTATTGAATGCTCGTTTCCTACACTATTAGCCAGCTTTGTTTTCTCGCTGTTTCTCGTATTGTTTTTGCTTAATTTTCAAAAAATTAAAAAAGCACAAGTGTCACGTTCTCGGACGCGGAAAAGACTTGTATTTGCTAGGATTATAACACTTTTCCTTTGCATTATTTTTTCTCAACATTCTTCACATGCTCGTTGTTGTCGTCGTTTAATGTACTCTTAAACTAAGTTTCGTCTCCGATATGATCCAAGTACAAGACGCTTCCATTACTCAGGTGGACGACATCACCGAGTGGCTGGACGGGCCGCCCGCGCTGAAGCGCTGCAGCCCGTCCGCCGCCGCCGCCCCCGCCGCCGCCCGGGGCAAAGCCCGGCGCGTGCGGGCGCCCCCCGCGGCCCCCGCCCCCGGCACACCCTCCTTCCTCCGCAACCAGTCCGTGGAGGAGCTCGAGAGCCGCAGCAAGCATGACGCCAGCCAGCCGCCGCCCGTCTGCCGCCGCCACAGCATCCCCCGGCAGGTACCCTCCGACACAGACTCCTCCTCAGACGACGACGAGCTCAGCCCCTGGACCGCCTCCAGCCTGCACATGGACGTCGACCGCCCCGACGACTTCTTCACCGACATTGCTAAAAAGGGGGAGAGTCTCCTCGCGCAGAAGTCCAGCTACGACGTCGCCGACGTCACACTTAGGAACCCTGAATGCATCAACGAGAGGAAGATTCCCGAAGAGGACTGCAGACGGTACAACATAGACCATTTGACGAGAAGTCCGATCATGGCGAAAGGCATCAAGAACATTCCGAAGGCGGTGGAGCAGCAGAAGCAGCCCGAGAAGACGAACTTCTTCGCCAAGAAGCTCCTCTCGCCCAAGTTCAGTAGGCTGTTTAAACCGAGCACGGGGGAAGCGGTCAAAGACAAGGCGGACGAGGATAGCAAAGAAGAGAAGTCCCGGAGTAAGTTCTTCGTGAAGCGGCCCCTGTCGCCGCGCGTGCCGCCGCCGCCCACCCATCCCGCGGCGGGCGCGCGCGGCGGCCTGCTCAAGAGCGACCTGAAACTCGCCAGCCTGGGCAAGCCCATGACGCCCATCTTCCGGCGGCACGCCGTCACGGAGCGGCCGGAGTTCGCCGACGGCCGGTTCAGCTGCCGGGAGCGGCCCAAGAACCTGGAGAAGTTCGTGGAAGTGGGGAGGAACAGGATCAAGGCGCCCGCGACGGAGCAAGCCGCCAAGCTCGCCCCCCTCATCAGGTGCTCCCCGATCAACGACATCCCCACGCTGACGACGGTGCTGGAGAAGGAGGCGCGCGACAAGGACGGCAGGAGGGAGGGCATCTCGCGCAGCAACTACGTGAGCCTGGCCAACCTGAAGATCCGCGGCGCGCCCGAGCGGCCGCCCGGCGCGCCGCGGGAGCGCGTCATATGACCACTGGCTCGGACCCTTCACTATGAAAGCGCGGACGCGGACGCGGTGACTGGGAATTCAATTCTTGTAGATTTGCTCGCGCCCGCGGTTGCTTCTTTAATGTGAATGGACCAATCACTTTTGGCATAGACTGATTAGAAGTCTGATTTGTCTATGCTTTGGGCTCGCGCGGTGGACTGGCTAGCTGGCAAGAATCGAATAATGTTTACATTAGGTGTATCCAATGATTTTTTAAATTATTGGTCTTAATAAGTATTTCTTTTAATGTTATTTATTACGAATATATTAATTTGTCGACTTATTAATATGTATTGAATTTTGAAAAATTACGATTCAGACGAGAATGTGAGAGAATCTCACTGTCGTGAGAAAGCCATTTTAACATGATTTGAAGCTTTCGACTCTTTGTTACTGATTTTCTTTGATTAGAGTAAAATAGTATTATGTAGCTAGCAAGTCCGTCGGCGAGTTCAAATTTTTACAAATGTAACTCTTGCCATTTTGACCCAGCGTTGTTCCATTGCTTATTGTAGTTGATATACAATTGTTGAGTACTTATACTTTGTTACCGTCGCCGCTGCAGGCTGATGGTCAGACACGTTTTAACACTGTTTACTAATGCAAAATACCAATTATCTTAATGGTTACCAGTAAATGAGCTTCTTTGAAACGTGTTTCTCCATCGCCGACTTTAGCAGAGGACAGTTAATGGGCGGGTCGCACAGCCAGCAGTGAAAACCTAACAATTAGGTTGAATCGGTCATTTGTGCCAACCACAGCGAATTTGCTTGGAAAGTATTACGTTCTAAAATATATTCAAATTTACTATTTACAAAGATAATTAGCTTGAATTGTGTACACTTGCGTCCTTTTGACATTATAGCGTGATCTACAATACGAATTATCAGGTTTAATTTGATGATTTTGTCTGGCAAACAATAACGGTTGAAATTGAAGACTGTGTAGTTCATGTTCATTTATAAACAACATTCCATACAGTATTATTTAATTATTATTGCCTGCTAGATTACATAAATAGGACTGTCGTATAAATTAGCCAGCCTATAGTTGCAGTGAAACTGTCTTATTCAAAATTCTGATCACGCTTCCTCGGTGGCGTAGTCAAACTATAAAGTAGGTGGTTAAATAAATGCTCCGGTTTTGTCGCCTTGACAGCAACTTAGCAAAACATACTCTGCTTTGGATAAGTTCTCACAAACTGCATTTGTCCGCAGCCCATTGCCAGCCAGAGGCGCCTCACACATTCCGCTAACTACCGCCCAGCCTCTGGCAAGCAAGGTTTTCCTAAGACTAAGAAATAAGACTTAAGAAAGCAGTACAAATATTACCCTTTTTTATGATAGTTTGCGGGCAGGTGCGGTGCGTCCTCGCGGTATACACTTGTTAATCTCGAAGGTTAAGTATAGCGTTTGTAGTTTTTTAATAATTAAACATTAGTGTAATATATAAAATAAAATATACTATGTACGCAATAATATACTTAATATAAAGTTTTTTTATACAAGTCCAAAGGAATGTTTTTCAATGTGTATCGTATGATAATATTATGTATGATATTATTACATAAGACTTGTATTCACTTTGTAGTGCCATCATATTACTACTAAGCTATAATGTCATATAAAACGCCATTATGCCTTTTATGCTGAATTATAAAAGATTTATTTTAATTCTATATTAAATTTATAGCTTATAGTAGTAACACAGAATTGTATAAGTTTATTAAAATTTTAATATCGATAGAATTTTTTAACAGTTGTTATTATATTACAAAACTGTTACAGACTTGTATAATTGGATACACAAATTAATTATACAGAGCGTTTAAAGAAGCAGTTCCGTTAACGACGTTAGTTTCATCAACAATAAAAACTCATAAAGTAAGAGCGCTTTTAGAATTAAAGCATAAGCGCAATCGCGCGTTCAAAGAAAATATGAGATTCTACGTACCCAAGCCAGCGCACCAACCATAGAATAATAACTATAGAAGGAGTGCTATGACATTTGAGTGGGCACTCCGTATGTTGTCAAACAATGCGATATTATGTGACCTGCACACGCACAAATATAACCTAAGTAAATTGCACGGGCGCGTTGGCCCTTGCCAATGTCCATTGAGGTATATAAAGTCAAATATTACCCTTCCAATTACATTTTGTAGGCCGCTTTTGAATTCGGTTGGTGACCAGGTATCCAATTTTTTTTTCACTTTACATTTCACGTTTTAGCAACTTATTTAGTCTCTTTCCTTTCAATGTTTATGGCCCATTTGAAAAACTAGGACAACTATACGAGTCGCATTTGGACTCCTATGCTTTAGTTATTATTCTGCGGGACCAACCTAACCCAAACTGTCAAATTTCACTAATCGATATTGATCCTTATATCAAAGGGATAAAGTTCAAGATTTAATGAAGAAATGTGACATTTAGTGGCAGGTTGATCTGCTAGCGTTAAAGTTTTTTTATGATTAACTAGCGGCCGCTCGCGGTTTCACCCGCGTGGTTCCCGTTCCCGTGGGAATATCGGGATAAAAAGTATCCTATGTGTTAATCCAGGTCATAAACTATCTGTATGCCGAATTTCATCTAAATCCATTCGGATTTTTAAGAGAAAGAGTAACAAACATCCATCCATACTTACAAACTTTCGCGTTTATAATATTAGTAGGATACATTCAATATAGTCATACATGTCTCTAGCATGACACAGCAATGATGAAGGCGCTCTTACTTTTATGTAGATACGTATAATTACATTGTATAATATTTATTCCGTATTCCAATGCTCTCTGATAGTGCGGGTTTGCGACTACTCGAAATATGTTTTAATTGCTCATTTAATTATCTCGATTCTATTTTCATGCTGTACGCATGATGTACCTAGTTTTAAGTTTTTGATACTTTTTTAACTCTATTAATTTATTAACTTAACATATTTTTAGTAGAGGTAATTTTGTTATTTTGAAGTCTGACATTTTTTTATGACACATGGTGCCATTTTATACTTTATTTTAGTATAGACATTATTTACGCCATCTCGTTTCCAGAAGTGGTATAATACTTACCGATAATAAGAATTTATAATCTCTTTTTTATATTTTTTATGAAGTCTTTGTGCTCGTTTTACCTTATCTGTGATACATTTTGTTTGTAAAATGTTGCAATAACAAGTATTATAGTGTCTTTAGATTTTTGATAAGTCTTCAATAATATATTGGAAGAGTTTCTTTACTTTAAATTAATACTATAGCGTAAACTTTAACACATTTAACGATTTAACGAGTATTTCCGTCTCCTACATTCCAGAAGTTCATACAATTTTGTAATAGTTGTTTGTAAGTACAAATGAATAAAGGATATATTATATTCGTAAATAAAAGGTGATTTTATTTTTATAAAACCTTAGTTGTTATAGTACTGGGTTTAAATTAGAAAGATTTGGTCTAAATTGCAATAATTTGCAATAAAACAATTAATTATGTGTAAAATAACCATATAATATTCTTTATACGAAAAAAATCATCAAACAATGGGGTAAGTCATAAGTATTTAGTAACGTTTATATCTACACAGTGTCGTGAATCGAATAGAAGTGTATATGAAAATAATTCGCTTCATCTAAACTATATACGTTACTTAGGACCAAAGTAGTACATCATTTATTTGGCAACCGTTAATAACTCTGCATTATCTTAGTTTCTTAACAAGATTATTATTTAAATTGTTATACATATCTTTCAACAGAATGTTTATAATATAATATCATACGGTAGTGGGTGCAAAAAATATGCTTCCGACAATTAATACTCACATCTTGAGAAGTTTGCATCTTTATTTGTATTTACCTATAAAGTTCATATACAAAAATGTTAGTTATTCCAAATATATAGATACCCAGATAATGCAGTGATATAGTATAAAAACAATAAAACTAGATTACATAGTACCGCGGGCGGCAGCTCAGGGCACTCACGGGCCGCACAACAGTAAGCCCTAAGTTAGGACATTCTTAAAGTAACCAACTACAGTATACATAGGAATATGGTGGATATTGTCATTGGACATCGAGGTTCGAACCCGCTCTTAGTGGCACTAGACATTTTGTTGCAAGAACATATTTTTTTTAAATATTAATTTTGCGTTTCATTACACACTTGCGTGCAAAGTAATCGACTCCAGGTTAATGTTTAGACCAAACCCTGGCGGAGAACAAACGCTTTCAACCTCGTTTGTAAGAAAGTTTTACGGTGAGCCGATTTCTGTGCACGCAAGTGTAGTTACAATGTTAAGTCAGTTAGCGGCCGGAGTTACTCAGCTGAAACATTAGGTATTCCAAAAGGTATGCCTAGCTATGTCGCCAAGCTAAATCGTTTGCGTCACACTCCTGTTTTGGCATCGTAACATACAATAAAACACTCTTTGTTTATCACAATTATATTCATATTATTATATTCTCATTACTATGGCAAAGGGCGCAACAGCACCAGCAATTTTACCGATGTCTAATAATTATATCTAGTGCCACTTCGAGTTGACAGGTGATCAGACTGCCGCGAGTGTGGCGCCTCACAAACTTAGCATACGACCCTAGAGTTACAATTTACTATGTACTAGAGCAAGCACACATTATGCAGGATTTTGAGCTACGTGTCTCAAGCCCGTAGCCTGCAGCCTTATTCATATATTTATTTGCGGGTCTGAACGCTTAGTTGCAGGTACCCGCACCATCGAGTTTGTGCTGTAGTACGCTGCCGCTGCCATCCAGTTTGCGGTCCTAAGGTCATTGTAGTAATTAAAGTTGTCAGCGTTTGAGTGTCTTGGACTGAGGTCCTTTCAACCTGATGATAATCTCCATGACATGATAGCACGTTGTAACTTTACGGCCGGTTCACATTACCCGAGACTATATTATATATTGTTATGTACACAAGTCAGAAGATCAACTTACCTAAAACTGACAAATGTCTCCAATCCATGTTGGTCTTTTTAGCCAAAATATAAAGTTCAAAATTGATTTTAGACATTTTGGTAGGTTGTTCTGCTGGCATCCGTACATTGACAACACCCCTCGCCCGACCCCAATCAGTCTTAAAACGGGCGCCACACGCATTGCACAACTTAAACCAAATGAAGTTATTAGGACTACCTAAACGATCGCGACTTTACTACACAATTCAGCAGCACCGCTAAACCGAAGTACCTTATTTAAATTTATTGGTTTGTCGAACAATATGTAAGTAGCCTAAATGTATTTTAGATTTTAGGAGACTAAGTTTATTGTATTTTCCTAATTTCATCAGGCCGTAATACTTTTAAGAAGTGTTCTAGAGTTAAATTGAGCTGTATGGGTAAATAAACACTGAGAAACTAGCCACACTATAAATCTGAATATCGAGAGTACTAAAGTGATTTACAATATATTAAGTATAAATTGTGTGCTGAATAGTAATCACAATTCGGTGGTGTATAACTTGAATGTTAATCTAAACTGTGCTGTTACATGGACGTGCGCGTACTATCAATATTAATTCACAATATTTAAAGATTAAAACTGCAGAATATAATAATAACGTAAACACATAGTAGACAAGTAAAAATACCTATTATAGATCCATCCAAAATCTGTACATTTTCATTCAAAATGTGTATTATTAATACTACTAAAAAAACAATTTCAAAAATGTTATAAATAAAAATTGTGGTCTAAATATTGAATAATAAATACAACGATATTATCTAGTCACGATTGACACTTGTCTTTCACACCCGAATCAGGTACGTACAATATAGCACTGTTGTAGAGGTTTGAGTAGTTTCAAGTGTTATAATTGATATCAAAAACCATAGTGGGGCTATATAGGACTAATCTAGTCTATCTATCTATCTAGTCTATAAATCAGGTATACGCTTTAAATTTAGAAGTAACCGCTTAAGACATAGCTCAGACATGTATTTCCCTTAACTACTACGAAAAGGTGCTATTAGAATCATCTGATTCTATTATTTATATATTCACGCTGAATGTTAACTTACAGGCGGATTTCCAAAACAGTATGTTGCTGTGAAATATTTATGTAAATATTGAGCTGAGCAACTTTATTAAGGTATATCCGCTGGGCACTACAGCCAGCGCCAATTTTAACAAACCATTCTAAATTATCAAAAGTATCTTAACATTCAAATTACGTTAATTCAGAACATAATTATTTCCTGAATAATTTTTTTTTAAGAATGTGAATGTGTGATTGATTCTGGATTTTGTCACATTTAACATGAACAATTATATAATTTTAACATAACATTTCATGTGAAAATTTGGTGGTTTTTCTTAAAGTTAAGATAATTTTGGACACTTAATGTGGAGTTTGATCTATTTGATGCTGACTGTAAAGTACAATGAATACCACCATCGATGAGTAAATTCATTAAAATATATTTTCACAAATTATCGTCCATATTCGAATCAATAAGCAAATAACTTATTATAATACTGTTATGTTCCAATCTCCTCAGTGGTAATATTACTAAGTTTTCATTCAGCGCCAAAATAAACGTGGTGAAGTTAACACTTTATTTATTTATTTTACTTTAATAAATACGGCACAACGCCAATTTATATTTTTAAATCTGCAAATTTTATTCAATATCTATAATTTAAAACTTGCCACAATCATTTGATATTGAGCATTAAAAGTAAGTACTTAATAGAATTAAGTGATTTATTATTTTATTACTTTCTAATATAAATATGTAATAATGACAAGTTCAAGAATGACAATTATATTTTTAAATTTGAAAGTGATAATTAATGTAAATATATTGTTAACTTCACTCTAAGCTCAACAAAGATAAAACACACAGTGATATGTGCATATACCGAATGCCAAGTACGAGTACTAATCTCACAACAATTTGTGTGGAGTCGACACAGCGCTACGGAGCGACCCTCTTTTAACCTTTTAACAAGAACTAGGATGTATATACCCACCGTATTTTGAACTTTATGTAATTGTGATAAGACTGAGAACCAATAAAATATGTTATTTCCTGCCTTATAAAAGGCTAATAGTGATTTAGCACTATGTAGCGCTGTTTCATCACTATACAAATAGTAATTAATTACAACTGGATCGCATGGTGAATAGAACTCACACTCAGCATTCAGACCAATCTACCTACGCTGTATCTATCTAGCCTAAGTTACTAGCTATAAATGCAATTGTAAATGCGACACTGACTACAAGCGTAGACAAAAAAAAACTGACTTTATACGTGATTATTAAAACGTGCGATGTTTCTTGGTTTTAGAAAAAAATATTGCTTTTTTACATTTTACACTTGTGATTTCATATTACATTTATGTTCAAATTCGTGATTTCCAGCAACTTGAGCGAGCGAGCTTGAATAAGCGCGACCTTGTGGCGAAGTTTAAGCACACAAGGCAATAGATGGCGCTGCTTCGATCTTATATTGATTTTCTATTCTATTTTATACAAATTAGGATTCACATTGACCGTATTTAAAATTAAAATTTAAAAAAAACGGTAGTAGTTAGTTAGTTTTTTAGTTTACTTTTTAAAATTCGTTTAAATTCTTGAAGCAATTGAAAAACAACAAACGATTATAGCATACATAATTTGAGAATTGAAACATTGTCACTTTTGCTTGTTAGGTTACAAGTCCTCGAACAGTTTTAACATACTTAGCATTTGCATTCTGTCTACGTCTACGCATGCACTAACTAACACATCGTAAACATTAACGTTTTTTTTAACTAAAACACATCAAACAAAAGGCGCTAGCCGCCATCTTTTATTATCCTCCTATTCGATTTAGCACTCGCCCGTAAATTCGTTTCATACGATTACTCTTGCTTTAGAAACTAAATTGACATTCGAATTGTCTAATTGTAATAAGGCTAACATTTAGCCCTCGCTCCACTAGCCGACAGCTAGCTCGAGAGCATTAGGTACAGGCGGCCTGATTACTTTTCTACCACCCTACGATTAAAACTAGTTCGTACGGCCAATACGATAAAGAAAGTAAAAATAAAATAAAGACTTTCCTACATTCACACCAATTATCTAGCCCAAGAGAAGCTTCGAAGAAACTCGTTAAATGGTTACTAGACAACGGATAAACATACTTAAAATACTTAAATACATACTTATTATACATAGAAAACACCCAGACCCGAGACAATTTAGAAAAACAATAATTTCTAAATTGACCCGACCGGGGATCGAACCCGGGACCTCAGAGATGGCGACACCATGAAAACCGGTGTACAAACCACTCGACCAAGGAGGTCGTCAAAGGTGTATTTTCGTTTGCAAAATCTTCAGCAACATTTTTCAATCGCAGGTAGTTTGCTAAAACTGATAAGACTAGTATCTTAGCCGGCTGTACCTACACGATACATTTTATATGGATATATTCTAATTTAATTTATGAATGACACATTCGCTGTGAATCATTTCCACTGACAAAGAGTCGTGACTCGCATCACAACTTTCCAGCGTTCACATTAGATTCTGGATAAATTGCATCATCGCCAAACGATTCACGTATGTGTCGCCAAAACATAGTGCAATTATTTCATAACGCACTCGCTCTCCCCTGCACTTAGCATGTAGCACCACATTATCGTTACTTATCCATAAAAGTCCTAAAATATATTCCCGTAAAGTAAACTAAAACAGTCATTTGTGTAGACTAGTTTTCATTAAGACAATAATCGTTATATTATAATAATATAATGTTAGTTGATATTGTTAAAATTTATAGAAACGCACATAATCTCTGCCGTATAAGTCAAACAATAATAATAATATGTTGTGAGAAAGTTAAGTTCAATATAAAAAGTTGTTACAACCAAATGTTACCGACAAAGGCAGTCGGTCATCGTAATAAAGTATGAGATCATTCATCCTTTGCTAATAAATGGCTAAACAGTGCTCGATGTGCTAGGGCTCTTACACAACAACTACATCGCATTGGCACGTCACGTGTTCGATTTTCCCTATAACTATTAGGTACACTTTATAATAACTATTTATAATTATTTGGGGCACTATGGGGCAAATAGTGGTGCCTGACAGTTTTGAGTTAAAATACTAACTGCATTTTACAATGTGTGTTATTTTTGCCATTAATATTTTGATTTTTTAATGAAAATTTTTGTTACATTGGATTTTACTTTTACAGATTACAACCGCTAATTAACAATGACAATACATAAAGGCCGATCGAATCAGTCAAAACACTTATAGTACAAACATCAACAAAACGCCATACAATGAATTCAACTAAAGTGAATGAGGACAGGACCAACCAATGCGCTAAACGCTGATGGGGCTACTTTCTCATATATTTAGAGCATTTTGCAGCGAAACAAGTAGCTGGGCGTTTGAATATAGCTGCCTGCCATTTCCACGTGCGGTCGGAGACTATTGTGTTTTTTGTAATATTTTTCAACTTTAATAATAATATTAATGAATTTTCAAAGCACAATTTGAATGAAACTCAATAAGCTTCAACTCTTAAGTGTAAATAACTAAATTAAAAATTACTGTTGGCCGCTTATGGCCTTTTAAAACTGGATTCCGAGAAACTTAAAGGTTCCACAAACAGAAAGTTTTCTAGCGGGGGGCGCATCTCTCAAGAGCCACCATCCCCTACTAGATTGCGTTGGGTTTCGAGTCTGTTGCGAGGTTTGTTTTGCGGTGTGTTATTCAAGTCTGTCAGGCACGGTGTGTAGGACAGGCAGCTTAGCGCGGCGACTCCTCGGCGGCGGTGGCGAGCCGCTGGCGCAGGCGCGCGAACTTGCCGTGCACCAGCCGCAGCTGCGCGCGCAGCCGCGACGAGAGCTCCCGCTGCAGCGCCTGCACCTCCACCAGCTCGCGCCGCAGCTGCATGTAGTCCGACCGCACCTGCCCCCGCCACTGTGTCACTACTGGCACGGCTACCACCACTAGCGGCGATTCTCAAAAGCCCGATTTTAAACTCGCTTCGACCCTTCGATTCCAATCGTGAAAAGAGTGACCTTAGCGACGTTTGTGTAGTCATAGAGAATGATTCACTGTGAGTTCAGGATCGAGCCTTTACAGAATCGCACTGCTGGCGGCTTGCGACTCGACACGCTCTTTCTCTGTTCTTTGCGTTCTTTCCATTACTATTGACTGAGACTATCACAGTATAACACGCAATCAACTGGAAAGCCGCTTGCGTCGCAAGACGCCCGTGCTTGTGGCAGAGGCCTGAGCCGACAACGTGGCCTTCGTTTGGCAGACCGACATGATACATTGCAGTCGAACGCGAATAGTACAAATACAAGTATTAATGCCGGCACAGACGTGCGACAGTCCTCGGCTCCGACGAACTAAAAGTATCGCAATCCTTAGTAACGGATAAAAGTAAGCGGGAGTCTGCCCGTCTGCGCTGGACTTTAATGCTCGTTTCAATGTATTCTGTCGATCTGACCACTGAAACCATGGGCCTGGCAGTAACACGATACAGCCCAGAAGCTCGCGCTTCGTTGGACGCAAGATCGAACTAGTTGGTTGACTCTTTGATATATACCACGTTACGAGTTTACGTGAAGTAAGTAGTATGTAAAGGTTGAATTTTTCCAATGTCTATTAATTACCGCTTGAAATGAGTCTTTGTAGCCTCACTTCCTTTTTTGCTTTATTATTAGTTCTCTGCATCATTCGAGTTTTGGTGGACAAAAGTGGGTTACTAAAAGTCAAGATTCAGCATTCACATACTTACTAACTTTACGTCACTTCTCGTATCCAACAACATCAACAGCGTATAAGGCCCCTTAGACACTGCGACAGTTTGAAGCGATGCAACGCGCCACTGCATCGCGTCTCTGGCTATTGTATCGATACTAACGCACGTTTGTGTCGATGCAGACCAGTGGGATTTTGCAGTGAACAAGTTACGGTATCGCGATTGCATCACTGCAGGTGCGCTGCAAAATTTCACAGTGCGTAAAGTGCCTTAATCATTTTAAACTAATAGTGGACCAAATTGTATAAGGTAAAACAGCCAAGCGACAGAAAGCATCGAACAAAACTGCCCTCTAACTCAACAGCACTACCACATACTTTTCAATGCGTGACTGTCAGTTGGCTGCCACTGGCAATAAACAGAAATTGCAAATATCTAATGAAATGAATATGGTCATCTGGTCGCCCCATATCTGGAAGTATCGCGTGTGTGATATATACCGAAATAATGTTTAAATAGAGAAATATAATAAAGAAGAGAAAACGGGAACAAAATAATAAATAAAAAAAGCAATAATTGTTTTTACACACACAATGGAATAATTAACATGCCATTTGCTCCCAAGAAAACAAACTTTTTAGACACCCATGTTTTAAGTAATTTATGGAATTGCAAGATTTCGTGGATACATGCAAACATTTATAAGTAAGTAATTCAAAGCCTTGTGAAGAATTATTATTAAAGTTATGTGACGCGGCAACGCACAATTGTCTAATATTATATATTTCTATTTTGCGATTTTCAGATAGTACATTTACAAGTTACAACAAAAAACATAAATACTTTAATCATATAATTAAACCCACCCTGTAAATTACTTGCAACTATTTAATGTCCAATATTTCTCCGTTCTTGGGAATTAATGGCAAATGTATATTCGGCAACTTTAAAAATTAATTAATTCCGACAACTGACACGGCTCCGCAGCGACAGCTGAAGCCCTAGCGAGCCCCCCGGCCTGTCAGGAGGCGTTGGGCAGAGGCTTAAAATCGTACCACATTAAGCCTCTTCAGCTAGTACCAACAAGCATGACAGTTATGGCAGGTCATCTTCAACTCTTGTGAATTTAAAAAGATTAAAACTATGGTGTTATTTAACAATTTCAATGATTTCTAAGACTTCAAAGACATAGTGCTGAAGGATCTTTTAAGGTTTCAGGAATAGTTAATGAAGTTTTAACCTTTTGAGCACTGTAAAACCAGACACAAACGAAAATCAATTGTTTCGCGACCGCCGGCAGTCTTATGATACTTGACCTATTAACCATACCATTCAGTTTTAAATCAGGTTTTAAAACATGATAGAAATAAGTATAACAAAGATAGAAATATAATGATGAACTGAGTTTTTCCATTTATTACTTTGATGCCTTTATTGATTGTGGTGTAGACTATGCCAATTGTGCAGTAAAATAACCATGTATTAAAAAATTTCATACAATTACCATTTACTAAATAGCAATATCATAAAGAGATGACTCCTCATCCCTAATTCCTCTAATACCTATACATTTGTGAGCGCATAGCACAGTATTTTTATATGAAAATTATTTCTACTTAAAGAATTACTATTTAAAAATAACACAAGTAAACAGACAAGGTAGGACTTTAAAAATTAAACAACACCATATTGTTATTTAAGAAGGCTTCTGCATGTAATTAAGAGAAATGTCAGTACTCTGTAAGCTAAATCTAGTTACCAAGTAAATTGGAAACAACGAGCCATAAGCCACATGACACCTGGGACACTAATAGTTCCTGACCTTTATCAACACAACAATGCAACCCGCTGAAAAACAAACATTCAGGATTTCATATAATATACGCAATTCACATTTTATTTATTTTACTTTCTATTTATTATGGTGTTAGGTAAAGCTTCAAATAAAACTTTATTAAAAAATATTAAATTGTTATTAAAAGTTCAGAAGTGTGAACAAATGCTCTCAAATGTTGTGAATAGACTGTGGCATGCCCTTATCATGCACTCATGACAAATATCAACAGACAAATACACATTGTAGGCACAAACAAGTCACACAAATAGATTTTCATTTTGAATCACAAGGAAAATTTTTGTTGATATTTAAAATTTATGTTGCAGGTACTTCATCATAATTTATCAATTACTTACTTAAACTTACTTAGTTACTATGCTTTATAATATTTATTTTTAATTAGCTTTTATAATGTAATGAATCTTAGGTCAGGTTAAAGTAGTTGAATTAGTTAATTCACCTCAGACACCGATTTTAGGAGATTCATGACGCACATATCCTGGGTGCTCACGGGCTGCACCAGCTGTTGCTCTACATTTTCCATCTTCCACTCCATCATGTCCAGCTCCTCATCTGTCCTCTTCACCTGATTATGAAATTTTTACTGATAGTTGAATAAAAAACTTGATAGATACATTTTGTGGAGATCTATCTAATTATTCAGTTGTAAATAAGCCATACAACTTTATTTACAATTTTTGTTTGTGAAATTCTATTAGAACTAAATAAGTATACTTTATTAGGTAACATACAAATTAAATAGGTTTACACGAATTCTTGATGCTTATTCACTACTGCACTACACAAGCAAGTTGTTTACTTTATGATAACACCTATGACCTTTCCAAAGGTGCCTTATTTCAGTCTCAGCTCATGCTAACAGCTGGCAGGCAGAAGCGAGACTTAACGGCAGAGCGAGCCCTTTTGTATAGCGCCATAACGCTCTAATGGTCAGAGTGTCGCCTAATACTTTAATAATTTATAGGAAGGAAGCGGCTCAGTGACCTACATTCCTAGTTCCTAAGTGTTTTATGCCGCGATCAATTAATTCAATACACTTTTTAGGAATAACTTACCGTTTCCTCGAGATCCTCCATAGTTATCTCTTTTTCTGTCATTTTTACAGTATAATTTAAAAGTTTTTAGTAAAGATTTTAAAATAAAATAGAATCAGAATCGGCGCCGGAACCACCATTTCCGAAATCACAAAATATTTTAATAATATACTTCTCTCTCTGCCACTTATGAAAGACAAAGGAATCAAGACCATACAACCTAGTCTAATATTCTTTTGAAAGGGTTGAACAAGAAATGAATAGACGCTCAGGGTCTTTGCTCTAAGACATGGGTTATATTTATGCAAAGTAAGCCCCTTCGTACACAAGGCTACGCAAATCTTCGATACCTTTGTACAGGCCTAAGAGTACCTACAGGTGCTTAGGATTTATATTTTAGACGAATTCACAGTAAATATGTGCTAGTTGTTTCCAATCACAGACGCATAATAAGAAATATACGTCTGTGTTCCAATCAACACCTACATACAATGAAGCCATTCATGTTTATGTAAAGTAGTTTTGTATGTATAGCCTTGTTAAAACTATGCCTAATGCATTTAACGGGTGTGTAATGTTTGATATAAATACTTATGGTCTAATGTTCAGATAATATAAATTCGTTTCATAAGTATAACTTCATTTGATATACAACTGACTTAATATAATAAATATTTAATATAATTTTAGATTCGTATAATTTTATTTGATATACCTAATGTACTTTTGATATAATATAGGTACATTTGATATAATAATCTAATCATATAAAACATTGTTTATGTAATAAGCAAGCAGCATGCAAGCGAGTAAGCATCATGCAAGCAAGAATGCAGCATGCAAGCAAGAATGCAGCATGCAAGCAGGCATGCAGCATGCAACATGCAGGCAGGCATGCAACATGCAAGCAGGCATGCAGCATGGATCGTTTCTGTCACGGCTTCGGCGCTGCAGGACTCCGGCGGTCCCACGGGAGCTTATCGTCGCAGATGACTTTCGCTCACCACCTGCTCCTCAGCTCGCGGGCCACCTCGTCCCTCCGCGCCATACGCGGTTTTAAATTACACTCTAGCGTAGGGCAGACAAGTCTACGTGGTCGTGGAGTCGGTTTTGCCGCGATTCGTTTCTGTCTGTCTGATGTGTTTCTGAATTTTTAGCACAACCTTAACGAAAACCCAAGACAATATTTGAAATCGATTGCAATTTTTATTTACATATAAGCAAAAATTTTATATCATATCATGTTATAGAATATGATTATTCACCAAAATATACAAAAAGTTGTTAGAGATTATTATGAGTATTATATGAAATATAATTAAAGGAAACGTAATGTTGTTAAAGGAAGTGTATTTTGAACAAGTAAAATGATATCCAAGAACGTTGTTCTTTGAAATTAGTTCATTTGTCATAAGGATGCGTCCACATCTGGCGAAAGCGCAGCTCGCGCGCCGCTCATAGATAATACTATTATAGACGCTTGCAAGCTGCGCGCGCGCTGCACGCGTGCCATTACTGCCGTTGTTTGGTGCGCAACTCAGGAAATGCTTGTATAATGCGCGCGTCCAGTTCGCGCGCTTATACCGTTCCGTTTGCTTTCATACTGTAGCCTCAGTTGTACATTTGCTTTCCAAGAAGATGTACTACACGACTACTGTTCATATAATTGCTGCATCGGAAGCTATTTTATTTTATTTTCACTCGTCGAGTGAGTTGGTGTTGGTGCGTACGAAGTAGGTGCAGCACACGCACGGCGCGTAGAATGCGCGCGATCGGCGCACGAGCCTAAAATGCCCGCGCGCGGCTCGCAAGCGGCGCGCGAGCTGCGCATTCGCTAGATGTGGACGCACCGTTATATGAAATGATACGCACCCGCATTTAACGTTTCTTCCTGCTTCTTCGTTTTATGTTTTGCTTGTAAAATTGATGTTTTAGTTGTTCAGCTCAAACCTTCGGAATAATAGTGTTCCTGGAACTTCATCGAGTGAACAGAGGTAATTTGACAAAATAAAAGACGATATCATAATTATATACATTTATTTCCTGTCTTTATACATCAAAGAAAGAACAATTGAGATGGATGCGGCACAGCACATCTCGCGCTGCACCGGCGCCGGCGCCGCAAACAATACTACCAACTAAATTATTTAATATCATATCCGGAATTATAATTTTACACATAGATGGTTCTATGCAGTTTTTCAAGTAACTAACAATAATATGCACAAATTACAGACGTAAATAAGTCACAATTGAATCACTAATTCTAAAGTTGCATAGAATATAGGCTGAGAATATTTAAAACATCATAAATGTTGTTTTGTAAATTTAAAAGAACAAAATAGAGTCGAGTTTGGCAAAAGGACTAGCTATTATCATTTCATGCTTCTCATTGCACATGTTTTATATTGAATTAATAGTTTACTCAAATGTTTGTGAGTAAACATACCAAACAGTAACCACAATGGAAGCGCGGGCGGATCGTCGCAGTGCGGTACAATGGAACTATTCTAATGAGCATGGCGGGAGTGAAGCACATTCGTAGCGCGTCTCACATTTCACCCGTGCTTCTTATTTGGGGGATACAGATGAAACTAGGTGGGTCCGAATACCAGTATTGCACTCTCATTAAATATATTCAATACAATCATATACATATACAGTCTAAAACTTGTTACACATTACAATAAGATTAATGACAGCTTACAGTAAGTGATTGTACACACGGTGTCAGATCAACCTACCCTAAACTGTCAAATTTCTCCAATGAATATTGATCCTTAGAACTAAACAAAAAAAGTTTAGAATTGATTGTAAAAATTTGACAGTTTTGGGTAGGTTGATCTGACGCCAGGATAAAACTAAAGAAAAACAATTGGACTATAAAACAATGAATATTTAAATAAAATACTAGATATTTGTACAAAATTAAAATTCGATTGAATCGTGTACGACATTCTAACATAAACGTGTAATGTACTCGACCCCTACCTCTCTCCCCTCGCCGTCACACATCTGTGCGTAATGGAAAATGTACTTCAGTCAAAACTTGTTTGCTTATGATTTGTTGGCCTTGGAATAATTACATTGCGTAAGCAGTGCATGGATTATGTTAATCATCATCACACTACTAATAGAACAAATCGAATGATCTTAGAAGTAATACATTTTCCAGCACATACAGGTGGCTTCGCTCAGCTGTAAAGTAATTATTTATAGTAAGTTAAGCTAATCAGCGATTCCCACTGAAGAATGGGATTAAAATGGGGGCAAACTTTCCAATGGCTTTAAATAAATGGTAAATGAGACAGACCCAAGCTAGTAGATACAAGAATCCCAAGCTACATAAAAATGATGTTATAGGAACCTGTCCGTAGATAGATTCCATTCACTTTCACAAGTTATCACAGAAAACTCTCTCACTAAAACAGAACTGAAAAGAAGCACAATAGTAGTTACAGCTGTTGAATTTATACATTTATTACAATTTACTTATACATGCGAGTTTAGCCGTATTGCGTAAAAGTGAAAGAAAACTAACACCTCTTCCCTTGCGTGTCGTAAAAGGCGACTAATGGACTAAATACTGCACATACATCCAACAGCATGCGGCTATGGGTTCACCACCTGTCACGCTGAGCACATGTGAAGTCGCTATTTGGTGAAAAGTGGACTATGGTAGAGGACTGCTCTAGCTGTCCTCATTACCTAGTCTTTGAGTAACCCTTCGGGGATAAATAGTCGTGATTATAATATTGTACGATGAGAGTTTAGACTGAAGTTCAACCTCTTATTAGAAGCGTCAAAACCCATTGAACTTAGGCGCGTGTCTTTATCCATTTGAATTAATCCCTATGGTACATATAAAGGAAACATCAGCGCCGGTCATACAAACAGTCTCCTAATCAATCGGGCCTAAACTAACATTCTATTGATACAACGTAAAACTAGCAACAATAATTAAAGTGGCAAGACGGATAAATACACTTGTCAAGAATACCGAACATTTTTACCACGGAGCAAAAACAAAGAGGTGTTGCAATCAATGTAGTCCAGCAACTATCACTGTAGTCCTGACGTCACACCGTAGTTGAACTACTTACGACCAGGTGTCGCTTTCGTCAGTACAACTCTCGTTAGCTAGCGAATAGGTTGTTCGTGGCTTATTCAGTCTTTTAAAGAATTATAAAAAATTCTCGACCCGAACTTTTTGTTAGCATGAAGTGCTGTGTTGTATCGTGTAGTAGTTACACGGATAAAACGAGATTAAACGGAATAAACATATCTTTCCACTCGTAAGTAATATTTAAATTAAATTTATACTTCATCAAATAAAGTTACGACATACACGACATCTAGTGAAATATAGCAGAACTTAAATGACAACTCTGCTAATCTCGTAAATTAGGTAGGTACTTGCTTTGGCTACTGGCCACTAGATGTTTTCCTCCTATTTGGACTTCCCCCGCAACCCGCGCAGCTGACACTATTATTATATGAAAAAAGTTGTTACAACACCTTCTCTTTGTTTTTGCTCCGTGATTTTTACCAACAGCAATGCTTCAGGGACAGTGTCAGTCAGCCCCCATCCATAACTAAATAAGTATTCAATATATAAGCCGACGCGCTTATGAGTAGATCAGATGATCACATTCAGTTAACGTAAATTGAACTATATTCTATAGGCAGCCGAGTCGAAATTCGACTATCTTTTTCACGTGTTTTGGACTAACCATGTATATCATTAGATTTTTAAATAAATTAGTTAATAAAAGGCGTTATTTTTAAGTTTCGCCTGCAAAGTGCAAAGTCACAATTCGATCACGTTAACATAAACGAGAATTTATTTGAATAGCTAATTTAAAACTCACGTTTCTTGACATCATGCGGCGCTGCTTAACGCTTTATGTATAACTTTTTAATTTCGTAAAGAGTTTTACGGTACAGCCATCTAATAATATTCATGATGCTCAAAACACAGTTGCTAATGACCTTAAGCTTAACTGAGAAACAATTAATTGATATAAGTTTTTTTTTATAACAAGAGAAATATTTTTAACACATAGTATAAATAATTCTACTAACTCGTGTATTAATTGATTTAAAACAAAACCGCAATATATACCGATTGGTACGACAGTCACTATTCAGTTCAAAGTTAAATAAGATTGATATCGTCAAATTACTAATAAAACAAAAATAAAATAGTAATAAAAGATTACAACTAATTTATAAATTACTTTAAAAATCGTTATCACATACTAAATACATCGTATGTACACTTGGTCAGTACATAGAATTATATAAGTCATGGTGTACTTCTAATCTACCACCTACCAAACAGTCGACAAGGCCCAGCGATGGGCTAGCTTTCCATCCAGCTTTCGTTCCAGTCAATATCACTGAGCGTCCTCTGATTGAAAGCTGCCCATCAACTTGGAAAAGTTGACAAATTCAAATAGACGTAGGTATACTAAGAAGACGTGGTCGATTTTAGGAGAAAACAGCAGCGTACACTCATCTCCAAATCGCAAACAAGACTTTTTTACTACGCGGGTAGTTACAAAATCTTTGATTATTTTCCTGTAAAAGTCTCAGCTTTGGAATGAACCAGTAATATATCGGTAACATTCTGAAATCGTAATGAGATAGACCGTCTATTTAGTAGACAAAGGAGCTGAAAAGCGTTCAGTATGCTTCGCTCGTAATTGACTACGTCCGTCGCCTCCTCCTCCCCCCTCTCGCTACACTAAAGTAGGTACAAACCTGCGTGCTAACTCGTATAAAAAACCAAAGCTCAAAACACTTTAGGCCTACGCCACACGCCTTCACATTTAAATCGGAACTCGTCACAAGAAGGTACAACTTTGTAATAGTACTTTGTGTAAGTTTACGCAGACGTGAGAAGGCGCTAATGTTCCGAAACGAACCTCAAGTTTACGAACGACTTTCCAACTCGAAATACGTGACGCGCCCCAACAAACGGAACTCATCTCAAAATCGGTGTCATAAAAAACAAAACACACAACAATACACATTTGATATTATTTGTTTGTTTTTTCATCATACATAATAGTAATAATATCGATATTTTTATAGCCATAGAAGTACACTTAACTACTGTTGAAGCCCAAACACGTCTTCCGTAAGAAATAGCCTAGATTTGAATATTGTGGTTTTCCTAGTAAGTAGTGTAGGCGTTCGTGTTTCCTGGGGCGGGGCGTGCGGGGCGTGCGCTCCCGGCTACAACGTAAGAGGAACTGTGTCAATGTGCTCCTGTATCCTGCATCCTGTTCACTTGAGCGCGTCGGTTTGCTCGAAGCTCTGCTCGGTGACCGACACGGCGTCGGACGCCAGCG
This sequence comes from Scoparia ambigualis, assembly GCA_963921215.1. Classification (NCBI taxonomy): domain Eukaryota; kingdom Metazoa; phylum Arthropoda; class Insecta; order Lepidoptera; family Crambidae; genus Scoparia; species Scoparia ambigualis. The sequence continues at coordinate 30,353,827 of OY992519.1, read as the reverse complement.
CGTCGCGCAGGGGCTCCACGCAGTTCTTGGGGATCAGCGTGCCTGAGGACAGCGCCAAATGACACTACATCAATATGTGATCTGTAACTGTTTTTAAATTATCATTTATTTATTTTTAAAGGTACAATAACAGAACACAAATTGTTACATTGCAATTTCCATCAAACCAACACTTTTTGAACTTGTATCCCAATAAAAATGGTCATGGTCATTTACATTAAAGTTAGGATCAAGCAACGGTCAAAACATAGCAATAATCCTGTTATAAATAAATGACACATAAATACATATAATCATGACTAATATCCCCGAAGGGTTAGTCAGAGACTAGGCAATGAGTACAGCGAAAACAGTCCTCTGCCATAGTCCACTTTTTACAAAATAGCGACTGCACATTGTGCTCAGCGTGACAGCTAGGTGGTGAGACTGGTGAGCCCACCGCCGCTCTATGCTGTTGGATGAGGAAGAGGCGCAGAGGCGCGGGGGGGGGGGGGGGTAGTATTCTATCACCGCTACGCGACGCGTAAGTGAAGTAAAGAATGTGTGTCAGAACCGTAGCAAATGAGAAGCTGTGGTTCCTGCCCATCCCTCCGATGTATCACACGAACATGCCTTTGGACATTCGTATTTTGGACGTTTTTCTTTCTAGATAAGTAGTACAAAGGGTATGTATGTATATATTGCTCAATGGTGCAGCGGCTAGAGCGTCCGGCTTGCGATCTTGCCCACTAAGCAACTTTCGCAATGCCAGGTCGCTGGATGGGTGACAAATAAAAACATCTCAAGTTTCTCCGTGCTTCGGAAGGCACGTTAAGTCGTTGGTCCCGGTTGTTGTCGTAAGATAACAGTCGTTATAACCCACCAACCCGCATTGGGTCAGCGTGGTTATGGCAAAATATCCCCACGTAATATTGTCCACGTGGGAGGCCTGTGCCCAGCAGTGGGACGTTTATACGATGACTGGCAGACCGCCGGCTACTTCATTCGCGTGGACCCCGTACCCCGTGGACGAATTTTCAAAATGACTCCCCTCCCAAGAACACTTATTGTGACGTAACTAAAATAGTTACACATATGCTATCGCGACACTTTTTGTAGGTAATGGTGTGTTCTGCAAAGCCATAGTACATTATTTTATTCTATCATCAATAGTTTTCTTAGCGCATGCGATTTAAGGAATTTATTTTGAATTTAAGTAAGTATCCCTATTTTTTTTTTGAAAATATAATATAGTCTATGTCACCCGCAGATAGTGTAGCTTCCCAACGGTGAAAGAATTGTTGAAATCGGTCTAGTAATTTCGAGCCCTATTCAATACAAACTTATTGTTTGTTGAAATGCTTCCTCTTCAATACAAACAAACAATGAAATGTTTCCTCTATATAATATTAGTATAGATGATGTGTGTGCACTGACCGACGATCTTGCGCCCAGTGGTGGCGCGCACGCGCACGACCTGCATCTTGTTGAGCTGGCTGCGCGCCGCCAGCACCGCCTCCACGCGCGCCCACACCGCCAGCACGGAGCCCGACAGCACATGGTACGTGCGCCGCCGCAGCCCCACCTGCATGGGGGCACACACACTTGGTTACAAACTTAATTGTGTACTTATGACAATTTTTAGAGAAGCAAACTCTTTTTTTTAGAAAGATTATTATTAACCTCTCGAGTGTCGGCGGGAATACCAGCATTCCCCCGAAAAAAAGTACCGTTGAGTGTCGGTGGGAATGCCGGGTGTCCCGCCAGTGATAAGGGTAATGGTTAATTTTTTTACTTCCTTTAACTTTTTATATTATCCTGACGTTTCGAATCCTTTACAGGGTATCCTGTTATAGAAAAAACTATGTACATAGTAAATTAAACGCGAGTTAATCCGTAAAAAAGTGTTTCATTTCAATGGGTAGTGCTCGCTTAAAGCTCAGAAAATTTTAAACTTATTTTAACCACTAAGAGTGTTTGACATCATTCGATTCTGTGTTCTATGCGCTGGAATACTAAATTATGATTAGCTATCGTGTTCATTGAAAAGGTGTAATTATTAGTCGTTGAAAACAAATGGTGACGCATTTGTGAACAAGATTGTGTAATGTCATACAGTGCAACTGCTTGTAAACAAGATGTTTAGATGATTTATCGTAAGTAAATTAAAAGTATTAAATGTCAAATTAAACAGAAAGATATATAGATTGTTTTGATGTGATTTTCTTGAACTTTTATCTCTTGTTACATAATGTAAAAATATTTGAAACGTAATGTTCGCGAAAATGACAAACAGTTTTGGAATAAAAATGGCGCTTTGAGCTGTATTATAATTCTATAGTTTTTTTGACCGTTGGTAAAATAAAATGCCATAAAATGCAGTAAAAAGGGTATATATTTGTTATTACTTAATTTTAATGGTTAAACAATGTTTCTTGGTTTCTAAAAATGTAAAAATCATAAAAAACGGACTAGCATCATAGGTTACATAAGCAAAATAGTAAAATAGGACAGGTCATTTGAAGTCAGCAGGTCAAGGCGTCGACACTCAACGGTATCCAATGCATTTTGCCGCGCGACACTTGATAGGTTAATGTTAATTTAACGTTAATCTATATGGCCGTGTCGGAGTAGGTTCACGTCAGTAGGTGAACGGAGCTATGGGGATTATTTGACCACGATTTCTCGCGTTCAACCCGACCATCTATCCGCTCGGCTACCAACGCCTCATTGTAACAATAAATAAATATATGTATCTGTGTGTGTGTGTGTGTGTGTGTGTGTGTGTGTGTGTGTGTGTGTGTGTGTGCGTGTGTGTGTATGTACCTCGCAGTCGGGCCCCTGGCGGCAGAGGCCGCGCCAGTAGGCGTGGCTGCAGACGCGCAGCGAGGCCGCGTACTGCTCGCGCCACGCCGTCTCGGCCTCGTCGCTGTCCACGCGCCGGTACTTCTTCTCGATCTCCGCGAGCGACTCCAGCTTCAGCTGCACCCCCGTGTTGGGCCTATATACAAACATACATTCACTATTCACTCACGTTATCCCCAAAGGCTCATAGAACCGCAGAAGCGTTTCAGCTCATAATGTCGACTTCTCTAAATGTCAACCGGACGAAAAATGTACATTTCTTAAAACGTCGACTTCTTACAATGTCAACTTCGCAAAAAGACGACTTCTCGAAATGTCCATTTCTCACAATTACAACTTCGCATTTAGTCAACTTCTCATAATGTCAACTCTTAAATGAAATATTCGCAAAATTACAACTCTTCGAGATTTTACTTTGAAAGGTTAACCGTGTTTTTATACCAGTTTCCTACTAAATTTTCAACTCAATTTTCCAAAAAAATCGAGTTTACTAAAGGTAAATTTTTATCAAAATTCCTTCAATAGCTTTCAATTCATTTATTGCTTTATTCTGTCAAGTTCACAAATCAATATAATCCATAGTTTTTCTACATTATCAAAAAGGTTTAACCTTTCATACTTTCATAATTATGTTTTTGACGATTGACGATAAATATTAAAGACATTTTGACGAATTTAATGACGATTAGTGATTATTAATGATTTATGATTAATTACATGATTTTCTCTTCAATTAGCTGTATAAGTAGATATTACGAAGAGTTGTCATTTTGCGAATATATCATTTAACCTTTTGAGCGCCAAAGTCATCTATAATTGACCAGCACTTGCGGGCCCTGTGCGCCAACTGCAACATATGAGTATAAAAACAAGTCTCTTAGAGCCATAAGAACTGAGAAATATTGAACTACAAAACATGGATTTTTATCTAAGCAAATACTATGTCCAACACGCCAAAGTCGTCTACTCTTGACCGCTAGTGCTGTACTGTGGAAGGTAGTTTGATTGTAAATTACCTATTCAAAATTCAACTAAAACGTATTATTTTATTTTATTACTATTGCTATTTCATAAAACGAAATGTAAGAAAACTAACACTACCATAGCGTACCGTAGCTCAGCTACATGGATAAAGAATCGTCAAATCAACTTCACCCAATATGGCAACTCTGGCGCATCTCTAGCGCGTCATCATTATCCAGTTCTCTGGGCGCCGTGGTCACGGATAGATGATAGCCTGATGACGTCATAAGCGCATAGTGAGGAAAGTAGTGCAGTGCAACATGAGAGATTCAATGGAACTTCTTCGCATTTTGGAAGGCGTCGATGATGACGATGAACTTTCGGAATCTGATTCAATTATTGAAGAAGATTTATAGGTAAGTAAGTGTATGCAAATTCTTAATAAATTAAACTTTATTTCTGTTATTATACTTATTCTATACTAGACTTTAAATATATTATTATTTATGTTAACAATTGTTTTATTACATTTTGTTTAATTGTATGTAAGTAATGTAAGTAATTATAATTAATATACGAAACAAAATCACTCCTTGCAACTCTTGTAAGCCTAGGTTATTTCGCTAATGGGCGATTTTCCGAGATCAAAAAAAAAAAATTGGTTCGTAAATGACTTCATAGATGGCGCTTAGCATAGATTAGTATGGAGCTTAGTAAAAGGCGAGTCCATGAAGAACATGTGTATGGCTACGTAATATTTATTCCATTCCAAAATAGAAATAGGTCCTGGAGATCCTGAATAAAAATTTGTAAGTACTATTTTTTTATTTTTTTGATAGACAAGCAAAAGTGTAGAATTTATTACAGCCCTTAGGTAGGAACGGGTCGGCTTTCATAAAACGCCATCCATCGAGTATATTGAACTAATTTTTATTTTTTAATTTGGGCTGTCAGAAAATCGCCCATTAGAGTGTAATACTTAATATCGACGCACGAAATCGCGACACAACATAGGAATTTTGTTTGTAATCATTTTATGTAGGGCATCGAACCCGTGTTTACCCGACCCGAAAAAACCCGGGTATTTCGGGTTTTCTGGGTCGCAAGAAAACCCGGGTTTGGAAAATCAAAAACCGGGAATGGGAAAAGCTACCCGGCATGAAACACTCAAAATCCTTCATAGGTGGAGACGCCTTAGGACGGAGTAAAATCATATGCGGAGGTAGCAAAAGGCAGGCACGAACAATCATCGGAGCCCTGACCGAGCACTACGCCACAAAACAAATGCTCCATAGAATGCAACTAGCAACAGACAGCTTGTGCAGGGCATGTGGGGAGAAAACGGAGTCCATGCAACACTTACTGTGTGACTGTGACTCCCTTGCTAGGAAAAGAATGAGTCTCTTGGGATTCGCCTACCCGAAACCAGAAGATTTTAGGCTCTTCGCCCTCAAAGACATTGCCAAACTTATGGCAGCCGTTTTCACTGAGGAAACAGAGTGATAGGACGGGGTTGCACAAAATATCCCAATGGGTCGACGTGCCGCTGCGAGAGGGAAACCTCTGCAGGCCCCACTAAGATAAGATAAGATAAAATAACTAGTTGTTTTTTGTGCGAAAAAGATTAAATTAATAAAGCAAGTTGCACGTTATTCGTGCGTTTGACTCAGATCAGAAATGACATAAACGGAATGAAAAATGGTGGCAAGATGCGTCGTCGCGTTGTTGACACGCAACAGGGCCCTTATTCTGTAACGATTCCTTGTTTCAAAACTACGTTAAGTCCTTAAAAAGTTACGATATCTTTCCAAAAACGTATGCGTTTGACGTTTGTGCGCGGTAAGGTTTAGGTGTGGAATCTGTGTGTGGTTTAGCTGAGTAATGTGCAGCCTTGATTTTTCTTAGTACGGGGGCGGTTGGGGGTGTGTTCCGCCCGTGAGGCTGGACAGCGTTCCCCGGGAGGCCTATGTGCGGGAGTGGCGGGGGAATTTCGGCCTCCCATATAAAACTGTCCGATCAGCTGACGACAATAGTGTGGAAGATCGTTTTTTTTTTGTCATTGTTGCGCGTGGGTTTCTTGGGAGGGGGTTGTTTGGTTTCATGGGTGGGGCTGCCCCTTAATTGTTTTTGTGTTGGGAGAAGTTAGAGTTGTATAATGCATTGGTGTTATTTTTATGTATATTTATTTGTTTTTTTTTAATTGCGTCCATAAAGTGAGTACTTACTTACCTAGGTATTTTGTTCATAATATAGGATAACATAATATTATTGTTTCTTATTTGTTAATTTTTGTTTTGTTCTCGTTTGTTTATCGGATTTGTAAACATACGCTTTATTGTAAAACTTAATATTTGGTACCTATATCGAATATTTGTAAGGAGCTCTAAGTAGTGTTTATAAATTTTTTGTTAACTAAGTATGATGTTATTAAGTACGTACTAACTAAAAAAAGTATATAAGTAGGTAAGGCAAGCTGGGTGTGATAATTTTAGATATACTTAACATTTTTCTCGAAGGTAGCACCTAATAAAAATAATTTTGTTATTTCATACAAACTTGTGGATAACGGTGTTGATTATACATTTAAAAATATTTGATTACAATAAGAAAACTATGGTTTGTAAAATACAATGTATAATTGTTTGTTGTCCTTAATAAATATAAAAAAAAAAAATCTATAGATTGCGATACAGAATCAGCATCCCCGCCATTTTGTTTCGTCAGTCCTCCTCCCTCTCTTCAGAAATCTCCTTTACCCATTTCAGTGGACCTTAGCATTCTTGGCATGGACATCGGCCAGGAACTGAATCCAAAATGCTACATCGAGTGTTATTTTAACTGCCTCCCGTAAGTTGAGTATTCTCAATAAAGTGAGGCGGTTTTTCACTCCAGAGCAGCGCTGTTTGCTGTACAGGACTCAGGTGCGATGGAGTATGAAGTATTGTTCCCATCTATGGGACGGCCCCGCTAAATGCACTTGATAGACTGCAAAGGCGAGCGGTACGTATTATTGGAGATGCTGAGGTAACAGCCTCTTTTGAGGACCTCCAGCTGCGTGTGCGTAGAGACATCGCTTCTCTCAGTGTCTTCTACCGAAATTACTACGGAGAGTGTTCTGAAGAACTTTTTAATACCTATTAAAAATATTTTTGTGATTTTGAAAGTAGGTACTGTTTAATTGGTATGAATCCTTCCCTTGTTTTCTATAGGTACCTACTCGTATTGACTTAGTAAATCCATACTAAAATACAGTTTCCTCATATTTTAAAAAAATATCAAAAAACCCGAAAAAGCTCGAAAAACCTGGGTACCCGGGTTTTGACTACAAGAAAACCCGAAACCCAGGTTTTTAAAAATTGGACCGGGTTTCGATGCCCTAGTTTTATGCGAATGAATGGAAGATGTTTATACAATTTTTATCTATTTTTACACTATACATCACACGTAGGTTCATAAAATCACAAGGTTTTCGATCGCGAAAGTTAAGCAATGTTCGCCAAGGTCGTCAAGGGGATGGGTGACCGTAAGTTCATAAAATATCGAGGTTTTCGATCGCGAAAGTTAAGCAATGTTCGCCAAGGTCGTCAAGGGGATGGGTGACCGTAAGTTCATAAAATCTCGAGGTTCTCGATCGCGAAAGTTAGGCAATATTCGCCGAGGTAGCCAAAGGGATGGGTGACCCTGGGTTCATAAAATCTCGAGGTTTTCGATCGCGAAAGTTAAGCAATGTTCGCCGAGGTCGCTTACTGGTCACCCATCAATTACTCGACCTGAGCAAAGTTGCTTAACTTTTGTGACTGTAAACAGAACGTCATCGAGTCTCTTTATGGCATTAGCTATTTTGCGGCAACATAACTATTACGGGTAGATTAATTTTATTTTTACTTAGGGTAGCGGTAGGTACCGTCATCTACTATGGATCATATGCATACAACACGTGTGCACGGTGATATAATTTAATTGTAGTTTAATTACAAAGCTAACTAGAAAGTTATATCCCATGGTTAATACCAAGTAGGTACCTTCTCAGTTTTGTTTATATAGATAGATATCATCATGTTTAGATAGATGGCATCGAGATTTGGTTTGTCGCGATTTCGTGCATCGAGATTTGGTTTGTCGCAATTTGTCGCGCTAATGTGCATCGAGATAGTGTGTTTCTAAATTACGTATTACACTCCGCTAATTACCTACATTTTTAAAGTTTTTGTTTTCGAGTTTAAAATAACCAATATCAACTTAAAAATCATAACAAAGGTTTTTCTAAGGCGAGCCGCAATTTTAGTTCGTAACGGTTGCGAAATAAAGGACGAAATCACTATAAAGATGTTTAGGTATCATCTCGAGATCACGCGAGCGGATAATTCTCAATGTATTCCCTCCTACCTATGACATAGGGTCCTTCAAAAGAGGCGTGAAGAAGCACTTTGTGGGCCGGCAGAGTGAGGATGACTGATGCTACGTCTCTTACGCTGCACCAGTTGTCCTCGCGCCTTTAACATCAGGTGGAGTAGGGTCATTTGCCGGGCTTAGTATTAAAAAAAAAAATGTGTTTGGTGTATTTTTATAATTCAACGATAGTTAAAGTACCTACATATAGCTTATAATATAATAGCGTAATATTCTTCACAGAAATAAATCTCTAAAACCATAGTTCAACATAATCAATCCTTCAAAAAAAATAGGTAAGTAACCGTGAGTAGCATTAAGGTCTAAAATAGCGGGTAAGTAGGTATATCGACTTGCTTACTTTCGGCATTACGCTCGTTCCGAAAAGTATTGTGAGTAGACTAAAAACGATATCTTGATAAGGATTTTAGATCTAAAATAGCGTATCAGCAGGCCCGTGTCACTACGTAATTCGGTCGTTTTATATACCTACACTATCGGTCCGCGCGCGGAGACAATTTAGTCGAGTGTCACGCACGCAGTACGCAGAAACGACCGACGACGCGGCAGTTTGTTTCACGTTAACTTTATTTTCGCAAGTGGATAGTTCACAGGATGGTGAAACAAAAGTTACTGTTCTGCATTCGGATGCACTAACACGAAATTTAAAGATAAGGATTTAACCTTTTACAAAAACTGTTGTCGTCTGCACTTAATTTAATATAAGCAAAGCACATAGTAAGACATAGTAACATAAGTAAATACAACAGAGTATTATTACGGATAGTTGGGCGGTGAAAAGGTTAATCGATGTCGTTCTAGGTATCGATTTCGAAATTGATACAATACGTGCGACTCGGGTACATCTCTATGGAAGAGGCATTTTAAGATGGCCAGCTGCGCCGTTGTCGTCCAGTCGTGACAATGAAGACATCACTATAGAGAATAGTGCTGTGGTTTACCACCATTTTATTTTCAATGCTATGCTTTTATTTATGTACTAAGTACATATATACAAAGAGTAGAAGATGGCACAAGAATAAATTAAACATCCCAGATTATAAGTAGTCATTTATTGCATATAAAAACAACAAAAACAGGTCGCCGTGTGTTACCAATTTATCGACTCTTGGCAGCACTATATTTTTCGTGGGTATTTTTGTCTATTTTATGCTCTGGCGTGCAGGACACAGGAATGCGTTTATGGCATGGCGCTCAAAAGGTTAAGAGTTGACATTATGAGAAGTTGACTAAATGCGAAGTTGTCATAGTGAGAAATGGACATTTCGAGAAGTTGTCTTTTTGCGAAGTTGACATTGTAAGAAGTTGACGTTTTAAGAAATGTACATTTTTCGTCCAGTTGATATTTTGAGAAGTCGACATTATGAGCTGAAACGCGCAGAAGCAGTCCATTGACACAGTTCACAATTCACCAAATTACAACTGCACATGTGCTCAGCGTGATAAGTGGTGAGCGCATCGCCGGTCTATGCTGTTGGATTTAGGTGCTGTCTTTACTCCATTAGTCGCCTTTTGCGACACCATAAAAAGAGAGGGGTTGGTAGTTCTTTTAGAGAGCGCTACACTCACGGCTTTAGGCCTATACAGTAGAATTAAGTTAAGTGCATCCTGTATTTATCTGTGCAGATTACTGCCACTTCTTTGTCCTACTGCGGGGCAAATGCAGAAGCTATCATTGAAATCAAGTGATCGCTACGATTGATAGGTATTGGCCGAACGCTTGACTCCTCACTCACAGAGGCGTCGTCCTCACAAGTGCATAGATTATTTGTAATGTATGATAAAACAAAGCAAATCATTTTTTGGTAAACGGAAACCTCGAATATGGATGGTTCAGTAATAGAAAAATCAAAGGGAATGGATTAAAATTTTGTCAATTAGATTTGTCTGAAAGAGAACAATAAAACCAGCAAGTCCATCCGATTAATATTGTCACCATAATGAAAATGCGGTTCACCTATTTTACGATCGACAACAAAGAAACCGTACACCTACGCTCAAACGCTTTCAGGAAGAAATAAAGTAACTTCACTTTTGTAGGCGTAATATTTATCACTGTTTTTGTAGTATATTCTTGAAACTATAATTAAGTTTTATTTTTATAATAATTATTTATATGCGACGTTTCTAAACCAATGACCAAGGTTGCCATTTAATTTTCCTTACGGGAAATGAACCATCCGGTACAGGTACTAGGTCAAAAGGTAGTGAAAATAAAATATCAGCTGTTCCATACAAAACTGCAAATACAATTCGATGTAAATCAAATGAAATTATTTATTACTATTATTGTTGTATACAAAGTTCTTAAAATAAAATTACGAAACAAACAAGAACCCTGCAAGGGCACTGTAGTAATGTAGCTGTGTTTTATTTGCAATTTCAGAGTTGCTCCTTTACTAATAGTTGTTATTTGCACCTAATAGAATGACGGCTCGGTTTGCGGGATTATACAATATTTCTTTTTTATCAGTGCACATATTTTTCTATATCATTCAGTAACGTTAATAGACATCATTTTCATTTTTTTTAAATTTATTATTTATTTAATTTGTCCGGCACAATAAAAAATAACTCTTGGATACCGGGCGAACGAAAGGTCACGTGTCGGTGTAAGTGCATTGACCCGCCCGGCCGCCTGGTATCGTAATGTGCCAAGAGTTCTTAATTCCGCGGTCCCGGTCGATTGACGATGATCAACGGTATTTTTGTGGATATGTTTGATCAATTTGAGTTTCTTTTACACCTAAAAAAATTAAAATTAAATCTGTAGCTCTAGGTTAAGTTACTCTATAATTTAAAAAAAAATGTGAACCGATAAAAAAAATTCTGTATACCTATTACCAAACACCCTGTATATGCTAATTTAAATTAGGTATTTTTCGTTACAACAGTAACTGCCGTACTCAGACACGTCAATTAACTTTGAATGACAATTAAATGTCTTTTCTCTCTATTTAGCACTATACATGAGAAAGGGACAGCAAGAGACTAAATTGTCATTAAAATGTTAGTTTAGTCTGTTACCTGTAGATTTGGAACATGATCTCCTTCTTGGAGAGGCGCTCCTTCTTGGCGCAGGGCACCGCTAGGCACAGCACGGCGGTGTGCTTGGCGTTGCGCGCCTGCTGCGACACGTAGAAGCCCTCCTTGGGCCCGCCCGCCTCGGACCACTTCTCCAGTGCTTCTGACCAATCCATGCCGCGCTGGGGAGAAACTCAGTTGTACATACACAAAAGTGTAAACTCTACAACCTCTTCACTGTACATAGAGGCGTGCCTAAGGTTTTCAGAGTAGGGCAATATTGTTTTCTTGTGATTTTTAACAGTTCATTACGTATTTAATAGTTTCAAGAGGGGGGGGGGGGGGGGGCAGCTGACCCTACCTGCTTCCCCCTAGCGACGCTCTTGGTTGTATGTACACCATACTTATTTTACCTTGTGATACTTCTTTTAAATACCTAATCCAAATGGTAATAAAATAGTCAAAGTATTATTATGACAAAAGAAAATATGCCTCATACATTATGACAAATTAAATAAGACATGAAAATATTAGTCGAAACCATCAGATCTCAATTGCTAGTGAATTATATTACTTGTTAAAGACTGACAGGTTGAAAGTTTTATAAAAGATTTTTTTAAATAATATAAATATAGACTTTTAGAACAAGTATTTATAAAAATTATACTTATTTGAAAAAAAATACAGAATTCTCTATGACGATATGACGACAATCTAAAATACATAATATAAGAATCAAAATCTTTACTAGTTGGCTTCGGCATCATTTTGAGGCCAGCAGATCAACGTACCCAAAACTGTCTAATTTCTACTCGATATTGACCCTTATATCCTGAGCGATAAGGTTCAAAATGTATACGCTACCTCTGAGTGCACGGTGTGCAGCTCGACGGGCGCCTGCCCGGTGGCGTGGCGCCTCAGCAGGCGCACGGTCTTGGCCTGGCTGACCACCTCGCCCGCGCTGCCCAGGTCCAGGATGCCCAGGTCGAAGCGCCCGCTGCGCTTGGCTAAGTAACACACGATAACTCAGCACACATCCTACTAATATTATAAAGTTTGTAAGTATGGATGGATACTACTTACTCTTTCACGTAAAAACTACTGAATGGATTTGGATGAAATTTCGGCATACAGATAGTTTATAACCTGGATTAACACATGTCACATAGGATACTTTTATCCCGATATTCCTACGGGAACGTTTGGATGGATGTTTGTTACTCTTTCACGTAAAAACTACTAAATGGATTTGGATGAAATTTGGCATACAGATAGTTTATAACCTGGATTAACACATAAGATACATTTTATTCCGATATTCCCACGGGAACGGGAACTACGCGGGTGAAACCGCGAGCGGCCGCTTGTACATACATACATCGATTCGCGACTATTATCCTCAGGCGGTTAGTCGGCTAGGCTTTAATACGAACCGATGACATAATGACATTCATAAGTGCTGTAACCTAAACATGTCCTAACCTGAATAAATGATATTGAATCTTGAATCTATTAAAACGTCTCAATACTGAACTCGGTGAGTGAACAATAAGCACCTAAAGAGAAGGTCATAAACATTAACTAACCTTGCTTAAAGTGGTTTACTTTAAGCAAGGTTAGTTAATGTTTAACCGATATATACACGGGTTAACAAGCGATCAACCAAACACATTCAAAACTTTTGGTCAATTATATTGGCAGCATTAAAATAATTATTAAACAAAAATAGTAAAAGTTTAAAAGATGCTCATAAAGTTCTTCGAGGTTTATAAAAATAAGTTTTATTGCGTACACTTTGAGTTCATTTTTGAATGGTTCAAAAAGTTTACTGTGTAACGTTTTATATCTGCAGATAGCATAGCAAAGGTTTGTTTAACTCTAATCGCAAAAAGCAATAGGGTGGGTGTTACCTTGCTCCATGACGGCGGCGAGCGTGTCCGTGAAGTACTTGAAGAGCCTGTTCTGCAGCTCCACCGGCATGCCCAGTATCCTGTTCAGGAACTTCGACATGTTGTTGTAGTCCTGCGACAATTCACAAAATATTTATTTTGCGTTTTTCTCTTCAGACATAAATTATTATAGGTTTTATGTGCACTTCGCACGTTGGTATTCTCTCTCAATCATTTCTTTAACGCGACTTATATGAATTCATCTCATCATCGAGCCGGTTGATTTTCTACGCTTCTATTTCTAGTTCCAATTTAGGGAACTTGACATTTCAAGAACTTACATTTTGATAATTTGACATTCTAGGCTGAAAGGCCAGTTTGGTCGTCATGTTAGTACTCTAACAGTGGAAACACGAAGGGCTGATAGAAAAATACATACATATTAATAATAAAAATACATTATAAATAATTTTAATTGATAAAACATAAATCCATTCATGATTAGTAACAATATACATTCATAGAACACACCCGTTTCCGCAAGGCGTTAGACAGAGACCACAGATTTCACTTTGAATTCCAGCTTCCAATTACAGTTGTCTCGCTCACCTTATTCAGCCATAAACACCTTATACAACAACTATTACAACCTTATACACAAATACCACTTTCCATTTGCAATGAAAAGCTTCTAATAACAATGGTATCCGCTCACCTTATCCAGCGATAGCAGCCCCGGAGCAGACTCGGTGTTGACGATGAGCCCGACGCCGACGAGCGCCGACGCCACGTCCTGGAAGAAGTCGCCCGCGTAGTCGCGCGGCGGCGCCACCAGCGGCGTGTCGTACTTCATTATGGCCTTCATCACCGCCTCCAGCGCCGAACGCCCTGCAATATGTGAACGGAACATTTCATATTATATTTATTGCGTCGCGTTAGTATCGTAGATACCTATATCTTAAAATAGTATTCGCTAGTTAATAGTTATCCCACCCGCGGCTTCGTCTACGCTAACTTACTTGGAAACTAAGTAATACTTCTGCCATTTTGTACAAAATATCTACAAGTTACATACAAACAAACATTAATAGAAGTCTCTTTCTATCAGTGAAAACCACGTAAAAATGAACTGTTCTAATCTAACACATATTTACGAAATCGGAAGCATATCTAGCGTTCAAATCTATCTAATCCGACTCGAAGGACCAAAAATGCAAGGAACTAACTTTACACACTTTAGATATTTATGATAGCTGATTGAAATGATAAACTGATACTGCTAGAAAATGGTATGAGGGAGTTGGAAATTATACATCCGCGTCGACTGCTAACCGTAGATGAACTAATTTATTGAATAAAATACCAGCTCAGGTAAGTATTGCTTATTGTGTGTTAAACTATACAGGCAGGTTCAAAGGTAGTTCAAAGGCATTTGAAAAGCAGGCAAATATATATAATGTCGTGCACTGACCGTACTTGTTGTCGATGTTGAACTGGCTGAGGTCCCTGGTCTCGGTGGCGCGGCGGTCGCCGTGCGTGAGCGCGCCCAGCGACTCGAGCCGCTTGGCTACCGTGGACGCGAAGCGCCGCTCGCCCGCCAGGTCGGAGATCAGGAAGATGTACTCCGGCGCGTTCACCTGGTTGGAGCGGTGCGTGCGCCCTGCGGGACAGGGACATCTGTTACCCCCCAAGGGCTAGTCACAGACTAGGCAATGAGGACAGCAAAAGCAGTCCTCTACCATTGTCCACTTTTGACCAAATAGCGACTGCACATGTGCTTAGCGTGACAGGTAGTGAGCCCATCGCCGCTCTAGGCTGTTAGAAGTATGTGAAGTCTTTAGTCCGTTAGTCGCCTTATACGACACCCAAGGGAGGAGAGGGGGTGGTAGTATTTTTCAACGCTACGCAACACGGTACACTAATACCATTCAAATAATATTAACCTGTCAGTTTTCGATCACATAACACAAAAAAGTTTTTATATTATAAAAACTAGATATACTATCTGAAACAATACTAAATCGTAGCGAAGCGAGCAGCTTTGACAAGTGTTCATTTGACGTGCAAGTGTTTTGGCGGAATAGCAATTTTTTGAAGGAGCACCAAAGAACTTCTACCTAATCTGAAATGTGCACGATCAATTTGACAACGTTTAAAAATGAATCTTATTGTTATTTATTAGCCAAGTTCTATTATAGAAATCACATGTTCAGGAGAGAAACGCGGTCCAAGTAAGAAGCCGCTGCAAGTGCCGTGAGTCCCTTGCTATATAAGTCACACAGTGCCAAGCTTTCTGTCATTGGTCATGTTGATTTGTCAGCGTCCAATCAGCGTCTATCCGTCTACGTATGTCAGCCTGATGAAAGAGACAGAGCACTCGAAGCTTTCAGTCCAAAATGTCATATGCTGTTCCATACTTTGTTTAATGCCTAACAGGATCTCAATGTGAACAGCAACATGTTATTTTTAAAATCCGTAGGAAAATATAAAAAACTGTCCGCCATTTATATAAATAAATATACGAACTATAAAGTTCGTCTGAATTAGTGAAATGCATTGACCGACTGCCTACAATAAACTTACCGAATTGCTGGATAGCTCTATCTGCTGACCAGGGTAATTCTAACGTTATGTGTACTCTCCGCCTTTGATTTCTCGCTCTGTCAACAAAAATACTATTAAGTATTACAAATTTTTCGTTTCAAATTAGTGCTTAGGACGTTAAGCCTTTTTATACAAAAAAAATTTTTTTTAAAGTTGTATTTGGTTCTGGGTGGTTTATTTTTATAATATGTGTTCATCAGTTACCTAACCGATTAAAAGAAATTTTAAAAAAAGCTTAACTTGCGTTAGCATCCTTTACCCCGTACCCCGTGTCGAATCACCAAAATTGTTCTTTCGTAGCAAACCTTGTCCTGACAATTACGAACAAAACAAACAAATAAGCCAAATAGGTGCAGCCGTTCCGAAGTGAAGCGCGAACGGACATTTCGACAATGACTTTTATTTATATAGATATTATACAGGGCTAGTTTTAGAGTTTAGCCAAGAGTAAATATGGGATAAAAAAAGTAATAATAAAATATTTGACGTAAAATCTTTTTTTTTAATTACAATTTTTTGCCTGCTTTTTATATCCCATACTTCTAGGTGCGTGTGCTAACCATCGCGGTCAAAGCGACGGCGCGCTGTGATTGGTGCACGGGATGAACAATAGCGGTCACGCGCATGCGCTTTGATAACCGCGATAGGCCGCGCGCTAGGTGACAATAATTTTAATTTTCTTGAGAAAAAGTTAAGAAAAAAATGTAATAAAAACTTATGTTTTTTTATTTCATTATTTAGTTGTACTGCTGCTATAGGATTACGTAAAAAAAATTGGCGGGGGGTCCAAAATTAACCCTCTATATATAGATAGATATGCCAACAACGTATTCTGTCATATTTCGGACACACAGTACGCAGAGGCGACGAAAGTCTGGAAAAACTGATTGTGGTTGGGAGCACCGAAGGCAAAAGATCGCGTGGTCGCTCACCAACAAGATGGACCGATCAAGTAAAGGACTCGTCCTCCTCCAAATTTTGCACGGTCGTAAGAGACGCGCTGGACAGGAGCCTGTGGAGGCAGATCATCCGCTCCAGATGCAACCTTGATGCTGACCACGATCCTCAGACATGAGGGACCGACATAGATGGATGATGGATATAGATAGATTGATAGATGAGAGGTGAGTAGTGACCTGCGGTCGCTCTGCAACGAGATCCCGCTGGAGGCGGCCTCGGATATGATGGCGACGTCCTTCTCGCCGTCCATGAAGCGCTGCTTCTCGGTGAGGTTGAGGGTCTCCAGCGGCACGTCGGCCTCGGAGCGGCTCTCGTACAGGATCTGGCCGTCCTCGGTTTGGATCACGCGCCCTTTGCGACCCGTCATCTGGCAATCAAAAGACAAAGGCGTTAAAAATTATGACAGGTCTAACCGATCAGTGGCGGAGTGGTCAACGCAGCCGCCCAAATTCGGAGGACGTTCGGGGTTTTAGCAAATGGAAAGTTATGGTCTCCAACTAAGGCGAGTTGTACACAAAATAATTATTAGGAATATACCTACTTACAGATAAACAAATAAAAGTTTACCAATGAAAGCATCACCTACTTACACGTTCACCGCGAGTTCAAGAGTTCAATTTCCAAAACGCGAGGTCCCGCTACGGAGCTCGATGGACCAAAAAATGTGCGGTGTAGTGCCGGTGATAATTGATAAATGAAAGAATTAAAACACTGAGTCCGAAGATGATAAAATATACTATTGATTTCCACAAATTACAATTAAAATGATAATGATATGCGCGTCACGCTCGGTGATTGATTTCGGTCTGAATCATGCAATACATGTCTAAGCGACTTGACCTAAAACTAATAAATTGCTGACAAAGGTGTTCGAGTGCGTTGCACCCAGGGAGCACTTAGCCAGTGGAGAGCGCATAGATGCATTTTTCTTTGAAACACAATTCACCGATTAGCGGTGCGGGGGCAACGGGTCATTGGCAACTGTGATTGGTCACTTCATTTACACGTGTTTGTTGTAGGGAGACCGAAAAAATTATCGAATATCGATACATTTTATCAACATTTTAGTTTGATGTGAGGATATTCGTGAGTAATAAAAGAATAAATCCAATAATTAACTAATATATTTATATAATACGACACCAAAGATATCTACTGATTCTTGAAATGAATCAACTTGGAATATATTTTACGTACATATTCCTTAGGATTGTGGTTATTTTTAGTTATAAATGTCAGCCGAGAATCTACATATTTTTTTACCACACATGACGCCAAATCAACAAGGTGGTTTGTCGACTCTGTGTCAAATTGGTGAAAAAATATGTCCGGAAAAATATCGTTACCAATAAATGATTTCAAAACTGTTGCAACAAAATAATCTGAATTATACTTTGATTTTATGGTTTTCCCTCCGGAATAAATTACAGTCTTTTTTATGCAAGCTTCACAACGACGACATATATCTATTACAGTTGATGACGCGTACATAAGTTTATTTCGGACATCTTTATACTTTGCTAAGCTTTCTTTGTTGACATTGCCGATTAGTGCTCCGATGCATATTTGACATCTTATTTTTTTTGTTAGTGAATGGACAACATAACCAGCCATGTATTCAACAACTTTTTCACTAAATTCCGATAGCAAAATTTCTTGCATTATTTCGTCTTCTTCGAGGTTCTCATTGCAGTCACTTTGTTCACTTTGATTATTGCGTCTAGTGGTTATATTTATGCGATCCAATGCGGATGTACATTGCAATACTGTAATTTGATTAAGTTCTGAGCAATTCCCACTTCCACTATTTCTTATTTGAGCATAAGTTAGCAATTTTTTGTAAATGCTTTCAAATTGTCTAGCTGTTGGATTATTGTTTGATCCACCGTGACATCTCACACTGCCGAAAAAGTGTTCAAGGTGGTCTTGACTTATTTTATGAAATGGTAAATAATTTAATTTATTTTCGGAAGTAAGAATCAACTCCTGGATCATTTGCTTAGCGCTCTCTATGCAAACACAAAATCCAACAAATCCCGTTTTCCGTGGTGAATTTATAAGTTGAACTAATTGAGTACTATTCGATTTAATGATTTTAGTTGATAGTTTCATTATTTTGGACTTGGCTTTATCTAATATACAAATAATGGATGCCGCATTATCTTTATTCACTGCACGTTTTAAATCATATCCATGAGTATGCGAATCTAGGATATCAAAAAGATCATTTATTAATCTGCAAAAATCTGCAGTCGGTGTAATATCTGCAAATTGAGGCAATTTAAGCTGATCTTTACAAAAAGTAAGAGCATCCGAGACACTTTTACTGAAAACTTGTGTCGCTAAACTAACCTTCATAATTTTACTTTTGAAAAATATATGATCAGCCCTCAGACGGTTTGCCAGATGAAAATTTTCATTTTTTTGTACTTCATGTAGCTTGTTAATGTGCTTCCAGGATATGGTACCCCCCTCTTGGTTAAAAATATTTTCATAATGTTCCAGCGAATTTCGAACAAGTTTGATCATGTGTGCAGGATCTAAGAAAATGGCTATTTTTGAGCCGTTGCAGGGATTTTTAAATGAAGTGGTAAAATTGTTTGGATCAAAGTTGCATCCCAATTTTGTTGCCATTGTCAAATTTGTGGGATATCCATCAAATGTCACTGATGTGACACGAATGCCAGTGTCTTCAATAAGATGTATTGCTTGAGTTAACAAGGATGCTTTTTGGTCACTATTGATTCCATTAATAAGAAAATATCCAAAAGGAATTTTGATCGACGCATTTATCGGAACTAAAAGAAAAACTAAGGCCTCCTTAGCTTCATTTTGACAGTCAGAGTTCAGAGCGGTGCCGTAATTGACATGACCATAAAATCTTTTACCTTGAGGATGATATTCTATACAGCGATTTATAGCCATTTCATCAAATATTATCGTGGCATACATTTGATGATCTTGCCTGTTTTGAGCCATTACTTTGAGAGCGTGGAGGGATTCTTTAGTAAAACCGGGCTGCCCGTCAATAGATTGATACCATTTCCGGAGAGTACTTGGATAAGGTAAACAAGTACTAAATACTCTCCGTACATAAGCGTATGCTTTAGGTGAGTAAAAATGCAGTGTTAGTGCAAAGGCTCGAAGTTCTGGAGAATATTTAGTTTTCGGTATTTGACCTGTTAAACACTTTTGATGCTGCCTTTTCACTAGTTCCCTATTTTCAACACCAATACTTTTCAAAATGTCCTCTTTGTTTATTAAAGATTTCTTTGTTAATGTCTCTAAAATATCTTTTAAATTTGCTATACTTTTTTTTAGGCTCCTAGTTTTATCTTGAAGTCTTTTTACTTCCTTCTTCTTACGGATCAAGTTAAATTTAAGGTGTTCAATTTGACGTTTCATTTTTTGTTTTCTTGGTGTTAAATGTACTTCTTCGATGATGTTAGATATGTTACAATTCTGAAAATAACGAAAAACATTAATATGTTTTCAAAACATACTGCCAAAACGTTGAAATTTCTAGAGGGCGGCCTTACTCACTGTTATACGTTGGGATTCGCCAAAACTATTTAGACAGTAACAGACATATTGCATGAGTAAAGCCGACCTCTAGACATTTTAAAACTGCCAAGACTTTTAAAAAATAAATCATAAAGGGGATAGAACTTTTGTGGCATATCCACATGGCCGCCATTTTGATTTTTTTCTAAAGTTTCCACGCACGATTAAAGTGGGCGACGGCGACGACGGGATATAAAACAAGCCAACCACCGCGGTTCGAGTTGCCTATTTTGACAAAATAGCGTTTTTTCGTGCTACTATGTTGTACTGTCTTCTAATAAATACTTGGGAACTATCATTTGAATGCAGTGAAGGGGTTTTTAATGATTGCTATTTTTTCACATGGCGATCTTTACCTCCAAATATCTCGGGAACGTGACACTTTAGGGTTGCTTAAGACATGACATTTTTTATTTGTTAAAGTATCCTCTATCCATTTAAACCACTTAAAACTGTGCGCGGAAACTTAAGAAAAAAATCAAAATGGCGGCAAGTGGATATGCCAGCTTCCATACAAAAATGTTTGAACCCTTTATTTTTTAATATTTTGTATGTGTCACTTTATATTACGTAAAAAATATTACAGATGATCTCACAGGTTCAGTTTCTAATGGTAAAGATGGTTCGGACCGCGACTCATTATTATGGTGTATTGGTGACGAAGTCGTCTGAAAAAGATAAAATTAATAATTTTACTAAAAACTTCATTTGTATGAGGACTCGAGAAACGTTATTTTGGAAATCTTTTACCATAAGAGGTAAACGTAACGTAGGAACTGCTGAGCTAAAAAGACGTCGTCGATTTTTCAACTGTTCGAAACAGTCAGATGTAAAGTGTCGTGAACATATGACACTATGTTTCGCAGGAAAGAATTCTTCTCTCCCAGAAGCCTTCATCCAAATATCTTTTTTTACCATATCATTTGGGAATCTGGAAAAAATATACTTAGGTAAGGCAGGCAGGTAATGTAATTATTATGTATTTAAATATTATGCATTTTTAAAATGGCAAAGTTATCATAATTTAGATACCTTTCAATTTTGAAATACCTAAAAAACTCTAAACTTTATACAATTTTAAGATCGTGACAAAAATAAGAATATTTAATTTTATCGATAAATTTAAAAAAATCCCGCTCGGCACTACCGAGAACGAAAGAGACATTTGCATAGTAAATTAAGCCTAGGAAAGACAGAGACGGCAAGAAAGACATCAACGCGTGCCATTTTTATATTTTGTTAAATAATTTTATTTTAGGTAAAAGTATTTGCATAAATTTTAAATAAATACTACTTACCTGTGGAAGGTTATACCGTGTTTTTTATAATTTGAGGTAGTACTCGACTTCCCACACCATTTCACAGCACAACTTGGCATTTTTAACCTAATTAGTCGCTTTGAACGATAGTTTCTGTCACTGTGTGATACGCGCGGCAGCTAGAAGCACACTGAAGCGGAAATCCTCATATACACTCGATTTATCATATGCTTAGTGAGAAGATTGCCCCCGCAAGCGCAGTCAATTGGTTATATAGTCTTTGGTTGCACCGAACAGAGTTATTATTACTCATTAGCACGCTATCCCTTTCGGCCTTAGGCTTAATCGTCAGTCGTTATTTATTATCCTAAAAATATAACAATAGTATAAAACCTGACACCTCAGTACTCGTACAACAATTCCGCAACTTTGAAACAGCTGTAGGCATAAATTGTTAACTCCCAGAACCGCTGCACCACACAGATAACTATTTAGTAGGTATATACTAAAGCTAAGTTTGCATCTGATCTATATTCAATAAGTATAGCTATGTAATTAAAAGTAATAAATTGCAGTTACCATTGCGCGCCAGTCCTGGCCCTCTTGGTACCTACTTAACCTAATTAGCAACCTTCAGATTGATGAACCACCAACACCGCGCAGTGGTTCGGCACTGTTACCTCGGCGACGTTGTCGGTGCCGCCGAGCTCGTCCACCAGCTGGTCGAGCGTGTTGGGCGGCAGGCGGCGGCCGAGGCGCTCGATGGCGCCGAGCAGCTCCTCCTTCATGCTGCACGCGCGCTCGATGGCGGAGCGCGGCGGCGGCTGGCTGCGCGCCGGGCCTGTCCACGTATTTGGTTGTTTACTAGCTGACCCTTCGATCAGGGGGGTTACTCTCGAACGCAAATTCAATCATAATATCCTCTGAGGTGGCACGCAGTCATATTATAACTGCGGGACACTTGAAACCAAGATGGCGTCAAGTGGCACCCACCCCCGCCAGGTAGCCATTTTTTTTAGTACATTTCCGGTGTCGGGTTACGTTATGAGTCATATCTCAAAAGTTAGGAAGGAAATATGCATGTATCATAAGTCTACGTATTCGTAATGAAATAAGCTAACTGCCTAAATAATAATATTTACAATTGAAACTATTCGTTTTTTTTCAATAATGAGCTTAAAATAAGGTTTTTTTTTATATATTATTTTCCGATTTTTTTTTGTAAACCCCAAGACAGTATAAACCAAACCATAACACCAGTCATAATATGACTGCGCGCCACCCTGGGGTATTTTGACAGCTGTCATAATAAAATCGCGCGCCACCACAGAGGTTATAGGGTCTTCCAATAGGCACGTCCGAACTTTGACAGTTGGTAGCGGCCATCTTGTTGAAGCTACATCTGTCAAATTGGTTGTCATTTATTCATTCTGTTTTGCCAAATCATCATGTATAGCTATAGCATTCAACAACACGTGCAAATGATAAAATTGTTGTATCAAAATGAGTGTTCTGTTCGGGCAACGCACCGCACGCTTCGCCCATTTTACGGTCGCCATAATCGTCCTACCGAGAGGACTATTTGTCGTGTGGTGGATAAATTTGAGTCCACTGGTTCGGTAAATGATCGACCAACACCCGTACGTCAACGAAACGCAAGGTCTGCCGAAAACATCGCCGCTGTCCATGAGAGTGTGCAGGAGAATCCGAGGCAGTCCGCGAAATCAACTGCCTCGGATTCTCGTTGCCCGAACAGAACACTCATTTTGATAAAACAATTTTATCATTTGCACGTGTTGTTGAATGCTATAGCTGTCCATGATGATTTAGCAAAACAGAATGAATAAATGACAACCAATTTGACAGATGTAGCTTCAACAAGATGGCCGCTACCCACTGTCAAAGCCTACCAGGTCGGCGCTAAAACTGTGTCTCGGTAAATAAGAGCGCACTTGAGAAGTGAGCTCTTATTTCCTAGCAAGGCATAATAGGAAAAAGTACTTTATTTTTTGCCCCTAAGGTTGATTTCACCACTAAATGTTATTAACGCCTTTTCTCTTTTAAATGACAGGAGTAATTTATTGCTATGAAAAAGTATTTATTCACGTGAACAGAATTTAGCTTTGATTTTGTACGTGACGAGTTATCTAGTTGGTATTGTTGATCGAAGAGCTGACCCGACGGAACTTCATCATCATCATCACCAGCCTACAAACGTCCCACTGCTGGGCACAGGCCTCCCACGTGGACAATAGCACGTGGGGATATGGGGCATTTGGTGGGTTTTGGCGACTGTCATCTTAAGACAACAACCGGGACCAACGGCTTAACGTGCCTTCTGAAGCACGGAGGAGCTCGAAATGTTTTTAATTTGGTCACCCATCCAGCGACCCGGCATTGCGAAAATTGCTTAGCGTGCAAGATCGCAAGCCGAACGCGCTAGATGCGATGCGCCATGGAGCTCCTCATTGCCCCACGGGACGGAACTTGTCCTGTCCAAATATTCATAAACATATATTGTGTTTTTCTGAATGTAATAAACTTAATAGATAGTGAATCAATAACATAATGACAAATCAAGTGACAGGAAAAAGTATAATGCAGCGAAGAAATAGTAAGAAACAGCAAAATGTTTTGGTCAACCAAATTAATATAGTGCACAATGTCTTTTTAACAGACTTAAAAAAAGGAGGATATTCTATGTTCTACTGTCTGTATTTTTTATTTTCAGGGTTTTTGACGTGACAACGTCTTATAAATTGGTTTGCCGGGTGACACTTCAAGAAACTGCGTTACGCTCCGCTCACGTTATGCGCTCACAATGAGAGCGAGTGAGAGGCACGCGTCCCTTCCACTCGGGCATGGTTAGCCCGCCTAAGAGCGAGAGAGACAGACATAAAAAGTGAAAGGCACGCGTCCCTTCCATATAATTCTTTGTATAAATAAATGTTTTAAATTGTTACTATTATTTCATCCTTCTTCCTACTATACGAATGAATATTCACTTTAAAATTATTTTACCACTCAAAGTCGTTGTCACGTAAAACTTTCGCCCGTATACCGACTTTACAGGCAACCAATTTTTTTTTTTGGATTTTCACTATTATTTTTCTTTCTAAACCACCCCTATATTAAACGGAATAAAACAAAATAAAAGTTACACCTGCCATGTCCCGTGCGGATTGTATTGAGGCGGCACCAGAGTTTTACCAGAAACCTCTAGGGTTTTGGGTTGGGTCTGGCAAGGTGTTGCGATGGCCGGCAGTCACCGCCGCCCACTCGTTCCTCCAGGATTGCTCCAGCACGAAATCATCGGCAATGCTTTGGCAGCTTCGCTTGTTGGTCGACGTGATATGAGTCGCTGCGGTGGCGGTTCAGTAAACTCTCGACGGGCAGACCCTATAGTAACAGCAGTCCCGTTTCCCCAACAGTTTTTTATCCGCCTCTGTGGTCTAGTGGCTAAGCCACCGGTTTCAGACCCAGAGGTCCCGGGTTCGATTCCCAGCGGGGTGGTGGTAGGGCTGTTAAGTCCGCCGGGCTAGCTACCACCATCTTATCTAAGTCTGTCGCTATAACATCGATGTTTATAGCATTGTGTTAGGGCAGTTTGAGATAAAATAGCCAGTTCCTCAGTGGTTGAGGATTCCGGGTTCGCGCGCTTCCACCTTCGGCCTTATCGTCACTTACCATCGGGTGGGATGATGGCCAAGCGCTTACCCGTTGCCAATAATAATAAAAAACATAGTGGCTAGTCCCACTGACCGAGGTAGAGGCCGTTGGTGCCGACGGGCGTGCCGTGCAGCGCGCGGCCGCCGGGCTGCGGCACGCTGACGGCGGCGGGCGCGGGCTGCGAGCTCTTGCGCTCCAGCATCGTCTCGATCTTGTCCTGCGTGGAGGTCGGCTTCTTCTTCACGGCCGCTTTCTTCTTTTTGGACACTTTCTTCTTTCGTGCCCACGGTTCTGGAAGATCCGAGTTTAAATGAGTTATTTTGACCAAAGCAATATTGACTTTACTAGAGGGAAATTCGTATAAGAATATTTTTAAAACAAATTATATACAATAATTCTTTGTGCATACATCTAGTCGCTTAAATTTTTACTTTTTTTTAGAGAAAGATAGTCATTTATTTTCTCGGTTGTTTTCCAGCAAAAATCCCAGTGACACTAGATATAAGCACTAAAAATTGTGTTTATAAACATTATTAATCGAATTTGGACCTAGTATGTTAGGGTGTTACCAGACCGATCGATCGATCGATGGTTGAATGGATTAGTCGACGTCGATCGATAGTGTCTACCAGACCTATCGATCGATGTCGATCGACAATCGACCGGTAGAATGGATTGGGTGTTAGATCGAGCTGTTTGATTAGACGCGCCGGCCGCTTCACTTTTTTATAAATTTATTTCGTGCCCATGGATACTAGTCGTAATAATAGAGTTCATTGATTATGCTTAAAGTTGATGATATTGAGTGATGATATTATGAACGTTTAAATGCTAAATGATATTCCCCCAAACCCCTTGGAAAGCACTTTAGATTAAGCAACACCGAAAAAGGGGAGAGGGGAGGGAGGGGGAACCAAAGTGCGAAAATATATAGTTTTCAAGATATTTTTATTTTGAGGTTATGTTAGGTTATATATTTATTTAGGTTATTTTTAGAAAAAATAAACAAATATTCTACTAAGTTACCATAACCTAATCCCCTCCATTCCCTTCCCTTCATCCCCCAAGATATTTTTAAATGTAGCGAGTTTTCTGTTGTGAAATAAAAAAAAACCTCGAAATTCATAACAATTGCTACGCAAAAAAACCGCTGCTTAAAATGTCATTTGGATAAAATAAGCGATCTTTGGCTTTAGAAAAAGGCCGCAATCAGATTCTTCTGCGTTTGCGTCTCCGTAATAATAGTACGAACAACATCGTATTAGCCAAGAACAACGAGTCCTCTTCTGAATACATTTCGAAAAAAACTGATGGAAAATAGCCGGGGTTAATCGACCTATCAATCAACGTCGACCGACCGTCGTCGATCGATTGGTTAGTCAAACGGTATCCGTCGATCGATTAAAGCTACCAGACCAGCCGATCAACTTCGATCGACGTCGATCGATGTCGTCGATCGACGATCGATCGATTGGTCTGGTAACACCCTTACTATACTTTGTAGGAAATGTTGTGGACAAAATGAACATTGGTACTTTGATGGAAACGTATATTGTTACGTACGTTGTTGTTGTTGTGTAGCATCAGTTTTTTTTACAATTTTAACAGAAAAAATCTTATTTGGGTTTTGTTGAATCGCGTAGCGGTGAAAGAATACTACCACCCCCTCTCTTCCCTTGGGTGTCATAAAAGGTGACTAACGGACTAAAAACTGTACATACATCCAACAGCATAGAGCAGCGATGGGTTCAATACCTGTCAAACTGAGCACATGTGCAGTCGCTACTTGGTGAAAAGTGGACTGTGGTAAAGGACTGCTTTAGCTGTCCTCACTGCCTAGTCTCTGACTAACCCTTCGGGGATAATAGTCGTGATTATATTATGTAATGTGAATTAATGATGGAAGAAGAAGAAAGAAGTCCGTGTGAGATGTCAGTAAAACTCTCATCTTTACTGAATCTCAAGGGGTTTGGTTGAATATAATATAGCATTCAACGTTATTATCACTGATTATCATCTACTTTATACAAAGAAAATATTATATTTGCTCTCTTATTCGACAAAGGCTAAAATGTGCTGAACCGCATCAAGGCTTTATTTGAGTAAAAAAAGGTGTGATACCGTCGTCGCTGTCGCTGCCGGCGCGGAAGGGGTTGTCGTCGCTCTGGTCGGAGTCGTCGTCGCGCGCGTCCAAGTCCGAGTCCAGCTCGAGCTCGTCCTCGGAGCCGCGCACCCACTCCTCGGAGGACGAGTCACCGCGCAGGCGTTTCGCCGCTGCGTTTGCTTGCTGTCGTGCCGTCACTGATATGATAACATACAAGGTTTAATTTTATTATAGCACGGTTTATTTTCACATGGCTTGGTCACTTTAAGGCATTGTTTACACCAAACGGATTGTCCGCCGCGGACTGTGAGTATGCAGCCTTAGTGTGAACGTCAATCAGTCTGCAGTATGCGTTCACACCAAGCCGACAATACGCTATAGCGTCTAAGTCGCTACTTTCGGTGTCGAACATCGCGAGATACAAGTCTGTACTCATTGAAGCTTCTCGAATGAATCGTGCCCGCGGCCATCAATCTAATATGTGCTAACACGCTGTTACGTTCGGTTACGTAGCCCATCCGCGTCCGCCATGCATAGACGCGTAGTTCAAAAATCGGCCACCGAGAAATTAAATATATATGGAAAAAGGATAAACTACGTAACGCGCGCTCACAGTCCGCGGCGGACAATCCGTTTGGTGTGAACAATGCCTAAGGGAGTTGATAGAAAGAAAGATAAAAGAAAGAAGAAATGTTTATATATAAATGTTAAGATTTCATAAACAGAAACATAAATAAAATAAAGATAAAGTACAAAACTAATATGGATGGAACACAAAAACATATTAAAAAAATCAAAAAGAAAAGTGATGTACATTAGAAGCAAAGATGTATTGGACAAAAAATGAGGCAGAAGGTGAGGATGCGGAAGGTGAAGAGGGTTTCATAGGTTGTACGGATAAGGAGGAGAGAGAGTAGTGTTAGTGAATTACTAACAAAATAACGGTAAAATGGTTATACCAAACTTTTTCTCTTACATTCTTTAACTTTTGAACACTCCGTGAAAAGGACAGGACAGTTGGCCACCACATAAATTTATATCGATGCGATGCATATAAAATTCTATAAAATCATGATGATGAGGATATGGAATTTTTAACAACTATTTTTGAGGATGAGGATACTGATACGGAAGGAGGAGGATACGAAATAAAAAAAATGAAGAACTTCCGCAATATGAGGAGGAGTTCTCATCAACCTTAAGGCCGAGTCCTGAGTCATGGCGCATCGCGCAGGCGGATTGCGGAGCGTAGGAATAAAGTATGAAGGCGCGCACGCTCGCAGTTCGGACAGCTTTCTTACATGTCTAGTATTTGTTTCGTGCGCGGCGGATTCCGTCTGCGCGATGCGCCGCGACTTCAGTATAGGATGTATATGCAACCGTATTCACTTTCGATCAACAATACCAACTAGATAACGCGTCACGTACAAAATCAAAGCTAAATTCTGTCCACGTCAATAAATACTTTTTTTTTACTAAATGATCACACCTGTCACAGAAACGTCAATAACATTTAGTGGTGAAATCAACCTTAAGGGGGCAACAAATAAAGTACTTTTTCCTGTTATTGCCTTGCGAGAAAATAAACGCTCACTTCTCAAGTGGGCGTTTATTTACCGAGAGATATTTTTAGCGCCGACCTGACATCTAGTTGTATCGTTGATCAAAGGTATTCACAAAAGATGCGATCACGTAGCCCTAAATGCAGTGTAGGAGTAACTGACATTTCCTCTTGGAGGCGTTGGCGTCTGTGTGCGCGCCGTTGGGCGTGTGCGCGGCGGCGGGCTTGTGCGCGGGCGCGGGCTTGGGCCGCGGCGCCGCCTCCAGCCCCAGCAGCCGGTTGATGCGCTCGCGGTCCGGCGCCGGGAAGTGCTTCTCCACCAGCGATTGGAACACGCCCCTGGTGACGACACAAGCGGCACGTTACACAAACCGCACGACGACTTCTTGGCGGGAAAGTGAAGCGTCATGTCTGCAGTTTTGTTTTATTTTTTTTCATTTTGTGTTTTGTCGAATACTAATGTGAAATAATGGTGGATTAATTTATTGTTAAGAAGGTTTACGCATTTCAGTTTCCCATACAAACGTCCAATCGAAATTTTTAAAAACCAGTAAGCCAATTTTAATGAAACTTTGCATACTAAACTAAAATACAGAGATCAAAATAGTTTGTTGAAAACATTAAAAAAAAGTTTATTTACTTGAGTTATTGCGATTAAAAGTTCACTATAGAAAGTTTAAAATCGCAATAACTCAGTTAAATAAACGTTTTTTAAAAATGTTTTCAACAAACTATTTAGATCTTCTGTATTTTACTCTAGCATGCAAAGTTACATAAAAATTGGCTTATTGCTTTTCAAAAATTTCGACTTGGAAGTTTGTATGGGAAACAGAAATGCGTAAACACTCTAAGTGTTCGTGAACGTGCATGAGTGTTGGTAAATAAAACAAAACAGTGCAACATCACTTTCAAATTCTCTTAAAAAGTCCGTGTGAGATCTCAATAAAGTCTTACAGCTTTATTAAGTCTCAAGGGGTTTGGGGGAATATCATTTACCATTAACGTTCATTATCACTCATTATCATCCACTTAATGTAAAGAAAAAATTTCTATTAAAAACTTGACACTGGCTAAATGTGCTGATCGCACAAAGCCATTAGATAAAAGAAAACAAAACAGCCTATAAACGTCCCACCGCATGGGTATGCGCACATGGGGCGATTGGGCGGTAGGTGACCCACCACGCTAGCCCAATGCGGGTGGTGGGTTGACATACATACATATTATTGTATGCATTCATACATATCCATAAACCAAAGGTTGTCTAGAAGTGATTGCTTGCTCATACAAGATTTACAAAAATTAAAAGAAAAATAAACTTTTTAAAAACAAGCTTTCATTACTTTGTTCATAAAAACAACTGAAAAGTATGAAATAATTTAAAACTGATAAGAAAAATAACGGTACCTACATCAACGATATTAGAATAAAAAGAGGTAGATAGCTTATGTCAGTACTAATGTGATGTCAATAATGGACCAACGCGTTACGATGTTAACATCCCATGAATTTTATTAATCTTAATTGTGTTGTTTCTACAGTTTCGTATTACACAGGACGGCATTTTTAAACTAATTTACAGAAACAAATATACGCAATTTGACTAGATACTAATTTACGGAAACGAATATACGCAAACTGACTAGATAGGTTATGTCAGTACTAATGTGATGCCAATAATGGACCAACGCGTTACGATGTTAACATCCCATGAATTTTATTAGTCTTAATTGTGTTGTTTCTACAGTTTCGTATTACACAGGACGGCATTTTTAAACTAATTTACGGAAACGAATATACGCAAACTGACTAGATAGGTTATGTCAGTACTAATGTGATGCCAATAATGGACCAACGCGTTACGATGTTAACATCCCATGAATTTTATTAGTCTTAATTGTGTTGTTTCTACAGTTTCGTATTACACAGGACGGCATTTTTATACTAATTTACGGAAACGAATATACGCAAACTGACACTGTCAACCACACACCGCTGTCAACGCTTTCCTGAGACTACGTTAGGGTTAGCCAATTAGCATAGTTTTCTGTTGCCAGTTTTTGGCACATGTAAGTTACATGTTACATGATGTAACGCATCTACCTCTTTTTATTGTAACATCATTGACCTACATTGCAACATTTAACGATAATAAACCTTCTTCGTCTACGTCACAATAATCCCATATCTTACATACCTACCTAATTACATATTTTTATTAAACCCTCAACTTTACACCTCGTATTAAATCTTTGCGTTTTTATAACAGACCCAATTTTTATAACTACAAGATACAAACATCGGTACAGGTGAAACTAAATAAAAGCTTGTAATTAAATTACGCCATGTAAGAATACTGTTTCACACGTGTAATCGTTAAAGGAAGCGCCTCTGACATACCGGGTCAAACGCAGTACCAACTAAAGACGTGAGTGGATGAAGGTGATAAGCCACAAAATTCAAATTTAGAGTAAATCGAGGTTAAAGTTTTACTTTTATTTTCTGAGATAAGTCAGTACATAAGTGATTTTAATACTAAACTATGATGCAAACTTGTTTAAATTACCTAAAATATTAAGGGTATGATATCAATTAAACACTTGTAATAATATTATTATATATTTTAAAGAAAAACTGAACATAACTCCTTCTTCCATGAACAAAAGTGAACTTTTCTGTACTTTTAGCTTTTTAAAATTAGGTGTTATGTACGAGTGTGGGTAAACATTGTCTCATTTTTTCTAAAACTAAACCATATCAATAAAAACTTAAACTAAGAACAGCCCCAAGTAACACATCAAAGCAGTATAGCCAGTATAACCGACTTACCGGATTTTCTGTATCGTTTTCGAATTTTGAGTTTGTTCTATAGTAGCATTACAAACGTTTATACGGCTACCTGTAATGATTATTTGGGCACAAATTATACGGCTTTAGATCTTAAATAGTTTCACAATAGTTGTTTAATTGCATTACAGAGGCATTATATTGGCATTAACGTTTTTTTTATATTGACTCGTCATGGTTACCGCATCCTGCCTGATGGTAAGCAGCCGATGCTTTCCAAAATAAGAAGAGAGCGCTCCCTACTGTGGAATAAGCACGGTAACAAGCGCACCCATTCATGACGGCCTGCATAAATGCCGTTTCACGCTCCGCTTAAAAGACCCGGGATTGGGAAACACATGCGCCGTGAGGGAATTCCAAAGCCGAATGGTCTTACAGAGGAACGACTTGCCAAATCTTTTGGTACGAGTACTAATACTATACAGTATGATGGTGGTTCCTAAGACCAGCACGTGTAGTCCGGGAGAGGAAAGGAGAGGGCGGGATTAGATCAAAAAGTTCTTCAAAATACTCTCCGTAGTAATTCCGGAAGAAGACACCGAGAGAAGCAATGTCTCTACGCAGCTGGAGGTCCTCAAGAAGGGCTGTAACCTCAGCATCTCCATAATGCGTACCGCTCGCCTGTGCACTCTATCAAGTGCATCGAGGAGGTATTTAGCGGAGCCGTTCCATAGATGTGAACAATACACCATACTCGATCGCACCCTGAGTGTCGTACAGCAAACAGCGCTGCTCGGGAGTAAAAACCGCCTCACCTTATTGAGAATACTCAACTTACGGGAGGCTGTTAAAACAACACTCTCCATGTAGCATTTTGGATTCAGTTCCTGGCCGATATCCATGCCAAGAATGCTGAGGTTCACCGAAATGGGTAACGGAGAGTTTTGAAGAGAGGGAGGAGTAAGGAAGGGAATTGGACGAGAATGCACTAACCTGGGGTTTGCTGGCATTCAACTCGACCAGGATTTCAGATCCCCACTTAGAGACACGATCGAGAGCCAGGTTCAGTTTGGCAACCAGTTCTCACCTTTTCACCACAATATCGGCTTGCTTTGCGCAGGATGTCCCAATGAATATTGCCCAAAGACAACATGTCATTAATATGGAAAAGAAATAGAGCAGGTGAGAGCACAGAACTCTGAGGCACTCCGGCATTGGCTTTGTAGAACGCGGAGGAACTACCCTTACAAAGGACACGAATTCTCCGCTCTTCTAGAAAGTCTGCAAGTAGCTGTAGTTAAGGAAGGGGACAATTGCATTAAAGAAGCATTGTTATGATCAATGAAGTTGCTAATCGCATTACAGAAGCACTAAGCTAGCAACATTTTTGATAATGAAGATATTAATTGCATTACAAAAACATTAGACGAGCTATTTAAGTGTTCACAGTTAGAACTTAATAAACCCTACATTATTGCAAAAACATCTCTAACACCACGGTACAAATGTTTAGAATACATTGAAGTTGTAATTAAACTACTTTGTCCTGCAATATAAGATTGTGAAAACATAATTTATAATACTGTTATTTAGCCAAAGGCCAGAGAGAAGACATGTGATGAACCACTGTAGTGCCATTTTCTATAAAGTAGTTCTATATGAATTCACAGGTATACCAATAGACATGATGTAGATTGAAATAGTGCCATTACTTGAAAGTCATTTTGGGGATCCTTGAGCAAAACAATTAAACCCATTTCAGAATTTTTGTACTACTTGAATCCGTTTGCCAAGAGTTGATAGGTTAGAGATAAGGCTTTCTGAACGTATTATCTACATAACCAAAGCGCGTAGCTTATTAAAATGATTATGGTGCTGTCAACAAAAAAATAAAAGTACCTAGATATAGTTTCATTCGAGTATCTACTTCAATATCACTCAATTAACGAGGGCATTTATTGTGATTCTATAGATTGGGCATTATTAACGTCACCAGTTTCAGTAACTGGTTTTAGTTATATACGTTCGTTTCCAAAATGGCCGATAAACAAATGGTTTTACTTTACGAATACAGTAAAATGAATGTATATACAGCCATACGCATTACAATAACCACGTGTATTTGATTAAAGAGCTGTTAGCTGTACAACTGAACTTAGTTGATCATTAAAAATGCAAGAATTACATTGATTCACGTTTATGCTGTTCAGCAGTACTATGCTTTTACTTACCACTTAAAAGTACTATTATACAACAAAGGGCACTAAAACAGCTCAAATCTGTATAATCGAATAAAATTTTAACAGTTTTTGACTAAAAACATAAGCATCAAGCACTGACAAATTTCGACGGTTGAAAGCCAGACCTCGGTAGCCAAGTGGTTAAGGCAGCCGCCCGGAATGCGGAAGGTGCGTGGTTCGATTCCCGCCTGAGGTTGTCGTCTTTTTTCAGTGTTTAAAATTTTACTTAAGTATATTTAAGCGTTAATAAAACGCTAAAATATAAAACATTAATCTATAAATGTAGCTTCATCTTAACCGAATGTTCAAATATTTGTAAAAATATTTCTTTCGGATCTCAGAGGTGAAAACTTCTAAGATTTGATGAAGCAATGTTGACTAAAAACATAAGCATCAAGCACTGACAAATTTCGACGGTTGAAAGCCAGACCTCGGTAGCCAAGTGGTTAAGGCAGCCGCCCGGAATGCGGAAGGTGCGTGGTTCGATTCCCGCCTGAGGTTGTCGTCTTTTTTCAGTGTTTAAAATTTTACTTAAGTATATTTAAGCGTTAATAAAACGCTAAAATATAGAACATTAATCTGTATAATCGATTTACGTGGCATTATAATAGTTCATTATTATGCTATTAAACAGCATAAGCATTTATCTATTATTTAAGAATGCTATTGTATATCCAAATGCACTAAAAACAGCTAATATCTGTATAGTTGCGTTTAGATTTGCAGCACTACAACTAAAGGCTTTACAAAAGCATTTTGATATGCGATTATCCATCCGTTATATGTGTAAAGCATCATAATGGTTTTGAGATGCCAGTATGAGGCGTCAAGATGCTCGGTGAACTTATAAAAGAGTTTATACGGACCTTAAGTTCTACATAAGTATACTATTAGTTTCTTAAAATGCTTCCTGAAAACAATTGAATGTCGAGAATGAATGAAGGTGATAATAATTATGTATGTTACATAGAACCTTCATTCATTGAAAACTGACATCGCGTCATTCGAGCATCATATGCTGAGTGGAAAAAGGTGTTATGTCCGTACATATCACCTTCTTCGATGTTACAAAAACATTTGTTATTGTTTATTTATTTTGGAAGTTGGTGATATGGGCCCATACCTCTTACATCCAGAGCCATTTTTAAACTTAACTGTACATAACACCTTTTTCAACTTTCTATTTTCCAAAATGTGCCTTAAATCGACAGTTTTAAGGTCTGTAGCCATTTGTATTAACATATAACCTTCATCTACGCAAAAAAACACCAAAATCCGAAAATGCGACATATCACCTTTATCCACTCACGTCTTCACTATGATATCATGGCTGTTATCAACACTACCTCTTACTTTGTGACTATCAAAATCAAAACGTCAAAGTAACAAAGATTTATTTCAGCCAAATCGGTCAAGCCGTTCTCAAGTGATGCTTCGTCATAGAGGTGGCAATAGATTTTAATCTAGAAAAAAAAATGGTTAACTACATTGACGTCGCACGTTGTCTGGTCACCCGTGGCCATGGTGCGATTTCCAAATTGGACAAAGCATTTTTGTATTGCATTGACTTCACTTCAATGATAGAAGCATTTCTCCAGCAGTGACAATTTTATACTTTAAGTTATTTTATCATAATTCAATTGATTTTTAAAATATTCTATAATAATAAAAAGTTTTTAAACGGTAGAACGCAACGAATATTCATGAGCATGTGTAAAAAAATTAAAAAGTTTAATTAATTACCTAATGTTTAAACTGAATCAAGTTAAATTAAATCATTTTTTACATAAATCAAAATAAAATTACATTAATACATTTTAGAAAACATCCGAAAAGCATTTAAAAAATAAAACTCGTAGGTACTCCTATACACTGTAAAGTTATTTACGCATTTAGGTTTACCATACAAACTTCCAAGTCGAAATATTTAAAAATCAATTAGCCAATTTTGATGAAACTTTGCATGCAAACAAAATTGGTTACTTAATTGGTTTTTAAAAATTTCGACTTGGTAGTTTGTATGGGAAACCGAAATGCGTAAACCCTCTTAAGCGTATTCAAATATTCGCGCGGTAAGCCCTCGAGAGTCGCCAACAAAACGTACATCCGTCGAGCGCCCCCGGCCGCGGTCATTGACCTGACGCGCGCTGTCAAAAGCGCCACAGCCGCCGCCATTACAGACAAACGCTACACGGAGTCAGCGCGCACTTGAGCGCTCGTAATCGGGTTACATCGATTCAGACATAAGACATTAACTACATCTTTCAGTGTAGACGTTTCAACCGATAACAGTGTCCTAACAGAAAAACTTTATTTTTAACGAAATATTACCTAGGGTTTGTGTGTGGTATTAAAACAGACGCTATGTTCTCTCAACAAGATTTAATAAAACACTTAAAGAAGACGTCGGATAATGTTGAAATCGCCAAGATCAATTTCGTGTCGGCGCAAGAGTTTACAATACTAGTAAAATGTAAAGTGGAAGCTGATCAAACTTTGAATTACTACAACGGCTTTGCGTCGAGATGGATCAAACAGTTCTCCAGTTTCACCGCGACCGGCTGGAATGTACGTAGCAGCATCCCGAAACCGGTGCGAATGCTCTATCGAAAAACATACATTTGTCACCGGTCGTTGTATAATAAAAAGAAAAATTTACCGCACAATCGGTATTGTAATTGTAAAGCTGCAATTGATTTTAAAGTAAAGTTTATTAACAAAAATACCGTTAAAAACGATATTTATCTGGAGCTGGGTTTTAATATGACAATCAAGATAAATTTTCATCACACGCATCATCTGTGGACGGGTGCAGATTTGACGTTGTTGAAGAGCTCAGCCGAAACAGATGAACGTTTCTATGAATATTTCTCCACCGGGTACTCCGCAACCGCAGCGAAAACCTACAACGAGTTAGTGCTAGCAGAGCGCTACGGTGATAAGATAAAATACACGAAGAACGCGACGATAAACCCCCCGATACGGCACGTTTTGTACCTGCACGCTAAAATAAAACAGAAGGCATGGGATAGCTTCGAGGAGCTCATGGACCCGCGAAAAGTAGCTTTGGAAGCCGCTGGGGGCTTTATGAGTTACGACCGTGCTGAGGTCGTGATTGTGATTACGCCGCTTATGAAAAGGGCGATTTTAGCTATCAAGACGGATCAGATCCTCATAGACGGAGCCGCTACCGCTAGCGGCACGGGCGTGACGTTCTTATACGTTCCGAGCAAGGCGGGAGCCTTGCCTGTCGCCTGTATACTGCAGTCAGAACAGAGCGAAGCTATTTACTGCCAAGCATTTCTTGCGGTAAAGATGGCTTTGGACAAAGTTACCGGCCAACATATTAATCCGAAATTAATCATAATAAAAGATTCTGACGCAATGAGGGAAGCTGTTGATGCCATATTTCCTAACAGCAAGGTCCTCACATCGCGGTGGTCATTGTGCAGCGAAATATGGAAAACCACTTTTGGAAGCAACATTAATGTTGCATCGAATGAACGACACACTATCATGAAACTTTTTTACGATATGATATCGTCGCAAAATATTACCGAAAGCGAAATTTATTATGAAAAATTAAAAAGTCAAGAAAACATTCCAGGAATTTTTAACTATGTTAATCAGTTGTGGCAAAAACGTAATCAATGGATGCACGAAGAAGCCTCTAGCACGTATCTAGTAGGAACTTCGATACGCATCATGAACGAATTTATACAGAGCCAATGCAAACCCTTCAACGTGTACGTGATGGTCGACGTGGTGTGCCACGTGATCGAGCGTCAGTGTCGCCACGTGCTGCTAGCGCATGTCAACGGTCAGAACGTCACCGCGGCGTATACTCGACTGTCCAAGAAAAGTCAATCTGTTCTAAGGTTTGATGAAACCGTCAAAATGCTGAGCCCCACGTCGTACTCAGTCAAAATACACGGCCCCAAGAGGCGCAAATTGTATACGTTTAGAACGGATACGTGGTGTTGCGACTGCCCCATCGGCAGAGACGGATGGTTCTGTGAGCACTTTTCTGCTGTTGTCAACGTCAACGAATCAAGGAAAACCGAAGAATTAACCGACGAAGAAAAACGTTTATTCACTGAAATAGCAGACGGCGAACCCGAAGCTGAACTCGAGACGATTAAGTCAGAATCTGTGGAGGAGGAGCACGTCGACATCGAAGGCGACAACGATGCTATTGACATCGAAGACAGCTCAGACGACGGGGGCGGCCAAGGCGATATGGCTACATACAATGTTGAAAAAGACCAATTTGATAAGACAGTGAAACTAGGGACGGACAAGAATTATTTCTACTTAGATATGAAAACAGAACAATTGGATAGCAACGATCCTTTGGAAGAGACCTTACACTTGATAGAAGAGGGCGACAATGTAGTAACTGTTGATTCACCTATGATTATGGACTTTATTGGAGATAATTGTGACGGACCGACGCAGAGCAGCATGACCGATGTAAGTAATTTACCGAGCACTAGTAAGGCTGGTATGAAGAGGCAATATGAAAGTGCTATGACATTGCTCAACAACGAATTCCGTCGGCTGAACAAATATTTCAAGGGGAACCCAAATGCCGGAAACTTGAAGACGATGGGGCGCCTGACGCGGGAGCTGAGCAAGATCCGCCCGATAGAGCGGGTCGACCTCGCCGGCATGCACATTCAGTTAAACAATGATACAACTAATACGAGTACAATTACACATTTTTAAAATTAAGTTTCTTATAATAATTGTGTTCTTATATTTCGTAAAAGTAAAAAATAAGTTTATTAATTAATATTATTGTATATATTAATAAGTACAATGGTACCTACTCGTATGTATAAATGTGCCTTATGTTAAAAAACCAATTAAAAATAACTGGTACTTAAGCAGTGTTTCATTTAGTACGGCCCCTTGTCCTAACAAAAATCAATTTTACGGTCCCATTCGGAAGAAAGCGTCAAACTTGGAAGGAATGTAGTTTTTAAATATGTTCTTCAATATCGATATAGAAACACGTCGGGAAATGATTGCTTCCCCCCCCTCCCCCCACCTTTTTTGTCCCTAATCGTGTCTTTTTTTATTCATCATGAAAACGGTAGCTACGTAAAAACTGTCAAAGAACAACATATTCTTCATTTAATTCTCTACAATATTGTCTTTGGATATATGTTGATAGGACTCATGGTTTACAAAATAAGCACATTAATTCAACGTTTTTTCAAAATTGAAAACTTACCCTACTAATTATACCAGGGGCCCAAGTCTGCTAATTTACGAATGGCATAATTGAATCGCAATTGTATCGTATTGTAATTGTTTGACACATTTGGTATTCTCTTACTCATTTAAGTATACCAAATGTGTCAAATAATTACAATGCGATCAATTATGCTATTCGTAAATTAGCAGACTTGGGCCCCAGAATGGCCGCGCGACACTAGCACACCGGTGACACTCCGTGTACGTGAGAGCTCGAGCACCGGTGACCTTGAGAGGAACGTGTAAACGCTAGGGTTGATACCGAAATGGAATTTAGACTTGTGCCAAAATACAACTTGTAACAAAAATAACATACTATCCTTAAAATAGTATGTTAATAATCGGCTACTGAATTGATTCCCGTCATAAAAAATATTGGTAATACTTTGTCCTAAATATAATTGAACTTATTAAAATTACAGTCACTCTTTCGATCAACAGTCGAAACAAACGAAAATAAAACTTAACGCAAGGAAACAAAAGGCTTTTTAAAATGCATTCCTCCACAAAATCAGTCGATCAACAACATAAACTAATAATAATGAGTTCTATTTCTATGACTTTAAAGTTTTTTTTGCGTGAAATTGACGAATACTGTGATGCACACAGTAACGAAATACACACGTGACAATAGTTCCTTACTTTCTTCCGCAAGTTCAAGTCACGCGCCGGCTCTATCAAAGGGTGATAGTTTCGCATGTTTACGCAAATTAAGTGACTACTTTCGCGCGCGATGTCTTTTCGTTAAAATAACATTCAATACACTGAAACGGTGAGAATGAGAACCATATCGGCAATGTGTGGTGGTGATAATGTGACACTAACGTGTAAAACGTTTAACAATAGGTAGGTACGTTACTAGTGTATCTCGCAGGACTACGATAGGAGCTTCTCAGTGGCTCCGAAGACCACGGATCCTTTCAGCCGAATACAGCCATTGAGAGGGGCAGGGGTGCCAAATAGCAGTGTTACTATTTCATACAGTGGGGCAACGCCTTTGATGTGGGGCGATGCCGCCGCCCACGTAGGTATCCACGCGGTCGTTCGCCGATATGCAAGGGTTGTCACAAAATTCTTAATCAAATAATCGTTAATATTTTTGTAAAATAATTATTTATTATTGATATTGTAATGCTTATTTTACACTTGAACAAATAAACATGTAACAGAAAATATACAATCTCTGCTCACAAGAATAGAATAGAATTCCTCTATTGCTTGAACTGTGTAACAAACTCTTTAAATAATTAAATAGTATCAACAGTTTGCCCATGATCGGGCATGCAATGTACACAAATATTATTTTTAACATTAACATTAACAAAACACATACTTATTGAATTTAACAATTAATTCGTCTTAAAACCAAAGTATTAATTTAGTGCACAGTAAACATTATTAAATAACCAAGTTTTTAACTTAAGTTTAAATATATGACCATTCAATGTCTTTAAATCAGTAGGTAAAGATATTAAAATGATTATACACTTTAATACCATGTATGTACTCTTATTATAAACATCATTTTACACAAACACATACTTACATACACAATTACATACATATCAAAATTACAAAATACACATATCAAAATTTAGCTTAAATGGTTTTATTTTTATAATTAATTAATATTTACTACATAAACTACATTAACCATAAAAGTACCCATGATATGTTATGGGAGAGTTGCTACTGTTTGTGTTTTTACGTTTAATAGGAGTAAGATTGATTTCTGGTCTGGGTGTTTCTCTATGTTTAAGTATGTAGGTATTTATCCGTTAACTAGTTTAACCATATTAACGAGTTTCAATAGAAGCTTATCTTGGGCTAGATATTTAGTGTGAGTGTAAAAAAACAAGTAAGTAAATAAAAATAAAAAAGAAACCCGATTGCTTAAAAAAATAATAAAAAAAACAATCCCAGAAATCTTGAATATAAACACTAAATATTGGTAAATATAGAACTTCCTCTTTTTCTGTTGGTTTACATAAAATCATAACAGTTCTACTCCATTAAGTTGTAAACATAATAATTACACTTTGCGAAAGAGCGTGCGCCGTAAAGAATAATACCTGAAGAGAATAATAACCTGCTACCTACACTAGAAAACTCCGCTAGGTTGCAGTTCGAGTTACGAAGTACCCACTTGCACTTCACACACAAATCCACAATATATATTTTACCATCCATGTAGATACCTACATTTCAACAAAGACAAATTAGGCACTGTATACGAAATATATTACGAAATTACAGAAAAAACTTACCTTGCGTCCTTGGGAAATCTATGAAATTTTAAATTTTTGTTGTGTTTCGACGACGACATACAACCGTACACAGAACAATTTGTAAACACCATTATATTAAATTGCAATCACTGAACGTAAATTCAAAAAACGTTTAAAACACGCAGTACTCGCACGGACTGTCATTCACGGTAGCCCAGCGAAACGGGTTATTCCAAGAGGATCACGTCCCGGAGGATCAGGATTTGATTTTATCTTCATGAACTTAATCAATACTATGTTTAGCTTATAAGAACCGTCAGCAAAAAAAATGTTCAACCAAATTTAATATACTTATAGTAATATTAAAAAAATAAAAGTATGCTATAGTAATCACAGGTTGATTTATTATCATAATATTTCTTTTTGCGATGCATTAAATACAATTGGTACTTTTTAAGAGGCCTATTACATCTCGACTGTGATTTTTGCGTAAAATCGCCAACTTTGGCGTTCTTGATCTCAGAAATAAAAATACATTAACAATTTTGACTTATTGAATAGTGTAGTTTTTACTTTGTTTTTATTAATAACTAAAAAAAAACGGAGAGTGTGATAAACATTTTATCCCATATCTATATAGCATTGTGAATGCAAAATTTCAATAATAAAGATATTTATAAGCAATTAGGTCTTTATCAATTGTTAAATACTTACAATAGTATTTGTTTTGACTGTGAGGGTAGACTTCACATTGACGTAATACCGCTGGCTTGCAGCGTAAATCAAACTACTATTAAAAATACAGCGAGTCTTCTGGGGTCTCGGTAGCTCAGCGGTTAGAGCAGTGGACCGGCAATCCAAAGGTCGTGGGTTCGAATCCCATCCGAGCTTCCTGAGACTGGTTGATTTTTTTTCTAGTAAACATTTTATCCTATATCTATATAGCATTGTGAATGCAAAATTTCAATAATAAAAATATGATTTGATATAATGTTTGAAAAAAAGAAACCACTGTTCTAATCAACCATTCCAATAGTTAAAATCGCTTCAAAATTAAAAATAATACTATTAGTACAATTTTGTCTTGACGCGTGAGTCAAATGCATACCAGATTTGGGCAGTCTCCTTTCCAATCGTCTTAAACAAACTCAGATTTTTGCAAAAACCCTGAAATAGTTCGGATGATCACAAAAATCATACCTTTCTTCATTCATTTTCGTCCATCACTCATTTTCCAGTTATCCGGATTTTAGCAATCGTCCTGAGATTTTCATCGTCAGTTTTTCAATTATTCTACGACATACGCATATGCGAAAACTTGTGAGTACGAGGAGTTAGTTCGCCTTTTAATTTGTGTCGTTTGAAATAAGTAGACAATCTAATAGATTTTCATTTATTGTTTTTCAAAGAATTCTCCGCGATATTTAATACACATTGCATGCGTTGGAACCAGTTTTTAAAACATTTATTCCACTCCGAGGTGGGGGGTAGTCAAAATGGCCGATTCGTATGCGTCAACAGCTTCTTCGGGTGAGCTGAAACGTTGACCACGAAGACTTTGCTTAATTTTGGAGAACGTAAAAAAATCGTTAGGGCTCAAGTTAGGGCTGTAAGGCAGGTTATATAAAATTTCGACATTTTGGGTACTCAAAAACATCTTTGTTTGGCGGGCGGTGTGCGAACTTGCATTGTCATGGTGCAGTATCATACGACGTCTTGAGTTGTTTTTTCGAAATTTTGTAATGACTTGTGGCAAACAAACAGTGGTATACCAGTCAGCGTTAACCGTCTTGCGATCTTTTAGAACAGTCACGAGTACCAATATGTAAACACTTTTGACTCTTATTCCATTGTATTAAGAGTTACAATTGTTTACATATTTTTGCTTTTGACTGTACAATAGTGGCGACGACGTGACCACCCTTTGCCACAAATGAGGCAACCATTTTTCTTGAACTGCTTCGTGAGCGTATGACTTTGGTCGGTTTTGGCTCATCTTGGAAGACCCAGACAGTTGACTGCTGCTTGGAATCTGGATCGTAAGCATATATCCAAGACTCGTCACCACTAACCATATCATGAACGTGTTTTGACTCTCTTCGGTGGAATCGCTGCAGAGTTTTGCGACACCATCTAACACGGGCTGTTTTTTGGTAGTCGCTAAGCAAATGTGGTACCCAACGAGAGATCAACTTTCTTATGCCAAGTTCTTCGTGCAGGATTTTTTGGATAGTCCCTGAAATGCCCACGGATGCCTCTATTTAACGGTATGTCACTAGGAATGCGCAACCCGGGTCGTCTATCCGATTTTTCGGATCGTAATGGATCGTAACGCCACGATCCGATCCACGGATCGGATGCAAATAAGTAAGACACAATTAATTTTAGATCTTTATTATGTAAAACTTGTAAATAAGCATGCATGTGACTGGATACACACATTTTATACTTATATACCTACCCCATACAAAGCCAAAACAAAGACAAAGACTTTTTATTCGCATA
This sequence comes from Scoparia ambigualis, assembly GCA_963921215.1. Taxonomy (NCBI): domain Eukaryota; kingdom Metazoa; phylum Arthropoda; class Insecta; order Lepidoptera; family Crambidae; genus Scoparia; species Scoparia ambigualis. Next base: position 30,309,954 of record OY992519.1, on the reverse strand, counting down.
AAACATGGTACATAAGTGGTGTTAAGGTAAATACTTTGAATTCCACACATTTCACCAGAAACTGGTACGCAAAAAATAAAATTAATATTTCCAAACAAGTATTTATGAAATTTAAGTTATTTATAATATTCTATTCAATTCAATATAATAATTCAATAATATTCAATTCAAAAATAGCAAATTCAATATCAACAGTTGAAGTATTCGTTTAAAGAATAAAAAAATTCTTCAATAAGTCGTAACATTCGTTTAAAACAATTTAACAGCTACATCAATCCACCCGCAAAGGTTACCGCCAAAATCAAAATGTAAACAAAGATAGAACACGTTCGTAACAAATAAACCTAAGTATGTACCATTTTTTTTAACAAACCGCGTTTTTATGTTTACGATCCAAGCGAACCGATCTTTCAAGTTTTGTATCGATCCGGCAAAAATCATATGCCCTCGATCCGATCCGAAAATCGCTGGATCGTATGCCTGCCGATCCGATCTTTAAAAGGATCGGATCGGATCGGCGCATCCCTATAGTACACATGACGATCTTCGACGATTTTCTCTTGCGCCATGGCGGTTTTTGGACGACCTTCACGTGGCTTGTCACTGAGGCTAGAGTGCCCACGTTGAAATTCTAAATACTAGCGTTCTTTGACTATATACATTTCTAGACGGAGCATCACGGTACAAGCGCTTCTCCCAATCCGCTCGGTTTTTGTATTGAATTTGAAGTGTGCGTGACAGCCGCGTATGAGATTAAGAGGGTTTACGCATTTCGGTTTCCCATATAAACTTTCAAGTCGAAATTTTTAAAAACTGATAAGCCAATTTTAATGAAACTGCATGCTAAAGTAAAAAAAAGGGATCTAAATAGTTTGTTGAAAACATTTATAAAAAACGTTTATTTAGATGAGTTATTGCGATTTAAAGTCCACTATAGAAAGTTTAAAATCGCAATAACTCAGTTAAATAAACGTTTTAAAAAAAACTATTTAGATCTCTGTATTTTACTTTAGCATGCCAAGTTGAATTAAAATTGACATATTGGTTTTTTTAAATTTCAACGTGGAAGATTGTATGGAAAACCGAAATGCGTAAACCCTCGTAACGAAAACGAAAATAACAATAAATAAGTACACTTAGGGTGGATTTCACCAAAGTTGTATAAGTCTTATTCTAAGTATAAATCCATATTTACACGCGTGTAAATGAACTTTACGTTTCACCAACGCTTAACCTAATGATAAAGTCACTGCACTACAGTTAATTCTTATACCGCCAATTTTGGCCGTAATAGCCCCTATTCTTAAGATAATAATGTCACTAATGTCATTTAAAGCAGCCTTCAAATTAATATAGTAAATAAAAAATGCCGCGTCGTTTGAGATTGTTGATTGACGAATCTGATAGCAGTGATGAAGATTATTTTAGGCCCACGCCCGAGATGGTTTAAGGAAAGAACAAATTACTAGAAGATTAACAACAACAACATTTTTTTTGATGTCATCGTCAGAAACGTTACGTCAAACAAACAATATTACGCCAGAAAATAGAAAAGTGTCAAGCGCCTTTGTTCTCGTACGAGATAAACTGCAACTATACTCTGGTGGTTAATACGCTCTTTCGTTCGATCCACATAGGTTCGTTCAATAGCACAGAGTAACTATGCGAGAGTAACTTAGTCTTACATTAGCGTGGTGAAATGAAATACAAGTTATACGTATGATAAATCTGAGTAGTAAATTTATACTCGGGTAGCTATTCTCGTGTAATTTTGATATTGGTGAAATCGGGTCTTAGTAGTTACTAACAATAAAATACTGTCAAAGGGCTTACACAAAAGACTTGCATGCATACCTACTTGAAATTTGTCTTTAACTGTAGCAAAACAAATCAGAAATCAGACTTGTAAAGTTGGATACTAACAATAATTGGTCAAGATTTATATAAATTAATTTAAAATAATCAATAAATTTTAAAAATACTTATTAATTTTATTTTAATAATTTTAAAAGTATTTGTGTCATACAGCTTTTCAATTGTCAGTAAGTACTAATAATAGTGTATTTGGTTTTGTCACATAAAAAAAATCAAAATAAATAAAAAAACAATAAAAATAAAAAAAACATGTTTTTTTTAATAAATCAAAAAAATCGATTTAAAAAATCATGATTTTTTCCAACCCTGATGTGAAATAATGGTGGATTATTTACTGTTAAGGTCCCTATTACATTTCGACTGTGATTTTTGCGTAAAATGGCCATTTTTGCATTTTGTAGTAATTTTGTAGTTGTATTTATCTGTTTTATCGAAAAGGATAAAAAATTATTAATGCCATGCCGTGTATTCGTGAACGAACGTGAATGAGTTTTGGCAAATGAAACATAACCGTGCAACATCACTTTTCAGATTCTCTCAAGAAGTCCGTGTGAGATCTCAATAATGTCCCACAGCTTTATTGAGTCTCAAGGGGTTTGGGGGAATATCATTTACCAATATACGTTCACTATCACTCATTATCATCTACTTAATACTAAGAAAATAATTTACTATTATATCTTACTTGACACTGGCTAAATGTGCTGATTGCACGAAGCCATTATTAAGAGAAAAAATAAATAAGGTATATAAAAGTGGCGACTGACTTGGCGGTGGACACGAAGTCTGTGAGCTCGCCGTCGTCGCGCTCCAGCTGGTCCAGCGTGCGCGCCTCGCCCGTGCTCTGCAGCCCGATCACCACGCACTTGCCGCACTTCACCGCCTCGCGCGCCGTCACCACGCAGTGGTTCACCTGCGGGTGGCCACAAACCATAAAGTTACTATACCTAGCGGAATAGAGCAACAAACATGAGCTGTCAAACGAAACCGAAATAAGATGGCATTTGTGTGTGTAAAGAATGCGTTCAGTGATTTACGTCATGTCGCTTTTCACATTAACATCGATATTGATAACTTACATTAATTACTAACAGTAATAGTAGTAATAGAACTAAAATAGGATAACATGGGAAAATATCCACGATTTCACGTAAAATCCGAAAAATTCACAAAACCCAAATACATAGCGTGCTGATGAGTGCTGACAAACAGTAGCTGTAGTGGTAGTAACCACACACTAATAAGGCTAAGGGATGCTGAAGGGTGGTGACTCCGAAGAGAGCTAAAACAACCAAACCCGACGAGTGACGAATATACACTGAATTTATTGCTTCCACCAAATTGCACAATTAAAAGGTAATTAGCGAAGTAATGCTTAGACTAGCTTATTAAATCTAGGTCATTATAAATATGTGCGGCTAGCCCGTACAGTAGCCAAAAACAGTTCTGTTACGTCGCATCACGCATCTCTTTTTATCTTAGTGTTGTTGCTAGTGACATCCCGCTCGCTCAGCCCTATGTTGCTCTATTTCGCTAGGTATAGTAACTTTATGGCACCAACTCAGCTCGTTTGTCCGAGTCGACGTCAAAATGTATTTACTAAGGACCGACGCGAATTTTGGTTTCGGCCGAAACTGAGATCACGGCCAAAATTTCGGTTTCGGCGAAACATCTGATGGCCTACTCTCTTTCTCCGAATCGAAATTTCGGCCGATTTTCGTCTGCTATTTACACAGGTAATAATTCCTTTCGAAAATTCGTTATTACAAAATAGATTTGGCATTTAGATTAGTAATTTTTTTTAAAATTGTTTTGAATTTTCAAAAATAATGGAAAGCACTTTATACACCGAGATTTTTCATTGGTTTTGGAGCCGAAACCCTATTTATGTTTATCATCAGTAGAAGCTAATTATCATGTAAAACTAAAAATATGAGCATAAAAAAAATCATTAAAAAATAACAATAAAAAATGTAAGAACCCTTAGTACCGGACGATCTTATGAAAGTCAATGACCGAGGCGCTTCAAACGCTCCGCCTACCCCCCGCCCCCCGCCCACCATACTTTTCCGGCCGGGAAAGTTCATAGGGGTCACAGTATACGAGTTGATAGGAGAACGTTACTACGTGTTTTCGACAAAAAGTCACTTTTACAAATTTTTTTTGTTTGCTTGCAAAGCGAATGTAAAGCGAATAAATAGGTACAACACTTTTTTTGTATTATAACGTTTTCGGCTCCAAAACCAATGAAAAATCTCGGTGTATAGCAAACGAAAATCGGCCGAAATTTCGTTTCGGGAAAGAGAGTAGGCCCTGTTTCGGTCGGACTTTAGTATTTACTCAATAAACTTTGAATCGTCCAAAATAACTTTTTTAACCTAAAAAATTACGTCCTGAATAGGTAGGTGACCTATTCAGGACGTAATTTTTTTGCTGTGAATAAAAATGGGCTCTAGAAACTGCACAGCTGCATACAGAAGTAACGACATTTTAACGACACACTAAACTATCGACGACCTAAAATAAAGTTTTTATATTTTTAAACTAAACTGTAAACACTGCTCTATAAAGTTGATATTTCATTTAAATAAAAAAAATAATTTAGGTCTATATTTTATAAAGAATGCGATAAGTATACCTAAACAACAAAAAAACGGGGAGATACACTTGCGGCTTATTGATGTGCGTGTTTACCTTGGCGGCGATGCACAGGTACTTGAAGAACCTCTGGTGCGCGGACCAGAACTGCCCCCACATGGTCTTCTTCATGCGCGACTCCGCGTCGATCAGCTCCGCCGCCTCCGTGAACCGCTGCATGGCCTCTACCCACTGCGGGGACATTATATTAGTATACAGGACTTTACTCATAAATACTATTTAAAACTTTTTAGATAACATTGTTTTGTCTCTTTTGCTCAAATTTCAAATGACGTTTGTGTAAATAATATTTATATGTAAGGCTCACAATGTTAAAGATCACACCGGTAATAGTTCTTAAAACATGAAACCATTAAGCATTCAATCTTTCAGTACCAACTACAGATAAAATATTTTCCTTGTTAGGGTCTGTATGAATATTAACAAAGCTATAGACGGGTCCGGCTGTCAATACCTACAATGCAAAAAACCTACGTAGCAAATAATCCACATCTCATATTCCCTACTTCGTATTATGACTAAATCGCGTAACGACATAGTAGCGAAATGCTGTTTTGAAAATAGGTACAGTTACATACGGAACTATTTACACACTGGCCACTTCACTCAAGCAATAGAATATTACTGTTTTACAGTTTTTAAAGAATATGATAAGAATACGGAAGAAAATTATTCACCAATCATGAATTATTCACTAACAGTCTTTTAACGTTCTTTTTATAGGTAAAATTATAATAACTATGTAGATTTTAGGTATGAATAAAAATGATATGTGTCAAAGTGGTTTTTTTTCTCGACTATAACCAGGGGGTGTCACTCCGCAGTGTAGGTAGGTTCGTTTGGCGCGCCTCCGCAGTTTGGCCGCCGGCGTATGGCATAAACCCAACACCCAGCGCCCAGTCGCAACACGAGCAATCCCTGCAAACGCAAGGACACCCAACGCTCTGTGACGTCATGACGGCAAATCAATATCGAGTCAGCGTTGCTTAACGGAATATGAATACTCGGGTCACACGATAAGTTTCAATTAAACGTGAAAGTCGTTAGAGAGTGAACCTTCTGTACGTAGTACTATTAGTTATTCTGTGGTGTAACTTTGAATAAGTAGGCATATCGCTAATAAGTCATTACGCGATTTAGTCATAATACGAAGTAGGGAATATGAGATGTGGATTATTTGCTACGTAGATTTTTCGCATTGTAGGTATTGACAGGCAGACCCGCTAAGAATTCTGTGTATGTACTTTTGTTATCCATAGCTTTTTGTTACTTTGTGCGTGCGTATCTGTGTGTGTGCGAGCCTAACCAGCGCGACGGCCTTGTCGTAGGTGTCCTTGAAGGCGTCGCTGAGCGGCACCTCCTCGATCTTGAACGTGACGCCGTGGAAGGACAGCTGGCGCGCGATGTACATGCCGCGCAGCTTCATGTCCATCGCCACGATCTCCATGGCGCCCACGCCTCTGCACGCCACACCAAACATGGATGGATACATACATATAGGGTCTAACAATATCAGTTAGCGAACGTTTAAGGGGAGCATCTATACATCACACTGAGCATGCTTACTAAATTTGGTCCAAAACTACAGGCTCGTTACCGAGATAATCAACAAAATATTATCATAATTAACAAAAAAATACACCTTTTCCAAACCCGGTACAGCTGTACTATACGCACACTAAGAAAGCCGAACATGCTCACTAAGCTATCTTTCTATTGACGCTTGCCTGCGTGTTAGTAAAGATACAGCATGTTTCATGATGTGCATTATTTTAATTGATTTAGTTAGTTAGAAAACAACTTTGAAAAATCACTATAAAACTGGAGCCCATTTTTGTCATTGTATTCAGAATGATGTATAGATACCACCTTTAAACGTTCGCTTATTGATTTTGTTAGACCCTGTATAATCACGACTATTATCCCCGAAGGGTTCATCATAGGCGATGAGGACAGCAAAAGTCAGTCTCTAACTTCTAGGTGAATTTAAGTGTAGGTATGGGAGCGGCGTGCGACCTAAATTGCACTTTATTGTGTCTCAGCAAGAGTCGCTATTTATTTAAATGACTTAGCGGAGTGAATCTTCTGTGCTTGCACTATTTATTATGTATTTTATGGGGGGGGGGGGGTTGATAGTATTCTTTCACACGCGACACGATAACAACATCAAACATGGATACTAATTAATCGTTGAAACGACAACAGATATGGCTTTGTGCAGTTTGCACGTTTTGCCAGTATCATCTATCTACAACGAAAATCATCATCGTCATAGGCCTCTTGCATCTATAAAAGGTGATTGGCGTCCAATTGTGTGGTTTGGCATTTTTCTGGCTTCCAAGGCCAATACTCGAGCGACAGCAACGGCCGCATAGTTGACAGACGAATTGAGTACCTGTTGGCGTTGGAGGAAGTGCAGCGCGTTGGGGACGAGTAACGACAGATATACGTCAAATAATACAACATAAAATGAAAATTGGTTGGGTAATGATTTTTTAAAGTGCGTTGTTTGACAACTTACTTTACACAACGTACGTTGTGAAATAACAGTTGTACGGTAATTTTATTTAAACTGAATTGTTCAATAAACATATTGCTGTCTAATAATGAAAAAACAAATCATGTTTTTGACAATCTTTGGTTGTGGAGTGAAAACAGTATTATAACTGCTAATAAAAATAAATAACCCTAGAATTTTTGGCGTCCCTAGCGCGACTACCTCCAGAATATTTTTGGATCCTCCACAAACGCTACTCACCGTTTCTCCACTGCATTAATGAAGTCCATGAAGGTGGGGAACGGCGTGCCCTCCCCCCAGATGCCCAGGCGCACCATGTAGGCCATGTTCCTGGGCTCGGAGGCGCCCGTGGCCGAGGCGTACACGACCCTCGCGCGCGGCAGCTTGGTCTGGAGCTCCAGAGCCGTGAGACCTGTCTTGGTGGCCTTGCCCGACCCCACCGGGCACAGGTTCTTGGCCTTGTGGCACTCGTCGAATACGATCTGCGCTTAGTTCAGGTATCATTGCATAAAAACGAAACGAATGTACTGTAATGAAGTGTTTTTGTTTATACAGTATGTGTTTTTATGATAAACATAAGGGTCAACTGATTGAGTAATCACTTCCGCCCATGGACACCAGAGGGTCGCAGATGCGTTACCAACCTTGAGGAGAAAATCCTTTGAAGAAGGAGTAGTAATTATGAGGGCGAGGGGGCTGTTACAGATCAAAATAATCGGCTCGGAAAATACAAAACCTTTAAATACAATGCAATAGTATCTGAACTATTAAAAGAGGGGGGGAGAGGACTCAAACTTGACCTTGCCGCCTTTGCGGATTCCTCGGGGTCTCTCCTCCTAGGAATGTAAAGGAATCTACTTAGTAGTAAAACGAGCCACGGGCAAAAGCTAGTTACTTCAGCTATATTACAGGTATCCGCGGAAGATCAGCGTCGGGGCACCTTTGGTGTTTTGATTAATGCTGAGTGGATACATTTTCTGTTACAATAATTATTATTTTGTTTTAAAAATTGTGTATTTGCATGTGTGACACGAATAAATTATTTTCATTTAATTTAATGAAATCGAGTGAATAGGCTGCTTCTATGCAAGCTCACACCATCGTCGGCCTCTTACTTAATCCTACGAATAAGAATGTAGCCAAGAGCAAGCCCATATATTAGAAAAAAAATAATAATTGAATGATAGCAAAGGGAGGAGCTCGATGGCAAAGCGGCTAGCGCGTTCGCGTTGCGATCTTACCCGCCAAGCAATTTTCGCATTGCCGGTTCGCTGGATGGGTGACCAAATTAAAAACATCTCGGGCTTCCTCCGAGCTTCGGAAGGCACGTTAAGCCGTTGGTCCCGGTTGTTGTCGTAATATGGCAGTCGTTAAAACCCACCAACCCGCATTGGGCCAGCGCGGTGGGTTATAGCCCAATATCCCCACGTGCTATTGTCCACGTAGGGGACCTGTGCCCGGCAGTGGGACGTTTACAGGCTGATGATGATGTTGATGATGGCAAAGGATACGCATCCGTCGAAGTCGTCGCCGCACCACTGCAGCAGCTGCCGCAGCCGCGTGCGGTACTTGGTCTGCGCCTGCGTCTCGCCGATCAGCGCCGAGTACGTGCAGAACACCACGCCCTTCTTCACGTTGCCGTTCACCGCCGACGAGATTTTTGCGTATTTGAACTGGGGGGAGAGGGGAATAATAATTAAAAAATAACAGTTTATTCATCATAAAACATTACAAGATTTATAGTAGATAGATTGACATATGGACATACATACAGTTAGTTATACTTCAGCCAAATTCGATGACGAATGTTTGTAAACATATTACTGTAATTTCTTTGTGCAAATATCTAGTTTCACTAGGACTTTTACTTTTTCTTGAGAGAAATTAAGATAACCATAGAAATTCTATTTTGTCCGGTATTTCAACAGCTGACCTAATAAAAAAATGATGTGAGTACCTTGTTGAGGGGGTAGACCGGTATCTTGCCGGCGCCGATGTCCCTGAGGTCGCGCTCGGCGTCGTACTTGAGGTCGTTGGACACGGACACCCAGATGGCGCGCTTGCGGCCCGCGATGTAGTTCTCGAAGATGATGCCCGCGATGGTGCGGCCCTTGCCCACGCCCGCGCCGTCGCCTGCGCCACCACATTACATACGTACTGTCAACTAAATCTGCCGTTTATGGGCTATTTTCATTTGCATTTGTCTTTTTTTTATATTCGTCAACGGGTAAGCGCTTGGCCTTCATCTCACCTGATGTAAGTGACGATAAGGCCGAAGGTGGAAGCGCGCGAACCCGGAATCCTCAACCACTGAGGAACTGGCTGTCTCATCTCAAACTGTCGTAACCACAACAATGCTACAAACATCGCTGTTATGGCGACAAAATTAGATAAGATGGTGGTAGCTAGCCAAGGTGGTAGCTACTCCCCGCTGGGAATCGAACCCGGGATCTCTGGGTCTAAAACAGGTAGCTTAGCCACTAGACCACAGAGGCGGTTGAAAAAGCGTTAGTGTTCGCGAATACGTTAATATGGTGCTGTGTTACGGACTTCACGGGATTGAACAGCCCACCACAGTTCAGCCTCGCGACCCGCGAGTTTTCACTCGGTCTGTACAGCGCCTGCTGGACAATCAGCCGATAATGCCGGTTTCAAAGGGAGGTTGCAGGCCAGTACGTTTAGCGACAGAACAAGCAATTTTGGACGTGGTGCGCGAAAACCCACGCCTTGGAACGCGAACGGCAGCGAAAGTTTTAAGGAGACGCCATGGCCATCACGCACGACATGTAGTGTCGTATAACACGGTGCACAAAGTGCTCATGAGAGACAGGCAACGACCCTATAAAATTCACAGAGTTCATGCGATAGTGACAGGAGACAGGCAACGTCGAATGGCTTATTGTGCGTACTAGGCCAGAGCCGACGATTTGTAGAAAATATTATTTTTACCGACGATGCACCTTCACCAATAACGGAATGTGGAACCGCCGAAACGCTCATTATTGGTGCTCGCAAAACCCACACCTGATGCAAGAGACTGGATTTCAGACACGCTGGAAACACAATGTTTGGGCAGGTATAGTCTGTAACCAGATTCTGGGACCCGTCTTCTTACCACCTAGAATGGACGGTTCAGCGTATCTAGAATTGATAACCAATTATTTAGCGGACACTCCCGACGATATGCCACTGGCACAGCTGCTAGAAACTTGGTTCTGGCACAGCTGCTAGAAACTTGGTTCCAGCACGACGACGCACCCCCACATATCGTGAGGCGGGTCCGCGAGCGGCTTACGGAGCTATTCGGCGACCATTGGATTAAGCGGTATGGGCCTCATGACTGGCCTCCACGTTCGCCTGATTTAACCCCCCTGGACTTTTTTTTGTGAGGCCACGTCAAAGACAGGGTTTTGACCGCCCTTGCCAAGCAGCTGACGAGATGCATCACAAAATTTTCGCCGTTTTCGAAGAGCTTAACCAGCGGTCTCTACAAGAAGGAATCCTGGAGTTGGTCCACCAGGAAAATCTGGAACGAGCGCGCTTATGCCTACACGTGGAAGGTCGGCAGTTTGAGCCGCAGCTCGTCAGTGTCGAAAGGTCCCTTGATGACATCGATGGAGAGTAGGTAAGTACCTAGGTAGACTAGCCTAGACTTAAACAAAAAAATTCCACAAACAATCATGAAGCGAAAACAATGAGTTCATGAATGAACGACATGACCGCGCGGGGTGCGGGGTACAAACATGGCGCGCGCTTTTTTATCCCACTCATGCGCATATTGTCTTCTCTCTCGTCCCGTAACACACACATGCACTTTGTTGCACGCGTTTCATTGCGTGTCTTAGAAAACACCCGTTTTTTAATACCTAAAAATTAAAGTAGTTTCCCAGCAAATATTTTTACTGAATGTTTCTTAGTTTGATGTACTCTATGTGTAGATTACGGCTACGTTAAGCTTCTTTTCATACCATGTTTATAGAGATACTTCGTACCTAGCCGTGTTTTAAGTTATGTTGAAAATTACGTCTAAAAAGGAATTAAAATTAGACTTACGCCATTTATTATCTACCACATCTGCCATTTTGTAATTATTTACGGCACTGGCATCAAGGATTTTATATATCTTATCTTATCTTATCTTATTTTTGAGCCTAACCTTATAAATAAATTTAAAAAATGTTTCTTATTTTATTCTTTAAAAGTTAATTAAAAAAAATTACGTATCACATTATTTTAAGTTTGTATGAGATTAATCCCATTGCTTTCCTATGATTAAAAATATAAATTGTAATAAAATCTTTGGCGGCAATGTCAAATGTTACAAAGAATTAATATTAAACATTTATTATCTTTAAAACCTCTTTATTTACAACAATGTATGGGGAATGGGACATGTCTTTGTGGTGAAATCAAATACTTAACGAAAACCTTGAAGTTATAACAACTCCATTGAAATGAAACATTTTTTATGGACGAACGCGCGTTTATGAACTACATTAATGGTTATATTTGAGTCATTATTTCATTTTTATTAGCAGTATACTAGAGAAATATTAGAGACATTACTCAGAAATATAAAACCAGATAAAAGGAATAGGCTTAACAACGAAACTCTTAACGGTTTACTTCACACCAAATGTTAGCATAAAGTATTTCAATTTTGGAACCTTTTTATTAATAAATATATGAAATATTTAAAACAAAGAATTTTCTAAAAAAAATAGGGAATTCAAGGGATAATTTCTGAAGAATCTAGGGTAAAATTCAAAGCTTAAGAGGAAAAACTGACTATTATGCTTAGTCAGAGACTAGGCAATGATGATTGAAAACTGCCACACTCCACTGCACACCAGATAACAACTGCACACGTGTTCAGCGTAGGAGATGGTGAGCCCAACGCCGCTTCCACTTCATTATAAAGTAGAGGATTATGTGAACGACAAAAAATATAGGTTCAAGGTCTCCACCGTAAAGCGCTTAGGTTTAGAAATTAAAATGAAACACTTTTTTACGGATGAACTCGCGTTTTATTTACTATTTACATAGTTTTTATATTATCCTGACGTTTCGAACCCTTTACAGGGTCCGTGGTCACAGGGAGACTGAGGTGTTGGTCGTCTCATTGTTAGAAGTTATTTGCCTACCATCAATAATTTTTATATTTAACCGGGTGCGTTCAAGTTTACACAATACGAGCTCTCTTCAGGGTACATTTCTAGGCCTGCAGAGCAGTATTAACATGCTTGGTATGGATATCCGCTGCGATCTGAACCAAAAGGACTACATCGAAACCGTGATTAAAAATGCCTCACGTAAACTCGGTGTCCTGAACAAGGTGCGGCGATTCTTCACGCCTGATCAGTTGTGTCTATTATACAAGACACAGGTGCGGTCTTGCGTGGAGTATTGCTCTCACCTTTGGGACGGCTCCGCAAAGTACCTTCTCGATGCCTTGGACAGATTGCAGCGCCGCGCTGTGCGCATTATCGGCAATGCGGAGGTTACTAAAACTCTCGAGCCTTTGCAATTGCGTAGAGATATTGCGTCACTCAGCGTCTTTTACCGTTTATACCATGGCGAGTGCTCTGAAGAACTCTTTGACCTCATCCCTCCTTCTCCCTTCCTCCATAGGAGTACGCGTGCTGCTCTGCGGAGTCACCAATTTACAGTCTCTAACATTCCATCTCGCACAAAGAAATTTGGTGACTCGTTTCTTTGCCGCACTTCCAAAAGATGGAATAGTCTACCAGCACACGTATTCCCTCCTACCTATGACATAGGGTCCTTCAAACGAGGCGTGAAGAAGCACTTTGTGGGCCGGCAGAGTGAGGGTGACTGATGCTACGTCTCTTACGCTGCACCAGTTGTCCTCGCGCCTGGACCTCATTTCCACTTAACATCAGGTGGAGTGGGGTCATTTGCCGGGCTTAGTATAAAAAAAAAAAAAGAGCTAACAATATTTTTAGGTCTGGCAATGTGTTGCTGTTGGGGCTGGGATTTGATGACCTGTATGATGGGGTCCCAGGCAGGTGGTAAATTCCAACCATCCTCTCTATTGGAATTACGATGTTTTTAATTTCAATAGCCTCGCGTATCATCCTAGGGATGAATCGTTGTTCCTTGGCGAGTATTTGAGGTTTGTCAAATCTGATGTAATGGTTGGGTCCCTCGAGAGCATGTTCACACACTCTCCCTGTGACCACGGACCCTGTAAAGGGTTCGAAACGTCAGGATAATATAAAAACTATGTAAATAGTAAATTAAACGGAGTTCATCCGTAAAAAAGTGTTTCATTTCAATGTGTAGTGCTCGCTTTAACCTCAGAAAACAATAGGTTTAGAAATTCTATACTTAACGACTCAAGTGGCTTCCTATTCGTCTTCGCCGGAATACTCACATCCTCTCCCTTCTATATAACATATTGTTTAATCCCACCTATCCTTCCTATCTAAAGGAGCGTTTCAATTTTTTTTATTGTTCGAACATGTTCGCGCTCATTACAGTCATCAGAAAATCTTAGCCTTAAAACCCCTCTTCACAACACCACCTTTTACGATTGTTCCTTCACTGTTGAAGCTGTTCGTCTCTGGAACTCGCTTCCAGTTGCGATCAGGCGTGCTCAAACCATTCACGCATTCAAGGAACTCGGTGAAGAATTTCTACCTTTCCCTTTAACCCTATCCTGCTACATAGATGCCGTTGTCCCCTATTTTTTACCTGAGACTAATATGTTTAAGTATGTATATTATTAATATTTATTTATTTTATATTTTTATAATAAATGTTATAATATAATTAATATTTTATTTTAAATTTTCTTAGTTTTGCTTTTTATTGTTTTAAATATATGCACCTCCGATCATAGAGTTTATAAGTTCTCTCCATCCGATTGGTTGTCTGGCAGAAATCGCTTTTAAGCGATAAGACCGCCAAATTGTAACTTTGTATTTTTGCTTTTTTATGTATAAATGTTTGTGTTATTATGTTACAATAAAAGTATTATCTATCTATCTACATATATTGAAAAAATCGCAATTTCACCACTCACCGATCAGAAATCCAGCGCGGGTTCCGTCAGGCAGCGTATGCTCGTGTGCTTGCGAGGCGTACACCACCGCCTCCAGCTGCAGCGCCGACAGCAACCCCCCGCGGATCGTGTCGTCGGGCAGGCTCACTTTGTACGTCACGTCTACGGGCTCCACCGACGACAGCGATGCCGTTTCCACCACCGGATCGGGGTGTTTGCGTCCGAGTTTTACTGTAGGTAAAAAGAAATTATAATTTATGGGCATTTTTGTCTTAACTTCTTTAAAGAACACTGGTGTTAGGTACCTATATCATAGTCATAATTGTGTTCATTTTCATTTATGCTGTATGTAAAAAGAAATAACGTATGCACACAGTACAACCATACAGGAGGAACTCAAGTAAAGCAAGGGAGGCGATTTGCAGATTAAAAATAGAAAAGGACCCAAAATTTTCGTCGTTCGATTCGTCGTTCGTTCTCTGTGCCTAGCGGACGTGTACGGCTGTTCAATTGAAATTATTTAAATTAATTTTTAATTTTTGAGGAAGCCCGGGGCTTCGCCCTCTTTGAAAGGACTTCGCTGTGCGGTACTTTGGAGACCTCAGTAGTGAAAGGTGAAAAGTGATTTTAAACACTGATTTTGCTGGGTTTGAACTCGGATCCCCGGCTTGAGCTGCGGAGTCTTATCCGCTAGGCTACGGCCGCTGGATCCGTAGCGGCTAAATTTACAATCGCTGCCTACGCTACGAGCTTCGTTACGGCCTTCTACGGAACGCTGCTCATACAGTGAGTTTGTGTTCATATTACTAATAAATAATAACTATTGAGCGAATTAGTCGGTTGAAAGTACTGTAACCATGATCTGCAAGGCCTGTCATTGCAAAGTGTCTATTGATGAGTTGGTCAAATGTAACCCATGTAAAGCAGATTATCATTATGTGTGTTTGAATATGTCAGCTGACTTTTACAAAACGAACAAAAATGATCTTAAAAAGTCCTGGTACTGTCCTAGTTGCGCTAACATAACGCGAAGAAAGGACATGAATACTCCAGTCCGTAAACACTTTGTTGAACCGCTTAATGAAACAATGATGTCTTGTGATAATTCTGTTTTGGAAGAAACATCCCCAGAAGCTGAAAAATTGACAATCCCTTCTACAAGTACTAGTTTAGAAAATATGAATTTGGCTCAATTTTTCCATTTATTGGATGCTAAGTTGGACTCCAAATTGGATACAAAATTTGAAAGTTTTAAAACATCTATCAATCGAATGATAAAAAATGAAATAACGTCTGCCATTGAGAACTTGAAGTCTGAGTTCACTTGTACAACCGACTTTTTAAGTGATGAGCAACGAGACATCAAGAAGGACCTCAGCACCGCTTCGAATAAAGTTTCACAGCTTGAAACAGAGAAAACAATGTTACAGAAGGAGCTGTCGGACGTACAAAGGCGCCTCAATAACCTTGAGAAATCATCACGTAGCCGAAATATTGAGATCCAATGTGTTCCGGACCGTCGCAATGAGAACGTGTTAGCTATATTCAAAAACATCTGTGATGTCATCGGCGTAAAAATTGAAGACCCTGCTGTATGTGCGGTGAGAAGGGTCGCTAAGATAAATGTTAATTCTACACGTCCCCGTAACATCCTTGCTACACTTCCATCTGAGCGCCACAGGGACAACATTTTGTCTGCTTTCAAAAGATATAACAAAGAGCATCGTTCTGACCCCTTGAATACAGCTTTGGTGGGTATTTCTGGTGATAAAATTGCTATTTACTTAGCTGAACATCTTTCACCGGACTGCAAAGAACAATACTCTGCCACGCGTAAATGGGCCAAAGAGCACCAGTTCAAATACGTATGGATCAAGTATGGCAAGATTTATCTTCGCAAAGATGACAACTCTCCAGCAATCCATGTAAAAAATTTAGACTCTTTGACTAAACTAAAATAATTTTATAGTAACTATCTTTGTATCCATTTTTGCCGATAAATCATTATATTCAAGCCTTTTTAAATTATCTTTTAATGGATCAGCAATTTTCATTGTATTATCAGAATGTCAACAGAATCAGATCCAAAACTAAAGATGTTTACTTGAATGTGTTGTGTTGCAATTATGATATTATTTGTTTTACTGAATCTAATTTGAATGATAGCGTACATAGTAGTGAGTTGTTTGACGATCGCTATAATGTTTATAGGCGTGATCGCCTTTCCACATCAGTTACGAAAACTGACGGAGGAGGGGTGGTCGTCGCTATTAAGAAAAGCATTAATACTACTCGTCAATTGAATTGGGATAGTAGGGCGGAAGATATTTGGGTCACTATAGGTACCGATTCGCCTAATCTTTTTATAAACCTATGCGTTTGTTACCTACCTCCTGATATACAAAGCGATTTGTTATCTGATTTTCACAGTAACATACAATTAGTATTACTGCATAAGGCTAACGGGGCAACTATTATTATCGGAGATTTTAATGTGCCCCATTTGTCATGGTCTAGAAAAGGATCAGTTCTTGTTCCGAGCCACTCCAATGATATTAAATCTAGGCTACTGCTGGATACTTTGACTCTAGGTAATCTCTCTCAATTTAATCATATTCATAATTTAAATAATCGTTGTCTTGATCTTGTTCTTTCTAACGGAACAGAACTGAATGTCATGAACGCAGATCCATTGTCCAAAGAGGATTGTCACCATCCTCCCATATCAGTTGATATTTCTTTAAGCAAAAAGCGTAAATCGCTTAAGAGTAACACGTTACCCCGTTTTAATTTTTTTAAAGCTAACTTCCAGAGCATTACATCTGACCTTGACTGTGTTGATTGGTCTTCTATTCTCAATCTAAATGACATTGATGACGCCGTTCAAAAGTTTTATTCAATTTTGAATGACATTATAAGGAAACACGTTCCCCTATATAGGAGTAATGTCAACAAGTTTCCCCCATGGTTCTCTCCAGGTCTCATAAGATGTTTAAATGAAAAAAATAAATACCATAAACGGTTTAAAATGTACTTGAACCCCAGAGATTATGACACTTTTTCAATGTTGCGTCAGCGTTCAAAGCGTCTAATGGATGAATGTTACAAAAAATATCTATCGTTAGTCGAAGATTCTATCAACATTAATATTAAATCATTTTGGAGCTATGTTAAAAGTAAGAAAGGTAACAGCAGTGAAATTCCACAGACAATGAAACTGGATCTTGTTTCTTCCTCCGATGGTGAAGGTGTGTGTAAGCTCTTTTCAACATATTTCAGTTCTGTTTTTGAGGAAAGTGGTTTGCTGACTTCTGCTTCTGCCGTTCCAGATTTATCAGGCAATAGTTTCCTTTCACTTTCAAAAATATCAGTGAGCAGCTCTGAGGTACTGAGCAAACTTAAGAGGCTTGATCCAGGAAAAGGGGCTGGCCCTGATAGGATACCCACGGTATTTTTTAAAGAATGTGCCAAGCAGCTCAATCTCCCTTTGTCACTCATTTTCAATGCATCTTTGAATCTTGGAATATTTCCTTTAACTTGGAAGATAGCCAATGTTATTCCGGTCCATAAAAGCGGAGACTTATCAGACTGCAGAAACTATCGACCCATAAGCATTCTCTCATGTCCAGCTAAAGTCTTTGAATCAGTGGTTTATGACTACCTGTATTTCTATATTAAACCTTATCTATCGGATAAACAGCACGGTTTTGTTAGAAATAGGTCTACCGTTAGTAACCTTTTAGAATACACAAATACCTTGTGTCAGACGTTTAACAGGCGACGTCAAATCGATTCAGTGTACACTGATTTCCAAAAAGCATTTGACAAGGTGAACCACCATTTGCTTGTTCAAAAGGTTTGTAAATTTGGAGTTCATGGTTCGCTTCTTCGATGGGTTCAGTCGTATCTGTCAAAAAGGCATCAGTTGGTGGCAGTCAAGGGATTTTTGTCGGAACCGGTGGAAATTAGATCGGGAGTTCCTCAAGGCTCCCATCTGGGTCCTCTCTTCTTCCTTATATTTATTAATGATCTTGCCACAGAACTGACATGCCCAAGTTTGCTATATGCGGATGACCTTAAGGTTTTTCTGGAAATAAACTCGATTGACGACTGTAACAAACTTCAAAGAGAGCTCGAAAAGATCGAGGAATGGTGCAGGTTGAATAGGATGTTCTTGAATGTAAATAAATGTACGGTTATATCTTTTACAAATAAACGTAATAAGCTGATTTTCCCTTATAGGTTGCATGGTCAAGTGCTTGACCGTAGTTATGAGGTTAAGGATCTCGGTGTGCTTTTTGACGACAGGCTTTCATTTAGGAGTCATTATGAGTACTTGTCACGGAGCACCTTACAAACTCTAGGATTCATATATAGAATCACAAAAGACTTTTCTTCAACCAACAGCTTGATTCTCTTGTTTCATTCTTTGCTTGATAAGAAGCAAATTGGAATATTGTTCAGTTATTTGGGCTCCTTATTATAAAAATCACTCCATGTTAATTGAGCGGGTACAGAAAAAATTTCTGAGACTGTTGAGCTTTAGGCTTAGTCTTGGTCGGAGCTTAACATCATATGAAGATAGATTGCACAGGTTTGCAGTAACTGCTTTAAATGTAAGGCGTGAACTTATAGACCTTACTACTCTACACAAGTTGGTTCACTCAAGCCTTGAATCGAGTTATCTTCTCTCGTCACTAAATATTAATATAAAACTTAACCCTAGACGTCCTCTCCCAACGTTTGACATTCCCACTTTCCGGAATAATATATCTTTTAACAGCCCTATTGCTCGTATGTGCAGAGAATTCAACAAACTTGCTATGGATCACAACTCGCTTGATATTTTCAATAGGAACACTAATGTGTTCAAAAATTCCATCAAGACCTTATTAGTCGACCCAGATGGCTAACCGCCCATGAGTTTTAATAATTTTTAAAATATTTTAAGTAACTTTTAAGAATCCTTGTTAATCTTTTGTTTACACATGCTAAGCACACATAAACTAGTTGTGTTAACACATTTAGGACATTAGTCTAGTGTAAGATATTGTCAAACCTATTATGTATTTAACTTTGTTACGATTAATGTCTGTTGTGTAACCTAATAAATAATAAAAAAAAAAAAAAAAAAAAAAATAGATCCCTGTGGAACACCCATTTTCATATTATTGTGAACAAATTGGTATTGTTAAGATACATTGCTTACATTTAGTAGGCATATAGTCTGCGTATGTTTCTGCTACGCCCATTTCTTCGTCATCGACTTCTTCTTCTTCGCCAGGCATCTAGAACATTTAAATAATATTATAATTTAACAGAAACTAGACCACCTGTTCAGCCAATACTGTTGTGGGTGAGCCAATATCTCTTTCCACAGTTTAATATTTGACTGTTAATATGCAAATAGGCCACTGTTTAGGCCAAGGTTAGTTTTTGCGTTAAAAGTAATTTTGAAAATGAAGTGCCCGATGCTAGTGAAATTAATAAAGTAACAGATTATTATTATTTTGGGGTTTCTAAATTGTGCAGCTGCGCGAACTACCCCATTGATAAATCCACAGCAATTTAGACCATAACTCCACATCCCTAAAGCCTTAATCACCTTATCTGGTTGCCACATGCCGGCCTTGGGCTGCCCCCACTGCGGCAGCTGCGCGAACTGCCCCAGCATGCCGGCGAGCGGCCCGCCCATGCCCGAAGCCAGGATCTGATTTAGATTCTGCAGCAGGTACGAGTTCATTCCTGGCATGCCCACCATCTCCACTGCAAACGTTGTGAACAATTTTAAACCTTAGTGCTATAGTTACAAGATTGATATTGTTTTATTATTTATTGCACAGAAACAGGAGGTTGAAACAAGACGACAAAAAGTTGTTGAGTTAAAAATGTACCTACCAGATAGGTACATGACAGTGATATTAACTGGTTTAAGAAAAGCTTAAGGATCTAATTATGATATAAACTAAGCTTGCATTAGCAGGTCTACGCGGTAATACTTAAGATGAATAAACTATTTATTACAGCCTTTTTACAAGACTTTTTAGACAGTGATATTAACATTCGTTAGTTTAAGTCTTATTGCAAGTAAATAAAGGCAATATCGAAAAATATAGCGCTACTAACCATAGGGAATGAATACGGTTATGTTACACCAAAAAATTAAAGGCCGAATTCTCAAAAGGTTTTGTTAATATAACTCAGTACCTACGGAACCATTTCTGCGAGACACGTTGATGCGAGTTTACGACACATAAGCCTGATTCGGACAAGGCTAGTAGTACAATGTAGCAAGTACATATTGTTTGGCTAGATTGAATATTTTGAAATTAGTTTTAATTAATCAAACTAGTGAAGCAATGTATTCGCTACTCGACTAATACTACTAGCATAGCGCGAACGAGGCATATGCGAATGAGTGGGTGTGGTATTTTAGGAAAATTTGCGTAAACTGACAGGAATTGACAGGATAAGGCTGAGATCTATAGATCGTACTTACACTTTACTCAGACTTATCTAGCGAGCTAAGACAAAATTGGAATTTATAATCAACGCTTCGACGCTGGCTCAGCACAGGCTTAGCACAGGTTAAGTCACCGAAATCGGTGTATGAACGACTTATACCTATCGGACATAAAATTTAATAGAAAATAAACAATGTTATAGGAAACAGCGATGTATGAACGACTTATACCTATGCATTGCACATATCAGTTGGAGTGGCAAGTAAAAAGTTATACTACCAAACAGAAAAGGATGTCTAGCTACGTCAGATGCAAGTTAAATCAGTACGTGACTACTGATGCTACCAAAAAAAGGTTGTCTAACTACGTCGCGATGCTATAGCATTGTCAAACACTCGCTTCTCGCGGGGCAATAGAATGTAAGAACAGGACAGCGCCTACGTATCTCTCAGTGCGTCACTACGCCTCCCATTAGGCTTGTAAGTGTGACAGAGAGAGTAGTAGTAGTAGTAGTCGCTGTCCTATTCCCACATTTTATAGCCCCGCGGGTAGCGAGTGTCTGACAATACTATAATGTGCACTGTCCATTGCTTGCGCGGTGCGTGTCTACTCACTCTGCGCCAGCAGCGACGCGGCGTTGTAGGCCGCGGCGGAGGACCCGGCCGCGTACGGCGACGGCACCGGCCCACCCGCTACAACACGATCTCGTTAGTCATTCAGTCAGACTTAAGTAGGCTTACATTCAACTTTTGGGTTAATAATAGTTTGCTGAACATCATTTATTTTTAATCTATTTTCAACCTTACAATTAAGTACGTTTAGTGTCTAATATTATTGACTTACCTGCAGGGCGATCGCGCTAAATAATCTCAACTAACCGTTGTATAGTGCTATCGCGTTTGACACACGCGATGGCGCTATACGAAGTCGGACGGCTGCGGTTCAGTTGAGATTTGGTTGAGATTATTTAGCGCGATCGCCACCCAGAGCTGTTGGATGTCGATCGAAGCTAGATCCAACACAGAAACATTTATAATATATATCTTATTGCTGAATGAGAAGAATGCAAGAAAGCTAAACATGGCGTTGTATTCGGCACTGTGCTCGGTGTGTCGTTAATTCAATTTTAACCCGTATCCTTCGATCAACAATACCAACTAGATAACGCGTCACGTACAAAATCAAAGCTAAATTCTGTCCACGTGAATAAATACTTTTTCAAAGCAATAAATTACTCCTGTCACTTAAAAAGGAAAAGACGTCAATAACATTTAGTGGTGAAATCAACCTTAAGGGGGAACCAAATAAAGTACTTTTTCCTGTTATTGCCTTGCGAGAAAATAAACGCTCACTTCTCAAGTGCGCGTTTATATATCGAGACACATTTTTAGCGCCGACCTGACATCTAGTTGTATTATTGATCGAAGCCCGTATCATACATAATTGCTCCATTTTTGTAGATTTAATCTAAAAAAAATAAGAATCAGCAGCAAAAAAAGAATAAAACAGCAATGTGTATGATCTAGATTGGATCGCATTAGTTGATTTTATTAGCTATAATATTTTACTTCTATCCATATTAAGTTAAAAATGTTACTGAGCAAATTAAGGATCTTGTGTACGCCTTACTTTTACTAATTGACAAAATATTATGCATTGGTGCTTGTAGTTGATATTTCCTACTTTTTTATATTTTGGATACGTTTTATTTAAATATTATTTTATGATATAGAACAAAACCCCAAAGAAAATACATCTTTAGGCAAGTGAGAAATAATACTTTGAACAAATCAATTAAATCTTTATTTAAAAAAAAAAAATAACATTTAGTTAGCCGCCCGCAACGCGTCGCTACTTGTGCACCATCTTTGGGAGCCGCTGTTACTACCTCAAGTGTAACTTTCTAAATTGGTGAACGATCCCAACAATATGCATTTAGTAAATAACTTTAATTATCTAATGTCAAACATTTTTCACAGCTGATTTACATAGCATCATTGCTTATATGAATCATTTGATAATATCACAAATTTCATGGAAATCTATTATCTTGCGACAATATATTTATTGTATACGCAATTGGCGAGTAACAGAGTTTCTTTTTTTATTTTAAAAGTTATATAGTACACACGCTAGCAGATCAACCTATCCAAAACGTCACACTCCAATCGATGTTGATCCTTAAACGCAAAACATAAGGTTCAAAATATATTCAAGTAATTTGACATTTTGTGGTAGGTCAATATCTCAATGCTATTAAAACTTTTAATAATAGTGTTGTTAAATCATCAGGATTGAACCACGTTTTCTCGCATACAACCCTAGCATCTATTCCTTGCAGAGTTTTGAGCGGTTTCTTCTCGGTTCAAGATCTTCACCATAAGGTTTATAAAGTCATGGTTTAAATATTATAGACTCGCAAATAACGAAACTTTAAAAAAAAAATTCCTCAGGTGGGAATCGAACCTGTGTACTGTGGTAGTGTATACGCAGTACTTGTAGTTATAGTAGCTGGTACTTACCACCGCGTCCCATGGCCATGCCCATGCCCATTCCCATTCCAATTCCTAGGCCGAGGGGCTTCGTGATCTGGCTGGCCGATATCTTGATCGGCTTTATGTTCGTCGCTTGCCCGAACGCCTGGCCCGAAGCGGCTGTAAAAATAATTAAGGTAAAAAACGTCGAATGAGTAAATAGTTTTAAGATAAGATAGCCAGTTCCTTAAATGGTGGAAAATTCCGGGTGAAGCGCGCTTTTATCCTCGAGCTTATCGTCATTTAACATCAGGTTAGATGAAAGTAAAGTGCTTAATCACAGTAGATTAAAACAAAAAAAGTACGATCCTTTTCTGCCGATAGGAGGAAGCTAAAATCTTCCGGTTTCGGATAGGCCGATCCCAGGAGACTCATTCTTTTCCTGGCAAGTGACTCACAGTCACAAAATAGGTTGCATGGACCAAATTTTTCTCCACACACCCTGTACAAGCCGCATGTTGCTAGTTACATTCTGTGGGACTATTTTTTTGTGGCACATTTCCAGGGCCCTGTTTAAAAAAACTTACCAATTGTAAATTACAGGCTACAATTCTACAAGTTTCTGTTCAATAAAGAATACAATTTACAATTCTACCATGGTGGAAAATCTACAAAATTGTAAAATTTTAGCTACAATTTCACATACTGGTCTAGGCACCAATGATCATTCGGGCCTGCCTTCTACTACCTCCGCACATGAGCTCAGCTGCCGTGAAACCAGACACAAAGGAAACTCAATTGATAGTAACCTCTACGAGTGTTCATGAGAGATAAAAGTCATCGTCGTCTGTCATAGGGCATTTCTAAGGGATATCTCACCAGCAAGTGGGTTGGTGGTGGGTTTCACGGTGACCTGGACCGGCGCGGGGGCGCCCTTGCCCTTGCTGGGGGCGATGCGCGCTGCGGCGGCCAGGGTTTTGCCACCACCTGATGGGAATGAAACGCTGTTAACATTCTGCTTTGAACATGAACATGTGCCATATTACTTTCCGTAGCATAGCCACTTCAGTTTGACGGCTTTTACCCTGTGGAATTTTACAATTTTATTGGTCTCATTTTTTTCAATAAAGACTGACTAGGATAGTATCAGGTTTTTCAAAACTCTAGAAACAAAGACTTACAGCAAGATAGTGCTTTATCTCAACTATTATTAAGTGAGATAAATATCGCAAACGCATACAGCAACATAATCTACTATGTACTTTACATAGTTCTCCATATATAAGCACAAAATGTAAATCTGAGGTTTGTTAAAGTGTGTTCAATGTTGAAATTACTATACAGAAACTATAGATTTTAAAACACCTCAAAAGGGATTAAAAGTAACTGACGTGAAGACTCAATAGTTTGTGTACAGGAATTTCAACATTGAACATGATTGTGTGACGTGTCATTTTAACACACCACAGATTTACAGTGCAGAGCGCTAATATTAGATAGATTTTGTTTTATGTAGATTCTTTGGAGATATGTGTTTGCCAAATCACTCTATTAATTAAAGAAATAAAAAAAAATTATTAATATGGTTACTATAAAATGTTGTTAGTTAACTAAAACGGTATCGACTTATGACAAAGTGATTGGATAGCTGTTGCCATAGATAGGTAGATGCTGAATTAACAGACTTGGTTTACATTCGATTTCACAACTTTTTACGGCAGAACTGCGTTGCGAGACTGTGGCATTTCTGTTCATGTTATGTTTTAGATGGGATTTCATTTCTTTATGTAGGCAGTCCTCCTTTTAATTGTTTGAGTTATTATACTTTGTGCCTCAGCTACGGGCTTTGTCAAGGTCTACTCTCTATTTCTGTGGGCTTTTCTCAGAGGCTTTGATATTGGTTTTTGACGAGTCTGGACAACATGAATTGAAATTGCAGACTCTTGTGCTTTAATACAACCAAAGTTGACATTGATTAGATGTAATTGTCACTCTCGAAAGTGCCACATACACTTGACCCCATGGGAAATAATGTGAATACTGAAGAACCAATGTTCATTAATGCACTATTAAGACTTAGCCCTGACTCTTAGTATAGTAATAGGCTATATGTATTAGAAACTATTTGCGATGAAAATAAACTTTATTTATTATTTCAAATTTAGTTTTGACCGGACCAAGCTTGTAAACATGTTCATTATTAAATTTTATATGTATTTTTTATGTGTATAAGTATTATGTATTTTCATCTTCGATCAACAATACAACTAGATGTCAGGTCGGCGCTAAAAATGTGTCTCGGTAAATAAGAGCGCACTTGAGAAGTGAGCTCTTATTTTCTCGCAAGGCATAACAGGAAAAAGTACTTTATTCGTTGCCCCTTACGGTTGATTTCACCACTAAATTTTATTGACTTCTTTCCTTTTTTAAGTGACCCGGAGTAATTTATTGCTTCGAAAAAGTATTTATTCACATGGACAGAATTTACTTTGATTTTGTACGTGACGCGTTATCTAGTTGGTATTGTTGATTCGAAGATTTTCATGATCAAGCTTTAATTCTTGTACTATACCGATAGAACCGTTAACTAGGCCAAGACTTACATCAATATTTCATAAGGGGGACGAACATGGCCCGAATAGCTTTGAGAAAAGGATAGTACCACTGTGCCTTTTTATGGCACGACTTGGCGGGAGCATGTACACCAAAGTTACAGGGGTCGGAAATGGCCCGAATGGCTTCAACAAAAATATGGTACCGCCGTAACTTTTTTGCTCGACATGCCGGGGGCACGGCAGACAAAACGTTCAGAATTTTTTGGAGTATGATCAGTGAGTAAGTCTGTGACAAAATTAAGCAACTTTGACTTGCAATCATTCTTAAACTACTGGTTAAAATTTAACTTTAAGGAATGTAATAATGATCTCTTGGCCAATAAAAAAAATTAGGCTTCTATTTCCTTCCGCAACAAAGTTACAGGCAGGGCTTGGAACCGGTACCGAAAATACAGATATTATATCGGTAAGTACCGGTACTTTCCATTTCGGTTCTTGGATACCTTGTGTGGAAAGCTTGTGTAGCAAATATCTTTTATTTGATTTTTGCTGATTAACCCAAAAACAATAGCAAGTGCTTGTTCACGTTGGAACGCGCGGGCGCGGCGGCGGGTGCGGGCGCGGTAAACGTAGCGAGCTCGTGTTCACGGGGAATCGCGGGCTCTGCCGCTTGTTCGACGTGAACACACATAAACGTCTCAAGCGTTTGATACTGCCGTGAGCGCCGCGCGCGGCATCGCTAGTTTGCCCGCTACTTACACCGCACGTGCGTTTCGTACGTGAACACTTGGATATAACGTCATATGTTTGATATTTCGTGATCGCGTCCGCCACCGTGCCCGCGAGTCAACGTGTCTCAACACTTACTGTCATTTAAAAGGCTAAAATGTACAATCGCTGAACTAAAATTGGGGAGTTTAGGGGAGGACCCTCCCCGAACCCCCCCTACTACTGCTCCCACCCCCCCCATGTTAACACATAGTTTCGGAGTCATGCCATAAAGAATCTGGGTCTTCGGCTAAACCAAAATTGGGGGGTTTGGGGGGTAGGGGATTATTTATTGTTTCAACTAGTCAACTGAACTGAACAAATATAGTGTTGGTTAGGTCAATAGATCTGTACCTTTGTAGGTCAAGGTTAGGTTAGAAATGTAAGGCGTCACCTTATCGCATATCATACAAATTTCTTTATTGCATATCTCTGAAACTATGCGTCTCCTCGGGAGGGGAGTAGTAAGGGGGGGGGGGTTAGGGGAGGCACCCCCAACCCCTACCCCAAAACCCCCCAATTTTGGTGACGTGATTGTACATTTTAACCATTTCAATTGTTAAACAATTGTTTATAACAAATGGCATTCAGCAATTCTAAGGACATGCTTAATCCAGTAAGCTTTCAAAGTCAAAGTCAAAGTCAAATTATTTATTTAATGTAAACCTTTACAGGCACTTATTGACGTCAATACTAATAATAATAAAAAACAGTTAGCTAACTTATATTTAAGGCTCGGACTTCATGGATCCGGAATTAGTCCGGCCCGGGAAAAAACCAAATTCGGCAAGTAATCGACTACACGCGTTCCGTTTTGAATCCGGAGAGAAATTTACTCAGTCGGTCTCTAGCACTTGCGCTGGATAGTCGTCCAGTCGACAATGGAAAGTTTAACTTTACTTGAAATTGTATGCTTAGCTGTAGCTGTTAAGAGGCTTATTACTTACATCTCGACTGTGATTTTTGCGTAAAATGCCCATTTTCGCATTTTGTTGTAATTTAGCAGTTGTATTTATCGTTATTATCGAAATAGGATAATAAATTCATGCTTAATATTACAAATTAATAAGCCACTGGTTTTAGACCCAGAGGTCCCGGGTTCGATTCCCAGCGGGGTGTACATCTTTGTGTGCTCGGCTTGGTTGGTGGTAGGGCTGGTAAGTCTGCCTGGCTAGCTACCACCATCTTATCTAAGTCTGTCGCCATAACTCTCTCTCTTTTTTTTTTTTTTTTCTATATGAATGTGCAACGCCTAGACAAACCACTCAGGTTTTAAGGCGCCAAGTAGTTTAAGATGTATTGCATTCTTTATTCAATAAATAAATAAATAAATAAATAAATAAAAATAACACATTGTTTATAGCATTGTTGTGTTCCGACAGTTTGAGATAAGATAGCCAGTTCCTCAGTGGTT
The DNA here is from genome assembly GCA_963921215.1 of Scoparia ambigualis. Classification (NCBI taxonomy): domain Eukaryota; kingdom Metazoa; phylum Arthropoda; class Insecta; order Lepidoptera; family Crambidae; genus Scoparia; species Scoparia ambigualis. The sequence continues at coordinate 30,282,201 of OY992519.1, read as the reverse complement.
GAAAATTCCGGGTGAAGCGCGCTTCCACCTTCGGCCTTATCGTCATAACCAGCAGGTGAGATGAAGGCCAAGCGCCGATAAAAAAAAAAAATAAAAAAAAAAATCTTCTGCGAGGATAAGCTGAGTGCGGACGGCCGGCGCATGACATTTTGAAGTAATTTTGCAGTTGTATTTTTCGTTTTTATCGAAATAGGATAATTAATTAATTATAAAATATTTATTCATTATGAAGTAACAATTATTCTGGTATAAATTTTGCTCAATAATATTATCGTAGATAGGAGAAATTCACGGTTAACTTAAAGCAATTTTCGATTTTTTTTGGTTTTGAATAAGATTTTTTTTCTATATAAAATCAATGATATCTAAAAATTCCGAGGCTGCTACGCACTTTAAGACTATATAAGTGATAACATTCTATTTTTTTTATTTCCATTTGTTTAGAACAGTGGTTCAATCTAGGAGCTCAAAAAGTGCCTTCGCGCATTTTATGAAAATTTTCTCTGCAATTATGGGTTTAATTAAAAATCTTTATTATTGAAATTTTGCATTCACAATGCTATATAGATATAGGATAAAATGTTTACTAGAAAAAAAAACAACCAGTCTCTGGAAAGCTCGAACAGGATTCGAACATGTTTTTGGACCTTTGGATTGCCGGTCCACTGCTCTAACCGCTAAGCTACCGAGACCCCAGAAGACTCTTGAATTACGTCACTGTAAAGTGTGTGTGCGTGTGTTTTTTTCTAGTAAACATTTTAATTAAAAAGTTAAGCAAAATTTACAAAAAGCGAGGCCGCTACGCATTATTCCAAAAGCTATTCTACATTATTCAATAAGTCAAAAAATTGTTAATGTATTTTTGTTTCCGAGATCCGTAACGCCAAAATTGGCCATTTCACGCAAAAATCCCAGTCGAAATGTTATAGGAAACAGAGGAAAGTGAAAAGATATTGAGTTCATCCTTTTCACATAGACCGCATAACGGAATATGTATTCTACAAGTACAAAAATTAGGTTCTTTCCTGATAAATTCTACGAACACTACTACTAGTAGGTACTATTATTTTTATTCTGTGCTACTACTGCTATCACCATAATGAGGCGCTCGGAATCAACTACTATTTTGCAGTTTTGCTTGCGCACGCGACGCGACCGACCGCTTTGAGCGTCTGTCATCGACTGGCGCGTGATTCCTCCGGACTGGACCGGATCGGACGTTTCTCGAGTTCTCGTGTGGTCAGCTCCATACAACTTCACACGATATTGATAGGCCCCGCCCCCCGTGCCAAAAAATAACGGACCGGGTACTCGAGAGACGTCCGGAGCATGTTTCGGTTGCTTCCGGGTGAAAATCGGGATCGGAAGGCCCCTGATCACATGTAGTCGATGCAGTAAAAATTCATATATTTGTTTGAGCTACGGAATGAATCCGGGGCCGAGTTTTTTCGGGTCCGTGTAATACCGGATGCATGTAGTCCGAGCCTAAGACCTAACAACTAATCTAACGAGCTATAGCCTGTGCCAGACAAATGCGCATTGCTATCCCCAGTACCACTGCACGCCAAAACAGAATCGCGTCAAACCGAAATATAAGCCGTGGCCGTAACATATGTATCCTGGTACGAGAAAAAATAGTCTCTCCCCTAGCGACACAAACGGCTAAAATTTATAGGTAATTTATTGTTTTTTTGGGATGAAAGGTGAAAAATGATAAAACATAATTAATTATTAACTTAAGTTATTACTTTAAGGAATAAAATTAAATATGATTTCCAATTATCGTGAGGACATGAGTTTTGGAAAACATTAGTACCTAACCAATAAGGTTGACATTTTTATTCATTCAAATATCTTTTTTTATAAAAACTTAAGCATAAAAAAGTTCAAAATATAATAAGCATAAATTTGTGTTTAAAAACTTTCTTCTGTAAAAAGAAAAAATTTAACTAGCTCCACCTAACCTATTTGCACAAATACCTTAAGAAACCTATCTTATTACCCTCTTGTAGTAGCATCAGTAGCATGTCGAACCTATGGGATATTTTGTGTAATAAGAAATCTATACATTAGTTCTGAATATGCAAAATTTATCAGAAAAGTTAATATGTATACATAACAGTTAATAATAATACTGAATCTCTAGCTACACTTATCTTTGATAAACAAAAGTGAAAAATATATCAGTAGTATAATACATACCCGGAACTTCCAAATTATCTGGATCTTCATCATCATCAAAATCCGAGTCATCGTCAGATGGTGTCGGTGGATTATCCTCATCATCACCATATGCAGCACGTTTTGACTAGGAAATTATCAATTGTAAATGTCAATAAGCGGCTTTTTACTCTAAGTTTATTGTTTCAAGCAGATATGCGATAAGATTTTGGTCTTACATATTTTTAATAGTGGGGACGTAATTGCGGCAATTTTGTACAAAAATGTTGTTCAAACATCAGCAATACTAAATATTATCACATAATTTTGAAAGTGATTCACGAAATATGATTTTGAACCATAAGAAAATTCCATATTGAAATGGTTTCTGTATTTTATTTAATACTTATCTAGGTATCTTAGCTACATAAAAACAAAAAAAAATATGATAAACATTATGTACCTATGAATCTAATTTATGAATTTGAATTTTACTTTATTTAGTTTATTTCAATAACAACACATAGAGCTACAACTTATCAATGAGAATAAACATGTTAATTTTCCTCCTCAACCAATATTCACATTTAGCTGAATTGCATGGTCATTCAACAACACAAGTGAAATATTGGTATGCATCCTTGCTCTAAGCCAGTCACTACTGATTTTAACTGTTTATACTTCTTCCAATGCAAATGCAATTGCAGTTAATCTTATATAACTGATAACAAGCTTTTCTATTGCATTTTATAGGTGCTGCAGCACAATTTGATAAATCATGTTTGATGTTGGGCAATAGCTCTAAAATTGGCATGATAGTTGTTTTAAACCGTAAAAAATTATAGTATTACAATTTAGTACACACTAAAGCTTTTACAAATACTAGAATAGAAGTGGTACCGTGCTCATGTTTCATACAAACATTGAATGAAATAAACACGCCAGTACCGCATTATATCAATGTGCTCAACATAGATGCAGATATTGAAGACGTATTCTAGCACTATGTCTAGAACCTTCGAAGAAAATCAATACAGCCACACCCAACTTGCATAATTAACTACTCGTTAGGTAAAAGATCTATCTCAATTTGGCTCAAAACATAGGAGAAATATCACATGTGAAATCGCCATCATCTTGACACTTTTTTTTTGGTTAGAAAACTTGAAAACAAAGAAAAAAAAGGAACGAAATCAATTTTTATGAGCAAAATGAAAAAAAATGTACATTGTTTATAATAATACACACACTAAAATAACGTACAATTGATCATAATAAAAGAAAAATCATATTCCAACAAAGTAAAGTTCGTAAAAAAGTATCAAAACAAAAAACTATCATTACCATTTTTATAGCCGATTTAGCAGGTTCTAACCACTTAATCCAAATTTAAATCGTTTAAAACAAACGTACACTAATGAAAGTTCACTTTAAAAACCACAAACTGCACAAAATTCATTCGTAATTTCTATTTCGTAATGACAAAAACTCAGACGTCCGCACGGCGGTCAATGCGTCCGCCATATTAAAAAAAATCATAAAAGAGCAAAGAAATACGTTCGGATTCAAACGTCACATGGAAAATAAATAATAGTGAAAGAGAACAAGCCATGGCAAATTGTAACTACCTTCAACCATCGGAATAAAACTTGTTATACCACGCAGAAAGCCATTAAACAAGAAAAATTGAGTTGATATAAAAGCTGCGCTTTTGTGTGTCTTTCTTTTTCAGCTTTACTAGCGCTATTATTTTTATAACATTGCCGTCTGTTGCATTGCTTAACCAATCTTTACTTGCCTTCAGACAAGTGGCAAATGTTCACCCCTAGTCTATTTTTAATTTGTCATATTATTATATTATACGGTATATCTACCTAATGCGCGGGCGCTGCTGTACGATCCACTAGCCAGTAGACAACAGTGTGTACGTACGTACGATGAATTATTAAGAAAAGACAGGGAATCAATTTGCCAATGTACACTAAAATAGTACTGTTTTATTTAATTTTATTGTTAATCTACGTATTTTTAAAGCTATTACAAACATTAATCGTTTTTGACTATTTTGACAACTAAAGAAACCGTGGTTATAAATAAAAAGATGTATCCGAACGAGCAATAGTTTCGTTTCTTCACTTTCTTGATTCTTTTTATTGGCTGATTGTTCAGTTTCTTGTTTGTCAACAAGACCAGAGGGAACAAAACGCAATTGATTCCGCCATATTGTATTGTGTGAATAGCGAGCAACCAAAAAATTGATCACTATATTTCACGTTTATTTTAGTGATTTAAGTTTTTTGAATGTGTATTATTTATCTACAATAAATTGTTATTATAATTCACATTGTATTAGAAGATGGATTCCCTAGTTGGGTACGGCAGTGATGATGAGAATGAAACAGAACGTTACGCAGGAGGCCATTCTTCGGTAAGTCAATTGAAGCTGTGTGACGTCCTTGAATCTTGATTTATTTTTAATGTACCATATATTTTGATGTATTTCATTTAATCATCTTACAAACACAGCAATAATAAATATGCACTAAGCTTGGAATTAATTAAAATAATTTATCTTTGCCAGTTTGCATACATATCTGCATCTGAATTTACTTTTGCAAAAACTGCAGTTCTGGTTTTGTTTACCATATGTTTGTATGTAATATTAAACTATTGCCAAATCATATCCTCAACTCACCCACCTACTTGCTAGTGACATGCTGGGCGACAAAATGTATGTGTAATTTTTCAACGCTCCATGGGGCTACGCTACGGCCCTTGTATGAGTAACCTAACTAATAATGTGAAGGTCATCTGTGGAGAGTGGGGAGAAAAAAGTAAGGCCTCCCCCCGCCTCCCGACTTTCTTGCCAGCTTCTTTTGAGTCGAAGGCTCTCCCAAAATCTGAACTGTTGGTAGATTAGTTAGGTATGTAGATTAGTTATGTAGGTAGATATTAGTTGTTAAGAATTACATATGTTACTACATGTTAGTTAACTGTTATTTTGGTTTGATATTAATAAGTATCTGTACCTAATGGTTTATATTGAATAAATTATTTGACTTTGTACTCAAAGGCAAATTAGACCACGAGTTTGAAAGTCGGACTCTGACCTAATGGTATTATTCAATGGTAACAACTATTGTAACTATCTGATCAATGTGTTATTATTTTATAATATACTAAGAAAAATGTAATTTGAGTGAACAGAAAGCATTTGTACTTATTTTTTACTCAAAACTAGCATCTATTTGTTTGCTCATTCTTGTTAAGTATTTGGATGATATTATCATCCTAGGTACTGTTTATTGGGCATAGCATCTTTCTTAGGACTAAGACTTAGGAGTATTAACTTTTGTGGTACCTTTTGGAAGGAGAGCTGAATGGAAAGCTTTAAATATGACGAATAATAATTCCTCCGCTCTAGATACCTACATACACTATTGACGTGAACCCGCTTCCAAGACAAGCATGATGGTAGATTTTGCTTCGAATTGGACTGCATAGCTTACAACCCAGTACTATTAACAAAACTGATGCAGTACCATTTAAAAAAGATTTTGTTTGTACAGGACGAGCATATTTCGTCCCTTTGTTTAATATTGACCAATGACAACAAGAAAGAAATTGTTGGCATATGGTGGCCACACTCCGTTCAGCCTATTGTTTTCATTGATTAACAACAAACAGTCCCTTTTTTAACATCTTGACTGTCTTCACAATTTTTTGATTTTTGAGTAAATAGAGGGATGTTGTAGCAAAAGTTTAAAAAGGAGGTTGGGACAGGACAAATGCAAATGAAAATAGCCCTATAAGGTGGTACACGGCAGATTTTGTTGATAATACCTATTTCTGCCACCAAGTACCATTGTTCTATTGCTGTGTTCTGGTTTGAATATGGGACAAAATTCAGTAGCAGGCGAAGAGGCATAAAAACTTAAACTTTAGGGTCCACAGCTTGTGTTGCGCGCCTCCATGGGTTGCTGTGACTGCGCTCATTCCTTATGCTCATCTAGTGTGTTAGTTTTCTGATAAGTTAACATAAAAACCATGTGTTTCACTATTATAGGTCCTCTAGTGGGATGTTTTTTTTATTTCTGTCCAGCTTTAGACTGACACTGGCTGATATAATAATATGATTATATAATTTACTAAGCCTTGTTACACAATGTCTGGATTCCTTAATAAAATTAAATAGGTCTCTTTTGACAATATATTCTTTATTACTAATAAGGAGGGTATAAATGGTCTAACAATATCAATAAGTGAATGTTTGACCTCCTTGGTTGAGTGGTTTGTACACCGGTTTTCATGGTGTCGCCATCTCTGAGGTCCCGGGTTCGATTCCCGGTCGGATCAATTTAGAAATTACTGTTTTTCTAAATTGTCTCGGGTCTGGGTGTTTTCTATGTATAATAAGTACGTACCTATTTTAAGTATTTTAATATGTTTATCCGTTGTCTAGTAACCATTCAACGAGTTTCATAACTAAGCTTTTTTTGGGCTAGATAATTGGTGTGAGTGTAGGATATATTTATTTATTTATTATTTATTTAAATGGGAGCATCTATACATCATACTGAGCATGCTCACCAAATTTGGTCCAAAACACAGGCTCTTTACCGAGATATCAACAAAACATTATCATAATTCACCAAAAAATACACCCTTTCCAAACCTGTACAGCTGTACTGCACGCACACAAAGATAGCCGATGTCATACAATGGTTTTTCAATTGTGTGGCTGTATCTGTACACTATCTTTTTATTGACGCTTGCGTGCGTGTTAGTAAAAATATAGCATGTTTCATGATGTGCATAATTTTAATTGTTTTAATTTGTTAGAAAACATAACTTTGAAAAATCACTTTAAAACTGAAGCTTATTTGTCATTGTATCAGAATGATGTATAGATGCCGCCCTTAAACATTCGCTTATTGATTTTGTTAGACCCTGTATAATGTTTTTTCCCCATAATCTATGCACCCTGTCTGAATGAGTATGAGTATAGATGTTAACTGCATTTGTAACTCTTGACTTTATAACAGCCAGTAAAGACTACTGCTGCTCTGTGCAGACTTTTAGCGGACGTCTCAAACAGTCAGACATTGTGATAACAGGCTATAATGGAAGTATTGGATATTAATCTTTACTCTCTGCTTGACAATAGACTGATATTGTAGATGGGGGGAGCGGGCCGCCGCCGCGAGGACGACACCAACTACGATGACGTCAACATGGATATGAGCGAGGTAATTACACAGCGCACCATACCACCACCCTTCATTCAAACACAAATCAATGCGCTCCACATTTAGTTACCAGTATCTATAGTTTATTGCATCTGTTCTGTCTTTTGCTCTTGTATATTAAAAACTTAGTAGTAATTTGATAAATATTCCTATTTAAAAAAAAATTAAAAGAAAAATTTAATTTATTAAACAAAAATCACAAAACAATCTTGCGCTCTTTTCAAAGATGATATTAACACTTTTATTATTTTATATGTTACCCATTTGTAAATTGACACAAAACAAAAGTCAAATACCCCCCTCGACCGCGGCGTGGCCCTGCGCAGGCGACCGCCGCGCGCCCCCCGCTTGACTCTAGCACCGACACGTAAGTACTTAGCTGTACCGGCTGACTTATCATTGGGCACCGTTCATTTATATCCCTCTTCAGTATAATGGGATTGTGAAAAACAAATTATGCTTAGTTTCTTTTAAATATAAAAAAAAAATAAACAATAATTATTGTAATAATTAATATTAATTATTTAATTACTAATTATAACATAGTAGTTACGAAATATGATTAAGTTTAGGTGGTGCTGGTATTCTTTTTTTTTTGTAAAAGAAGAATAATATAATATAATGTTCAGAAACGTGATTTGTATGTATACCTTTAATAAGAGGAACAAGTAGTGAATATGAAATTGTTGCACTTACATTAAATATCTGCTTTAATCTCCCTAAAATAATGAAAAGCTTTAGATCCGAAATATAATCTTTCCACTAATGACCTAGGCCCACATCTATTTAATTAATTACTACATTACCAAATGTAAAGATGACTAACAAAATAATAGCAACTCTTTTTGAATAATAACTGTAAAGTGATCAGTGTAAATATGTATATAGTATTGTAACGAAGTGCCTTTCTAAAGGTGAGTACCCACTATGTTCGCGAACATCTTGCGCTCCGCGCTCCTGCAACCGCTCGCGACACAAAGAGAGCTAAGTTTGTTCATGCGTACCGCCTCCATCAGAGCGGTTGCAGGAGCGCGGAGCGCAAGATGTTCGCGAACACAGTGGATACCCACCTTAAGCGTGTCCCCGTTTTCTATGGTATGTAGGGCTCGCGTACCTTGTCGCAGGATTCCCAGGCGGAGTCGGAGCCCGAGCTGCCGCCGGCAGAGCCCGCGCCCTCCTCCAGTCACTCCTCGCGCGATGACCATAGAGGATCAGGTGTGTCAACGCCAAATTGATTATTTAAAAAAAATCCTAAGTAGTTCTGAATTTTTGTAAAAAATACAATTTAGATAAAATGTTGATTACCTTCTGACAACCTTTTCTCCCTAGGGTCCAGGGTTATTTTTAGTGAGTTGGGGGGAGAGTCCCATAACCCGTAACCCGGGTTGTCCCCATGCCCCGGATATGCGTACCCGTCCCGTACCGTCGTACCGTCGAAAGAGCAAGAGAGAAGCGCTCTGAATACCTCGCCTTAATGTATTGCTCTTCTTGCTACAGACGACAGCCGCGGCCGCGTCGGCAAATCTGGCCGCTGGCACCGGCCGCGGCGGCGGGGCTCCAGCCGCGACCGCCGCTCGCCGCGCCGCGACGACCGCGACAGGTAGACTACACTACCATTGTCAACATATTATTAGGTGTAGCACTTGGCCTTTATCTCACCTGGAAGTGCGCTTCACCCGGAATCCTCAGCCATTGAGGGGATAATTCGCAAAATGTCTACCGTACGCAAAACGTCTTCTTCGCAGAATGTCTCTTTCGCATTTGCGAAATTTGGTCGCTTTTGCACAATGTCTCTTTCGCAAAATGTCGCGATTATCCTACTAATATTATAAACGCGAAAGTTTGTCAGCATGAATGGATATTTGTTACTCTTTCACGTAAAAACTACGAATGGATTTGGATGAAATTCGGCATACAGATAGTTTGTAACCTGGATTAACACATAGGATACTTTTTATTTCGATATTCCCACGGGAACGTATGGATGGATGTTTGTTACTCTTTCACGTAAAAACTACTGAATGGATTTGGATGAAATTCGGCATACAGATAGTTTATAACCTGGATTAACACCCCATATAGCCCGCCCCAGTGTGCGCCACTGCCGCCCGCCGTGCGTTGTACGTTGTACTTTTACTACGTATCTGAATCTGACAGGTCGTTATCTGCCGGCGCACGATCATGTGTAGGTAGATCTTTAAGAGAAAAAGTATTATACTTTTTATCCCGATATACCCACGGGAACGGGAACCACGCGGGTGAAACCGCGAGCGGCCGCTTGTACTTAAAATAAAATTTTGATTTATAAAGAAAGTCATATAAGTATTGAAGTTATAATGTAAACAAAACAATAAACGATTTTCCTTTAAAAATCGGAAGAGACATTCTGCGAAAGCGACCTTTTGCGAAAGAGACATTCTGCGAAAGCGAAATTCTGAGAAAGAGACGTTTTGCGAACGGTGTACATTTTGCGAATGAGCTCATTGAGGAACTGGCTATCTTATCTCTAAACTGTTAGAACACAAAATGCTATAAACATCGTTGTTATGGCTACAGACTTAGATATGATGGTGGTAGCTAGCCAGGCGGACTTAACAGCCCTACCACCAATCTAACCAAGCACACAACCTCTGGGTCTGAGACCGGTGGCTTAGCCAATAGATCACAGAGGCGGTCAAAATGCCACATATTAAGAGGGTTTACGCCATTCGGTTTCCCATACAAACTTCCAAGTCGACATTTTTTAAAACCAATACGCCAATTTTGGTGAAACTTTGCATGCTATAGTAAAATACAGGGATCTAAATAGTTTGTTGAAAACATTTTTAAAAAACATTTATTTATCTGAGTTATTGCTATTTAAAGTCCACCATAGAAAGTTTAAAATTGCAATAACTCAGTTAAATAAACGTTTTTAAAAATGTTTTCAACAAACTATTTAGATCCCTGCATTTTACTTTAGCATGCAAAGCTTCATTAAAAATTGGCTCATTGATTTTTAAAAATTTCGACTTGGAAGTTTGTATGGTAAAGCGTAAAGCGTAAACTCTCTTAAAGTAAATGTAAATGTATCAACACTTGGCCCTGTTAGGGGGTCTGTATAAAAACTTGAACTAGAAATGTCTTAGGGAAGTTGCCTTAGAATATCTTGAATGAATGAATGAATGAATGAATTTCTTTATTTCTTATATACGGTACAAAAATAGGATGTCAGGATCTTTTGAGTCACGACTAGAAGACGCAGTGTAAGCAGGACTCCCAACAAAGTGGTCCGACGATCAGGTGCAGGTCGCGGGTAGTCGCTGGATCCGAGCACCACAAGACCGGTTGTAGTGGATATCTTTAGGGGAGGCCTTTGTCCAACTGACGTCCTTCGATCGATGACGATAGTGACGATCTATGGCCAATGTCCGTGTGTTATTGACCGAGTTCCTTGCTTAGGGCGAAGCGAGGCGCGCGGCGCGGGCTGCTGGGCGACCGCCCGGCCGAGAAACCTGTTGACCCCAAGGTAAATAATACTGTTTCAGTTGTTCTACTCACTTGTTACTGGGCATAGAATAAACTTAAAATGACATCAGGCACATTTGACCCGAAAATGTATAAACTTATTTCTATTATCTATATGCACTGTGTGTCTATATCTATATACCTAAATCGATATCAACTTTATTTTGAAACTCCTTTATTTTACTTAAATTAATTAATTACAAAACAAAACTACGACTATGAAACGGTAATTTTGTGGCCGCCATCACTATTTTTTTTGCGTAAGAACAAGGCGCATTGCATCGGATGACAATGACATTGACAGAAGTTGGCTGGTTTGAATTTCTCGCAGAAATAGTTCTGAAGTTAGAGAAGGGATTCAGAGTGAGTGTCTGACACAAAGTGTTGATCCTTAACACGTTGGCTGCCACATAACCAGAAAATGTATTGTTTGTCAGTCACCGGTGACTGACATGGCGCTTAAACTGTTAACTTGAATCTGTGTTTTCTATTGAATAACTATTCTGTTGACTTATTATTTGTGTGTAATTATTTTTGTGGTGGTGTGTTTGTTTATTGTATGTGAGTAATTGTCCTTTTAATCGTAGTATAGGAATGTCGGAACCTCCCGATCCGGGGGGCGGCGACTATGAGCCATGTGCTCAATCATCTCCCCCATTATTCTCCCAAAGTACCCAAATGTAAGTAGACTTTCATTTGCAAAGCTCCAGGAAGCGTGCGCCTTCAGAATTAAATGCATCCCAACCACATAAAAAGACCAATACGTCCCAATCATCCCCATCAATTCAATCGTCCTACGTTCATCCCAAATTTCAAAATACCAAAAGCAAATACACAGCCCAAGACAAGGCCCCTTTCATTGTCCATGTTAACAAACTAGTTGCTGATCCTTCATCAGGTACTGCATTACGCCCTATTAAGTTTGCCCACTTTCTATTTCATAATAAGATAAAAAACATTGTCTGTGATGGTGTCAAACTCATTGGCAAGAATAGAGTGTCTGTAGAATTTAAAACCTACCTAGATGCTAATGATTTTCTAGAACACCCGGCACTCTCTCCATCGAAGTATGAAGCGATCATCCCAAGTTATAGCATCACCAGAATGGCTATTCTCCGGCAGATACCTGTAGAATGGACCCTTGAGGAGCTTGTACATCTATCGAAGTACCTAAAGGCTTTGGAGCTGTTATTAAGGCACGCAAGCTCGTTGCTTCATATGTGCTCAACCACATGAAGGTATTTCCTGTGAGAAGGAAATTCCAACTTGTTTATACTGCACTGGTCAGCATAGGTCTAATGATTCTGCATGTCCGGAACAAGCTAGACAAACACAAATAAAAATGGTTATGTCTCAGGAAAGCGTTTCTTACTCCGAGGCATCGGCTAGGTTTCCCCAAGTCAGGAGATCTTTTGCTGATACAGCTAGGTCCACAGCCCTCAGTTAATCCCATTCATCTCGACCCCCCCCCCCCCCCCTATCCACACCTAATCCCTCTTTAACTCCAACGTCATACAGAAAGACAATAGTTGTCCCTAGATGACCCATTATGCCAGCCTCTTCCCCAGGTTACAATCGACAGGCACACAGAGAGATCATAGAAGAACCAAGATCCGGACTTGAAAATGGATGTGCCATTTCAGGGCATCCTCCAGCTCCCAATGATAACCTCATATCGTTACTCTTATCCACTACTATTAACCTCCTTAACCGATTTAATGATACCGAATTACCGAACAATGTCAGATTTCAATTGTCCCAGCTCCTCTCCCTATCCAGTCCCAATCCCCCTCATAGTGAAAGCATCCATGCCGTAGCAGTGAGAACTTTTAACATATCCTTCTCAAGCATATATATTCCCCACCCAGATACTGCATGTCTACAAATACAATACAAAATATCTTTATTTGTTCTCTCACATAGATATTACGCACAGATACATATAGCAGACAACAGTTATTTATCTATGTAAGAGACTGGTTTCTGCGCTAGGAGACCTGTATGACAGATAACCAGCCTCTCCAACTCTGGACCCGAATACTACTTATATGTTTTAATTGAAAATATTTACATTTATTTATGTGAGAATATTGGGAGGTTCATTGTGCGTGTTGTGTGTGCATGTGTGCGTGCATGTATGTATGTGTATGCGTGCATGTATGAATGTGCATGCGTGCGTGTGTGTGAGTGTGTGGGTGTGTATGTGGGTGTGTGTGAAATATATGTGTATTTTATGTATGACATCTTTAACTATTTGGAGGTTGTTTAATAAGGAACCATTAACAGATTTTCAGTGTCCTCATAGCTTAGTCTTTTTAGGAAAGTAGAAGTTGTTATTTTACATTTAAATTTCGTAAGTGGATAAATAGAGATCATTTCGTTAATTTTATTGTAGAGAAATTTCCCAAGAAAAGCAAAAAACCTAGCAGAGAACTTTGTGGACCACGAATTTTTAGACATGCAGACTTTGTGTTTCCGTCTTTTTGTCAAGTTCAGTGAGGGGTCAAATTCAATTTGGGAATGCTGTTTTAATATTGTATTAAGAATAAAAAGTTGCCTTACAGTAAGAACATCGGATAGATTATATAGTTCCCTAGTAGGAAAACGAAATGGGACGAAGTTGCATACTTTTAACACGGCTCTTTGGGCTCTTTCGAGTTTTAAAAGTTTTGTTTTGGAGGTACCACCCCAAACCGTAATACAGTACGTTAATACGGATTGGCACAAAGCTAGGTACACCATTTTTATAATGCTCTTGTCGGCAACGTGACGAAGATTTTTAAAGATAAAGATTAATTTGCGAGTTCTGGCTGACAGGAGATCTAGATGACTTTCAAAGCTTAACTTATTGTCTATTATTACTCCTAGATACTTAATGCTGAAAGTTCTCGTAATTTGAGTGCAGGTACATATTTGACCAGTCAAACAAGAATGCGCTACTATGGAATGATGATCGTGTACGTGCATCTGGGTGTTTTGGATGGAGAAAGGTATGTATTTGGTTTTTTCAACATTAAGTGTCAGGGCATTGTCAGCAAGCCAAGAATAGACCCTATCAAATCCAGATTGTGCAAACTCATACGTCTCTTGCCAGGTGTCACCATGAAATATCAACGCAGTATCATCAGCGTAGGTCACGATTTTGCCATTAGTCAATTGAAGACTGCACAGGTCATTAATAAAAGCAAGAAAGAGCGTAGGGCCCAAAACGCTTCCTTGAGGCACTCCGCATTTTATGGGCACGTCAGTGCTAGTGTGTTCACCAATTTTAACCCTTTGTGACCTATGATTTAGATAGTCCTGAAACAATTTCAGTTGCTCATTTCGGATACCCAGTTTTTCCAATTTATCTAATAAGAGTGGTGTAGAGACTGTGTCAAAAGCCTTCGTCAAATCCAGAAATATTGTAATGACTTTGTTCTTCTTGTCAAGGTTAGAAACAATGTAATCCGTCAGCTCATGAACAGCATCGCTAGTGGATGTATGAGCTCTAAAACCAAATTGTGACTTGGAGATGAGATTTTTGGATTCAAGATATTCAACCAGACGCTTGTTTAAAAGTTTTTCTGCTATTTTTGACAAAGTAGGAAGTATAGATATCGGCCTGTAATTATTAACACAGCTCTTATCACCACTCTTGTAAATAGGTATCACATCAGCAAGTTTGAAAGCATCTGGGAAAACTCCGGTTGAAAACATAAAATTAATAATATGGGTCAACGGTGGAACCAGTATCATATGATAACGCTTAAGGAAGTTCCCAGAGATCATGTCACGTCCAGTGGTATTGCCCTTTTTAAGATTCAGTATGGTGTTTCTGACCTCAGATTCGGTAGTAGGTGAAAGGTAGAATGAAAAGGGTTGTGAGGGTAAGGATGATGTTTTACAGTAATGTTTGTTATGTATTTTCTCTGCTAAGTTTCTCCCAATAGATGCAAAAAATATATTGACATTGTTGACAGAGCTATAGGGGTCGGAATACGATATTAAGTCCGAGACATGGTTTTGGTATTTTTTTAAGTGTGTAACTTGTTTTATAGTGTCCCAAAGCGATTTGTTATTAGCTTTGGCGGCCGTTTGAATTTGGGATCTTTCATAATCTCGTTTTAGCCGTTTTAGTAGCGAGTTACAAAAATTTCTATACCTTTTATAAGTGGCTTTAACTATTTCATTATTTGGGTATTTCTTAAGTTTTTGGTGTAATTTATCCCTATTTCTTATACATCTTAACAGACCAGTTGTAATCCATGGTTTAATTACCCTCTTGCGATTTGGAACTTTGATAGATTTCGTATTAGCACTGATTTTTTTGTTAACTCCGTTATAAACAAAGAAACAGCAGAGTTCACCTCAGGTGCTTCATAAATTATAGCATGATTTAATTTGGCCATATCTTCGTCAAGTTTATTATAATGGACTTTCTTAGTTACCGACCTAACGGATTGATTATTTTGATGCCTAAATTCCAAAAGAAAAATTAGAGAGTCATGGTCTGTAAGGGATGTCTCTGCTACATGACAAAACGCGGGGAGTTTACTTTTAAGCATGAGGTGATCTAGGCATGTTTCTCCGTGTGTTGGAAACAGATGCGCTGGTAACATACCATGAGAAGCCAACAGATCAAGGTATACATGCGAGTTAGAGTCTTTATTATTTTCTCTTATATCTATATTTATGTCTCCCACTAAAATTATATTAGTATAGTGTAAGCTAGATAAGAGATCCTTAAGTGATTGTATAAAAGGATCAATGTTTCTATAACCTGGGGGTCGGTATATGGCAACTAAGACTGTCTCAGGATCAATTTCGACGGTAAGGCAGTTAGCGTCTCGCAGATTAGGTTCTAATATCTTAACTTGCAAACTGTTTTTAAAGTAGACCATAACACCTTCATTTTGCGTTAAGTTGTTTTCGGTTTTTGCAAAGTTATACCCATCTATTTGACCGAAAAAATGTGTATGACGTAACCAACATTCCGTCACAACAATAAAATCCCACTCAGTATTAGATCTTTTGAGAAGTGTCAAGAGACCTGAGAAGTTCTTATTTAAACTACGAATGTTTTGATGGAATATCTTTAAAGTGAATTTTGGTTTTTTTATTAATGTTGGGCATTCCTCTATATCACAAATAGAGGAATGCGCTATAGCAAAATTGTCAAGGTCAGTATTTATATGATTTGTATTGTCCATTTTGATTTAAAAATGTATGAATGAAGTAATTAATTAACTGTGTAAAAGAAGTTAAGTATATATGGTAAAGTGAGGATTGCATTATAGATACGCATGTGTGGAATTGGGTATTTATATTTGTAAAAACTATTATAGGAGATTTTTCGATGTAAATGTGCGGACAACTTATGAATATATTAGAGGTGTGTAAGTGAAGAATACTTTTTGTGTGTTGAATGTGTGAATTGTTGTTGTTGTTAAATTGTACTTGTGTTTGAAAGGTGTGTATTAGAATTATAAGTGATAAGTAGATGTAAAGAACATTTGTTGCGCGTAAAGGGTTACAGATATTAATGACAATTATCATCATTTTATAACCTAGGCTAATGAATAAATGCGAAAATGTAAAAAATAAATGATTAGAACCCTTAAAACAGAATACAACCTGTGTTTTCACTAGTACGTGTAGCTTACTTTGGCTATAGCAACATTTAGTTGTTTTGAGTAACGATATACAAAGAGGTTATGCATGCATATAAAATAAAATAGTATAGATAGTCACTTTTGCACTGTTTCAGGCTTCGGAAAGTCGTCTTCTGAACTAATTTTCAAAGTACCTGAGCCTTCCTTTTGCCTTAGATACACGACTCCGTGCGCGGTCCAGCAAAAACGATATTTGTTCTCAGTTGCAAAATCTCTTGCCATGCGGAATAACTTTTTTGCCTTAAACGTAAGAGACTCTGAAATGTATATGCGTTGCTCTGGACCGTTTAAAAGTAGTTGTTTGGTATTTAATTTGTTTGTGGGATGCTGACCATTGTATATTTTGAGACCAGTAAGCAAGTTGTTTTTACTCGAGGCGCTAACGAAGTCCACTATAATAGGTTTATTTGACTCCAATTTTGTGTTTATTCTGTGTAAAGATTTTATTTCTCCTCCACTAAAATTTACACCAATCTTGCTGCATATATCTTGAAAAGTTTTTAGTAACTCTTGGTTTGTTTCTTTATTGGACAGTTTAGGGATGTTTCGTATTTCCACTTCGTTGGATCTCGATTTACGTTCCAGTAACTCAATTTTATTTTCTAGTATTTTAATGTATTTCTGGGTATTTTTCTGTTTATTCTTAAAACACTCAAACTCCTTCCGCATTTCGTCGTATTTTTGACTGAGAAAGCTTAATGAATGCACTATTTCATCGTTTTGTTCCTTGATAGTCGCCACAGAATTTTGTATAGACAATAATTTATTATCTTGTGTATTAGTGAAATCGCTAAACATCTGTCTTATTTCCTGCATAAATGAGCGCATTGATATCTCCTCCTCCGATACAAACTTGCGCTTATTACGTGTTGTTATTGTATCGAGCTCAGAGTCCGATCCCGCATGTTGTTGAAGATGTGAAGCGGGCAGGGTGAGCGAGGGAGCCGGTTCCGTGGGGGGTATTGCTTTCGTAGGAGTGCGCCTTATTGACATCTCGCAAAGTATTTGGACAACAGAAAGCTAAAGAAGTCGCGTAGAGGTATTATTATATATTGTCTGCTAGACTTAACAGAGCAAGCGAGAGGATACGGTTTATGCGCAATAAATTAATAGCAATATTATCACAGCGAGACAATTGTGTAGCAGCTCGTAGTTTTCGTAGTCTTGGCCGTAGCAGCTGCTACGGACGCAACAAGCGAGTCACGTCACGTGGTGGGGCGCCCACACTTGCACAGACCGCGTTTAGATATTAGTCGATTATTTCGACCCGGTCGAGCTCTGCCTTCTTGGTCTAGTGGATAAGACGGCGACACTTACGCAAGAAATCCGGGTTCAAACCACCGCACAACAAACATGTCTCCTCCAACTTTTTATAAGTATGAAGACTCCGGCGACTGGCGGGCGAAGTCCGAGGCGAATTCCAGTGACAGGGCAAAGCACTCAAAATTATTTTCAAGAAAATAATAAAAATTTAAAAAAATACAGCACACGTCCGATCTCAATAAAAGCCAGAGCGGAGTCTGACAGAACTCCATTCCATTCTCTCTTCAATCCCTTCTCCGTTTATTGTGATGGGTGATTTTAACATCCACCACTGTTCTTGGGGCTCATACTATTGTGACCATCTCTCTTCCTCCTTTCTAGACATGTGTGACAATTTTAATTTATGTGTGTTGAACGATGGCTCCCGTACCCGTAGAGTAAACCCTTTCCAAAACCAGAAAAGCGCAGTAGACCTTTCCCTGTGCTTTCCTTCACTCTCCACTCGCCTTAAATGGTCAATACTACCCACTTCCCACGGTAGTGATCATTTCCCCATTAACATTGAAATGCTGGGCTCATCTCGTCCTAATATAGGTGGAATCCCACGCCCTCAATTGAAATACAATCTTTCAAAGGCAAATTGGAGTCTATATCGTTCCATTTTAGACCAAGAACCCATTGGTATTACAGACATAACTGTTGATTCTGTTCGTAATGTCTATGTTCACTTTAGAGATGCATTACTGTTAGCAGCCAGCCAATCAATTCCTAAAAAAAATATATTTAGAAATAAGCGTCCATCTCTTCCTTGGTGGGACTCTGAGTGTTCTACTGTATGTAAGGAAAGCAGAATTAAATTTCGCCACATGTATGACGAAGTATAATTACATTCAGTTCCGCGCGGCGTCAGCAAAAGCCACAAAACTCTTATCTGAGAAGAAAATTTAGCTAAAATAAGGGTCAAAGACTCTTCACTTTGTGAATGTGGACTAGATGAAGGATCAACAGATCACATATTTTTCGAATGCCCTAAATATCCCATTTCCTTATATGATCTGCTCCCTCCATATATTTCTAAGCCTATCAATTTTAAATCCCTGCTCATGTATGTTAAATCCCCATTTGTTAATATTCTGTGTGATTATCTAACCTCTAATAAAATTAGATTATAAGTTGTGTGTCCATACTAATCTAGTAATAATAATTCTATGTAAGTATATATTGTGTATGTTCTTTTTCGCAGATAACTCTACAGATTTTATTTATTAATACTCAAGTACCTAGTAGTTTTGATTATTACCTAAGTATACCTATCTACTTTGTGCATTCATGAAACTTTGGAGAAACAATAACGCCTAAGCAGAACACTTGATGCTGGCGAAATCTATTAAGAAAACGCCATTGAATAAAGAAGAAGAAGTTAGAGAAATCTAACTTTAGTTTTTTATTGATAATATAGCATAGGTATAAATACTAAAAAAGGGGAATCGCTTTCATTTGAATGCCATGCCATTTTCGATCTGTCAGCCAGCCTTTCGGCTGTCACTGACATTGTCAATCACTGTCAACTGATGCGTTTGGTTACAAACACATGATAAATGAACAGAGCAGAATTCCACACGCTCCATCCGTATCGTGTTTGATATTTAAGATCTTTGTGTACATCATGAAATCATAATAAATAATTTTAATTTGAATCAGTACGCCCACTTTTAGTCAATTTATTCGAGAACACTATGTTCATTTAGCACCGAAACCTTTCGTTTGAGTTACAAGTGTTGATATATTAGTGTCAGTGTTACCAAAGAAAAATATTTCAAATGTGAATATCTCTTCTAATAAAAATCTATTATTGGCAACTGCTAGAAACCGCAAGAAACTTGAAGGGTTGGTCAGGTCAAGTGTTTTAGACATGACAAAAATGAAATTCGTGTTTTTTTATTTTTCTATTAAAATTCATTTTATGAATTTTAATTTGATAGTCTTTGAGTATCTAATTTATTTTAAAGCAATAACATAAGAAAAATCAAATGAAAACAATTAAAAATAACGATTATTTACAACGCGCGGGCAAGGGATGGACCCGTCCACGTCAGTATCTACGACATACGTTGACGGGTCAATGGCCGGCCGTCTGTTGACCCGTCCGCGTCAGTACCTACGTTGACGGGTCAACGGCCGGCCGGCCGTTTTAGTTTTCTTATGATACTGCCATTGAATATGATATGGTATTGAAAAAAAGTTTAAAGTCGCTCAGTGGGCTATGGAAAGGGCTATGCTCGGTGTTTCTCTGAGGGATCGGATTCGAAACGAGGTGATCCGGCAGAGAACCAAGGTAATCGACATAGCCCACCGGATTAGCAAGCTGAAGTGGCAGTGGGCCGGCCATATCAGTCGCAGAACCGATGACCGTTGGGGTAGACGAGTTCTGGAGTGGAGACCGCGTATCGGCAAGCGTAGCGTAGGACGCCCTCAGACACGGTGGAGCGACGATCTTCGCAAGGTAGCTGGCAAGAGCTGGATGAGAGTGGCCACGGGTCGTGCTCAGTGGCGTGTTCTTGGAGAGGCCTATGTCCAGCAGTGGACGAGTATAGGCTGATGATCATGATTGAAAAAAAACCACATTCTTTTTTTTTTTGTCATGTTTAAAACACTTCACCTGACCAGCCCTTAAAGTTTCTTGCGGTTTCTAGCAGTCACCTTATATATATTATTTATTGAACTCTGAATAGTTTCCACAATCCACTATTTACGTACCTACATTGTTGTACAAACAGAAATGCTATACATTCTTGGGTCTATTGTCAAAGGAATTTGCCTGAATGTCCTTTCTAATTCAGTGTAAGTATGTCTTAAAGTTAAATTTTATTTATAACTGATAAATATTTTCAAATCAATAAATCAAATTACTCCGTCCGAGCGCGGACTCTGTGTCATTTGGTTTCACATAGGAATTTCCAAAAATACAGAATTTACAAAATAAATAAATAATAATACAAAAAATGCAGTGAAACTAAAACGAACTCCATATCTGCAGCTCTGATATTTGAAGCGTTTAGGCGCAGAATGTCCAGTTCGCAAAATATCCAGCGGTCGCAAAATGTCCAATTCGCAGAATGTCCAGTTCGCAAAATGTCTCGTTCGCAAAATGTCCAATTTTTATCGTAACGTGTGCTGGGAGACGCCCCTGGCTAAAATCGTTGTCTGGTACCTCGTAACAGAAGGATGTCAATTCCTTACTTCGTAACCAACAGACGAAACGAACGAACGAACGAACAAACAACAGACGTAGCAACTGCAATAACAACTTATTATGCTTACGCATACGCATGGCTAAGCTATGGCGTCATACTATGGGGGGGTAGTACAGATGCTCCTAGTTTATTGATAGTACAAAAAAAGCTAATTAGAATTATAGTTAACATAGAGGCAACAGAAAGCTGTAAGCCTTGCTTTGAAAAATATAAAATATTAACGCTACCCTGCATTTATATCTTAGAATTGTGTAAATTTGTCCGCAAATATCCTAACTTCTATACAAAGCGCGACGACCATATAACCAAACATCAACTTAGACATAGAAACAAACTAACGCTACCAGCTTCTAAAATGACACACCATTCTTCCAGCCCGCTAGTCATGTCCATAAATTTTTTTAATAAGTTACCTGATTTAATAAAAAACATCAGCAATGATGAAAATTTTACAAAGAAGTTAAAGGAATTACTTATAAGAAGGTGCTATTATAATATAACAGAATATTTAGAAGACAAACATATATAAAAATAAAAAATCTAAAACTATCTAACTAACTAACAAATTTCAATCAAATAATAGATAAACATCTTAAAAAATATTTATTTATTTATTAAAATATAAAATAATATAAATAATAAAAATAAGAATAAGTAAGTACTATTATAATATAAAAAATAAAATATAAGAATGAATGCTAATTTAATTCAAAATTAATTGGAAAAGGTCTTCCCTCTTCAAATTGCTGTGCCCCACAGGGCCCATAATGAACCTGTACCTTTAATATAAATTATAACAACTTTGTAACATTGTGGTGTGCAATAAAATATTGAGTATTGAGTATTAACCATGACAATCGGTGTGTTGTTTGGCGCATATTTATTTATTTTATTAAAAAAAATAAAGAAATAAAGGGTTTCATCCCATCTCCAGCACAATTAAAAAAACAAAATTTGTAGGTCAGCGTTATGTAATTATTTAAATATTAACAGGGCATTATTTGAATAGACGTAAAAATATATTTTTTTAAAAACTGCCTAATTGATATTTGGTCATTTTCCAATTATCTTATAAATGAAGAATGAGTGAATTTCAAGCGTATTTATTTTATTTTTATTTTTGTCGAGTATGCAAGACAATTATTATTTTGTATTACATTAAAAAATACATTATATAAATAAATTATAAAATAAATGCAATAAAATTTAAAGTTTTATCATCGCCTTA
Source organism: Scoparia ambigualis (assembly GCA_963921215.1). Lineage (NCBI taxonomy): Eukaryota > Metazoa > Arthropoda > Insecta > Lepidoptera > Crambidae > Scoparia > Scoparia ambigualis. The sequence continues at coordinate 30,259,886 of OY992519.1, read as the reverse complement.
TTTGTTGATATTATTACAGGCGCGTGGCAATATATTTTAGAAATAGCTCCAGATACCTTAGTAATGCGAAAGTTTTGGCGGTATTTCGAAAGTAATTGGTATCCACAGCAATCACAACAACTAACGCTATAGAAGGTTGGAACCATAGGTTGAATAGCCGTATGCCAAAAATCCAAATCTATACATTTCATTGATAAACTCAAGAAGGAAGCCGAACATTGGGATCGTATAATGAATGATTAATGGTTTAGGCTTATAAAGAACAAAAGAAGGCTCAAAGATGTAAACTTTTATATTCAATACACAAAATGCTTGAGAAAATTGGAAAATTACCAAATATCGAGTATTCAGTTTTTTAAGAAAATCATATTTTAACATTTATTTAAATAATGCCTTAATAATTTTCAAACACACCTACAAATTTTAGGCCTCGTCTCCCGCGTTGCACAGTCGGTGCATAGTTCCTCTCCACTTATAGCTACTAGGGCAAGTTTGGTATCGTTTTCGTATAATTTAAGGATGGGGAATCCATTTCTGGAACAAACTTTTAAACCCGTCATATAAAAAAAAAAAAGAAGAATTAGTTCTTCTTTTTTTTTCATTTAAGCATAGGAAGAAGACAACAGTGAATCACACTTTTTTCTGAGGAGGTTAAACGTTAAAACATCACGGGGGTTATTATTGTACTTCCGCATTCTAACACGATTTTTTTTTCTTTAAAGGACCTTACTAAAAACGTCGTGAAACGTATTTCACGATTAAACTCCTTATCATGCCATAAAATACCTCCAGCATCTCATCAACAGACCATGAAACACAAAGTAACTCCTTCTAATTGATAGTGTGCAAATCTTTAATGACACTGGTATGACTATACCTTGCCGGCCTTGCGAAAACAAAATCTGGCGTCATTATTGGGTGATAAAGTGTAATTACATATGTAAGGGATAGAATAGGTCATTGGAGGGTGCAGCGGGTCCACGATAGACAAGGGGTCAGAAATGCCTGCAATACCGGCGACTGCTATGTTGCACAAAATTAAACTCAAGATTTTCCATTGAGTTATTCCATTGTACTGTTTAAAATTATCAAGGGAAAGAAAATCTGTTAACATATTGTGTAGTTCGCTGTTCGAGTAACCTGGTAAAAGATCATTACACGCTCCCGCAATCCATGATATAGCTACTGCCTAAATCGAAGTCACCCACTGTGAGCGTATCGCAGACCAGTGCATCTAAAACACGGTTACAATTGTCTATATAGTGTTCCAAAATATGTTTTTGAATAGGAGGTGGCAGGTATAGGTACACCGCAAATGTTCCACCTCTCGGAATCGGCCCTGTCACTCCCGACACACACCTACATGTCCTCACAGTCAGATTCCCATGAATAAAGTCGTACTGAGTCAAGTCGTTTAGTGGCAGCAATTAACACCCCTCCACCATTCTTTGAAGGATGGAACCCACTGCTTTGGCGATCACGTTGTATCTATTATCAAGGATTTCGGAATCAGAAACGCCGTCTCTGTTGCATAGACCGGGGTCTGCTAGTCGCCACCGATACCCAGGTGTTAATTTTTTGTTGGAATTGTTCAGGAACATTGAAAACTTGCCGCCGACTCGAGACGCTTTTACTCAGCATATATTGCGAGCTATTTACCAAGGAGTGCATGTATGGGGCAAATCTTACGACCCCCATCAAGACCTGTCATGTCCTAAGTGGGGATGGTACAAATAAGACCAAACTTGGAAGCCTGTTTGGTCCACATTACCCCTCGCTGATAAAGCATGTTTGGAACTGATATGATGCAAGTGCAAGGAGTGACCTGCGGAAATAACAGATGCAACTGCACCAGAAGACAATTAAAGTGTACAGATTTGTGCGGGTGCGGCGGTTCATGTATGAGTACAATACATGAGGAGCAATCTTAATTTTGCAAATAAAATAATAATTTACCTATGTCTCAAAGAGTATGTATGACTTAGAGATAAGCTTTGACAAAATAACTATGGGGCAATTGGAAAGAGTAACTTTACTATCGAGTTTCTTGACGGTTCTTCTCGGTATATACATTCCTAACAAGGCGGTAGCTTCTGTTTACAAATATAATTTCATATTGACGATTTATAGTGAGATTTAAATGCGAAAGTGTAATTAATCATCCCATGTCAAACAAGTGAAATCAAGGTTGCGTAAGGGGTTTCCCGCCTATGGTCAAACGTGTGATTCGTCAAATATTTTCATTACTTACCCTGCGTAAGTAATGAAAACATTTTTTTTGACGAACATTTTATTTAAAAGCTATCATTCGAGTAATACTTTTTAGGTTCACAATTAAATAGGCTATAACATCATATTTACCTTTTTGTTAATTTTCTTTTTTTTTTTACTATGACGGGTATAAAGCTGTATGCACCGAGTGCAACGCGGTAGACAAATAATCCCCCCCCCCCCTTGTGCCCACCAGCAGGGGGTAATTCCGTGGCTACCGGGCTAAATCAGCTCACAATGACCTAGAAAATAATCGTGTCAAGTGGCGTCTTCCGAGACAAAAGTACAGGGTTTAGTCGCTTATTTCCCCCACTATATAATGTATGTTGTATTAAAAGAAATGAGACAAATATTAAATTGATTTCAATTAATAACTTGACTAATTAACCAAACCCAACTTTTCACTCAATTAGTCATTGATCACGTTACGATGAAAAATTTGACATTTTGCGAACTGTACATTTTGCGAACCGTACATTTTGCGAACTGGACATTTTGCGAACTGGACATTTTGCGAACTGGACATTTTGCGAACTGGACATTCTGCGAATTGGACTTTTTGCGACCGCTGGACATTTTGCGAATTGGACATTCTGCGCCTAAACGATTTGGCGGAGCCTCTTTGTGTTTGTATATTTGAATTTAATGGTGTGTTTGTGTGCAGGCACCTCCCGCGCTGATGGACCTGAAGCCAAGGCCGTTGCCCGCGCTGATGGACATGCCATTTGGCGAGAAGCCGCCCGCGGTGGACGGGCGCCGCTCCGAGGACCTGGAGCAATTCGGCGGCGAGCTGATGGACGTGAAGCCATTCGGCGGCGAGCCGCCGCCCGCGGCGGACGCGCGCCGCTCCAAGGACGTGAAGCCATTCGGCGGCGAGCTGCCGCCCGCGGCAGACGTGCGCCGCTCCAAGGACGCGCGCGACGCCGTCTCACCCAGGTATGTTATCATTACATAGATAGTCTCGCTAATGAAAGCTGTCCCTGAGAAACGGAGGCAATTTAAAAAAATCTGCTGCTGGTAATACTGGCTATACACTGAATAAACGAAGTTGATACTATTATTTTTATATATAATATAAAAATAAAACCAATTTTATATTTAAAAAGTTGCGAGCTCATATTTATTATAGATTAAGACGCATTAATAATTCAATAATTGTCGCATTAATAATGTTCGTTTTGCTGTATTCGAAATTTGTGAAGACAAAATTTGTTATAAAAGAAAATATGACGGGATGATCAGAGATTGCGTCCGTGCGAAGATGGGGCGAATCGCCGGTATAGGTACCTACTTTAATCAGCCAGAGCACAGTTGCGAAAATGAGATTAAAAACTACTTTTTTTTAATTATTATTTACATATAGATGAATCTAACGCCTGTTATCTTATATGTTAGGAGTTAAGTAAGAATAGTTAAACAAAAAGACAATACTTATTCCGTAATATTTTTTTTTGTTCTCTGTATTCAAAATTTTAATAAAATCCAAGTATCAAAAGAATTGCGTGCAAAAAATACTACATAAGAAATCAAGCACCACACGTAAACAATCTTGTTTTTGATTGAATTTGGCGTCTTTCTCCTGTTCTTTTTCCTGAAACTTTGAAATCATGCAGAACAACATCTTCTGCACTGCGCTTTTAACAATTTAGTTCATTTTTACACCCGTAAATCGTTAAAACAAGATCACGTAAAACTATTGACGACCAACTGACAAAGTTGCTCGCGTTGGGGGTCAAAGTTGCTCGCGTCCGTAGGTTTACCCTTGAGACCCTACACGTGATCCCTGGGTGGTGCTAAATGAGTGACACTGACTGAGTGGTAGAGCCACGCTGCGTTGCAGCACGCATTGGGCCGGCTCGCCCGGCGTAATACCACCCTCTCACTAATATTCGGCGTGAAATAATGGCACTTGGTGCTGTTGTGTTTCGTCCGACCAGTGAGGGTTCCGGAGGCCCCTCCCCCCCCCCCTCCCAATTCCTATTCCTTCCTTAAACCTATTCCTCCCTTAAAGGCCGGCAACGCGTCTGCGATTCCTCTGGTTTTGCGGGTGTCCATGGGCGGCGGTGATTACTCTCCATCAGGTGACCCGCCTGCTCGTTTGCCTCCCTCTTTTATAAAAAAAAAAAAACTGACAACTTGGGAAATTGATGTTGACATTTGCATTTAGCATTATCATATAAAAAGTTTGCTAAGGACTACTTTTGATAGCCGGACTATAAAGGGTGTCTCATTAAAATTTCACTATTTAAAGGAGGTCACTAAAATCGGGCCAGTTAATGTACCGAGGTACACTTTATGGAAAAAAATAATCTATGAAACGCTGAGTAATATAGCAGGCCTACATTGTTTGTTAGTTATTTGAAAAAGACAAAACAATAAGAATTTCGGTTCGGCAAAATACACCATTTTAAGACCCTGTCTATGTTAAATAATGTGATACGATTATGAATATTTCTGTTTTCGGGATCAGAGTGTCAACAGGAATCAAATCAGGAGGAAAAACGGAATAACACAGGGAATAGCCAAGTTATTAAATAAAAATACGAATCGCGAACGAAACGAAAACAACGAAGCACCCCGAAACGCCGAAACGAAACGAACGGAATGACATTTATAACATTTGTTGTATTTTCACATTTTGTAGCGTTTTGTTACTGGCAGAGAGACAATTATTAGCTGATTTTAATATTATATTTTCAATTTATTATTGTTTTACGTCCACTAAATTATCTGTTGATAAAAATGGACGACAAGTGGATGTATTAGCAATAATTAACAGCAAATAAAATATTTTTCAACACTACAGGTTTTGGATAAGTCTGATACTAAACGCAATTGAACATCGAGTTACCACATGATAAAAATGTGTTACAAGTAATTCACAACTTTATTAATTTATTATCTAGTTTTTTCTAAATATAAAAGCAAAATGATACGTTTTTCGGAATCCTCGAATTTTTCTCTACATTTTGGTATCTATGTACCACAAGGTACAAACATGGCCAAAGTTGTGTGGACCTCCTTTGTGTCATTTTTTTTCGTGCCAGTGGCTACTCTACACCGAGATTTTTTATTGGTTTTGGAGCCGAAACCCTGTTTATGTTCATCACCAGTAGAAGCTATTTAGCTTGTAAAACTAAAAATATGAGCACACAAAATCATTAAAAAAATATCAATAAAAAATTTAAGAACCCTTAGTACGGGACGATCTAATAAAAGTCAACGACCGAGGCGCTTCAAACGCGCCGTCTTACTATGTGAACTAGAACGTTACTATGTGTTTTCGACAAAAAGTCACCTTTACAACTTTTTTATCTTTGCGCGTAAAGCGATTTATTATTTCTTAAATAAGTATAACACTTTTTTTGTATTATAACGTTTTCGGCTCCAAAACCAATGAAAAATCTCGGTGTATAATTGGCTATTTGACAGTTGTAACAATAAAATATGAAATATGTCGGAAATGGTAGTATATGATTTAACGATAATACTTTTTTTTATTAAAATAATTTGTAAATATTTTATTTTTCTAAAATAAATTTGCGATTTTTTTATCTGTGGATAAAAAAATCGCAATACAAGACCCGAATGAAACACAGGCGGCCATGATTGAGCTTCATGTGACGCACATTTCACACAATTATCCAAAACTATGTCAGGTTTCAAGAAAAAAATTCTATATTTATCAAACTACAACTACAGGCCAATAGCTATTACCTCTTTGCTCTCCAAAGTAATGGAGTCCATTATAAATCGCCAGCTCTTTGGGTACCTAGAAGAGAACCAGCTACTGAGTGATCGCCAGTACGGTTTTCGTCGCGGTCGTTCGGCTGGTGATCTTTTAGTGTACCTTACTCACCGATGGGCGGAGGCAGTCGAGAGTAAAGGAGAGGCACTGGCAGTTAGCTTGGACGTAGCGAAAGCTTTTGACAGGGTATGGCACAGGGCTCTTCTCTCTAAACTTCCTTCATACGGGCTTCCTGAGAAATTGTATTCATGGGTTGCCAGCTTTCTTACTGGGTGTAGCATCAGAGTCGCAGTCGACGACGGTTCGTGCTCCGACATGAAGCCCGTGAATGCTGGAGTCCCGCAGGAGTGTGTGTTGTCCCCTACTCTGTTTCTTCTGCATATCAATGACATGTTGCATAACAACAGCATTCATTGCTATGCGGACGACAGTACTGGGGATACGCTCTACACCGGGGGAGCTAATATTTCTCTGGAAAGCGTCATCGAGAGCCGGAATAAACTTGTGACTGACACCGAGAACATGTTAAGTCATGTCTCGAATTGGGGCCGACATAACCTGGTCCACTTTCACCCCTCCAAAACACTAAGTTTGCGCATTTACCGCAAAACATCCCTTCGTCGTACCCCTGAACTTTGAGGGAGCTCCCCTTGATGCCAATCCGACTATTGGAATCCTTGGCGTCGATATTTCGAGTGACGTTCAGTTTCGTGGTCATTTGGAAGGTAAAGCTAAATTAGCTTCGAAAAAGCTGGGTGTGCTTAATAGAGCGGGTCAGTATTTCACGACGGCCCACCGCTTACAACTTTCTAAAGCACAGGTCAGGCCGCATATGGAATACTGCTCCCATCTTTGGGCTGGAACACCCCAATACCAACTCCTTCCATTTGACCGCATTCAACGCAGAGCTGCTCGAATTGTCGACGACATGGTTATTTCAGGTCGGCTCGATCCACTGGCTCTTCGGAGAGACGTTGCGTCTCTCTGTATATTGTACCGTATATATCATGGGGAGTGTTCTGAGGAATTGTTCGGCTTGATCCCTGCCGCTGATTTCCTTCACCGCACTACACGCAATCGACTGTCATTCCATCCACATCACCTTGATGGATGGCTTTCTACTACTGTGCGTTTTTCAAGAAATTTCTTGCCTCGATCTACAGTGTTGTGGAACCAGCTCTCGGCGGCGGTATTTCCGGACTGTTACGACTTAGTGATCTTCAAGAAACGAGCCTATTCCTTCCTTAAAGGCCGGCAACGCGTCTGCAATTCCTCTGGTTTTGCGGGTGTCCATGGGCGGCGGTGATTACTTTCTATCAGGTGACCCGCTTGCTCGTTTGCCTCCTTCTGCAATAAAAAAAAATGTGACGTCACATAGCAAAATGTCACTTGACCAACCGTTTTCGCGCGAAATTTGAAATTAATAAAGCTAAATATGTATATTTCTATTAAATAAAACTTTTTCGAGAAAGAAAATATTGTATACGGGGTATAAAATAAGCGTTTATAATTTTAAAAATACTTTTTGGAAAACTGTCAAGTAGCCAATTTGACAGTAGGACGGCGCCACCTGCCACACCGCGCATGAAACAATCGACTTTTGCAGCAACAATTTGCAGACCAAATCAACTCACGAAATTCTGATGTCTGGTGGCTACCAAGATCATGCGATTTAAGGCGATGCGATTTCTGTCTTTGGGGTTTTGTGTAATCTGGGGGTTTTGCGAATAAATCAGAAACAATTCCAGAGCTCAAGACCGAGATCCAACGCGTTACCGGTGAGATACAGCCACATCTTTGTCAAAAAGTCATCGAAAATTTTATGTAAAGAGCAATGGCCTGTTGTCATCAGAGCCGCGGGGGCCATTTGTCGGGTCTTTTGTTCCATAACTTATCTGTCTACTGTACAATGTAATAAAGATATCACAACTCATTAAAAAAATTGGTGTTTTTATTTTGAAATGAAATAGTGAACTCTTATTGAGACACCCATTACTACAATCACTACTATTATCTACTATGGATTAGTCTCGAGAATAGGCGATGAGGACCGCGAAATCACGTTATTTGCTCTAGTCCATGTTACACTATATTATAATTGGCTATTTGACAGTTCTCGGAAAAGTATTTTAAAAATTACACTCTTATTTTATACGTCGAAAAAGCTTTATTTAATAGGAAAAACATATTTATCTTCATTAATTTCAAATATCACGCGAAAACGGTTGGTCACGTGACATTTTGCCCTGTGACGTCACACTTCAATAAACATACGAAATCTTGAAACCTGACGGATAGTTTCTGTTTATTTGTGGAATGTGACATCACACGAAGCTTAATCATGTTTAGCCAGTGTAAGCCAGCCAGCCAGTGTAAAAGATCTGTGCTCGCACTGACAGCAGTGCGAGCACAGATCTTTTACCGATCGATAAAGTGACATTAGACGTCGACAAATTGACGTCAGCAGTACTGGAACTGTCACATTTTATCGTCTAATGTCACTTTATCGATCGATAAAAGATCCGTGCTCAGGGGGCTGGTCTTGTAATCCACAGATAAAAAAAATTCCAAATTTCTTTTGTAAAACTAAAATATTTGTAAATTATCTTAATAAAAAACTATTGGAAAATTATCGTTAAATTATAAACTAGGTACCATTTATATCCGATATAGTTTATTGTAACAACTGTCAAGGACTTCTTGGCGGGAAAGTGAAGCGTCATGTCTGCAGTTTTGTATTATTTTCTTATCTTGTGTTTTGTCGAATATTAAAGTGAAATAATGGTGGATTATTTACTGTTAAGTGTTCGTGAACGTGCATGAGTGTTAGCAAATAAAACAAAACAATGCAACATCACTCTTCAAATTCTCTCAAGAAGTCCGTGTGAGACCTCAATAAAGTCCCACAGCTTTATTGAATCTCAAGGGGTTTGGGGTAAAATCATTTACCATTAAACGTTCATTATCACTCATTATCATCCACTTAATGTACAGAAAATAATAATTACTATTAAAAACTTGACACTGGCTAAATGTGCTGATCGCACGAAGCCATTATTTAAGAAAAAAAACAACTGTCAAATAGCCAATTGCCCATGCGCTCAGAGTGATAGGCGGTGAGCCCATTGTAGCTTTATACTGTATGTAGTTAATCTGACTTGCGCCTTACACACATCACGCCCGATTCCCGGAGAGGTAGGGAGACACAACACCGAATCATTTGCTATGATCCTAACTTTCCCTATAACGTTTTCAAAGTTCAAAGTTCTTTATTGCATTCATGTTGTACATAAACAGGTGTTAAAATAATAAAATAAAAAAAGAAACAAACATGACCCTGCAAGGGCACAGCAAGTACATAATATTAATATATTAAATTACGGTACTTATTATTAATATTAATATTTTTCACGTTATTATTACATTATAACAAATTCTTAAAATCTAATAATCCTATCCATTAACAATGTCAAAAATCCATAATTTTATAAATTATTCATCCAAAAACTCTTGCAGCGAATATAAACATTTGTTTTTAGGTATTTTTTAAAAAATTACTTTAAATTCAATGGAATCCTTTATGTCTTTGATTTCACTTGGTAACCTATTATAAATTTTCACACACATTGACAAGGGGCCATTTTGAAACATTTTATAATTGCAGCTAGGTTGGGCTAATTTATTTTGTGGTCTCAGATTTTGTGGACGGCTGTGATACGGAAAGAAATCAGGGTGCTTCCAAACAAATTCACAATTGGCATATTTTTTTATACGTGCTAGTCGGTTATGGTACTCTAAGCCCCTTCGTACACAAGGCTACGCAAATCTTCGATACTCGACGATTTTAGTCTCCAAGCGACTCCCGCCATACAAATCCATTGAGGTTCGTACACTAGCAGAGCAATCATTAAATATTAAAGGACATAATTTTTTTTGGTACTTAAATAAAAGAAAAGTTAACTGCAACAATTCATATACTTCCTTGTCCAAGAGACTAAATGCTATCATTCTGTATATTTTTTAGATTTTTTATTACCTCCGTTATAGAATACTGTATTTTAAATAAGTTTTATATGTTTCGAGTTGTTTCGTTTGGAGTAGAAATCAATGTTGGTTTTTAATTTATATAAAAAAGGCGGTCTTTAAATTAATAATACGGTCATAAATATGTTGATAATAAGTTAAAAGACTTTCGAATTTAGTACCAAGCTACATAGGCTGCCAACTAGAGTGAGTTACTATATTAAATTACACTAACATTAGCATATAAGTTTTTATTGTATTTTGTATTACTAACACACTATGGATGTATGTCTGAAAATAAAGAGTTATTATTATTATTATTATAGTAAAAAAATTATGTCCTTTGTTTTTGAGGTGGAGAAATATCCTTGCCTATTTATACAACATTAGTATCGGAGATTTGCGTAGCCTTGTGTACGAAGGGCCTTATTATTTTTCACTGGCCCTACTCTTACTGCAGAGCAAAAGTCTCCCTCCTCCTCTTATCTATACAGGGTTCATTTTGGACGCCCCGCCAAATTTTTTCACGTGATTCTATAACAGCAGTACCTACAAATAATAAAACATTATGGCTCAATTCTTCCTTAAGAAAATTAAAATCATTGTCACCTAGCGCGCGGCCGCCTCGTTATCGAAGCGCATGCGCGTGACCGCTATTATACACCCCTGACACCAATGACGGTTGCCGTTTAGGAGCATAAGGTCAAAAGCGCAAAATGACAAACGATCGCAAATTGTCAAAAGCGCAGAATGTCAAAGGCGCACATTGTCAAAAATCCTACTTAAACTGGGTAATTGCTTGGCTTTGTTATTAAATATCTAGCAGACCCAATAGGAAATAAAATACTAATTTAATATTTTTAGGGAACATATTTATTTTTAATGTTAACTAAATATAAATCAACATAGATAGAAAAATAACAAATACACTATTTAAATCACTCCCAAAAAATAAAAGAAAGCAATGTGATTTCGATTTTGACAGAAGATACCGATGTTATTTGAAAAAATGGAGCGAAACTTAATCACGATTGTTACATTTCTGAACAAAATTATATTTACAACTTACCTTGAAAAAGTAAAATAAATTACATAGTTTTTGTTTTGTTAAAAATCAGCAATTTATAATTAAACACTGTTTAATTATAAATATTGCTGATTATTAAAAATGATAACTCAATTTTTGTTTATTTACATAATTATTCTGAGCATTTGCTTGTAACAAACAAATATTATTTAGAATGCGTCAGTAGAATATAAAAGTTGACTATTGCTATGTTGATTTATATTTAGTTTACATTAAAATAAATATGTTTCCTAAAAATATTAAATTAGTATTTCATTTCCTATTGCGAGTCTGACTGACCAAAAATAACGACGTTTAGATATTTAATAACAAAGCCAAGCAATTACCCAGTTTAAGTAGGATTTTTGACAATGTGCGCCTTTGACATTCTGCGCTTTTGACTATGTGCGCTTTTGACATTCTGCGTTATTGACTATGTGCGCTTTTGACATTCTGCTCTTTTGACAATTTGCGATCGTTTGTCATTTTGCGCTTTTGACCTTATGCTCCTAAACGGCCGTTGCTTTGACCGCGAGGGTGACTGCACGCACCTAGTAAATATAATATTTAAAAAGCAGCCAAAAAATTGTGTTTAAAAATAGAAAATATTATTTTTACGTCAAATATTTTATTATTACTTTTTAACCCCATATTTACTTTTGGCGGGGGGTCCAAAATTAACCCTGTATACGGTGTGTGAAAAAAACCAACCAATTACTTAAAAACTTCAATGTTATTGATTTGGTCAATCATTGTAGATTTGTGGAACGTGACCGGCGACAGGGCGACAGAGACAGAGAGCGCGAGCGTGACAGGGACAGACATAGCCGCCGCTCAGAGGAGAAAAGGTAAACATTTTGTTAATTTTATGTGGCTCATTCTCCACTTTTTTTTTGTTTTTTACCTTATGTTCTGGGAATAAAGTTTATATTATGATGTCCAATATATACAGCGCGTTAGTTAAACCGAGGGACATATTAAGGGAGGACATTAGGTAGTCGATTCCCAATCCGATTCATTAAAAAAAAATCTGAATTTATTGCATAATTATTCTATTAAATAATGTTACCGTAAACACTAAGCGCGGGAAAATATCATAATTAAATATGATCACGTATGAAGGAAAAACGGGTCACCCCAACCACGACAGCTACTTATTCAATACCATACGCGTATATGAGTCGAAAGCACTGGGGTGCCCAAACATTACGGCAAATTTTATGAAATTTTAACATCGATTTTTTGAATGATTTTATATGCTTCGAGTAGTATTTTTTTATTTGTTTTTGTTTACCCAGGCTTAAACTACCATAGAATTAAATATGTCCCTCGTGTTAACTGACACGCTGTAGACAGAGCCAAAGTGTGACCTGTGTGTGCTGTGCCCTGCTAGGGCAAAGCAAAGTAAAGTAAGTACAATAAGTTTTGTTAAAGTGAACTCAGCAGCCTACTTAAATACTGGGTTAATTATGGACCCCCGCCAATATTTTTCGTATTATATAGCAGCAGTACAACCTTATAATGAAATAAAAAACATATTTTTTTTTACTTTTTTGTCTTATGAGGGTTTACGCATTTCAGTTTCCCATACAAATTTCCAAGTCGAATTTCTTAAAAACCAATAAGCCTATTTTAAGGAAACTTTGCATGCTGAAGTAAAACACAGGGATCTAAATTGTTTGTTGAATTTTTTTTTATTTAACTGAGTTATTGCGATTTTTTTCTTTCTATAGTAGACTTTAAATCGCAATAACTCAGCTAGAAAAACGTTTTTTAAAATGTTTTCAACAAACAATTTAGATCCCTGTATTATTGAAATTTTGCATTCACAATGCTATATAGATAAAAGATAAAATGTTAACTAGAAAAAAGTCTACCAGTCTCAAGAATACCACTCGAGCTTCCTGAGACTGGTTGATTTTTTTCTAGTAAACATTTTATCTTACATCCCTGTGTTTTTTTACTTCAGCATGCAGAGTTGCATCAAAATTGGCTCATTGGTTTTTAAAAATTTCAACTTGGAAGTTTGTATGGGAAACCGAATGGCGTAAACTCTCTTAACTGAATCACCTAGCGCGCGGCCGCTCGCCGCGCCCCGGCCGCCTCGTTGTCACAGAGCATGCGCGTGACCGCTATAGTGATGTGCCGAGTACGGCTTGACTCGAGTCAGACTCGATCCCTGCTTTGGACTCGCCTACTCGAATACCAATTTATTTTGATTCGAGTACGCCGGACTCGATTCCGGGTACTCGAGTCAGGAAGAATCGGTTTTGTACTAGCTGATTCGATTCTTTATGCGAGTTCAACTGACTCGATCTAGTATTCGAATTAGACTCGCTCGTACTCGATTACTGTTTACAGCAATGTGACGCCTAATAATACAAGTTAGAACCTGCAACTTTTTGTTTTAATGTATTCATTTGTGTCAGTAACCTACTGTGAGTGAATTTAATTGTTTAAGTGAAGTGGTTTTATTGTAATTAACTAGGTATAGGTATTTCAAAATGGCGCCGAAAAAAGTGAAATGAGAAGTTTGTAAAAATTTCATAGCACAAATCTGAAGTTCTTAGATAGCTTCTAAAAAGATTTCTTTTGTTATGTATAAAACTAATAAAACTTGATCTCATTTCGGATTCATAGCTAAATACCTCCTAGTATGTTCTATGTTTTTTCTGCAATGTTTAAAAAAAATCATTAAAAATTATTGATTTATTATCGTTGCATCATTATGCAAAACCTAACCTACTTGCTGTTTTAAGTTTACTCCTTTTCGAATTTAACTTTTTATTCTAAAATGGGTAAGGGTCTACTTCTGGACTCGAATATCTAGACTCGACTTATGGACTTGAATTTCCAGACTCGAGTCCTGGACTCGTATCGCGGAAACGAGTCATGATTCGAATACCAAACATAGAACTCGAGTACTGGGCTCGTAACGCAGAATCGAGTGATGATTCGAATACCGTATAAACGGACTTGAGTCGACTCGATCCACCAAAATAGCGACTCGGCACATCACATAATTCCCATGCACCAATGACGGCGCGCTGTCGCTTTGCCCGCTAGGGTGAGCGCAGGCGCCTACAAATATAAGGTGACCGCTAGAAAATGCAAGAAACTTCAAGGGCTGGTCAGGTCAAGTGTTTTAAACATGACTAAAATGACAAAAAAGGAATTTGTGTTTTAGTCATTTTTAATTAAATTATCCATTTTTATGAATTTTAACTAGATAGTCTTTAATAATAAGAAAAATATAATGAAAACAATAAAAAATTACGATTATTTACAAAGCGCGGGCAACGGCCGGCCGGCCGTCTGTTGACCCGTCAACGTAGTAGGTACTTATCGCCCAGCTGACGCGGACGGGTCTACCACGGCCGACGGCCGTACGTATTAAAATAAATTATATAAGTACTCAAAGACTATCCAATTCAAATTCACAAAATGAATTACTTCATTAAAAATGAAAAAAACACGAATTCCTTTTTTGTCATGTTTAAAACACCTGACCTGACCAGCCCTTGAAGTTTCTTGCGGTTTCTAGCAGTTACCTTATATAGGATATAAAAAGCAGACAAAAAATTGTATTTGAATAAAGAAAACATTCATTATTTTTACGTCAAATGATTCCTTTTTTGTACCATAACGAGTACTTTACAGAATGTAAATTCGCAGAATGAGCACTTCGCAGAATGTGCACTTTATAGATATTGTACACTGTACTGCCAGTGTGTTTCATCAAGTCAATCATTATACTAGCGCCTGTTCGCGCCTTTGTCCGTGTTACTTTGAGGCTCTGTCATCCTTCAGCCATTTTGTACAAAATATCTACGAATTATAGAAAAAAAACATTGTCCTTTACTATCAGTGAAAACCGCATACAAATCTATTGCGTGGGTTAGGGCAGACAGCGGAGCTACAGACGCAGTAATAGGGCCACTTTATTTTATAATATGTAATGAAATACAGGTGATCAATCCAAATGGGTCAGTACTCAGTAGGGAGAAATCAAAAACTATAAGAGAGGGAAATCTCTTCTTAAAGTACACCTATGCTTAATAAAATTATGACTTACTAGCTGCCGCTCGCAGTTTCACCCGCGTAGTTCCCGTTCCCGTGGGAATATCGGGATAAAAAGTATCCTATGTGTTAACCCAGGTTATAAACTATCTGTATGCCGAATTTCATTCCAATTCATTCCATTCCAAATCCATTCAGTAGTTTTTACGTGAAAGAGTAACAAATAGCCATCCATACTTAAAAACTTTCGCGTTTATAATTTAATATTAGTAGGATGGTTTTTATATAAGGTTTTTATAAATATGTCTTTCAACAATTTGCTACAAGCTATTATGCTTTTTGACTTGTACGCTATAATGATGTATGTCAATTAAAATTATGGCAATAAACATTCTGCGTTTCAATGTGTCACCAATGTAATGATGTTGTTTCCCAGGGCGCACCCCGACAGGCGCGACCGCCGCTCGCGCTCGCGCTCCCGCGGCGCCGCCTACCCGCCGCCCGCAAACAGGTATTAACACTCTTATTTATGTACTTATTTATTTATCAACCGTCATGATGAGGTTATATTCATAATAATTACTAACTGCCATTGTAATAATATGGAAGATAAATAAACTTTCCTACACTCACACCAATTATCTAGCCCAAGAGAAGCTTCGTTATGAAACTCGTTAAATGGTTACTAGACAATGGATAAACATACTTAAAATACTTAAATACATACTTATTATACATAGAAAACACCCAGACCAGAGACAATTTAGAAAAACCATAATTTCTAAATTGACCCGACCGGGGAAAAGGTAAATTACCTTTTCGATTTCTTACAAGTTTTGGATTTCCAAAAAAAACTAAACATTTTGTTAACTTTTTGATAAAAATGTGAATGGTGCTTTCGCTGACCGCCTAACGCACCTGAATTATTCAAAGGAAGTGTGTCCGAATCGCAACAAATAGAAAGCATTTGGCTCGGCCCACCCATCCGGGAAGCGGGCGTGATGCATGTCACTAAAGTTACATGAATAGTGCTAACTATTTGAGATGCATGTCACTAAAGTACCATGAATAGTGCTTACTATTCGTGATGCATGTCACTAAAGTTACATGAATAGTGCTAACTATTCGTGATGCATGTCACTAAAGTTACATGAATAGTGCTAACTATTCGTGATGCATGTTACTAAAGTTACAATAGTGCTAACTAATTATTTATTTGCCCCACACACGATTTATTTACAGCCTTCGATCAACAATACAACCTGATAGCAGGTCGGCGCTAAAAATATGTCTCGGTAAATAACAGCCCACTTGAGAAGTGAACTCTTATTTTCTCGCAAGGCAATAACAGGAAAAAGTATTTTTCCTGTTATTGCCTTGTTGTTGCCCCTTAAGGTTGATTTCACCACTAAATGTTATTGACGTCTTTTCATTTTTAAGTGACAGGAGTAATCATTGCTTTGCTCGTTGTTTGTGACGAATTATCGTAAGTATAAGATAATACTTTGAAGATGTGACTTTATGACTGGGTGCCATGTTTGTAATTAGGTTGTTTTAGAACTTTTGTCTCAGTTCGTTAGTAATGAAAAAGTATTTATTCACATGGACAGAATTTAGCTTTGATTTTGTACGTGACGCGTTATCTAGTTTGTATTGTTGATCGAAGGTTACAGCTATCCATTTTTAATTATCATTTCGTTTAGTTTCTGTGTATTTGACCAAAACTTTTATGAACTGAAATGCAGTTAGTTGTTACGTAAGCCTGTTTTTTTTTATTTTAACTCCAAGTAATCACAGCATGCATAAAGTAAAGTAATACGTACGTATCGTTGTCCCGCAGCTCTGGCGACCGCCGCGGCTCGCCGCCGTCCGGCGACTACCGGCCGTCCTCATACAAAGTCAATAAGAAGCTGGAAGTTATGGAGAAAATGGGTGAGTACATCAACATTATTGCATCTTAGAGATCGTCTATTCTAAAGGATGCTTCACACATATCAGTGAAGCCACCGTACTGGCACAGTGTTTTTCATACATTCTCTATGAACGCATCCCCACCTGTCAGTGATAATGCTCTCAGTGTCAGTGCCGCCACCGGCAAATCACGGACGTATTCGTTTTGACACAATTCATAGAGAATGTATGAAAGAATGTTTTTCACTGTGCCGGTACTGTGTCGGAACTGTGACTTCTCTGATGTGTGTGAAGCAACCTTACAACTGCCCTCCCGTCAATATAGTTTATTATATTTTATACGATTAGTTGAGTTTATTTGTGCGCGGGCCAGTCAAAATGCACAGCGAAATCGCCGCGCGCACACATGTATTGTAATAAAAATTTCCTCAATTACGTTAAGAGGGTTTGCGCATTTCGGTTTCCCATACAAACTTCCAAGTCTAAATTTTTAAAAACCAATAAGTTAATATTGATGAAACTTTGCATGCTGAAGTAAAACACAGGGATCTAATAAGTTTGTTGAAAAAAATTGAAAAAAATGTTTATTTAACTGAGTTATTGCGATTTTTTACTTTCTATAGAGGAGTTTAAATCGCAATAACTCAGCTACAAAAACGTTTTTTAAAAATGTTTTCAACAAACTATTTAGATCCCTGTGTTTTACTTTAACATGTAAAGTTTTATCTAAATTGGCTTATTGGTTTTTAAAATTTTCGACTTGGAAGTTTGTATGGGAAACCGAAATGCGTAAACCCTCTTAAGTAGAGGGTTTAGTTTCATCTCTACCATCAGGCGGGAAGTATTCTCGTTTGCCGGCTCCGTGGCATCAAGTAATTTTGTTTTACATAGCTGACAACGTCCCTTCTGAGGAAAGGCCTCTCCCAAGCACTCCATCCCTTTATATCCTGAGCCACCTCATGCCAGTCGGTCTGGTAGCCCAGATAGTCTCGCCACCTCTTTCCGGGCCGACTTCGGCTACCTCGTCCATCTCCAGAAACCTACTGTGTATTTGATCTAGCTTAATCCCTAATCAAAGTTAAAATTACATATCATCATCTATAATGTGAAAACTTGTTAGTAGCTTTTTTGTTTTTTGTTTTTATAAAAGAGGGAGGCAAACGAGCAGGCGGGTCACCTGATGGAGAGTAATCACCGCCGCCCATGGACACCCGCAAAACCAGAGGAATCGCAGACGCGTTGCCGGCCTTTAAGGGAGGAATAGGTTTAAGGAAGGAATAGGAATTGGGAGGAGGGGGGGGGGGGGGGAAGGGGGAAAGGGCCTCCGGAACCCTCACTGGTCGGACGAAACACAACAGCACCAAGTGCCATTATTTCACGCCGAATATTTGTGAGAGGGTGGTATTACGCCGGGCGTGCCAGCCCAATGTGTGCTGCAACGCAGCGTGGCTCTACCACTCAGTAAGAGTGAAGCTAATAGTTATTTAAGTTTGATTAGAACAAATGTTTGTAATAGCCGCGGGTTTTTCTATGGAATAAAATAAAAATAAATAATATAATTGATAACCGTATCGTGTAGCGGTGAAAGACCCCCCTCTCTTCCCTTGGGTGTCGTGAAAGGCGACTAACGGACTATAAACTGCACATACATCTAATTGCATAGAGCGGCGATCGGCTCACCCCCTGTCACGCTGAGCACATGTACAGTCGCTATTTGGTGAAAAATGGACTATGGTAGATGACTGCTTTTGCGGTCCTCGTTGTCTAGTTTCTGACTAACCCTTCGGGGATAATAGTCGTGATTATACACTGAGATTTTTCATTGGTTTTGAAGCCGAAACCCTGTTCATGTTTATCATCAGTAGAAGCTATTTAGCATGTAAAACTAAAAATATGAGCATAAAAAATCATTTAAAAATATTCATAAAAAATGTAAAAACCCTTAGTACCGGACGATCTTACGAAAGTCAATGACCGAGGCGCTTCAAACGCTCCGCCTACCCCCCGTTCCGCCGGCCGGGAAAGTTCATAGGGGTCACGGTGAAGTGAGTTGATAAGGAGAACGTTACTGCGTGTTTTCAACAAAAAGTCACTTTTACAACTTTTTTTACTTAGCTCGTAAAGCGATTATTATTTCAGAAATAGGTTCAACACTTGTTTTGTATTATAACTTTTTCGGCTCCAAAACCATTGAAAAATCTCGGTGTATGTATGTATGTATAATTGCATACATTTGTGCCGAATGGTGACTGGAACTTGTGTTGTAAGCCTTTCTATCAACAATCCATCTCGTTACATCACTAAGTTTTCATTCACATTCTTTATTCAGTACTCATAATAGGAGAGTGGCCGTAAACTCGTGTAGTTCACTGCCTATTTTCCAGGTAGGTAACTGGAGATCTCGTTGCACTAAGAGTACTCGCGGTTGCTTTCTACATTTATATCGTATTGTGTTGTTTCGCCAGGGCTGCAGATCAAGACGCCCGACGGCTCCATGGCGACGGCGCAGCAGCTGCGCGCCGCCGCCGGCGAGCCGTGCCCCGCGATATCCAACTGCCTGATGCCGCCCAGGATTATGCACCAGGTGCGTGCCAGAAGCAGCAGCGGGATTTCACACGGACTTCTTGAGACAATTTGAACTTGAAGCGATGTTGCACTGTTTTGTCACCCATGCACTTTCAGGAACATTTAAGAGGAAACACTACGTGGAAGTGGCATGCAAAATTCCATACTAAACACAAAAAAACGACGTTTCGTAGTCCCCTGTTTCCTCCTTCGGAACTGGACCAATTTTTATTACTTTTTCAGCATCGGCTAAAGAAAGAGATTTTCTATGTCTGTATGTTTGTTTTTTTTTTAATCCAGCCACTTAAAGTTTCTGAAGACGCCTTAAAATGGAGTGATTTCGCTAAATTTTGAAGGCCAGGAGCCTTAATTAAATAAATTAAGCCTTTATTAAATGAATGACTTAATGCAAAAAAATCAAACATACAGACATAGAAAATCTCTTTCTTTATCCGATGCTGAAAAAGTAATAAAAATCGGTCTAGTTCGGAAGGAGGAAACACTAGGACTACGAAGCGTCGTTTTTCTGTGTTTTGTATGAGAATTTTGCATGCCACGTCGACGTAGTGTTTCCTCTTAGCAGTTAAGAGGCTTAGGCGGTGAAAACGGAAAAATGGGCTGTTTTCTATTAGGTGTTATTCACAATATTTTAGATATTTCGCACTGAAATTTTCAATGTGTATTACGGAACGTATGTGTAAGGGGATGAACCAAGCCAAAACACGATTGGAAACATTTTTCTCGATAGAAAAAAATCCTGAAGTTACCTCTAAAATTTCATATAAATACATATTACGACCGTGTTTTACAATAATAATTCCTATAACATCATAAGCACATAATGACTAAGTGACTAAAGATTGCACATACAGTCGCCATCATTTCAATCTACCACAAAATGTCAAAGAAGAATGGGCAAAACGTCCCCCCTCCTTGCAACAGTTACATCTAAGCATCAAATAAAAGTACTTGAAAAGTGAAGCATTTTATAGTATGATGACAGCAAATCTGTCAGGTATGGGAGAAAAAAGTTATTGAGAAGAAGAAAATTTAAAAACTAAATGATAATATAAAATTGAAGCGAAGATTTTTTCTTGAATTTAAATTCCTCCCTCGCAGATTTTTTAGATTTATATGAGTTGTATATAAAAAATGAAAAATGAGGCCTATTTTTATTTGATTTTTTTAATTTTTCCACTGTTTTATTTTTTTTCCATTGATTAATACGCTCGTTCATATTTGCTGTCCTTACAACAAAATACACTATTTCGAAACTTACCATGTGGGAACTTACAAGGGGTGGGACAGGTTTCATACAAAAACGCCCATTCTTCTTTATTCAGTACATTTTGATTTTGAATATTGATCGAAAATCGAACTGGCCATCACAAGTAGAATATAAATAAAAGAAAAATAGAACACAAAAGAGGCGCGAATACTGAATATTGCTTTTTATTGTCTCGTAGATGGTGTGAAAAGTAGAGTGATCTCCTCAGGGATAAAGGTGCCTTCGTCTTGGGCGACCTTGAATCCCACGCTGCATTCAGGATTCTCTTCTCTAGAATCCTTCGTTTTGCTCGGGATTCAATACGGCGCTCTACATAAGACACTACCCCCTTAGTGCATAATCTACTATTATTGTAATTATAATATATTTGATTATCATAAAGAATAGAGTTTATTAGTATGTAGTTATTGAGTGTGATGTGGTGTGATGTCAGGTGCGCAAGCGCAAGCTGCTGTGGGGCAACAAGAGCAAGTCGGAGGCGGACGAGGCGGCCAAGTGGTCGGGCGCGCGGTTCGCGCAGGACAACGACGGCAAGCAGGCCTCCAAGTTCCTGCGCCTCATGGGCATCAAGGACCCCGGTACTGTATCATTCAGATAGGCACACTTACACCAATACATATCAATACACTCATCATTTCCTTGCCCTTGTCCCTAATCGGGGTCGGCGCAGTTAATCTATATGACTTCTTCTTCCATTGGTCCCTATCAGCCGTCAGTTCTACGGTCACTCCTTTCTTCACCATATCATCTTTGACGCAGTCCATCCATCTTTTTCTCGGCCTACCTCTCCCCTTGTATCCATCCACAGCCATGCTTAACACTCGCTTTGTCAGATGGCATTCATCTCTCCTCATTACATGTCCATACCAAGATAGTCTCTTTCCTCTTACCTTATAAATATCATAATACATATCAATACACTTATTACAAATAAAGCTCACAATCATATTAAAAACACGCATTATGTGTTGTAAGTACTACTAACACTACTAAAAATAAAAACAACAAAACAAAAACTAAATAAATTCCAGCATCTTACGTTTCTTTGTAGAAATCGTTAATACTGTACCAAAGCTACTATTTATACTAGCTTTTGCGCGCGACTTCACTCGTGTTAATTTTTCACGCTGAAACAAAGCCAATAACCGTCTTCAGGGCACCATCTCCTAAATTTCATCAAAGCACTTTAGCGATTAAAGCGTGAAAACAAACAAGCTGTTCCATGCATTAATCGATGTTTGCAAATTTTGTACTTATACGAATATATTTTAATTTTGGTTGTGCATCCTACCTAGGCTTTGCGTTAGAATTCGTATTATCCGTCAACAAGTATGGCGGGTATCAGGATAAAGCGAATATCCTAAACCCTAACCCTACCACTTGTTTGTTTTTACACTACCCTATGGTTGACG
This sequence comes from Scoparia ambigualis, assembly GCA_963921215.1. Taxonomy (NCBI): domain Eukaryota; kingdom Metazoa; phylum Arthropoda; class Insecta; order Lepidoptera; family Crambidae; genus Scoparia; species Scoparia ambigualis. Next base: position 30,237,582 of record OY992519.1, on the reverse strand, counting down.
TGTATAGAATGCCTAACGCAAGTCCGCCTGTACAATACAAGTGTTTTAAATCAATATTAATAAAAATGAATTGCGAAACGTTTGTACGCGCATCACTTTAGAACGGCTCGACCGATTTGGCTGATTCTTTTTTTGTTGTGTTTTTAATTGTCAGGACAAGGTTTATGTGAAATAAAATGTTTGGAAATTTGTCTCGAGATACAGGGTGTTCACGCGAACGAAGTCGCGGGCGAGCCGCTAGTGTATTAATAAAAATAAACCTTAACTAACAATATTGTTTCCTAAGGTTAAAGCAAACATTACACATTGAAATGTAAGGGTGGTACCAGACCAATCGATCGATCGTCGATCGACAGCATCGATCGATGGTAGAATGGATTAGTCGACGTCGATTGATAGTGTCTACCAGACCTATTGATCGATCGTCGATCGACGATCAATCGATTGGTCTGATAACACCCTAACACTTTTTATGGATTAAATCGCGTTTAATTAACTTGACTAACAATTTCTTCTCCCCTACAGAAGCGGTGAAAGTGGAACCCGCCGTCGACCCTATCAAGAAGCAAGAGGAGCTGTTCCAAGCGATGCAAGCGCAATACGACGTGGCGCGGGCCACCACGCACACCATGCGCGGCGTGGGGCTCGGCTTCCAGCGCGGCCAGTACTAGCCGCGCCCGAGGGACAGCTGGCCGCTCTTTGCTGCGACACACACAACATGGTTCTATCGATGGGGCCGCTTGCTCCAGCTCCAACTGCCCAGTTCACTGCTCTTGCTGCGACATATTCAAGATGGTTCTATCAACGATGCCGCTTGGTCCAGCTCCAACTGGCCAGCTGACTGCTCTTTGCTGCGACATACTCAACATGGATCTATCGATGGGGCAACTTGGTTCAGCTCCAACTGACCAGTTGACTGCTTTTTGCTGCGACATACTCAAGATGGTTCTATCAGTGGGGCCGCTTGGTTCTGCTCCAACTGGCCCGTTGACTGCTCTTTGCTGCGACATACTCAACATGGATCTATTGATGGGGCCGCTTGGTCCAGCTTCAACTGGCCAGTTGATTGCTCTTTGCTGAAAGTTCCTAAATTAAGGTAAAAACTTCACCAAAAAATACCACGTGTGGGTGTGTAGCGTACAGCTGGTTTGGAGGTATAGGCTTGATCCTGGTCAAATTATCCAGTTCACTTGTGCAGCTCTTCGCTGTGACTTATTGGAGATGTCTCTACCAATAGGGTAGCTTGGTCCAGCTTAAACTGTCCAAGTTCTAATAGTAATGGGAGTGAAAAACTTCGCCAAGAAATACCATGAACGGTTGCGCGGTGTGTGGCTCGGATTCCAGTTCGGACAGTACTAGCACTTCCACCACACATGGAACAGTATGGTCAAGATGGCCAGTTGACTGCACTGCTCACTTGTGCAGGTCTTTGCTGTGACTTTCTCAAGATGATTCTGCTCTTTGCTAAAAGTTCCTAAAGTAAAGGTGGTTCCGTGAAGAACTTCACCAAGAAATAACATGAGCGGTTGACCAACATACAGCTGGTTTTATGTATGAGGCTTAATCCTGGTAAAATTGTCGAGTTGAATGCGCAGCTTAAAGTTGCAGCTTTTTGGTGTGAGTTCCTTAAGCTGGTGCATTCAAAACTGATGAAGGCCTTCCCCCACAAATATCGTGATGACATACTGTGTTCAGTCTTGGCCTAACACCTCACCTCGTCTCACCTCTCTTTGGTGGGTAGGTCTCCTGCAGGTGGTTTCATCACCTTCATCATCTCCGCTCCAAAGACTCAGTCTTTAAAGACTTTCGCCAAGAATTACCATGATGAGCGGTTAAACAGCTACTTCTACCAAACCCTAGTTCCTACTTATCAAAGACTTACATGTGCTTGTAAGCAACTTTGGTCTTATAGATTTTCTTGTGGACTGTAAAACTCGAGCGAACGAGCGAGAGAGAAAGTTAAGAATGGCTTATATGTCTTATTTAGGAGCTACTACCTACTCATTCATGTATGAAGTACGTCTTCCAAGACCGTAAATAAGCTTTGAGAATAGCCTTTTTACGTGATGCTTTCAGTAAAGGACTTTGAGACTCGTGTCACAAAAAAACAGCAAGTGAATGGAAAAGCTCAATAGAGTGATTGATAACAAGTATAAAATACTTTTGAAAGTTCTCGTTAATGTCGACAAATGATGTTGTGAACATTGTCAAAAGTGATTGGTGAAACAAAAAGAGTTGTTTGAATAAATAGTGAGTTAGATATAAATATTTCCTTTAACATTTTGATATATTTATTTATTCATATTATCATTCACAGATAATGATAGGAAATTGGAATAATTCTATTGTTTATTCTAGACTAGAGTAATAATTTGTGTAAATGTAATTCATATGATTTATTTTCCTTTAAAATAAATCGCCTGAAATACATTTTGCCATATATGTATGTAAGTTGTAAATAATATGGCAATAATTCAAATTAAATTAGTGTGTGCGCTGAAGCTATAATAACATGTATAAAAATAACTAACTTTTAAGTTAAAAATGGTTAGTTACACGTTTCAATAAAATTACTTGTTTGATAGCTTGCTATGATCTAATAAATTAGATTATAATTGTTGTGTTAGCTTGGCGAGATCAAGTACAAATATTTTGGCCAACATTAACGTAGGTACTGACGAGGTTATGTCAGTAATGTAGTATTTCATACTATTGGCTAAATCAATGTTGTCTAAACTCAACCTGTCAAAGTTTTATATAAAAGATTTGAAATAAATTATTGTAAATGAGAATATGAGAGTATCTTTTATATATTGACTTGTAATCATAAATTATCTGTAAAATAGTAGAGAGAGATGCTTTAAGAGTACTCTATTTTGTTATTATAAATCACTACTTGTGTATTTGCCGATTAAAGCTATTGTGTGATTTAAAAACGTTTGTTATGGTAGTAATCAGTAAATGTGATCATTGGGTCGTCATCCTTTTTCTCATAAATAAGTCCTACATAGACCCTTAAGCTTTTTGTTATATTTCGCGAGATGATTATTATTTTTACTACCAAATGTAGTAAAGATTATTAAAATAAAGATGTAAAGAAATAACGTCTTGTTTGATTTGCCTTCCATATTGCGTTTATTGAAAGGTTACTATCCTCCGAAGGCAGTCTGTCGACAGTGGCAACTCACGACGAACATGACTTAGCAACCTGGCTAAAAGGTGAGCCCCGCTCAACTCCAATTTAGGGATGTGATGTGTAAGTAGTGTGGCTCATCTTGGCATGGCCACCATCACCAACTCTAAATCTGACTTTATAGAAGTATGTCGATAGTTTGTCGAAGTATGTCGCCAAATATCAGAGTTTGTCGGTCTACCGTTAATAAGTTATAAGGGGTCATTGGTGGCCATGCCAGGATGAGCGCTCATCCTGGCATGGCCACCTATATCTCAAGAACTACTGGTCGTAGCGAAGATCTGATTGCACTAATAGTATGTCGAGAGTAAGTCGAAGTATGTCGCCAAATATCAGAGTTTGTCGGTCTACCGTTCAAAAGTTATAAGGGGTCATTGGTGGCCATGCCAGGATGAGCGCTCATCCTGGCATGGCCACCTATATCTCAAGAACTACTGGTCGTAGCGAAGATCTGATTGCACTAATAGTATGTCGAGAGTAAGTCGAAGTATGTCGCCAAATATCAGAGTTTGTCGGTCTACCGTTCTAAAGTTATAAGGGGTCATTGGTGGCCATGCCAGGATGAGCGCTCATCCTGGCATGGCCACCTGTATCTCAAGAACTACTGGTCGTAGCGAAGATCTAATTGCACCAATAGTATGTCGAGAGTAAGTCGAAGTATGTCGCCAAATATCAGAGTTTGTCGGTTTACCGTTCAGAAGTTATAAGGGGTCATTGGAGGCCATGCCAGGATGAGACTCATCCTGGCATGGCCACCTTGTATCTCAAGAACTACTGGTCGTAGCGAAGATCTAATTGCACCAATAGTATGTCGAGAGTAAGTCGAAGTATGTCGCCAAATATCAGAGTTTGTCGGTTTACCGTTCAGAAGTTATAAGGGGTCATTGGTGGCCATGCCAGGATGAGGCTCATCCTGGCATGGCCACCTTGTATCTCAAGAACTACTGGTCGTAGCGAAGATCTAATTGCACCAATAGTATGTCGAGAGTAAGTCGAAGTATGTCGCCAAATATCAGAGTTTGTCGGTCTACCGTTCAAAAGTTATAAGGGGTCATTGGTGGCCATGCCAGGATGAGGCTCATCCTGGCATGGCCACCTTGTATCTCAAAAACTACAAGTCGTAGCGAAGATCTGATTACACCAATAGTATGTCGAGAGTATGTCGAAGTATGTCGCCAAATATCAGATTTTGTCGGTCTACCGTTCAAAAGTTATAAGGGGTCATTGGTGTCCGTGCCAGGATGAGCGCTCACCTTTGCATGGCCACCTTGTATCTCGCAAACTACCGACTGGCCGCAGCGAAGAACTGATTTCACTTTTTCTCTTTATCTTTTCTTCCGTTTCTCTTTTTTATCTTTTTAATCTATCATAAGTACAATATTTTTTTAAATTCTATTACATTTCTTTTCCTTTTTTAATTTACAGTTTTTTTACATTACTATTTCTTTTCTTACTTACTACCAGCACACGTATTCCCTCCTACCTATGACAGGGTCCTTCAAACGAGGCGTGAAGAAGCACTCTGTGGGCCGGCAGAGTGAGGGTGACTGATGCTACGTCTCTTACGCTGCACCAGTTGTCCTCGCGCCTGGACCTCATTTCCACTCAACATCAGGTGGAGTGGAGTCATTTGCCGGGCTTAGCATAAAAAAATACATTTTTCCTATTCTATTTCTTAAAGTGTACGTTTCTTATGATTATATTTATACATTTTGATATATTATATACTATTTATTTCTTCCTTTCCTTCTTGCATTTGATTCAAGTATATATTAATCATTCTGTGCATCTCTTTTCTTTCTTATTATAGCAATATTGCTTACGTTTGTTCCATAATTCAATTTACAATCCTGCCACAATGTGGTTTTGCTTAAAATCTTATCTCCATTGTCCTTACTTTATTTAGTCCTTATTTCTTCTATTTACTATGGTAACAAATTTTTTGGCGAATTCCATTAAAAGATTTCTTTTCTTTTTTATTGTTAGAATCTCCTTATGGGTATCTTTACTTAGTTTTGTGTCATTGGGCACTCGAGAAGTATGTGGAAGATGTCCCCGTCCATCGTCGGGTCACGCACACGAGGGGCTGTCCCTGCGTTTAAACCTGTCAAGATCTGCGATCCAATCCGGTCGATAGACATCTTCCTCACTGTGTTATATGCTTCTACCACATTAGGGAAAAAGACCTTGGTGGTCGCGGCTGTGGCTTCGGCCCTATACCTGCAGTCCCACTGCTTGATCGTTTCCGCCTGTAAATGACGTTTGACGAACGAGATAGGGCTGAAGTCATAGTCCGCTCTGGTCTTCAGTTTGAGGGCGGCTTCCTTCGCTAAATCATCCGCTCTCTCGTTCCCTCTCACTCCGACGTGGGCCCGTATCCAATAGAGAGAGACTAGTTGGTGGTTGTCTTTCAGGAATTCTAGGTTACTCTGTATCGCCTTCGTGATCAGGTGCGAGGAGTCTGGATCAGTCAGCGTCTGGAGAGCCGACCTCGAGTCGCTCAGAATAAATCCGTTTCATTAAATTTTTAAATTTAAAGAAGCGCCGAAATAAGCCGCTTCTTTAATTTTTTTGCCAATAACAATTTCGGTTGCTTGGAGGTTAGCATATAGCTCGGCTTGGAAGACCGTACAGAATGGCTCCAGTCTGAATTTTCGGGTACACGTCTCAGCCGTCCCCTCCGACTTTCCCCTCCAGCTTGCTGCCATCCGTGTAGATTGTAATGGCTTTGGGACGGAGACCCGAAATGAAACAATGTCTTGCGTTGAATCAATTCCCTTTATCCTCTAGTGTATCATCTTAAATACTAATTAACATCACATCTATACGTGACTAGAGGAAGGACGCCTTGTCAATCAGGAAGACCTTAATTATCACGTACTATTGAGTACGTGCTGATAGTGTAATTCACTATATCACACCTCCCCTGAAAAGGCTAGGCATCCCTTCCCTGAAAAGTAAACTCTTATTTTCTAAATATCTTAGTCCTATTCTTATGAACTATATATTCTTTATTATTCTTTAATATTTTTACATTAGTACCTAGCTCTTCTAAAACTTCAAATGGACCTAAATACAAGTCATTCAATTTATTATAATTTTCATTCTTATACAAGAGTAGATCACCTTTTTTGTAGTGTACTTCCTTACAATCTAAATCATAATTAGTTTTTCTACTTTGTTTTGATATTAATAAGTTGTTCCTGGCATCATTATGAGCTTTTTGCAATCTAAATTTTAACTCCGATGGATAATTGTCGTATACATATAAGGGATCAACTTTACTAACTAAATTACTAGGTACGTTACATGTTTTCCCAAAAACTAGTTCATAAGGGGAGTATTTGGTACTAGTATTTACAGAATTATTATAAGCAAAGCACCAATATGGTATCCAGGTACTCCAATTTGCCGACTGATTCTGTGTTTGTATTCTCAAGTAACATCCGAGATGTTTGTGCCAGTTTTCTAGCGAACCTATACTCTCATGATGATAGGGTGTTGAATTTAACTTATCAATATTTAGCAATTTACATACTGTTTCTAACGTGGAATTAATAAATTCCGTTCCACAGTCAGTCGCAATAACCCTGGGAGTACCATATCGTAAAATAAAATTTTCAGTAAAAACCCTAGCAACAGTTTCAGCTGACTTATCAAGTATTGGGTAAGCTTCTACAAACTTTGTCAATTCGCATTGTATTGTTAATATGTATTTATTACCCAAATTATCGACCTCCAACGGCCCCACAATATCTAAATATAATTTTTCAAAAGAAGTAGATGCTGTAGTGGTTATTACCATTTTCTCTTTATTATTTTTATTACAAAATTTCTGCTTTTGGCAATCTTTACAGCGAGTCACATATTCAGTTATGTCTTTTTGCATATTACTCCAAAAATATTTTTTTCGAATATTCTTAGTCATTTTATTTATGCCTACATGACCACTTGTCGGCAATAAATGATAATCATTTAGTATAACACGTATCAAGTCTTTATTTGTAACATGTTCAACTTGGTTATTAATAATACATAACCGCGGTAATTCTTTATGTTTCATGAAAGTTTGGGTCAAAATTTTAATAAACTTTTTATTAAACCCATTTTTAATCACAACGACTTCTACAATATTATATTTTTTACATAATGCACTCAGTTCTCCTATCGTTGCGTCTCGGCGCGCCTCCGTTAGTAGAGATTCCTGATTTATGTAAATAGTAGAGTCACTAAATAACATATCACCCGTCTGTGAGACGTATCTTTTCTTTTTCCTCAACTTCACGAAGTTTTCATACGAACAAATATCTAACCTTACATCATTTTGTGATTTCTGCATAATATCTACCACTCTTGGTTGCCTATGATCAACAGGGGGCTCAACCCTGCTACTTCCAGAGGTAGCGGGTTCATTATTTTGCTCCATGGTTCTTTTCATTGAACGGGTTACTACCCCCAAAAAATTTGAATTTAGATTTTTTAACTCGTCTGATGTTATAATGACTCTCGATAAGGCATCTGCCGTTACATTTTCGGAACCTTTTATGTATTCAATATCGAAATCATATTCTTCTAAACAAAGTCTAAACTTAGTTAAACGGCTACTAGGATCTTTTATGCTAAATAAATGAACCAATGGTCTATGATCTGTTAATACTTTAAATTTTCGTCCGTATAAATATGGTCGAAAATGTTTTATAGCCCACACTACCCCTAATAACTCTTTATAAATGGTTGGGTAGTTTATTTCTGAACTGTTTAATTGTCTGCTTGCATAAGCTACGGGCTTATTATTTCCATTTGATAATACAGCCCCCAAGGCTACCCCTGACGCATCGGTTTGCAACCGGAAAACATTATCTTTTCCAAAATCTGGATAATCTAAGACAGGAAATGAACTAAGTGACTTTTTTAAGGTCTGAAATGCCACGTCACATTCTTCCGTCCACTGAAACTCGACATGTTTCTTACAAAGACGGTTTAGTGGGTACACTATTGTGGCAAAGTTTTTTATGAATTTTCTATAAAAGTTCGCAAAAGCCACAAAACGACGAATCTCATTTACATTTTTAGGTACTGGGAACTTTTCCAAGACCTCGATTTTACTGTTGTCTGGCAACACCCCGTTTGGCGTAATAACATGCCCTAAATAATTAATTTCTTTCCTCAAAAATTCGCACTTACAAGGGTTTAGTTTTAAATTAACTGACCTAAACCTCTCAAATACACTCATTAAATTTGTATTATGCTGCGATAGGCTTTTCCCGAAAACTATTACGTCATCGAGATATAGAAAACATATCTCGTGATTTAAACCCGATAGAGCCATAGACATAAGTTTAGAAAATACGCTAGGACTCGTTTTGAGACCCATAGGTAATCTTTTCAGTTGATATTGCTTATCAGCTGTAAAAGAAGTGAATTTCCTACATTCTGGTGATAACCCTAGCTGGTAATAACTAGAACTGAGGTCTAAATGAGAATAGTATAAGCATCCCGAAAGTGAGTCAATAATTTCTTGTATATTTGGTAACGGGAACTTTTCGTCTACTATTTTTTTATTTAAAAGTCTATAATCTATTACGATTCTCCACTTTTTTTCACCGCTACTGTCAGCTTTTTTCGGAAGTAATAATAATGGAGAAGACCATTCGCTGGTACACTCTTCGATAATATCTTCTTCTAACAATTTACCTACCTGTTTTATTAACTCAGCCTTCTGAGCGTGCGGTATTCTATACGGTTTGACATAAACAGGAGACGCGTCATTTTGCAGTTTAATGTTGTACTCGTATAAGTTTGTAACGGATAGCTTATCACCCGGCATATGAAAGATATCTGCATATTTTGCACATATTTTCTCAATAGACCGTCTCTCTTCATCACCAAGATATGTTTTTAATTTAAGAAAATCGAATAGTTGTTTAACCCTCTCGACAGATTTTCCGTTTTCCGTATCAAAAGAGCATACTAAATAATCCGAGTATTTTCTAATTTTCGGGCTAAAGTTATTTAATTTTACATCTTCTTCCCGTGTGTTTAAAAATCGCACCGGAATCTTTTTCCCGTCTCCTACTACCACGGCGCCTGCTACAAATACGCCTGCAATAACTTCCTCCGCTAAAATGACACATTCGCCCTTTATCTCTGACGGAACATATTTTACGACCTCACATCTCCCTGGAATAGTCGTTATTATGTTTTTACCTAAGCCTAATTCTAGACTTATCTTATCCTGTAATGTAACCAGCTTATTTTCATAGTTAATTTTACAACTATATTTTAATAAAAAATCTTCTCCTAAAATTCCATCATTTTTACAGTGGAAGTTGCTAAACACATAAAACTTATGCCTAAAATTATAATTGTTAACACATAAGTCTAGATAAACATAACCTATTGATACTAAATCCCCACATACTCCTTTAATCTTAATTTCATCCCTTACTAGCTTTGCGTCGCGGGACACGCTACGGAGTTTATTTAACCAATCTAACTTTAAAATTGAAATGCTTGCTCCTGTGTCTACTAATAGAGAAATTTGAGTTTGACTACAAGTAAAACAAACGTAATTACCACTACCATAACTACAAATATCTACCTCAGCGCTATTCAGAACGAAAAAAATCATCGCTATGATGTTCGTTCTGACGTATACTCTGACGTTCACTTTCGTTCTCGTCATTAGACTGTTCTGCTGAGTCAACTAAGAAATGTACATTCCTACGTTTATTATGAGGTGACGTAAACCTGGTGTTGCGCTGACCCTGAAACCTATTCGAGTTATAGTAGGCACGACCCCGACCTTGCTGACTCGTCGCGTTGTTGTTACGTGACTTATTATATTGTTGATGATAGTTTTTATTTATCTTTTCAAATCGCTGGTTCGAAACATAGTTAACATAATTGTTTATTGGTGGTTTCACTACCGAGTCTTCTTGTTCTAAGGCTATAGTTATTGCCTGCCTAACTGTGCTTACGGACCTAGACGTAACTATAATGCTTGTACGAGCATTGTTTAGGCCGTCAGCGAAACGCTTGATAGCCATTTTTTCATTAATCGGCTTTAATAAATTATATGCCGACTCGTCTCCATTAGCCTGTGCTGTACTTAAATCGTTGGACATTTTTTCGATTTCACTACCAAACACTTCTATGGTCTTGTTTCCTTGCCTACATCGTAGCATTCGGTCTAAAATGGCTGTGTATGATTTAATCGGAATTAAAACATTTTTTATATCTTTTATTAGGTCTGCCACAGACAGATAAGACTTATTAATTTTTGTTTTAGCACTGCTAGAAAGACGAGTTTTTAAAACAAAATTGATTAACAGAGGCTGGTCCTCGTTTCTAAGGGTACTACTATAATACTCTATTCCGTCTATTAGTTGGTTAATTTGCGTTTCGTCGCAATCTACTACTGGGAGGAGCGTGAGCGCGACTTTTAGATCGAACGTGGCCATGGTTGTGATCGTTTCTGAATGATGCGGGTTAACGAGTGACTCGATTTCCTCAAAATTACATAAAAACTTTGACGATATTGCTTACAGCGGAAGCAGCCCCAACAGTATTAAAGCGGCGTTAAGGGAGGTTAATAAGCTTGAGATCAACCTGTAGCCGCACACTCACAATAACAAGCACAGAAGATGTAAAGCAAATCCATTTAATAGAATGTCAGACGGAAGCCTTTCCGATATGAAACAGGGACATAGCTCTGAAAAGAGCTGCCATAATGAAATAAGAATAGATCGATATGAAACAGGAACATAGCACTGAAAAGGGCTGTCGTAATGAAATAGGAATGGAGCTTCGTCAGCATGCAAACAGCATCTTCATTCTTCGCCACCATTCTCAGCTGCGTGTACACATCACTCGTAACAGCGCCACGTTATCGCCATCGCCGCACGCCGCACGCCACGCATCTTCACTGCGTCCGCTCCGTGGTCTGTCGGCCGTCGAAATGGCCGAGCGCAACGAACGTCGCCAGTTTTGTCGCGTGCGTGTTTTCCCGCCCGCACTTCCCCGCGTCGCGAAGCCCCGCGCCGCGTGTTCCCCGCACCGCGTTGCATAGCGACCGCGGGTGAATGAGACACCCGTTGTTCCTCTCTCTTTTGCGTAAGTGACTAAGTTAAGCAACCTATGTTTGTAAATATAATATTTGTAATATATATGATCACTAACTAAAATAAATCATCCATTCTACGACTGACCATCCTGAGTATAATTTCTCTCCAAGCTTCGCTTCAACCCCACTCGCTAAAGTGGTGACCCCAGTCAGAACACAGAAGACCCTACTCAGAACAATCCAGAAAGAAGAAAATGGCTAACGAAGAACCAGCAGCACCAACCTCTCCAGCACAACACCTGCAAGAAGTCTCCGGCATTGCACTCTCTATGCGTGTACCACCATTCTGGCGAGATCGTCCGCGTCTCTGGTTCATAAGTTTCGAAGCCGCAACTAGCGAACTAAAGAAAAGCGAAGCACAAAAGGCGCAGATGGTCATCGCACAACTCGAAAAAGAAGACATAGAGCAAATATGCGACCTACTCTACGAGCCGCCAGCCGAACGCTACTACTCAATCATCAAAGAGCGACTAATCTCTGTCTATGAAGAATCGGATGGAAAGCAACTACAAAAACTGTTGTCCGACATGGACCTAGGCGATCAGAAGCCGAGCCAGTTGTTACGGCGCATGCGAACCCTCGCACGCAATAAGGTTCCTGACAGTACACTCCGATTGATGTGGATGAACCTCCTGCCACCGCACGTGCACTCTGTGATCATCGTTAGCGATGCGATTAGCAACGACACAGCGCTGGACGAGCTAGCCAAGCTTGCTGACAAGATGCTGGAACAAAATCGTCAAGTCTCCACGATAGCTTCAGTTTCGTCATCAACCCGGCAAGGAAAACACGTCGACATACAGTTCCTGGCCGACGAGATAAGAAAACTCCATTTAGAACAACTACTCGTACCCTCGCCCACCACCACATGCACGCTATCACTACGCACAACAACATCCACATCGAAATGCAAGAGAAAGAAATACCAGCCGTTCGCCGTCTCCGTCTCGCAACCGCGACGGACCATCCCGTTCTCGCTCTGCCACGCCATCACCGTTTTGCTACTATCATCGTCGCTTTGGGAAAAATGCAAAACGCTGCACAACACCATGTACTTTCAACAATGAAGAAACATCGGAAAACTAGCAAACACGTTGGCAGAGGCGGAACCCAACGTCGTCGGAACAAAGTCATACCGCCTATTCGTCACCGACAAAAGCTCCAGATTATCGTTTTTAATCGACACCGGCGCCAACATCTCCGTTCTGCCGAAGCGAAAAGGAACATATGCGAAACCTCTTCCATTCACCCTGTACGCCGCCAATAGCACCATCATACCAACCTACGGTGAAAAAACAATGACATTGGACCTCAACCTACGAAGACCTTATAAATGGCGTTTCATCGTGGCCGACGTTACAAAACCGATAATCGGAGCAGACTTCCTTAAACATCACAACCTACTAGTTGATTTGAAGAACCGAAGACTTATAGACAACACAACGAAGCTCGGTACCGACACCAGTGGGCGTTACACCGACATACCTACAGTACGCAGCATCGACGTCCAACAATCGTACCACAACATACTATCAGAGTACCCCGGTATCGCCCGTCTCACTTCAATGAAACTCAACCCCAAACTCCGAGTAGAACATTTCATCGAAACAACTGGTCAACCTATTCACTGCCGCGCTCGACCTATTCCACCACATCGCTACGATCAAGTCAAAATCGAGTTCGAAAATATGATCAGTCAAGGGCTATGCAGACCAAGCTAAAGTCCTTGGGAAAGCCCACTCCATATCGTACCGAAGAAAAATGGTGACCTACGAGTCTGCGGAGATTACAGACGTCTTAATGCAGTCACGAAACCCGATCGCTACCCAATACCACGCATAAGGGATTTCACACATCAACTCACTGGGAAAACAATATTCAGTACAATTGACCTCAACCGGGCGTATCAACAATTAGCAGTACGTGACGAGGACATTGAGAAAACAGCAATCATCACCCCGATGGGACTGTTCGAATTTCCACGAATGTGCCCAGGTCTCAAGAACGCAGGTCAAACCTTCCAACGGTACATCCATGAAGTTCTAAGAGGGCTACACTTCGTGTTTCCTTTCATCGACGACCTACTCCTGGCATCAGAAACACCAACTCAGCACGAAGAACACCTACGAATGGTTTTAAGCAGACTGGAAGACAATGGCATTACCATAAACCCGGTCAAATGCAACTTTGGCCAAACGCAAGTACAGTTTCTAGGATACACTGTATCACAAGAAGGCATAAAACCACCGCTGCACAAAGTCCAAGCCATCACGGAGTACCCGAAGCCAAAGAACATAGAAGAACTCAGGCGTTTTCTCGGAATGTTAAACTTTTACCGTGAACATATTCCGAACGCCGCAGCCATACAAGCACCATTAAACTCGTACCTACACAATACGAAAAAACGCGACAAGACCACCATCGAATGGAATACCGAAGCGGAGGAAGCATTTATAGACTGCAAAACAAGCATTATAAACGCTGCCTTACTCGCACACCCATCCCACGATGCGACACTCGCGTTATTTTGCGACGCTTCCGATAACGCAGCCGGTGCCGTGCTACAACAACATTACAACGACCAATGGCAACCATTAGGATACTTCTCAAAGAAATTTTCAACCGCGCAGAAGAAATACTCGACCTACGACAGAGAGCTACTAGCTATCTACATGGCAGTCAAGCATTTCAGAAAAACATTTGAAGGCCGCCACCTCATTATTTTCACCGACCACAAGCCGCTTACCTACGCTATGTCTAAAACGCAAACGGCAAACGAAACGCCGCGCCGGACTCGCCAATGTCTTTTCATAAGCGAATTCACCACAGACATACGACACATAAGTGGCAAAGAAAATGTAGTCGCCGACGCACTCAGCCGCATAGAAACAATATCGTGCCCGGAAACAATAACCTACGCAGATATAGCCAACGCGCAAGAGCGAGACAGCAACATATCGCAACTAGCATCTCAAAACTCAAGCAACAACTCAATCAAGAAAATAACTATCCCTGACACTGATCTCGACCTATATTGTGAAACGTCTACGCCCTACGTTCGCCCGTATATACCTACAGAACATAGATGGCAAGTTTTCAACATTATTCACAACGTGAGTCATCCCGGCACCCGTACTACACGCAAGCTCGTCGCAAAGAAGTACTTTTGGCCATCAATGAACGCAGACATCGGCAAATGGACAAAAGCGTGCATTCCATGTCAAAAGAGCAAGATACAACGTCATACAGTTTCACCTATTTCATCATTCCCGCCAGCTGACAGATTCCGAAATTTGAATGTCGATATCGTTGGCCCATTATCTACTGCAGAAAACGGCCAACGTTATGTAATCACGATGATAGACAGAGCGACCCGATGACCCGAAGCAATACCTACGGACGACATTACAGCAGACACAGTAGCGAAAGTCGTCTACCAACACTGGATCACACGCTTCGGCTGCCCAGAAACCCTTACAAGTGACCAAGGTCGACAATTCGAGAGTCAGCTGTTCACCAACCTAATGAAAGAAATGGGAATAGCGAAAACATGTACAACGCCCTATCACCCACAGGCAAACGGAATAGTCGAACGTTGGCACCGCTCACTCAAGAACGCATTACGCGCAAGACTCGTCGCCGCTTCAACTAAGTGGACAGATGAACTACCTACAGTTCTATTAGGCTTACGAGCAGCCTTACGCACAGACACGGCAGTCAGCGCAGCCGAACTTACCTACGGTTACCATTTGCGATTGCCAGGCGAATTTTTTACCGCAAGTACTAACATACCTACTGCGATGGATTATACCTACGTCGAAAGATTGCGCGACACCATTCAAGCAAACAAGCCGACTGCAGATTTTTCACACCATAGCAACAATAAACATGTTTGTGCATAAAGACCTAAGTACATGCACGCACGTGTTTATCAGAACAGATGCCGTGAAAAAGCCACTACAGCCACCATATGAAGGTCCCTACCAAGTCATGGATCGGAACAGCAAAGTTTTTACCATCAAGCTACCTCACCGTGAAGCAAACATATCCATAGACCGGTTGAAGCCCGCATACGTTTTACAAGAACAAGAACTCAACTTCGACGTACCCATACAGAAAACAGTTACCATATTACCACCAACACCGTTACCAAGCCGCAGCAAGACTACACAACCGGCAGATAAGCGAACCACATCCGGCCGAGTCATCAAGCCACCTGTACGCTTCGCTTGAGGGGGAGCACTGTAGCCGCACACTCACAATAACAAGCACAGAAGATGTTAAGCAAATCCATTTAATAGAATGTCAGACGGAAGCCTTTTCGATATGAAACAGGGACATAGCTCTGAAAAGAGCTGCCATAATGAAATAAGAATAGATCGACATGAAACAGGAACATAGCACTGAAATGGGCTGTCGTAATGAAATAGGAATGGAGCTTCGTCAGCATGCAAACAGCATCTTCATTCTTCGCCACCATTCTCAGCTGCGTGTACACATCACTCGTAACAGCGCCACGTTATCGCCATCGCCGCACGCCGCACGCCACGCATCTTCACTGCGTCCGCTCCGTGGTCTGTCGGCCGTCGAAATGGCCGAGCGCAACGAACGTCGCCAGTTTTGTCGCGTGCGTGTTTCCCCGCCCGCACTTCCCCGCGTCGCGAAGCCCCGCGCCGCGTGTTCCCCGCACCGCGTTGCATAGCGACCGCGGGTGAATGAGACACCCGTTGTTCCTCTCTCTTTTTTGCGTAAGTGACTAAGTTAAGCAACCTATGTTTGTAAATATAATAATTGTAATATATATGATCACTAACTAAAATAAATCATCCATTCTACGACTGACCATCCTGAGTATAATTTCTCTCCAAGCTTCGCTTCAACCCCACTCGCTAAAGCTTCAACCCCACTCGCTAAACCACCAAATCAAAGAGGTACATGATTAATTTGGCTTACCATAAGCCAAATTAATCATGTACCTCCTTAGTGATTTGCTTAAAAAAAAGAGATTTTTTAAGTTTCTTCACTCGCGACGTTACGGTTTAGTTCGCCGTTTTTATTCATAATGGCTGACACAGATCATTTCTTGTCAAATGACAGCTGCTGACATTCTAAGCTCTATGATTAAATTTTGCCGGTATTGAAAGACGAAGATTTACTTCAGATATCAATAATTTAAATTAAAACTGACCATGACCGGTGCCATGACCAATATTGGCGCCACTACGTTACATCCGAGCTCATAATCATCGTCTCAACCACAGGAGACGAGCGGGAACTTGACGAAACATAGTTACTTAGTGGTTACTCACGTTCCGGAGACGGACTGGACGATACGGAGTTATTATAAATAACGGATAATCTTTCACGCGACCCGTTGATGGAATACCAGTGGAATGGAATCAATGAATATAACCGAATTTCAACACTGGTATCCCACTTCTGACACCACTGTTACGGGGCGGGTCAGGAAAGTCTTTTTAAAAAAGATATTTTACTTGAAACACGTTATTTTATTTATTATAAAGAATGGACAGTTTATGCCCGACGGAGGTCCAATCCAATCTAATGTGAAAACTAACTGAAGCTATAATGACGATTCGGGTTTCCTATTGCATTGACGCAAATGCAATGGGAAACTCAGCGATTTTATTTTATATGGCAAACAGAGCTAATTCCGATATAACAGTACGGCGGGTGGTAGGTACTCCTACCGTGGGTACTCGTAGAGCGGCGGCGAGAACCGTTGTGGCAGGCACCGCTGGGTCACGCTGCTCCATGCTAGCGCGCATAGAGCCCGGTGCAGGGAGGGGTCCACCCCTCGTGTCAGCCGTCGGGCCCCCGCCCGTGGGGGCCCAACTCACACTCGGGCCGGCGATATGATTTCTGCAATGGGCGATTTTATGACAGCCCAAATTAAAAAGTAAAAATTAGTTCAAAAACACTCGATAGATGTCGTTTTATGAAAGCTGGGCTACTTATAAGCTGTAATAAATTCTACACTTTTACTTGTCTACCATAAGAATAAAATAATAGTATTTACTTACCTATTTATATTCAGGACATCCAGAACCTATTTCTATTTTGGAATAGAATAAATATCACGCAGCCATACACGTGCTCTTCATGAACCCGCCTTTTACTAAGCGCCATACTAATCTATGCTAAGCGCCATCTATGAAGTCATTTACGAACCAATTTCTTTTTTTTTTTTTGATCTCGGAAAATCGCCCATTGTGCACTTGTTGACTGCAATGATGGAACGTCACTTTCATAATTTCGCGTGAAATCTCAGTAAAGTCAACGGAATCCCCACCCAACTAGCCACTGAGGAACTGGCTTCTTCAGAATCTTATCTCTAAACTGGCGGAAGACAACAATGCTATAATATGACCAACCATATTGATTTAAACAATAGGTAAAGTTTCTCATTGTTCAAATTAACAAGTTACAATATTATTTCTCACTGCCAAATGAAGGAAAAATAACTGAAGTTAAGGCTGTATGTGCTACATCACTTTGTTTGTTGTGCTTCTTTGATAGAAGAAAAAAGAGTTTTGCGGGATTTACCGAATCGCTGCAAAATTTTATCAAAAATTTTAATTCTCGATTTCTCAAAAGTAGGTAGGTAGATAGAGAATGATAAAATGGAAATTGTTATCGCTCGTTAAATGTGTCGTCATTAGACGTCGAGTAGGTACTTAAGAAAATTCATTTTTTTCTCTGTAATAGTCGAGCTCTACAGGCGAAGTAAATGGTGTTATTGTCAAAAGTTGATTTTTTTAGAAAATAATATCAGTGAAGTGGTGCACTCCTCCTCAAAAATGGATGAACCCGAGACGAAGACATGTTCAAATTGGTAAGTTACGCAGGCAAGGTAAAGAAAATGTTGTGTCAATATTTATCCTATTTTTAACAACACACGTTAGCGAAGTATTTTTAGATTATTTGGAGCAGTGCGAGTTACAGCTGCTCCAGTATATTTTAGCGGTTGTTTACCTTACAAAACAACGATGCAAATAAAATTGTGTTTGGTTCTTCAAGTGCCTCACACACGCACCTATTATTTCCAACTTAATATTTATTTTCTTTGTTTGTCTCCATGTCCAGTCCATAGGTTTTGAGATTGTTTTTTTATTTATGTGGAGTAAAAGTAAACAACAAAAAAAGAAAACAGAACAGAAAACAACAAATTCAAACATGTAAGTTTGTAAACTTATGCCGTTTCTTAAAACATACACAAAAGTTTATGTGATATCATAAGGCTACTCAATGAATGCTGTCCTGAAAACTACTTAACTATTCCATGGAGCTTATTGTATAACTACAACATCTATCGCAATACCTTTTAAGTAGAAGCTTGTTGCTTTTCTAGTTTGATTATTAGAAAATTTGTTCTAAATTACAAACAAGCAAAACAATGTACCTACTTGTACATATATGGTGTTGCGATAGGTGTTGAAGTTCGACAATTAGCCCCCAGATTCTGTAGAATCTTTTAACTTTTTGAACATCAACATAATCAAATGTAGATAAGGTAAGTATATTGTCACTATACTGAGGACAACCAAACTATGTATTAACTGTTATTATATATTTTTCTAATGAATTAAATTGATGATTTTTTTGTGTGATAACTGTTAATCCATTGTGTGCTAATATACCTATGTGAACCTTGAATTGTCATGCCACAGATAAATGTTAATGATCCTATCATAGATATTACAATTAAATTACATTTTAGATTAGATTACTGGTACATACATTAATTAGAAAGTTACAAGGATCAAGCATTGGTCATGTGTCTAATTATATTACATCTTTTTATTTTTTTCTATTAGTTTGAAAATCATAATATAATAGTGTTTAGGCCTAGTATGAATGCATCCATCTCAAGTTATTTTTATAGATTTCATTCACTTCTAACAGCAATTCTAGCTACTGCTCGATAGCAGTAAAGTATGAGGGTAGTCGCCATCCCGATTATTCCCGATGAGTAATGAAACTAGCTACCTTTATCTTTGGTTGAATAAATGTTATTGCTATATTCTACAATTTTGTAGATGTTTCTTTTTCATCAAAAATGGTATTACAATGATAAATATTACTACAATCATGTTATACAAAGTAACAACTGGCATCAAGACACAATGATAGATAGTTTTGTAACTTTAACTATTTGTAATTGGAGGAAACAGCATGTGAGCCTTTCTCCATTTTCACAGTAAACGTGAGATCCCAGCGGTGAACTTCACAATCCATTCAGTGCACTGCGCCCGCAACATCCGGGTCTGCCCTGTCTGCAAAGAGCCGGTACCCGTGTCAGACCTCCAAGCGCACCATGAGCAGATGCATAAACTATGTAATATATTATCTATTCCATCTAAACCTTCTTTGTCCAAACCTGCTGGCCTTGATGTTTGTCTAGTAGAATCCTCCTGAAGAAATCATTCTTATAATTTATAATAAAATAAATATTTTTAAATTCTATATTGATAACTGATTAAGTAATTAATTATGTGTGTGCATGTGCGAATTGAATAGCATGGTAACTCTAAAACTCTTAGATGACACTTTTATTTCACTTGCTGCATGGCTATAGTGGAATGATTGCATAAAAAAACACTAATAAGAGTAACAATTTTATAAGTTATGGCATTTTGAAGGGGCTTATTACAATTGTTGTAATTTTTAAAGTAAGTTTAATATGTTTAGTAACTAATATAGTACTAATCTACTCGGTTCATTGTAATTAACTTAGATTATAGACTTATATAAAAGAAGGTGTGTGTAAATATGTCACTGTTGCTTCAGAATTCAAATAAAAAAATGACGCGTCAGCTAAGAAGTGTAGCATTTGTGACAAAATAAATCAACGTAAACATTTATCAATAAATGCTGAATGAAATAAACTTTTAAGTCTTACAATTTGTTACTTTTATTGGCACAAAAATCACAGATTATTGCCTTACTTACCTACTTTTAACTAAATGATTAGTGTGAAAAATATTTAAGCCAATAATTTATTATTATTATTAAGCAGTGGAGAAAAACTTTAGAAAATACTTTCATAAGAAGCGGAAAATCATGATTCCTTGGTATTTCAAGGAATAATGTTATTCCGCAATAGTTCTTTTAAATATTTTTTTCTGTTCGTGGGAATTTTTCTTTTTGAAGTATACACTGGTTATTGATATCTCTTAATGCATAAATTATCGTATTAAATGTCATAAATACCTTTGCGTCGTTGTAGCTTCCAAACACAGCCACACTGAGCGGGGCACCCCGCTCAACTGGCCATTCAGACGTTGTAGTCAAGAGCCCGTGAACCCCAGACCTTCGTTATTTTATAAAAGCTGAAAGTTTGTCAGCGCGTGCTCCCAACACAGGTAGAACGATGGACCAATATGAAGTTTGGGTTACCGTGGCTTTGGCAGGTAGACGGTACTAAAAGTGTGTAAAATACCGATCTAAAATCATCAAATAATAAAGTGTGATTTTTCGGTATTACCTTCAGAATATTATTAAAAATCACGTCATTCATTACCAGACACTTAACATCGTGGCAACCCCTTGCCAGACACCCTTAATGTTCATGAAATTATAATAATTCTACTTACGTTATAGTATAAAAGCTGATTTTATATAAAGTACTTGGGTAATAATTAGATGATGTTTCCTCACTAGCCAGACATATTTGATAGTTCCAACCCATATCAGACAAGCATGTAAACCTAAGAAGAGATTAGTGGTTAAAATGACTTATGCAATTACTCTTACCTGTGTTGGGACGGGAGCACGCGCTGACAAACTGGCTGCTTTTATAAAATAACAAAGGTCTGGGGTTCACGTCAGTGAAGAGTCATCTTGCTCTATTGTAGCAACAGAAATGGCGCCATTTTACTCAATTCAACAATGACACTCGCGCCATCTCGCGGCAAAACACCACTAATTCAATTCTGTCGATGTTTCTCCCAATGTAAATAGCCATTGTAAAAAAACATGCTTTTTCACTTCTTATGCAAGCATGCTTTTTTATTTATATTAACTAAAATGAGCAAAGTAAGAAACTTCAATATTGATAGTAATTAAATAAAGAAATTCAGTTTTTGATTCTACTATATTCTAAACTATATTATGTATCGTGTACTGCAGTATATACCCCTACCATGAGCTTTCTTATGTATGTCTCACCTTCTTCCTTTTAGTATGTACTCGCTTCATTGCAAAATCCTCTTTTATTGTGTTAATGCTAAGTACGAGTTTTTATGCTCAAAACCACTTTCTATTATCTATCTACTCGACCATTATCTACAGTGCTGAGTGTAAAAGCCTCCTTGCTTTTTCTTTCTATTGGGTTGAGCTTTATAGCAATCAATGTTTTATAATAATAAGCCATTTCTTTTTTTAATACAATATATCAGCTTTGTCATTTTTAAATAGAGTTTCATTATTCTGAGCAGACAAATCTTTCCAAAAGACTCGAAACAACATTTCTCTTAAGTCTTCTATAAGTACTTAATACTGCAGTTACCACTGATTTCCATGGCCAGTTCATTTTTGTGACATGATAGTCTTTTCTAGTATTTAGCGCTGTATTCTGCAATTTCCTGACGAACAGTATTGATCTTCAAAATAATTTTTAACTGACCTTTAAAATAAATTACATACTCAAAGACTATCCAATTAAAATTCGCAAAATGAATTATTTAATTAAAACTGAAAAAACGACGCATTTCTTTTTTTAATATTTTTGTTATGTTTAAAACAGTTGACCTGACCAGCCCTTGAAGTTTCTTGCGGTTTCTAGCAGTCGCCTTATACACAGTTGTGGTCATAGAATTAAGAATGGCTCGTACCGAAAACAATGTATGAAATCTATTTATAAATAAATAATTTAATAGTCTATTTTATATTATTTATTAATGCCAATACTCACCTACCAAATACCAATACAATTTAGAACCATATGATATTGCGTTCCTAATTATTTGTCCAGCGGCCAGTACATTGCAAAAACATGTCTTGTTTGTTTAATGCCTCGAAACATGATAAAAGTTTTTTGATTTGTAAAAAATATTCTGAGTTTGAAGTATATTAATTTATTGTGTATGTATTAGTCATGATAGTACTTTTTTACGTGATTAAAAGTAATTAAGAATAAATCAGTACAAAGTTATTTGAACTAGATTTCATAAAATTGAATTGAATACTACCCGTTCCAAATATATGACCACATCTGTATGTTAATGCGCCTTTAACACATTAGTTCTGTTAGCCCATTCTGTAATCTAAAATGACTGTGTAAGTGATGATTCATCGCATATATCGCCATCCCTTTCTAACTGTACTCAAGCAGAGAGTGAGTGTGAGTTAGGTTTTAGAATACGAGCCTAAGAGTGGGTTCACGTCAGTAAGTCTTAATTGAGCTATGGGGGATTGAACCACGATTTCTCGCGTTAAGCCCTCTGAACTGTGTGCCATAGCTTAATTAGTTGGTGACCATAGTGTGGTTGTTGGCAGTGCCGTGCAAGAAGTGCGGCGAGCAGGTGTGCGGCACCGACCTGGAGGACCACGTGCGGGACTCCTGCGCGCACACCATCCAGACCTGCAAGTGAGCACCACATTTGTTATTTGGCGTCCACCCAGCAAGCCACTTAAAGGCCGGCAACGCGCCTGCGATTCCTCTGGTTTTGCGGGTGTCCATGGGCGGCGGTGATTACTTTCCATCAGGTGACCCGCTTGCTCGTTTGCCTCCTTCTGCTATAAAAAAAAAAACCAATAGGTCATCGTGCGACGTGAGATTGCGCTGCTATCGGCCGAAGCCGGCTATTGGAGCGATCTCATTGGTTGAAGCATGGCGTAGACAGCAAGTGGCGGTGATTGCTTTTTGTGCAGGTGAC
Organism: Scoparia ambigualis; assembly: GCA_963921215.1. NCBI lineage: Eukaryota > Metazoa > Arthropoda > Insecta > Lepidoptera > Crambidae > Scoparia > Scoparia ambigualis. The sequence continues at coordinate 30,214,364 of OY992519.1, read as the reverse complement.
CTGCTGGTTCGTTTGCCAGCTCTTGAATAAATAAGCTGGGTGCGCTCATTAAGAAAAAACCCATCTACTCTCTAAGGCTGAGTCCTGAGTCACGGCGCATCGCGCAGGCGGATTGCGGAGCGTAGGAATAAAGTATGTAGGCGCGCACGCTCACAGTTAGGACAGGTTCTTACACGTCGAGTATTTGTTTCGTGCGCGGCGGATTCCGCCTGCGCGATGCGCCGTCACTCAGGACTCAGCCTTAGGTGTCGTAAAAGGCGACTAAAGACTGCCCATAAATCCAACAGCATGAAGCGGCGATGGGCCCACCGCCTATCAGGCTCAGCACACGAGCAGTGTTATTTGGTGTGCCGCTCTGCGTTTGCGGTCCTCATTGCCCGGTCTCTGCCTAACCCGGGAATAATATTCGTCAGTGTATGTGTAGGGTTCACACCCGTACACCCTTTAGTTGATAATTATTGGATAATAGTAATAAAAGAGTTGCTTAGGTTGATAGTAGTTATATTGTCCAAAATACTTAATTGATTATTTGCTATATGATATGATAGATGCGATTGATATATGAGTACACGTAATTACCGCGCGGGGCGTTATTGTGAACTAAGTAAAAAAGCTAATGAATTAATTTATGCTGAAATGCACTTTGTACGGTCGCACCGTACATGCTCCCGACCGAGAAGATGAGAAATGAGATGTATGACGTAATTTTACAAGGTAATAAACAATTTTGTTTAAAATTAGGTACAAATGGTAATCCGACTCGAAGGACCATAAAGATGTATGGTTCACACCGTACACCCTTTAGTTGACAGTTATTGGATGATAGTAATAAAAGAGTTGCTTAAGTTGATAGTAGTTCTAAAGTCCATAACACTTAATTAATTATTTGCTATAAGTATGAGAATATGATAGATGCGATTGATATATGAGTACACGTAATTACCGCGCGCGGCGTTATTGTGAACTAAGTAAAGAGGCTAATGAATGAATTTATGCTGAAATGCACTTTGTACGGTCGCACCGTACAGTATGTATATATGTACCCAGTATTAAAATCGGGTGGATAAATATAAAATCCAACTCTTGCTTTAGGTGGTTTATTCACAACACTTCAGTACAATGCTAAGAACGTTGTTATATTATTCAAACATTAAATACGAATACATAACATAAGCTCACTTGAATTGACCATCTAACCTTATATCTAACAACGAGTCCGTTCCAATCTTTTTTAAAAGTGAGTGACCGCCGCATGTCGGTCGGCGGGAACAATGATCATAGACGTCATATACCAAAGAGGTCAAATCAGCAACACTAGATTTATGGAATCATTTAACAATCTTAAATTAATATGAATAATAATTATGACAATAACTGTATTAAAATAAATGAATGCTAACAGTCGGCCTTTCCTGACAATTTCACGTCCCGTGAAAACAAAATGCAAAATACACACAACATAATAAATTAAAAATTACAATTAGGTCATTTGAAAGGTAGACCGCTGGTGAATATACATAAGTGATGAAAGAAATCTATCAAATCTACTTATATTTATTTGTACATTACATATTTTGACAGTATCATCTTATTGTTCGACAAGAGTCTGCTAAATTTTTTTTTAATGTAATTTACATAATTTTATAATTGAATTGTCTTAGCACCCTGCATGTCTACCACAATATTATTTAAGTATATATTTACACCTACCACACTGACACCCCATACATGTCGTCAATGTGTATTTAATCTAATTATTATTTAAGTATTCTTTTTAAAATAGCGTTGTTGTAACTCTCCGCACGTCTACAACACCGCCATTTTATTATCACAATGAAGCCCCTTACATGTCTTCAATGTGTTTAAAATTAACTTATCTATCACTTTTAAGAACTTATTGCTGTAGTCCCCTGCACGTCTACAACAATATAACCGTAACATGAACTTCGATACTTATTAAGTATCAAGAATACTTATAATAATTGTTGTGGCCCCCTTCACGTCCACACCAATTATTTCACAAAAAATTGCTGTAGCCCCCTGCACGTCTACAACAATATAACCATAACATGAACTTGGTCACCTCTAAGTATCAAGAATACTTATAATAATTGTTGTGGCCCCCTTCACGTCCACACCAATTATGTTCACAAAAACCGAATCAACTCATTGTAACTTTCTAACTTTAACATTAACATAATAAATACATCAAATTTTCTTTTCGGTTTAATGATTTTGGTAACTTAAAATAACTAGTAACTAATGTGTAACCAATCAAAAATAGACTATGCATCGTCGTCAGTGTTTGACTCATCGACATCACTGGTTCTGTTAAAAACCAGCCAAGGGTGTATTTTATCAACTGAGAATATACCGCTGAATTGTTTATTACCTTTGTGAGATAGCGGAGTGTCTGCTACTACATACCTATCTTTATCCAATACTTTTGTTATACGGTATGGACCCCTAAGTTTTGGAATCAACTTGCGACTTTTACCAGTAGACGGAATGTCTCTTTCGATGCGCACCAGCTCACCTACCTTGTAACTAACGTTCTTTCGCTTTTTATCAAAGTTTTCTTTTTGTTTCTTTTGATTATTTATTATATGCTCGGATATTTCATTCCTAATAACATCTATATCGGATTGACAAGGTTCCGTTTCATCATGCGTACTTAGTTGTAATAACGAATCTGACGGGCCCCTTGTATTAGTACCAAATAATGCCTGGGCAGGAGTTTTCCCTATGCCTTTATTGTGGGTATTGTTTAAACCCCACTGAACTTCAGAAATACATTCATCCCATGAATTTTCTGGTTTGCCATGATTGCTTGCTGTCAAAGCAGCCAAGACAGTGCGATTGTAGCGCTCGACTTGACCATTTGCACGAGGTGTCGCTACAGCATTCATAATATGTTTGACCCCTAACAATTCTAAATACTTTTTGAATTTGTTGGCAGTGAATGACGTACTCCTGTCGGATATAAGACGCTTGGGTACTCCGAAAGTGTGGAAATAATGTTTCATAGCTCTTAGTGAATGTATGCTTTTAGTGCTTTTTACTGGAGTCAAAACAATGAACTTAGTGAACGCATCTATAATTAGAAGTAAATACGAGTTCTTCTTTTTACTGCGTACAAAGGGACCCAGGTGATCGATGTGGGTAGTATGAAAAGGTCGGTCGACTTTTTCTATAGGGTGTACCTCCCCAGCCTTTTTACCTGACGGAACTTTGGCATACGCGCACTCTAAACAGGAGTTTACATACTTTTTAATAAACTTTCTCATCTTAGGAAACCAATAATCATTTTTTATTTTATAGTATGTTTTATCGAAACCAAAATGTCCTATATCGTCGTGATTAGCCTTTAACACGTGCCACCTAACTCCCTTCGGTACTACCCATCGATCACCCTCAGTCGTTTTTCTATAGAGTAAACCTCGTTTTAAAACAAAACTGTTTTTAATATCTATAATAGTGTCAGTATCTTTATCATTTAATATATTAGCAATTCGTTGTAATTCCGAGTCATTCTGCTGCACAGTACTTATCCAATTTACATCTATGGTTCGTACTTCAAGAGAATTTGGACCGGTTTCGATGGGATTACGACTAAGAGCGTCGACATGGGACATAGTAACACCGGGCTTATAAATAATTTTAAAGTTATACTCTTGTATAGCACTCCACCACCTAGCAACTCTAGGCAGCATGTCACGTTTTTCAAAAGTTGCTCGGAGTGAGTTGCAATCAGTGACAATAGTAAAAGGAATTCCTAATAAATATACTCTGAACCGTTGCAAGGAAGTTACTACAGCCAAGGTTTCTAAGTCATATGAGCTAAAACGGGATTCTTCTGGTGACGTTTGTCTGCTATAATAGGCTACAGCATTAAAAGGAGTTTCTTTGCTGGGTCTTTGCATAAGGATACCCGCTACTCCCATTTTAGATGCATCTGTATGTAATTGAGTTTCGTAAGCTGGATTATAAAAAGCAAGAATGGGTCTGTCTATCAAATGCCCTTTTAAAGTATTAAATGCGTTTGTCTCTATTTCGCCCCAATGCCACTTGGAATCCTTCTTCAACAGTTGCGTCAATGGCTTTGCAATACTTGAGAAGCCTCTAACAAATCTACGAAAGAAACTAGCTAATCCTAGAAATTGTCGAACTTTATGTTGATCAGTAGGTATTGGAAAGTTTTCGACTGCCTGTATTTTTTTTGTGCCAGGTCTTATTCCATCCTCACTAATTTCAAATCCTAAGTATTCTATGGATTGCATGAAAAAATTACATTTTGGTAATTTTAGAGTTAAGCCTGACTTAAGAAACAGTAAGAGAATGTCACGAAGCTTCTGAAAACCTTCTTCCACTGTTCTTGAAGGAATTATTACGTCATCCATGTATGCGAATGCATCCTTAAATCTAGCATTACCAAGAATATTATTGATGGTTCTTTGGAATGTTGAAGGGGCATTGGCTAATCCAAATGGCATTCGGGTGAATTCATAATGCCCATCGGGCGTTACGAAAGCAGTAAGAGGTTTTGAGGATTCGGTTAACGGGATCTGATAGTATCCTGACGCCATATCTAAAGACGTGAAGAACTTATAACCGGACAAATTATCTAGCTGATCATCTATCCTTGGCAACGGGTAATGTTCTTTTACGGTCTTCTTGTTGAGTGAACGAAAATCTACGCACAGACGGTAATCGCCTGTTTTCTTACGCACTAGTAAAATAGGATGTGCATATTCAGACGTAGATTGTCTTACTATACCCGAATCTTCCAATTCTCGGACGATATCACGAACAACCTGTCGCTCACAGTGAGGAAGCCGATAGGGTCGGTAAACCACTGGGGTAGTATCATCAAGATTGATTTTCATTTCAGTGTCAGTTACACAACCTAACTCATCGACAGAAAAAGCAAAGCATGCACGAAATTCATTCAACAAGTTTGTAAGTTTATCTAATTCTTGTTTACTTAGATTTTCGTTCACTTTTATCATCTCTTGTGTCACTGCTGAACGAGTACTATTTTCAATATTATCAGATTCTACTCTACTGATGTGCAATATAGAAATTTCATTCAAAGGGAGTGCACGAGCAATAAGGATGTTCTTATTTAATGTAAATTCTGAACTGTTTAAACTTTTAATAAAAATATACCCGATCCCATTTGTTAACTTTATGATACTTTGTATTATTTCATATTCATTAGTGGGTTTATGAGATACACAAGACTCTAAATATAAATCGCCATCAAACGCTGGTGTAGAATGAACACTCACTTTAGTCAATTCTTTAACAGTAACGGATTCTGAAATGTACAACTTAATTTTCCCAACCTCTTTAGTCAATCGAGATGCAAATTTAAGGTTATCTTTTGTTTTGAAAACTACAATATGCTCCTGTTCAGTAAATGTTTGCCCGACTAGAAGCGATACACTCAGAAAGTGATCAGGTACTATAAGAATTTCAACGGATCCTACTACAGAGTCTAATTCAATGGGAGCTGCGCACTTGCCTAAACAATTGACCATGGAGTCACCAAATCCTCTCAAGACCGGTAAATCAATAGTAGACCACGTTACAAATATTTTCTTGGCCACAGATTCCTTTATCATGGTACACTGACTTCCAAAGTCAACAAAACAATCTAATATATGACCATTTACCATAACAGACTTAAAATATTTTTGATCATTATTCTGTTCTTGTGAGATACGTAAGACGGTTTTGCTTGAAGTAGCCTCTGTTCGTTTTGGACAGTCAGTCGCTAAATGACCCACCCTATGGCATGCGTCACATCTTTTAATTGGTTGCTTACACTTAAAGTATGGGTGACCCTCTTCACCACAGTTATAACACTTGGGGTTCTTAAACTCAGTACCTGATTGAGCAGACTTAACAATCTTATGCCGTCGGTTTTCGGAAATGCTGGTTTGTGAGTACACTACAGGTTTTTCATGTCTTTTATTTACTTTTACATTTCTAAGAAAAACCAAAAGTTTATCAGGTTCTGTAAATTGTGCCGCTTCTGCACTTGTTCTCACAGACCTATCCTCAACGCCAAACAAAATACAGTCTATAGCGTTTTTACCAAATATATTACAGCGATTTAACAAAACCATTTTCTCGTAATAATATTCCTCTAAAGATTCTCCAAATCGAGCCTTACAAGCAAGCATTTCCGTCAACAATTGTCCGTAATTCTCATCACTAGGAAAAGCTAATCTTAATTTGTCCTGCCATTCGCTCCATGAAAACAACAGACTTGGTAAACCTTGGTACCACCTTTGTGCTAAGCCAACTAATTTAGGCAATGCATAATGGATAATTTGTCGTTCGGTCCAATTATAAATAGATGCAGATTCGTTTACTTTCAAAATCCATGTGTCAATAGTCTGATTCCGTTTTGATGGATCGAATTCAGGAATAACATTCATAACCGGAAAACGATCCACAATAGTATTACTATCTGATTTTATGCCTTGAATAATTTCTTTAAAAGCCGTGATTAATTCGAAAGAAGTGCTCGTCGTACTTACTGGTGGCACCGCCGCAGCTGCAGCGCTTCGTGATGTAACCTGGCTGGCAGCTCTCTGGTTCCTCAGCTCATGTGCATCGCTCAGCTGTTCCAAGTTCCGGGGCTCAGGTGCACGCGGCGGCGGCGGCAGCGGCGGCGGTGTATCAGCGGTACGCCGTGATGTACTCCGTCTACTACGTCTATGTCTCCTTTCTGGTCGCGAACGTTTCTTCTTACGCGAACGCAGGTCCCTGTAGCGTCGCGAGCCTTCTCTTTCTGACTCTGATGACTTAGAACTTAAAGAGTCATCACGACTCATCGTTCGCTTGCGAGATTTCCTCTCTTTTCCCATTTGCACTGAAATGTTTTAAAAATAATGCAAAAGTAAATGTTGTTAATTGCATTATTTAATTAATTAAATATGCATAGAGTTTCAGAATATTTAAAAGAAAAGTATCCTAAATCCATGTCGAATTTTTGTATTCAAATATCACACATTGTTAAAATCAATAAAAGGGAACACAATTTATAAGGAAGAAAACGCATCTTAAGTTTACCACCCTTTCCCTTCTAAAACTAATCTCAAAAGTAAGTAGTCATACCATCCTTCTAATTTTGTATGTACAATAAAGTATATTAATACTGTCAGGTATATTGACTCACATCCTCTTTGGTATAATTATTCCTCAAAGTAACATGTTAAGCTATGATTGTTCCACCAAATCCTCAGAACAATAACTAATATTGTTCTGAGACCAAACCATAGGATTCTCTGTCTACGCAAATCATACTATTGAATTCTCTTTGCTATCTACTTTATGAACTACAAGAATTTATCAAGGTAAGTACCTGCTAAGATTTTCCAAAATTAAAAATTAAGTAAAAACTCAGTGATTTTACCAAAGGATGAATGCAATATTGTTTTCGTTGTTTGTTAAACATTTTTTTGTAACACTTAATTGTCGTCGATTGATAATTAATGAATCAATTTAGAAAATCATTGTAATTTGCATTCCGTTCTGCCTTTATAATTAATTTAAGTACCTACATTTAATTTACAATAATTTTTATTTTATTACATGATTTACGTACCTTTATGGGCGTCGCACCCTTCACCAAGCTAATTAAATAGCACTCGATGTGATCCCACTTCTGAACTATTAAAATCGGGTGGATAAATATAAAATCCAACTCTTGCTTTAGGTGGTTTATTCACAACACTTCAGTACAATGCTAAGAACGTTGTTATATTATTCAAACATTAAATACGAATACATAACATAAGCTCACTTGAATTGACCATCTAACCTTATATCTAACAACGAGTCCGTTCCAATCTTTTTTAAAAGTGAGTGACCGCCGCATGTCGGTCGGCGGGAACAATGATCATAGACGTCATATACCAAAGAGGTCAAATCAGCAACACTAGATTTATGGAATCATTTAACAATCTTAAATTAATATGAATAATAATTATGACAATAACTGTATTAAAATAAATGAATGCTAACACCAGGTTCTGCGAGCTGGAGCTGCCGCGCCACGATCTGCCCGCGCACGAGGCGTACTGCGGCGTGCGCACGGAGCAGTGCGCCGACTGCCGCGAGTGGGTCATGCTCAAGTACCGGCAGCTGCACCTCGACTCCAACCACGGCTTCCTGAGGCTGGACGACGGTGAGATTGCACACTTTTTATATAACGTCATTATCATTACATAGAACGAGTATAAAATAAGTCGCCGTTTTTTAGATCAACCTTTCCAAAACTGTCAAGTTTCTCTAATCGATATTGATCCTTATACCCGTGATAAAGTAATAAAGTTAAGTGATACATTTCAAGATTTATTGAAAAAATATTACGTTTTGTTGAGGGTTGATCTGGTGGTGTCTGTACATAATAATGTGTTAATATTTTGTAGAAAATGGCTGAATTTATTTAAAAGTTTCTTAGTTATCGCGAACGAAATCGCGGGTGTGTCGCTAGAAATACTTATAGAAAAACCTTTGTATAACCTTACTTGATAAAGAAGGGTGCGAAAGTAGGCACCCGGGCTCACTTCGGGCCCATGAGACTCTCAGACGTTAGGCGAGCTCTAGCGCGCCTCGCTTCGAAGCATTCAGCCGGACCAGATGGTACACCCTCATACAGCCCTCAACTTTTGGGATTGTCGGGCTGTGCTGGTGGATCCGTTGTTGCACTTTTTCGGTAAATGTATTAAAAGCGCAACCTTGCCTGATCGATGGAAACTCACCAGAGTTGTGCCAGTGCCGAAAGGTAGCGGGGGTTCAACGCCTAGTGACTTCAGACCCGTAGCAGTCCTATGCTCTCCAGCTAAAGTGTTCGAGGCGGCTATACACAGCTGCCTGTACCCTCAGGTAAGCTCTCATTTGTCCAACGCGCAGCATGGCTTCCGTCCTGGGCGGTGGACAACTGGGAACTTACTGGATCTGATGACACATCTAATACCAGCTGTGGACGCTGGACAGCAGGTGGACGTAGCTTACTTCGACTTTAGGAAGGCGTTCGATGTAGTCGATAACGATGTCCTTTGTAAGATGGCGTGTGTGGGCTACACCCCTCACACATTGTCGTTTTTGTTAGTTATCTGCGGGAACGTCGCGCGTCGTCAGTTTGTCGACTGCAACGGGCACTACTCTCAACCCTACCCTACTATTAGATCTGGGGGTTTAGTCGCAGAATGTCCAATTCGCAAAATGTCCAGCGGTCGCAAAAAGTTCAATTCGTCATTATTTATTTAATTTGTCCGGCACAATAAAAATAACTCGTGGATACCGTTTTATTGTGCCGGACAAATTAAATAAATAATGACGAATTGAACTTTTTGCGACCGCTGGACATTTTGCGAATTGGACATTCTGCGACTAAACCGATCTGGGGTCAGTCAGTGTAGTAATCTAGGACCTTTACTCTTTATTCTGATGATAAATGATTTATCTAATGTAGTTAATAGTTGTACACCATTATTGTTTGCAAATGATTTAAAACTAGTTTATGAAATTAAAGACAAGTCCGATTGCGACTCCGTGCAGCATGACATTGATATTATAGTCTTAGAATGGGACCTAACTAATAACTTTACTTTAATGTCTCTAAATGCTCAATGTTGTCCTTTAGCCGATCACGCGCTCCGATCCATCGTCAATATCAGATGAATGGGGAGCCGCTGCAACGTGTTGAGGTTAGGGACTTGGTCTTTCCACGTTAACAACGCAAATAGCACGTGAGGAGATGAAAAAACCCCTAATTAGTTTATCTATGTATCTAATGTAATCAACGCATATTTACCCGCTGCTAAGTATAGGACTCTTCTTATTCACTCCATTTGTTTCAGTCCCGTGCCATCCAGCTATTACTTAACTTATTAAACCCTCTGCAGACCCGGCCCCGCCTAAGAAGGAGGCGGCCAAAGTGACCCGAACACCAATAGCAAACATTCCCGCTGCAACCAGCAGTGCCACCGCAGTCGCCGGCCCTTCCACCAGCGAGATCAGCCGATCCTCCTCCAGCAGCGCCAACGGCTCCTCCGCGTCTAGCATCAATAGCGATGTCACTGGAAACAACAACCCAGAAACCAGGAATTTGAGGAATTTGTTAACCGGCGTAGGAACTGCGAATAGGAATATAAGAGCGACAGAGGCAGCCTCTACCAGCTCATCAACTGCTAAGAAGACTGAAGGACATAAGAACATTAATCAGATCAGGGAGAGGGCGGAGGCGCGGCACCGGGCGATGCTGGCGGCTCCAGGCTCTAGCCAAGAGCAGAAGCTCTGCTCGAAGAGGACCAACGACCAGCCCCAGGTCAACACCAATGTCAAGGATGCCTCTAAAGATTCGCAGAAGAAAATGTAAGTGCTTTTTCTTTGTTAAAATCATCTTAAATACTTTAACTTGCTGTTATAAATGCGAAAGAATGGATGTTTGTTTGTTTGTTTGTTCTTCTTGACGACTATGGAGTAAAGTGAAATTATGGTTTAGTATGTAGTTTTTTTGGTTAGGTTGCTGGTTTCACACCCAGAGGTCTCGGGTTTCCCAGCAATTGGGTATTGGTTTTTGGTTTGGTGGTATAAGTATTGTATTGGCTTGACAAGACTCGGCCTTGCCAGCTTGTTTACTTATTTAATGTAAACAATTGTAATTCTTAATACAATATAATAATTTAGCGCATAGTACAAGTAACTTAAAAATACGTAAATTTTCACAATTTCGTGCAGTATCCCCTTAATGTAAAATGGTAACCCAGATAATTGGCTTATATTGATATCCCCTTGTGCGTCACGAACCTCCTAAAGGATGCCAACAATTGAATTTCTATTGTGTCTACCTTACGACAGCTAAGCTAAGGGTGCCTTTCCACTGAGGCGGGGCTGAGCGGAGCGGAGCTGAATTGACCAATCACGATGCTCGAAATCTTCTGGAGCGGAGATTTCGACCATCGTGATTGGTCAATTCAGCTCCGCTCCGCTCAGCTCCGCCTCAATGGAAACCCGGCCTAATACTAGTATACACCCTTAATTTTTATTCGTTTAAAAGAAATTAAGAGTAAGTTCCACTCATGAAACTGAACAACTTTCCCCAAGAAACCTATTTTCAAAATTGACAAAAGAATTTCGACCTTCCATACAAAACTGTCCGAACAGCTGAGGACAATTTGTGCTGTGCTGATTTTTGCACGTAGGTTTCTTGGGGAAACTTGTTCAGTTTCATGGGTGGAACTCACCCTTAATTTTTTTTAAACGAATAAAAATTAAGGGTGTATACAGTCGTGGTCAACTAATTAGGGACATTCAAGATAGTGAAGAGCAATAACCGGTTATGTACATATAAATATAAAACCCTATTGATTTTTCAGCACCTATTATTTGCATAATTTGGTCCGATTACTATACTATAAATGGCTGTAAATAAGAGAATAATTAAATAGAAAAAAGTATTTAATATCAAAGGTTGAACATGTATTAAATTTTAAGGTATAATTATGTAGCTGGACATTTAATTAAGGACAGTAAAGTATAATGATGAATAGAGTTAAACAAAACGAATAATCTCCAGTATTATAATATTTTTAAAAGCTCCATTTTATTACGTGTAAAATCAGTACCCAGTAGCAAAACCTTTGTTAGTAATTACCGCTTGACACCGATGTGGCATAGACATTATCAGTTTCTGACATGTTTCGATAGGAATGTTTGCCCATGCCTCACAAAAAGCTTGATTAAGTTGATCTAAAGTTGTGGTACGATAAGTTGAAACTTTTTTCTTGATTTCGTGCCAAAGGTGCTCAATTGGGTTGAGGTCCGGGCTATTTGCTGGCCAATCTAGCACCGATACTGACTGACTGGTAAGAAACGACTTGACTGAACGGGCGGTATGTTTCGGGTCGTTATCATGCTGAAACGTCCATATAATAAGGAGATGCTCCTCAGCATAGGGAAGCATAGTTTCCTCCAATATTGTTTTGTATTGATGTTGGTCTAAGTTACCCTGAACTTTTCTCACAGGTCCCACTCCACGTCCAGAAAATGAACCCCAAATTTTAATGTTTCCACCGCCATGTTTCTCCTGCTTTTTTGTGAATCTTGGATTCATTTCCGCTTTTACAGGACGCCGTACGTATTGCCTTCCATCTGAAGAAATTAAATTAATCTTGGTCTCGTCAGAGAATAATACATGTTGCCATTGGGCGTAGGTCCAATGTCCATATTTACGTGCAAACGCCAAACGAGCATTTCTATGTTCTTTCTTCAACAACGGTACTTTGCGAGCCACTCTTCCGAACAACCCTGCTTCTACCAGACGTCGTCGAACGGTCCTCGCTGATACACCGGCTCTTTCGTCTGCCCCAAACACTTCGTGTTTAATTAAAATAGAGCCTAGAAACGGATCTTTCTTAGCTAACCTGGTTATCATTCTATCTTCTTGCGGAGTTGTTTTTCTCGATCTTTTTGTCCTGGGCACATTTAAAGCTGTGTTATTGCGCCTGAAATGTTGCACTGCATTGCATACCATAGTTTTTGAACAATTTAAATGTTCTGCTATCCCTCGGTATGACCAACCACGCTCGACAAACTTCATGATAATTGTTCGTAGTGTTGGATCGCAACTTTTATTTTTGCCCATATTTCTTCAAAATAATTCTCAAAACTTAAAATTAAAAATCTGGATTGCCGCCAAAACTACCACAAAACAATAAAAGAAGAAATAAAAAAGTATTGAGATTCAAATTTTGAAAATAGAACGCAATATCTCAGTGTCCCTAATTAAATGGCCAGCCAGCATTCTTTGAACAAATAGCACACTGATAATCTATCAGCTATACTGTAAAGAGGTTTAATGTTTAAGAAGTTGTTATTGTTTGTATAATCGGGCACATCAATGACTAATTATACTTACGTGTAAAAGATATGGAATATTGTTAAGACTCGTTGGAAAATAAAAAATAAATTCACAATTTGGCTTAACTAGAGATTGTCCCTAATTAGTTGACCACGACTGTATATCGTGATCAGGTTCCACAAGAAGCGCCAAGCGCCGCGCCCCCCCGCGGACGCGCGCCGCGACCTGCCGTACTACAGCGCGATGCAGCGCCAGCAGGACGAGGCGCGCCGCCGCCAGCACCAGACGGCCATCAACCTGGCGCAAGGTACCGCGCCATGTCACGTCACCACAAGCCTGAACTTAGCTCCAAGGCCCTTCTTACATTACCATACTCCCAATAGGCCATCCTACAATCGCTTACCAATAGAATACTCGTTCGCAACTAGAGGAGTAGTAAATAAATTGGGCATTCTGGCTCACAAAGTTGTGTCCTCACCGCTCGCCGTGCTCGCTTCGTCGTCGCTCCGCGACGACGTTCGCACACAACTATTGTGCGCCAGAACGCCCAATTTTTACTACTGTCGTAGATAACAAACAAAAGTATTACTTACCATGTTTAAAGTTTTTTTCTAGAAGTATATGTTTAGGTTGGTATAAAAAGATTTTGAATGAACGTACCTACGAGTTACAAAAACGTAAACCATCTTTATGAAGTAATAAACTAATCACTAAGTTGATCTTTTCGCAATTCGATGGGCCGCAAACAATACAGCGAATAGTATTTGATATAAGGTACCATGGCGTTTTGGAGCGTTTGATGACGTAGGACAGATGCATTCCAATTTCAATGATTTTTTGTTTAACAAATTTCTTAATTAAATTGACTGCAGTGTTTCACAGATTTCAAAAAACTACTTAAAATATTAAATGTAACTTGTAAAAATCAAAACATTCGGGATTTTATAGATCAAGGTTCCAAAACAGTTTCTAAGGAAACTCAAACCTAATTATATTACGACGAGATAAAACATAATTTACCATCACAAACTTCGAACCGCAGTAAATCGATACAAAAAAGATTTAAGAAATATGTAGTTAAAAATAGCGCGACATTTTATTACTCCTTATAATTTTTTATAGTTTTAATATTAATTTCTAAATACTTCTTTTACAATTCATATTTTAGTGCCAATAACGGATCAAATATACCTAAAACGTTTTATTTATGCAAGGTAAATCATTCAAGCTCAGAGCAAATTTACTTTAAGACTAAATATTCGATAATAAAATAAATTAAAAAGAAAAAAACAGGTATCGGTAACTGTATCTTTTCCTCCAAAGTTAAAGTGCATCCCTTCGTCGGGAATTGTGAAGACGTCCTACATAATGTACTTATGTATCCCAGACAATGCTGAGCACTTGACTCTTACACGACAAATCAGACTTGAAGTAGGTTACGTAACACTATAGTATTTTTAAATAGTTTTAAGTATTATTTCCTTCAAGTTACAATGCATCCCTTTGTCGAGAAACGTGAAATGAGCCCTACAAAACAGACTTTAAGATTTTCTTAAAACTGAGATGTATCCTGGACTTGCGAGGCACATGGCTTTTCACAACATAGCAACTACAAAGTACTCAATACTGTTATTTCTTTCAAAGTTAAAGTGCATCCCTTCGTCGGGAATTGTGAAAGCGTCCTACATAATGTTCTTATGTATCCCAGACAATGCCGGGCACTTGTCTCTTACACGACAAATCAGACTTGAAGTAGGTTACGTAACACTATAGTGTTTTTTAAATAGTTTTAAGTATTATTTCGTTCAAGTTACAATGCATCCCTTTGTCGGGAAACGTGAAATGAGCCCTACAAAACAGACTTTAAGATTTTCTTAAAACTGAGATGTATCCTGGACTTGCGAGGCACATGGCTTTTCACAACAAAGCAACTACGAAGTACTCAACACTGTTATTTCTTTCAAAGTTAAAGTGCATCCCTTTGTCGGGAATCGTGAAGGCGCCCTACATAATGTACTTATGTATCCCAGACAATGTTGGGCACTTGACTCTTACACGACAAATCAGCCTTAAAGTACGTAATACAGTATACCAATAGTCTTATTTTTTCTTTCAAGTTACAATGCATCCCATCGTTGGAAAACAAAAATGCTCAGTTTTAAGAAGGAGGTTCTTAAAATTCTGATCTACGAACTGTTTTTTTGTTATACCTAACTGTTAAATCAAATTTAATGGTAACCAAATTTATATTACATAGTTATTTAATTGTTGGTTGACAGAGCTTACAAAGGTCGCGATATTTTTGAATGTGTTATTAAAATTAAGGAAAAACACTCACCTGATTACACTTTTCAGAAGATTTATCACTTGTTATCACAATCGCCAAGTAACAACGTATCAATGTATCCTTCATTGTGAAGCAAAAAGTTCTACAAAACTGTCTATAATTTTTTAAAACAGATGTATCCCGGTTTCCGAACCATGTATGCAAATGTCAACCATCGTCGTTGACGACCACTGAAGACTAAAATTTTATTTTATTTCTTACTTACAAAGTATAAAGTACACTGCGAGCTTAGCTTACTTCGCTCAGTATAGCACGCAAAATAACATAGCCATTCATAGTTCACAGCCGTTTCATAGCTTGCGGTGGACGTTGCGATTAATGCGCCTTATAAAATGACGACGGTGTAATTTCATGAGAACGATAATGATTAACTTGCTATTTTTACATAGGTGCAAACAAAGCATCAGCTCTGTGGGAATAACTTGTAACCAACTTGATAAAAAAGGAGGTTCTCAATTCAATGCAAGGTTTTATTTATTAATTATTATTTTTTAAATATTGTTAAATAATATATTCAATTAATAACAGCCGCTGTGGTCTCAGACCCAGAGGTCCCGGTTTCGATTCCCAGGGCACAATGTTGTGTTCGGTTTGGTTGGTGGTATAGTTTGTTTTAAGTCCGCCTGGCTAACTTAGTATATAGATGGTAGTCCATCTTACCTAGGTCTTGCGCATAGCAACAATGTTATCTGCATTGTTGTGTTCCATCATTTAGAAGTAAAATAGCCAGTGCAAAGATGTAATTTTTTTTATAAATATACATAAACATAGAAAAACACCAAGACCCGAAATCAATTTTGAAAAACAGTTTTTTCCAAACTGACCCGACCGGGAATTGAACCCAGAGATGGCGCGACGCCAAACCCGGCGCGCTAACCACTCGGCCACGGAGGTCGTCAAGTCAATATATTCAATTCTATGCTAAAACATAACACACAGACAAGTACATACACAAAACATACAATAATATTACATGTACCTACTTACTAATATTATTATTATTTGGACTTTATGAGTAAGTAGGTACACCTACCTAAGTTTTTTTGGGAATCGAACTTAGCACTGCTATTTACCTAAGCTTATTACTACACGTAACTGGTTTTATAATTTATATTTTGATGACACTTTATTTTAATTACTTCATAATTTGTAATTCGATGAAGTGATTGTTGGTCACACGTTATTGCTGATTTAGATATCTACGAATGTGTGCATAATTGCACACATTTTTCGTGTATCTGTATTTGCCAAATTTTGTATAAATAAAGTTTCCATAAAATACATTAAATCAATTACGATCGACTTGTCATCAAGCACGTCTACCTATTGCTGCCTGCAGTGTTATTTCCGTCACCATTGTTCTTCACATCAAGTGCGTCGACATAATGTTCGTGAGTCAATAATATTTTACTGTTTTTTTTTTCATTTCATTATAATATATTTATTTATTGGTATTATTTACAATGATTGTACGATGGTTGACATACAGACCTATAATTTATTTTCCGTTCGTGTCTCTACAGATCTGAACACGAGTACAAGAAACGGCTCGCCGCCGCAGCTGTCCTAGACTCAGACCGTGAACAGTCATCTGACTTTGAAGAAGACTCTAGGTAATTATTTGCTATGCATATCTCAAGACTTTGGTACTATGTCGCCATAATTGCCATATTTTTAAATACTTTATTTTTATTTTCTTATTTTGACGACCTCCTTGGTTGAGTGGTATGTACACCAGTTTTCATGGTGTCGCCATCTCTGAGGTCCCGGGTTCGATCCCCGGTCGGGTCAATTTTAGAAATTATTGTTTTTCTATATTTTCTCGGGTCTAGGTGTTTTCTATGTACCTATAATAAGTATGTATTTAAGTATTTTAAGTATGTTTATCCGTTGTCAAGTAACCATTTAACGAGTTTCATAACGAAGCTTCTCTTGGGCTAGATAATTGGTGTGTGTGTAGGAAAGTTTATTATGTTTATAATTTATGTTCTTTCTTTTCTTTTTACAGTCCTCCGAAGAAGGCGAAAAAATCGGCGAAACCGAAAAAAGAGCCTGCGAAAAAGAAGTCAAGTGGGTAGATATGTATAACGTTTTTAAGTTTTAGCATAGACGAATAAGATATTTTTTTAGACATAACTTTGGTTTTAGACAATCACACTAATATTATAAAGGCGAAAGTTTGTGAGTGTGTATGTTTTTTTACTTGTGCACGTAAAAACTACTGAATGGATTTGGATGAAATTCGGCACACAGATAGTTTATAACCTGGATTAACACATAGGATACTTTTTATCCCGTTATTCCCACGGGAACGGGAACCACGCGGGTGAAACCGCGAGCGACCGCTAGTTATTTAATAATTCTACGATAAAGAGTTAGTTACTGTGCTAAAAATAGATTTCATGAATTGGCGGTAACAATTTATAAATACAATTGTTTCAGGAAGCCTACTGCGAAAACAAACGGCTCGGCTTCTGTGCTGTCCGACCTATTTGGCTCCGACGACGAGTCTGAGCAGCCTAAGCGCTCCTCCAGCAGCCCCTTGTGGTCGTCGTTGTCTCGGCGAGTCGCGGGCGGGGTGTTACGTCAGGTGGAATTGGTGCCTGATGGTAACATATTTTTTGATGTCAAAATATATAATACCGAAGACATCATTAATCTCGGCTCTCGTGAACGCTCGGACAAGTGGATTGCTAATCTTCGGTTGCGGGTCTCACCAGACGATCCGCTGTGGAAAGAGTTGAAGAAATTGTGCGCCGAAGCGAAGAAGAGATTCTCAAAAGAGGCGATGTACTACGGTGACAAGGTTGGCAACCAATAGGTTCATGCATCGATTCACCCTTTTTTTTTTTCACTACATTGTAAAAACTTTTGTACTTATACTTAACTAATGTAATGGTTAATCTAGGTAATATAAATTCTAAAACTATATTTTCTTTTTTTAACTTAGCTTAATCAACCGCAGAACTAATAACCACTCAACTATGGGTAAATCTATCTATTGTTCGATTTGTCAAGAGTCATTACCAAGTAAATCGTTTTCGGGGCATTTACGCAGTATTAAACATAAAAGTAATAGTGCAGTAAGTCTCGATAGTGGCATTGAAAAAATAAGTTCCGCGTTTCGTTGTCGCATAGCGTCTTATCGCATACGGGCAGAGCGCGAGCGTCTGGCTGACGGCAGCGAAATAGCTGCTACTTCGCCCACGCACTTCTTGCGTTGCATTGCCTCAAAGTTACAAACAATACTTCATTCAGCTTTATCTAATCATATAAATATAAAAGTAAACTTTGAACTTTTTGTTAAAGTAATTTTACCTAAAGATGATTCTACGGAAACTAAATCATTTACAACTGCAAACATTTCTTTACATTTAAACTACAGTTTTAATGATCTACTAAATAACATTTCTGAAATTATTTGTAAAAAGATAGACAAATTTCAGGAAAAGGGGAGTGGATGGTCTATGTTGGATATTTTATACCTCGAAACTAATATTAACAAATATACGCCATTGAGAGGATCATCATATCTAAAATTACCAAAAAAAATTTACTCAAAACAAGCTTGTGTAAATATAAAAATGATGATGAATATTGTTTTGCTTGGGTTGTGATGGCGGCTTTGTACCCAGTTAAAAAGAATGCTTGTCGAGTATCATCTTATCCTCACTTTAGTACAGTATTAAACTTAATTAATATGTCGTTTCCAGTTGCAAATAATGACATAAAAACATTTGAAAAAAATAATAAAAACATAAGTGTAAATATCTATGGTTTGGATAGTAAAAGTAATATTACTGGGCCGTTGTATAAAACCATTTTACGAAAAAAAAATCATATTAATATGCTTTTAGTTCAGAATGGTTCTACGAGGGGCGTTCAAAATATTCTCGGTATGTGGATAAAAACAAACAAGTACGAAAAGTTTGATATTTTTATTTTTCAATATACTCCCCCCCTATGTTCATACACTTATAAGATCGATCAATTATTTTTTTTAATCCCTCATAAAAATATTTTTTATCTTTGGTGTAAAAATGCTCCTCCACGGCCGTCTTCAACGCTTCATCGTCAGAAAATTTATTTCCACGCAGATCCTTTTTAAGATTGGGGAACAAAAAGAAGTCGCTTGGGGCTAAGTCCGGACTATAGGGTGGATGAGTAACAGTTTCAAACCCACATTCAACAATAGCTGCCTTGGCAATATGAGCAGTATGGACAGGGGCGTTGTCATGCAGAAGCAGAACACCTTTGGTTAACTTTCCTCGCCTCTTTTCTTTGATCGCATCTCTTAATTGACGTATAACGTTAGCGTAGTACTGCCCTGTGATATTTACACCTTTTTCTTTATAATCGATAAGCAAAACTCCTTCACAATCCCAAAATATTGTGGCCATGACCTAGCCAGCTGACGGGATTACCTTGAACTTCTTGGGATGAGCTGAACCCTTAATGTGCCACTGCATGGACTCCTGTTTGCTCTCTGGGTCATAATGATGAACCCAGGTTTCATCTCCAGTAACTATTTTTTGCAGCACCTCATCGGGATTTTCACCACACAGGTCGATAAAATCTGAACAGCAAGCCACACGCATATCCTTTTGAAGAAGCGTCAGCATTCGCGGAACCCATCTTGCACTTACTTTTGACATATTAAGATGGTCATGTATAATGTCATGTACGGTACCAATAGAGAGATTGGTTACTTGAGCTATAGATTTTACCTTCACTCGGCCGTCTTCCAATATAAGTTTTTCCACTTTATCAATATTTTCTTGTGAGGTAGCCACTACAGGCCGGCCAGGTCTAGGGTCATCTTCAATGCTCTCCCTTCCACGCTTAAATTCGCTTGACCATTTTTGAATAGTAGATAAAGAAGGAGCAGACTCACGGTAAACACAATCCATTTCCTCTTTTATGGTTTTTTGATTTTTACCCTGTTTTGTCAAGAATTTTATGACGGATCGGTGCTCTAATTTCGTTAAAATTGTTAATTCGCTCATGGTGTTCATGTTTGTTCGGCAATTGCAGAAAAACAAAAGAACATCTCGGTTCCAATTTTACTTTTTTTTAATGTCAATGGATGAATCTTAGCGGCCAGTAACAAATATATATATAAAAGAGGTTGTAACGTATCAATACCGAGAATATTTTGAACGCCCCTCGTAAGTCTCATTACTGTCTCATAAAAAACTTTCCTAAACTATTAAGAAGTCAAGTGACTAAACATCACAGTAAGCTTTATTTTTGTGATGATTGCTTGTTGTTTTTTAAGTCTAATCTAAAATATAAAAATCACTCTTGCGGTGGAGTCGCAACTATTTTGCCCGAAAAAGGTACTTTGGTTCAATTTAAAAATTTTCATTGTAAGCAATTCATACCTTATGTAATATATGCAGACTTTGAAACATTATTACAACCGTGCGTTGAAAGTCAAAGTAAACACACAGCTAACATTCAACGGCACATTCCCGCTGCGTTTGCGTATTATATTGTTTGTAATTATGATAGCTCTCTAAACCGCCTAGTAAAGTATCGCGGTCCTGATTGTGCATTCAAATTTATTACTTATTTACAGAAAGACGTGAAAAGAATTTATGATATTATTCAGTCGGCTTCAGAGAATCCAGTGCCTATAATTTTTAGTAATATTGACTCGCGTGCTTTTGATCGCGCAGACTATTGTTATTTATGTTCAAATTTATTAGTCGTAGATAAAGTGAGAGATCACTGTCACTTCACAGGTGTTTACAGAGGCGCAGCTCATTCATACTGTAATCTTAAATTTCAGATTCCTAAATTTATCCCCATTTTCTTTCATAATTTGTCGGGTTACGATTGCCATTTGTTTATTCGGGAATTAAACACAATATCAGGCTCAATCAAAGTTATTCCGAAAAGCAAAGAAAATTATATTTCTTTTACTAAGTTTATTCCACTTTCAGATAAAACTTTCGTTGCAGTACGTTTTGTCGATTCTTTTAAATTTTTAGGGACAAGCTTAGACCAGTTAGCTAAAAGTCTTAACCCTAATGACTTTATACATTTACGTAAAAATTGCGATAGTGAACGAAAATGTTCATTGTTGCGTCGCAAGGGTATATATCCATATGAATATATGTCTGCTTGGGAGGTATATGAAGAAACTAGTTTGCCGCCGATAGAAAAATTTTACAGTAGTCTTACGAGTGAATCAATTAGCTTAACTGATTACCAACATGCCTTAACCGTATGGAAAACTTTTGACATACAAAATTTAGGAGAGTATACAGATTTATATGTAAAAAATGATGTTTTACTATTAGCCGATATATTCGAAAAGTTCCGCTTAACTTGCAAAAAAAATTATGATTTAGATCCGGCTTTTTATATTACAGCACCAAGCCTAAGCTTCGATGCAATGCTTTTAAAAACTAAAATAAAGTTGGTATTTTTATCTGACTTGGAAATAATTCGTATGATACAAAAGGGTATTCGAGGAGGCATTTGTTTATGTTCAAAAAGGTATGCTCAATCAAATAACAAATATCAGCCTGATTTTGATTCATCTCAATCTAATAGTTATTTAATGTACTTGGACTGTAATAACTTATATGGTTACGCTATGTGTAGCTATTTGCCCTATGCGGACTTTAGATTACTTGATGAGGAGGAATGTAGTCAGCTTAACATACTGAGCATTCCTAATGAAAATGAATATGGATACATTTTAGAAGTAGATTTAGAATACCCAGAGAGTTTACATGACTTACACAATGACCTTCCATTTTGCGCCCAAAATTTTGTTCCACCGGGTTCGAAACATAAAAAACTGATACCTAATTTATTCGATAAATATGAATATGTCATACATTACGTTCATTTCAAAATGTGTTTGAATCATGGATTACGCCTTAAACGAATTCGCAGAGCAATAACATTTAAGCAGAGTCAGTTCTTAAAACAATATATTGATTTAAATACGGAGTTAAGACAAAAATCTAACTCTACTTTTAAACAAGACTTTTTTAAATTGTTAAATAACAGTATTTTTGGAAAAACATTAGAAGATACAGAGCGCAGAGTCGATGTAAAACTTGTTAATGCATGGCATGACGATCGCAATAAAACAAACAAGTACTATTCCGCCGAACAACTGATAGCTCGCCCTAACTTCCATAGCGTAGCAGTGTTTGATGAAAACTTTGTAGCTATTCAATTAAAACGAGAAAAAGTAATATTGAACAAACCAATATACATAGGGTTTTCAGTTTTAGAGATATCAAAAAGCCATATGTACGATTTTCATTATTCTGTTATGAAAAAATATTACAACGAAAAACTGTCTTTATGTTACACAGATACTGATAGTTTGTTATACTCCATTCAAACGGATGACTTCTATCGCGATTTGAAAGACCACTTTTTGAGTTATTTTGACACTAGTAATTATTCTAGTAATAACTGCTTTAGTATTATTCCAAGGAACAAAAAAGTCCCTGGTTTGTTCAAAGACGAACTAGGTGGTAAACTTCTCTTGGAATTTGTAGGATTGCGATCCAAACTGTACAGTATTAAAACAATTGATAATGAGGTTAAAAAAGCAAAAGGAGTCAAAAAACCTGTAACTAAAAAGTTAAAATTTTCTGATTACGTAAATGTTCTTTCAACAGGAACAGATCTTAAAGGTAAAAACGTTCTATTCAAAACCATAAAGCATCAAATTTTTACAAGAGAACAGTATAAAGTGGCATTGTCGAGAAAAGATGATATCACCTAAAATTTTATTTTAGGTGATAACATGTCAACGATATCGTGGGGACATTATTCTATTACAATATAATACACTATCCTGCAATAGATAGTTTTTACCATAGGTGATAATAATGTATGATGGTTTATATCTAGATTAAATCACTAAAACTTTAACGTTTTATACTATCAATTTAATGTTTTACTGTCATCGATAAATTTAAAATATAAACATAGATTTTTAAGATTAATTTTAATCTGATAGGTAGTTTTAAAAAAAGTTAAATAATCTAAGACCTTTAATCAGCTATATAATATGTTAAGTTAATTAATTGGTGTTAAGTTTGTTTTAAATTTAAAAATTAATATTTGTTTACAATCAATTTGATGTGTAATTTTCATTTTTGTATGGATTACACTTTATATTGTTGAAACTAAAACTGTAAATAACAATGAAGTGCATTTTTGTATGTTTTATTTAAGTTTATGTCTAATAATTGTTTTTCTTAAGTTACTATATAAATGTTGTTGTAATATAATATACAAAAAAAAGTTTTGTATTGTCTACAATCAATTTGATGTGTTACTTTCATTTTAGAATGTACCTATCCATACACTCTTTATAAAAACTGTTGTTACTTAATTCGTGAATAAACAATAAAGTGAATTTTTATGTTTTATTTATACTTAGCCCGAGTATTTTTTTCCTTAACTACTACAAAGCACAATTATTATACAAACTAAAAGTACTTACCTACTTGTTTAGTTTATTACTAATTACTTTTATTACTTTGAATTAATGGTTTTATTTGATGATGTGCCTAAAATTACTATTTTATACAATTACATTACATTACATTATTACATTATTTCATAATTAGGTGTAATAAATATGAAAGCTGAGTAAAATTTCAATTAAAGTATTATCATATAATGTAAACTCTACGAGGACTAGGTATACAAAAGCATAAGACTTTTTTAAACCAATTTTAACCGCACCATATTTTATATTTATTAAGTTGTTATCAAATTCTAAGAAAGATTGTACCGAACTGTATGATTTAAACAAGTCATTACATGTCGACAATATAATGCTGATTATGATGGGAAGTCATTTGATGCTATTCGCACACGTTTCACAATAATTACGTGTCATGTTGTTGAAAATAACACCTAGTCAGCGGTTAGTTTTTTGCATGTTTAAACATGCAACGAAGCAACATACACCGACGCACACATATTATCGGTCGTAGTAAACTAGATAAATAAAGCGTGGTTTGTCATGTAATTCATTTACATTAATAGACAGAACGTTGTCAGCAGCAGTTGCATTGTCTCAATTGTTTTTATTTTTTTGTTCTAAATAAAAAGTTATTATCATGGTAAGTGGAATTATGCATTTAAAAATGATGGACATAATTTATATTTGTAAGTGTTTTATATCATTTTATTTTATTTCAGGAAACTCCACCCACTTCACCGGTCTACATTCTGCCTGACGAGGAACACCAAGATCGAGTACTGAATCAATACACACAAGGCCAACATGAGGGAATTGACGAAGCGGGTCCCTTTCACTATGGATTCAGACCTCAGAACCCGGAGCCGGAGATAAAGAATTTGAAACATAGACATCAAAAGAAAAGATGTTTTCTAAGACACTTTCACAACAAACAAAATTCCTTTGTATTGAAAAGCGCGCCGAAAAAGGGTCGCTATTTAATCAAAATTCAAGTTATTGACTTACAATCAGTAATCAATCAGAGTGCCTGTTCCAGAGAAGCTGTTGTGCGCACAATATGTTGTGGAGGATGATGTTGATCCAATTATGGATCAGACAGAAGGAGTTATTAGTAACATTTCAAAAAAATTGTGTGGCTATAGCTATAACTTCTATTGAGGCTATATGGCGCAGATTTATTTGTAAATTAAAGTTCTCAAAAGGTTTCAAGCGTAATTTCCATATTTACGTGTAAACCTCCAGAGACACATTTAAATATATAAAATATTTTGATTGTATAAAATCTTATTTTGAGGGGTACAATACTTAGTTACACAATTTTCTTTTTAGTATATAAATAAATTTAACGTATATATTTTTAAATGTTATTGAAACTTGTTAAATTTTTTGTAAATTTAGTAATAAGCTTTATAATAAACTTAAATAAAATTAAATAATAGTAATAACGTTTTTTTCATTTTATTGCTCTCGGTTATATTGATTATACTCGTAGTTTAATAAAGAAAACACAGCATTCAATTTAAATTTATGTTTATTAAAAAATAACTAATAGGTATTAAAGCACATACTTACATTATAAAAACAAAAAAAAAAAACTTTTAACAGTCACATAAAAATAAAAAGTTCTATTCTAATGCCTAGTTCTATTAAATTCAATGATTAAAACCTAAATAAAACTATAATTATTACAAAATTATAAGATCACTTTATTTTGTAAACACCATTTTTTAATACACAGTACATTTGTTAATGCACATGTTTTCCTATGAGTAAAACAGTTATATACGAAAACATCTTTACAATACAATTCAGAAAGAGTTTGTAAATTAGGAAGCCCTAAATTACTTATGTCTAACACGTTGTTATGATCACATAATTCTTGTATCCATGTAATCTTTTCTTTACCTTTAACTAAAATTGTACGATCTTTTAAATACGGTTTGATAATTCTTCGAAATTCCCTATAATCTATGTACCCTTCGCTCCATCGAAATCCTCTGTTTCGTTCAATCCACCAAACACTTTGCTTTTCTTTATCAGTAAGAGCGGTAAACGGGTAAGGTGGTTTTATTAAAAAAATATGGGTATATTCTTCAGTGGCTATAGCTAATTCCTTTACCAGAAACTTATTGTTTAGGTTTTTAAATCCTTGTACACACGCCAGCACATCAGCCTACCACACTTTGACCTTGAGCGCTTCAAAAGTTGAACAGAGAGAATCGTGCGAAAGAGATAAATAGCCTATAACAGTCCCACGTCAAATGAGTCGTGCTGCATTGCCACCGCACACACATACGTTATACGTTATTTTGCATGTGTGTATCACGCTCTGTAGAGGAATCGCGAAAATGAAACAATGTTTGAGGATTAATCTTAGTTATTAATATTAGAATAACTTTGGACTCATTTATTCCTAAAAGCGTTACTTAGTGGAATGGAAAAATAAAAATCTTAGCCATATTTTCATATCTATTTTTTATTATAAGTAGTGTAATAATAATATCTTCATTACCTCGGAAATAATTTTTGTGATGCCTTGCCGATGTAGGCACTAGGGCATTTAACTAATTCTGGAATTTCATAAATAAAAAGTAACATTTTTAATTCTAAATTAAATTATGAAATATACCTACATAGCAAAATGTCAACTTATCTGATAGAAATATTTGCAAAAGTGTTTCTATCGGGTGTTAGGGTAGATTGTTGTGATGACGTCGGCTTGGGACGTAAGTAAAATCACTAGAAGAATTTCGACGATCTTTGTGCCGGCCGCGGTGGCGTAGTGGTCAGCGCACTTGCCCAGAAAGCGAGGGACGCGGTTTCGAATCCCACCTACATTCTCGATTCTCGGTCCGAATTTTTTCTAGTATTTTCATAATTCCTGGGATTGTGGTATTAGGTAACACTGATTCTGTCTAGTTATTCGGTATGAGGAACTAAAAAATAAAGCGACGCGTTGAAATAAAAAAACATTGGGAAGTAGCTTAAATAGATTTTTGCATTTGCGGTGAATCTTAAAATTGATAACGAATAACATACTCATATGTAAAATAGCGTAATACACGCTATAACTGAATTTAGAGAATTCTCGCTCGTATTAAAATAGCGTAACACACTCTTTAACTGAATTTAGAGAATTCTCGCTCGTATTGTGATGTGGTTTATAACCTACTGTATATGCGCCAGACAACAAGGAATTTAACACCCTTGTGTTGGTAGAGACGCTGGGTATCTCGGAGTTTAGAAAACCAACATTAGGAATTAACCCGACCTGGAATTTAACCTGGGACAAGTGGAACACAAGGTGAGAAACCCTACAGCGCTCTGCGCGAATCATATCGTCTAATAAGAAAACTTTTGAGACAACAAATTTAAAAATTTAAATTCGTGGTGAGGATTTAATTTAGGGGAGATTCCTAACGTTTAATAAATATGTAATGAAAGAATTTTCTCTTGTCTGTGTGACTTGCCCTATAGCGATCGACTCTACCTCATTATATATACATGTTTTGACTGCTAGATCGCAGAAATTGACGATCAGTTTTTCCCATTAGTTGATCTGACGTCAGTCCAAAATTTGATCGTGAATGTCGAATCGTCACTAAAGAGTTTTAACTGACGGCGCGAGACGGAATTTTCCGTGGCTACCATAATCCAAGCCGGCGGCAGCGCGTCGCGCCAAACTGGGGCCCAAGTCTGCTAATTTACGAATGGCATAATTTAATCGCATTGTAATTGTTCGACACATTTGGTATTCTTAAATGAGTAAGAGAATACCAAATGTGTCAAACAATTACAATGCGATCCAATTGCGATTCAATTATGCCATTCGTAAATTAGCAGACTTGGGCCCCTGGGGGGTTACTCTCGAACGCAAACTCAATCTTAATACAATTCCAATGCGAATAATATGTATCGATATTGGGATAAGTAAAGATAATTTATTAAATAAATAAATTTAAAAAAAAAAAAATAATAATAATAATTCCGGAACGTCATCTCGATAATAATTTGTTCAATCAATTTCCACGCAATTTAATTCCAATGTGGCGGCGCTATTGTCGCTTACAAAAGTGCCATTTGACATATTTTAGATTTATGATTGGAAATTGATTAATGCAT
Source organism: Scoparia ambigualis (assembly GCA_963921215.1). Classification (NCBI taxonomy): domain Eukaryota; kingdom Metazoa; phylum Arthropoda; class Insecta; order Lepidoptera; family Crambidae; genus Scoparia; species Scoparia ambigualis. The sequence continues at coordinate 30,186,536 of OY992519.1, read as the reverse complement.
TTCTGTTTCAAGAGTAGGCTACTCTCACCTGACCGTGTGTGATCGACTGATCGTCACTCCAATCGCGTCAGTTCGAATTTCTCCAATGAATATTGATCCTTAGAACCAAGCAATAAAGTTCAAAATTAATTGTACCGGCCGGTCGAGAACCGACGAGCCGGAGTGACGCCAGTGAGTGGGGAAATCTGTTTGGCGTAAAACCACTTGGAGTGACGCCACAGTTTTACGCCTGGACTGACGCGCAAAACTGATCGTCAGTGGCCAGCTTTAAAACAACATAATAAAATTAAGAGAATAGAAATTGATAAGAAATTCGAAAATTATTTTGACAGTTAGGTGGTGATTACTGGGGTATAAGTATAAAAGACCAAATGATACTCTGAGGCCATAATGTTTTATAAAATAAATAAAGTGAAACATAGTTACTCAAGCACAAGCGAAGACCGATCTGGCCCGTTGGCAGAGATCCTGCCTTCCAACCCCAAAGGTCCCGGGTTCAAATCCTGGTACGAGCAAATGTTTGTGTGATGAACATGGTAATTTTTTACAGAGTAATTTAAACCGAGTCGGTGTTTATATGTATTTATATCTATATTATCTACGTATTGTTTATGTAAGTGTATCCGTTACCTAGTATCCATATCACAAGCCTTACAGTGCTTACTTTAAGCTAAGTAATTTGTGTGAATGTGGGAAATATTATTAATAGCCGTGTGAATTCTGCAAAACATGAAACATGCAAAAAGTAAGAAAACACTATAATAGGTCAAGGATCATAAGACCGCCGGCGGTCACGAAACAATTGATTTTGAATTGTATCTGGTTTTACGATGCTCAAGGGGTTAATTGTTCATCATCAGCAAATAAACGTCCCACTGATGGGCACAGACCTCCCACGTGGACAATAGCACGTGGGGTTAATTGTTGTCCCAAAAAGTGTTGATAAAATGATAATTACTTAGAGCATACTTGTAGCTTTATTAATTTTACAGACTTTTCCGTGGTTGAATGTTAGTAAGTCTGCTTACATAGGTACCCGGAGGACTGGGTTCGATATTCAGCGGAACATATCTTTGTATACTTGTTCTGGTCTGGTCGTGCTTCGGAAGGCACGTAAAGCCGTTGGTCACAGTTGCTGTAGTAAATATAGCAACAAGTCAAGTCAGAGACCTAAATGGCGGCTTGTAAAAACTCTGACACCAGGCCTCACCAGCCACTCGATAAAGAAGAAGAAATTTTACAACGCTGTCTTTGATTTTCTATTATCTTTTAAATGTTCAATAGTCAACGAATAACTGTCAAAATATTGTAATAAGGCTCTTATCGAGTTTCGAACTTAAACTTAGAAAAATAAAAACAATAAACTAACACAAATAAACATTTATTAATTATAATCTTCAATATATTTAAACTCCCTGATTTATTAACCAATGAAATAGTAGGAACTTTAATAAACTTACTACTCTAAATAAATTACACAAATAGGTATTCAGGGTGATTAATTACCCCGAATTTGATCGATACTTATAGCTAATATAATATCAAAGGTTCAACCTATCACATTATTATTCTGATAACAAATACATGGAAAAGAAATTAAGAAACAGAGCAATAAGCTGAACATTCTCCAACAATTAAATGATAGAACGAAAACATTTATAAAATTTCTTTAAATAAACCATCCAAATCTAAAGTAACTCTAGGGTTATAAACTTAATTATAATACTTCAAAGTAATTGTTAAATTAAAAATACGTCTTATTACGTCAAATGCCGGCTAAGGGATAAAATGAGAGGCAAGAGTTTATTTTCTTAGAACATTACAATTTCACTGGGCGTTTTTAACAGACTTCAAAACAAGGGTTCATTATCACAATTCCATAACATAACTTCAAGATTCAATATCATTTATTCAGGTTAGGCCATGTTTAGGTTACAGCACTTATGAATGTCATTTATGCCATCGGTTCGTAAGTCTAACTATGGGGCGGGAGCCTTGTAATGAGAAGAACCGGCAAGAAACTCAGCAAGGGCATTTCCTTTCTCCCTTTCTTTTACAGCGTCAATTAGAATTGAAAAATGCCCTCCCTATCATAGAAGGGCACTTTCCATTACAATAATAAAAACATAAAACAACTACAAGGACATAAAAATAAAAAATATATTAATAAAAATAAAAAGTTCAGGTATTCATCAATATAAAATAATCAATGTAATCAATGTCTTACAGTACAGAAAAAAGAAGTAAGACTATAACTACTAATATACTAATAATAAAAATAAGTTAGCAAGAGCAGACCAGCCTCCACAGGCGGCACCCGTTCACGAGTATGACATGTGAATCAGCCATCGCTTCGCTCAACCATGTTTTAGGGAACGCAACGACCCGACGCGCATGCCACCACCGCAGAGACACTTTGAGAGAGCATGACACACTCGAGCAACTCCAATGAAGCAAGCAAGAAAACATTTAGGCAACGTTTTACGCAACATAAGTTTTGAGTAGGTACCTCTTGTCTGTAAGACACTGCTGATAAAGGCTATCATACCAGGGTATGGAGCTAGTTACAAAGAAAATGGACTTAAGAAAATATAATGTGATTATTTTATCATTACCAGGCTGTTTTGTCTTCTTCTTCCTTAACTGTATAATAACCTTTCTTAAGTAAATAAGATTTTATATGATTTTTAAACTTATCTAAAGGTAATTCTAGTACAGTACTTGGTATTTTATTATAATAGTGAATACCTTGCCCCAAGAAAGAGCCGAGAACCTTCTGTAACCTGAACAGGGGCATCATAAGTTTTGACTTATTTCTAGTACTGAAATTGTGTACGTCACTGTGTTTAGCGAATGAGTTAATATTGCAGCGCACAAAAAAAATTGAGATGCAGCTGTAAGAACACCAACTTCTTTAAAAATATCTCTTAGAGAAGTTCGTGAGCTTAGTCTATAGATGGTTCTATTGCCCGTTTCTGTAAAATAAATATAGTTTCAACATCAGCCGCTGTTCCCCACAGTAGGGCGCCATATGACATGACACTGTGAACTAAAGTAAACCTTTTAGCAGTTTCAACGTCGGTTAACTGCCTAATTTTTCTAATGGCGTAAGCAGCAGAACTGAGTTTGCCGGCCAATTTCGATACATGAGGATTCCATTGAAGTTTTGAGTCAAGGGTTATCCCTAGAAAAACAGCCGAACCTACCAAATCTAATTTATCACTGTTTATCCTTAGATCAGTTTGTTCGGTCTTAACATTTGGTAGTGTAAAATTAATACATTTGGGTTTTTTAGCATTTAACTGTAAATTATTAACAGTAAACCAACTGAGTACTTCTGAGAGAGCATTGTTAATATCGTCATAATTTTTCTTAGACCTAGTCACATTAAAAATGAGTGAAGTATCATATGCAAACAATACAATATCACAGAAGTTTTCTACAAAGAATGGAAGGTCATTAATATATATCAAAAGTAAGAAAGGGATTGACCCTTGTGGAACTCCCATTTTGACTTGAGAACCAGATGAGTTAGTTCCATTGACATAGACAGTTTGTGTTCTAGAACTGAGATAAGACTTTATCAAATCAAGCGCAAAACCTTTGAGACCATAGTAATTTAACTACATCACCAATGTCCGGTGCTCAACGCAATCGAAAGCCTTGGACAGGTCGCAAAAAACTCCAAGAGCGTTATGAGACTCCTCCCAGGCATCAAATATATGTTTTACTAGAGCAACACCTGCATCAGTAGTGGAACGACCCTTAGTAAAACCGACTTGCTTACTATGTAAAAGATTATTTAAAATAAAGTATTCCACTAACTGTTTGAGAATAATTTTTTCATAAATCTTACTTGCTGGTAGTATTGAAATTGGTCGATAGTTACTGGGGTCCTCTTTATTTCCCGTTTTCCCTTTTTTCGTCAACAAAAATAACTATATCATTATCCCAGTCAAAGTTGTAAAATTCCAAGCAAAAGCTAACTCTTGCCTCTTTATGATGTTCATATAATTGAATTTTTTTCGCAGGTCTGCTGCATTTCTTCCCGGCCTCTTTTAATCTTCTCCGGATAGTGTCCATGGAAACCTAAAACAAAGAAAAAAGTAAAGTAAATTCATTAAACTAAAGATTTTAACTATACAGTAATTATGTTAAATTTAAAAACTTAATCAGGAATCAGAGGACCAACTTTAGGATTGTGTGTGACTTTTTAGTGATTTCACCCAATTTATGTCAATGTTTCTTTTTTATTGTAGACATAAAAATACAACGGTCTCTAAAATTATATTTCTATTAAAAATGTAAAATATTTTATGGTTGGTTAAAAAGGCTGAATATGTATTCACATGAAATTTGGCACACAGTCTGTAACCTGGCTTAAAATAATAGGTATTGGAAACACTGATTGAATTATTTTACTGCATGTAGTTAATATTATAGGTAGTTAAATGTATCCAAAGCCAAATATTTGATAAAAATATATTCATTGAAATGAAACACTTTTTACGGATTAACTCGCGTTTAATTTACTATTTACATAGTTTTTATATTATCCTGACGTTTCGAACCCTTTACAGGGTCCGTGGTGTGTGTAAAAAGTGTTTCATTTCAATGTGTAGTGCTCGCTTAAACCTCAGAAAAAATATATTCTTCGGATCATCCTACTATACAAACCATGTCTATACATAGTAATTAATCAATTTAATTTTTTAAACTTTTTTAAAGGATATATAGGTAGTAAACATGCAATTGGGACCCCCCAATTGATTATTATGATTATGCAATAAATAGCTGGCACTTCACAACTTTCCCAAATGTTGGAGGTTTTTTTTTTTTTTGGAAACATTGATTTAAGAGGGTTTACGCATTTCGGTTTCCTATACAAATTTCCAAGCTGAAATATTTAAAAACCACTTAGCCAATTTTAATAAAACTTTGCATGCTAAAGTAAAATTCAGGGATCTGAATAGTTTGTTAAAAACATTTTTAAAAAACGTTTATTTAGGTGAGTTATTGCGATTTTAAACTTTCTAGAGTAGACTTTAAATCGCAATAACTCAGCTAAATAAACATTTTTTTTAAATGTTTTCAACAAACTATTTAGATCCCTGTGTTTTACTTTAGCATACGAAGTTTCATCAAAATTGGATTAATGGTTTTTAAAAACTTCGACTTGGAAGTTTGTATGGGAAACCGAAATGCGTAAACCCTCTTAACAATTCTAGTACTTACTTAATTGTTTTTGTTTAGAAAAATATACTTATTCAAACTTTATTTTAATCTAGCCATAGCTTCTGTTATAAAGATATTTAAAAAAAAAATTCAACATTATCACCCTACTACAAACCATGTTCAATATAACTTTACAGTCATAGTAAATAATAAATTATATTCTTTACTTAATTTATTTGTAAAGATATTTAAAACGTGTTTAAAAGGATCTCAATAAATTATTAAGATTATGCAATAACTACTCATTGTCAAAAAGTCATTCTCAAGAAGTGCGAAGGCATTTGAGCTTATTATTTTAATAATTTAACTAAAACCTTCATCAAAAAATTCATCAAATACACATGCAGTAAGTGGTTTTTTGGTCAGCCAAGTCAATGGTAGAAAGAATAGCAAGTTAAATCCCACTTTTGTTTAATAGGTGTTAATTTCAATAGAGTTTAAACAAGGTAGGTAATTGTTATGATATACTCACGCTATAATTAGAAGAAGACACTCTTGTGCTCAAAAAGGGATCAGCAGAGTGTGAATCAACTATGGCCGCGTCCTCCTCAGACGTCGTGGCCCTCTCGTAGTGCTGACGGTGGTGAGCTTCTAGGGACCCAGACTTTTCCCATCGGCGAAGCCAAAAATATACCGTTTTTCGCTGAAAGAAAACGTCAATTAGGGTTTGTTTTAATACACCATTGGTAACACCTACTATCAAATAAAACAACAGCACAAGTTGGTGTTAGTTTGTTCGTCCCGTGTAAAAACATTGATTACCTTACAAAATTATAATTTTATGGCTAACTTTTTCCCGTATTACTACACTTTACGGTTAAAGAAGAATGAAAAATCCGCATTCTCACAAAATCCATTATGGCGGCTCCACATTAAGGCCTGTATTCACATTGATAAGTGCGACAGTGCAAGTGCAGGTGATTAGTTGCGAGTGATTAGTGCAGGATGTGTAGTGCGAGTAGTGTCCATTTTGTCAAGTGGCTGTGTTTAGTACGCACGTCAAGAAGCGCACTTGCAATTGCAAGAAATAATGAAAGAAACTTTAGAACCCACATATCACTTTACTATGCGGGCTACTTTAATTAACTATATTAACCACTCGCACTAATCAATCGCTAGAGTGCGTTCCGTCGTTTTGGGTGTAGTGTAGTTGTTTGGTTAAAGTTTAACTCGTTTGAGTTGCAACCAGGCCACGGAACAATCAAGTTGTTTTTATAACCTCTCTGAAGTATTCCTGTCCTGTACGAGAAAACATTCTTCTGTCTCCATTTTTTCCACTTTTATACCATATATAACAGAATTATTAAAAAGTAAAACAATACAAAACAACCAAACAACAGGCGGAATTTTTCGAGACGTTTTGACATAAATTGCAAACTTTGACACTTTTTAAATGATATAAACGTCAAATAGCTGTTAGAGTGAAAATAACCATCCGATTTGATGGTTGTTTGGTTGCTGCGCTCTGAGCCACAGAACCACAGAACACATATACTAGCACAGAACCGATGAAACTACGCTCTGACAGCCATCAGAGTAAAATTTCACCAAGCCACGGAAAGGTTAGAGCGCGCGCCGGAGTGCGCTCGAGTGAAGCGACAGAACGCAGCCCAGTCCACACGTGTTTACTCCTAATCACTAAGCACTTGCACTCGTCACCAGCACTAATCACTAATCAAAGTATATACAGGCTTTAAGTGCCGTGAATTCACGGCACAAGTCGTGCCCTCCAGATTCACGGGATGCTCACAATCGTTCGTGAAACCCGCCGCGAAATGGACGTAGAGAAAAAAAAAGAAGATGGTAGATGACTGAAATACATCGTATCGTAACCGATCGAAGTAGTCTGGAGTAAACCGATTAATTTCCTCTTTGGTAAACTAGTACGGGGCCGTGAATGTGGATTTGTACGCGAAAACGCCGCGAGAACCCTTTGTCGCGGGACAAAATAGTACGCGCGCGATCACGCCTGTTCCCCGTCCCCGATCAGATCGGGGAACAGGCGTGAACGCGCGTGAACCCCAAGAAAACCGTCCACATTCACGTTCACGCCTGTTTACGGAGCGTCACGGCACTTTATTATTTATTAAGTGTCGGCACTAATAATGTGGAGCCGCCATTACAAGCAGTCAAACTAAAAATTACAGGTTTAGGGATGAATTATATTAGAGCGGGCCGTGCACGGGGCGTCGTGCCCCGGACGGGACACGGATCATGGAATGCACAGTTTAATAAGAACTGCTCGATACAAAATGTATGCAACGTCTCAAATCAGTGCGCCATCCGGCCCGGACGGAGCCCGGACGCGCCCCGTGCACGGCCCGCTTTTATATAATTCATCCCTTAGTAAAATTTCTTCCTCTAATTTATCATGAAACTAAATAAAATATCATGATAACCTATTTAGATAAAAGTTACGAGTTATGTTAACCGCCATTTTTGTTTACAAATAAACAGTAAAATTTCTTCCTCTAATAAAGCATGAAACTAAATAAAAAAGCAGAACCTATTTAGATGAAAGTTACGAGTTAAGTTAACCGCCATTTTTGTTTACAAATAAACATTAATCTAACACTCATAAGCCGGGTCTCCTGCGACACTGTTTTGTCTTTTCTAACACCTAACATCAAACATCTAACAAATCATATTTTGTAGTAGGTTAAATTACTCACCGTTACTCCAGTTTGGTCACATATATGTTTGACTCGGCATCCACTTTGTCTTAGAGCAATTATTTGCTCTCTCTCCACCTTACTTAAAGTAGGTGCCATTTTTGTGTTTACCACAGACTTAGAGATGGTGTTTACAAAACGCGAGCGTCGCTGCCGTGACGTGTGACTGGACTGCCAGAAGAAAAATTCCGGCCCGGTGGCGGCCGCGCAGGGGGCGTGGCCAACCCCCGTGAATAATTACTATTGGCCGATAGTTTTTGACATATTCGCCTGTATTCGCCATTCGGGAATTTTGATAAACTAGAGAATTCCACCAATTAAATTGAAGACACTTTCTTTCTAACACTCCATACCGCAACGTAGTTATAGATATGTATAATGGATAGCGTGATGTGCTGCCGTGTGTACATCCACGATAATTGTATTACTTTTCATGATAACTTTTTCACAATGTTGCTTAAAGGCTTGTACTCGAATATACAGTCGTTTAATATAAGACAATATGCAGCTGTCTGATCAGGTATCTCTTTTTCAGTTTCAATTTCAACTCTTACATCTATTGACCCCTTTAATGCCTCGTGTTGTCGAGAACAATCAATTACGAATAATGGAGCGATATCTTTAAATTCTTTTAAAGTCACCAACGGTTCTGCTCGGCGTCCGTGATAAGTCTGTTGAAATCTAGCATATTGCTCATATAATAAGTAATACTTGTTTTCCGTAAAGCTGACGTTCAAATTTTCGTAAGGGTAATATGAAGAATTCAAAAAAACTTTTACGTCACTAACATTGCAGTGGTCAAATTCAGCCATTGACATGTCCGCCTGATTTTTACGATTGGTTTGAAATACAATAATTACATAACGTGGTTTTTCTATTTGCGTTGAAGTTTTAATTGACCATGTATGTTTGCGTGTTTTTGGTAATAACGGGTATTCATATAAATCCCAATTTCGGAACGCTAAGGTAACAGAACGATCTTTTTCTAAATGTTTTAACAAAGTAATCCTTTCACGATCTGATACTTTTACATGCGGAACTCTCCAAACTATTTTACTTATTTCAAGGTTATCGATAATTTCATTTTTATTTAACTTTAATGCATTAATATTAGTGCTGCTTCTTAATAAAACTAATTCGTGTTTACAGTTAATAATTATTTTTTCATAGTCTTCTGCAAACCCCAGTATTTTGTTTAAAGGTATTGAAAATGCACACTGGATACTTTTGCTTTAGTAGTGCTATCATGAACATGTACTTTGCCCTCAATATACAAAGTGCTGAGGGAAGGCAACACATACAAATCTTGTTGGTTAATAGGTATACGTATTTCATCATTCTTGTTGAAACTTGTCACGTATGGTTTATATGAATGATATTCGAAACTTTCAATGCTATTATCGTGTGACGATGGTTGAGATATATTTAAAATATTCATTTTATTAAGCCTATTAACTTTAGAAACTCTTTATTTTCTTTGGTTAACTTCTTTTTGAATTTAAGAGGTGCTACTTTTAAAAGTGCTCTTTTTGAACTGACTTGAGTCCCGGATGGTAAATGGGTTTTATTAAAATTTAGCATCTTTTTCTAAAGTGCAAATATAGTTGTACTTCTTCGCCACGTAAATTGATTTGCTTATTTTCAGCGTCTAACAATCTTATGTTTAATGAACTGATTGAGTTTTGGTTAACTGGAAAATATATTATATTCTTAGGTATTTCAATAATTCGATAACCAGGTGGTACGTTAGGCACAAATTCGTAGATTATGTGACTTGCTTTTCCGTTTACAATTGATCCGCTTACTGCGTCGCATTCGATGCGGACGATGGTTGTTGATAAAATACTAACAGGATACTGTGACTTGCTACTTATATTAGCCTTCACCGTTTCCATACCAAAACCCAAAGTTTTTCCAAGCGAATTATCATTTTCAAAGTGCACATCCTTTGTACAGAAAATATTGGTCTTAAGTGTGTTATTATTACAAGTTAAATTAAAAACACAATTTTTTATATTTGCTTTTAAATAATCACAGATGTCTTGAAGTTCATATGAACCTTCAGGAATTTCCACAACTTCGTTGGTACCATAATAAAACTTATTATTTCTCTCGTCTACATTTGGGATTGAATTAAACGTAGAAAAGTAAAGTAGTCCACATTCATATTCTCCACATAAGTCTAAGGTTGGGGAATAGCTAGTTGCCATAAAGGCTCCTCGACCAGTTATCGACACAGTGAAAGACATTTTTATACTGAGAAATATATTTACTATTCTGTATTTAAATGGTGTTTCCAATATTCCTTTAAAAATTTTAAGCAAAGATGTCCACAATTTAATGTGCCAAAAGTTTGATGTTGTGTATAATTATAATTTATAGGAATATTTTTTAAATATTTTTGTAATTCTAGCGGAGGTTTTAAATTACCAAAACTATCAAAATATTCAGAGTTATTGTTTTTCTTAACGTAGGCTACCCAATGAGTTCCAGGATTCACAGAAGTGTCCAAATTAATTATAGCACACTCATTTTTTCTTGGTTTTGAAGGTAAAGTATCTCTCATAAAAACACCACGGAAATACGGAATGTCACATGCGTGTTCTAAAATATCCAAATTTGTTAATGCTCGCCTGGGTAGCCGTTCCACTAGTTTTTTGAATTATTTAAATATAAACCTGCCCCTTTTTTATGAGGTCTAATATACAATCCTTTCCCAAGAGCAACCGCTTCCATCATCTTGTTATGGCGTTCAGACTCTTGAAGACTTCTCTGAGCAGCTTTGGCATCATTCACGGCCTTTGCTATACCTGCCGCACCTCCTGCTAATGAACCCAAAGCTGACAATCCAGCGAAGATTGGTATCAAAGGTAAAAACCCACCACTTTTAGGAATGGGAATACAGCGTGGCAGGCGTATACCTCTTTTGTTCATAAATAGTTTTTTGGCAGCAGCATATGCATACTTAATAGCTGAATTATTGCTTTTGGATTTCAATTTCTTTACTTGAGATTGTAGTTTTTTCACGATAGACATAAAAGAACGTGCTCCACCACCAGCTTTAAGCTTTGCCTTCATTGCATTTTTAACTATCCACGAGGCAACCTTTTCTCCTTTCCCAGCGTCTTTTGATTTCAATCTTTTCTTAGCCATATTCAAAAGATCTAAATCAGCTTTATGACGTACATCCAAATCACTATTGATGTATGCAATGTCGTGGTGCATACAAGCTTCATCCAATTTGTTTACACCTCGATTGCCTTTTTGTAACCGTTTTTGAAGTTTAGTTCCAGGACCGCAAAATTGATAACCAGGTAAATGTAATTCAAAAGGTAAATTATTAATTAAACTGTTAATGATACCACTTCCTTCCTTCATTGATACTCACAAAATGATTGAGCGGGTATTGCGTTCTTTATTTATATTACATCACTAATGCATTTTTTTCTACCCAACTGTTTTCTTCATTACTTAGGCCTAACCATTTCACAAAAAGCCTGTTCCCTTTTCTTTTTAAAACTTTTTCTATGAGATATAAGTCTGGAAACATAGTTCTTTGTAATTCATATTCATAAAATGAACCTAAAATACTGTGGTTTTTTCTGTCTTCTATGTGATAAGTTGGTGGGTTTGTATGATTGATTTTTGTGATAGTAAATATTTCAGTAGACCAGTTAGGGGTATAACCTTTGTAAAAATCACCTTTATATTTACTAATACGAACATGATCACCAACACGAAACTTAGGTCTTTTCAAAGTATTGTGCTTTTGGGATTTAATTATGTTGGTTCTTACCAACATCTGGTTTCTGTTGTTAACATCGACTGGTTTAAATTTGGTTATGCGATGAATGGTATTATTATAGCATTGTACTACTGAGTTTAAATTTTTCCCTAACCATTCATATCGACCACATAAACTAAAAAGTTTAAAAAGACGACTTTTTAGAGTTCTTATCACACGTTCAACAATAGCTGCTTTCTTTACAGAGTAGGTTGAATAATGATTAATTTTATATTTCTTCATCAGTTGTTTAAAGCTATCATTGTAAAACTCCTTACCTAAATCAGTTTGCAAATTTTTTGGTGTTTGAGTAGACTCTGCTAGTATATGTTGCATCGCAAAAGTAACACAGACTTTCTCTTTTGATTTTAAGGGCTTTACCCAAACATACTTAGATAAAGTGTCAATAACAACTAATATGTACTTATAACCTTTATTAAAGGATGCATATTTTTGTACATCTATAAGATCTGCTTGCCATAAATCATATATTCCTTTTATTATCGTGCATCGTCGTGGAAAATTTCTTCTAGCAGATCTATGAAGCTCATCTACTATGTTTTGTTTACTCATTTTTGGTTGTCTTAGTATTAATCAGAAAATCGATTTCCGTTTTTGTATAATACAAAGTACTCATATTATTAGAAGTAACTTTTTCTAAGTTTTTAAGATAAACTCTAACGTCGTTAAGAACTTTTTTCAATTCTTTTTTCAAGTCTTCAATTTCTTTATCTAAATGAGCTTTATTTACAGCTTCATCATCATTTTGTGGAGGTAACAAACCTTTTAATCTTGAGGATTGCAAATCGTAATCTCCAGTCTCTGATTTTGCTAACGTGTAGTCAAGAGTATTCATAAATTCAGAATATCTTAAACGCTTATGAACGTGATGTCCAAATTTATCTATATTCATTGCAGTCTTTATGGGTTGTTCACTGCTATTAAACTGCTTAATTTTCTCAATACATGCCTTTTATATTTCACGTTTATAATACCAGCTTCAAACAGTTCTTCGATGATTGCTATAATCTCACTGTTTAGGCCAGTGTTGCCTGCTTCGCGTGATGCAAGCAGTAATTTTAGTCGTTCCACTAATTCATTTGGATCATCCCAATAAACCAAGTCGGTATTCTTTTTAACTTTTTTAAAAATATTTATACCTTCCCCTTTTGGTATGCTTTCTGTACTTGTAGTTACTTTTCTAGTAAATTTGAATAAGGGTTTAATAATACTCATGTATTTGAAGCCTTTGTTACTGTTTATAGGTTTATTTGGATCAAAATTACGTCTGTGTGCGTTGGTATCAATTAGAATTACTTTATAATTTTGCATATCCTCGTCTGTGATTATATCTATATTTGGTGTTTTTTTAAATAATAATTCCATAATACCAGGCGTCTTCTTCAGAGTGCGATTTCCAATCTTTAAGATACGACCCTGATCATAAACGCGGGCTTTCCCCAACATTAACTTATCCCGTTCAGTTCTTATTCCAAAAGGCACATCTTTAAATACTTCAGATGATAGTGACCATGATAAAGATCGATGTTTCATGCTTGGCGATGATTCGGGTGATTTAAACGAGTCATCACTGATATTATGTTCATCAGGTGGTGAAACAGTAAGAGTTTGATCAGTTTTGTTATAAAAATCATCAGCTGAGTTTTCTTCTTCACTAAAACTTTCTTGAATGTTATCGTTAGACGAATACGATACTTCAGCATCACTGTACTTTATTTTCTTTTTCATTGGGGTTTGAACTGATTCTTCGTTGTGAAAAATTGTATCACTTTTGTTTGCCAATTGATTTAGAGGATCCAAAATGGGTTTAAATATTGTACCCAGAGCCATATTATTCGAATTTTTTAGATCTTTTATCATTTTAACCTTTCTTTTCACAGCTGCTGCAGATTTTACAATTTGTTCTTTTAAATTTCTTTCCATTTTAGTATGTAAGTATTCCGTTCCAAATCAAAAGTGAAAATGATTCAGATATATTAGAACATTCACTTATGTATATTAGTTAATAACTATAAAAGTGTCAAACTTCATTCTATAGCAACCTTTATTTCGCTCACAGTCCTTATTAATTACAACATAACTGAAGGGTTTACTCCAAACTATTGAGCACATTTCGCGGAATTGAGGCCATGTCATATCAGACCCAACATGTTCGTCATAAACATGCTTTAAGTTGATGTCATCTTGCTTAAATAATATAATAAGGTTTGAGTTATCTCTCACGAGCTGTTTTGGGATCTTGGTATATGTTTGATTTATGTAGAAACAGTCTATGTTTTTATGACGCCCCATAGCAAAATAATCACGAATGTTGTTTTGATTTTCACAAGCAACATCATCGAAAACAATGATTGAGTTTGGTAAAGCTTCATGCGGACTTAGAATTTCACTATTATAATTATATTTGTTGTACGACGTACCTGCTACCAAATTCAAAGTTTTTTCTAGGTATATATACTTAGGTTGGTATAATGATTTTGAATAAACGTACAAGTTACGGAAACGTGGACCATCTTTATGAAGCAATAAACTAATCACTAAGTTGGTCTTTCCGCAATTCGACGGTCCGCAAACAATACAGCGAATAGTATTTGGTAATAAGGTACCATGTCGTTTTGGAGCGTTTGATGACGTAGGACAGATGCATTCCAATTTCAATGATTTTTTTTGTTTAACAAATCTCATAATAAAATTGACTGCATTGTTTCAAAGGTTACAACAAAATGACTAAAAAATTATAACGGTTCTATATTTAATACTTTTGTTTGTTATCTACGACAGTAGTAAAAATTGGGCGTTCTGGCGCACAATAGTTGTGTGCGAACGTCGTCGCGGAGCGATGACGAAGCGAGCACGGCGAGCGGTGAGGACACAACTTTGTGAGCCAGAATGCCTAATTTATTTACTACTTAGAGGTTCATACATTACGCAACTGAAAACATGGAAAGGCCGGCAACGCGTCTGCGATTCCTCTGGTTTTGCCGCTAAGATGCGACTTGCTCGTTTGCCTCCTTATTTTATAAAAAAAAAATGGAAAATTTCATCATTCGCGCTTTGTAATGCAGTAGCGTATGTGATATATGTAAGAACTTTTTGATCTAATCCCGCCCTCTCCTTTCCTGTCCCGGACTACACGTGCTGGTCTTAGGAACCACCATCATACTGTGCAGAATATCAGCACTCGTACCAAAAAATCTGTAAGATCATTCGGCTTTGGAATTCTCTGCCGGCGCATGATTCCCAGTTCCTATAATTCCGGGTCTTTAAAACGGGGCGTAAAACGGCATTTATGCAGGCCGTCATGAATGGGTGCGCTTGTTACCGTGCTTGTTCCACGATGGGGAGCGCTCTCATTATTTTGGACTACATCGGCTGCTTACCATCAGGCAGAAAGTAGTCACTATGACGTGTCACATAAAAAAAAAAAGAAATACGCCTCAGCGACTTCTTGTCCGGGACTGGCGTGGGATACTAGTAGTTTGTAAGTATCGTAATGTAAGAAGGGCGTA
Organism: Scoparia ambigualis; assembly: GCA_963921215.1. NCBI lineage: Eukaryota > Metazoa > Arthropoda > Insecta > Lepidoptera > Crambidae > Scoparia > Scoparia ambigualis. Next base: position 30,171,315 of record OY992519.1, on the reverse strand, counting down.
AGCGCTCCTGTACACGATGCCGCCACCACGCCGCCGCCGCACCTTTACACTGTGGTTTTTTTTTTCTCTTAAATAATGGCTTCGTACGATCAGCACATTTAGCCAGTGTTAAGTTTTTAATAGTAATTATTAATTTCTTCACATTAAGTGGGTGATATTGAGTGATAATGAACGTTTAATGGTAAATGATTTTCTCCCAAACCCCTCGAGACTCAATAAAGCTGTGGGACTTTATCGAGGTCTTACACGGACTTCTTGAGAGAATTTGAAAAGTGATGTTGCTTTGTTTTGCAATAATAATAATAACGTCACCTGTGACGTCACTGTAGGTGTTAAAAAGTCGGCACGCTTGGTTTCAATACAAACCGTGATACTTGCGTTATCTATGTAAATCTATATCTGTGGTGCAAGCCAATATCGCAGGAAAGGACCGGAAACTTTCCTCGGCTGTACATTGCCTTGCTAGTATAATTATTTTAAAATGAGTTTCGCGTTAATAACCATTTGCCTTAAGGCCTGCCGCCCGTGCTGAGCCCTGCCGCCAAGCTGGAGAAGCTGCGCAAGATGGACGCGCTGCACAACCGCGAGACGGAGCCCGCGCCCAGGGCCCGCCGCCCGCAGCCCCCGCAGCCCCCGCAGCCCCCGCAGCCCCCGCAGCCGGGGCCCAGCGCCCGCCGCCCCGAGCCCGGCCACACGCTTAGGGAGGTATGCCCTCAATCAGCATCAACGCCTTCGATCACATATTATAAAAACTAGATTGGCTTGGTTTGCAAGCGCATAACGTTTGTTGAGCTTTGGAGTTTGTGGCAAGTGCCAAGCATGCGGACGCGGCATAATATTCATTTGACGTCTATTATGTGTTTAGTCTTTCTTCTCTTGTATCTCTTTTAAGCGGGGCGTGAAACGGCATTTATGCAGGCCGTCATGAATGGGTGCGTTCGTGACCGTGCTTATTCCACGGTGGGGAGCGCTATCATTATTTTGGACTGCATCGGCTGCTTACCATCAGGCAGGATGCAGTCACTATGACGAGTCGTTATAAAAAAAAATATCTCTTTGTCATGTTGACAGCACACTACCATACGAAACGCGTACCTCGGTTCTCTTTTTGTGAGCGAGCTAGCTCAGCAGCGTAGCAGTTTGTGCACCGAACAATGACTACTAAACGATGACTAAATAAAAGAAAGAACAATGGATCTGATTTATTTTAATATATAAGACGACTACTAGAAACCGCAAGAAACTTCAAGGGCTGGTCAGGTCAAATGTTTTAAACACAGCAAAAATAAAATTATTACTAAAAAACAATGTTGACTAAAAAGCATCAAGCACTGACAAATTTCGACGGGTGGAAACCAGACCTCGTTAGCCAAGTGGTTAAGGCAGCCGCTCGGAATGTGGAAGTTCGATTCCCGCCTGAGGTGGTCGTCTTTTTTCAGTGTTTAAAAAGTTTACTTAAGTATATTCAAGCGTTAATAAAACGCTAAAATATATATTAACATAGCAAAAATGACAAAAAAAGGAATTTGTGTTTTTCATTTTTAATTAAATAATTCATTTTGAGAATTTTAGTTGGATAGTCTTCGAGTATCTAATTTATTTTAAGAGAATTAAAATGAACACAATTAAAAATAACGATTATTTACTTACATCACGCGGGCAACGGCCGGCCGGCCATTGATCCGTCAACGTAGGTACTGACGCGGACGGGTCCACCCGTTGCCCGCGCGTTGTAAAAAATCGTTGTTTTTAATTATTTTTATTTTAGTTTTCTTATGATATTGCTATTGAATATGATATGATATTGTAAAAAACACGAATTCCTTTTTGTCATTTTTGTCATGTTTAAAATACTTGACCTGACCAGCCCTTGAAGTTTTTTGCAGTTTCTAGCAGTCACCATATATACTTAAATATTTCTATGGGTGGAATCCCTGCGCTCCTGACGTCAAATTGATATCGAGTCGGCGTTGCTTAACGGAATATTAACGCTCGGGTCACACGATAAGTTGCAATTTCGCGTGAAAGTCGTAAGAGTAGGCAATTTTTTATACTAAACTTGACTTAAGTTAGAGAGTGAACCTTCTGTACGGTAGTATTAGTAATTATGTGCCGGCGCTTAGGGCCGCCGCCCAGGGCCCGCACTGTGAACCAGAATGTCAATCTAACTGGACATTATTATTTAAGGCTTGTAGTAGGTACTAACCGCTTTAAATGCACATAGTTTGTTATAATAAGTTATCAAAAAAAACACAAGCCATATAAGTATAATAAGACCAATAACCAATTTCGCTGACCCTCTTTATTAAACATTTAGTACGTGTGTGAAGGTCTAGTTAAATTGAACTACTTTCTTAGCTTAAATTATTGTGTGTTTTGTATTGTAGTTCGATATTTAACATCTTTACATTAGTTCTGTAAAAGTATTAAGGAATATCACTTTATTAATTTTACAAACTGGATTAATTCATAATGGAAATTAAATAAAACTATGACATTAATATGATGCCCCTTACTAAGTATTTACTTAGACTTAAAATCACTTATTCGGATCCATCACAACTAGGCAAGCTCACATTTGCTAAGCTATCCTCGTTTCACACATTTCTAACGAAATCAAATTGTTTTGAATATGTCATGGTACGTTTTTCGTCAACACGTCTTCTTTTTGTTTTGTACGAGGCTTGGCGAAGAGGCTTCGGGCGACCAGGACTTGGAGTAGGTTAACTTTCTGAGGATGACGTACTAGGATGTAAAGCACGTACTATTGTAAATTTGATGTAGGTATTCACCATTCAGCCATTCAACACCAATGGTTCTTGTCTCAAAACCTCGAGTTTTTCGACATTGAACAAATTTTTGAGCTAATTTTGAGCAAATTCGACTTTTATTCTTTTTAATATCTCTTACACATGGCTTTTAAATCAAACCTTGCTAAGAAATAATCACATAGTCCTGAAAATGTTTCATGTTTTGGGTACATTTACTTCACTACGTTTTCTGCAAAAAAAAAACAAAGTTGTGCTACCGTAAGCTACCTATAACTTAGTTTTTTTTAAGTACATATAGGTATGTGACTTATTTATATAAAAAATACAGCCCGGGGACATGAGGGGACAAGTAGTCCCATGTCTATCAAATACACAAAAACGTAAAAATATAAGAATATTATTTCTAGAACTACAAGTATTGTATGTAAATAATTGATATTTGGAATGACTATATTGTGAAATATGTAATACATACCATCTAAGTAAATCATGAAGTCATGATTCATGACTAAAATTATCACCGCTTTATTTTTATTTATCTCCAGACACTGATACATCAAACGCAAGAAAGGAAAGTACGATTTCATCGTAAACAACTCACTTGTTCAGAGATAATTTGAAATTATTAAATTATCAGAGGGTAGTTGCTAAAAAAAAATAACCAAATCGCTACCTCTGCTTTATAAGCTGTCGATTCTACTAAAAACAATAAAGGTATGAGGTGACCCTTTTTGTCCAGCTAGATTGGCATCCTGGTTCACAGTGGCCCGGGCCCAGCGCGCACGTGCTTACGGAGATATGCCGGCTATGCACTTCGATCGCTCATTATTTTGTCTTCCAACTTGAATCATTATCATCTTTCTTTGGTGTTTTCGTTCTTTCTTTAGAAGAAGGTACATTATGATACAAGTGTGCAATAGGCGAGGGCTTAATGGAGCCGAGGATAAATAAAATAATAATAAAATAATAACGAGTCTAGGTTTGCAAACATACACATATTTTCGGACAGGTATATAAAACTCAAACGCAAGCTTTTAAGACCTTAACACTTAATAATTTTATGTATTTTTGTATTAAAATTTTATTGTTATTTACAAAATTCCATTGTTTACGAAACTGGTTTCTGTTTTTTTTGCTTGTTATTTGGAATTTGTTTGGTTTTGTTTGCTAAAACTAAAAAGCTATTGTTATGTGTTTTTTGGCAATGTTGTGTATGCCTGTCATAAATGTCATACATATCTTATAACTTTATACTTACATCTAATAACATTAAAAACTGTGTGAACGTTGTTGGTGTACCTTTCAAAATAAATAAATAAAATAATTATTATGGTTTTTTTTCTTTTAATTATGGGCTTCGTGCGATTAGTACATTTAGCCAGTGTCAAGTAAGATATAATAGTAATTATTTTCTTTGCATTATGTAGATGACAATAGTGATAATTAAAGTTTAATGGTAAATGATATACACCAAATCCCTTGAGACTAAATAAAGCTGTGGGTTTTTATTGAGATCTCACTCGGACTTCTTGAGAGAATCTGAAAAGTGATGTTGCACGGTTTTGTTTCATTTGCCAAAACTCATGCACGTTCACGAATACTTAACAGTTATTAATCCGCCATTATTACACATTAATATTCAACACAATCGCAAATTAAAGAAAATAAAACAAAACTGCAGACATGACGCTTCACTTTCCCGCCAAGAAGTCCACTTTTACTCTTTTTTATTCCTGAAACAGAACTGTTTTATATTCCAACAAAACAGACCAGACCGGACGGAGATCGGACCTCATACAGCTATGAAACAGACAAATTTCTGAATGCACCATAATTATTTGACAACCAAGTGTCAATTTTTTATTTTTAAAAAGACAAAAGACATCAAACCTACACAGCCAGGAACATTTTGTCTTGGAAAATGAAATTGTTCATTTTTGTATTTTTCGTTACTTATTATTTATGTTTCTCACCGTTTATAGCTTCCCTGAGCTTCCACAAATATTTCAAAATCGAAATTAGCCAAATCGGTTCAGCCATTCTTGAGTTTTAGCAAGACAAACGCACAGCTATTTATTTTTATTTAAATAGATAGGGAAATCCGTTTTTAGAAACCATGGCGTCGATTTTAGATTTAATAAAAACTGCATTTTTTAAAAATCTCATAAATATCCGGGAGTGGATCCCGCAGTCTCTATCTCAATAACAAAGTTAAAAATTCTGCAAGTTTATTCGTTGTTAGTGTTGATAGCATGAATAAGTCATAAGGAACACATTTTATTGATATCTAAGGAAACTGGAAAATAAGGTTTTTTTTTACTACCTCCCAGGCTGAGTGTTTAGCGCGCCGGGTCTGGCGTCGCGCCATCATTAAGGTCCCGAGTTCAATTCCCAGTCGGGTAAATTTAGAGAAGGACTGTTTTTCTAAATTGATTTCGGTGGCTGGCGGTCTGGGTGTTTTTTCTATGTTTATGTATATTATTTATCCGTTATCTTACCCTATTAACGAGTTTCCTATACTTATCTTTGGCTAGATACTTTTTTTTCTCTTAAATAATGGCTTCGTGCGATCAGCACAATTAGCCAGTGTCAAGTTTTTAATAGTAATTATTATTAATGAACGTTAATTGGTAAATGATTTTCCCAAACCCCTCGATCCCAAAACCCCCAATAAAGCTGTGGGACTTTATTGAGGTCTCACACGGACTTCTTGAGAGAATTTGAAAAGTGATGTTGCATTGTTTTGTTTTATTTGCTAACACTCGTGCACGTTCACGAACACTTAACAGTAAATAATCCACCATTATTTCAAATTATATATTCGACAAAACATAAATTATAGAAAATAATACTGGCAGACATGACGCTTTACTTTCCCGCCAAGAAGTCCGGCTAGATAATTGGTGTGAGCGTAAATATTTTTTTTTACTTTACTTTACCGTAGCAGGTACACAACGTGTCTCCTGACAACCGTGACGGGCTTCAGCACCTGCAGCCCATGAGCCCCGAGCAGTTCATGCGCCGGTTCAACGCCCTGCGCCTCGACGGGCCGGGGGGCGCGGGGGGCGGCGGGGAGAGAGGGGAGGCGGCTCAAGGGGGGGGCAACGACAGGTTCAGCGAGATCAAGACCTCGCTGCACGCGCTGAGGCGGGGGCTCAATGAGGTGAAGAGGAATTTGTGCTGTTACAGCACTCGTATACAACCATTAGTTTAGCGCATGGTATTTACCATAGTATTAAAGGAGAACACCCACTAAGCTCCGGCGCAGACGAGATGTATCTCAGTTATTTATGTATTTTAAGCAAAAAAATGTTTCATTGGTGTGTTTGCGGATGAGGCTAAGATAAATAAAAAGCTATTAGTTTATTTTCAGGCGCAAATTGAATACTACATTTTGTTGAAATTATTGACTCCAAAATGTTACAAAATGGTGGTAAATTATATTTTTAACCCCCGACGTAAAAAGAGGGGTGTTATAAGTTTGACGTATCTGTATTTCTGTGTGTGTATCTGTCCGTGGCACCTTAGCTCTTAAACGGATGAACCGATTTGGGTGCGGTGTTTTTTATTTAAAAGTAGGTTTACTAGCGATGGTTTTTATGGGTTTCTTGATCTGATACTGCAGCCAGGATATCCAGCTCACTAGTACACTTTAAAAAAAATAGTAGCTTATGCTACTATTTTACTATGTCGTGTTTGGATTTGTTTTGATCAGTATTTAATTCTACATACAATGCAATGGTGGCAACACGTTGAGTTGATAATGCAGCAAGAATATCCAGCACACTCTAAAAAAAATAATCATCATGGATATCGATTTGACTCGAAATGTAAATGTTGCAATAATTTTTTAAGTAAGTACTAGTTAAGTATTTTAACAGGAAATTATTAGATTAATGTTTTATATTTTAGCGTTTTATTAACGCTTAAATATACTTAAGTAAAATTTTAAACACTGAAAAAAGACGACAACCTCAGGCGGGAATCAAACCACAGTTTTTCAGTGTTTAAAATTTTACTTAAGGAAATTATTATTTTTAGCAGCAACTATTTGTAGTTTTTTTATTCTAAAAAAAATAAAAGACGTAGTTTTACTATATTTTGTATGTTTTACGGTAGTTTATTATATTTTATTAAAGTAATTACAATTTAAAATTTTTTGGTACGCCTGAAAATAATAAGATAGCAATTTTTGACTTAAACCACTTCTTGCGGCAATGACACAAATTTCTTTTACTAATAAAATATATAAAATTATGAGATATCTATCTTTTGCGCCGGAGCTTTGGCTTTTTTGGGTGTTCTCCTTTATAATAAAAAAAGGTTTTTGGTAAAAGTGTGTTTTGTATCATAAAATTTTTTTTGCCTTCTATTATGGACGTCTTTTAGGATTAGAAATTTGGATAAGAAAAGGCGCAATATACTTCATAGCTTTTTATTGTTCCAGGTGACGGCGCCATACAATAGCAACATGGTCGCCGGCGATCCGATGGCCAAGTGAGTGCACAATTGAGCCTTAATTTATTGTTTTGTAATTAATAACTAGCCCGCCCGCGGCTTCGAACGCGTGGCCACCCAAAGTTCGTTAAGGTTTTGCCGTGAGTGTTCCAATACATTTTTTACACAAACCTTGTTCCGACAATTACGAAGGCAACAAAAAAAATAGCTGAATAGGTACAGCCGGATTCAAGTATTGCGCAAACAGTGGCGGTACCTTCATACAAGCCGAAAAGCCCGGCTTGCCCTAACAAAAACTCAATATCACTACTGGTAAAACGCAATTATTAAAATCACTTAATATTTTTACCATTGTTAATTTTCTTTCATCAGCATTCAAATTATCAATTTGATAAGTTTCTCATATTAAGAATCACCAAACAAATCGCATAAAGCTGCTTATAAATCGTGCGATGCTTTACATCTCTCTCGCACAAGTTGGCTTGCAACCGGGCTTCGGATTTAAAGTATATCCGCTCTCTTCTAACTTTAACAAAATTGCTACTCTATAAACATAATACTGCGTAAGTATGTATAGATTCTATGAGAAATTCATACTCTTCGTCAAAGCCAGCTTGCGTTATGAAGTTCGCAAGTAAGGCCTTCCTTAAATCAGGCTTTATTTCTACCGAATCACGTGCAACTTCAACGCGGGCGAACCAATCAGAGGCGACCGACGACACCTTGAGCTCGGGCGAACCAATCAGAGGCGAGCGTTAATACGCGATTGTGCTGTGCAGCAGCCACAGGCAGCAGCCAGCCATTTTTTGACTTATTTCATTGTTATTGTTGTTGTTAAATCACTTCACTTTGTTTGAGCGATTGTTTCTAAGTAACAAGTGTTTTCGTAATTTGTGATAAAAAAAAAATGTGTTCTGAGTTCAGTTCGTCGCTTTATTGGTCTCTGTGACGAACTTAGATGTGTTGGGCATGTGATGTGTTGCAAACAAATGTGTACTTAAACGTGTTGATGATTGGCATACCTACGAAAGGCACAGGTAAATAAATTCTTTGAACATCACACATGATTTATTTACTTTTATTTCGCAAACTATTAAAAGTCATCTAAGGCATTAATTATAATAGGTCTATGTAAAAAACTCTTTGGATTGTTGGTTGCTTCCATTCAAAATAATTAAGTAATAATCATGGACCTTAATAATTAATAAATTAAGTGTAGTGTGTGTAATGTAGGCCACATATCGACTGTGATTCCCGCGCAAAATGCCCATTTTCGCATTTTGTAGTAATTTTCCAGTTGTATTTATCGTTTTTATCGAAATAGGATAATAAATGCATGCTTAATATTACGAATATCCACTCTGTGAGAAAAAGCTGAGTTCGGACGGCCGGCGCATCGCATTTTGTTGTAATTTTGTACTTAGTTGTATTTATAGTTTTCATAGAAAAATAGGATAATAAATTCATTACTTATAACATTTTTATTCCTCATGAAGTAACAATTTTTCTGGTATAAATTTTACTCAATAATATTATCGTAGATAAAAGAAATTCACAGTTAACTTAACGCGATTTTCGTACTTTTTTTGGTTTTGAATAACATTTTTTTTCTATATAAAATCAATAATATTTAAAAATTCCGTGGCCGTTTCGCATTATACGACGAGATAACGTTCTCATTTTTTTATTTCATTTGTTTAGAACAGTAGTTCAATCCAGGAGCTGAAAAAAGTGCCCTCGCGCAATTTATGAAAATCTTTCTCTGCAGTTTTGGGTTTAAATAAAAAGTAAAGCGAAATTTACAAAAAGCGAGGCCGCTACGTACTATGCCAATAGCAATTCTACACTATTCAATAAGCAAATACTGTTAATGTATTTTGGTTTTTGAGATAAAGAACGCCAAAATTGGCCGCAGTAATTTTTTTTTTCTAAAAATTTTTAACAAGAATCACATTCAAGATGTAATAGAAGGTAATAGGCTGTTTTTTTTACAAACGACAAGAACGTTTGGAATGCCACGGCCTATGACGATTTGAGTAAAAAATGTGGCTAGTGTCACAAATGGGCACCAACATTGTACCAGGTAGCAAGATTAGGAACTTCAGGTTTCGGGCTTGCCCCAATCTGAAGCCCTAGGCACGCCACTGTGCGCAAACTATTCGCCAATTTATTTTTATTTATATAGATATGGATTTATATATTTACAACCCTTTAACTACACATACATACAAATATACAGCATTAAATATAATTTATTGATTTTCTATATCCTATTACAACTGAATAAGGTTCAAATTATGGTGGCCTGTGTATTGCCACTACCAGCTAGGGGCTTAATGTATAGTGTACGGAACCCCACATTGTCCGCGTATCCATACATTGCTGGTTCAAATCCGGCTCGAAGGACCAAATAACTTTGTACTCCCCACAAGATAAATTGATAACAATGACATGATGATACTGCCGAAACTGATTAGATCGAGGATGATAATTTAAACTGCCCGAGCTTGTGCTGAGAATGCAGTGATTGCAATTAATTTATTTCACTAATATTGTTTATGAATAAACGCGATGCCGAACATCGCGGGCGTAAGCATTAAGCCAACCGACTTTATCAATAAAACAAATGTGCATCATATACGGCCGAAATTAATGATCAATCTAGAATTATTACTAAAACGGGTGGATTTACAAACAGCCTCCTTGCACGTGTTATAGCCTGACCGCAACCGCTGTACCGCGCCTTAGGTATGCGCGGGGGGTGGGGAGTGGGAAGTAAAGAGCATGAACTCACATGAGATTCGTAGTGCCAGACAGATCTTACGATATCGAAGCACAGTTTATTGAAGCTTTATATATACGAGTATAATTACATCCAATCCGTTTTTGTCCAATATGATTTTAAGATAAGTACAATTAAAGAACCAATATAAATGAAATAAATCTTTAATTCTTGGAAATATATAATATCAACTTTCTTTCTATGCTTTTCTTTTCTTAAAATATTCGGCCACTTTGAAAATGACAGTCTTGATATCTCGAGATAATGCACGACCCATTTTTAGATATTTTATCTCATGTGCGTGTGTGTCAGACGTGTCGTGTCGATGTGTAGTTGCCGCCGTGAGCGATGACGGCAGAATGACAAATGGAGCAACTGTTTCGCCCCCCGCCTCGCCACTCGCATACCCAAGCGCGGTACAGCGGTAGCGGTCAGACTATACCAAATATTTTTTGGTGCTATGGCCATGCCCTAAGCAATTGCTTAATTACATACATATAATCACGACTATTATCCCCGAAGGGTTAGTCAGAGACAGGCAATGAGGACCGCAAAATCAGCCCTCTACCATAGTCCACTTTTCACCAAATAGCGACTGCACATGTGCTCAGCGTGACAGGTGGTGAGTCCACCGCCGGTCTATGGTGTTGGATGTATGTGCAGTCGTTAGTCGCCTTTTATGACACCCAAGGGAAGAGAGGGGGTGGCAGTATTCTTTCACCGCTACGCGACCGTTATCTTAAGGAGGTCCTGCACGAAATTGTGAAAATTTACGTATTTTTAAGTCACTTGTATTATGCGCTGAATTAGTTAAATACATTTAAAGAACTTACGTAAGTTAGCCTGATCATTGCACAAGATTATGACCTGGTTAAAATTTGAAACAAATTCTTTAAACAATAACAAAACAATACGTAAATCTAATGACTCCTAAAAACATATTTTTATTAACTACTTTCTTAATTTTACGCATGAAACAATAATAATTAAATTAACTAATTAATTCTTACATGAAAATATTTGTATTTATATTCCGCAGGGCACCTTTCTTAAAAAGTAAATTTAAATTTTTGTACATTTCGCAGAATAAAAACATAGCTCTAATTAAATTACTTGGTCTGACACTTCAAAGCAGAATTTGTTCTAATTATAAATATCAATATGATTGATTTTGCCTTGAAGTTCATTATGAGACTTATATAAATTTATGCGATCGCGCGGGACCCTCCTTAATTAGCTGGGCTGATCACGCTCTGGTTCCCGCAGCGAGAGGCGCTCGCACAGGCAGCAGGTGGAGCAACAGATGCCCCGCGGCTGGGGCTTCTCGGACAAGTCGCGGTCTGACTCGGGCTCGTCGTCGTCGGGGGATGTGGAGCTGCCCTGCGAGTTCTGCGGCCGGCTGCAGCCGCTCGTGGACTTGGTGCAGCATCAGGTATCAAAATCTAATAGATGTACGAGCGGAAAGATAAGTTAAACTCTCAGAAGCTTGCAACGCACTGTTTACTTCTTACTTTGAGGTTATGCCGTGACAGCCTTTTTCACCAACACAGAATACATTTTTTTTTCACAACTGTCACACCTATTATTCAGCTCCAAACTAAGCATAACCCGAAGTATGGTGACTGAAAACGGATAAACATACATAAATACTAATAAACATCCATGACTCGGTCACAAATGCTCGTGCTCACCACACAAACATTTACTCCTACCGGGATTTGAACCTGGGTCCGTGGGTTGCGTTGTCAAGGTCGCTGACCACTCGACCACCCGGCCGTCAAATTTAGAACAAATTTTTTATTTTTATTTATGGAGACTTAATTGTTAAGCACTTTTGATTGTCTTTATAATTTTAGCGTACAGACGCCAGCAGGTGAACCTACCACAAAAGGTCTGTCTTCAATTAATATTGGATTTTAATGGCTGAGTGTAAGGATCAATATCTATTAAAGAAATTTGACACTTTTGGATAGGATGACGCGCAGGCGTGTGTATTATTCACATTATATTTTTAGCTGTGAAGAGGAATGAGCGTAGGAAACTACATCTATGGCATTTTGGTAGAGTTCTTTGACAAGTTTTGGTTAGAATTTTACAGTGTTGTTCGGCAAGCCAGCTTGAACTCCGTCCTCCCTAGACGAAAGTTTACAGATACTTGGCAAATGCTAATTCTAGCCCACAGAATATATATTAGAATAAAAGTAATTATGTTACATAAATTAGCTCTTTAAAGTTAAAAAATTGCCAATTATCGTTTTCTGAATGAGGTATGGTTGGCATTACTCAAACCACATACATTCATGATTCTATTCCATATGTAATTATGCGACTTGTCTAGCCCCTGCCGAGTCTAGCTCGAACTCCAGCTCTTCTAGATGTTAGCTACTTCGGCCTAGAGCTCACAAATAGAACTGTCCACCCAGACCGGCTGCCGCCCCGACCTAGCCCAGCTGATGGCGCAAATCCCCGCGCCCCCCGGCCCCGCCCCCCGCACACCGCCGCAGCTGCCGCACCAGCACCTGCCGCAGCAGCCGCACCAGCACCTGCCGCAGCTGCCGCACCAGCACCTGCCGCAACTGCCGCACCAGCAGCACCTGCCGCACGCCGACCCGCACGAGCTGCCCGTCATACCGTGCGAGTTCTGCACAGAGTCGCTGCCGGTGTACCTCATCAGTGAGCATCAGGTTGGTAACGCTCTCTGTAAGGGCTGTGACACCTTCGATCACATTTAAAAACTAGATGCACAGTGAACGCTCTCAAAACGTTCGCACAAAAGAAGTACCTAGCGAGATGTTTAGGTACTTTATTTTTATTTATTTTTTTAATTTATTTTTGTTTGTACCTACGCATTTCGTTTGGTATAGTCTGACCGCTACCGCTGTACCGCGCCTTGGGTATGCGAGTGGCGAGGCGGGGGGCGAAACAGTTGCTCCATTTTGTCATTCTGCCGTCATCGCTCACGGCGGCAACTAGTGTGTCAGACGCACATGAGATAAAATATCTAAAAATGGGTCGTGCATTATCTCGAGATATCAAGACTGTCATTTTCAAAGTGGCCGAATATTTTAAGAAAAGAAAAGCAAACAAAGAAAGTTTATATTATATATTTCCAAGAATTAAAGATTTATATTGGTTCTTTAATTGTACTTATCTAAAAATCATATTGGACAAAAACGGATTGGATGTAATTATACTCGTAAATATAAAGCTTCAATAAACTGTGCTTCGATATCGTAAGATCTGTCTGATACTACGAATCTCATGTGAGTTCACGCTCTTTACTTCCCACTCCCCCTCTTCCCGCGCATACCTAAGGCGCGGTACAGCGCTTGTGGTCAGGCTATAGTGTGCGAGCTAAGTGTCAACATTACGAAGTGCTCCTTCAAAATTGCTATTCTGACAATACTCATACAGGGTTAATTTTGGACGTCCCGCCAATTTTTTTTACGTAATCCTATAACAGCAGTACAACCATATAATAAAATATTAAAACATTTATTTTTTTACATTTTTGTTTCGACTTTTCCTTAAAAAAAAATTATTGTCACCTAGCGCGCGACCTACCGCGGTTATCAAAGCGCATGCACGTGACCGCTATTGTTCACCCCGTGCACCAATCACAGCGCGCCGTCGCTTTGACCGCGACGGTTAGCACACGCACCTAGACCTATAGGATATAAAAAGCAGAATTGTATTTAAAAAAATGAAACATTCATTATTTTTACGTCAAATATTTTATTATTGCTTCTTTTACCCCATATTTACTTTTGGCGGGGGTCCAAAATTAACCCTGTATAATCAAAGCTGCCACTACTCCGCTACGATTTTGTTTGGGATTGTTTAACTACACTGCAGTGCGAGACATTAGACATCGACAAATTGACATCGGCAGTACTTGAACTGTCAAATTTTATCGTCTAATGTCACTTTATCGGTCGATAAAAGATATCGTGCTAAGGGGGCTGGCCTGCTAAAATAAGTATCACACTTTTAAAATTGCAATAACTTTTTAAGTACACAAGATAAACAAGACACATTAGGTTTTTAACATTTTTAAATGTTACTATAGTCTGTTCAATATAGCTTGATACTTGTGACAGGTGTCATCAAAACGACGACGTGACTTTGTAAAAGCGTATGAACTTATTTGACAACATTTAAATAATATTTTTTTTTATAATCCATCACTTAACTTGCTACAATTACTTTTTGTGACTATTTATTATACGTTAGATTAGGTTTTATTCTAATAAACTCACATAACACAATTTTTAAACATTACAATAAAAAAACTTACCCCTTCACAAGGTCATTCCAATACAAAAAAATACTTGTGTTGGGATAGTAAATCAATTTATGTTCAATTGATGTTCAATAACCAATCGATTAACTTTAATTTTGTATTTATAATTCTAGCTATATTAATTGATTTGTTAGTCTTCTCTTATTTATTTTGAGTTTAATGACTATTATATTGAAGTTAAAATAGCACATTGTTTCCCTAGGGGTGAAAGTGTGAAAGTAGCTTATTCTAGTCCCGAGACGGGGTTTGAGGGACTAAATAAGTCTTTCACCCGAGGTAAACACTTTGCTTTTCATTACGAATTCAAGGAAAGTAACTAAAAATAAAACATGAATTAGCTAAATAAAATAGTCGCCTTTTACGACATCAAAGGAAAGAGATGGGTTGGTAGTAGTATTATTTTGATGACCCCATTGCCGCTCTATGTTGTTGGATGTATGTGCTGTCTTTAGCTCGTTAGTCGCCTATTATGGCACCCAAGGGAAGAGAGGGGTTGTTTGTATTATTTTGATGAGCCCATCGCCGCTCTATGCTGTTGGATATATGTGCAGTCTTTAGTCCGTTAGTCGCCTTTTACGACACCGAAGAGAAGAGAGGGGTTGGTAGTATTATATTGATGAGCCCATCGCCGCTCTATGCTGATGGTTGTATGTGCAGTCTTTAGTCCTTTAGTCGCCTTTAGAGAAGGGTTGGTAGTATTATATTGATGAGCCCATAGCCGCTCTATGCTGTTGGTTGTATGTGCAGTCTTTAGTCCGTTAGTCGCCTGTAGAGAGGGGTTGGTAGTATTATATTGATGAGCCCATCGCCGCTCTATGCTGTTGGTTGTATGTGCAGTCTTTAGTCCGTTAGTCGCCTGTAGAGAGGGGTTGGTAGTATTATATTGATGAGCCCATCGCCACTCTATGCTGTTGGTTGTATGTGCAGTCTTAAGTCCGTTAGTCGCCTTTTACGACATCAATAGTACTACTTTCCACCCGCTTCTAATGCAACTTTAGACCTATTTTCCGAGTATGAGGAATGAAAAACTTTAAAAGTTATTGAATTGGCACATTAGAAAGGAACAATACTTCATTGGGCTCAATTTAAATCGATAATTGCGGTCGCATTTAGATGTTTACTTTGTTTTATTTTATGCGTAACGTAACGTGTTTTCAGTTTTTCTATCGTAGTATTTGCTATTCGTTTGTTAAGTTTTGTTTAGTTTTAACTGTTTGTTGTTTTGACGTATTATTTGTTATTTTTTTTCATTTGTAAAGTTTTGTTCTGTTATAACTGTTCGTAAAATTTGTTGTTTTTACTGATACAATGCCTAAAAGGTTAAAAAAGACTGTTTTGAACAGCGAAAGTCGTGAGTTTGTAGTACGCTTGCGAAATTATTTCGAGCGTGAGATCCTAAACAAAGGTCCTCTATTACCCTTAGAGCAAGTGGTTTGATCGCGTTGCGGATGCTCTTGGTATAGGGCGTGCTACAGTGTCTCGCATCTCGAAAGAAAAATATGATGATGCATCTACGAGTACGGCAACCACCGAAGAAAATAAATTATCGACACCTAACAAAAAAAGGAATGTTACAAAAATAGACGATTTTGATACTGCAGCTATACTCGTACGTAACCATATTTATTCGTACTATTCACAAGGTACTCTCACTCATAGTCACTCATACTCACTCTAGTTATTACAGTGATGATTTAGGTTGTACACCAATACATAATTAAGAATTTGTTAATTATTAAAACATTCAAAATCTATTCACGAATTTTATTTACATATTATTATTATGTATTTCTAAAAATTAAGTGATCTAAATAGCATCCAAAATTATAATTTGAAGCAAAAAACGATTAACAATAGATAATGATATTCAATTTATAACTTCAATTATCATTAATTGATTCACTTACGTCTGTAATGTCTCAACACTAGGCATGACAATTTGACACCTGCCATAAGTATCATGCTATATTGAACAGACTATAATGTATAATTTACCATAGTTTCCAAGAAAGCTGATAAAAATAGCTATAAAACCTTTTTGTATTTTAAATCTCTAACTTCTATAGTTTAGAAAAAAATGAAATTTCAAAAGTGTGATACTTATTTTTGCAGGCCAGTATAGTATTCATTTGTGATCGAAGTCTGACACGGGCGGCATGTTGCCATGGCAGAGGTGACTGCAGTTAGTAAGCGCGCCGACGTCCACGCGTCACGTCGCGCCGGAAGATGCAGACAATCATATTGCTTTAAAATATATTGGCTACATGACAGTTTTCGAAAAAGTATTTTAAAAATTACAAACGTTTATTATACTTTTTACCTTTTATATACCTTTTACAATATTTTTTTTTCTCGAAAACGCCTTATAATAGAAAAAAAACATGTTTGTCTTCATTAATTTCAAATTTCGCGCGAAATTGGTTGGTCACGTGACATTTTGCCCTGTGACACTTCAATAAACAAACAAATTTTATCTTGAAACCTGACAGATAGTTTTTGTTTGTTTTGTGAAATGTGACGTCACACGAAGCTCAATCATGGCCGCCCGTGTTTCGGGTCTTGTAAATCCATAGATAAAAAATAGAAAAATTATTTTGTAAAAATTTTATCGTTACAACTGTCCAATAGCCAATTGCGTGTCATCAGTAAACTAGGTGTGCTAGTGCGCTTAGAGACCGTCACTCCGTTCTCCTCCCCTGGTGATACGTGGTGAAGTTTAAGAAAAAAGCGCGTTCAACGAAAAAATTAATAATTATCTCACTACAAACCCCCCCCCCCCTCCCCCTTTTTTCCCAAACGATGATGATAGCATTGTTGTATTGCAGGAACGTTGCCGGCGTGACGCTAACCCGCTGTACCTGGATTAATCACCCGACTGGCTCGCTGGCTCAGCGCGCGGTAAATACTTAGGGTTGCGCTGGCGTTTGGCTACTATACTTTGTCTATATCATTACTTATATGCTTATTGGAAGATAGGTTTGCTGTATATTGAAGGGGTCAGTTTATATTCAGATAACACGTATATAGGCTACAATAACCGTTTACTATCAAGCTGTATGCCTTTTAAAGGTTTATAAAGAAACGATTTACGACCTTAAAAGTATTTAAACTTTTAGGAGGCCAAGTGCGGATTCTATTAATTATTATATTGAGTTAAAAACAAGTTCCGAAGCCGCGCCACCTAGTGACAAGCTCGTGAAACTAAGTTGAAGCTCGTACTAAAAACAGAGTTTTGCTTCACCAACTTGAATAATAATAAGTTTTATCTTTTGCATTTAGGTATATGCTGTTGAATACACAATTATCTTTTTGCAACAACCGGTTGTTATCCTAAAGGTACCGATAGACATGCTCACTACTAGCACGAAAGCATGAAACTATTGAGCAATTGCTACTTAGTAGTATGTGTGTCAGAGCGTTATTAGTAATTAGCATGCTTATTAAGTATACGCTTGTAATAAGCATGCTTATTTAGTAGCATGTCTATTAGTACTTTAAATATTACTATTTCTTTTATATACAATGCAATGTGGAACTGGCCCTAAATTTTGTAAATGTCTCATCTTATCAACTGCAGACTGAACAAGATATAGATAACGTGTAGAGTCCATCCGTTGCCCTCATATCTCATTTAAAATGTCATATCTATACATGTATCTAATTAGTTATAATTGTATGTATAAAAGTGTTTGGATAATAAAATTCACTTGCGTCTTTTCTTGGGGGTGCCTACCCCCGTGCTTAATGCAAAACGAGCAAGCCACTGGCACGTATAAATGAAAGTCTGTGGTCTACCTAGAGACCACAGATTGATTGGCTTGCTCGTCTTGCCATCCAACTATTTTGAATTATATAATCAATATTATCCTAGACATAGAACTGAAATTTGCCTGGACCTTTCAATTTCACAGTGGAACACTAAATACTAACAGTTCTTTGTCATTCCAGCACAAAGGCGACATATTTTTAACCAACCTTATAAAAGGAGGTTAACTCAAATATAGTAGAAGGTTCAACTTTGTGTAAAAGCAAACTATAGTTTTTGGCCCATTGCGGTACAGTCGCGAGCAATCAACCTACCACAAAACGTCAAATTTCTACAATATTTTTTTTATTTAAAAGTAAGAGTCAATATCAATTGGAGAAATTTGACAGTTTTTGCTAGGTTTTGCTGGTACAGTGGTAAATAATAATGTAATGAAATGGACGGTCACAGGTTCGAATCGCGCTCATGCACAATTACTGTACTATTTGACCGACATAGTTTTATCGGTAAGGTTAGTAATCAATTAATCAATACTCGTATTCGGATTAATTTATTTCTTGTTAAAGTAAGTATTTACAGGGACTGCGAATCAAGTGTAACGTGCTCCTCTAATATAACTCGTATTCCAACGGCACAAGGTCGTCTTTGTTATACTTGATTGGCTGTGTTTTTTGTCTGTACCGTAACTTGTAAGAAATATAAAATAGTCACGATTAAAAAAAAGGTTTTGAAATTTCTAAAAAAAAACATACTTATTGTAAACTTTTCATTAATTAAATGTTTAATGTTATACGATTTTTGTAACTTCTTATAGGGTATTGTAGGTTGTAGGGACCCGAGCGGTTTAGACTAAGATTGACAATATTTTTTATTATATTTTTATCTGAGGCTCAAATTAACTTTACGATATTCGAAAAATTACTATTGTGAGGCGGTGTCGTGTTTATTAAACAAGGGTTAGAGCGTGTAACGCGTTGCAATGGAATGGAGAAAAAAGTCTTGTCTTTTAATAAATTAATTAATGAGTATCAAATAGTATCCCAGTGTTGGTGCGAAACAGGGCCTATAAATGCCCCATTGCTAAGCAAAATTCATATCGATTAAAATTTTATTGTGTAAAAAAGTTCATCTATAAACCTGTTAAACATACAAAAAGAAAAAAAGGTGACAGGCTTTACAAAAAAAGTATTTTTAAATATAAAAAAAATGATTGAAAATGTTTAAAGGAATTGTTTTGCTTAAACTGAATCCTCCCCCCAAATTTAAGAGAGGGTTATGATAACCAGTAGCTTTCGGCTTCTTTAAGCTAGCAAAGGGAAATATTTGAATCGATCGCGAAATTATGATAATTCCATTTATCAAAAACAAGGGAGTAAATCTTTGACGCCTTATCGTGTCATATATTCCCGCATTTTGTTATTTGCATTGATTGATCTTTATTGATTAGATATAGTTTGTAATTATTTTGATTATTGTTTTTAACTTAACTTTTGAAATCGGCTTATTTTGTTTGCAAGAGGGAATGTATCCTAACGTCAACGAAATTTCTAATTCAAAATAGGGTCTAATGGCTATAATATTAAGGTAAAACCAGAAACACATTTATTTTGTTTGTTAAGGTGAGTCTGTAATATGAAATATGAGACTATAAATCATTATTGCCATAAAATTTTCAAATACATAACAGTAATTGTTATTCTTATAAGGGAACAAACTATTTCCCCTAGACGGGCTATATACTACACTGGGTGTAAAAAGATAATTAACGAAGTCGTAATTTTTAACGTTTACCAAAACAAGTATTGTAAAACAGCTGTTCATATGAATAGTGCAGACTCAACTTTACCCCTCAGACTGAGAACGTCAACTTCCTAAAATGACAAGTTCCGAAAACGACAACTTCCTAAAATGAATAGTTCCGAAAACGACAACTTCTGTAAATGACAACATTTTAGAATGAAAACTCTCCAAAACGACAACTTCTTAAAATGACAAGATCCGAAAACGATAACTTCCTAAAATGACAACATTTTAGAATGACAACTTCCAAAAACAACAACTTTGTCATTATTACAAACACGATGAAAAACAAAGTAAGTAATTCAAAGTTACAACACAATCCAGTCAAATATTACTTGCTACTACGGAAAACTTATGATCATACGCTAAGACCCAATACGTATAAATTTGACATTTCACAACTGAGGGTCGAAATTTACACCCCATAGTAAGTACCCCCCTTATTATTAGTAAGTTGTCATTTTCGGAATTTGTCACTTTCGGAACTTGTCATTTTCGGAATTTGTCAGTTTCGGAATTTGTCATTGTCGGATGTTAACATTTTCGGAATTTTTCATTTTCGGAAATTGACTATTTTGGAATAGGTTTTAGGAAGTTGCCGTTTTCGGAACTTGTCATTTTAGGAAGTTGACGTTCTTAGCCTGAGGGAACTTTACAAGCAGTTTTAATAAATATTGTTCCAAAATTGAATGCGCGTATTCGTGATTCGAATTAAAATATTGAAATATGTATTTGTTTTTATATTTTGACGAATCAAAGCGATTGCGTGATATTGAAACTTCAATATAAGATGTAAAATTGGAATCAGGGAAATTAATGTGATGCTTTAAAACTAGTCGAGGTAAGACTTTTACTAGTCAAAAGGGGGAAGATAAGATTTTTTAAATAAAATATTAAGACCATCGTTTGTAGTGAACTGTAGAAATCTTTATTTATCAAAATTCGGGACATTGAATGTTCTTTGTAACACGTTCTTTGTTAATTATTATGAGTTGTTGAACGGTATATAATTGAAATAAGATTGAAAACCTGTACTTCTGGGCCCTGATTCTGTATTGCAATCTATAGATTCCACACCTAAACCTTACCGCGCACAAACGTCAAACGCATACGTTTTTGGGAAGATATCGTAACTTTTTAAGGAATTGACGTGGTTTCGAAACAAGGAATCGTTACAGAATAAGGGCCCTGTAGGGGTTAAGCCACTAGAATAAAAATTAAAAGCATTTATTTCTTTAACAAAATGTAATTAGCTAAACTCATCAACATAATAATTATGAATCTAGTAAGGGAACGTGAAACATTTTGATTTGAAATTGAGCTAGTTGACAAAGGAAACAGAACACTAACTTTTATTTATTTAAAGTGTAGTTAGTTTTATGAAACATACGAACTATATGCGTGATGGTAAGCTATCACTACAGCTAAGTTATGGACGCTTGTAACACCATGATGTTGCAGATCCTAAGTCAACGTCAACGTTAGTCGTGAAGTGGGAAGCTGCAGTGCGATTCTCTAAGTTAAAGCCTTAGCAGCGGCTGAGAATTGACTCTGTATCTTTCATATTCATAGAATTGGCAAGAGACAGCAGATCACAGCCATGCGCGCAGCGTCTATGTGTCGCTTAGAGAATCGCATAGCTGATGTGTGTTATGGTCTAGGCCAGGGCGACCCTAACTGTGCATTATCCAGATTGCCAGTCGTATGAGCTATGTTCAGAAAAACAAGCACATCATTCTCATTATTGTTGCCAAGCATGTAAAATGAATATCTCTTTTTTGTTATCTGTAAGGTCTTATGTTTTTGAAGTTAAATATAAAAGTGATCAGGAGCTTTTTTTTGAAGTTCGGAAAGCCCTGGTCCAGGCAATGAAACTAGTGCTGGCACAGTTTGCAGTGTGATGTTGCCTTTATATCAATTATCATGCAGTAAATATAAACAGAGCTTTAGAAAGAGAGCACGTTTCCCTTTCTAAAGGTCGACAGGCAATATTTACCGGCGCACACAAATTCCTTCTCAATATAATTTTGGTCTTCATGAATTTATTGTTGATATAGTTCTTATGTTATGTTGTCTTAACATTGTTTTATGCACTACGTTAAAATATTTTAGAATCATAATTTTATTGTAATGTGAACACGGCGTCAGATCAACCTACCCAAAACTGTCAAATTTCTTCAATCAATTTTGAACTTTATGATTTAGTTCTAAGGATCAATATTCATTGGAGAAATATGACAGTTTAAGGTAGGTTAATCTGACGCCGTGCGCTGTTTTATGCACTACGTTAAAATGTTTTAGTATCATAATTATTGTAATTTTATGAGACTCGGTAGTATTAAGCGCTCATATAATCAGGTAGTTGTAAAAATGTATCTGATGACCATAGTCTCATAGTTTTCTTGGTGGTGGTGCCGACCAATTTATACGATAGATAACTAAAGTAGTGTAGTCTATGGGCTGGCAAACTCGTACGTGCCAGTCCATGGTCTGCGGGTGACGGGGGAGGGGTGACATCGGCACACAACTGGCGTTTCTGGGTCCATATTGGCTAACCTAAGGTTCTTCCTACCGATTTGTAATCCGAATGATCACTCTTCCTAAAATTTTCCTTCCTAAAGTTTGCATTTATGCAATCTATAGTACTACCGACGATGTTCATAACACTCATGTTTCCGAAAATTGTAATTCCTACTGTGGTTTTTCATAACGCTTTTATCCCTAAACATAATTTCCATAATATTTTTACTCATATGAAGAGGCCTTACATCTCGACTGTGATTTTTGCGTAAAATGGTCAATTTTGGCGTTATGGATCTCAGAAACAAAAATACATTAATAATTATGAATTATTGAATAGTGTAGAATAGCTATTGGAATAGTGCGTAGCGGCCTCGCTATTTGTAAATTTTGCTTAACTTTGAAATTAAACCCAAAATTGCAGAGAACGATTTTCATAAAGTGCGCGAAGGCACTTTTTTGAGCTCATCGATTGAACTACTGCTAAAAACAAGTGAAATAAAAAAATTATAATGTTATCTCCTATATAGTCGAATAGTGCGTAGCAGCCTCGGAGATTTTAGATACCATTGATTTTATATAGGAAAAAAATCTTATTTTAACCTAAAATACTTCGAAAATCGCTATAAGTTAACTGTGAATATCTCCTATCTACGATAATATTATTAAGCAAAATTTATACCAGAGTAATTGTTACTTCATGAGGAATAAAGATTTTATAATGAATTTATTATCCTAGTTCGATAAAAACGATAAATACAACTGCAAAATTACTACAAAATGCGATGCGGCCCGCCGTCTGAATTCAACTTATGCTTACAGAATGGAGATTAATATTATGCACAAATTTATTATTCTATTTCGATAAATACAACTGCAAAATTACTACAAAATGCGGAAATGGGCATTTTACGCATAAATCACATTCGAGATTTAATAGGCCTCTTTAAAAAAAATACAACGGTGACCTACAGGAGTAGAGCACCTAGTATCCTCAATAGTTTGAATAATAGTGTAAAAGACGGTTATGTTGATAAAATATAGGAAAACAAATAATATTATAATAGATGTTTATTGCTACTGACATTATGAAGTTGAATGACGCGGAATTATGAACATTAGAAACAGAGGAATTGTGATTGTTTGGATGAAAAATGTTAGGAAGAACATTTTCGGAGTTCCAATTATCGGAGTTGAAAATTGAGGTCAACTTTGGCGCATCCGCCGTTTCTACTACGCGGCCGCTGCCCGCGCACTTCTTCCCCGCCCCCGCAACCCTTTGCCCCTCGTCCTGCAAACCATGGGATATAGCGGGTGTATTAACGCTAGCCTGAAAAATAAAATAAATAGCCTAGTTACCATATGAATCGACCTTCGCTGAATAAGCGCGGGCTTGTCTTTGACTGACACTCATCATAGGCCTCTTACTCACAATAATTGGACTCTAGAATCATCTATTATAGATGTTTCAAGCGTCCGATTGTGAGGTTTAGAATTTTCTCAAAGTGGCTTAAAAGGAAAATACGGGAGCGGCAGCAACAGCCGCATAGTTGGCCCACGAATTGAGTACCTACCAGCCCCCCTAGACAAGTGGAAACTGCTCTAGTTCGCTTCTATTGCGTTAAACGCTAAAGCCTTAGCGTTGTCAATAGTAAATTGCTAGACAAGTGTACAGCTACTTGTCGAATGCTCACTCTATTCGACCGCTACCACAAAATATAATTGAGTATAACAAAATTAACAATGATGTTCATATAAAGTACTCTTTAAAGTTTTAAAGTAACCAATTTTTAAGTTCGCCAAATGACGTATCGTCTTATCTCAATACTTTAAATACTATTCAGCATTCTATTCTTCAAGTGATTAAGCCACTTGTCTAGGCCTTCTGGTGATGTCAAAGGAAGTGCATGCTTAGTGGGATGATGACTAGACCGTATAACGCGCACAAGATGTCCGAACACCCACTGACTGTCCAATATTTTAACGTAATGTATTTAGTAATATATAATGTGTAATGTATTGAAAATGACTGCCGTCTTGATGTTATTATTGATGTTATACTTGTGATATAAAACTAATGCTATGTGCCAATTGTATTAAATATATATTAAACTGTCTACATAATGTGTTTTTGTTTATTTTTAATTAGATGTGTAGAATGGGATTAAATGAATAAATAAAAACTTTTAGAATCTTAAAATATATAATAATTATTTTACGATTTTTTTTAAATAACTAGTATAGTACAGTATGAACATAGCTTAACTTAATAACCACTTAACTATAAATGAAAGAGCCTTAGATTACATTTGATTAGATTATTAAATGTTCATTGTACTTCTCTGTACACATTTTATGCATGAACTTGCAGTTTATAAAGCTTTATTTTTATATTTATGATTAATAGTGTTTTTTAGGATCACCAGGGTCATTATGCATGTAACTCGTCATAATATTCTTGTCATTTCGGTGAGTAAAATGATTTGAAATGTTTGAAACAGAATGAACCAAATTGTCGCATATCGCAACCAATATTTTATAATATGGCGTATATTTGATGTGGAGTTTGTCCATGCTTAAGTACACTGGTTTGTTTAAATACCGCATACTTTTGTATAACAGCCCACACTGCGTTAAACTTCATAAATAAATTAAAATTCACAAGGACGTAGCACGGTACAAACGACGAGAAAAATCTTAAATATTATATTGCTTAGGGTTGATTTCTAATCCTCGGATAAAACCTATCCGTCTGATAAACTATAACACGATCAATCTAAAATGTCACCAGTAAAGAAAGATAAGACATATGACGATACATATTCAAAATTATTGTGTAATACTACATAAATTTTATCTGACAATGAAATATCGACCCTTAGTCAGAAAGGACACCATATAATACTCTTTTTTTCAATTCAGAGAACTGAAACTATGGTTTTAATGCCAGCTATAATAGTTACACTTGAATGAGATAAGGCGTGCTTATGCGATTTCAAAAAATAATCTACACCTGTATATACCCCGAGCACACGACACGTGTGCGGCCGGGCTCAGTAGCTAACACTTTAGTACCATGTCGCACCAACTGCGCTCGGAACGATTGCGAACGCAGTAGTTGGTACGACATGGTACTAAACTGAGACTGTACAGCTATTCCGGCTGTAATAAAGTGGTTTCAGGGACGATTTTACTAATTTAAATTTGTAAAGACAGCCAGGTC
This sequence comes from Scoparia ambigualis, assembly GCA_963921215.1. Lineage (NCBI taxonomy): Eukaryota > Metazoa > Arthropoda > Insecta > Lepidoptera > Crambidae > Scoparia > Scoparia ambigualis. The sequence goes on along the minus strand of OY992519.1, from coordinate 30,145,692 downwards.
AACCTACCACAAATTGTCAAATTTCATCGATATATTTTGAACTTTATTGTTAAGGGTATAAGAATCAATATCGATTCGAGAAAGTTTGGGTAGGTTGGCCGATTGGCGTGTCTACAGTAATCTGGCGAAACAACATGTTGAATGTAACAATGTTTCTTTAAGTTCTGATACTTCTCGCGATCAAACCTAATAACTAGAAGCAACATAGGAAATACTCCTCGGGACACCTGGGCACCGTGATCTGCAACTTGGGGCAGTTGGTGATCTTCTCGCAGCGGCAGCGGGACTTAAATTTCCTCTTGCCGGTCCTCTCGATATAATTTGTGACCGCCGGACTGCCGTAGTTGTCGGTGTTCTTAAAATAACCCAACTTGGAGATGAACCTGGGCGATGCAGATTTGGCCCTGGACGGGGCAACCTCCGTTCGGACTTCTAAGGTGGTAGACTTTTCGGTTGCCTCGCTAGACGATTCGTAGGTGACTGTGCTGACTTCGCTTTTTGTGTACTGTTGGTTATCGTTTTCTTTATTCTGCTGGCTATCGTTAGATTGCAACTCGGATGGCGTTGTTCTTCCCTCATTTTGTATGTATCGGTTTTCCGAGCTACTGTTTTCATTTTTCTCGGGGAGAGGTATCGTTTGTACATCTTCTCTGGACTCTGGAAGGCTTTGGTCAGCATTGAGAGGTTTCACGAAGGTAAAATCGCTGCTGGCGTCTTGAGGCGCGGAGGAGACGAAGCTCATGTAAACGAGCACTGCGCACAGCAGTCTGAAAGCAAACATACGGGCTGTTAAAGTTTTTATTCGAGGAATTGAATTAAATATCCAGTCTCTAATTTAAAGTAAATAAAGAAGTTGCTAATTAAAAACCCAAAATAGTTTCAAAAATGAATCTAGGTATAATTTTATGTAACTTTATAAAACGGATTACAATCTGCAAAGCTACCTACCTAATACGCATTAAAATTTGTAGTGGTGTTAATATTTTATATTTTTGTATTATTTAAAAATAATAGTAATAAGTGCCTTTTTTAAACTGTAGAAAACTTAGAATGCTTTTAAACATTATTTCTAGATGTGACTACAAGTTACTCGTCTAAATTCATACCGCCTGGTTATAATTGATATCAAAACTACAATGTATTAGATTTACAATATACTTACGAATTACTAGTTATATTCTATATCCCCAAAAAACCTTATCGATATATTGTTATGTAGGTACTTATGTACTTTAATTAATATTTTCCTCAATGCCAGGAAAACAATCTTTTTGTAAAATGAGTTACTGTAACAAGTTTCAAATTGTTGATTTACCTATCTAAGTATTAAACAAAATTTTATACTTAATTATAATTTGTAACATTGACTGTTTCTTGTTAAATACAAGTCAAGTCAAAGATTTTATTGCATAACATGGTAAAAAAGAGGTGTTGATACATTTATAATTATTAAAAATGAATTAATAAAATAAATATTTATTGGGAGAAACATGATCAAATAATGACGGTGACTTCTGCGCTTGTTAATTTGGATCAAGTCTAAATAATACATAATGTTACCTAGTCATCCATCACACACTTAAACTTCAATAAATCATAATGTCCTTTTAAATAACAACAAACAAAAAATGTTTCATTACCAAAACATTGAGGCCTGACATAAAGTGATCTCTTGTTATTATTATTCGTAAGGAAATGTTTGACTGTAAATACCTACTCATGTTTTATTAGCTTCCAATAATACAATGACTAACTAGTTTATTAAATTGACTTTGAAGATAACAAAATTCTTTTAAACTAGTTTTAGTTTGTGCCAATAATATTATTATCTTCATAATATTATAAGTATTCTTTTTTATTGCTTGAAAAGTCAGGGAGCCATGACCTAGTAATATATTCTCGAAACTTGTCTCTATGAATAGTGATATTATTGGTTAATAAGACTGCTATTAATATTGATATGGGCTAGGAAATGCTGTTTCCTCGGGCCCGGTTGCGAAACACGCATATTGTGGCAAGCAGCATGCATTATGCGTGTATATTATATACTTACATCCCATCGACTTCTGACTTACACGGACTAAGAAAAGTACATACATATACTCACTAGCAGACCGCTCGCGACTTCGCCCGCACAGACCCCCCGTGACGAATTTTTGAAAATATTAAATAGCCTATGTCACCCAGAGAAAGTGTAGCTTCCAAACGGTGAAAGAATTTTTCAAATCGGTCTAGTAGTTTCGGAGCATATTCTATCCAAACAAACAAATCTTTCCTCTTTATAATATTAGTATAGAGAACTATTATGCCCTAAGGGTTAGTCAAAAACAGGCAATGGGGACTGCAAAAGCAGTTCACTGCCACACTCCACGCCACACCTTATGATAACTGCACATGTGCTTAGCGGGATAGGTGGTGAGCCTATGGCCGCTCTATTTTTTTTTAATGCTTAATAAGACAGCTCTTGACCTCGATCTCGCCTGATGGTGAGCGTAGATGAGGTCTACGATGGAGCGAGCTGCCCCAGAAGATGCCTTTAACTCTCGCATTGAAGGCATTCAGGTCATAAGTTTTTGGGAACACAGACGATGGCAGAGAATTCCACTTCTTGCCAGTGCGCAACAAAAATGATGACATGAAGCGTTTAGTGCGACACACTGGAACTATGCTGTTGGTTGGATTTATAATAATAATAGTAATTGTTTATTTGCCATAAATAGGGTATAATACAGTTGGTCACACAGTTATGTTTCAAAAATTCATCAACCGAGTAAAAAGTATTTTCAAGCAACCATTGACGCAGGACACTTTTAAATTTACTCAGCGGCAAACATTTTATATTTTCTGGTATATTCTATTGAAAATGGTAATACACATCGCATAACAATTTTTTAGGAAGCGCTTTGTTTTAGGCACTGTGTCTAATACTAATCTGTTTGGATCTCTGTTACTCCTACATGTTAGGTCCTTAGACTTCGGAAACGTATCTAAACGCTGGTATGTAAAGACTGCCACATCGAATACATATATGCATGGCAATGGGAGTATTATATATTATGTGCAGTGTTTAGTTCGTCAGTCGCCATATAAGACACCCACGGGAAGAGGGGTCGGTAGCATAGCGCCGCCACTACACGCAGCTTAAGAAAAGTGATAGTATATTTTCCCAAAGCTGGACAACCTCCATCATTAAAATCAATTAGTAATCACTACAATTGAGTGGTCTGACTAGAATTTGTTATATTATTTGGTCTCATAGTCTAGGTATGAATGTCTACTGTCCAGGGTTTTAACAGGTAATCATTTGATCATGTTATAGAAAAAGTGAATTTGAATAGCGCGAAAGCAGCGCCTCCTGGTAAATAACTATTTAAATGTCAATTTCAGACCCAACAATTTCGGGACGAGTTCCTAGTCGTACTCGGTGTGGTTGGTGACACAAGGCCTTTTTTTAATGCAACTAAGTTAACTGCTACGTCTGTCACAATAACAAATAACTAAAATGTAACAACAGGTTGTTTTGGTGAGCTCCTCAGTTGAAGAAGGATTTGGATGTAGTGTGCTCCACCCTCATCCATTGGTGTAATAATAATAATTAGGTAAAATCGTGTTTCCTCAAAATTTCTCTTCGGGTCGATTCTCTAAAGCTCAATCGAAACTCTCCTCTCACTTCGACCTTTCGTTGCAATCAAGAGTGACCTTTATGACGTTGTATGAGTCGAATTTAGAGAATGCGCATTTGATAATTCACTGCGGATGCGAGACCGAGTTTTGGGTCGAGCCTTTGCAGAATCGCACTGATCAGCAAGGCGATTGTGTAGGTATCCTTCGTGTACGTAACCTACCATGCGGTCGAAGAGGGTCGAAGACGCTGATAAGATTTATCAATTGTTTGAGTTCGCCGGCGTCTTAGTGTTTCAACTAATTTGCCCGTTCTTTTAATTAAATTGGCGATTAGTGCATTGATTTTTAAACGTAGTGTGAAAACCTACAATGACCTACACGACCTACATTCGAAGCCTACATCATATGTCAGCGCCCCGTCGCGAGAACAATCGGCAACAAATTCAATTAAAATTAGCAACATTAGGTACCTACGTTAGGCATAGCTCAATGAATGAGGTTAGGTACCTACCAATAGATATTTCTAAAGGTGCTATAAGAAAGACTGCTTACATAATCCTGCTCATATTTTCAGGAATCTGGTAAGTACCTACGTAAGTTGAAATAAAACACTTTTTTACTGATTAACTCGCAAGTGTTTTAAAAAAAGTGTTTAAAAAAAAGTGTTTTATTTCAATGTGTAGTGCTCGCTTAAACCAAGTTAGTTGTTTGTGAATTTTTTCATCATCAAATTATTATTAACTAAGCATTTTTGTTCTTTACGTGTAGATACGACATACGACGTTTATGATTTCTTTCCACGTACCTTTAGGGATGAATTATACTAGACCGGGGCGTGCCGTGTACGTGGCCCGGACGGGGCACTGATTTGAAACGTTACATACATTTTGTATTTATATTAGACCGGGCCGTGTCATGTCCGGGCCCGGACGGGACACGGACACGGATAATATGCACTGTGTGCGAACCAAGTGAGAACCAGCGTAACCAGCCGCGTTGGAAGACCGCCCATTAAAAACGTTAGGTATAGGACACGCGGAGACGAGGAAGGAAAAGAGAATTGGTGAATTAATTAATTACTTATATAAATATAATATTTACATACATCCATTACCCGAGCACTCGCACACACATACTTATAAGGTACTGGCACATAGGAATGCCCACCTTATTTAAAATATCAATAAAAAATTATGCTTTGAAGGTTTGACAAAAACAACTATTTGTAATGATGTAATGTTTTATTATCCTTCTAAAAATAATCAAAAAATTAAAAAAAAATTTAAACACTGAAAAAAGACGACAATAGGCGGGAATCGAGCCACGCACCTTCCGCATTCCGGGCGGCTGCCTTAACCACTTGGCTACCTAGGTTTGATTTTCACCCGTCAAAATTTGTCAGTGCTTGATGCTTATGTTTTTAGTCAACATCGCTTCATCAAATCTTAGAAGTTTTCACCTCTAAGATCCGAAAGAAATGACATTTGATTAAGATGAAGCTGCGTTTATAGATTAATGTTTTTATTGTAGCACATACGAAGGTCCGGCCTCTACGAAGGCCCACTTTAAAAACTCGCACTTGCCACTGCGTAATACATTCGAAATTTCGCGCCCGCATTCACCTTGGCCCTTAAATTTGCAATAGCGTCAAATCAATTCCGCGCTGCTATTTTGTTAAAACTCGTTCATTTCTCTCTGGACGCCGGCGCCGTCGATGTCGCGTGTTTTTAACCTCGATGTGATTGTTTTTGCCAATTTTTCCACAAATAGCGTCAACTTCCGCGTAATTCTATCATCATATTGTTAAATAATCATTGGAGAATAGAATACAATGGTAAGTTTACCGATTAATTCGTTATTTGTGATTTTATGTTATTTTTCCGCCACTATGAAAAATCCGTAGTACCTATGGCCCGGGTCTACATAGGGACCTATGGGCTTTACTAAATCTATTAAAATGGCAAATGCGCTTGGATTGTAAATACTTAGGTACCTAAGTATAAATAATACGAAATTGGTTTGTTTAGTTTATTTCCATTTCATGCCAAACTACTACTAGTTTAGTACCTACGTACCTAAAGGTATTTTAAAATAGACACAATATCGGTTAGGTGATTTGAACTCGCATTTCATATTTATATACTTATTAAGAGGCCTGTTACATCTCGAATGTGATTTTTTCGTAAAATGCCCATTTTCGCATTTTGTACTAATTTTGCAGCTGTATTTATCGTTTTTATCGAAATAGGATAATAAATTCATGCATAATATTGCAAATCTCTACTCTGCGAGAATAAGCTAAGTTCGGACGGCCGGTGCATCGCATTTTGTAGTAATTTTGCAGTTGTATTTATCGTTTTTATCGAAATAGTATAAAAAATTATTTATAAAATCTTTATTCCTCATGAAGTAACAATTATTCTGGTATAAATTTTGCTTAATAATATTATCGTAGATAGGAGAAATTCACAGTTAACTTAAACCCATTTTCTAAGTTTTTTGTTTTAGAATAAGACTTTTTTTCTATATGAAATCAATGATATCTAAAAATTCCGAGGCCGCTACGCACTATACGACTATATAAGAGATAACATTAAATTTTTTTATTTCATTTGTTTAGAACAGTAATCGATGAGCTCAAAAAGTGCCTTCGCGCATTTTATGAAAATTTTGTCTCTGCAATTTTGGGTTTAATTAAAAAGTTAACCAAAAGTTACAAAAAGTGAGGCCGCTACGCAATATTCCAATAGCTATTGTACACTATTCAATAAGTCAAAATTGTTAATGTATTTTTGTTTTTGAGATCAAGAACGCCATTTTACACAAAAATCACAGTCGAAATGTAATCTCTCAGTCAGGCCTGTGGATGGCCGGTGTAGATCCACATCCACAACCATAGAAAAAAAGAGGCCTTTGGACTGAAGGGGATTTTTAATAAAAAAGTTGTTCCTAAAGCTAAAGAAAAAAATAAATTATTCTATAGCCCTAGTAAGGCCCACTTAAAAATTGAGTAGCAAATGAGGAATGAATATTTAGATTCTTGAATTAATAGTGTCTAGAGTTATCAGAAATATATTTTTTTTATTGATTTAAGAGCAGAATTTTACTTTTATGACTATTTTGGTTTTTCGTACATGGGTGCCCAGTGTGCAATTTTTTATTATATCTCTAAAAATATTGGTTGAATAACTTATATTGAAACTGCTTAACGTGATTTGTGAATTATTTTTTAGAAATATTAGGTAGATTTTGAGTAACAGTTAGTCATAAACGGGCCTTAGTAATGGACTGTGCCTTTAATTAACTAGGCCCACCTATAACAGTGTTTTTAAAAAACCTTATTTAATATAGTTTTTAGTAAGAAAATTGTAATTTTTTGATTATTTTTAGAAGGATAATAAAACATTACATCATTACAAATAGTTGTTTTTGTCAAACCTTTAAAACTTTATTTATTTTTTAATTTTATTTTTTTATTATTTTTTTTATTTATTTATTATTCTAAATAAGGTGGGCCTTCCTATGTGCCAGTGCCCAGTACCTTATTAATTAATAAGCCTTAGCCCTAATAAGCCTATTTTGTGATGGGAAATATAAACAAGTTTTTTTAAATTAATTAAACATAAAAAGCTATAAACTGTGCATAGTACACGTTTTTCCACTTTTCCAATTTTGATGAAACTTTGCATGCTACAGTAAAACACAGGGATCTAAATAGTTTGTTGAAAACATTTTTAAAAAACGTTTAGGTATTTAGCTGAGATAATGCGATTTAAAGTCCTCTATAGAAAGTTTAAAATCGCAATATAACTCAGTTAAATAAACGTTTTTTAAAAAGGTTTTCAACAAACTATTTAGATCCTTGTGTTTTACTTTAGCATGCAAAGATTAATCAAAATTGGACTTGAAAGTTTGTATGGGAAACCGAAATGCGTAAACCCTCTTGAACAATTTGTATGGGATCGAAAGTAGGTATGGCTCGCGCTTCGTCCGTTACCCTATGAAGTTACAATACTGATTATAGCACAGTACAGCTCATATTTATACTGTGATTATACCACATGAGTAAAGAAACGTTACTCATGTGATTATACTGTGGTTGTGTAGTTCTGTGTGTAGGCTGTTTCCCACGGAGCAAATATTGCTCCGTGGCTATTCCTTCCTGTCGCCTAGGTACTATGAGACATACAGCAATGGAGAGCCCCATAGAACTGGTTTTCCTCATGCTCGTCTTTAATTTTACATTGTTAAATAAGTACAATAGTAAGAAAAGTAAAAGAAAACTAACAAAAAAAGTGTAAGAGGCTAAAGTGAATTGAGGAAGACTTTGGCGAACGTACCATGACCAGATCTGAGATGTTCTTGTGAAAGGTCAGGTTAAGATGACCCGCAACCGACGACGTTAATTTTAATTAACCGCCTCTGTGGTCTAGTGGCTAAGCTACCGGGCTCAGACCCAGAGGTCCTGGGTTCGATTCCCAGCGGGGGCACATCTTTGTGTGCTTGGTTTGGTTGGTGGTAGGGCTGTTAAGTCCGCCTGGCTAGCTACCACCATCTTATCTAAGTCTGTCGCCATAACAACGATGTTTAAAGCATTGTTGTGTTCCGACAATTTAGAGATAAGATAACCAGATTCCCTGTGGTTGAGGATTCCGGGTGAAGCTCGCTTCCACCTTCGGCCTTGTCGTCACTATCATCAGGTGAGATAAAGGCCAAGCGCTTACCCGTTGTAGAATAAAAAAAAGACGTATATTATGTAGGTCCTACAGTCCCGGGTCTTAAGCGGGGCGTGAAACGGCATTTATGCAGGCCGTCATGTATGGGTGCGCTCGTTCCCAGGTAGGATTTTTACGTCAACTTGACGTCTATTTAAAGTCCAACGCGACGTAGGAGACGTAATTTTATGACGTCGCGTGATCCTGCAGATGACGTCAATTTGTCACATCCTCACGACGTCTCTTCAGGTCGTCACTAGGAGGTCGACACTTGACGTTAGAACGACGTCATAAAATACATTTAGGGGAACGTCACTAGGACGCACAGATAATAGAGGACGCTGACGCCATAATGACGTAATATGCATAGTCTGAGCTGACGTCACTAGGACGTTCAGATCATGGTGGACACTAACGTCATAGTGACGTCATATGTATGGCCCAAGTTATGAGGATTACATTAGCTAGGGGACGGCCCCAATTGATTTAATTTTATTACTGCTAAGCTAGACCATTCTCAAAAACGAAAATACTAATTCTTCTAGCAAATTACCTCTAGTATTTATTGAGTTACTGTTAACTGCTTTTCGGTATGCAAAAGTGGCCGTTTTTGGCGTTAATTGAGTTAGATCAAAAACGGCCGAACGAAAAGCAGTAAACATTAATTCAATAAATATTAGAGGTGTGTAGAGGACGATTTAGTATTTTCGTTTTTGAGAATGGTCTAGTTTAGCAATAAGAAAATTAAATCAATTGGAGGCGCCACCTAGCATATGTAATCCCCAACAGTAGTACGTAGTCTGGGCTGTCCCCAGTAGTCCCCGCATTTCAGTCTTCTTAAGAAACTAAATGGTGAAAGGAGGGTTGAAATTGAAAATCATTTATATGTAATACTTTTTTTTTATTATATTCCAATAATTTTATGTACCAACTAATTTAGTGTACTGTAATAAGCCTTGTAGTACTGTATTAGTCTACTAATTTAGGAATAACTGTAATAAGACTAATTTATATGTGTGACTAATAAAAAGATGACTAATTAATTTAGAATTAACTGTAACAAAAAACTGATACAATTTAGAATAACCTTACCAAATTGTCATAATTTTCTTTGTTTCTTAAAGATATTTTAATGCTAATAAGCTCTTCGGCAGTGTTTATTGGAAATTTAAAATCTGGTCGAAGAGTACCTCTTCATATTTCTGTACTTTGCTTTATTATGGAATCATTTTGTTGAATAATTTGGTCATTCTGTGTTTTGATTGTTGTCAGTAATGACAATACTCTTGTCTGGTAACCTGAATCAAAATGGATGATATTCAATGGCTTGTTTTGTTAAGAAAAAAAAGGACGAAATGGAATAAAGTTTCAGTTTGTATATTTTAAGTCACAATTTACCTGTTAATTGGGCGACACGTGATGGCGACCCACCGTTAACGCCACTGTCGAGATTAGGTTGTGGACTTTTTAATGGAACAAGCCGCGAAGACACTGGCAAAGCTGAAGTTGATGCGCCACCTCCAAAGGTTGAACGTCGGCTGTCCAATATCATAGGACAATCTATCCCTTCGTCTAAATGGAGTCCTCCGGAGGTCAGCTCAGTCTCGTATGCTAAGCCTGCAAATATAACAAAGAAGGGTTTTGTTTATGCAATTTACTTCCAAAAACCTAAAAATAGGGAAGTAGGTAACACATGAAACATTGGGTTCTATGCGGCACAAGTGACTTGTGACAAGCTCTTGCTAAGCTGTACAAGTGTACATAATATAATAAAAGTGCATCTTACCTAGTATACTTGTTGTTAATAAAGGGAGATCAGGTGATGCAGGTAGATGTAATGATGAAATATCATTAGTAGATTTGAGAATATCTTCTGGAAGACAAAATTAATCAATTACACAAAATTTCTAGAAGCCAGTTTTTTATAAAATAAGAGGTATTAACTTTACAATTGGCAAGACTTAAATTAGTTTCAAACATCATTTATATAAAATATTTAAAAACAAGCTTTTGCCTATTCTTTGCTTATAACCTAAAAAAACAAAACCGTAGGTATAGTTTGTAAATATAATCAATAATAATAATTAATACGTACCAGTCTCATAATAAACTTTTTGGACACCATACAACTTCCATTTCTCGTCTGGTGTAGCACAATGGTCTAAAATTTGATTGAAAGCTTTTGTCCCTTTTATCCGGTGGCCAATATACCTCGCACCTCCTCGGTGTCAGCCACCGGTTATTGACAATGACAATCGCCAAAGTGCCACCATCTTTAGCAGAAAATTGTACTATGGCGTACATTTGTAGAGGAATTAGGCACAAAAGAAGTTTGGAAAAAAAGTCCGCACGGCACGCGATCAACACAAACACGAAAGTAGGGATGATAGGGATGGACGATGTACATCGATGTATTGTTATGATGCATCGTATTGAACCGATGTATTGTTAATACTCAAATATCGAATATATATCGATGTTTTTATTCGATGTATCGGATACGCAAAATATGACACAACGGCCACTTTTTATTTAAAAAAAACCGATTGAAGGGAAAAACATTAGGTAAACTAAAGTTGGTTTTACATAGCATTGAAAAGAAATATTGAGATTTATAATGGACAATGCCCATTTTGGACCTGGTTTGTTTTGAGAATGCATTTCACTTATTCACTAACCGCCGTACTCAGAGACGTCAATTAAGTTTTAATGACAATTAAGTCTCTTGCTGTCACTTTCGTATGTATAGTGATAAATAGAGAAGGAAAGACATTTAATTGTCATTAAACTTAATTGACGTCTCTGAGTACGGCGGTTAGTCTAACCATGCTTTCATAGTTCACTTTAAAGTCAGGAAAAAACAATACTAAGTTTTACGAAGTAACGAATTCTAGGTTTTTGAACGCACTCTGCCACTAAAACGTTTTGTACCGCCTCTTTATCTGTTAACGTTAAAAAAATTCTTGACCTCCTTTTTAAAAAAAATATCTGCTTAGCGATTTATGAATAGTTATTAATTATTTAACTAATTATTATCAATTGAATGAACGGCTTTACTTATTAAGGGTAAAAAGAAACGTCTTTCTGACTTGTCAGTTGTCAACTCTTTCTGTCTCTGTTGTGTGAGGTGGTCCGATTCGCTATTTTTATCTTCTCACGTACTTATAGTCTTAATAATATCTTCTTTAATAATAAATATGTATTGTGGTTGATTAATTGAAACAAAAGTAGTATAAAACATGTTTAGCTAACTCATTGTCAGGTTTTCAAATGTATGAGCCATGGGCATAGTCCTTTGATTTTTTAATAAATATTTTTCCATATACCTAATTTTCTTTTAGTTTTGGCTTTAGTTTCTTGTGGGCTATTAGACCAGTGATCTAACAAACACTAGTGTAATTTTTAAATCACCTTACTGCTTAAACAAGCCGATTGAGAAAAACAATCGATGTTTTTTAAAGGTTTGGCTGTTTAGCTTTTATTTCTTTTCTCTATTTTATCCAAATAAGATTGGCAAAAGTACTAACTTTTGTACACTGTTTCTTTCTTTCTTGTGTTGTTTTGTTTGTTCTTAAATACATTTTTAACAAAAAGTATTTTGTTTATTTTGCACTAACCGATAACGAAAAAACATCGATGTTTTCCGTTCGATATTTATCGAACATCGATGTTTAAGGATCGATGTTAAAATCGATGTCAACATCGATGTGTTTCTAACACCGATCATCCCTACACAAAAGAAGCAGGGAATTATAAGTATCACGTGGTACAGCTAACGTCAGATTTTGCGTTCGGTTCCGACTTCAAGTTTTAAAAAAAAAAATTGTTTTATTGCTGTAGTACATTAGATTTTTGAAGTAATGATTATCAAAGTTACTGTAACTATACTTAGAATTAGCCAAACGATTGTAATAATTGTTAATTAATTTAACTTTCAAGAAAAAAAGGAAGTTTGAATACTCGGAATTCTAGTTATTGCGAGTTTGATAACAAAAAACGAAACACAAACACGGCACTTTTTCAAAGTATAACAAAACAAAAATATAAAACAACAATTATTTTGATAGGTCCATATTTGGTGTTGACTGATATTTATTTATTTTTATAGACCGTCAAATGACGTCTCCAGGACATACCACTTATGACCTTATCATGTCTTGACCAGACTGACGCTAATAGGACGTCAGTGGGACGTACAATTACGGCCTATACCGTACTGACGCTAATAGGACGTCAGTGGGACGTACAAATACGACCTATACCGTACTGACCCTAAAATGGCCTATAGATGACGTCATTTCTCCGTCGCAGACGTCAGCTTCCTACCTGGGTATCGTGCTTATTCCACGGTGGGGAGCGCTCTCATTATTTTAGACTGCATCTGCTGCTTACCATCAGGCAGGATGCAGTTAGTATGACGAGTCAATATAAAAAAAGGTAAGTAGGTAGGTATAGTTTGGCATAAAATAGTGGCAATACTGTATGGAGTGTTTGTCAAAACTTTCAAAACTGACATAAACTCCATACAGTATTGCCACTATTTAATTTCTACTCTTTTTTGTCAAACTAATCCCTTCGAGTGGCAGATGTAAAAGTAGGACGCCATTTTGAAAATAGGGTTATGTCACAGACATATAATTATATGTCTGTGGGTTATGTGCATTATTTAATTGCCTTACCCTTTAGATTTCAAAAAACTGTAATTTTACTGATTTTTTATATGAAACCTATGGTTGCATTTTTGTAATGAAAATAAAAAATTTAAGGAAATTAAATTAAAAAAAATTATAATCAAAACAGCATTGTAGTGCAAATATGGCCGTAAGATTCATGCCGAATTTCGGTACAAAAACTCTTATAATTATAAAATTATAGTATTTTTAGTGAATACCTTACTATTAAATACAAAGCTAATATGTTAATCTAAAACTTAAAGTAACAAAAAGATACATGCCCATATATTTTTTTACAATACTAGCTTTACACACCAGCCGGACGTAAACAACGCGAGTCGAGCGCGTCGAGAGCGAGACACTTATAAGCAACTGTCTCACGTTGCCATTTTCTGCTAACCCATAGTCTGTCTCTGTTTTATGATCTATCGTTCGTGTGAGTTAAAAAAGTGCAGAACCTGTTTTGTTTACATTTATTCAGCCAAAACCGACGCCCTACGTCATCGTCCCGGAGCGGGACAAATGCACATGAGTGCCTAAAAATGTCATCCCGGAGCGGGACAAAATGCACATGTCCGACAAATGCGAAATGGCGTTTGCCACTCAAAGGGTGCAAAATAATTGAACCAGGATCATGCAAATGGAAAACTGTGGTCTCTGTTTATTTCGGGACTCCTCCGGGAACGGGCGTGGGTGGTGGACATGGGGGTAATATAAAAAGGGTGTGTATGTATATTTAGGATTAAGTACTAATGTATGGCTAAAAACGTCTACTCTTCTTCGGCGAGCGCTTCTCAGCTCGCGGGCCGCCTCCTCCGTAGCGTAGGCAAGACAAGTCTACGTGGAGTCGGTTTTGCCGCGATTCGTTTCTGTCACTGATTTTTTTAGCACAAACCGATTCGTGGCCCATGACACGACTAGCGTGTCACGCCAAATATTCACAGGGAGCCTGTGACACGGCTGGCGTGTCACGCATAAATATACTATAGATCAACCAAAAACAGACTAAAGTCAAAGTTAAATATATCATTGTTCTTAGAATTACGCGCTGTTTGGCGTACAGTGCTTGGTTTTTTGATTAACATAGATAAACATTTAATCAGAGGTTGCAAACCTTTTTCCATACTTATACTTTCTTTGCTTTTATACATTAAATATATTGTTTTCTAAAGTTTACGCGAACCCTACACGTTTAAATAAAACACTTTTGAACGGATATACTCGCGTTTAAATTAACTTTTACATATTTTTATTTAATCCTGACGTTTCGAACCATTCTGGTAAAAGTAAAATGAAACGCGAGTATATCCGTTCAAGTGTTTTTTTTCAAATTAAAAACATAGTATAATGTTATTAAGTCATTTTTAAAATTGCATAAATAATATTTTAAATTATAAAACTCATTTTGGGAAGCGAAATGGGAAATATTTCGACTAACAACATTGATAAAAATGTGTATCTATGTAAGTGTGTAATTAATATGTGAAAGTTGCTTAACTTCCGTAATCGTAGGCCGACTGCGCTAACCATTGCGCCATCGAGCTCCTCTAGGAATATTACATGCCTGCTTTCTTTTGTTGATTAATAATTGTTTTTATTTTGATATTAAAAAATGACAAATACCAGATTATATGGTTTGTTTGTATATGAGAGTGCATGTGTGTGTATGCGAGCGTGTAAAAGAGTAGTGTATGTGAGTGTACGTTTTGAAGGTGACTGAGTATAAAGTGGTGACTATTTGCAAACGGGACAAACATGGCCCGTGGTGACGGTTGAAGATCCCAGTGGCGGTGGTAGGCTCCGCAAGGGGCCGCCTGGCTCGCGACCTCCGCAATCCTGCCAAAATCCGGCGCCAAGCAGTCCGCTGCGTTCTGTTGGCGTGCGGGAGTGCCAGTCCCAATGGGAGTTGGTTAGAAGTCAGTCGAGCAGAGTAGGACCGGTCTTAAAACCTTAGCATTGCTGTACCGGGTAACTCATTCATTCTGGAGGGTAGCGGGCTCCGAAGCATGGTTTTAGCCGTTAGCCGACCGCAGTCAGTATAGCACGCAAGCCACGCGTGAAAGGCTGCCGCGGCAACTCGCGAAAAACCCCGAAATGCTCCACCGTGCCAGTTGGCGTCCAGTCGCCAACTGGTACGGTGGGGGGGGGGGGGGGGGGATGTCGCGCGAACATCAGAGCACTGCACTCAATATTCTGTAGGATGTGGCGTACCTCAACTACCTACCCTGGCTCCGCGATGACATTTGCTATAGCCGTCGTCGTTGGTTTAAAAATCCGGGTTCACCGTTATTTAGCTTCTGGTGGACAATGGGGTAAATAAGATAATATACGTCTGTGTCTACCGATCGCACAGCGGTGACCAGGAGGCGACTCGGCTCATAGACTACCTCATTGAGACGGCAGACTTAACAACAGCGGTATCCAGCAGCGGAGCTTGTCTTTCTGGGGAACTTCAACGCTCACCACAAAGACTGCGTTCCAGAAGACTGACCATGCTGGGAGAGAAGCGCGAAGGTTTTCCCTAGCACTAAATCTCACTTAGCTAGTGGATCAAGCGACGCGAAATCCGGATATCGCTGGCCACACACCCAATTGTCTAGACTTACTGCTGAACACCGATCCACACAAGCATTCAATATCGGTCTCAGCCCCGCTTGGAACGTCCGACCATTGTGTGGTCAAAATCCGTATCGATCTGCTCTCTTCAGGATATGAGCCTTAGGGGCACGAGGTGAGTATGGTGATACGAGTCAGCAGATTGGGACAAGATGCGTATTTTCTTTGCATCTTATCCCTGGCGGCAAACATGCTTCTCTTCGAGCGACCCTTCGTGTACTGCCGATGCGATTACGGATGTAATCCGGCAGGGAATGAAGTATTTTATTCCATTCTCCGACATCCCGCTCGGTTATATGTCCCGCCCTTGGAAAACAGTCTGCTTACCAGGCTTGGGTAAGCCAGGGATCGTAAAGTCCGTGCACGCGGAGAATCCGAGCAAAAAAGAGAGCCTTTAATTCAGCCTCCAAGTCGTGCAAAAGGATTATTAGAAAGGCGAGATTCGACCACATCTGCCGAATAGGGACGAAACTGTCATCCTCTACCCGAGCGGTAATAAACAGTTCTGGTCCCTTTCGAAGTCAGCCGAGGCGAATTTCTGCCGTCCTATGTTACCACCCATGCAGAAACCTGACGGGTCGCTGGCTCATTCTGCAACTGAGAAAGCAAGTTTATTTGCCTCTCTGTTTGACAGACCGACAGTCCCGTCTTCTGGGCATAGAGTTGTCTTTAGACCTCAACTTCGGCACCAGCATTAAGTCTAAGGCTCAAACTGCAGCCAAAAAGCTGGGCGTCCTAAGGTCAAGCGATATTTCACGCCGGGACAGCTTTCAACTCTATAAAGCTCAAGTCCGATCTTGACTGCAACATTCCAATATTGCAGTCACCTATGCCACGGTGAAATACCAACTAGCTGCACTGGACACGATTCAACGCAGAACTGAGAGGCTAATTGGCGACAAAGAACTGATGAAGAGCTAGTTTCACACCCTAGCTCACCGTTGCAAAATTGACTGTTTGGCGGTCTTTTACAGACTGTACTTCAGACAGTGTGCTCTGGAGCTGCGTAAGCTCATATTGCCATCCCCCTTCTTCCATTGGTCATCCAGACGCACTGCTGGCTACCACCCTTTCTTGGTGGATATTCCTAAATGTCGCACAAAGCGCTACTCAACATCTTTTATACTGCGTACAGCAAAGGAGTGGAACTCCCTCCCTGCGTCTGTGTTTCCGAGTACTTATAACCCATCCATCTTCAAAGCATGGGTGAATAGGCACCTAGGTGGGTTTGCTCGCTCCATCGTGGATCCTGTCTTATCCCTGGGCTTGATTGGGATCAAGAGCAAACCAATTCATAGTAAAAAAACGGGACCATCCGCGACGTGACCATTTGCGAAATAGTGACCATTTGCAAATGGGACATAGTGCTACTAATCCCTCCAAAGGGTGTATTTCATCACGACACATATCTCGGTATATCGAATCTCTAACTAATTTCTTAATGAAGTTATTCGTGTTCCATGTTTCGTGATGGAGTAGCACACTCCTAGAAAGAGGTTGCTTACTTTAAATGATTGAATATAAGGTGATTAACGCCGATTTGCAAGTCGATAGACGAAAGAAACACGACTAGATCGTACAAAGGTTTACGACATCTGCTTAAAAAAATAGAAACTTACTTTTTAGCTCCAGTTTCCTAATAATTTCCATTTTGTTGTACTCTAAAACACAAACTTATTGTAGTTCTTCAAGTTACAAACACAGACTAACGCCCATTGAGTCAGAATCCGCTAGAATGCAATAATATTTTGAGCGGGGCCTATGACACGAGAGTAGTGTCACCAATACGCGGGGATCGTGACACGCCTCTCGTGTCACGCTTATTTTGTATGGGGCCCCGAGTGAAACTTTCATCTGGAGGATGAGGCAACGAATCGGTTAACGAAAACACAACGTAATCATTGAAATTAAACACTTTTTTACGGACTAACTCGCGTTTAATTTACTATATTACATAGTTTTTTATATTATCCTGACGTTTTCAAAAGTGTTTCATTTCAATGTGTAGTGCTCGGTTTAAACCTCAGAAAACAACGTATTAACATTTTAAGACAATATTTGAAATCAATTTAGGGTTAAAATGCTATTTTTATTTTTAAGCAAAAATTATATCAAATGAAGTTATAGAATATGATTATTCAACCAATATAGCTTTATAGAATAAGTTGTTAGAGAATATGAGTATTATATCAATGAATAATATACGTAATGTCGTTATAGGAAGTGTATTTAGAACAAGTAAAAATTATTTCCTAATTCCAATGAATGTTATGTTCTTTGAAATTAGTTCATTTGTCATTATACTTATGAAATGATACGCACCCGGTTAAACCCACCTGCTCCATAATAACTCACGGGCCGCCTCGCCACTCTGCGCCTACGCGCGCGGGCTTAAATTATTAGGGTGGATTCGACCAAACTGGAATAAAACTTACTCCGAGATTAGTCTATACAAATTCGGCGTTTAATCTAGGTATAAGACCTTATTCCAGTTTGGTGAATCCACCCTTATTAGTGGTATAGGGCAGACAAGACTACGTGGAGTCGGTTTTGCCACATATTTATACTGTGGTTTTGCCGTGATTCGTTGTATCCCTACTCTTTTATTCAGATCCGTGACCTACTCCTGTATTCCTGTATCAGTAAAATTTAATTATCATTTGTCAAACTTATGCTTTAGGTTGAGTGTGTGAAATGACCATTTGAACAAACATTTTTTTGGAATATTAATATTGACAAAATAAAAAAGCTTAGTAAATATTTGACTTTGAAATTTACAAAGTAAAAAATTGCTAATTCTAAAATTTAGAATATTAACATTTTGCATTTTATTCACTTGGTCAAATAATCATTTGGCAATTTTTTACTTTGTAAATTCCTAAGTCAAATATTTACTAAGCAAATTTCCTAAATGAATCTTTAGCATATTTATTATGCTAAAGATTCATTGGAAATGACCGATTTTTAGGAAAGTAAAATTTGACAAAAAATATTTTGCCAAACGGCAGGATACCGTATATTTGTTAACAAATCTAAAGGGTCCACGAGATTTAACTAAAAAATCTTACATAATTTAGTCAAGGTACGAGTAATTATTTGAAGTCCATGACCTGATGGCCGACTGTTTGCTCGGGCCATGTCGTTTCCACACGCGACACAACGACTCCTAATTACTTATGTACTTACTTATACACAAAAAAACCTAATATATATTATGTGCATTATTTACATTGTTATGAAACAACATTATTATATTTTTAGTGAAAATATGAGTGTTTATAATGTTTAAGGCCGAAGATGAAAGCACATATATTTTGACTTGGTAATCCTTGGTATGTTCAACCACCTAGGAAACTAAGTATCGGCAAGGATAAGATAAGATAAGATAAGATAATTGTTTATTTGCACTTTGACATGGTATAAAGATGTTACATTATAAAATACATAGATCACATATCAAGCTCATTTTATAATAGCATGCAAATATTAAGTCCTCTCAGTAATACTCTAATATTTTCAATAATTAAAATCCATTAAACAAATAACATTATGCAAGTACATCATTTTAAATTATATAGTAAATATCATTATTTATCAAAACAAAAAAAATCCTTTATGTCATAAAATGTATTCTCAACTAACCACTTATACAATTTTCTTTGAAAAAGATTAGTGTTTAGCAATTTAAGATCCTTAGGAATGTTATTAAAAATACGCACACACATTGCCAAGCAGCTTTTATTGTACTTGGCAGATTTTGGTGTATCTTTTAAGACAAGTTTATATGGGTCTCTTTTAAGCCTTAAGTTTATATCACTTGCCATTTTAAATAAATTCCTATGCTTCTTAACGAAGCTGCAGATTTGTATATGTACAATGATGGCAGTGGTAAGAGACCAAGATCTCGAAACATTGGTTTACAGGACTCGTCAGGGGGGATTCCGCATATGGCTCTGATGCATTTTTTCTGCGCTATAATTGCTCTATTTTTATTTGTACTATTTCCCCACATTATGATCCCGTAGCGTAATATAGATTCTATATGTGCATGGTAAGATAAAATCGCAGTTTTTTTGTTAGTCACTTTCTTAATTTGGTTTATAGCGTAAACGAACTTATTAACCCTACTACATAAATTGTTTACGTGCATTTTCCAATTCAAATCTTCATCAATGGTAACACCTAAAAACTTTGTTTGCGTAACTTCTTTAATTTTTGTGATGTCTAGATTATAATTGTATTTAGTGTGTTTTGATTTATTAAATTGAATATAATTAGATTTATTGAAATTTATTTTTAGATTATTGAATTCAAGCCAATTAATTATATTTTCTAAAGCTATATTAATGTCAAACTCATGAATTTTTATGGAGTTAATTTTGTTTGTTGTAACAATTATCGATATGTCGTCCGCGTATAATATACATTTATGTTTTGTCGCTCGCAATACGTCATTTATATACAATACAAATAATATTGGCCCCAGTATTGTACCCTGTGGGACACCACACTTGTTTTCCCTATAACTAGAATAATACGACACTAATTCATTTTCAACAACTCTGTCAATTACAACACATTGTTGCCGCCCCGTCAAGTACGAGGACACCCATTGCTGAGCGTGTCCTCTTATACCGACATTATCTAGCTTTTGTAGTAAGATGTGATGTGCCACTTTGTCAAAAGCTTTGGATAAATCTATAAAAATACCGGTTGTGAACTTATTATTATTAATATTAGTTAAAACTGTTTCGACTAGAGTATATATTGCCAAAGTAGTGGACTTTTGCTTTTGAAAACCAAATTGTGACTTATTAATAATACTATATGTTGTACAAAAATTAAGTATTTTCTTGTACATACACTTTTCAAATACCTTTGATAACACAGGTATCAAAGTAATTGGGCGATAGTTATCGACATCATTTTTTTTACCTTTTTTGTACAGTGGCTTTACAACAGATAGTTTCAACGAGTCAGGGAAGGTTCCCGACGAAAATGATAAATTTACTAAATGTGTCAAAACAGCTCCCAGTACGTTTATGCTAACCTTAATTACCTTAGTACTAATACCGTCGTAACCCACCGAGTTTGTGTTATTTAAGGACATAATTTCGTTTCTGACTTCGCTCTCTGTTGTAAGGAAGATTTATCTTATTTGTCTATGGTATCAGATACCTCATAAAATGTAAGAACACCTGTCAACAATAAATACAATATTGCTACGAACATTATTGCTGAAGGTGGTGTTTGTTAATTTGAATTGTTATTTTTGCATAAGTATTTGTAATTTTGTATTTCTCATTTTTATGTAAAAATTACTAAGAAACACTTTTATAACGAGGATTGCCTTCGGTGGTAGTTGAATCGGGTCTGGTCCGGCTTTAAATACCACAGACGTATAATAAGAAGATACGTCTGTGGTAAATACCTACAATGCAAAAAACATACTATCGCCATTAAGGGTGGATTCGACCAAACTGGAATAAGGTCTTATACCTAGATTAAACGCCGAATTTGTATAGACTAATCTCGGAGTAAGTCTTATTCCAGTTTGGTCGAATCCACCCTAAATAATACAACGTTATTCTTTTGTTTAAAATTTTAAGTAACCGAGTAATTAATTATCTTAATCGCACATAATTGAAGTATTATTTGATATTACAAATTGACTGCACGGCTGGAAGGAGCTTGGTCACCTATTGAAATATTGTGCCCATTCAATCTCGTTCAATGTTCAATGTTTAAGAAGTAAGAGGCGGAACCTCAATCACTTCTTTGTGCGAATGTCAAGAAAAATTAACCGCCTCTGGTCTAGTGGCAAAGCCACACCGGTTTCAGACCCAGAGGTCCCGGGTTCGATTCCCAACGGGGGGTACACCTTTGTGTGCTCGGTTTGGTTGGTGGTAGGGTTGTTAAGTCCGCCTGGCTAGCTACCACCATCTTATCTAAGTCTGTCGCCATAACAACGATGTTTATAGCATTGTTGTGTTCCGACAGAGATAAGATATTAAGTTCCTCAGTGGTTGACGATTCCGGGTGACTTACTATCAGGTGAGATGAAGGCCAAGCGCTTACCCGTTGTAGAATAAAAAATAAAAATGTATTTTTATTCTACAACAAAGAAGCGCTTGGCCTCCATCCCACTCCCACCTGATGGTGAAGAAGATAAAAGCAGATAGATGAATCTTAATTCATTTCTTTAATTTTCTTAATTCATAATCTTAGTCTTTGAACAGTTTTTCTCTTGTACCAACAAAAACGTGTTAACGTTTTCTATAGGTAGATGTACAGCCACGGACAAGCCTCAAAACCAAATTGGACTGGCTAAAAATAGGTCTGGATTACCAAACGAGGAGTTAAATTAAAGGTTAGACTAAATAGGATGTTAAGTTATACAAGTATGGGCGGCCTTATCACTAAACTAACTTCCGAGTTACCTAGGGTTATCACTTGATCATGATCGCAGACATGGGATAAGTTTAGGGCCGCCGTTAAAATAGTCAGTGTAATAATAATATAGGTACCTATGTAAGAAGTACTAAGTCTCGGTTGTTGTGAACCACACCGGAACGGGTGTTTTGTCCAATGGTGTAACCGTAACAGCGACTAACGCTGAGAACTGCCGCCCTTGTATTGTTCACTGCCGCTGCAATATCATTGTTCTTTTCATAATTAAGTTATAAAAGGTGATTGAGAGGTCAAATATCTCATATTTAGGGCTTAAGTTACAACATTTTTTTGTTTTAATTAGTGTTACCTCTCGTACTGTTACGATAATAAAAAAAGAAGTTTTCATGGAGATATCCTGTTCCGGTAACGATATATAGGTACTTTCGCGATATTGTCTGTTTTTGATTGTTGAGCAAATACAAAATTGCTTTGAAGACGTCTAATATCGGTACGAGGTAAGTACCTAACAAAAACGATAAAATAAAATAAACGCGTTTATTCCACACATTATTCTATTTTAAAATCAATGAGCACATGTACGAATAATTGTTATGAGTTTAACACAATATGACATTCATATTAAACTCTTCGATTATGTAACTGAATAAATGAAATTGATTCATGATTGGCTGTGTCCGTGCCCGGTCGAGGCTAGCTGATTTATTTTTCTTTCATTTTGTAATTAACTTGGATCTTCCCTTATAGGTGTGTAAGGCAGTCAGCCACAACACAATACACATCGCACGTTAATAATCAAACCGTCACTAACCTTTTTTAAAATTAAAATTTAAAATTAAAATTTTCAGAAAGAGCACTTAAAGTTCCGAAAGTTCAAACCGAATTGAATGAATATAATTATAGTATTTTTTATGCAATTTAACTAATTCGTAGTTTACTTAAAAATTTCAATTATCGAAGTTTTAACATCTAAGATATTTACTAAAATATTTTAATTTTTATTGTCAAGATAGTGTCACTTTTCCTCGTAATTCGACATAGTGTCAGTTTTTCGTTCTAACATGTAGATATATGTACTATTATTTTAAAGTAAAGCGTCACTTTGGCCCTATATTTGTAAAAACTGTGAGAATTAAATAATCAATAGCGGAGCCGTCCCAAAGGTGAGAGCAATACTCCACGCAAGACCGTACCTGTGTCTTGTATAATAGACACAACTGATCAGGCGTGAAGAATCGCCGCACCTTAGGACACCGAGTTTACGTGAGGCATTTTTAATCACAGTTTCGATGCAGTCCTTTTGGTTCAGATCGCAGCGGATATCCATACCGTGCATGTTAACACTGCTCTGCAGGCCTAGAGATGTACCCTGAAGAGAGGAAAGGAGACGGAATAGCGACTTTTTCGCTGTGACCGCGCACACCTGTGTTTTCTTGGTATTGAACTCCACCAGATTATTGGAGCCCCATTTACAAATGAGGTCCAACACCCGATCGAGCTCAATGACAAGATTTGCTTCCTTCATTTTGGTGTCTACCTGCCCAGCCGTTGGGTGATCGTTATAACCTGATGCATTGTGCTATCACCTGCATACTGCATAGCAATGAATGTTTTCAAGAGGAAGCATGTCATTGATATTCAGAAGGAACAACGTGGGGGATAGAATGGCCTTGAGGAACACCAGCATTCACTGACATGAACCGCGAAAAGCATCCATCCGAAAGAACACGGATTCTACGCTCATGCAGGAAGCAAGCGATCCAGGTACAGAACTGAGCGGGCAAACCGTATGCCGGGAGCTTGGAGAGAAGAGCTTTTTGCCACACCCAAAATAAATAGCCTTGGCTATGTCAAGGCTAACGGCCAGTGACTCGCCACGCTTGTCAATAGCTTTACCCCAGAGATGTGTGACGTACGCTAGAAGATCCGTTGATCGTTTTGGTCGTAACCCATATTGACGATCGTGAATTAGGGAGTGACCTTCATTCAAGGCATCGAATAAACTGTTTGTTCAATATTCGTTCTAGGATCTTGCACAAGACTGAAGTTACAGCTATAAGGCGGTAAATAGTCGGATCTGACCGATCTCCTTTTTTAGGGATCAGTTGCACATTAGCTTCTCTCCAATATTACGGAACACAACCCGAAGAGAGCGAGCGACGACGGTACAGACGCGTTAACACAGGGGATAACTTCGCTGCACACATTTTCAGGATTATTGCTGTGGGATGCCCTCAGGACCGTTAGCTTTCCGGATATCGATTGACTGCAGCTCCGCACGGACATCACACTGCCTGATTTTAATATGAGACATTGTGTGGCCACAGTGAGGAATTGAGGGTGGTTGTGTATTACAGTCATCGATTCGGGAGTTAGCCGTAAAGAGCTGGAGCCTTGAGTTTCTTTAGTTATTTCTTCTATTTCTGCAGGTTTCTCAGCAGCTGTATTCATCTTGGCTATAATTCCTTTTAATTTATGTCCTTGGATTAATTAATATGGCCTAATTATCTATAACAATTAAAAACATCTAAATTAAATTGCTTGTTGTTTATTAAGACTAGAAGTAGATTTTACGTTTTTGCATTTCTATATTCGTAATACTGCTCATTAAGTATTCATCTAACTCTGAATAGATTATCAACCATTTTAATGTCGCCTTTGCGAAAGTTGACAAATTGAAAATACTACATATGTGAAGTTCGTTATTTGTACAATTTTAATTAAAAATTAATAAATAATCCAAAAAGATGATGACGTTTTAAAATTATGAGGAAAAAAAATAAAATAAAAAAATGCTGACTATTAACTGAAATACTCGGTAGCTATTAAAATAGTACTTTTTATCTTAATAATATCCATTCTCAACCATGGTAAGCAGTAAACGAGTAATTTTTAGTTTGATAAATAATAACGAGATGGATTGTGACGATAGGTTGTGGTTTTAATAAATATAAAAAGCGACTTGAACTTCTTTATTACCGTCATTAAACTCAAAGATACATTAACACTCATATTTATTTTGAGTAGTCTAAACATAAATAACGTCAATGTTGTCACTGTTCACCTAAACTTTAGGAATTGCATGACGGAAAAATTGACACTGTACGTTAAAAACGCGTTGTGGGTTCAAACAATATTCTCACAAATATACCCAAATAACGTAAAAACTGTCACTTTATCTTTAAATGCATTATTCCTATACACAATTATTGTAACAAGCAACCGATATTAACAGAAACATTGTCACTTTATGTTTAAATACATTAGTCGTCTTTATAATGTTCCTAAAAACATATAAAAATCACGGAAAGACTGTCACTTTACGTTTAAATACGTTGTTCGTCTAAAATAAATATCATAATTACCTTATAGTTTGAGGAAATGCGTCTTTATGCAAAAAATAACACTATTCCTCACATAATTCACTAGCAAACCACGCCAATCACGTTACTAATAAAAAAATGACGATGTTCCTGTCAGTGTCATCAGCTATCCCCACCAAACGTCATAACGACACTAGCTGCCAATAATGCTGAGATGCCGACCGGGACATTTAGAACAGAAATAGGGTAAACCATGGATTATTCATAAACTCGGGTTTATTTAATTAAACGGTATTTCGGTAGATTTGGCCTTTTTCAGTAATTCCTTTTCCCCTTTTACGTAATAAATAACATAATGAAATTCTGTGCACGTCATTTTATAATTATAAACGCATTGATGATGCTTTCGACTGTGCTAACATTGAGTGAATTTCGTTCTTTCGTCCACTGAGATGAAATTAACGAAGTTTGTGCGCCTGGGTTGCAGATTTCTAGAGGAGCGAAGGATTCGTGTCCTTTGTGAGGGTAGTTCCTCCGAGTTTTTCAAAGTCAATGCCGGAGTGCCGCAGGGTTCCGTGCTCTCACCTACTCTATTTCTTCTGCATATTAATGACATGTTGTCCTTGGGCAATATTCATTGTTATGCGGATGACAGTACGGTGCATGAGCGGTACTTGGGACATCCTGCGGCAAAGCAAGCCGATATCGTGGTGTTTTCACTTGCCTTTTGGCAAGAACTGGTTGCCAAGCTGACTGACTGACAGGACTGACCTGACTCTCCATCGTGTCTCTAAGTGAGGATTTGAAAACCTGGTTGTGTTCAATACCAGCAAAACCCAGGTTTATGCATCCTCCTCCAAGGTAACTTCCCTTCCTTACTCCTCCCTCTCTTCAGAACTCTCCGTTACCCATTTCAGTGGACCTCAGCATTCTTGGCATGGACATCGGCCAGGAACTAAATTCAAAATGCTACATCGAGAGTGTAATTTTAACTGCCTCCCGTAAGTTGGGTATTTTCAATAAGGTGAGGCAGTTTTTCATTCCCGAGCAGCGCTGTTTGCTGTAGGTACAAGACTCAGATGCGATCGAGTACCTATGGAGTATTGTTCTCATCTATGGGACGGCTCCGCTTAAAACCTCCTCGATGCACTTGATTGAGTGCAAAGGCGAGCGGTACGCATTATTCAAGATGCTGAGGTTACAGCCACTCTTGAGGACCTCCAGCTGCGTAGAGACAATGCTTCTCTCAGTGTTTTCTACCAGAATTACTAAGGAGAGTGTTCTGAAGAACTTTTTGATCTAATCCAGCCCTCTCCTTTCCTCTCCCGGACTACACGTGCTGGTCTTAGGAACCACCATCAACTGTGCAGACTATCAGCACTCGTACCAAAAAAATTGGCAAGGCGTTCCTCCGTAAGACCATTCGACTTTGGAATTCTTTGCCGGTGCATGTGTTTCCCAGCTACTATAGTCTCGGGTCTTTTAAACGGGGCGTTAAAGGTGAACTTATAGAATCGCACTGCTAGCAAAAACAATAAAATAAATTATATTGAAAAAGTGTGACGGAAGTGTTGTCCAACTGTCTACAAGATTACCGACAAATAGGTATGTAAAGACAACGCAACAAACATTAGTAAAAAATTGGTCATTGTGCCGAGACAATACCGCGGTGCAGCTAACTGCCGGCGACTACCGCGGTAATTAAGATCCCAGATAGGAGCACTCATGAGCAGAGTTTAATTAATTGTGGGTATCAAGCGTTCCGGGTTAGGGGAAAAAACTGAGACTAATGCCGGATGTCTCTGGCGAGACAGCACGAGACAAACATTACCCTTTAGAAGGGATGTTTGTAGGGAAGGAGTCTCACATATAAGTAGAGACTAGAGGCCCAATGAACATACGTTCATTAAGTACTTATTTACGTACATACTTATGTATAAAAATAGGTGCAAGACGACCGCAATCCATCGCGATGACTTATTCGTCCAACTGGCATGTGTAAAAGTGGCGAGTACGCGCGAGTGTGTGTGAAGGTGCCAACCTTCATACGCACCTAGATTATTTTTGAAATGGTCAATGGTTGAGCTCGGTGTCCCGCTCGAGTGTACAACCGGTAGTATTAGCTTTAAAAATCCATATACTTAGGTACTATATTACGACTATTATCCCCATAGGGTTAGGCAGAGACAGGCAACGAGGACAGCAAAAGCAGTCCTCGCCATTGTCCACTTTTCACCAAATAGCGACTGCACAATACATATTGTATTGTACTGAGCGCACGCTCAGCGTGACAGGTGGTGAGCCCATCGCCGTTCTATGCTGTTAGATGTATGTGCAGTCTTTAGTCCTTAGTCGCCTTTTACGACACCCAAGGGAAGATAGGGGGTGGTAATAGTATATAATTATACGCGACACGGTCTGGTTTAAAGAGATTCGCGAATCTAGCAACAACAAACAACTTCATACTGGCCAGATAGGTAATCGTTATATTTTAAAAAAGTCGTCTAGAATCACAAAAAGTGGTTGTTAATTTAAATAAAAACCTAATTAAGCTCGATGTTAATTATTTGACCAGAATAAATATGAATGACATTAAAATTAATTCGAGTGACTAATACTCGAGATGAGATCAAAAACTGTTCGTCTTCTACAACCATGGACGTAATCATTCTTCAACGGATTCGGCCAAAGTATAGACAAAGTCTAAAACGTATATTACGTCCATGTCTACAACTTTATCAAAACAATAAAAAAACAGATAATAAAATATTTTATTTATGCCTTGCCAAGGAGGGAACAAAAACTTTTTATATGTACGCATGTATGATTAACATGTTATTGCTTACAACAAAAGGCAGTCTTATTATTTCTAGAACGAGTAGATGTACCTACTTCCAGACAACTTTTGGCTTAAAAACTTTAATAACAACGGCTAAATTCAATAAATATTGATATGTAGGTATCACACGTGTACCTAACTAATTTTAATAAGTCCTCTTTTGGCAATTATTGCATATGATTTTTAATTATGATATCGTTTGACTAAGGAACTCCTAAGCCATTAAAAATGTTTCGATCACAAAGTAAGTAATTAGTAATTCTCTAGGTCTCATGTTTCATCATTTGGGGAACAACAGGCCTTGGCCTTAGCTCACCTCCTCAAGCTGCCTGTCTATGTCACCTACGCTTAAGACATTGCAAAGTAGCACTAACATTGCGTAAAAACTTTAAAAATATAAATTAATTAAATGCGGGGTATGTAGTTGATGGCACTTATTATACCATTTATCATAAACGGCGAGCTAGGGTGTGTACTTGTATTTATTGTCGCCAGAACTTAATAAATAAATTATATTCTAGTTTTGTTCTGGCCCACTTCAGCGCAGCGGCGGAAAGGAAAACCTTTGCCATGCAGTTGTGTAAAATGGGATTACACTTAATTGTTATTTTTGCTTTAATAGCACTTATGCTTGCATAATAAAATAATAATAGATTAAATTAATACAATCATTATTATACTCAACTGAAAGTTTCTCTTTAACTCTGTAAGATTTCTATTGTTTGTCCACATTTTTAATAGGTAGGTATATACACACTATTATAATATTATCTAACCTAGACCACCGTTACCGGTAATATTAAAAAAATAAGTAAGTAAGTAAGTTTAGTAGAACACTAAGTATGAAAAGTTTGGATGTACTTAGGTAGTATATTATTCTGTGATCATACTCCAATACATCCGATTTTAAACTTCGAGAGAGAATGGACTTATGTCATAGCAAAACCATCACGCCACGGAATACAGGCATACAATACAATACATGTGTTCACGCGGTCCTCTAGTATTGTTAATATTGTTAACTTCAATTTAAAGTTAAAACAATTTAGGGTTTTCTTTTAGTCCTGACGGGTCGGAACCGTCAGGACTGAAACAAAACCCTAAAAAGTATTAATAAACGAGAGTTAGATCCGTAAAAAGTGATTCATTTCAATTAAAAAGTTAAGTTGTTATAAATGAACATGCAGTTATAATATTAATAGACTAACTAACGTCGCCGGTTTACAAATAGCGTCCCTGGCACTGAACTTGATTGAGCTAGCCAGCTAGCACTCGTACAATGAGAAATGGCACTGACCTATACATCGCTGTTTCCGAGATGTCCGCGACTGACGAAATGACCAAGAAGTGACGAGCTAGGCAGAAGGGCACACGGTGGCTTATAAACCCGGGTCCCGGCTAGTTCCCGCGCAAAAACAACAACACAAGCTACGGTGGCGCCGTGCGACGAAAACAACAAACCCTCCACAGACAAAACTACGACCGGCTGATTCCGCAGATACTACAATACTATTTTAATAGAAGCTAATTCGTAGACGCGTAAAAATGGCAGGGTTAGCTGCCTGTGTTGATTGATACGCACTGTGAACATTGCCGGAGATTAATTGTAATGTAATGTTCGATTATACCATGTCTGTAGTTAAAGCTCAATTAGGTAGGTAATTATTTTATTACTGAATCAGTCTTGTGGTAATTGACAATTGTTTATTTTTCGATATTTTTGTAAAGCGGTCTTTAACTTTGAAGTAAGATAGTTTTTTTAGCATGGACTAGAAATATATTTTTTAAAGTTAGTAAGTACCTATGGTTTTCCTAGTTTTGATTCAAATAAAAATATAATAAATAGGTAAGTAGGTACATAAGTTTTACTTTTTTTTTTTACCTTGAAGATTCTCGTACAAAACTGTTTAATTTCTTACTATAAGTACCTAGATTACCTACTTAAAAATGGCAATTTAAAGTTCCTACTTTAAACATTTTTTTTTATTCAACAAAAAACATTAAGTACGATTTACATTATATTTTACCATGGGAATTTAAAAATTCTTACAAAATTAATGACAATTATTTATAATGCTCATGTCGTTATTATAATTACTGACTGAGCAATAATTGCATACCTTAAACTGGAATGAAATAGTGAATCATTTCATGATTCATCTCTATTGTAAAACATTTAAAAATAATATTTTTTTCTTCAACTAAGCGCAGGAAGCACAGTGCGTACAGTCTACTACACCCATTAATCGTCGGATCGGAAGTATTTGGAAGTAATCGGAACACAACATTTGCAGATCTTTAAAAATGTGTTGTTTTTTTTTTAATTTATATAACAGATGGAGGCAAACGAGCAAGCGGGTCACCTGATGGAGAGTAATCACCGCCTCCCATAGACACCCGCAAAACCAAATAGGAATCGCAGACGCGTTGCCGGCCTATATAAAGAAGTAATAGGTAGGCTCCCTAATGGTCCGGAAACACCGCCGCCGACAGCTGGTTCCACAAACCTGTAGTTCGAGCACAGAATAATACAGTTCGAGGCAAGAAATAACGTGAAAAACGCACAGTAGTAGACCGCCACCTATCAAGGTGATGTGGATGGAATGACAGTCGATTGCGTGTAATGCGGTGAAGGTAATGAGCGGCAGGGATCAAGCCGAACAATTATTCAGAACACTCCCAATGATATATGCGGTACAATACTTATACAGAGTGACGCAACGTCTCTCCGAAGAGCCAGTAGATCGAGCCGACCCGAAATAATCACGTCGTCGACAATCCGAGCAGCTCTGCGTTGAATGCGGTCAAATGGAAGGAGTTGGTACTGGGGTGCTCTAGCCCAGAGATGGGAGCATCCCCTCTCCTTACATCACTAAGTTTTATTTGTACTGGTACCTCGAGACCAACCGTTAGGTAAAATTGCAAGAAGTGCCAGACGTCCCTGCGCCAGCAAAATACTCACGCAGGAGACTGTCTTCGTTAGGTCTTGACGCCAAGTCAGTGCCCGCCGAAGCGCGGTCTTTATTCGGTACTCATAAGACTAGTGTCTCGGGAGAGTTTTCCCGAGAACACGTGCAGTTCATTGCCTATTGTCCATATAGGTAACGGGAGCTGTCAAGCTCGCTCACTTCCCGTTGCACAAAGGGCACAACTCGCAGTTGCCCTTGCTCGGGTCGTCGACTCTAAAGTCGACTCCCAAGTGTCCACCTTGGTCGCAGAGTATTAAGCACACTCACTTCTCGGAACTCATCCGGGTGCCCAGCCAGTTCCTACGTCCTACGCGGCTGGCTGGACCGGAGGCTACGGCATCTAGGGGGCCGCCTCTACTAGTTCTCCAGACTAGTACCGGAGATCTCAACACCAATGTCCAATGAGAACCACCGGACAAAGCTGCCAACTAAGGGAAACTCAAGTTCCCCGTGGGAGTTTTCGCTTCTGGCCCCACAGAGACCGCTACTAGGCCCCGCTCGCTGTGCGCGAGTTTGGAAGTCCTGGCACACAATACCAGGGCAAACCAACATTCCCAAGCTCTACAGCTAACCACAAGCCACTACCGGATCCCGCCGGAGGCGCCGCTCAAGGCACTACCAGCGGGGGGCATGAACCGGAACCCCGTAGTACCCCTGAGAAACACAGCCGGACCCGTAGTTACAGCTGCGATACTCTATCTATAGGGATCAGTAGATAGGGACAGAGATGGAGTATTCCATATGCGGCCTGTCCTGTGGTTTGTACAGTTGTAAGCGGTGGGCTGGCGAGAAATACTAACCCACTCTGTTAATTAAGCACACCCAGCTTCTTTGAAGCCAATTTAGCTTTACCTTCCAAATGACCTCGAAACTGAACGTCACTCGAAATATCGACGTCAAGGATTCCAATAGTCGGGTTGGTTTGGTATCAAGGAGAGCTCCCTCAAAGTTCAGAAGTACGACAAAGGAATGTTTTTTCGCGGTAAATGCGCAAACTTGTGTTTTGGAGGGGTTCAAGTGGACTAGGTTATTACGGCCCCAATTCGGACATGACTTAAATATTCTCGGTGTCAGTAACAAGTTTATTCGGGCTCTCGATGACGCTTTCCATAGAAATATTAGCTCGTCCGGGTAGAGCGTATCCCCAGTACTGTCGTCGGTATAGCAATGAATACTGTTGTTATGCAACATGTCATTAATATGCAGAAGAAACAGAAGTCAAAGTCAAAGTCAAAGTCAAATTATTTATTCAATGTAAACCTTTACAGGCACTTATTGACGTCAATACAAATAATAATAAAAAAAACAATTAACTAACATAAAGTTAAGACTTAACAACTAATCTAACGAGCTTATAGTCTGTGCCAGACAAATGCGCATCGCTACCCCCAGTACCACTGCACGCCGAAACAGAATCGCGTCGAACCGAAATTAAGCCGTGGTCATAGAATTGTGTAAACATACGTATCCTGGTACGAGAAAAAATAGCGGGCAAGTGTCTCTCCCCAAGCGACACAAACGGCTAAAATTTATAGGTAATTTATCGTTTTTTGGGATAAAAGGTGAAAAATGATAAATCATAATGAATTGTTAACTTAAGTTATTACTTAATGGAATAAAATTAAATATGATTTCCAATTATCGTATTGATAATGTGGTAAGTAATAGAAATTGGAGTTTTTGAAGTAAAATAAAGTAACGGCTGAAATGAGTTTTGGAAAACATTAGTACCTAACCAATAAGGTTGACATTTTTAATTCACATTTTTAATCATTCAAATATCTTTTTTTATAAAAACTTAAGCATAAAAAAACGTCAAAAAATAATAAGCATAAATTTGTGTGTTTTAAAATTGTTTCGTTTTTCGTCTTGGTACAAGCACACAATAACTAATATTACTACCGTACAGAAGGTTCACCCTCCAACGACACCCACGCGAAACCGAAACCCATCGCGTGACCCGAGCGTTCATATTCCGATAAGCACAGCCGACTCGATATCGATTTGACGTCCGTCAGGAGCGCAGGGTTTACGCGCGCGCGTAGGGATTACGAGTTAAGGCTAGATAGATCGCGCTTTGAGTTTTTTCAAACCATCTGATGAGAGAAAATAATGGTTTAAATTCTGGAAAAAAAAAAGTATGTATTAGTTAAGGATCCAATCTATTCAAAGTCTCATTCAGTTACAAGTTACAAGATCCAATGATCTTCACTTGATAGAAAAAAAAACCCAAAGTTACTCCTTTTTGTAATGTTTTTTCAATATTATGACTATACTACTGATACTTTACATTTAATTTTTGTACTCAACGAAAGACAAATAATTCGCAGATATAGGACAATGGGCAAAAGTGGCCCAAGAGCTGAGACCAGATCCTCCACCGATAAGACCCGCGGGAAATAAAAGCCCGGGGCCCCTGTAACGATTCCTTGTTTCAAAACCACGTTAATTCCTTAAAAAGTTACGATATCTTCCCAAAAACGTATGACGTTTGACGTTTGTGCGCGGTAAGGTTTAGGTGTGGAATCTATAGATTGCGATACAGAATCAGGGCCCTGAGTAGGAGATAACACACACCCCTGCCGGACTCCAGCATTCACGGGCTTCATGTCAGAGCACGAACCGTCGACTGCGACTCTGATGCTACGCCCAGAAAGAAAGCTGGCAACCCACGACCACAATTTCTCAGGAAGCCCGTATGATGGAAGTTTAGAGAGAAGAGCTCTGTGACATACCCTGTCAAAGGCATTCGCTACGTCCAAGCTAACTGCCAGTGCCTCTCCTAATCTCCTTTACTCTCGACTGCCTCCGCCCATCGGTGAGTATAAGGTACACTAAAAGATAACTAGCCGATGACCGCGACGAAAACCATACAGGCGATCACTTAGTAGCTGGTTCTCTTCTAGGTACCTCAGGAGCTGGCGGTTTGTAATGGACTCCATTACTTTGGAGAGCAAAGGGTGATGGCTATTGGCCTGTAGTTGGACGGATTTGAGCGATCGCCTTTTTTGGGAATCGGGTGGACAAGGGCTGTCTTCCAAGAGCTCGGGACAACACCAGTAGTGTAAGAGAGCCGGAAAAGTTGCGTTAGAACCGGCACCAATTCAGGAGCACACGTCCGAAGCACAATGCCCACTCGACTTGTGGTAAGACTTATATCAAGGGAAAAAGAGCCTTACGAACTGACCTTTGTAGGTACCGAACGTTTGGCATTGAACAAGCGCAATGCGGTATAGTTGGTGGAGAGTTTTTCCCATCGTCCAAGGTCGAATTTGATGCGAAAAGAGTGGCCAAGAGATAGGCTTTCTCCTTTGCGGTAGGGACGGCTGACAGAAAATCCCTAAGATAGCTTTGGCAAGAGACCAGAACGCACGCGTACCCGAAGGAAGACGCACTAGCCTCTCCCCAATTCTTTTTTTTTATATTTATGCAAACGAGTAGGCGGGTCACCTGATGGACAGCAATCACCGCCGCCCATGGGGGTGTCCATGTCCAAGCTCTAAAATCAGAAGAGTCGCAGATGCGTTGCCGACCTTTAAAGAAAGGAATGGGAATTGTGACGGGGGGGGGGGGGATGGGGCCACCGGAACTCTCACTGGCCGGACGTAATACAACAGCACCAATTACCACTCAGTCAGTGTCACTCATTTAGCATCACCCAGGGGTCACGTCTCAAGGGTAAACCTGACGCGAATTCTACTGAATGATAACCTCACCTTGGCAAGCCTTATTAAAGGATTTGGCGGCAAAGTTGTAGTTACTTCTTTCTGCCCAGGCTTGGTAATGTGGTCGCTTCTGACGAAACGCCATTTTGCAGCAGCGACCAAACCGTGGTTGAGACCTGCCGCCAATGGGAACCACAGAGTTTGGAATGAAAAGTTCCATTCCCTGCAGCATCACATCAACGACAAAGTCGGCGGCGACATCAAGATCATTCAGCGAGAAGCAAACTCGCCACCACGGGTAGGACGCAAAGAAACTTGGCATCCCATCCCAGTCCACTGACCTTATAATGCCATAGTCGACGGCTGATGGCCGCTGGTTGCGTTTTTGAAGTTTCTGTGAGAGGCACATGTGCTACGAATCAGACAGTAGTCTGATGAATGAGCTTTACTAAAGGCTGCACGATGCACTACTGTGCATCAACAGAAACTTGATAGCCGTCTGGGTGCGAATTCCGCAGAAGGTCCAATACGTGTAGGCTCGGTTACCAATTGGGACAGACTGCTAGGCCAAAGCGAAGTGATGAACCTACCCGCGTGATCAGTTGTGCGTGAATCAGGCCTACGAAACTCTCACTATTCGGACAAAATACAACAGCACTAAGTGTCATTATTTCACGCCGAATATTTGTGAGAGGTTGGTATTACGCCGGGCAAGCCGGCCCCATGCGTGCTGCAACGCAGCGTTGGCCCTACCACCCGTCACTCATGTTTAGCACCACACAGGGGTCACGTGTAGGATCTCAAAGGTAAACCTACGGACGCGAGTAACTTTTAACGCCCGAAATGTTACAGCGACAGTTATTATACATATTTTAATCCCAGACGGAATTAGAAAGAACCCTACCACCAAGTAGGTAAACAAATTAATTTAAGTGAGGGTACTTACATATTGTAATGTGCCGGGAATCGAACCACTTGCGTACGAGAATGAAAGTCTAACTTAACCGTTATTAATATTACGGGCGCTGAACGGTTAAATAAACACTACTGCGTTGCAGAGAACACCCTTTTTAAACAATATTTTCATTGTATTTTACCTCAGTTGCGTTGACCTCTCCGCCACCGAGGTATTGTTAGACCTGACGAAATTCAACGCTTTTTTGTTTTTATAGCAACAGTGTCATCAAATTTCTTAGAATTTACATCCTAAAATCCGAATGAAAATATTTTAAACAATTAGCTAAGATTAGACTGCTTTATCCCTAGATTCGTTATATTTTTCAACGTTTCGTTATATTCGAGTTTCTTTGAGCGTTAATAAATAACGCAAATGATCAAATATTACGAATGTATTTCTACAGTTGAAATGTATTTTTTAACTATTTGAAGCGCTAGATTGCCAACTGAATCCTATAAAATATTTTATTCATTTCACGCAGAAAACGTTTTGTGCATCGGCAATTTGACAAACCGTCAATGTACCGCAGCACACAACGGAACGCAAAATAATTGGATCTTTTTTCTGGGTGAATTTGACATTATTACATTAGGTAAGTACTTACCTTTTTGTTTGTTTAAATTTCTTTATTCATATTATATTGGAGAGTAGTGGAGTATAAGAAGTCTGGACTATATTGGGTTACATTCAACCCAACCTCAGTCCCACGGACCACGGGGCGATCGCTTTCGATGAAGTTTTTATAAATTTCTCCAGGACTTGTGGCATTACCTAGGGGGTGTTTAGTCAGTAGAAGTCTGAAGCCGGGCTTACAAAATTGGTTAGGCTTGACCTCAAAATGTGAGAACACTGCCCAGGTTGTTAATAAAACAACAGAACCTTGTAAGTTCAGAGTATTCAGAGTAGTATCCATTGGAATTAAGCCAGTGAAAGGACGAACAATTTGTTAACGGTTTTATGTTTAGGCCACTTGCCTAGTTTGTTAAACAGTTTGAAGATACAACTAAATGCAGGCCTGCATAATATGAGTTTAGATTGTGAAAGGTTTCGTTCATATCCACTAGCTAGAGGGAGGGAGAATTAATTTAAGGATCAATATCGATTAGCCCCTTGTTAAGTATTATAAAAAAGTACTCTGTGGCCCCTTGTCTGTCACGAAGACTCCTAGAGGTTGCTACAATTGAATTTCTATTGTGCACGAGATTTTACAGTTTTGGGTAGGTTGACCTTCTGACAAATCTATAGCAAAACAGTGTTACAAAGCCCATTTACATTGTTGAAAATATTTTGATGAAAAAGGCCTATGCCCAGCTTTGGATCAGTATTTACTTTCTACTTTCTTGATTCCCATGTTTAGTTCCTTAGTTACAATGAGAACCATGAATGTGATAAACAATTTCACCAATTCATACCTAGTACTTAATATAAATAAATGGAGGCGGGCGTGCCCTGCAATTAGTGTTGGGGACCGGTTATCTTGGTTAAAGTACTTAATCGGAACTCGCGGCCAGAGCGGTCGTAAACAATGCTTTTTTGCGCGCACAAGGCCCAAGGCCGGGCGAGCCGTTAAGCGGGAGTGCCTGGATGAGCACTGCCGCTGTACTCGGCACGCTAAGTAGATATTTGTGCATTCGAGTATTAAAAAAATCTACGAGCGGCTTTTGAACCCGCACCGCATGGCGCAAAATTACCTCCTCCTGGGATATTTTCGAAAATTAGGTACCATTTTTTTAAATCTCGAACGGACCTCTACTCCTACTCTAATAAAAGAAACACAAAGTTCTCAGTTGTTAGTTAGAAAGTTGTTTGTTGTTCAGGGGTTCCTCGTGGTAGCACTCTGGGACGACTTCTTTTTTTATTACAATAATGTGACCTCCCAAATGCTATGCGAAAGTATATTTAAAAAAAATACACCTTTCGCAAATGAGGCTACAATCATCATCATAGTTAAATTCAAACCTGAACAGAAATGGGAGGTTCAAAACCGTTTTAAATTGCCCAGCTATTGAAATAAGAGTTAGACAAAGTTGTCACTCGCAGTTAGGGTTAGCATCCGTCCGGATTAGTCCGGACATGTCCGGATTTTTAGACTCTAGTCCGGACTTTGTCCGCTTCTTTAATTTGTCCGGATTTTGGAACATACTTAACTAACAAAACTACATACTTATTAAGTAATATCAAATAAGTCTACGGTTAACGGTTTTAAATATTTATTAACTACCTTCTCATTTATCTAAAAACAGAACATAAAAAGTGAATAATATTCCGTTTTGTGACTAAAAAGTCCGGACTTTTATTGAAATGTCAGGCTTTTTGTCAAGACTTTTCAAGTTCCTAAATGTAAACCTACTCGCAGTCGCAGTCGTCAACGCACCCAGCAGCACTAATAAGTTCCCGTGTCCTTGCAAAGTTCAAGAATGGCGAGACGCGCACCGAACAAGTTCCGACTTTAATTATTCATTTTTATCGGAAGACGAGCCGCCGAGCCCGCGCCCCGTGCCGTACGACCAAAAAGTTTGCTTTATGGACGCAAATTGCACAGCGGCGTGAGCACTCGACGAATAATGTAATTCCCGCTTGTTTTTCCGACTTATAAAAAAGTACTGTCTGTCATACACATAGGATGTTTATTACGTCCAATGCCATGGTCATACATACCTAGGATATCAACCACAATGTATTGGCATGCCTTTTGTTGCATGGCACTGCAAGTAAATGTGTGTGTAAGAATATCTACTACACTACTATGCATCATTTCAATAATTTTCATTTTCTAGCTATTTCTATTCTAGCGCAAGGGCATGTGATTCTCTAACGCTCGATAGTACTCTCGCGCTCATTTCGACAGTCACGTTCCGAAGAGAATGCGGATTTGATGACGACTATTGACGAGATGCTTGATACGGTGAGTTATCAATTCAACTTTTATAGCAACACGGACAGAGAATATATTAGACATGGGCGCCGCCGTGGCGCGCCGCCGCCGTTTAGGTATAGCGCGCCGCCGCCGCCGCCGACTCTTCAAAATTTCGCGCCGACTAGACTGTTCCAATGTGTAGGCTCTTGTAACATAATCTCAGTTTATTCTTTACTCATGTCGGCCGTGCGGGAGCCGCGCGGGGGCGTCAGCTGAGGTGCTCGATGAGGACGATGACGACCCTATTTCCGATCAAGAGAGAGAAGAATCAGAAGAACGCCCTTTGTTTGGAACTGTAACCGAAACCCCGTCAGCTTTCTTAGTCGGGTACCTAGACCTTGAGAAAGCCAGAGTTAAAGAACATTACGTAGGGCACGATTCAAACACATCAGCCCCATCGGTGTTCGAAACATGCTTCGAAATACCTTTATTTCCACGGAGAGCTTTGAGTATCTCCCCGTCGCGGACATGAAGCTCCCCCATAGAGGGGTCGGCTATAGGTAATACAAATGGGTGCGCAACATTTGGAAATACATTTATTTCCACCGTTGATAAAGCCTGACGCTTACTTGCCCACACTGCAGCTGAGAAGGTAAACTTGTTTTGCCACTCTTTTTGCAAAGAACTCACGTCTGGAAGTCGCTAGCAAGGTTCCACCTAAGTTGCCTATAGCTGACCTCTCCATGGGAGAACCTCACATCCGCAGCAAAGAGGTACTCAAAGCTCTCCATACTATAACGTGATTAAATCTAGTGGTCCTGATAGAATCCCGGCCATTGTCCTACGTAACTGTGCACCTAACTTGTCTACTGTTCTAACACGCCTGTATCGCCTCTCACTTGAGACTGGTCTAGTTCCTCAGTCGTGCTCATTAGCCAGCCCAAAAAAGGTAGCCGTGCCGATCCATCTTACTGTAATACGATTTCAGGCAAGTCCATACTCTGCAAGAATATGGAACATGTACTGACTGAACTCTCGACTGCTGGCATACCTTGAGACCAATTATCTTCTCAGTGACTGCCAGTTCGGATTTCGCCTATTATAGATCTGGGAAGTTGGAACTCACGGGCGCATTGGACCTAGAAATAGTGGACAACTTTATATAGGTACCTGGGTTCCAACATCAGTAACGATGGTTCGCGCGAGAAGGAAGTGCGCAGGAGAATTGGCATGGCTAAGAGCGCCATGTCTCATCTTGCAAAAATCTGGAAAGATCGCAATATTTCCGTAAAAACCAAAACCACACTGGTACGGACTCTTGTCTTCTCGATCTTTTATACGGCGCTGAGACTTGGACACTAAAAGCTGCAGACCGCCAACGCATTGCCGCTTTTGAGATGTGGTGCTGGAGAAAGATGCTCCGTATTACTTGGACAGCATTTCGGACAACGTCTCTATATTGCGAGAACTTAAAATCTCCTCGCGGCTGTCATCCTCGGATGTCTACGCAGAATTCACGAATACTTTGGTCACATTGCAAGGAAAAACGGTGACAACCTCGAGAAGCTTATCGTGACCGGCAAAGTAGACGGGAAACGGACCGCACCACTCTTAACTCTTCAGTTCACAACGCCCTCCACACCGCCAGAGACAGAAACAGATGGAGGAAAACCATAAGAGAGAAAGTGATGCAGAAGGGAGGTCACGACCCTCAGCATTGAGAGTTACGACGCAAGGAGGAACTCCATAATCAATTTTACCTACTTAGTGACTTTTCCCTCTACGGCGACGATATGTTTTGTTGTTGAAATCTTTATGAAGTGTTGGTTTTATTTATCACCTTCACTACATAACCAAAAACGACTTCAAAAATCCCACGCCGCCGGCTTCACGCCGCCGCCGAGCATATTTTTAAGGCGCGCCGCCGCCGGTTTTTTTTTACTCGGCGCCCATGTCTAGAATATATACACTACTGACACGGGCCGCCGGTCCGCCGCTGAATGAAGGCCCATGTTGCTCTATGATTCGACTATGCTAACATCATGGGGTTGTCGCTAATGGGGGTTCCACAAGGGTCAATACTAGGTCCATTTTTAGTCTTAATTTATATTAATGATTTACCATTTTATGCGGAAAACTTATGCAATATTGTTTTGTTTGCTGACGATACATCTTTCATATATAAGACTGATCGAAATAAAAATAGTTTGTATGACATCAACAGTGCCCTAACAGATGTGTTGAATTGGTTTACTACTAATAATCTTCAATTAAACGCGAAGAAAACCAAATGCATAAATTTTACTCTACCTAACGTAAAGAATAATAAAGTAAATAAAATTAAACTGAATGGTGAACTGTTGGACCTTGTTGATTTAACAGTTTTCTTAGGTATTACCTTAGATTCAAAAATACAGTGGTACCCTCATATTAGCACCCTTGCGGGGAGACTCAGTTCAGCTGCTTGCGCTGTTAGAAAAATTAGGCATTTTATAGACGTGAAAACTGCTCGATTAGTCTATTTTAGTTATTTTCACAGTGTTATGTCCTATGGTATTCTACTTTGGGGTAAAGCAGCAGATATAGAAACCATTTTCATTTCACAGAAAAGAGCAGCAAGGTCCATTATAATCTAAGATCACGTGACTCCCTTAAGGAGCTGTTTAAAGAAATAAATATTCTTACAGTTGCATCTTGCATCACAATTTATTTATAACTGTATTGTTTACGTGCGTCAAAACATTTCTCATTACAAAAAAAAATGCGATATACACAAACTAAATACTAGAAATACCGTCACCTTACCTACCTTAAACTCCTCGCATTTTTAGTTTAATATTATTTATTTCTAGCTTTTATTGACTCGGTTCGTATTTTTTTCAATTTACAATAGCCTAATGTCAACTGTTCATCATTTTGTACAAAAAATTGCTTTCCTCGATGCCAAAATCGCTACTCGTTTAGGCAGCTGCCTGAAGGTTGTTCTGTACTCGGATCTTAGACTAAAGGTATCTTTCTTCGTGTGAGCGGCTAATTGTCTCATTATTAATAGTAAGAGGGGGATGCGGTTCTATTTTTTTATGTTTTATAAAGTTACTTATAAAGTTTTTTTTGCATTTACTGTAAGGATATTACTTTGACACCAGCTGTTGTATATATCTAAATCTTTTTGGGATTTCCTAATCAGATGCGTGATACAATGACCAAAATAGAAAAGACAAGTATCGTCTGCAAACAAGGTGATATTTCCCGAAAGTCCAATGGTTGTTACATTGTTGACATAACTTTATTATTGAAATTTTGCATTCACAATGCTATATAAATATCGGATAAAATGTTTACTAGAAAAAAATCAACCAGTCTCAGGAAGCTCGAATGGGATTCGAACCCACGACCTTTGGATTGCCGGTCCACTGCTCTAACCGCTGAGCTACCGAGACCCCAGAAGACTCGCTGAATTTTTCATAGTAAGTAGTTTGGTTTTTTTTATGCTTTAGTGTCTCTCCCTAAATATGGGTAAATGTTACACAATGTCAAGAACAAACACCACGTCTCGACATAAAGCTGGGTCTCCTGCGACACTGTTTTGTATTTTCTAACATCTAACATCAAACATCTAACAAAATATGTCAAAATTTGTACGTAGGCCACGCCCATATTTGTTAGATGTTTGATGTTAGGTGGTAGAAAACACAAAACAGTGTCGCAGGAGACCCGCCTTAACTCCTCTCATTTTTGTGTCGGATGTAGAACGGTTAGGATAAAAGAAACGAAAATATAAAACGAACAACAATGTAATGTGGATCAGATATCAATCAATCTTTGAGAAATTTTATACAATATAGAATAAAATAACACGTGTAGCCAAATTATAATGACTATTATCCGTGGCCTAAATTGTTTCTTTCTAACATTAATTTCAACGTAAGTTTAACTTTTAATCGCTGTTTTTAAATTAGGATCAATCTGAATAACAAAGTCAAGATTATTTAATTAAGTGAAAAAAATGCATTGCTGCCTTGGTTCTAATGTTTCTTCAGTACTGCAACTACTGCACGATTAAACAACCTGTAATATAGATACCTCATATTAACTTTGTGGAATATCGAAAATTCATAATAAAATAAAGGAGAATTTTGCGAAATCGAGTTCACTGATAAAACCAATAGAGAAGTTAAAAACAAACAAACATTTTGATGCTATGGGAAAAATATATGAAATAATAAAAGAAATACAAGTTTTGACACCAAAATCTCAGAAGCGCCACACTTTATGATTTGTGATACTTCTTGGTTATTTTTTGTC
This sequence comes from Scoparia ambigualis, assembly GCA_963921215.1. NCBI lineage: Eukaryota > Metazoa > Arthropoda > Insecta > Lepidoptera > Crambidae > Scoparia > Scoparia ambigualis. Next base: position 30,102,737 of record OY992519.1, on the reverse strand, counting down.
AGTATTCAAGTCCTCAATCATGTTATCAAAGTTTTGATATCGCTAAGATTTAATTTTTCTTTATTTTTATGTCTCTATCATCATTTTTTTGAGTGTTTCATCCTTTGGAAATTTAAAATAAATAGAAAATAAACGTTAATTTATACTAGGCTGGCTTGATTCTCGTGAGGCCCCTAAAAACTCAAAACTAAATTTAGTATTTTCTACCACTCTCAGGCTCGTATTCTAAAACCAAACTAAAAATCAAATCCATGCTTGAATACAGTTAGAAAGGGATGGCGATATATGCGATAAATAACCCCATCCCCTTCTAACTGTACTCAAGCAGAGGTTTGAGTGTGAGTTTGGTTTTAGAATAAGAGCCTCAGTCTAACGCTCGAATAGATAGGAAAGGTAAAAAGTACAGGTGGATAAAATTCTAATAGAGTATTTATTTTATGCTATTTGTTCCATATTAATACCTACTTAAGTAGTTTTGGGGTAAACTTTGCGAAGTACCTGACAATACTAATTACAGGTAATGTTGAAATATTTTTATGAAATTTTCGTATTAAACCAAAAGCACACATATTTAAGACAAGAATTAGAGATTTGCAAACATTTATAAGCATTTTGAATAGAAACAAATCCAAATGTTGCATGGTAAATTGCTAATAATCATCAACGTAAGAAACGATATTCCAGGCACTTGCCACTCACTTCTAATAGGTACCTACTACACTACTACAATGTTTGACTGAACAACTCATTGTTCAATTAAGCCCACCGGAATAATATGTACACCTAAACTTAACACTTAATCAACTAAAAAAACAAATAATTATTAGGTAGGTAGGTAAAATAATGACAGGGATTTGTATGGGGCCAAGAGTCGCTGGCTCCATGTAAAACGTTGCACAGTTTCACCGACACGGTCCTTTCATCTTATGTTTTGTCTTTGTTTTACTTAGGGTAAACATGATGTGCCGAAACGGAACCAAAATAGTATATTACTCCGAGATTAGTCTACACAAATTCGGTGTTTAATTTAGGTATAAGACTTTATTCCAGTTTGGTCGAATCCACCCTGAGGCAGAAAGAGATAGCAAACATAAGCTCTCTTTATAGTTATAAAGCTCAATGTTAATTACTGTTAGGTGGCTCAATTAGAAAAGAATACGAGTACCTACTAATCAATCTCTTCCTTTAGGTGTCGTTAAAGGCGACTAACGGACTAAATACATCCAACAGCATAGAGCGGCGATGGGTTGTTATGAGGTGTGCCTTGGACTGTGGCATTGGACTGGCTTTTGCGGTCCCCGTTGTCTGTCTCTGACTAGCGCTACGTGGATAATGATGATTATAATATGTATATTGTATATTATGTAAGGACTATATTAGTAGATTATTAACCGAGGGGATAAAGCAGTGTCTTCTGTCGCGGGTGACGATTTAAATCCCGAGCGCAACGAAGGACTCGAGGTTTACTCCCGAGCGTAGCGAGGGTGAGTGTAGCGAGGGATTTAAGTTCACCCAAGACTTAGACAGCTTTATTACCGAGGAAAATACTCTACTTTTCGTACCATTTGCGAAAAAATTAACACAATAATAATATGAGAAAAAAAATGTCCTAATAAATTCCAAGACTAATATTTTTTTGTCGGAAAAGCAAAGGCATCAAGCTCATACGGCCTCGTCGGTTTTCGTAATTTTATTTAATAATCATAACTGCATAATAAATGCGTATCCTTTTTCAAAAAGATGTATAATGCTTTTTATGCAAACTCAATGGTGTAAACACAGATGTAGTTCAGTATAGATTTCGGTAAGTATTCCAAATTTAAATCACATTCTCTCCCTAACGCCTTTAGCACACCGACGCCGCGAACCGCGGTAGCGAAATTGCGGTAATCTGTCTCTACACCACAGACATACTTCTATTATATGTCTGTGCTCTACACACATTAAAATGTATCGCGTATGTTGTGTCTCGCTCTATCGTCTGTGACTACCTATAATTGCATCTCAGTTTGTATAGTATCGCTGATACTCGCGCTCGCGATACTTGTTTCACACGGACGCCAGTGTACCGCCACTTTCGTTTCGCCACTCGGAGAGAAACGACGTGGTTTGTCTTTTTGGACAGAATATCGCTGCGAAACAAGATGACGGAAGCAGAAACTGATAAAATTATTAATGAAATTCGAGATTATTTTATATTAAGATAGGAAATCTTATAAAAAAGAAGCAGCATGGCGAAAAATTACTTCTTTCTTTTTTGATTAATTTCAAGAACCCATATTCTTCGTCTTTTTCTTAATGTCGATACAAGAAGTAATAGTTCTTCTTCTTGAGATTCGGAAAGAAACCAGTCTGGCTCAGACGAATTATTATTATTGCATTCGAATGAGTTGAAAATAACAAATTTATACAAGCGATATTCGAGTAGGTCTGAAAACGACCGCTAGAATAACGCTTATTTTCCGCATTTTCGTTTTCGCTAAGTTTTCGCTATCGCGGCACATGAGTAAAGAAACGGTACCGTTTCTTTACTCATGTGATCGCGGTTCGCGGCGTCGGTCGGTGTGCTAAAGGCGTAGGATGAAAATTCAGTACAATTTTCTTTCCCTGTTTTTAACAGATTAAAAATGACTATTGTTTTGTTCACTTTTTGTGGCATAGAATGTCACTTTTTTGAGCAAGTGGTACGAAAAATTAATTACTTATTTACTACTTAGTAAAGGTACTATTCACATTAACTAAAATATACAATGTAACAAAACAACCACAGTGGTATGTATGTGTATGGTTTCAACTCATACACGTACACTGTGGTTGGAATAGAATTCCTGGAAAATATTCCATCATAAATGTTAGTCACCAACAAATTTAAAAAGAACTGCGCTATAACAATGGGTGGTTAAAAGTGTCACAAATTAATTCTGAAATGTTTAAATAATAAGTACCTACATACTAAAGATAATGACACATCTAGGATCGACACTAAAATATGGCTTAGTCCTATGCGCTCCAAATCTATTGTTCTCCAAAATTTAACTTCTATACATTCATTCCCAAGAGCTCCAATGATTTTCATATTAAAATGATAAATAAAACCACATTTCCCAATTGCATTCCCTACAGCTCCAAAACATTAAAAAAATACAAAACAAACATTCTCTCCTGAGAATCAATGTATGGAGATCAGAAGGCTTTGAAAAAAATATATTTGCATACGCTTTTGGAGCCCTTGGGAACGATTTTACAAAATAATATAAAAATAGTTTTACTTTTGGAGCGCTTAGGACCAAAATCTTGGAGCGGGCGGAAATAAGCCTAAAATGTTAACCCCCTTTTTGATTTGACCGAAAAACGATTAGTTGTAATATAATACCCGCAAATTAATAGAACGGAAACTGTAACGGTACAGAATGAATGGTATCCGTCCGTTAGTAAGGAATGTGTGGGAGTAGCACTAACATAAATATTAATGCGTAGCACCATTAATATAATAAGCATGAAAAAGGGAATAATAAACTATTTCAGAATAATGGTCCGTGGTCTAACGCTTTATCTTTAGTTTGAACTTCGCGGGGACTGCTCTGTGTGCTCCTTGCGACATAGGCGCCATCTAGCGTGAGTTATTTACTTGAGCTTCGCATAAGGTTGCTAGTTTGACTTCTTTATTTTGAATTTCGCGGGGACTGCTCTGCGCGTCCCTTGCGACGTAGGCGGCGTCTAGTGGGAGTCATGGTTGTGAGCTTGACTAGGACCGTATTTTTATTTTGAATTTCGCGGGGACTGCTCTGGGGTCGGGAAAGTGGTTCACTTACGGGCGGACGCCATCTATGGTCGGAATACGGAACTTTTGATAATTTCCCAAAATATAGGATTATTGGCTTAAGTGGAGGATTATTAAGAGGGAATTGTTAATAGAAGGCTACATTTAGATATTCAACGATGAAATATTGGCTGTCGGACGAGATTTGGTTAGATTATGGAAAAATTTTAGAATTGCGCGGCGAAAGCGGCAATGAGCGAGCGAGAGGTTGAGAAAAAGACAGAAAGAGAGGTCGGATGATAGCTCCACGTGGCGCGACGCGAAGGCGGGGGGGCATCGGGGAAGCGGCTAGCGATTGGTTGAAGGGAAGAAAAGCGGTCTCGCGCGGAAAAATGTCGAAGGCGTGTGGCGCGAAAGTTAAGATGCTTGGGAAAAGGGCGGAAAATTAGCGGGCATTCAATTTTGGGACGTCGGCGGTGCGGTCCAACTTAAGAGTGCGGTACTACTCATACGGGAAAAATAGTGTCCGAGCTTTGATAGTGCGCTAAGTGATATTCGAGCTGCGATATTAATTAAGATTTGTGAAATTGAAAGTGATTAATAAAGTAAAACTATTGCGGTCGCAACTCGAATCCGTTAACGGAATGAAGTATTCTGGGGTACATCGGCGGAAACGCGTAACGGTGGCAACGAAAACCTATGTACCTTTCAACAGACTTCGGTCTGGATGATCTTTGATTGTATTTAATAAGATCGGCGTTTTATATCATTACGCTAAACAATACACTATCTTCGACGGAGTAATGGGGGAGAGACAGTTGTCTCCCTAGTGAAAGTTGAAGATAGGTCAGACACCATTTAGCTGGAGGTAGACCCGTGTGACCCAGTCCAATTTCGAGTCTACCTCCGTACATACAGTGTAGTGATAGGAAAATAACACACTGAGTATACTGGCTCGACTGATAGAACATTTAGGAGTTAGTTGCTTTCAGGGGCAATGCGACTCTCACCACACATCACGAATTTAAGTTAAATGTGGCTTGGCCTAGTTTGCAAGGTACACAAAAGGGACTGTTAGTTCGACAAAATATAGGCATTTTCAAGTGAGGAAAGTTGTAGGAATCTATAGGTAGGCGGATATATATATATGGTTAGTTATTAATTCAGACTAATAAGGTAGGGATAATTAAGTTACGGCGCTAAATAAAATTATGATGAAGTGATGTGGGTCCTAGCTAGGCAAGTAATCTGTTACCGCAGGCCGGTAAAATTCTAATTGTTTTTCTAAAGTTGTTACCAATTAATTATTCATTTTAAATAATTAACAGAAGTATGATAATATCGTACCATCATTACTTTGGAGTACCTAAAAGTCTAGACTGGTTTCCTATTACAAGAAAAATACTAAAAAGTTATAGCAAATAAGCTTAGCCGTACTGTGATGTTTGATTTCTAATACTGAAATGACCAAACAGGCATTTTTTAGCTTTCCCTGGGATGCAATACGATCTCATATCGCTACACTCTTCAAGGTGTTAAAGTTTTACATCCGATACCTTAGCAAAAATAAGCTGATACAAACTGAACAACTAAAACCAGTTTAGAACCTAGGATAAGTCGTTGAAAGAAGACATTGCAAGCTATGAGCTTCTAATAATCTGAAACATAGAAATAATTGATTGATAACAACCAGCTAATTAGCCTGACAATGGTCTACTAATACCATTCGAATAGACCTCTTAAGATATGTAAGTACTTACTTCTAATAATATGAAACATAGAAATATTTGATGGGAACAATCTAATCAATCAGACTAATACCTAGTACAGTCTAATTTATATCTATTAAAGTGAGTAAAAGATAACTTCTAAATGTAATTGATTCAATGATTAACAGGGATAATTAGCTACCTAATTTACTACCTACTAAAGGTATACTGACTATGATTTAGTAGTCTATCAAATTAACCACTCAGTCTGAGAGACAGAGGGTGGAAGTTAATGGAAAAATAATTAACTTAAGTTCACTACCCTAAAAGTCAGGGATGTTGAATAAATTAAACATCTTTCAATAAACTTGAGATGTACTTATACTTTATAAGATCTGTATAATGAACACTAAGAGTAACCCAAAGTAATTTACTTCAAATGATAGTATTCTATTTCAGTTCACTTCCTAAAGTCAAGGATATTGAATGAATTAAACATCCTTTAATAAACTTAAGATGTGATAATCTGCCAATGCAGCCAATCCAATGTAGTTATATTGGAACTTTACAAGACCTGTATAATAAATACTAAGAGTAAATAAAAGTAGTTTTACCTGTATTAATAGCATTCTACTTTAGCCACCGCCTGAATTGGCGTTTTATTAAATTATCCACCCTTTACGGAACTGAATATAAGTTATTGCATTGAATAATTAAGTTCTTAATGTGAAAAGGATATTTGGATGATAGCAAGCCTTGAGATAAACTCTATTGATTTATGTGGAATAATAAGAATTTAAATTGCTAACACATAGTTCATAATGTAAAATGAAATTAAATTTGAGGAGAGATGTAAATTCTCAGTTTAAAGAATTAAAGGCACAAGCTAATAATTAAAGTTAAAGCCAATGTGACGGAACTGTAATTAAACCATGAGATGTACAGTACGCTATGGAGCGGCGGTGGGGCTCATAAATTGCACCAGGCTTCTTATGTATCACGCTACTGATAATAAATAATAATACCTACAAGCTAAGCTATCATCTGATTACCTTTGAGTGGTTACAAATCTTCCCCGCAGCTGCAGTGAAGGATTTAGGTCACAGTTCAGACGGAGTCATTGCTAGGCTACACATATCTATGTTATGATCTATAGACTGGTAGGTAATTAGGTCAGGAGTAAATAATTTAACACAGGGATAAGCCAATTACTAAACTTTCACGAAAGAACTTGAGTTACTTAAATGCGGTTAACAACGGAGGGTTCACTAGACGATCTGGCCAAAATAGTAGTTATTATAATATTACATTGCTTGACTGAAATTCACTGCAAATAGAATTAAGCTATGCTAAGGTTCCATCTTCATACAAACGCTACACACTCTACAAAACTCCAGACACAACCATTAGATTGTAGATAAATTAGGTTAATTAGTTTTAAGAATTAGATAATAATTTAAGTTAAGGTAAAGCGGCGAGGATGTGTGTATGTATTATAAGGTAGCTAGGCATATAGGTGGAAAAGGTTTAGATTTAGGTTTAGATTTAGGTGTAGCAATTTATAGAGAGATGGGGAGGTTACAAAACGTCATACCTGTTTTCTTCTCCGTTTCACAACTGTTCATGTCTTTGAACGACGACCTGTATATTCTCTATGAGCTCGATCGTAAACTCGCCTCTCACTTCGACTTTCAAGTTGTGCGATCAAAAGTGACCTTTGTGACGTTTTTGTAAAGTCTAATTTTCAGAGTGTGCAGATTCGACAACTCACTGCGGATTCAGGGTCGAGTTTTAGATCGAGCCATTACAAAACCGAATCACTAACTCAGAATTCTGAGTTCACTAGTAGAAACACGCAACCAGTAGAGATCGTCTAGTCTAAAAAAGTGAACGGCCCTCTAAAAAGTTTACGCTCACAAACATTTAGCGAGCGTTTAGTTTAAGATGAGATGATCTCTACCAGCCCAACTAGCAAAATAAGTACCTAAAACGATCTCAAGACTACTTCTATTGTCACTTATAAGAAACTTGTATCATGCTACAAAGCTGGATTTGAGCGCAGTTATTGGAGCGTTTATTTCTATAACTATCTTATAATCATCTTTTAAAATGTTACTGAACCCTATAATATACTTGACGAAGCGCAATAGCTTCTATAATGATATGAGACTACACAATTACAAGCACAAACGCTCTTGTTAGTATCTAACATAAGTATCTTACTAAAGCAATCTTGTTTTTAATGCACTAGTAATGTACTTAGTTATTACTAATAAGTATATTTTATTAGAAGTTATCTTTTTTGTTCTTTCGGCTGGTGGTTCCGGTTGTTTTGTGGTAAATACTTAATAAGAACGTAAGTTTCTATTACTATTATTTTGTATTATTGTAAAACATTAATTACTAATAATATATTGTCAATATAGTGTATGAACTCGTGGGGAAGTCATTTTTACTGTAAATGTGTACCGCAATTTAGTTATTTTCACAATCCCCTCCGAAAAATAGCACATTAGTAAATAGTAAATAAAATATTTCATCAATTCTTATGAATATTCGCCATGTTTTGAAATTGCTCTCCATTAAGTACTTTATAGTATCATTGTAGGTAAATTAGTACTTGTAGCAGTTTCAGTCCAGATAACTCGCCTCCATTTAAAAACAAATTAGGGTTCCCTTGAAATATGCCTGCTAATGCTAATTATAATTCTTTATACCTATTTGTCACTTTTCTCCTATAACTACCACTCCTTTTCAATCGTTTCCAATCGCTTAAATTCATGTCCAACTTATTTCCTCAAGACGAAGGGGAACAACTAAATCTCAACAACATGGCTGACGTTTACTAATAAAGTTATTGATCTAGTAGCTTATAAGCTTTTTTGATCAAATAGCGCTCTTATTAAGTACTATTAGATTTAAAAGAGTCTCGAGCAAAACTATACCGGCGCAAACTTATAGTGATCTCAGCTAACTATATTATTATATCTTGTTTTCTCACAAAATGCTACTATAGGATCAAAATGTTATTCTAGATTATTTAGTTTTACAGTAAACAATTATAGGAGACTTATTCCTAAAAGTGTCCTAAAAGAAAATCTTGTAGCTACCTATAAGACTAACTTACAAAGACAAATCCTCTTGAGAATATCTACGTTTCTGAAATGCTATTACTAGTAAAAGTGTCCTATAGATGTTTTGTAGGTCAGTCTTGTAGCGAACTATAAGACCGAGATATAAAAACGAATGCACTTAAATATGTTAAGGCTTGGCAAATGCTATTATAAGTTAAATAGTCTACCGCAATGTCTTTATAAGAACGTTATTAATAGTGACAGACTTATAAACTTTCTTTATAGGATTACTTTGCTAGTTGGGGAGGAATCGGGGTGGACTTCAGTCTGGACCGGAGTGATGAAGCTGCTGCAGTGATGTGATGATGAACAACTCTGTCATTTGTTGCCCTTCGCTAGGCAGCTGGCAAAAACCACAGCAAACTGCCATACGATGAGCCGCAACCGACACGAGTTTGTCTTCTTTCTTCTGTTAAACTCTTCTTTGTTCTTTCTTAATCTTCTTCTTGTTAGGAGTAGACAGTCGTGTTAGGGGTTAAATAGTTCGAATAAAAAAGTAACTTAGGAGACAGTCGGCCTCAAAATTAGCTTTAGAAATTTTTTTGTGTCATGTGAATTATCGAGTACCTATACATACTTCTGAGCGACTGGGCGTGTAAGGGTTGGGTTCAGAAGTGCTAATGTGTTATGCTAGGTACTTCTAAAAGCGCTTATGTCCTAGTACAAGGTTAAGCAACCCTTTGAATTGAGTATGCCCCAATATTTGAATAAGTAGTTATTAGTTATTTATACCGTATTCTTTCACAATTGTGTTTAATTTTTTTTTTTTTAAACGAGTTACTTAATGTTTCTGAAGACGCCTTAAAACGAAGTGATTTCGCTTAATTTTGAAGGCTCCTGGTTATTAAATAAATGACTTAATGCAAAGGAATCAAGCATACGGACGTGAAGGGTCTCTTTCTTCAACCGTTGCTGAAGGGGTGGTGGGGGTTGGTCCGGTTTTGGAAGGGGGCTGCGGGACGTCGTTTTTCTGTGTTTGGTGTGGGAGTTTTGGGTGCCGCGTCGGCGTGGTGTTTCCTCTTAACTCGTTATCCCTACGCGCGCGCGTAAACCCTGCGCTCCTGACGGACGTCAAATCGATATCGAGTCGGCTGTGCTTATCGGAATATGAACGCTCGGGTCACGAGATAGGTTTCAGTTTCGCGTGGGGGTCGTTGGAGGGTGAACCTTCTGTACGATAGTAGTATTGGTTATTCTGTGCTTGTACCAAGACGAATAACGAAACAATTTTAAAACACACAAGTTTTTGCTTATTAATTTTTGACGTTTTTTTATGCTTAAGTTTTTATAAAAAAAGATATTTGAATGATTAAAAATGTCAACCTTATTGGTTAGGTACTAATGTTTTCCAAAACTCATTTCAGCCGCTACTTTATTTTACTTCAATAACTCTCCAATTTATATTACTTACCACAGTATCAATACGATAATTGGAAATCATATTACACAATTCTATGACCACGGCTTATATTTCGGTTCGACGCGATTCTGTTTCGGCGTGCATTGGTACTGGGGGTAGCAATGCGCATTTGTCTGGCACAGACTTTAATAGCTCGTTAGATTAGTTATTAAGTCTTAACTATAAGTTAGTTAACTGTTTTTTTATTATTATTAGTATTGACGTCAATAAGTGCCTGTAAAGGTTTACATTGAATAAATAATTTGACTTTGACTTTGACTTTGAATCATAAAAAGTAATAACTGCTATAATCTATACATATTAAGTTGTCTTCATAATCATACTAAATTAACAAATCAGTAATTTAGTAAGTACCTATATCAAATTGATTCACTAATTAACTAAGGGTGGATTCGACCAAACTGTAATAAGGTCTTGTAGATACCTAGATTAAACGCCTAATTTGTATAGACTGATCTCGGAGTAAGTCTTATTCCAGTTTGGTCGAATCCACCCTTATATGTTTAAAAAGCAGTAAATATAATAATTATATCCGAGTAATTAATGAGAATTTTAATTATATTTAAGTAACTAAGTACCTACTTTAAGTGTCTTGGGGCCCTATCGTCACCTCTGAGAGCAGTAAGTAGGTATTACATTATTATCTATTCTATGGTATTACTTTATTAATCCTACTACCTATGCAAATTCCCACACAAATTTTGCATAGCAAGAAGTAATCCCGCTCTTGAAGTAAAATTCACATTGGGACGACTGATTGCAAGAATATGTTAAGTACTTTTTTACTGTTTATTTGTTTGTTAAGCCTTTTCCACGAAACGACAATTAAATTATAAAAATGAAATCACTCACCGTACCGTACGTAGTAATCCACCGACCCACAGTTACGAATAATTTTGAACCGAAACTGTCCCTTTAATAAATAGCGTTTATCTATGAGGAAAGCCACCGTTTTTATTAAAAGCCACTAATTAGAGCCACTGGCCATAACAACGGTTTTCAGACGCAATACGGCCGGCGCTGCACGCCGCTGGAGCAGTGGTGGTCAGTGGTCACCAATCCCGGGATAAGCGACTTTGTCCGCGTGAACACCCAAATCCCGTGATGGTTTCTATTACATACGTGATATACAGAGTGTTTGGTAATTGGTATACAATCCCGCAACTGGGCTATCCTACCGAGTGCAAAGAACAACTATATTGTATGGTAGCAACCTGAAAAAAACGAAAAAGTATTTAAGTAAAATTTTAAACACTGAAAAAAAAGACGACAACCTGAGGCGGGAATCGAATCACGCACCTTCCGCATTCCAGGCGGCTGCCTTAACCACTTGGCTACCGAGGTCTGGTTTTCACTCGTCGAAATTTGTCAGTGCTTGATGCTTTGCTACGGGTTATTCGATGTTTTTTAGTCAACATTGCTTCATCAATCAAAAAGTAATAATCAAAAAGTATTTGCAAATACCTAGTTGTAGTCTCTGCGGTGCCTAGCCATCGGGGAAACGGGCGCGGTGTGGTGTATGTATGTATGTATGTTATAGCCATTATCATTGAGCAGTTGAGTAGCCATAACATACCATTATGGGCAATAGCCTGAAATAAATAGATTTTTTTTAATTTTATTTATTTATTATCCGCGGAGTCATGCACAGCAGTTTGCGGAGAGCTGGGACATCAGGCACATTTGACCCGAAAATGTATAAAGTTATTTCTATTATCTTTAAGCACTATGTGTCATTAATTATATACTTAAATCAGTCAGTATCAATTTTATTTTTAAACTTCTTTATTTGGACGAAATTAATTTATTAGGAAACAAAACTACATCTATGAAATGGTTGTGGCCGCCATCACTATTTTTTTGCGTAAGAACAAGGCGCATTGCATCAGATGACAATGACATTGACAGAAGTTGGCTGGATTGGATTTCTCGGAGAAATAGTTCTGAAGTTAGAGAAATCAAATTTTTAGATTTTTATTGTTGGCTAGCGTCGACAATAAAAATTGTCGGACGTTGTCCTGTATTAATTATGAATATGGATAAAATATAAAAAAGTGTTTATTTTATTTTTTTCTTTCATAAGAACCTTCTCCTGACAATAACAAACACAACAAAAAAAGAATTAGCGAAATCGGTTTAGCCGTTCACGCGTGATGGCGTGACCAAGGGAAATATGGATTCATTTTTATATATATAGGTATAGCATAGGCGAATACTTGAAAATGGGTATCGCTTTGATTTGAATGCCATGCCATTTTCGATCTGTCAGCCAGCCTATCGTCTGTCACTGACATTGACAATTACTGTTAACTAAAGCGTTTGGTTACAGCCACATAATTAAATAAACAGAACAGTAATTCCACACGCTCCATCCGTATCGTGTTCAATATTTAAAATCTTTGTGTACAACAAGAAAACATAATAAATAATTTTAATTTGAATGAGTACGCCCACTTTTAGTCAATTTTTTCGAGAACACTTTGTTCATTTAGCACATAACGAAACGTTTCGTTTGAGTTACAAGCGTTGTTAAACTAGTGTCATTGTTACCAAAGAAAAATATTTGAAATGCTATACATTTTTGGGTCTATTGTCAAAGGAATTTGCCTGATGATGACCATCATGAAATTAAATCTAATTTGAATTTGAACTTCCCTGTTGTAGGAGAAAATAAAAAATATGAAAGATGTTTCTGTAAGAGAAACCATGCAGAATTGAAGTTAATAAAATAAATAAGTGTAATGTGAGCGCATGATGTAATCGATATTAAAATTTAATATTACTTATATTAATCATGGTTACTTGCCCACGACGGCGTTGAACTTGCATGCAAGGAATAGGATCCTTTTTCATGATCGAATACAAACAAACAATAATAGTTTGATCCATTTATTATTTTTAATTAAGGTTATTTAGAAAAAAAACTAGTGATATAATTATTACCTAATTACTTATACTTAAATAATAGTATCGATCCATCTTACTTAGAAACCGGGTTCTCTTCAATGATGTTGGTTCTCTTAAAAAGAGTTAACGGAGAAGGTTATCTAGATACACAGCCGTTTAGAAACCCTTGTTTGCGGTTATTTTTATTAATAATCATGAATTGTACGTGTAGCGTCTCCTGCATAATGTACCTATCTGGGATAGTCTACGTGCCCTTTATCACAGACCATGCCAGAATTCCTATTGAGGAATAATCTTACAGCAGCGGGGCGGTATTCCCGGGCCGGGTAATTCGATGGCTTGTCAAGAAACAAGTTTACTCTTTCTTATAATGCTGGCAACGCATCGTCTATCCGCAATTCTATAAAAAAAAATTGTTAAGAGGCCTATTACATCTCGAATGTAATTTTTGCGTAAATTACACATTTTCGCATTTTGTAGTAATTTTGCAGTTGTATTTAACGTTTTTATCGAAATAGGATAATAAATTTGTGCATATTATTACAAATCTCCATTCTGTGAGCATAAGTTTTGAATTCGGACGGCCGCCGCATCGCATTTTGTAGTAATTTTGCAGTTGTATTTATCGTTTTTATCGAAATAGGATAATAAATTCATTATAAAATCTTTATTCCTCATGAAGTAACAATTACTCTGATATAAATTTTGCTCAATAAAATTATCGTAGATAGGAGATATTCACAGTTAACTTATAGCGATTTTAGAAGTTTTTTGGTTTAGAATAAGATATTTGTCCTATATAAATTCAATGATATCTAATAATTCTGAGGCCGCTACGCACTATTCGACTTTAAAAGAGATAACATTATAATTTTTTTATTTCACTTGTTTAGAACAGTAATTCAATTGATGAGCACAAAAAAGTACCTTCGCGCACTTTATGAAAACCTTTCTCTGCAATTTTGGGTTTAATTAAAAAGTTAAGCAAAATTTACAAAAAGCGAGGCCGCTACGCACTATTCCAATAGCTATTCTACACTATTCAATAATTCATGATTGTTAATGTATTTTTGTTTCTGAGATCCTTATCGCCAAAATTGGCCATTTTACGCAAAAATCACAGTCGAGATGTAATAGGCCTCTTAATATCTTTAATTTTGAGCAAGAACAATCAAACTCTGTAGGTGGCTACCAACGGTCCACTCCGTGACCAAAACTAATCGCCCCAAGAAATCGCGGGCAACTCGCAGCTTCCAGCGGAATCCCGTAAAAATACGCAGGCGCATCACTAGAGCGGGCTCGGAGCGGTCGGTTATCGTGCGGCACAGGAAACGCAGCAGGAAGGCTGGAGTTAGGACGCGATACGCAGCTCCAAACAAAAAATAACTTGGGCGCTTGTCTGTCATCGCCCATTTTGTATTAAACTACAGAATGTTATACGTATCATGTGTAAATGTAGGTAGGATATCTACTACCTACACACATCTCGCCCCCCGTAGAGAGGTAACAGGTGTAGACTAGGTACACCACAGCTTCTTTTTCATTTGTATCTGCTTAATTCACCATCATCATCATTTGCAGTCTTTCTCAACCCACTGCTGGCATAGGCCTCTCTGTGTTTATGCCATTAGCCTCGGTATTGTGCCCGCCTGTGAAGATTAATAGGTATACCTACCTACTCCTTAATTAATCCGATAAAATTCATTTTAATAATAGATAAAAGTAATTCTTTTAAAATAAAAATATATATGTTGGGGAGTCTGAGGTTTAACACTATATGCTCGTCGGTTTACCTATCTATCTACACATAATAAATAATATACGTCATTGGAAACATGAACCTAACAAGGAGCTGCACCAAGGCCTTTATAGCTCGTAGATAAGATATGCCTAAAAGATAAGTATTCTTCCGACGGTCAAGGTGTTTGTGAGCTCTTTTCAGAGTTCTTCGGATCAGTCTTTGAAAGACAGCCTTCCTTTGATTCGATTTTGCCATTGAACTTACCTATGCTTGCAACTTTACCCTATACGATCTAACAATAAGTAAGCAAGATATAGACTCAAAAATAAAACGTCTAGATGCTGTAAAGGCCCCAGTCCAGACAATTAACCTCCAAGATTTATATAAAAGAATGTTGCAATGAATTATCTGTTCCGCTAGCAATATTATTTAATAAATTGCTTACAGCCGGTGTTTTTCCCACCAGGAGGAAATTTGCACATATCATTCCTATATTTAAGTCTGGAATAAATACATCCTGTACTAACTATCGTCCCATTAGCATCCTTTCTTGTGTCGCCAAACTCTTCGAGTCACTAGTATATCCTTCTCTATAAAGTCATCTAAATACATATATTAACAACACGGGTTTGTGAAGAAAAGGTCCACTCTTAGTAACCTTCTAGAATTTAAAAATAATCTTTTTCAAGTGTTCGCTACCGGTGCGGCCAAGCTGACGCCATATATCTAGATTTTAGCAAAGCATTCGACAAAGTCAATCACTCATTACTTTGTCTTAAACTCGCTTATTACGGCATCCATGGATGCCTGCTACGATGGATTACATCTTATCTGAGCAACCGTAGTCAACTTGTCACGTTGAAGGGTTTCTCTTCCTCCCTAATATCTGTCTCTTCTGGAATCCCACAGGGCTCGCACCTGGGACCTCTGCTCTTTATCACTTTTGTACATGATCTGATTAGCCGCCTCTCCTGTCCTGCTTTATTAAACGCAGACGATCTGAAGATTTTTACTGATATTGAGGCCGACAGACAGCAGAAGAACGATCTCCTAGTGGTCTCGGAGTGCCGTAGGGAAATAAAATGAGTCTCAACGTGGACAAATGCCGCATAATCTCATACACAAATAAGAAAAACAAAGTTATCCCACCATACCATCTAAATGATAAGTCGCTGAACAGGATAGAAATTGTTAAGGACTTGGGTTCTTTTTGATGAACAGCTAACTTTTCGTCCCCACTTTGAACACATTCTGAAACAGAGCAACAAACGATTGGGATCTATAATAAGACAAAAACTTCACAAAACCACAAAGCACATTGTCGGTCTTTTTTAGTCTCGTAAGAAGTGTTCTTGAATACTGTTGCCCAGTCTGGCGTCCCTTTACCATATATCCACATAGACAAAATAGAAAGAGTGCAAAAAACATATTAAAATACAACACTGAAACACTATGATAGAGGTTGTCCAAATTCAAGACGATACCGCTCGAGACACGACGAAGGGTTACGATTTACTCTGTTTACATAAATTAATTCATTCTAAGGTTGAGACACCATATTTTCTTTCTTCCATTACCTAAATACAAACTTCAGAACCCATTCACCAAATATGTTTGCACTAAAGGTGTTCAAAAATAACACATCTTTTTATAACCCCATATCTAGAATGAGTCGAACCTACAACGACCTTAACGCAGTGGCAAAGACGTAGACATTTTAATGACCGATTCCCTTCATACAAAAGAAATGTTTCGCACATACTCGGGGCCGAAGTATCCTCGGCTCACGTAGTAAATTGGATGTACTTTAAAAAAATATGTTTTTCGCGGAAGGCAGTGCGGCGCTGGCGATAGCGGGGTGATTTTGAGCCACTCTATTGATTCAGCACTTTGCATTGTTTTCTATAAATGTTCATAGATATTTTAAGAATTTCTATTGTTTAAACAATTTGAATGTTGAGAGGCTCAATTTACGCTGTCTGAAGGGAAGAAGTACCCGTAGCATTAAAATTAGAAACCAAAATATTTCTTTATTTCGGTATTATGTATGATCTTAGATCTAACTGAGGCACGACATTTAATGCGCCTAATTTAGATAAAATCGTCTAAAAAAATCCCAAACGCCCAAAAATTTATACCCCTGGCGCGTCCGCTCCACGTTTCATAATAGTACATTATGATATTAGTGCGGTAAGTTGAAAATTACAACAGAGGCGATATTGCTACAAGAAAGCAGGGGCTGTAATTATCAAAGCGCACGTATATCATACGACGTTTTATAACATATTTGCGAGGAAAACACATTTTCTGAAAATGACTGCGTGTTTTTGTTGTTTTTCTAGTGTATAAGTCTTTGGTAAGCCAACATGTATTTTTCTTTGGACTTAGATGGTAATAGACTGTCAATAACATTTTGTGCTTCACTTATTATTTCCGGTGGTGTAGACTGTAAATTTAGTTCTTCATTACTCTAGTTTTAGTAACATATATATTTTTAAACTTTCAAGGTAAAAGGCGACTAACGGACTAAAGACGCACATACCTCCAACAGCATAGAGCGGCGACGGGCTCATCAAAATAATACTATCAACCCCTCCCTTCCCTTCGGTGTCGTAAAAGGCGACTAACGGACTAAAGACTGCACATACATTCAACAGCATAGAACGGCGATGGGCTCATCAAAATAATACTACCAACCCCTCCCTTCTCTTCGGTGTCGTAAAAGGCGACTAACGGGCTAAAGACTGCACATACATGCAACAGCATAGAGCGGCGATGGGCTCACCACCTGTCACGCTGAGCACATGTGCAGTCGCTATTCGGTGAAAAGTGGACTATGGCAAGGCACTGCTTTCGCAGTCCCATTCCCTAGTCTCTGACTAACCCTTCGAGGATAAATAGTCGTGATTATATAATGAACATAAAAGAAAAGTTTGCGTCCTGTCCGCACGCATTAAGAATAAGTATAATAATATTGGTAATATCTATTATTGATTATATATATATATTGTTGTTTTTAGATTTTATCATCGTCATTTCAGCCCATTTACACCCACTGCTGGGAAGAAATTTTTATCTATCACTGCCTTGTTCTTTCGCATCAAGCAATGATTTCTGCCCATCCAATCTTTCGCGTTTAGGAGAAGCCCGGGACTATTATCCTTAGTAGGTATTATTTCATCATCCATCGCAGTAGAAGTACATTGCTTTGCTAGTTTAGTTATTTTAAAATCAGTTTTATTAAGCAAACTAGCAAAGCAATGTACCTACTTACTGTAGGTACCTACTTGAAAGGAATTGCGATAGGTGTTGATATTAGACAATTAGCCCCCTGCATAGGTAAATAGGTTTTTATTTTAGATAGATAGACATAGGTTTAAAGGAGAATTACCAAAAATAGGACAGATGTAAGTACAAATATTAAACTCTGTGAATACAATAACAATGTATCATCTAATAATTAGTAGTTGGTCGTTACACATATGTAAGTAATACTTTATTTTTAATCATCCCTAAGGAAAACAACACAGCTTTGAATTGTGGCATATCTGGCACGTGCATGGGCAATTCGGTTTTCCTGATGGAATCCCAGGATCGATAACTGATTGTTTGTGTCACGTAGGTACCTACTTATATTAAATAACATAAATCAATAGCATAAAATGTCCAGTATCAACCCGTGGGATTTGGACGTAACGACGGATATAAAAAGGTCTGACTATAATTATAGTTTACGTTAAACCTCGTTAAAATTTTTGGTTAAAAAAGAACGCAAATTTTTAAAACTTTGTTGAATAAAATATAATATAATATACTCTAACACAAGGTGTATTTTTGTCTTTCTGTACCTACCCTACCTAGTCGTACCTGTACGTAATTTAATTATTACGGTGTACTTAAAGTATAGTCTAGAGAACCAAGTTATTTTTAGGCAAATGGATGGCAGACGTGCTCAGGGAAGGGCACCTACAATCTACAATACAAGATGACCTGACGCAATTAAGGCTAGGTGTTAGTGAAAAATTAACATTTTACTTCTTTTCTAGGTTATAATCTTAAAATAAGTGATCTGATATTATGAGTTATTTACCAAAATGAAGTTCATAGATAACTTGTGGGATTTTAACCAATTTTTCACTAACACCTAGCCTTAATTGCGTCAGGTCACGCAATTAAGGCTAGGTGTTAGTGAAAAATTAACATTTTACTTCTTTTCTAGGTTATAATCTTAAAATAAGTGATCTGATATTATGAGTTATTTACCAAAATGAAGTTCATAGATAACTTGTGGGATTTTAACCAATCGTGTTTTAGGGTTCCGTAGCCAAATGGCAAAAACGGAACCCTTATGGATTCGTCATGTCTGTCTGTCCGTCCGAATGTCACAGCCACTTTTTTCCGAAACTATAAGAACTATACTGTTGAAACTTGGTAAGTAGATTATATTCTGTGAACCGCATTAAGATTTTCACAGAAAAATAGAAAAAAAAAATTGGGGGTTCCCCATACTTAGAACTGAAACTCAATTTTTTTTTATCAAACCCATACGTGTGGGGCATCTATGGATAGGTCTTCAAAAATGATATTGAGGTTTCCAATATAATTTTTTTCTAAACTGAATAGTTTGCGCGAGAGACACTTCCAAAGTGGTAAAATGTGTGTGTGTGTGTGTGTGTGTGTGTGTGTGTGTGTGTGTGTGTGTGTGTATGTGTGTGTCTGCGTGTGTGTGTGGGGGTGTGTGGGGGTGTGTGTGTGTGTGTGTGTCCTGTAAAAGATAAAAGTAAAAAAAATATATTCCTAAAATAAGAGAATAATAAAACTAAAAAAAATATATGATGTACATTACCATGCAAACTTCCACCGAAAATTGGTTTGAACGAGATCTAGTAAGTAGTTTTTTTTAATACGTCATAAATTAATTCATTTAAAATAATACACTACTATTAAAACATCGATCAAAGTTCCAACGAACTACAGGAACTTTTATATGGTGTTACTTGCTGCTACGGAACCCTTCATGGGCGAGTCCGACTCGCACTTGGCCGGTTTTTTTATTGCATTATATGATATCAGTTTTTGAAAATATATAACGAGCTTATTCGTGCCGCTTCGCTGTTATACCGGTATACCGTACCGTCGAGAGAGCGAGAAAGAAGCGCTGCACATGCATGCAGTGCGCTTCACGCAGCATAGCCGCACTGAGTCACAGTATAAATGCTCATATCGATCATGGAAATATGAATTAATGTAAGGGACAAACTACTAACAGTCTACTTTTCAAAAGAAGCAAAAAACAAATTTTATTTTTAATAATTGCTTGTATTTTTTTCACATTTTATTCTACTTACTTGTTGTCTATGGCAAAGTTGCTTAGGTTTGAGAGCTCTATAAAGCTATGCAAGCAAAACTTAGAGTATCTTTATGGATTCCGAAATAGCATGTCTCTTACATTAAAAATAAATGTAAATGCGTTCTATACCTTAATTGCATTTAACACAAAATACTCTGCATTAATGTAACAGTCATATAGACAAAAATAATATTAGTAAAGGATAATGGCCAAAAAAAAACCCAGGCCCGCCGGAAACAAAATGTATCTCTGATTTTTCCTAAAAATGTGTGATTAAATACTGCATACCTAGTTGGAATCGTCGAAATATTTTTTTAAAAGTGTGAAATTGCATTTCGAAATTGGAAAATTAAATTAAATTAAAATTAGTACAATGATCGGGTATATCGGACTAGCTTCCGCCTTCGTTTCAGTCAGCGGTGTCAATCCTGGTCCTTAGGTAGCTACCTACCTACCTACCTACCTACCTACCTTCGTTGTACTTCGTTGCGATCTGTGCGTTACTTATATTATTACCAACTTTTGCTTATCTTATTTACTACGACTTTGGCACAATTTTTGACTTGGATCTTGGATAAGCATTGCGATTGATTATATAAAGATTATATATTTCAAAATGGATGCATGTGTTGTGTGCGATTGGTCATTATACCCAGGTGTTCGAAGACACATTCTGACACAGCTTTCTTTTTTTGTTTTTTTTTTTGATTACTTGAGTTGGGCCAGATTCGAAGAAAAAATCCTAGATTTAGACATTTAATAATGTTCATAATAATATCGTACCGTATTATTGATGACTTTTGCTACTACTTTAATAATATTTAAAAAAAAGTAAGTAAGTAATTGTAGTGGTGGTATTATTTATACTGTAGAAATTTTGGATTATATCCCCGATTACTCCCTGCTAAACACCCATTTTAGTAATTTTATAATCCTTTTACTAAAACATTAATATGACCCCTGCAAAACTTTCAATAGTAATTAATTATAACCATATAAAGTAATTAATTACTCAACATTACCAGTATTTTGACGTAGGTACATTTCATTCGCGCCGGGCCTGGGTTTAAATTTCATACTACGTGACCATTGTCCTTTTGAAGTAAGGTACCCTTTTTGGTTTAGTTATTGCTGTATCTTATCCAAATCCTATTATAAAATTCTACTTTCAAAAGCAAATTGGTTAACGTGATTTACTTTAGATAAAAAAAAATTGCTATCCTTGTGAATTTTATTGTGAAAACATAAAATGAAACTAAAATTAATCATTAAAATATATAATCTAAGAAAGTATTTTTAAATTTCAAGTTCAATAGATTTTTTAAGTAAGTAGTTAATTATGGTTAAATTATAATTTAAAAAATTCAATTCAATCTTAAATTTTAGTAATATAGTATAAAGAACAAAGAAAATAACAATGTTCACACTACTAATTTATACTTAACCATATTAATTAAAGGCCGATTGTTCCAAAGTCATGTAAAATTTAATCGTAGAGTAAATTTTATGTAGGTAATACGAACGATTGTTAAATGTCACGTCAAATATCAAGATATTTAACGATTGTTAGAGCCTACTCAACGACTAAATTTAATATGACTTAGGAAAAATGTGCCTAAAGGGAAAATACTAAGTACAACCTGATTATTAACTGCAGCAGTTTGCATTGACAACAATCCAACGAAACATTATAAACAACATAACAACGTTATCAACAATCCAAAATAAGAAGCTGAAACAGGTCGCGATGCTATTAATAATAAGAATGAAAATCAAAAACATTTAATTAAGTGGAACTTATTCCCTACTAGGGTATTCCTCATCAGTGTCATTTAAAGTGTCTGTAATTTTATTTTCATAAGGAATACTTAAGTAAACCTTGTGATAAGTTTTTTTGTAAAGTAAGGGCAGACCATCAAAATAATCTTGCACTGTACTTTACAGTACTTCTAGTAACAATGTATTTACCCATCTACCATCAATTTCTTTGAGATAGCGTAAAAGGCATGTGGCAATTTCGCAATAACCACAACCACGTTTACCATCTGCCTCTCCCCATGTGTCTTTTCTGCGTTTTAGATTCATACACGGTAGAAATAATACGGTAAGTATTATTTAGTAAGGTTTAGGAAAATAAAAACTTGATTAAGGTAAAGGCCATATATAATTTATTATGAGACATACCTTAAAATTAAAATATAATTTTGTACAAGTGCATTATACGTCAAAATTTGTGATAAAGATTTGTTTAGGACCTCCTAAAATGTGTAATTTAAGGGACATAAACTAGTTATTTATTCAAGATATCAACATTTCAAGTATATCATTCGAAGGCGCGTAAAATTCCGAATCCAACGGTGTATATAACTCATTTTCGGGAAATTGTCCCTTACATTAATTCATATTTCCGTGATTTTATGCTGTGACTGAGTGGAGAGTGGAGACTAATCTGTGGTCGCGATCCTCAGCAGTGAGGGAACGACGGAGAAGAAGAAGACTTATAGGTATATTTTGGCTAGAATACTTTAAATTATTCCTTTAATTTTAAGTGCACAATTCAAAAAAGTAGTTCAACAGGGTGGACATTATCTACCAGTCAACCTACGCAGGCTACGCAGAAAGAGTTGTAGTAGTAACAGGAAGTGTATGGCATAATTATAAATAAACTACGAGTGTGAAATTATGATACGATACTTAACTATGTGTGTAAATACTTAATAACGTAGGTAACCATACATAAGTACATGCTTTGTATGATTAGAAGAGTGATCCGTAAAGTAGTACCTACCAAGATAAATAATTCCAATGGCATGACAGATGTAATGCGTGGTTTAATTAGCTATGAAGTCTGGCATTATCAAATAACTTCAAATACCATTTGAACACAAGCATTTTCAAAGTATTTTTTAATGATTTCACATGAGAACTGCACATACGAGGAATGAGGATATAATAAAACTAAATTATTAAAAACTACATAGCAACATGTAATGTTACTCCAACATTGCTATTAAAATTCGTCAGGAATACAAAGGTCTCATATAAAAAATACGCACTCCAAGCTTACCCGGTCTGGTTCAAGGTTACACATCCACGCATCGTAGCATAACCGAATCGATTCCATGTTTACGTTTAAACAATTATTTTAACTTTCTTTAAACCATTTTCCACAATCCTCCTTAAAGGTTATATTACAATAACACAACATCCTGAACTTCACTTAACTTTTAAAGTGTTATTTATAATAGATATGTTGAGGACAGTATTTCACAATGTTTGTAGTGGAGTAGCTGACGAGGTCATTGGGTTGTCAATGTCAGGGATCGGAGCTCGGTCAAGGCCGTGCGGGCGCTTCCCGCGCAAGTGCGCGGCCAATGTTGCCCGCTTGGCGAAATCGACCCTAAAGACTTCTATTATCCGAAGTCGCCTACCACGTTTAAGCTAAACAGCCGATTACTGTACTAATACAATGTTTAATGCTTGGTGAACATCAAAATATTGTCATAGTAATATGTAAACAGCTGTTTAAAACTTATACATCTATTTGGCGAACTTAGGTCTAGTATGGGCAAAGAAAATATACACTAGTATGGGCATCCAGTAAAGTAGTTAGTTTTAGTAAGTTTTAGTAGGTACTATTAAAAAAATCAGCTGTCAACCACCACTGTGGTTTAGTGGCTAAGCCGCCGGTCTTAGACCCCGAGGTCCCGGGTTCGATTCCCAGCGGGGGGTAAGGAAGTAAATATATTTTATCCTATATTTATTACATTACATTGTGAATGCAAAATTTCATTAATAAAGATATATATCATATCATTGTGTATTAGTTTGGTTGGTGGTACGGCTTAAGTCCGCCTGCTTAGCTACCTTGTCTAACTAAAGTCTGGTACCATAAGTATTGTTCCCGACGGGTGTAGTCGCCGAACAGTTTAGCCGTTGTGCTTCGATGTGGACTGTAGGTTCTTCAATAAAAACTCGGTTCTTGATTAGTGCTTCTTTATTCTTCTAGGTGGGGTCCGGAGAGCTTACAAATTCTGCTCTGACCAACCGTGACTTAAACACATTATGGGTTGGCAACTAGCAGCCTTGTGGGACAGCTGCCGGCTCATGTGGGCAGTTTTACATTTTACCATAACTAACTACCCACATGAACCGTCGTAATTTGTGCAGTGTCCCTTTCGTTCGGACCTCTCTTTTTATCTTAAATTTGTTACCTACCCTACGGTATCACTCGTAATCTGGATACCCTACATATATTTATTTTCCTAGTTACATTGATATTCATAACAATAGAAACCTATAATTACGAAAGCTAATTTCTTACTTTCCTAACTTTAATTACCTTAGAGAGGCGTAATGCTGGATTTACACGGAGCCAATACTTGAGACAATCCAATAAGCCAGTCCAATATTGGCATCGTGTAAATAGGGACAGTCCACTACAATGGGTTGTCCTCAAGGCATTTTTGCTTAGCATTGGCATTGTCTTATTGGACTGGCTTAGTGGATTGTCTCAAGTATTGGCTTCGTGTAAATCCAGCATAAGGCCCCTGGCTGGGCACGTATACTTAGCCCTTACCTTTGTCAAAACCATTACCTATTTAATAACTTTTACCTTTTGTTTAAATGAAACGCGAAAAATTAATTATTTATTATCAAAAAACCTTTACACATAATATAAGACTTAATCTACTTATGCAAATACACATACCTGAATTTAGTCGTATTATATCTAACTATATAATATTATAAAGTCGAGACTTCTGTCCGTAACAGGCTCCCCCCGGCGCAGCATCCGCGTAGCCTCTTCACTCCATCGGCAGGACAGCCAGTCTCGTCGTCGGTCGTCGGAACGTGCCGCCTTTGGTGCGCACCTCTACGTTGCGTACTTCGTTGTCAGGTCCAGGAAATGTCTTCGTGACGACGCCTCTAGGCCATAAATTGCGGGGTAGTGTGTTATCCACAATTATGACCACGTCGCCCTCTCGTAGGTACGTTGCGTCGCTCGGAGTCGCGCGTGCCGCCGCGCGGTATGAGTAGTGGTAGATACTCTTGCAGCCAGCGTCGCCAGTACTCGTCCGCCAGCGCCTGCGCCTGCGCCGCCCGTCATGTGTTTCGGTCGGCGCGCTCGCACGGCCCAGTGGTGGGCAGGCCGCTCGAGCTACCCAAAAGGAAGTGATTGGGTGTCAGCGCTTCCGGGTCGTCGATGCTCACAGGGACGTGTGTTAGAGGCCGAGCGTTGACAGTGTGCTCGGCTTCGGCTAGTAGCGTCATAAGTACTTCTTCACGCGGTGACTTCTCGTTGAGCGTAGAGCGCAGCGCCGTCTTGACTATTCTTACCAGCCGTTCCCTTGGTGTGGCGCGTCTGGCGATATGTAACGCCACTCTGTGCGTTGCGTTAGCGCGTATTCTCGTAGCGCTGGCTCCCATTCTTCGTATGCGGCCTTTAATTCTCTATCCGCGCCTTTAAAATTCGTAGCGTTGTCACTATATATAACGTGGAGCCATCCCCATCCCAATCGCTGAGTCGGTAGATAAGCTCGCCGTAAGTTCTGCTGCCCGCGCGTAGTTTGCGGGATGTCGTCTGCGAAGCTCTCTCGTTGCGATTCAATGGTTAGTAGGCGCTCGGCCTCGTTGATATGTTCAATTGTCATGTTACTAGCGCGGCGGCGGCATCTCTGAGTGAATGGTAGCACGTTCGCCATCGTTCTCACTAAACGCTCATAGGAAGAGAAGCGTTTAGCGTCTGACACTACGCTACTATCACTCTGCCACGTGTGCGTGTGCGTTACGCAGTGTTCACTCTCCGCGCTGTGTTCGTTGTTGATGACGTCACTCGTAGGCCATTCGGTTTCATTTTCGTATAAAAATGCCGGTCCGACAAACCACCGATCATTTTTCGTTTTCATGATCTCACTGCCGCGCGTTACGTCGTCTGCGACATTGTGAGCCGTAGGGACCCATCGCCATTGTGACAGCATCGTCGTTTCTGTGATCTCAGTTAAGCGGTGCGCTACATAGGGGGTGTAACGCACCGTGTCGTTATTAATCCATTTCAACACTGTTTGTGAATCGGTCCAATATACGACTCTCTCAGGTTGCCATCTTTGTTCATTCAATACTGAGCTTGCTAGTCGCGTAGCTATCAACGCCGCTTGCAACTCCATTCTCGGAATACTTTGTTGCTTTATCGGTGCCACTCTGGCCTTAGCAGCGGCGAGTGCGACTTGTATTTCGCCATTTTCACCCTTCATTCTCCAATATACTGCAACGCCGTAAGCGATTTCGCTGGCGTCACAAAAAACATGTAGCTGCTTTCTCGTCACTCCCCCCGTATGTAGACGCCGGGGTAGACGCAGACTACGTAATGCCCTCAATCCATTCAACCATTCATGGAACTCGCCGGCCTCGTAATCGGGTAAGACCTCGTCCCATTCTATTTTTAACCGCCATATGCCTTGTAAGATGACCTTCGCTCGTATAGTATAATAACTCAACAGTCCGAGTGGGTCAAATATTGACATAACCGCACTCAGCGCCTCTCGTTTAGTAGGAGCGCGCCTCATTTGCTTCACGTCGTCGTGCACGCGAACCATCTCGGTGTTAAACGCCAACTCGTCTGTAGCAGCGTCCCATAGTAAACCGAGCGTTCTGCCCCATTGCTGAAAACTAGCGCCGAGCTGTCGAGGTGATGTGTCACGGCTTTCTGCTGGCAGCTCACGCAACACGCACGGTCCGTTAGAGTTATAACCGGCCAGCGTGAATCCTGCCTGCGCGTGAACCTTCGCGACCTCCTTTATCGTTTCAATCGCTTCTTGCTCGTTGTCGTAGCAGTCGACGTAGTCGTCCATATAATGGTTTCTCGTAATTGCTTCGTATGCGCGCGGATACTCGGCAGCGTGCGTTTCAGCGTTCAAATCTCTCTCTGTGCGCTAAGAAAGGTGAACTCTTAGCTCCGAATATCATTGACGTCATCTTGTAGCGTGTAGGTGGCTTCGTTCCGTCGACGCCCCTCCATAGGAACATCTGAGCGGGTTGGTCACCTTTAAATATCTTAACATGAAGAAACATCTCCTGGATGTCGGCCGTAATTGCGATAGCTCGTTCGCGAAATCGTAGTAGCAGGCCCGCCAGGTCGCGTAGTAAGTCAGGACCCTCCAAAAGCTCGTCATTCAGACAAACTCCGTTTGCTTCAGCGGCCGCGTAGTTTTCCGGGCTTATTCGGATTTGTTACGGCGAAGTGAGGTAAGTACCATAAATGCGGGCTCATCAAATCGCTCTCGCTACTTTCCTCGGCATAGTGTTTATCAAATAGATTCTCTATTTGATTCGTATAAGCTCGTTTGAATTCGTCAGACTTGTCCATTAGTTCAGCATAAAGCGTAAGCGTAGCGTTCAGCGTAAAGGCAGGAAGTCAAAGTTTTCGGAAGAAACGCTCAGGCTTATGAAGAGACGGCGCGAAGACCCACCTGTCACTTCGTCCGACCAACGGGCCCTCAACAAGAAGATTGGCAAAATGGTGCGATATGACCTCCGATGCTCCAATACACGCTCGATTAAACGAGTAATTGAGCAGAATTGGGGATCTAAAGTGTTTGTCCAGTCTCTTGGTAGAAGCCACCTGACGAAGTTGACTACGGCCAGCGGAGCAGTCGTTGCTTCGAAGCCAGACGTCCTTTCGGAAATAGAAAACTTCTATAGCCAGCTATACGCCTCATATATCCGCCATCTCAACCTGATCCCAAAAAGGAGGAAACCAGAGCCACGTTGACCCGCCACTTTACCGAAGACTTGCCAGAAATCAGCCTAGGCGAAATTGAGTTGGCTCTTGGACAGCTTAAAAACGGAAAAGCCCCAGGTAAAGACGGTGTTACATCTGAGCTCCTGAAAGCAGGCGGAAAACCTGTGTTAAAGGAGCTCCAATACATCTTTAACACCGTTCTCTTTGATGGGAGAACTCCGGAGGCGTGAAGTAGGAGTGTCGTCGTGTTATTCTTCAAAAAAGGAGACAAAACCCTTCTGAAGAACTACCGACCCACTTCGCTCCTGAGCCACGTCTACAAGCTGTTTTCAAGAGTCATCACAAACCGCCTTGCGGGAAGACTCGACGAATTTCAGCCTTCGGAGCAGGCCGGGTTTCGAGGAGGATACGGCACCATAGACCACATTTTGACAGTGCGGCAGATTATACAGAAGGCCGAAGAGTATAATCGGCCCCTGTGCCTTGCATTTGTTGACTATAAGAAGGCATTTGACTCTATCGAGACCTGGGCTGTTCTTAAATCCCTGTAACGATGCCAAGTCGATTGGCGATATATCCAAGTATTGAGGTGTCTCTACAATGCCGCCACCATGGCCGTCCAAGTACAGAACCAGCAGACAAAACATATCCACTTACATCGAGGTGTGAGACAGGGGGATGTGATATCCCCAAAATTATTCACAAATGCCTTAGAGGATATGTTTAAAACGCTGGACTGGAAAGGACGTGGCATCAACATCAACGGCAAATACATCTCACACTTGCGATTTGCAGACGACATCGTCATCATGGCCGAAACGTTGCAGGAGCTACAACACATGCTGAACGGCCTAGCTGATTCTTCTCGACGCATCGGTCTGCGGATGAACCTGGACAAAACCAAGGTTATGTTCAACGAACGTGTCGTCCCGGAACCGATTGCAATACAAGGCAGTGCTCTCGAAGTTGTTAAAGAATACGTCTATCTCGGGCAAATTTTACAGATGGGTAGAAACAACTTCGAGAAAGAGGCCAACAGAAGGATACAGCTGGGCTGGGCTGCGTATGGGAAACTACGTCGGGTCTTTACGTCGCCAATTCCGCAATGTCTAAAGACGAAAGTCTTCAATCAGTGCGTCCTACCCGTCATGACATACGGAGCCGAAACGTGGACACTGACGGTAGGGCTGGTTCACAAGTTTAAAGTCGCTCAGCGAGCTATGGAAAGGGCTATGCTCGGTGTTTCTCTGAGGGATCGGATTCGAAACGTGGTGATCCGGCAGAGAACCAAGGTAATCGACATAGCCCACCGGATTAGCAAGCTGAAGTGGCAGTGGGCCGGCCATATCAGTCGCAGAACCGATGGCCGTTGGGGTAGACGAGTTCTGGAGTGGAGACCGCGTATCGGCAAGCGTAGGACGCCCTCAGACAAGGTGGAGCGACGATCTTCGCAAGGTGGCTGGCAAGAGCTGGATGAGAGTGGCCGCGGATCGTGCTCAGTGGCGTGTTCTTGGAGAGGCCTATGTCCAGCAGTGGACGAGTATAGGCTGATGATGATGATGATGATGATGATGATGATGAGACTTGTCCATCTTCCGTTCTATGGATTTCAATCGTCTCAATGCTGACTCGTAACTTGGCGGCAGCGTGACGTCATCACGTCGCCACGGTAATCTAACTTCGTATTTTCCGTTGACTTTCTTTGTCGTCGTTCTAAACGATTCTATGACGCGTGCATCACTCGGGCTCACTCGCTCCTTCTTTGTTATTCCCAGTGAGTCAATTTCGAAGTGCTTCTTTACCATAGCATGGAGTTCGTTGTCGGGTAAGAGAGTGCGCGAGATCGTCGCGCACTGCGGCGTGTTTACGTATAACACCGCAGCCGTATTACTCTCCATCAGCACGCTTGACCGTGGCGCTGATCCGTGTATTACCCAGCCTAGCTTCGTGAGCGATGCGATCGGTTCGTCTCGCTTGCCCTGTAGCAATTTTCGTGTGACTATGAGATGCCAATTGTCTGCCCCAATCAGTATTCGAGGCTTGACATGTCCGTAGCAGACGTTGCTGTTTGATAACTCTTTCATATGAGTGTATCTCAAACAGTCGTTGTGCACCGTCTGTCCGTTGAGTGATAAATCTTTCATCGTTCTAGCATTAATGTCGTATTGTCGTTCATTCGTAGTTGCAATTAACTTTAAATTCACCGTCTTGGTTTCGCACGTCGTTTGTGTATTCACGCTTCGTATTTTCAAATCGTTCGCCGGCCCGTCCGCGCCTACGTAGTCCGCCAGGTCTTGGTCGATTAGCGTGACAGTCGACCCCTCGTCGAGCAAGGCGTATGTGTCGATTGACCCCTTTGGTCCCTTGATGGTAACGGGACATACTTTCAGTAACACCTTGGTAGCATCGGTCGAGTGATTAACCGACGCCACCATCTCGGTTTCGTTCGGCCTGGTGCGGTGTTCGTGTAGCAAGGCGTGGTGGGGATTGCGGCAATCATCAACTCCGCACAGATCGCGTTTATCGCATTGTAGGCGACGGTGTTTCTTATTCGCACAACGGAAACACACTCCGCTTTTCTTTATCCATTCCCATCGTTGTTTAACCGTCATGGTTTTAAAGCGATCACATTGCGGCACGTGATGACGTCCTCCACAACATAGACATTCTTTGTTTATAACGTCATTACTTGTTGCGTATACAGCCGTATTTTTCTTTCGCTCGATTCGTTGTTTCACGTTCGCTCGTGTTTCCGTAATAACGTTCTTTCGCGTAGGGTTGTAGCTCACGTATGCATACTGTAGGGCTTCTCTCATGAGGAAGTGGGATAGCGTGACGATCTCAGGCTCGACATAGCTTCCGTAGTCAGTTGCGTAGTCGTACCACCTTGAGCGTAGGTGCGGTCCGAGCTTGTCCACCACTTCTCGCGTTAACATTGGATTTCGTAAGTACCCTCTGTTGTCGATATTATCGAGTATGCACACAATGTTCTGCAGTTTGATCGCGAACGTGTTCAATTCACTGGCCGTCGTGCCGGGACGCGGCAGTCTCTTAATGTCGTCCAGCGCTCGATCAATTATTACTTCTGGCCGTCCGAAGCATTGCTCGAGTGTTTTCATAACCACTTCCGGGTCCACGGCCGTATATAAAAGAGCGGACACCGCTTCCTTTGCTTCATCTTTAAGACAGCTTCTTAATCGTGCCAAGTTCTCGGCTTTGCTAAAGTTAAATTGTTTAGTCGTATCGCGCATCGCCGCTTTAAACGGCAACCATTCGGCCGGCGAGCCGCTGAATATAGGCAAATCCAGCGCCTGTCGTGGTACCGGTCGATTATGCATCATTTTCTCTAGTGTAAGTGCGAGCTTAACCATCCCCGTGTCGTCTTTGCTCTTTGATCACGGTTCGCTGCCTCTTTCACTACGTTTTCGTTTTCAACATATGGCGAATCAGTGAGGTGGCGACCTCTGTCCATCTCACTTGCGCGCGCATCCTTTTGTCTTTGTCGCACATTTCCGACTTTATCTGTGTCGGGCTCATGCACGTTCCGACGCCGCTCCAACCATTCATTCACTCTCAGTTGGGCAATATCGGCGGGTAAGCTCTCCGGTTCTAAATCCGTTTCTTCTTCAATAACGGCGATTTCGTATGCAAGTCTCTTCTTAATCATTTCCGTTTCCAATTGTAACTCTCGCCGACGTACTTCGGCTAGCCGCTCCTCCGCTTGAAAATGCGCTTGTTTCACTCGTGAGGCGACGCTCGTTGTCGATCGTACCGACGGCGGCCCGGCTCTGGGCGCGTCGGGTGGGGGTGCGTCGTCGTTGCGTCTAACTTCCGTAGTGGCGGTGATGCCGCGTTCAGCGGTCTCTTGTTGCGGTTCCATTGGCGTCACGGTTGAGGCAAGGTTTGAGAGTGATGCGGGTGGTCTGTCGAACGTTCGTAGTCCCGTTGTCGTCTCGGCTTGGCTTTGTCTTTGGGTGGTCGGCATCTTCTTTCTTGCTGCCCCTACTCCTAACAATCTCAAACAGGCACGCTATGTGGGGAGCCCGTCCAAGGATGGAGTACGTGCGGGAGTGGAAAGGTAGGACCTACCCAGCAGAGTCGACGTAAACAACGGGGCGCTCGCGAATCGACTGGAGTATCCGACAGCTTAGGCAGTGCCTACAGAAAGGACCCCCGCTCCACGACAAACCGTACTGGCGTAGCCGGACTCTTAAGCTTGCCCTAAAAAGGACAATTTGACGACCCCGTCCGATAAGTCGTCCCGCCTTGAACGGCGTTTACTCAGAACGCACACCGTTTGGCACCGTTAGGTGATGTGACGTTTTGAGCCGCGGTCCGCCCGCGTTAGCACTTGTTGCAGAACACAAGTGGTGTGGTTACAATACGTTGGTGGTTACGTTGGTGGTTACGTTGGTGGTCACGTTGGTGGTTACGTAGATCTTCTATCTTCAAATGGACGAAGGCTTCAGTTCTTCAAATCCGGCTCCGAAGGTCCAAAGAAATTGTTCCCGACGGGTGTAGTCGCTGAACAGTTTAGCCGTTGTGCTTCGATGTGGACTGTATGTTCTCCAATAAAACTCGGTTCTTGATTAGTGCTTCTTTATTCTTCTAGGTGGGGTCCGGAGGGCTTACAAATTCTGCTCTGACCGGCTGTGACTTAAACACATTATGGGTTGGCAACTAGCAGCCTTGTGGGACAGCTGCCGGCTCATTCGGGCAGTTTTACATTTTACCATAACTAACTACCCACATGAACCGTCGTAATTTGTGCAGCTGTCCCTTTCGTTCGGACCTCTCTTTTTATCTTAATTTTTTTACCTACCCTACGGTATCACTCGTAATCTGGATACCCTACATATATTTATTTTCCTAGTTACATTGATATTCATAACAATAGAAACCTATAATTACGAAAGCTAATTTCTTACTTTCCTAACTTTAATTACCTTAGAGAGGCGTAAGGCCCCTGGGCACGTATACTTAGCCCTTACCTTTGTCAAAACCATTACCTATTTAATAACTTTTACCTTTTGTTTAAATGAAACGCGAAAAATTAATTATTTATTATCAAAAAACCTTTACACATATGAGACTTAATCTACTTATGCAAATACACATACCTATATTTAGCCCTATTATATCTAACTATATAATATTATAAAGTCGAGACTTCTGTCCGTAACAAGTATGTAAATAGCATTCTTGTGTTCCAACAGTTTAGAAATAAGATTATAGATAATAGATAGAAGAGCGATTAATTAATCAATTAATAAAATTTTTCTACAATCACACCAATTATCTAGCCGCTAGCCCAAGAGAAGCTTCGAAGAAACTCGTTAAATGGTAACAGACAACGGATAACATACTTTAAATACATACTCATAGATAACACCCAGACCCGAGACAATTTAGAAAAACAATAGTTTCTAAATTGACCCAACCGAGGATCGAACCCGGGACCTCAGAAATTTCGACACCATGAAAACCGGTGTACCCGATGTAAACCCGGAATCCTCAGTGGTTGAGCATTTCGGGTTTAATCGCGCTTCCACTTTCGACCTTATCGTCACATACCGCTGTGCTCAGTTTGGTTAGCCTGTTTTAAGTCCGCCTTGTTAGCTGAACAAGTCTCGTCATATCAATAATAAGTTTGTAGGGATGCCGATGGTAGGCGTGTTCTGATCACGTCGGGTCACCACTGTAGGGATCGAGTGAGAGGTAATCACGTCGGGGTCACCACTGTAGGGAAGCGGATGGTAGGTAGGGTGACGACTTTGAGGAAGGCAAAGGGAAGATCTTCCTCCGAGCTGGGTGTTATAGCTCGCGGACCGATGTCCAACGGATGTTAGTTGGAGGTGCTATGTATAGCGAAGGAGGTGGTGAAACTTTGCTACCGAGATGCAGGCTTCCCAATTCCCATACTATTTTCTGTCGTCGAGTTGACTTTTTGTGGCGCCATCTGTTGACACGGTTGAGAAGCTTCGTGTCGAACTATGTGCGGCGTATAGGTGGCGCCGCCACAAGTTAATATGCTCAGACAGCTAAGAAAAGAAAAAGGTCTTCATTCACCAGTAAAGGTCTTCATTCACCAGTAAACGTCCCACTGCAGCCGGCCTAGCATGCGCAACACGAGAACTCTTCTCGACCCGTTTTCTCGTGTTTTATTCATTATCTCTAATGTCTATCGATACTAAAGACACATGTATGCGCTTAGAACTCTACATAATATGTTAAAAATAGACTTAATAGTAGTTTTTGCATAAACTGTAGTGTTTTGTCTACAAACCTTAACATGAGAACTTAAAATGATTTGTCGTCTCTCGTCCGCGACATATCTCGTGTTGCGTATGCTGGGCCTACTGGGCACAAGCCTTATGGGGAGACTGGGCCATAACCCACCACGAGGGCCCAATGCGGGTTGATGAGCTTTAAGCACTGCAATATTACAACAACCGGGACCAACGGATTTACGTCATACGTGCCTTCCGAAGCACGGGGGAGCACGAGATGGTTTTCATTTGGTTACAAGTCCAGTGATGTCCGGGTAGGTGTAGGTTTTTATCTAGCTCCTCGTTAGTTGAGGATTCCAGGTAAGGTCCGTTTTAAATTTCGGCCTTATGCCCATATAAGTTTAGTAGTTCTAAGTATATTTAATTAATGAAACAACTAATAATGTATATAGTGTTATAATCATCTAAAGTAACATATTAATAAAATCGAAATAGTACACAATAAAAGAAAACTTGGGTCACAAAAACACAAAAATAAATGGGACGTATCTTTTCACATAATATCGGCCGGGGCTGCCCTACACACAACTTAAACCAACTCCTATTAATCACTTACTTATGAGGCCTTTACAGTGCAGAATACTTAAAACGCCAACATACAAAATCAGGTTATTTCAAGCCTTCATAAGGCAGAATGTATTTAAATATTTCATCGGTTTACAATCTTATCTCAATCGTATAAAATTCAAAATATGGTGGATAATATACATTCCACTGAATGTTAAGGCGCTGCCTCACATCAGCATTCGCCTGTAATGCAAACAAGCTAAGATTCGACATTGAGCATTACGTTACAATACTGCCTCACGAACATTCGCTTGTAATGTAACATTATGTATCACGGGTGCTCCCAATACTACTGCAGTGTTACAAAATGTTGCAAATTGTATCAATACAGGTTAGGCATTTTAATTACTCTAAAAATATCATAACAAAAAACGTATTTAAGTAAAATTTTAAACACTGAAAAAAGACAACAACCTCAGGCGGGAATCGAACCACGCACCTTCCGCTTAAATATACTTAAGTAAAAAAGAAATACTTAAGTATATTTAAGCGTTAATAAAACGCTAAAATATAAAACCATTAATCTATAAACGCAGCTTCATCTTAACCGAATGTTCAAATATTTGTAAAAATATTTCTTTCGGATCTCAGAGGTGAAAACTTCTAAGATTTGATGAAGCAATGTTGACTAAAAACATAAGCATCAAGCACTGACAAATTTCGACGGTTGAAAGCCAGACCTCGGTAGCCAAGTGGTTAAGGCAGCCGCCCGGAATGCGGAAGGTGCGTGGTTCGATTCCCGACTGAGGTTGTCGTCTTTTTTCAGTGGTTAAAATTTTACTAAAGTATATTTAAGCGTTAATAAAACGCTAAAATATAAAACATTAATCAAGAAACGTATTGCAAAATGCGAAGACCGGATTAAAACTAGATACAAATTATAAAGGCTATAGACAACATAGTCACAACTAGGATGAGATCTCTGCTATCTAAATAACAGGAGTATACAACAAGATGGCATCTCCGTTCAGAATTTGACTCCGCCTTAGGACATAAAAAAAATCTGTCTGTCAATCTAGAATACGATTGGGCCGGCCACGTCTATCGCATGGCAGTTCAGATTTAGGCCTACGCCACACTTGACGGAAATTCCGTCGCAGATCTTCCGCGTCAGAACGCAAATACATGTTATTGCATATAAATAACGAAAAACGGACACAATACGTGGAAGATCGGTAGCTCCGATGGTATTGGCTTTTTACCGCAACGAAAGGTCGGCGTCGGAATTTCCATCAAGTATGGCGTAGGCCTTAGGCCAAAGCCACCGTTTGTGTCGAGCCTAACGCAAGATGGCGACGCATATTAGCCTGTTTGGTCCTCTGCAATGGCGGATAAAATACAGTGGAAAGAAGCACCTCAACTAAGTCTCTGATTTAATTATTAATACAAATAGTTCATTAACGAGGTCCACACCATTTATTTAACAATACTATTAAAAAACCAAATGCGTAATCTTACGGAATTACAAATCGTCAACAACGCTACGACACAAGTGTATGGCCAATTAGACTTCTTGATAACTGGCAGATAGTCTACTCAGATTGTCGATTAAAAAGTGTCCATTTATGTAACAGGTAGGAGATTTTTCAATACTTGACGCTGTAAAAGAAAGGGAGAAAAGAAATGCCCTTGCTATGTTGCTTGTTCTTCGTTCTTCTAAGTACAAGGATTCCCGCCCCGAAGACTTACGAACCGAAAATCATTCAGACATTGAGAGCTTCTCTTTTCACAAATTATCACACAGTTCTAGATAGACTATCAGCCGCTTATCCGAAATCTCCGGTATCACCCACAGTGCTCTAGCGTCCTCTACGTGCTTACAAAATGTGTTAAAACGTTACAATATTCTGTCACACTATCAATAACAAAGTATCAGTCAATTCTACAAAGTCTCTGTTCGTTTCCATTTGTATCCGATAACGACCCACTCTGTAAGCGCATCCGACACTCCGTTGGCCCATAAATCGTCGTACACTGCTCTGCTATGCGATTCTATAAGCGACACATAGACGCTGCGCGGATGTTGCTCTGCTATGCGATTCTATAAGCGACACATAGACGCTGCGCGGATGTCTATTGGTTGCCCGAAAATTATAAGCAATATATATTTATGTAAGCAATCAATTTTATGCTATATGTGAAAACTGATAAAGGCATGTTTGGACTACATTAGTTATGTTCTACTTGATTTAAAATTGTTTGTTTTCCATGAAAATAAAATAATACTCATATGCCCGAAATTTACTTGCCCGAATTTCATTTAACATAATTTCATCTGCTATACTCTTCGATCAACAATACAACTAGATGTCAGGTCGGCGCTAAAAATATGTCTCGGTAAATAACCACCCACTTGAGAAGTGAGCGTTTATTTTCTCGCAAGGCAATAACAGGAAAAAGTACTTTATTTGTTTCCCCTTAAGGTTGATTTCACCACTAAATGTTATCGACGTCTTTGTGACAGGAGTAATCATTTAGTAAAGAAAAAGTATTTATTCACGTGGACAGAATTTAGCTTTAATTTTGTACGTGACGCGTTATCTAGTTGGTATTGTTGATCGAAGGCTATACTGGTCAACAGACATAATATTGTTTCTCATAACTTCATAATGTCATACTCATTGTTTACTATACCAGTCACGTGCTAGAAACTTGTTTCCCATAAAGTTATGTCATGCCACAAAGTCATAAAGACGTAACCCACGCTGCGCGTATGGCTTTGATCTGCTGTCTCTTTCCAACTCTATGAATATGAAAGGGACAGAGTCAATTCTCCGTGCTGCGGCAGCACTGACTGAGATAGAGAATAGCCCCGCTGTGCGTGTGCGTGTACACAATTTCTTCAATGGATATTGATCCTTATAACAAATACAAAAGGTTTAAAATGTATTGCACGAAGAATAACGGTTTAACTATGTTTCGGATGCGCTTAGAATGTGAGACCCTTTATTCCCCGCTAACATGTATCCCGTGGTATGGAGTTACTTTTGAATCTAGTGTCAAATGGCCCAGTGGTACCGCACTGCCCAGAATCCCACCAAAGCTTGCCATTTGGCTACTTGACAGTTCTCAGGAAAAGTATTTTCAAAATTACAAACGCTTATTCTAGACCTCTTACAATATTTTTTTTCTCGAAAAAGCTTTATTTAATAGCAAAAAACTCATTTTTTTTTCATTAATTTCAAATTTTGTGCGAAAATGGTTGGTGACGTGAAATTTGCCCTGTGACGTCACACCTCAATAAACTAACATATTTATCCTGAAACCAGACACATTTCAGTTAATTTTGTGAGATGTGACGTCACACGAAACTCAATCATGGCCGCCCGTGTTTCTGGTATTGTAATCCACAGATAAAAAAAAACAAATTTATTTTGTAAAAATAAAATAGTTACAAATTATCTTAATAAAATAAACTATTGGGTAATTATCGTTAAATTATAAACTACCATATCCGACATAATTTCATATTTTACTGTTACAACTGTCAAATAGCCAATTGCGAGTTGATAAGGGCCTACGGGAAGCGCTTCGCCACTCGCCTACGTAATAGTACACAGATCAGCATATTTAAAACTGTCAAATTTCTCCAATCAATATTGATACTTAAATCCAAACAAAAAGGTTCACAATTGATTAAATAAATTAGACATTTTGTGGTAGGTCGACCTGCTGGCGTCTATACTTAAGTAGGTATGATTCTAGAAGAACTAAAAGAAGATATCGTAGAAATTGAGCTGTGACGTTACACTAGATTCAATAGTCATCCCGCTCGACTGTACCAGATTGGGTTTATGCTCCTTGACCTTTTGAAATTACACAAATTCTTAAAGTTATTCGTTCGAGGGAGCGCTGTTGTATGTCCGATAGTATATAATAATTATTATTCTAACTACATACACTGCACTGCATACATTTATGCATCCCATACAACTGTAATGTGGGCTGGGGGTCTATAATGATGATTGGACTTCTTTAGTATTACTTTATGCTAATAGTACCTGATCTAAAGCACATACACTGCCTTCATAAGAAGGTATATGATGTTAGCATCATGTTGCAATAAAAAATCCATGAGCGGCAGTCAAACTCTCACATCATGATATATGTACGAATATCTAATCATGTATGTGTGTAATTCTAGCAATTTCATTCCGAAACTATATCAATTCCTAAAACCACGTACGAATTAAAAAAAAAAAGTCTCCCGCGCCACTTACTTAAAAAGGGACCTGAAGTAAGCCAGTATTATTGTAAATACGGCACACTCTTACACCAAGGCATGCCGATCGGCCGTCATTGTGATGTCAAACGTCGTCGACTGGTTTCCCCGTGACAGCACACACACTAGGAAAAGGTTGCTTCACTTGTTAGTGTCGCGGCGCGGAGTCCTTCTTTATTTAATCCGCCCGTGTTCAAAACGAAAAATAGAAATACACTCTTAAACAATTGTTTTTGAAATCAAAATTAATTCACAAATAAACTACAGAAACCCATTTATACAACATACATACTGGCACATTACAAAGCGGTCGTAGTCCACACTCAAAGTCCCCCAGCTCCCCCCTTCCCTAGTCACCCCTTCCAGTTCACTCTTCACACGGAGGCAGGTCACCGATCAGACTTGCCCGACTGCAGATGATTAGGGGCATCAGCGAACGCAAACTTCAATTTATACGCCTCAGCAACCAGCATACTGATATTCGAGTCGGTCCAATTCTGCGTAGGCACATTCTGGAGTAATATCATGAGGCCCTGAAAATCTCTTTCGAGGAGTAATCTCTCCCTCCAGTGTAGAAGAAAAGCTGCACACACGTACAGCTGGAATATGGCGAACCCGTCCGATTCTGCGAGGTAGGTATCCCATAGGCGGATGGTACAGGGTAAGGGGATCTCGCGAGTGAGGAGGTTGTTCATCCAGCGGAATGAGAACTGGAGGTAGTCTACGCCGTGGCTCTGCAGATGCTCGTGGAGCGGCTTGTCTATGCGCTTGATGAGCTCTTTCAGCTGGTTCACCTGTAAATAAAAAAAAAACCGGATGAGAAGACTATTGTAATTTTAATTTATTTTACAATTTTTTGGAAAACTTACAGCTACATTTTAAAAATAAATTATGTATCAATAAAATAAGGCCAATCACAAG
Source organism: Scoparia ambigualis (assembly GCA_963921215.1). NCBI lineage: Eukaryota > Metazoa > Arthropoda > Insecta > Lepidoptera > Crambidae > Scoparia > Scoparia ambigualis. The sequence continues at coordinate 30,062,975 of OY992519.1, read as the reverse complement.
TTTTCACCTATAAACAAAGTAGATACATTTAGCAAATTGTTGTTAATTCTGGACACATCTATTGGCCCACCTAGAGTTTTGGTTTCTATGGCCCCTACTTAAATATGATTGCTAGATTGAACAAAAACTATTGATGCAGTTTTAAACCTGATATATTTTAACATCTTTTTCGATCGTATTGTTTTAAATTTGAATTCAGAATACCACACGACATGGAGCTACGCCTAACAAGTCGGGTATGCGCCTTGATGAAGGCAGTTGATTTTTGAATAAAAAACATGTTTTATCAAATAAAGGTATAATTTAATAACGCGTGTTGCCTTCATGGGCATCTACGACAGCTCTCATACGATTAGGCATAGAGTTTATCAACCGCTCTTTGAAATTTTGAGGGATCATCTCCCATTCCTCTTCTATGGCAGTTTTCAACTCCTGCATCGTCTGGGCAACTGGCTGACGAGCCCTAACACGTCTTTTTGGCTCGTCCTACATGTGCTCAATCGGGTTTCGGGCTTCTGGCTGGCCATTCCATAACTGTGATGTTCACATCCCGAAGATATTCCCTGACGTTCGTACACTCCTCTTTCTGTCGATCAATTTTCATTCACTCCGCTAACCGAGGAAGAGGTCCGCAAGATTATTCTCTCTATTAAGTCTAAGGCAATAGGAGATGACGGTGTTGGTAGAGGTATGATTATTTTTATTTTAGAATGTATACTCCCCGTTCTTACCTACATCCTTAATTCTTCCCTATCTTCTGGAGTATTTCCATCATCGTGGCGTAAAGCTTTTGCTATCCCTCTTCCAAAAAATTCCAATCCTAGCATTCTCAGTCACTACAGACCTATTTCCATTTTGCCATTCCTATCCAAAATCTTAGAAGCTGCCGTCCATAAACAATTATCATCATTCGTTCTCCGGAACAACCTTCTTAGCCAATATCAATCCGGATTTCGTCCTGGACATAGTACCTCTACTTAATTATTTAATAATGTTAATTGTTAGTTAATTAAAATTATTTATTCAATGTAAACCTTTACAGGCACTTATTGACGTCAATAATAATAATAATAAAAAAAACAGTTAACTAACTTATAGTTAAGACTTAACAACTAATCTAACGAGCTATAGTCTGTGCCAGACAAAATGCGCATCGCTACCCCCAGTACCACTGCACGCCGAAACAGAATCGCGTCGAACCGAAATTTAAGCCGTGGTCATAGAATTGTGTAAACAAACGTATCCTGGTACGAGACAAAAATAGCGTGACGTAATAAGGTGACGATTTCTCAAGCTGGTCGTCAAGATGAATCGATCCTGCCTTTCAGTTGTGACCCGAGATCGTAGCCTTCCTTGGCGACGAACATAGCCGCCAGTCTCTATAGGACCTCCGATAAACAATTTGGACCACAGATCGACTTACATTAAGTTGAGCACTCACATTACTTTGGCTGTGTCCGGCCTGGATAAGTGCCACAGCTTGGGCGGCGACTTCAGGAGAAGTATCCATAGATTATTCATAGAACCTCACCTTAATGTTAAAAATAAGTAATGTTTGTTGCAAAACCAAAGAGAAAAATCACACTTTCAAGAATTAAATCCAAGTAAACCAATAAAATCAAGTTTTCTTAGTATTCGATTGTTTGATATCAACGAAAAGGCTCCAAATTGTCTTTTGTTTCTTTAAATTCTGTGTTCGAAATTTAAAAAAAGACTATTGAATAAAATTATGAATGTGCCTAGTTCAAAACTGTATAAAAACTTTTTGCTCGACCTAATATAAATTTTTAGCTAGGACTAAACGAAACTGAAAATGCAAGGTGAGCCAATAGATGTGTCCAGAAGTGTATTAATATATTTTTTTTAATATACATAAGTACATAGATTTAAGACTATTATCTCCAAAGGGTTAGTCAGAGACTAGGCAATGAGGCCCGCAAAAGCAGTGCACTGCCACAGTCCACGGCACACCAAATTTCAACTGCACATGTGCTCAGCGTGATACGTGGTAAGCCCATCGCCGCGCTACGCTGTTGGATGTATGTGCATTAATTAGTCCGTTAGTCGCCTTTTACGATTCCCAAGGGAATAGATGGGTCAATAGTATCCTTTTTAATGTTTAACGAGTCGCCCCAACACAGCTCAAAGCTCATGTGCAAAGAAATTAATTAATTTCGTTTGTTTAAAAACCAGATCAAGTAAACGTTTTTATGATAACGTAAATCGTACAAGATAGAAATAAAAACATACACATAGTAACGCAAAACTAATTATCATGGAAGTCGGTAGTCCAACAATCGGACAATCATTGTAATCTTGATTTGATTCCTATGTTATTGCTGATAAGAACGACTGTCGTTAAGTAATACGTGTTTTTCTATTCAGAAGTCAGATACTAACTAGTTTGATGGCTAAAGCGTAGGGCTTGCGAACTGGCATGTTAGGCCAGGGGCACCTCTTAGACCAGTATTACTTTAATCTTACTATGCAACATTCGTATGGGAATTTGCATAGTAAGATTAAAGTAATACTGCTCCTTAGAGCTTCGTTTGTCCTGGTATTGTGCGCCAGGACTTCCAAACTCGTGCACAACGAGCGGGGCTTGTAGCGGACTCTGTGGGGCTAGCAGCGAAAAGTCTTGCGGGGAACGTGAGTTGGCAGCTTTGTCCGGTGGTTTTCATTGGACATTAGTGTTGACATCTCCGGTACTAGTCTGGAGAACTACACTCAGCGTCACATAAATCGCACCTATTACAAATATTCTTAAAAAATTCTAAAACTTTATTTAGAATCAACTAAGAGGACAGTATTGGGTATCGTTAGAAAGCTAAAGAAAAGGAGTATTTTTTTTTATTGGAATTATACAGAAAAAAAATGAATATTCAAAAAGCAATAAAAATCCTTAATTACGTCTTAATTGACACAGATAATTTTACAACAGAAATATACAAAAATTTGCTTAAAACTAAACTTAAACCCCCCCCCCCCCCTTGCCCTGATGACGGCTTCTATACGGTCCCTCATCGACCTAACCAATCTCAGGACTTCTTCTTGAGGGATATTGGCCCATTCTTCAACAACAGGTCCCAGAGATGCTCTATCGGGTTCAGGTCCGGACTTCTCGCTGACCACTGCATGACAGAGATTCGGGAACTTTGAAGGAAGTCCTGTAGAATTGCTGCAAAGTGAACCCCTCGCCAATTAAATCGGCATAAGGGACCACATGCACTACCACAATCTCTGCCACATAGCGGCGAGCAGTCAGCGATCCTTGCCCACGAACACCTCCAGTCCGAGAGACGCAGACAAAGTCGGTTTTGCTGTCAGTCGATATGCCGCCCCAGAACATGCAGGATCCGCTCCCATATTCCAGTCTCCTGGATACAGGCTTGGGTAAAGCGTTCACCCTGTCACTCTTCTGCGTCTATCGAAGGAGTCTGCAGAAGAGGCACACCCTCGTCTCGTCAGAGAAGAGAACAGTCCTCCATTGGTCAAGAGTCCAATTGACGTGGTCACGAGCGAACTGCGGGCTCTACGATGCGCTGCAGTTAATTTTGGACCCGTATCAGCTCTATGGGTCGCTATTTTCTTCTCCCCAGTCATCGTCTAACCATAGAGACGCTCACGGTGGTTCTTTGAACTGCCTGGAGCTGCTGTTGCAACTCAGCATTGGAGAACCGATTTTTCAAAGAATTTGAGACGATGAACCGGTCCTCTCTCTACGAGGTGCAGCGACGTCTACCGGATCCATGTTTCCGGATGTAGCCACCGGTCTTTATGAATCGCTGGTACACTCTTCGAACCGAAAAACGGCTCAAATTCAGTCGCCAAGCGACATCACACTGCCGCATCCCTGATTGCAATAGTGCAACCACTTGGGCGGCTTCGTCAGCAGTGGTATCCATTTCCCAGGTGCTTTTTCTTCTGAAAAATCTTTGCGTGTGTTCTCTTCGACGGCTGGATAGCAAATGACCCACATTGAGCCTGTATGGGCCCTTATATACCCAAAAAGGTAGCGCAACTGGCGCCCTTCGCGAGTAGTAAAAGTTGCATTGTTTTTTCAAAGCCACATTATTAATGGTTATCAATCATTTTATCAACAAAATTATACGTGTTTTTAAATTTTATTCATTGGTCTTTTGAATAACATCAATATTTGTAGGGGTATTTATTTATTTATTTAATTACATGCCAGCTAACAGACTACATGTCCAATACACAGGCAAGTTATACATTAAAAACTAAATACAATAGAGAATTCACCAATAGGAAAATAACAATTAATACACAATAAAAAAATAATTACATTTAGAAATTTAGAAAATTAGGTTACTAATATGAAAAATAGGGAATTAAATTATTTAAAAATAAATTACATAAACATATGAAATACAACTTAAATACCTAATGTCAATAAAAATTCCAATTTAGCAGATATTAAGAAACTGGTGAGTCACTGCCACCAGCCGTCCCAGACCATCCGCAAAAAGATCTAAATCATTGTATTGAGCGAGCATGTCCCCAATCAGGGTATACGCGTACGTCAAGAGATAATAACGCTTGAAAGTTATTTTTGCAGAAGTGCGATATTTTTGACGCCGAGTGTAGTAGAGGCGGCCCCCTAGATGCCGCAGCCTCCGGTCCAGCCAGTCAGTCTATAATAGTCTTTATAGTTTTTGCTAAGCTAATTCCATGTTTGTTCCATTCCATGGAAAATTTGTTTGCGACAGATTATACTTAATTACTTGTCCTAACAAACAGTTTAGTTTCCATACTGTACCTTGTACTGAATCCCGAGCTGAGCGAATATGTAGTTGTCCTGTATGCTGTCCAAGAACTTAGACAGGCACCAGAAGGAGTCCGCCTCGATGACGTCCCGCTGGTCCTGAGTGAGCTGGTCGAGGGGGAAGTTGTCGAGCTCGTCTGCCGGCGCCGCCTCCTGAAGGAACACCATGAAGAATGGCGTCACCAGGTCGTTGATGCCCTGGACGTAGCCGGAGGCCGGGTGCCGGATCGCCCAGATGTATAGGATGCGCTCGAACATCACCTGGAGCGGGGTTAAAGGTAATTTATAGTCAAAGATAAAAGTATTTATTTATTATTATTATTTACTATTCAGGCAGGCAGTTGAGACAACTGATAGGTAAATGCCTGTATCCTATTACATTGTAAATAGCAATACATTATGTTTTATTTTTGAGATATGCATCTAGTCTGTTCTAATTGATTTGTAATTTCGGCTGTCACTGTTTCTTCAGGCAACTTATTCCACATTTCCACCACTCGGTTACTGAAGAAATGCTTGTGGGGGTTTTTATAAGATCTCGTTTTTGCTAGCTTAAGGCTGTGCCTTCGTAAGTGTGCATTCTTGTTGCTGATGAGCATCTTGCCAAAGTCTTGTATGTCACAATGGCAAATCAATATTAATTTAAACTTTCTACGCTCACACCAATTATATTATCTAGCCCACGCTAAGTTTCTTTCGAAACTTGTTTCAATGGTTAACCGTTATCTAAGGGATAAACATAAAAAACAATCAGACACGAAATCAATTAAAAAAACAGTTTATTCTACATTTACCATTTACCAGGAATTGAAACCGGGAGATTTTCAAGCAGTAACTAAGAACGAAACATTGAAAAAGGTGTCACCTCACACTCAATGAACCCACCTAAAGGCCCCTGAGGTAGACATTTTTTTCAACGTTTCGTTATCTTTATGTAATTTCAGCGTTTTTTAACGCATATAATCAAATATTACAAAGCAGTAACTAAGCACTACCCAGTAATTGCAAGTATTTGTATTTGCTTTGTCTATTGTCTTACAAATAAAAGAGCTGCGTGGGGCGGCTCATTATAAAATACTGCCAACCCATGCCTTCTCTTGGGTGGCGTAAAAGGCGACTAACGGACTGAAGACTCATACATTCAACAGCATAAAGTGACGATGGGCTAACCACCTATGACACTGAGCACATGTGCAGTTATTCGGCGTGCCGTGGAGTTTCCCAGTGCACTGCTTCTACGGTCCTCATTGCTATGTAAGATTTATTTATATTTTATTTATTTCAGCCATGTTTGTCCAACTGCAACTCCCTTTTTCCAATCTTCGCGATTTTGACTAGCGGACAAAAAGCCGCTAGTCTGAAGTGGAACTGGGCCGGACACATCTGTCGAATGTCGGACGAGATGTGGGCGAAAACCGATGTGGATGCCACGCGATGCCAGGAGACGACGCGGCAGGCCCAAAAGAAGATGGCGGGACGAGCTAGACTCCTACTGCAAAGACAGGCCATCAAGAGCCCTTAATCGCGAAGATTGATTCATTTGGCATAAAAAAAGAACACAACGGTTTTAAAAAGAAGCTGATTTGACTTTTAAAATATGACCGCTTAAATCATGGCGGAAAATGGCGGCAATCGGCATTCTGTTGAAGGCGGTCAGAGTGGCGAGACGTGTTGGAGAGAGAACTGTCTTTACTGATTGAATTATTAGTGCTTTATGCTGTATGTAGATAATAAATTGTGATGTACCTGGAGTAAGGAGTTTTATTACACTTAGTCCCTATCTTACCCTTTAGAGGAATAGTCCTGAGTCTATGTTTTAATAGAAATAAACTCAATTCTTTACAATAACCAAAAATTTAATTACAATAGAATATTTTTCTCCAACCACCAAAAGCGCAGTAACTCAACTGTCAAACTTCGGCAACTAGTGCTGGGATACGGTGACATTAGGGTATGAGCTCAGCTATCGCAGTACTAGACACATTAGAAATTCATTTGTAAGCAACCCCTTCGTGACAGACAGGCAAATTTTCGTTGAACAATATGTACATGATAAAATGTTTACTAGAAATAAAATCAATCAGTCTCAGGAAGCTCGAATAGGATTCGAACCCATGACCTTTGGACAGAGTTGGCTGATTTAAATCAAACTAATTTAAATCATGATTTAAATAAGGTGATTTTTTTAATAAAAATCATTGATTTAAATCAATTTAAAATGTAATATTATATTTAATGAATATAACAATAAATAAGTATACTTAGTAGTTACTATCAATAAAATAATGTCAAAGGGCTTACACAGAATTAGCAGTCTCAAAAATAAAATATAAAAAAAGACTTGCATGCATACACCTGAAATTTGTCTTCAACTGTAGCAAAACAAATCAGAAACCAGTCTTGTAAAGTAAGATAAAAATAATTGGTCAAGATTTATCTATATTAATTTTTAAAGTAATTTAAAATAATCAACAAATTTTAAAAATATTTATTTTATTTTAATAATTTTAAAAGTATTTGTGTCATACAGCTTATTTAATTGTCAGTAAGTACTAATAATAGTGTATTTGGTTTTGTCATATAAAAAAATCAAAATAAATAAGAAAAATCAATAAAAATCACGATTTTTTTAAAATAAATCAAAAAAATCGTTTTTTTTTAATCATGTTTCTTTTCAACCCTGCCTTTGGATTGCCGGTTACTGCTCTAACCGCTAAGCTATCGAGACCCCAGAAGACTCGTTGAATTATTGCTAGTAGTTGATGATTTACGCTGCAAGCCAGAGCGGTAGTTGGAATTTTTTTTAGTAAATATTTTATCCTCTTTAAAGCATTGTGAGTGCAAAATCTCAATAATAAAAATATGTACCTGCACAGTGTGCTGCTGGAACAGCGCGACGAGCGGGCTCATGCGCGGAATGTCGATGTGTATCTGCCGGTAGGTGTCGTCGTCGCGCTCGGCGTCGTAGTACTGGCGCACGAGGTGTTTGTAATCCGCGCGCTTGCGCTGCAGCGTCTCCGCGCGCCGCTCGGCGTTGGCGGGCAGGTAGCCAGCCAGAAGGCGCCAGGTTATCGCTCTGGCCTGAGGATATGTTATACATCAGTTTATCTTATTGTAAAAAGTTAAAGTATAGCCTATATACTGTATTATTGCTAGCAACTGCGAGTTGTACTCTTTCGAAGAAGTGAGCAAGCACAACAGCTCCGGTTACCTATCTGGAAAATAGGCAGTGATCTATACGTGTTCACGAGGCCACTCTCCTGAGACAAAGAATGCGCTTCGGCGGGTTCTAATTCGGCGTCAAGACCTAACGCAGATGGTCTCCTGCGCGAGGTTAGTTTAACCGGCGCACGGACTTCTTGCATTATCTGACAGTTGGTCTTGGGTGCTTTCTTATTTAGTCCTCATTTTAAAAAACTTAGTGAAAAGCGGAGAGGGATTGTCGCCCGCGAGCAGTCGATAACCTGGTTATCGCTCTGGCCTGAGGATACGTACTATACCTACATAAGTTACTGTCATTGTAAAAAAGTAAAAGTATAGCCTATATACTGGCCTTTATTATTTAAAATCAAGTCTTTGCTATCATTGATAGGTATTGGCACAGAATAACTAATAGTTCTACCGTACAGAAGGTTCACTCTCTAACAACTTGCACGCGAAATTGAAACTTATCGTGTGACCCAAGCGTTCATATTCCGTTAAGTCATGACCTCACAGAGCGTAGTGAGCTAACGATATCGGCAGTAAGCATAGAATACCTAATAGTACAAGTACAGTAAGTATGATTTGCACAGTTTGTTGTTGCCAAAAATTTTAGCACACATTTTTTTTATTTCCTGACTTGTTTTTATAAGATTTCCTAATTGTGATTGATGAAACATAGTCATGTGCTCAGCGTGACAGGTGGTGAGCCCATCGCCGCTCTATGATGTTGGTAGTATGTGCAGTCTTTAGTCTGTTAGTCGCCTTTTACGACACCCAAGGGAAGAGAGGTTGGTGGTAGTATTCTTACACCACTACGGCATAGCAAGTATAGCAAGCAAGTTAAACAAGTTTTACACAATGACGGATAATTAACAGGATATGGTCTGTATCCACTATCATTGCTCCCGGACACTTTCTTTCCACAGCTAGGCCGGAAGAGTTCTTTTCTAGAGATTCACCTTTGTACATGTTTTTTGTAATGTTTTTTTCAGCGTGATTTCTATGTACATTGAAGGAGTAATAATTATATTTTAGAGATGTAAATTATACTCTTCCAGTCAACCATAGGGTGGTGCAGAGACAAAAAATGGTAGGGTGCACAAATTATATGAAAATACGAGTATATTCACATACATACATATACGCTATACATAGAAACATATACATACTATTACATATATAATAAATAAATACATTAATATCACATAATTATTAGACGATTGCTAATGTGGAGCATTATCTTGTACTGTAAGAAAGCTGCGCAACTTCGTTTTAAACGCATACCGACTGGTGGACATTCTGATATTCAGAGGGAGAGAATTCCAGAGAAGGATTGGTTTAATAAAGAAGGAAGAGTGAATTATGTCAGAGTGGTGAGAGGGACAGATGAGCAAGCGATTAAAAGAAGAACGGAGATTTTCGTTGTGACTTGAACATAAATATTGAAAGTGCGAAGAAAGATAAAAAGGAGAATTAGGAGAGCATAATACAGAGAAAAGAGTGGTTAAGGCCCGCATACTTCTACCCAGCCGAATGGGCAACCATTTAAGCTGTGATCGGCATGCGGACACATGATCATACTTCCGAAGGTTATAGACGAATCGAATGCAGTTATTCAAGGGACGGTCGAGCTTTATGTAATAGTAAAAATGTTTTATTAATACTACATTTTGGTATCGCCTATTTAGTGCGAAGTATGGAGCTCCTGCTTATTTTTTACTAAAGAATCCAAGTTCGCGGAAGTAGACGAAAGTTTTATCCTAAAGTCTGGTTCCACTTCAAATTGGTCTCTATATTTATTTTTAAGGTAAACTAGTGTTGAAAACCCAGCTTCACATTAAAATTTATAAGTTGTGATTGTGACAAAAGGCATTAAAAAGTGATTGCATGATGTGCTAATTTTATGTATTCTTGAAGACAAGATAACCAAAAATCAATCAATGGTCTTGTGTCAAATATATTATTGAGTGCTGCTGCTGAGCTGAGAGTTCAATTAACGAGTCAACGTCTAAATCTGGCAAATTAGTTTCGAAATCTAACTTGTATGTAAATGGGTTTTTTAATCCAAGTTTTGTTGCTGTTGATTGGAAGAAAATATTGTTGAAGATTCCTCTCCACTCCAGTCCTAATAAATGTTCTTTAATTTGAGTAAAGATATCTTGTGGCAATGCAATCATGTTGTACTCTTTTTGTATTTCACTTAAATGACTAAATGCTTTGATGTTTCCTGTTTCTGCGCGTTGTGCCCACACATTAAGATTTTTTCTTGCAGCTTCCACCCTGTCTTGCACTTTATTATATTGTAAGATTGTTACCTTGCAGTGCCATGTTTAGATGACAAAAGAGCTTTAAATAAAGCAATTCGAGAGCTGAAACAGATGATCGAGGATGCTGCAAATGACACTCTAGTAGGCCAAATAAAGTCACTAACAGCTACTAGTTCTACTAATTACTCGCTGTGGAAAGCTTGCAAAAGCACCCGTACACCAACCATACCCAAACCACCCTTGAGGAAACCAGATGGATCATGGGCGAGAACGGCACAAGACAAAGTTGAGATGTTTGCAAGTCACTTATCACAGGTATTTACACCTAATGAGCCTGACTCTGGGACAGATGCACTGAACGTCGACCGAGTTTTAAATGAAGACCTGCAACTAGATAACCCCATAAAGCCCACCTCCCCTCGCGAAGTTGTAAGATTGATTAAAGACCTAGATGACAAAAAGGCTCCAGGATTTGACCTCATAGACAAAAAAGTGTTAAGCGAATTGCCTCATAAAGGGTTTGTCTACATTACCATGCTTTTCAATGGCGTATTGAGGACAGGATGCTTTCCAGCCTTGTGGAAGGTATCCCAAATCATCATGATCTATAAGCCAGGCAAACCGAGGAATGAAGTGACCTCTTATAGACCTATTAGTCTACTTCCAACTTTGTCTAAATTATTTGAAAAGGTTCTTCTAAAGCGATTAATGCCAGCAATTTCGGAACAATCTATGATACCAGATCATCAATTTGGCTTCAGGCAAGACCACGCTACAACAGAACAAATCCATAGGGTTTGCCAGACAATTAGAAATGCCCTGGAAAAGAAAGAATATTGTTCAGCAGCTTTCCTGGATGTTCAACAGGCTTTTGACAGGGTGTGGCACGAGGGCCTCCTTTATAAAATAAAAACAAACCTGCCGCATAGATTCTATTTGCTCCTTAGGTCTTATCTATCTGAGAGACTATTTCAGGTTAGAGAAAGAGAATGCACATCTCCATTCTACGAAATACGCGCGGGAGTACCCCAAGGTTCTGTACTGGGCCCTATACTATATACCATATATACATACGATTTACCTCAGAGCCCTGGGGTAACCTTTGCGGATGACACAGCCATCCCGGCGTCAAGTACTAAGTGTGAGGAAGCCTCACAGATCCTACAAATGGGACTCGAAAGAGTGGAGAAGTGGTTGAGGCAGTGGAGAATTAAGGCCAGCTCCTCTAAATCTACACATATCACATTTACACTAAGAAGAAGGGACTGCCCTCCTGTGAAATTGTGCGACCAACTGCTTCCACTGATACTACTAGACTACTTGACTGCGTCAAGTATCTGGGAATGCATCTTGATCGCAGACTGACCTGGAGAAACCATATCCAAGCTAAGAGAGATCAACTCAACATTAAATACAGGGAACTCTATTGGCTGCTTGGTAGAAACACACCTCTGTCTATTGACAATAAATTATTAATTTATAAGACTGTTCTCAAACCTATTTGGACATATGGGATTCAGTTATGGGGATCTGCTTGCCAGTCCAATGTTAATATGATGCAGAGGGCTGAAGACTCCATCCTGAAACAAATATCGAATGCACCCTGGTTTATCAAAAACACCGAGGTCCATGAGTATCTACAGTTGAACACTGTGAGGGAGGAAATAGATACTTACATCAAATCTTACAAAGCTCGTTTACAACGTCACCCAAATCAGCTAGCAGTGCAGCTTACTATTCCCAACCAGTTGAGACGATTAAAGAGACGCCAAATTCTGGAGTTGAATAACATTATATAGCTTCCAGATTCCTATTGCGCAGTTCCAGCTGTGGAACGAGCTCCACCTGCCTGTATACTCCTAAAGCGCATCTGCTTATAGTCTGAGGACTGATTGCATGATAATCAAAAAACAAAAAAAAAAAAAAAAATGTTTAGATTATTTTAAAATTATTAAGTATCAGATATGTAAGCCACTTTTTTTGACCAGTTAACATCATCAAATCTGTCCTTGAATTCAAATATTCCATTTATGGCTGTTGGGGGATGTTGTTCTAAAAACAACATTGCCTCTTGAGAGCCATCGCACCTCACAGTGTAAAAGAAGATGTTCGTGATCACTTCCCATTTCTTTGCACAAAACAGAGATAAGTTGCGACCCGGCAAATGGGAAACGCTGCTATAGCGTATTGTCGGCTTGGTGAGAACGCATACCGCAGACTGAGTCCACATTCACACTGGGGCAGACAGTGAGCATACTCACAGTCCGTGGCGGACAATCTGTTTGGTGTAAACAATGGCTAATAATAACATAACATTAATATATGCAATATACAAATTCCTTTTTATTTATATTCAATAACTGTCATTAAAAATTCATTATAGCATACAGTTTATTTACATGTTTTTAGTAATGATCACATTAAGTGATGGATAACCACATTTTTATAAATAGTCATTAGTTAATTAGTTAACCTAATAAAGTAAATAGGGAATTATGTGTATAATAATAGCTTTTTTGATAAAACAACCTGTCATATCATATCATAAAGTATTTTATTTAGTTTTACCATAAATTAAGTTACAATTATAATTACAAACTAGCAAAACAACTAACAAAACAGACATACACAACCAAAAAGAATAAAGTAAGAACCTTTAGACCAAATAGTTAGAATGCTTTGCATAAATCTATTTAAATTAATTCAATTGTGTGACAAGGCAATGACTTTGTGTGTTAAAACTGACCTTGACTGGAATGCCTGACCAGCTGAGCTGCTTGAGCTCGTTAAGGTCTATGACAGCGTTTTCCTTGAGTTGCTGGAACCTCTCGATCTTGGACTCGGTGCTCTCCTCTCGTGACGTCAACGCGGACAGCCGCACAGGCCTGGGCCGCCCCGGGTAGTGCCGCATTTGCCCCAGACCCGCCCCCGAACCGCCACCCACTTTCTTAACCTCATCCCTCTTCACAATCACGACCTCGTTTTGCGATTTCACACTGTCAATCTCACCTTTTACGTCACTATTGTTTACGTTCTTACTACTATTCCTATGAGAATTTATCACGTTTAAAGCGGCTGTTTGCGATATGGCCTTCGATATTCTGGTCTCAGCGATGCCAGAGACGATGTCGTCGTCGCCGAGGTCCCAGGCGTCGTTCACAGACGCCTGGAATTGCTGGTACGAGGAGCCCGACATAACCTCGCTTTGTCCGACCCGCTGGCAGGGTCTGCCCGGGATCGCGCGCTGCGGAGTCCTCCAGAAAGTGTCTGACAGTACGCTGTTCTTGTCATATTCGGGTTGATAACTTTCCATAATAAAATATATCTAGAAACATTCTAAATAACTTTGTTGAACAACAAAATAAAGTGAAAATGTTGATTGATTGATATGACATATCACTTCACAATAGACAACACATGATTTGTCAGTTTCAAAGTTGCCATACGAATCCCACAGATAGCTGCTATTTAAAACAGTATTCTCTTTCTCTCTCATTGAGCTTTATAGCTCAATGAATTGTGTTATTTATTTCGTGAAACTCAATAGCCCAGTACGTGACTATCTAAAAAATAACTATCCTGATATTCAAACAATCCTATTAAATGCCATTAAAATCAGAGAAATAACATTTACATCATAAACGTCCATGCTGTCTTCGTGATATTGGCAGAAATTGTGTTTGGCAGTGAAACAAAACATACCATAATTAGGCAAAGAAGCAGAAGACGAAGAAGACAATGACAATAAATGACAATAATACAAACTAAATGTTTTCCGGGATTTGTACATTATTTTTTATAATCTAAAACGTTTAAGTATTAACAACACGTAAAAGCATTTTTAAGAAATATTACGTAATATTTTATGAAATACTTTGTTAGACTTGACTTCTAGCCGTTTCTAGGAAACAAATTATATCGATAACTTCTCTTGCATGCGATTATTTAGGCTAAGAACGTAAAATGGCTAGTCCAAATCAAGAAACGGACTCATCTTCGATGTTTATGCAGAAAGGAGATGAAAAGAGATCCAAGAGTCCTAACCGCTCAGAGCCATCATCGAGAAAAAATTCAAAAACGAATTTACCCGCGGAGATTATTACGGTAAAAGATTTCTTTGACTTTATGAAGACAGCCTATCAAGTGTATGAGCATTTAGAAGGAGATGATGAGGAAGGATCTAAAATAAACTGGGAAGAACTTACTAAATTAACGGTCATAAATCACGTGATTGAGCAACAAGAGAGGGACCTCTTGTACCAAACGGCTTACTGTACGCAAAAGCCCATTACAAGTAAAAGCGAAACTGCACTAGAAAAAAAGAATAATGAAATTGAGCGTATCGAGAAACGATCAAGCTGTAGTGAAATTGAAGGTAAATATTAATTATTTCATTACACTGAAATCTATAAATAGTTTTAACGCCATCTAGCGGTGCTTATCAAAATGTCTTAATTGTAGTTAAAGGCCGACTTCGCTCTTTGCCACCTGAAGCCAGAGTTGAAATGCTTGGAGTATGGACTGAAGCAAATCTCAATTGTAAATTAAACGATGTAAGTATGAATCAATTAACTAGACTTAGAAATGAAATTGTAAATATCCATGTTGTTACATACCGATCATAGATGGCGTAAGTCACCATGCTTGTTTTTAGGTGATCAATGAAGGAATTTTAGATTCTATCCTTCCATACCTAGTTGGATATAAGAAGCCATCAAAGACAACGAGTGTTTATACTCCAATTATAAAGAAAGTTCCATCTAATCCAATAATAGAAGTAAAGAAACCGGGAAGCTTTGGTGGTTAGTATTATTGTCTTTGCAGTTATTTTTTTAGTTTTGTATTCAGATAATTAAAATTTAAAAAAGTTTTATTTTTTAGGCTTTTTAAATGAAAAGGAATCGAGAGACAGATTAGGAAGGCGCAAGTCTTCTGTGATAGCAGCTCAGGAAAAAGTCAACCAAAAACAAGAGTATGTTAGTTTGATAGTATTTAAACAGATGGAGTTAATTTTAATTGAAATTTAGTTTTACACCACTCCATGAGATAAATATGTGTTTGTCTGAATTGAATACAATAATTAATATTTAGTTATTTTAATAATATAACTATTATTTAGTAAACTTAAAGAATATCTTTAGAAATTTCGAACATGTAGTTATATCCGATATGGTCTAGTGGCTAGGATACCTGGCTCTCACCCAGGAGGCTCGGGTTCGATTCCCGGTATCGGAAGAAACACTTTTTTGTTTCTTTTCAGTGTATTTATATATTTTTTTTCCAGTGGCGATGTAGAAATTCACGTGTGTGACGAAGTGAAAGGGCTAAAAAAAGATTTTAGATGTCCCCAAAAATTGTTGGTGTCGAAAATGGGATACTTTGCCGACGTCACCGCGGGGCAGAGGTTGGAAGACATGGACATTTCGGTGCATTGCGATATTCAGGTGTATAATTCTAAAGTCACACATAATAGAAGTGGACGTGCAAAGGGCGGTCTTATTACTAAAAGTGATTTATTCCAGACAAACATTTGATGAAAAAGAAAGATTTTTTATTTTATAGAATATTTTTTACCATCATCATTACAATCAGCCCGTGTTAGTCCACCATTTTTCACTTTATCTTTTCTAGCCCAAAGCTAAAGCTTCTTTTGAAATTTGTTTTTATGCGTTAGATATCAGATAAACGTAGTCCTTATTATAAACATGGTGGTTGCAACGGTGTATCATTTAAGTTAATAAGTCAAGTCAAGGTACGGTTTTCGTTTAGATATTCGATTGGCTGATGCGCTGGGTGAAGCGTGACACCATCCTCGTGGCAGACTGGCCTCTGCTGGACCCCCACAACGTGGTGCCTATCCTCGTGTCAGCATCCTTCTTGCAGGTTAGAATCCAGCTACTAATGTGAGATAACATTTCTTTAATTAATTTACGAGTTGTAAGGTAATTATTAACATTTAAGTAGAACGCGGTGACGTCACAGACACAACAGAAACTCTATTCGTTGAGCACGACCACTAATCAGTGCGCGGTAGCAGTTTTTTTGTTGTTTAACTTAGTTGTCAGGCGTTTGCAACCCTGCCTTGCACTGCAACTGCAAGCACTGCAACTCAGTGCGTAAAAACCTTTCTTAATGGTCTGAAGACTGCACATACTTCCGACAGCATAAAGCGGCTCACAACCACACTGAGCACATGTACAGTTATTATTTTATGTGCCGTGGACTATGGCAGTGGACTCTTTTTGCGGTCCTCATTGCCTAATCTTTGACTAACCCTTTGGGTTGGGGGGGATAAAGTTGTGAGTTACACTTTTCAACTTATTTTTTGATAATTTGTTTCTTGACCATGGATACTAGTCCTTCAGTCGAAATAATAGAGTTCATTTATTATGCTTAAGATGATAATGAGTGATGATAATAAGCTAAATGATATTCTCCCCAAATCCCTTGAGTTCCAGTAAAGATGTGGGACTTTACTGAATCTCACACGGACTTCTTGAGAGAATTTAAAAAGTGATGTTGCACTGTTTTGTTTTATTTGCCAACACTTATGCACGTTTACGAACACTTAACGGTTAATAATCCACCATTATTTTACATTAATATTCGACAAAACACAAATTTTAGAAAATAAGACAATACTACAGACATGACGCTTTACTTTCCCGCCAAGAAGTTTAAAAGTTTTATTTAGCCTTACATTTTGCCCTAAAAGCCTAACATTGGAATTTTAACGAAAAAAATGTCTATATGAAAGCGAGGTCGCCGAATTACGAGTTATGTGTGGCCGCCTGACTTGCTCGCTCGCGCGCTTACGTTCGTTTTGCATTTTTTGGCAAGCACGACGCGGGGTTGACCAAAAGCCTAACGAAAGCTTTACAAACCGGACTTCTATATCTCTATCTATCTATACCAAAGAGAAATCTAAGGTTGCCGTAGGATGTTACCTAACAGAATCTTTTTTTGTCAGGTGTTCCTCAGGGTTCCCATTTGAGACCTTTGTTGTCGGACTTTGCTAGCAACCCTTATCGTGCTTAACCATTGTGTGATGAATGCATTGATAACCGACCATTGTGTGATGTATGCATTGTGCTGTGGTGCAGATGGAGCCCTTGCTGCACGACTGCCTGATGTACTGCCACGCGCACATGAGCGACATCGTGAAGACCTCTACCAACCTGGCGTGCCTTAGTGACGCACTCCTCACCAGGTGACGGGGAAAGGGGAACACCAACTCAGTTATAGTAAATTAGATTATGATAAGTACTTTTTGGTATGTTGTTTTGTTCTTTGTAGGTACTTTTATTTTATTTTATTTTATTTATTTAGATGTAAGTACAATACAAATTACAATCAAGTAAATGTTACATTAAAAACAATTAATAAATCTGGATTGCAATTCAAAACAATGTACCTACATTCAGAAAAATATAATATTTAAACAATGATCATTGAGCATTTACAATAAAAGAACAAAAAAAACTTATGTAATTATCCATAACCACAGTCCACAACGCACCCGCAAGTTTATACTGTACACGAATTAACACCATTCCAAAAGCAGAAGGCAAAGGTAAAAAACTATGTTAGGTTAGGTTAATAGCGGCACCATTCAGAGACAGCAAAGTCGCTGTGTCCGAAACGATCGCCGCAGGATGGTACTAGTAGGATGGCCCAGTTTAGAGGCCATACACCCTTAATTTATATTCGTTTAAAAGAAATTAAGGGTGAGTTCCACCCATGAAACTGAACAACTTTCCCCAAGAAACCTATGTGCAAAGACAAAAAAATTTCGACCTCCCATACCAACATTTTCGTCAACTGATCGGACAGTTTTGTATGTGAGGTCGAAATTTTTTGTGGGTTTCTTGGGGAAAGTTGTTCAGTTTCATGGGTGGAACTCACCATTAATGTCTTTTAAACGAATAAAAATTAGGGGTGTATACCTATTTATTGCTAAACACCTTGTATAAATAGGTAAGTAGTTGTTCTTTGGTATTGGCCCGATACCAAACCAATTAACCGCCCGCAGACTGGCAGCGATGTACACCAACGCAGAATTGGAGGTGGTCCGCGACCGCAAGGACAAGATCCAGTCGCGGCTGTACTGCAAGATGGTGCTGTCACTTGCTGAGCCCGTGCCCGAGACCCTGCGCGGGCACCACGCGAGTCTGGCCACGCTGTTCAAGTGCAGCAAGTCAGTTAATCATCCGATACATCATTAATGTAATGATTGTTGTCATTGTCATATGTCATTGTGTCAGTACTTACATTGTGTCACATCACATGTTTTCCTGTCTATGGCTCTGATTTCTCCTTCTAAACCTTCGATCAACAATACAACTAGATGTCAGGTCGGCGCTAAAAATGTGTCTCGGTAAATAAGAGCGCACTTGAGAAGTGAGCTCTTATTTTTACGCGAGGAATAACAGGAAAAAACACTTTATTTGTTGCCCCTTAAGGTTGATTTCACCACTAAATGTTATTGACGTCTTTTCATTTTTAAGTGACGGGTATTTTTTTACATGGTTTTCACTAGAAAAAGCGATAAAGGAGGAAGGTTTGTATTACTTTGTATACTTACTTATGTAATAATTTGTACACGCTCTTCAAATGCAGCAAGTGAGTTACCAATCCTGACCAGATAATTAATCATCATCAGCCTATACACGGAGCACAGGTTTGCACGCTTATACAACCTTATTTTTTCTTTATACAAAACCAATTAAGGGTGAGTTCCACCCATGAAACTGAACGACTTTCCCCAAGACATCTATGTGCAAAAATGACAAAAAAATTTGACCTCCCATACAAAACTGTCCGATCAGCCCCCTTACTCTTGAAACCGATCGCTATTGGATCGGATTGGTATTGTGAATTTTCGTACTCCTAAGTTACGACACCAGAGCTAATATAATATGGATTCATATTGCGTGGATATTGAGTAAAAAAAATACAAAACTCAATGCCATTTAGTTCACCCAATATGAATCCAAATTAGCGCTGGTATCGTAACTTAAAAATACGAAAATTCACAATACTAATCCGCTCCAATAGTGATCGGTTTTGAGAGTAAGGGGGCAGCTGACGACAGTAGTATGGGAGATCGAATTTTTTTTGTCATTTTTGCACATAGATGTCTTGGGGAAAGTTGTTCAGTTTCATGGTTGGAACTCACCCTTAATTGGTTTTGTATTAAGAAAAATTAAGGTTGTATAACTACACACATGGGGACATGGGCCATCCATATCCCATCATGACGGTGCTCTCATTGGCCGAGCCCGTGCTTGTGACCCTGCGCGGGCTTTACGCCAGCCTCGCCACGCTCTCCAAGTGCAGCAAGTCAGTTTACCCACGACCGGATAAATCATCACAATTACTTAATTATTAAAAAAGTCGCCGTTTTCATGGTTCGGCTTTCTCCTTCTAACGCATGCAATAGATTTTTATAATTACGATACGTGCTCTCAACATTTTTATAGCACATATTTTTGTTGGCAGCTCTTAACTCTTGATAAATCATGCGTGCTCAATAACTTGCTTTTGGCAGAACTCGGAAAACCCACTTATTTTTTTTTTTATTGGCAATTAACGGGTAAGCGCTTGGCCTTCATCTCACCTGATGGTAAGTGACGATAAGGCCGAAGGTGGAAGCGCGCTTCACCCGGAGTCCTCAACCACTGAGGAACTGGCTATCTTATCTCAAACTGCCGGAACACAACAATGCTATAAACATCGTTGTTATGGCGACAGACTTAGATAAGATGGTGGTAGCTAGCCAGGCGGACTTAACAGCCCTACCACCAACCAAACCGAGCACACAGAGGTACCCCCCCGCTGGGAATCGAACCCGGGACCTCTGGGGTCTGAAACAGGTAGCTTAGCCACTAGACCACAGAGGCGGTTAAAAGAAATTTAGTTGCAAATGTATTTCTGTTTTTGCCTAATCCTTTCTATAAGTGCCTATTTCATAAAACTAAATTTTTGTGGTGTTAACTGTAGATTCCATAGGTCTTAAACACTTATAGTCTAAAACGATATGCGTAGTGTAACTAAGGGTGCCCTGTTCCCTGTGTCCAGGTGCAACAAGCTGCTGGGGCGGCACATCGCGGAGCAGGTGCCCTGCCAGCCCTCCAGCATGAGGATCGACCGCCGCGGGAACGTCATCTCCTCGCATTCAAAGTACGGAAGGAAAATCAATTGTTTAACTGACCCTTAAGAATGCTGCAGCAGGAGCTGGTAGGATTCTGCTTATTCTGACCAGAATCTGAGGACGGTCCAAATAGGTACCTATTTTTTTATCACAAAGCAGCATTCTGAAGAACTCTGAAGATGGGACTTTGAACAAGAGCTCTTTGACCCTACCCCACCTTCTCCCTTCCTCCATAATATGTACGCACTCACCGCACAAGCACAACAGTAACGGAGTGCCGTTCAGTGATATTCCGTGAGAAGGTATAATGATGGATTTTAAATTCAAAATAGTAAGTAGGTATTACGAGAGACAGTGCACACCAGCAGAGATGAGTAGGAAGAGTCAGTGGGGTGGGTGCCTGACAGAGGTCAGGCGTCACATTTAACAATACAAATAAATCTTTATTTGTTCTCTCACATAGATATTACGCACAGATACATATAGAAAAATCTTAAAGTTGCAGACAACAGTTATTTATCTATGTAAGAGACTATAATTTTTGCGCTAGGAGACCTGTATGACGGATAACCAGCCTGTCCAACTCTGGACCTGAATACTACTATCTATGTTTTAATTGTATTTATGTGAGTATATTTGGAGGTTCATTGTGCGTGTTGTGTGTGAATGTGTGCGTACATGTATGTGTATGTGTGCGTGTGTGTGAGTGTGTATGCGGGTGTGTGTGTATTATGTGTGTATTTTATGTATCGCATGTTGAACTATTTGGAGGTTGTTTAATACGGAACCATTAACTTGTCGTGTTACTTTTTAGTATAAGACGCGTTCCGTTACCACCACGTTTCCGCAGGGAGCCGTCGTGGAGCCTGAACGAGTACATAACGTGGCTGTACGGCGAGCTGCGCTCGTGGCGGCGCGTGTACTGGCGGCTGTGGGCCGACTGCCACTTCCTGCGCTGCCAGCTGTGCGACAGCTACTTCCCGGCGTACCAGGCGAGTCCATATTATCAGTGTGTAAACGTGGTGATCACGTGAAGAGTTACACGTGGTAATAGAAGCGCAAAGCAAAGACACTTTAAGTTATTTTTATTATGGTGGTAGATACCACATGCCAGGCGGTCTTAGAACCTTCCACTGGTGGTCGTTAGCCAGGCCGCTTAGAGAACCTGGCGCTACCCGGCAGATGGAGTTGTGGTCGCACCACGAGCAGGGAGCCCACATGCTACGCGCTGGAAGCTCGATTGAGTGTGCTTGAACATAGCTGAACGCTTAACTCTTTAAGACGAACGGCCCGGCATGCACATGTTCGCGCTGGGGGTTACGTGATAGCTAGTCAAAGCCACTTAGAACCTTCCCCCCTGGTTATAGCTACTCGAGCCATTTATTAGAAGAATCTTCCTTCCCGGTGGTAGCTAGTCAAGCAACTTATAACCTCTTCCCCTGGTGGTAGCTAACCAGGCGGCCTCTAAAGTTTCCCCCCTATGGTGTTAGTGAAGCTAAGCTTCCCCACTATGGTGTTAACTAGTGAAGCTATACTTATAACGTCCTAGCTATAGTCAAATCACCTCCTCCTCTGGTGGTAGCTAAGCAAGCGGCCATAGATCCTTCCTCTCCTGTTATTAGTAACTCGTTAAGAGGGTTTACGCATTTCGGTTTCCCATACACACATTCAAGTTGCAATTTTTAAAAACCTATAAGTAATTTCAATGTAACTTTGCATGCTTATAGGTAAAATACTGGGATCTAAATAGTTTGTTGAAAACATTTATGAAAAACGTTTATAACTCAGCCTAAATTACCGTTTTAAGCCGCTAGAACGTCCCCCCCCCCCATTCCCCCCAGATGGAGTGGTGCTCCCACCACGGGCAGGGCGCGCACATGTTCGCGCTGGAGGGGCGCGCGCCGTTGCCCACGGGCCGCTACCCGTGCTGCGGCGAGCGCGCCTACCGCTTCGAGACCATCACCAGGAACACGGTGACGATTCATTCATTTATTTATTAATTTACCAGCGGACCACTCGCGACTTCATCCGCGTGGACCCCGTACCCCGTGACGAATTTTTGAAAATGTTATATAGCCTATGTCACCCGGAGATAGTGTAGCTTCCAAACGGTGAAAGAATTTTCAAATCTGTCTAGTAGTTTCGGAGCCTATTCAGTCTAAACAAACAATCAAATCTTTCCTCTTTATAATATTAGTATAGACAAACTTACAACCTATCATAACAGGATGTTCCTAATGCGACAGTGCAGTTACTTATATTTTCCTAGCTTACTTTCTAATTACTTCTGTGTCACTATTTATATTGAACTAGCTGTACCCGGAATGCGTTGCAATGCAACAATTTGCATCGATTTAGCGTTCCAAATTGTTGTGTAGCGTTCCAAACCCTTTGAGTATAATACTTAGTCGTGAATAGTGTATGTATGTGTGGCATGAGCATGTACGTACGTCGCAGGGCTGCCAGTTCCGCGAGCACGCGCCCGACGAGCGGCTGGCCAGCGACGCGGCGGTGATGGAGATCTACAACCAGTTCCGCGACATCATCGCCATGCGCCCGCCGCAGCTCATGTTCCCGGAACGGCTCACCAGGCTCGTCAGCAGAGGTCAGCTGATCGATTTATTTATTTATTAAGGAAAAGAAAACAAATAGGAATTAAAAATTGCAAACAAGCATGATAAATTGTATAAGAGCTAAATTTCTATGTAATACCCTACACAAAACGATCAAAATAAGCGAACATGTTTCATCTTATTACTCTAATTACAGTTAACATAAGGTATGACATTTTTCAGGAGGAGGCGATACTTTATCGGTTAGGTTAATATTGACAGATATTTTAGTATCCTAAATTACAATTTATTATAGGTATGCAGTTCACTTTCAGTAACAAGAAAACGTTAACATAGAGGGCGTAAATGAGATCCTTGAGGAACTCCTGTACACACGATTACTGAAACAAGAATATACATACCATATTATATACTATATCTACTATTTTTGGTAATAAAGACTGTCTTCATAGTAGATTGACTTTATGCTCAATGTCATTAAATATCTTGAAGTGTGATTCATAGAGTCAAACGCCTATTCATAATCTGCAGTTACTTTCACTGTTTTATATATCGCAGCAAAAGCCTAGTTTAAATCCATGTTAATATTATGCATGGTCAATCACAATGAATAAACGCAGTAATGTAAATAACGTAAATGATATAATATCCCATGTGTGGGCACAGACACACGGACAACAGCAGAAGGGGAGATTTCATTAATATTTTTATCCACTATGCGAACTTGGCCTTCTCCGAACCTGATAGTAAGTGGCGATAACGGTGGAAGCGCAGTTTACCCGGAATAATCAACCACTGAAGACAGAGGACAGACAGACAACACAGACGGTCTAAAGAATATTAAAAGAAAAGCAGCTTTGTCCAGAGCCCGGCGAGGACAGCGGCGGGCGGCTGCAGTGCAAGGAGGTGTTCTGGTGGGAGGGCATCCAGCTGGCGCCGCCGCGGCCGCCGCTCGGGCTGCTCGGCAAGCTCTACACCAGCAACACCAAGTTCAACCGTGAGCGATGGCGTTACGCCTAGAACGCAATACGCGAGTAATTCAGTCGTTTGGTAGCAGTACGAACGCCAGCAGGTCAACTAAACGTCAATATTCTTCAATAAATTTTGAACTTTATCGCTTGGATTTATGGCGCAATATCAATTGGAGAAATTTGACAGTTTTGGATAGGTTGACCTGCTGACGTGTGTACACTGCTTCGCTACTTTGCTAAATAAAATCGTATTTTAAAATCATCAAACTAGCGAAGTATTGTACCTACCTATACGCTATTAGACTAAATTACTCGCAATGCGAACAAGGTTTTAGGGTCGGTGCGGTGACTTTATCTTTGCGTAGTGGCTGGTCACTTAAACTCTACTCTACTCTTATAAACCATATGGTTTTAGACTCAATTTAGGATAAAGGTCAAAAATTAAATTGTGCTTTCCAGTAAAAAAAATTGTATACTCTTCCTAACAAAAGAGTGAAATTAGTTGACCGATATATTGTGCGGATATATCTTTTTTCCCATTTTAAAATCTATCCGATCCATGTTTTAAATTATTCGACTCCATGTATGGAATGGAACGTATCGTATCGATATGGAAACTAATAAAAAAATATCCCTGTCTGTTATACCGGAAATAGTCCTCAGTAGACCGAGATAGGGATAGATATTCTCACAAGTCATTGCACCGATAAGACCTAGGAATAAGCTGTAAATACACTCCGATTGGCAATACACGTAGCGGCGGTTGGAACGACGCTTGCGAACCAAATTAATCTACTCAAACGCTTGGAAGTGTGTTTGTTGCGGGTAGTAGACCCCCAATTGGCTTACAGACATGTACATACACGGAACCTACAGAACTATGGCGGCGTTCACGCGCGGTATAGATGCTACGAAACTATGTTTAGATGCTCACAATGTATTTGTGTTCAGTAACCATACTTATGAAACTACATATGGACCCAATTGATATTCCCTGCGAAATACCCTTGCTCGTTACAGCTATGTGTTTCCCGCTCTTATACAAAGATACAATGATCGGTTGCATCCAGCTGATTATGTCTTACGTTTACATTACAGGTTTAAATTAGGTACTTATCACATTGTATGATAATACAAATAAAATTAAATGTAATTTACAGATGACTGAATTTTATAAAGATGCAACTGGCAATTTACTAATTAAGAATATTGAACAGTAGGTATAATGGATTAACTTAGTTAATGTATGTTATACAAGGGCAGCCTTGTTTATACAAATTTTCTTCTATAATCCATACAGCGTGATTATTGTGATCCACATATCATATCGGTTGAAGATTCGAAATCAAACATATACTTCATATTATTATCCATCGAAGTTTTTGTTATTAAACGGAGTAGCTGACAGGGTTAGTCAATAGACAAAACTGTTTAGCAAATCGTACAGGAATAGCGAACTATAACTAACGTCACTATTGCAAATACTTATTCTCGTTTTTTTGGACACTAATAAAAAGATCATCAGTTTTTACTGAAAAAGTAATTTAAAATCGTCGTTGCAATTGCATTTAACTTCAAAACAGTAATGTCTAAGAACTGGTCTGTACACCGTCGAATCCCGATATTGTGGACGCACAGTAGACGGATGCGTACGAGTAGCCTAAATAAGCAACGTAGCGTACACCCGGGGCAGCTTGCGCGCGCCCTGGCTCGCCGGCTCTGGCGACTTCGCAGGTGCACTCGCTCGCCTGCGCCTGCGCCGCCACGCCCGAGCGCAAGGACCCGCGCAAACCCAACAAGGAGGAATCACCCCGCGCCAAGGTAAGAACTCTAATCTGGTTTATCAGACTCGCAGGACCACAATCCGACTCGAAGGACCAGACGGTTGTGGGCGTTGTGTTGTGAGTGTTGTGTGTGGTCATGATTGTTGTTTGTGGTCATGATTGTTGTGTTTTTTATTTGGTAAATTACGTGCTCTGGATTTCACGTTGTTCCACTGTAGATCTTAACATCATCACCTCTTTAGTGTAAGAAATCGGCTTGCTTAGGTACTACGAGGATGAGGGCTTTTTTTAGATTTCTAAAATAGATAATAATGTACATTTGTAAATAGCCAAAGTAGTGTATTATATGTTTGTCCCGTAATCGTAGAAAAAATTGTACGATGTAGCCTATAGTTTGAGGTAGATAGATTAATTTTGTTAATAAATTGGTCGATATTAAAGAGGGTGTACAAATTCCCCAAAAATATTTCGCAATCTCTTCAGATAGGTATTAATAAATAATACAACAAGTCCAAGAGAAAAATCGTATAATAAAAAAAACACAGCTAAGGTTATAGATCGCAAAACAAAAGTTAATAGCGTGATTTACATAATTGTATACTTCGGTACAGCGCCATCTAGTGTGATCCATAAAAACTACTTACTCAGACTTAAATCATACCGTGAGCATTAGTTTACTTAGATTAGAACCAAACTTAAGCATACATTTAAACATAAAATTAGACAGAGGGTGGCCGGAAAAGTGTCGTCCTAAATTAAAAGTAACCTTTTCTGCTTGTTCTCAGGCTATTTAGGTCTCATGTATTAAGATGACAGAGTTTCTACAAAAAATAATCTAACCTTTTAAAATGTATACTAAAAAAAAAAATCAACCAGTCTCAGGAAGCCACTCGAGCTTCCTGAGACTAATTGATTTTTTTCTAGTAAACATTTTATCCGTTATCTATATAGCATTGTGAATGCAACATTTCAATAATAAAGATAATCTAACCTTTTTTTTTAAGTGTACCTACCTCACAGTATATTAATATACTTACCTACAATGGATTATGAACAAAAATACATACAATTATTGAACAAAAACAAGAAAATATTAGAAGTGAAAATTATAAAAACGAATCAACCATCTTATGGTTGAGTCCGAATTTTCACAATGGACAGCAAACGTTTTGGTTGGCCAAAAAACTTTATGTTCCAGGATTGGCACTAGAAAGTAGTTATTATTATTACGAGATATAACGAGATTTAGAGTGCACCTCACAACATTATATTTTTTTTAAATCACAATATTTGGTTGTTAAATATTTTCCAGATTACATTTCTTGATGTGATTGCACAATTTATTATTATGTAGATACATAGGTTAGTAGGCTAACTTCTCTGATAGTTGGCTAATTAGAGAATTTTTCAATGCGCCTTTATTACATTCATATTGCAATAGTGTGATGCTAACACCAAACGTGAATTAGCCACTGTGACAGTCAAGTTATCCGACAACCCAAAAGCCAGCGAAGTCGAGGGACAGTTCTCACGTAAGTACCTACTATTTGTCCGTCAAATAAATCTCTTGAAAGAACTGTCTTTAAAGTTCAAAATAACATATTTGTAACGGACAAAAGTACGCTGAAGACTGGCCTCATAAACTGCATGACAGCGTCAGTGGAGACTACTCGAAGCCCGTTCTCGATGGGGTGCTGCCATCAAGAACAACCTATTAATTTTAGATGGGCCCAATACAAATATGATATCCATTTGAACGCTGCCCGCCGCTGTCATTCGGTTACGGCTTCAGGCTCTGACACACGAGCGGCACGTTGACGACGGCTGAGTAACTGCAGTTGCTGTCGATATGACGGCTAGCAGACGATATCCACGTCGACGGCAGCCGTCGACAAACAGCACACAGCTACAAGGCTACTGCCTTGGTTGGTGTGCCTTATGCACCCCACAACTACAAGCGTCGACGGCAGCCATCGAAACGTCGGCTGCATCTGTCAACAGGTCAATGCGGCTGCAGTTACTTTTAAGTCATCAGCAAACTGCCGTTGCGTTCGTGTGTAAGACTAAAGCGCTTACTGCTAAACGGACGTATTCTTTACACATAAATTGGTATACGAAGAAAGGCGCGGTATGCGGAGGCGGCGCGGGCGAAGCGGCCGCGAGCGATGAGCAGTCGAGCGAGTCGGACGACGCGAGCGAGCAGAGCAGCGCCAGCGGCAGCGGCCGCAGCGACGAGGACAGCCCCGCGCGTCGCGCCGCGCCGCCGCCGCGCGCCACGCCGCCGCAGGCTATCAAGTGAGCGGCCATTTTGTGTAGTTTTAACGATCTTTAACCCCGTGGACGGCTTCTGGTTACCCGTCGAAATCCCTTTTCATTGATGTGGGAGACGAGGCATTCACTAAAACTCTATTGGCCTTTCATCTCCTGCGCTGAACTTTCATAATTAAAGATAAGTCGATGATCTGTTCGAAGAACCGAAGGATTTTTAATAGTAGACATTCAAATTGTCTTTAAAACACAAGAACAGGGTTGGACTTGTACTAATTAAATTTCCAATGAGTATAACAGAGTAGGTACCTCCTGTTAGAACCCAAAATTGAAAAAGCCTTGCGAACAATCCATACAAAAGATTAAAGTGTTGTCGCGTGTGTCAGCCGCCGCGTGCGCGTGTCGGGGCGCGTATGGGTGGCGTCGCTGTCGGCGCGCAGCAACCAGGACCAGCAGCGGCGCTTCGAGGAGCGCGCCGCGCGACAGATGCGCGCCGCACTCGCGCGCCGCGCCGCCGCGCCGCCAGCCAAGCCCAAGGCGCCCGCAGGTGACCAACCATACGGAGACCCTACTATTCTGTATCCGCCGTGAATTCAATCGAAATTTCATCAATATCAATCGAATATTTTAATGTATTTATGCAGCAACATCCCTGATCACAAAATCAACGACCACTCTATTAAACTAAACTTGAGTATTTTGAAATTCAAATCTGTATTGCTTATGCGGTGAGTAGGTAGTACGATTGATTACACATGATCATGACACGACAAAAATATAAAAACTCATGCCAACAAAATGTTCTAAAATGCCCAATCGACTTCACGTGTTTCAGAATGCCCAATCAACTTTTCATGTTTTAGGATGCCCAATCGAATTCTTGTCTTTGAGAATGCCCAATCGACTTCATAGAAGCATAAAGATATATATGTTTAAGCGCTATGCTCCAAAGTCATTATAATGAAACCACAAAACACTGGTCAATAATAAAACAGCTGCTATGAGATTTGTCAAACAGTATCCGTTGTATTGTTTGTAGCCCTTCGAATAGTGGAAAGACCATTAAACTTAGCAGGTAATTAGTTTACTACATACAGATGGTCCACGGTTACGCAACCTTTGTATACCTATTTAAAATCTTTGTATCAGCCTAAATACATATTTTTAGAAAAGTATTAAATATGGTTGCACCTACATCGTATCATAAATATAATAACAACACTGAAGTTTTCATTCCACATGAAGCTTTGTCTGACTCATTTATTATATTTGATGATGTTGCATGTGAAAACCAAAACCTTATCCGAGATTATTTTGCTATGAGACGTCATAAGAATATCGACTGTTTTTATATTAATCAAACTTATTTATACAAAAGTAACAAAAAACTTATTAGGGACAGTTCTAACCTAATTATATTATATAAGCAGGAGTAAAGTGTTCTAGAGTGCCCAATAATACACTACTAATATTATAAGTTATCATTATACTAAGTAGGTTATATACTATTTATTTCGATCTAACACATAGCTGTGCAAACATGAAGTTTGGTACCACAGAGAATCGTGAGAGCCACAAAGTTGTTGCAGAGACACGCAGATGGTGGCCACCGGACAATTCTCTTTACGGATGATTTTTTTTGTGTTGAGACGTTTAACCGTCAAAACGATAGGGTCTATGCACACAGCTCCCCAGAAGCTACTGAGAGAATTCCGAAGGTCGAAAGAGCACCCAGCATCTGTGATGGTTTGGTGGGGCGTCCTACGAAGGGGTGACGAAGCTCTATTTTTGTGTGAACAAAGGGTGAAAACACGAGCAACTAACTACCAAAGCGATATTTTACTGTCTTCGCTGATATTACTGTCGTCCCTATCTACTGACCCCTATAGATAGGGTATCGCAGCTGGAACTACGGGTCCGGCTGTGTTTCTCAGGGGTACTACGGGGTTTCGGTTCATGCCCCCGCTGGTTGTACCTTGACCGGCGCTTCCGGCGGGATCCGGATGTGGGTTGGACTCGTAGTAGCTTGTGGTTGCTGTAGAGCTTGGGAATGTTCGTTTGTCCTGGTATTGTGTGCCAGGACTTCCAAACTCGCGCACAGCGAGCGGGGTAGCGGTCTCTGTGGGGCCAAAAGCGAAAAGTCCTGCGGGGAACGTGAGTTTTCCTTGTTGGCAGCTTTGTCCGGTGGTTCTCATTGGACATTGGTGTTGAGATCTCCGGTACTAGTCTGGAGAATTAATAAAGGCGGCCCCCTAGATGCCGTAGCCTCCGGTCCAGCCAGCCGCGTAGGACGTGGGAACTGGCTAGGCGCCTGGATGGGTTCCGAGAAGTGAGTGTGCTTACTACTCCGCGACCAAGGTGGAAACTTGGGAGTCGACGACCCGAGCAGTGGCAACTGCGATTTGTGCCCTTCGTGCAACGAGAAGTGAGCGAGCTTGACAGCTCCGGTTACCTATCTGGACAATAGGCAGTGAACTACACGTGTCCACGGGGAAATTCTCCCAAGCGATATTCTTATGAGTACCGAATGAAGCGCTTCGGCGGGAACTGATTTGACGTCAAGACCTAACGCAGATGGTCTCCTGCGCGAGTGTTTTGCTGGCGCAGGGACGTCTGGCACTTCTTGCATAACCTAACGGTTGGTCTCGAGGTGCCAGTACAAATAAAACTTAGTGAATAAGGAGAGGGGATGTCTTCGCCGATAAACAATGGATATTTCTACAAGCCTCAGCATCAGCGCACAAAGCGAAATTAACCCAGCACTGTGACTGGTTAGACGAATTTAACAGATTTCATAGCCTCTGAAGATTGGCCCGCTGCAAGTTCAGGTAGGCTACTCTTGAAACAGAATTGCATTAATCAATTTCCAATCACAAATCTAAAAAATGTCTAATGGCACTTTTGTAAGCGACAACAGCGCCACATTGGAATTAAATTGCGAGGAAATGGATTGAACAAATTATTATCGAGATGGCGTTCCGGAATTATCTTTACTTATCCCAATACCGATACATATTAATCGCATTGGAATTGTATTAAGATTGAGTTTGCGTTCGAGAGTAACCCCCCTGTTCTTATCATTTGGATTTTTGCCTAAGGAATATATTACAGGAGAAAGCTCTTTGGTTTATACCTCATCGAATTAACGAGTCCTAAAATTTTTGTCATCTGTAATGAGAATTTTCCGGTGGCCACCGTCTGCTGTCTCTGAAACAACTTCTTGGCTCTCACGATTCTCTGAGGTACCTCACTCCATGTTTACACAGATATGTATTAGATCGAAATGAATAGTATAAAACCTACTTAATATAATGATATCTAATAATAGTAGGTACCTACTACCGTCATATTATTTATTTTGAAATACTCTTATTTAAGTTGGGACAGATTTTATGGATAGACTAGGTACAGGCTGTACTTTAGTTAAAAATATTTTTGATTTTAATAATTTATCGCAAATTATGTTGCGAATAAATTACAAAATGTGAAATGTTTAATTGGAACTTATTGGAAGAACCCGCATTGTCAGAAGGGTGCGGGTCCGAATCCTGGTCGTGGAATAGAACTTTTTTTAACATTTCCCATTTTGTCCTTTTTTTTTACTTTACCTACTACTAGCGGCCACTCGCGGTTTCACCCGCGTGGTTCCCGTTCCCGTGGAAATATCGGGATAAAAAGTATCCTATGTTTTAATCCAGGTTATAAACTGTCTGTATGCCGAACACTATCTACTGACCTCAATAGATAGGGTATCGCAACTGGAACTACGGGTCCGGTTGTGTTTTCAGAGGTACTACGGGGTGCCGGTTCTAGCCTCCCGCTGGTCGTGCCTTTAACCAGGCGCCTCCGGCGGGATCCGGACATGGGTTGGACTCGTAGTGGCGTGTGGTTAGCTGTAGAGCTTGGGAATGTTCGTTTGTCCTGGTATTGTGTGCCAGGACTAACTCGTGCACAGCGAGCGGGGCCTAGTAGCGGTCTCTGAGGGGCCAGAAGCGAAAAGTCCTGCGGGGAACGTGAGTTTCCCTTATAGTTGGCAGCTTTGTCCGGTGGTTTTCATTGGACATTGGTGTTGACATCTCCGGTACTAGTCTGGAGAACTAGTAGAGGCGGCCTCCTAGATGCCGTAGCCTCCGGTCCAGCCAGCCGCGTAGGACGTGGGAACTGGCTAGGCGCCCGGATGGGTTCCGAGAAGTGAGTGTGCTTACTACTCCGCTACCAAGGTGGACACTTGGGAGTCGACTTTAGAGTCGACGACCCTAGCAGTGGCAACTGCGAGTTGTGCCCTTCGTGCAACGAGAAGTGAGCGAGCTTGACAGCTCCGGTTACCTATCTGGACAATAGGCAGTGAACTACACGTGTTCACGGGGATACTCTCCCGAGACACTAGTCTTATGAGTACCGAATGAAGAGCGCGCTGCGGCGGGCACTAATTTGGCGTCAAGACCTAACGTTGGTGGTCTCCTGCGCGAGTGTTCTACTGGCGCAGGGACGTCTGGCACTTCTTGCATAACCTAACGGTTGGTCTCGAGGTGCCAGTACAAATAAACTTAGTGAAATTAGGAGAGGGGATGTCTGTATGCCGAATTTCATCCAAATCCATTTAGTAGTTTTTACGTGAATAAATAACAAACATACACAGTCACAAACTTTCGCTTTTATAATATTAGTGTGATTACACAGGGGGCGTGTATGCCAAGCTGGAGGCGGAGTGGCGCGAGCGGCACGCGCAGCAGCGCCCACGCAACGCCCTCAGCGCGCGCCCGCGCCCAGCGCCCAAGCACAACAAGTAGGCGCGGGCACCACCGAGCGCCCAAAGACATGTACACAACAGTAACTATTGAAATGGAAATAATGTACCTTGTACACTACCTACATATCAACCTATGCAACACTGTCAATTTCTCCTATCGATATTCAACCTTATACCCTAGAAACAAAGTTCAAAATGTATTAAATAAATGTGACATATTGTGGTAGGTTGAAGTGCTAGCGTCTACAATAAAGAGCACTGTTTTTATGAATTTATATCACGTGAAAATTAAGGTAATCATCGTGGTAGTGCTGGATACTTGGATAGCACCACACTACGAAATTGCAATTTCTTCAATTTTGTACTTTATATTTCCGGTATAGGGGTCAATATCGATTAGAGAAATTGCTGGCGCCTATCTGTACTGTACCTAGTCGAAGAAAACTGTTTGTACTTGTGTCTTCCTCCGACATGTTTGTAACTTTTGATGTAAGCCAAAGACAGAAACTTCCAGCTTTAGGAAAATGTCTGTTGAATTATATATTTTTTGCTGTATTTCTTTTATGTTGGTACTAAGGCTTTATGCCATAGATTAATGAATATTTGCGCGAGCTAGGTACTAAATAATAATTTAAATGTACCAATTTAAAGTTAAAAATATTTGGTTTATTTTAGATTTTGGTTTCCATGTAGGTACTGTAGCCGCCCTCCTAGAAAGCAATTTTTTTGATTTTTAAATGTGAACAATAACATTAAAAAATATTTAGATGAGATAAGTGCAAGTTTCTGTCTGCGAATTATTCCAGAAAAAAAGCTTTTTGGTAGAAAACAGAGTACCTACTCCTAGTAAGAGACTATAGCGCGTGTAGTGTAGCTATACCTATTTCGTTAGCAGTTTGTTTTTGTAAATTAATAAATTAAATGATTTTATAAAAGTTATCGTATTATTTTTATCACGATACACGGTTCAATCTCAGAAGATCCATTGGCCAGATCCATAATGGACTTAGTGAGGTTTTTTATCTCATTGGATTCTGATTTCAAGATATGGATCTACCGAGATTTTTTTGTCAGTTGACGAGATTTTTTTTGTCAGTTGATCTCTTGGCCAGATCCACAATGGATCTAATGAGATATTTATCATTAGAGCAAGTTTTGAAGTTATAGATCCAACAAGAACTGTCCTTCTTAGTAGATCTATGCTATGGACACGATTTTCGTTGGGTCATTTTGTCATGTATTGGCTGCAAACTAAAATAACTATGGAAATGTAACTGCACTTTAAAAAATGACCCAACGAAAATAGTGTCCATAGCCTATGCTATGGACACGATTTTCGTAGATAGATCTACTGAGAAGGAAAGTTCTTAAGGATCCACAACTTCAAAACTTGTTCTATAATATAATACATATCTCATTAGAACCACCGTGAATCTGGCCAAGACATCAACCGACAAAAAAATCTTAGTAGATCCACATCTTGAAATCACGATCTAATAAGAAAAAAAACCTCACTAGATCCATTATAGATCTTCTAAGATTGAACAGTAATTTATTTATTTAAAAGCGGAAACAGACCTTGCGAGGCATAAGCCGCTTACGTTTATGGGCTGATAGGTTAGCTTCTCCCCAAATAAAAGCCTTGCATGTGTCACAGATGTTTATTGCTTAGCGAACTAGAAGACCATGCGATGCGGCAGCTGGCTGGAGCGCAGCCCGAAGGCCGACTTGAGATACCCGCGCAGCAGCTTCTTATCCGCGCGCGCGCCCACCGCCTTGATCACCGCCTCGTCTACAGTCTTCTGGTCGGTTTTACGCTGCTCTGATGGGACGTATTTCTGCAAAAAATATACAGACAAATTGAGAACCTCATCATCTGTGCTTGTTGTTCGTGGTCCCGTGGCACAGAATAGAGGGATGATACTAGGCTTTTAGTGCGGGGGAAGGGGAGCAGTCCCACATAACCCGAAGTCGCCCCTGGCCAGGGTGTATGCGTAAGATTATTTTTTATCAAGTTGTTAAAAAGGATCATTATGAGAGTGAGAGAATGAGTCTCTTGGGATCATCATTATTGGGTGCCATATATCTTCATAACGAAGTTTGAAGATCAGTTGACAAAATTTCTTGCTACTTCATTGTACCAATGAGCTGTAGCTTTGTGTACCTACGCCTGGCGTACTCACCATGGAATTCTGTTATTTCAAGAATGCCAAAAAACTGTACCCAAATAGTACCGAATAGTGCCCAAAGGAAATAAATAGTACCCTTATGGTTCAAAAGTTATAGACATAGTTTGGTGAGTACGCTAGGCGTAGGTTACGCCTAGCGTACTCACCTCAGTTTGGGAAATCTGAGCAAGCTACAACTTTAATTAGTATGTTAAAAAACTACCCAAATAGTACCAAATAGTGCCCAAAGGAAATAAATAGTACCTTTATAGTTAAAAAGTTATAGACATAGTTTGGTGAGTACGCTAGGCGTAGGTTACGCCTAGCGTACTCACCTCAGTTTGGGAAATCTGAGCAAGCTACAACTTTAATTAGTATGTTAAAAAACTGTACCCAAATAGTACCAAATAGTGCCCAAAGGAAATAAATAGTACCTTTATAGTTAAAAAGTTATAGACATAGTTTGGTGAGTACGCTAGGCGTAGGTTCTAAGCCTAGCGTACTCACCTCGTTGCGCGAAAACAGAACCAGCAATGGCTCTCATATTTATCTCAATAAATAGTACCGGAAATAGTACCCTCTATGAATGTAATTTTTACTTGACTTTTACACTAGAAAGTCATTAAATTTGATAGCAAACTTCTACATACATTGACATGAGGTACAGGCGAACTCATAATAATTTTAATATTATTAAATTTCACATTATGTACCAACTACATATTACTTTTAGTTTTGTTGAAATTAATAGGTGTATATACGTAACGAGGAAGTTTAATATCAGTTATATAATTGATTATAATTATTTTTCTTAATAAGATTCATGTTTTCCAAAATATTGACTATCGTATTTTTTGCCGGATTTCATGAAGTAAAAGCACCTTCTATGTAAAGAACTATTTGCCTTATGTCTGAAATTGAAAGCTCAATATTGTGCGAGAACAATCTGTTACTTTTGTTGATCATAGTGCAACTTATCGACGCGCGACAGCGTTGCATCTTAGTATGAACAAGTTACAATAGATGGCGCTTATCACACTTCTTACTTTGATTACTTACAAACTTACCTGTATTATGAAAGTGCTGAAGATCAATATTGCAATTCACAACATTTGCTTGACGCCGCGGTGGGAACGCATAGTTTTCGGGAACCGATTTTTTTTAGTCGTTTACTTTGCCTTTCCACCGCAACCGCAAAGGTTTGCGATTAGTTAATTTGTGAAACAATTAATGAAAAAACTTGTGAATTTTATTTTATTGTGATGTGAGTTATCTTTAAATGAGTAAGTAGGTACCTATGTATATTTCATCTGTAATAGCATTTTATGTTCATGTCGATTTGCAGTTGATCTTTCATTAGCTAGGTAGGTACATACTCAGTTTGAATATATTATATATACTTACCAACAGAAATACGTTATTGTTTTTTATTAATCTTAGAATAACAAATTAAATCATATTCTTAGTTTTCTGGACTGTATAACGTGTTTAACTGTGTCGCGTACTTACCGGTGAAAGAATACTAGCACCCCCTCTTCCCATGCGTGTCGTCATAGGCGACTAACGGACTAAAGACTGCACATACATCCAAGAGCTTTTTTTTTTTTTTTTTTTTATAAAAGAGGAAGGCAAACGAGCAGGCGGGTCACCTGATGGAGAGTAATCACCGCCGCCCATGGACACCCGCAAAACCAGAGGAATCGCAGACGCGTTGCCGGCCTTTAAGGGAGGAATAGGTTTAAGGAAGGAATAGGAATTGGGAGGGGGGGGGGGGGGGGAAAGGGCCTCCGGAACCCTCACTGGTCGGACGAAACACAACAGCACCAAGTGCCATTATTTCACGCCGAATATTAGTGAGAGGGTGGTATTACGCCGGGCGAGCCGGCCCAATGTGTGCTGCAACGCAGCGTGGCTCTACCACTCAGTCGGTGTCACTCATTTAGCACCACCCAGGGATCACGTGTAGGGTCTCAAGGGTAAACCTACGGACGCGAGCAACTTTGACCCCCATGAACGGCTTAGAACGGCGATGGGCTCACCACCTGTCACGCTGAGCACATGTGCAGTCGCTATTTATGTAGGTATGTATCTATATTAATAAAAATCAATTGCCAAAATGTTTGTACGCGCATCACTTCAGAACGGCTGCACCAATTTGGCTAATTCTTTTTTGTTGTATTTGTAATTGTCGGGACAAGGTTTGTATAAAAATGAACATTTTTGGAAATTCGTCACGGGGTAAAGGGTTCACGCGGACAAAGTTGCGGGCGGGCGGTCATTCACGATCAACAAATCATAAATAAGCAATGCTTGATACATAGATATAAGTTGGAGTGGGTCTCATTTACCCTCGACTACAAATTTTGTGATTTATAACAGTTATCACTAGATTTATAGTCGAAGTAAGAATCACCGCTAAAACCAGCCTTCATATAAAAAATCCGCATCCAAATCTAGGATATTTAGGAGCTACGGTGCTAAAGACAGACACACCAACCTCAGGACCCCCCTTTTTTGGCCACCCTTGGTTTACTGTTATTAAATATGTACCTATTTTATTTTAGGTCGTCGTGTATTAATGAACTCCATAGTTATTCCAATCTTAATTCCTTTGGTAATAAAAATAATATTTTACCATTCACTGTGCTCGACTGTACCACACGTAATTTTTGTATGTAGAAGTTTGCTATCAAATTTAATGACTTTCTAGTGTAAAAGTCAAATAACAATTACACTCTTAGAGGGTACTATTTCCGGTACTATTTATTGAGATAGAAATGAGAGCCATTGCTGGTTCTGTTTTCGCGCAACGAGGTCAGTACGCTAGGCGTAGAACCTACGCCTAGCGTACTCACCATCCCAAGTAACAAATTATCGTTGCATAATAGTTGAGAAAACGTTTTACATTTCCTTTTGGTTCTATAAAGTGGGTCATTTAAACGTGTCGTAGACGTTTATACAACGCAAAATAGGCCCATATTAAACGACATTATTGTTATTTACAAGTTAAATAAACGTCAGTCAAGAACTTTTAAATGTTACATAAAAGTTTTCGACCGACTGTTATCGAACCACTGAAGTCCTATAACAATTGCATAGACATTAGAAGCTGACTGTAATGTCGGTTAAGTGTTTAACATCGACTTTTATTGTACACGATGGAATGAACTGAAGTTCATTCCATTCATTCGTTCCTGTGATGTTTGCTGGAAAAGTGCGTGTTATCAAATACAAAATTTAAACGGTTTATAAGTTATAATTTACTTAACTAGTTTTACATTTACTTTAACAATATTATACACGAACAGAGTGTAAGGATAAATGTGTGCAGTGCACCTAGTTCTTATGGGACGTTTAGTTTTGAGGTGAAATATAGGTGTGTTGTTGTGAAATTGTTTACGCCCCCTTCGAATTTCTTGAAATTAAATTATTGTTGACTATTGCTTAAAATTTGTTTACATACTAAAGTAGCAGCCATCTTGTCTAAGTTAAGAAACGACTTCTATACATCAATTATAGAATGAAAAGGTCGCATAATGCGGTTTCTTGCGACCAAGATGGTCGGCCATGATAAATTATTTTAGAGTTCCGTGAGATAATAAACGTGAACTGATAACCTTTAATTTAAATAACACTTTTATACATGGTATCATATTTTTTTTATTTATCCGACCTACAACCTGGCTTCATAATACGACGATATAATAATGCAGTCGTAAAAACGTTCTCGTAACCTATACTCTAACACCACTATTCGACGTTGTATGAATCAGTCGTTAAAACGTCTACCTAACCTATACACAGGCACCACTATACGACGTTGTAGGAATAAGTCGTAAAAACGTCTACCTAATCTATACACAGGTACCACTATTCGACGTTGTATGAATCAGTCGTAAAAACGTCTACTTAACCTATACACAGGCACCACTATACGACGTTGTATAAATCAGTCGTAAAAACGTCTACCTAACCTATACACAGGCACTACTATACGACGCTGTATGAATCAGTCGTAAAAACGTCTACCTAACCTATACACAGTTACCACTATACGACGTTGTATAAATCAGTTGTATAAACGTCTACCTAACCTATACACAGGCACCACTATATAACGTTGTATAATACAGTCGTAAAAACGTTTACTTTACCAATATTTTTGTACCATTATACGACGTTGTATAAAGTAGTCGTAAAAACGTTTACTTAACTTATTTAGTGGACCATTTAGTTACGGGACTAAATCGTTGTAGGAATAACGGTTACACAACGTTGTAGTTGTCTAATAACATCAATTCAACAGTTATGTAACCGAAAGTCGCACAGCACAGTTTTTATATGACCAATTTGCTAGTTGGGCAAACTATGTCTATAACTTTTTAACTATAAAGGTATTTATTTCCTTTAGGCACTATTTGGTACTATTTGGGTACAATTTTTTGACATACTAATTAAAGTTGTAGCTTGCTCAGATTTCCCAAACTGAGGTGAGTACGCTAGGCGTAACCTACGCCTAGCGTACTCACCAAACTATGACTATAACTTTTGAACCATAAGGGTACTATTTATTTCCTTTGGGCACTATTTGGGTACAGTTTTTTGGCATTCTTGAAATAACAGAATTCCATGGTGAGTACGCTAGGCGTAGGTACACTATTTAAGTTGGGACAGATTTTATGGATAGACTAGGTACAGGCTGTACTTTAGTTAAAAATATTTTTGATTTTAATAATTTAACGCAAATTATGTTGCGAATAAATTACAAAATGCGAAAAATTGGAACTAATTGGAAGAACACCATACCCGCATTGTCAGAAGGATGCGGGTCCGAATCCTGGTCGTGGAATAGAACTTTTCTTAACATTTCCCATTTTGTCCTTTTTTTTTACTTTACCTACTACTAGCGGCCACTCGCGGTTTCACCCGCGTGGTTCCCGTTCCCGTGGAAATATCGGGATAAAAAGTATCATATGTTTTAATCCAGGTAATAAACTGTCTGTATGCCGAATTTCATCCAATCCATTCAGTAGTTTTTACGTGAATAAATAACAAACATACACAGTCACAAACTTTCGCTTTTATAATACTAGTGTGATTACACAGGGGGCGTGTATGCCAAGCTGGAGGCGGAGTGGCGCGAGCGGCACGCGCAGCAGCGCCCACGCGTTGCGTGCCTTTTTAAGTTGTGGATCCAACAAGAACTTTCCTTCTCAGTAGATCTATGCTATGGACACGATTTTCGTTCGGTCATTTTGTCATGTATTGGCTGCGTACTAAAATAACTATGAAAGGGAAGTGTAACTGCACTTTCAAAAATGACCCAACGAAAATAGTGTCCATAGCAACGATCTACTGAGAACGAAAGTTCTTGTTGGATCCACAATTTTAAAACTTGTTCTAATGAGAAATACATATCTTAGTAGAACCATTGTGTATCTGGCCAAGAGAACAACTGAC
Organism: Scoparia ambigualis; assembly: GCA_963921215.1. Classification (NCBI taxonomy): domain Eukaryota; kingdom Metazoa; phylum Arthropoda; class Insecta; order Lepidoptera; family Crambidae; genus Scoparia; species Scoparia ambigualis. Next base: position 30,022,591 of record OY992519.1, on the reverse strand, counting down.
AAAAAAAAACTCAGTAGATCCACATCTTGAAATCAGGATCCAATGAGAAAAAAAACCCTCACTAGATCCACTAAGGATCTTCTAAGATTGAACCCGATACACGCAGGTATAAAAAGTAATTTATATATTTAAAAGCGGAAACAGACCTTGCGAGGCATAAACCGCTCACGTTTACGGGACGTTTATGAGCTGATAGTGTAGCTTCTACCCAAATAAAAGCCTACATGTGTCACAGATGTTTATTGCTTAGCGAACTAGAAGACCATGCGATGCGGCAGCTGGCTGGAGCGCAGCCCGAAGGCCGACTTGAGGTACCCGCGCAGCAGCTTCTTATCCGCGCGCGCGCCCACCGCCTTGATCACCGCCTCGTCTACAGTCTTCTGGTCGGTTTTACGCTGCTCTGATGGGACGTATTTCTGCAAAAATATACAGACAAATTGAGAACCTCATCATCTGTGCTTGCTGTTCGTGGTCCCGTGGCACAGAAGGGATGATAGTTGGCTTTTAGTGCGGGGGAAGGGGAGCAGTCCCACATAACCCGAAGTCGCCCCTGGCCAGGGTTATCATTATGAGAGTGAGAGAATGAGTCTCCTGGGATCATCATTATTGGGTGCCATATATCTTCATAACGAAGTTTGAAGATCAGTTGACAAAATTTCTTGCTACTTCATTGTACCAATGAGCTGTAGCTTTGCCATTGCCAAACTTCTAGGACTCATATTCACTGAGTCGGTAGTGATAGGATTGGGTCGCAATGAAGACCCAATGGGTCGGCGTATTACTGCGAGGGGAGCCTCAGCGGACCCCACTAAAGCAAGATTAGATCATCATCATCTTTTTTAGGATTTAGACATGATCGGAACAGCCCTCTGCAAAATGATCTTGACTATCTTCCAAAACTAAACGGTTACCTACCCGCCCCTATGTAATTTTGCCAAAAGGTTGCCGAGCGCTGGTTAATCAATTATTACAAACAGTTTAAACCCTGATATTATACCGCCACCCGCGCTGCCGATGTTTATCTCAACCATTCACTTGACACTAAACACTTATGATCAGTGTTTTCGTTAAATCCGAAAATACAAACCAAATTAGCTTAAGAGTAAGAGCGGTTTCGCACTACATCCGATCCGAACCCGTGAAAATACGGATCTAGAAAACTTGTACCGAATTTGGATATTGCTTAAGCTTACGCACTATAGCCTGACCGCAACCGCTGTACCGCGCCTTAGGTATGCGCGGATGGTGGGGGGAGTGGGAAGTAAAGAGACAGTCAGACAGATCTTACGATATCGAAGCACAGTTTATTGAAGCTTTAAATTTACGAGTATAATTACATCCAATCCGTTTTTGTCCAGTATGATTTTTAGATAAGTACAATTAAAGAACCAATATAAATAAAATAAATCTTTAATTCTTGGAAATATATAATATAAACTTTCTTTGTTTGCTTTTCTTTTCTTAAAATATTCGACCACTTTAAAAATGACAGATTTGATTATCTCGTGATAATGCACGACCCATTTTTAGATATTTTATCTCATGTGCGTCTGACACTGACGGCAGAATGACAAAATGGAGCAACTGTTTCGCCCCCCGCCTCGCCGCTCGCATACCCAAGGCGCGGTACAGCGGTAGCGGTCAGACTATAGTCCGATCACTGATCCAAATACAAACAATTCAGGGGCACCTGCTGGCATACGTTTTTTATGCGGATTCATTTTAATATTATGGCCATATCGGTACGACAAAATTATTTTCCGGTATGGAGATTCATGAAAAGAAATCGGATGACGGAAGTCTGATCGGTTCAGTCGCAGAATGTACTTTTCGCATAATGCACCCCATGCGCAAAACGTCCCTTTCGCAAAATGTACCTTTCACAAAATGTATCTTTCCCAAAATGCACCTTTCGCAAAATGTACCTTTCTCAAAATGCACCTGTCGCAAAATGAACCTTTCTCAAAATGCACCTTTCGCAAAATGAACCTTTCGCAATATCCGTCTGATCAAGTGCGTTAACTACCATAGAAATAGTTCTAAGACCGTACTCCTACTGTATTTTCCCAGGTTCTGATCTGATTCGGATGGGACGTAGTGCGCAACCGATCTAACGGCCGAAATTAATAACCGATTCTGAGATAGAGATATGTCTATTTTGGATTTGTTACTAGGCAACTGTTGTTATTTCCCATCATATAACAGAAGTTTATTTATTTATTAAGAAAAAGTTTATTTATTAATTTCGTCTGTAAGCCTACAATAAAATTCTAAATTGTAAAAAGCATAATATGTTTACTAAAAAAAAAAGAGCAGTGGATCGGCAATCCAAAGGTCATGGGTTCTTTTTTTTTTTATATACTAAGCCCGGCAAATGACCCCACTCAACCTGATGTTAAGTGGAAATGAGGTCCAGGCGCGAGGACTACTGGTGCAGCGTAAGAGACGTAGCATCAGTCATCCTCACTCTGCCGGCCCACTAAGGTGCGAATCCCATTCGAGCTTTCCTGAGACTGGTTGTTTTTTTTCTAGTTATTATTTTATCCTATATCTATACAACGTCAGTCGGAAAGGGGGTACTAAGCCGAAAGGAGGTCTAAGAACTTTTCCTAAAAAATGGATAGATGTTGTAAGATCTGTTATGAGAGAGAGAGACAGATTTGAGTTCATTGAGTTCATTACCGGGGTTAACAAGTGGCGTTAGCCCCGCCCCTATTCAGGGTTTAATTTTTATTTTTTAAATAAATATGCATAAAGTAAGTATGAATATTTTTCGCAAAGTTTATATTAGCAATATAACAGTTGATAGTAGCACTTTCAGTTGTCCGCGGCTTAGTACCCCCTTCCGACTAACGTTGTATAGCATTGTGAATGCAAAAATTTCAATAATAAAGATAGTAAAAAGCAGTTAAGCTAGTGGGACCCACCTCCTTCTTGGTGGCGAATATGTCCTCGCCCTGCTTGCGCTTGACGCTGCGCTTGGTGCTCTTCTTGTTCTTCTTGAAGTAAGCGTCGTCGAGATGCGCGGGCAGCTGCACGCTGCTGAGGTCCAGCTTGGTGGACGTGCCGATCACGTAGCGCTGGGGGATCCTCCTCAGTGGGCACGAGTTGAACTGCAAATTGCATTTTACCGCTGTTTATTTAGTTTTCTTTGGTGCAGTTACAAGATATAAATCAAATAATACAGTAACAAAGATTTTTTTCAGATCACGCAAAAGAAAACGTTATAAAATAGGAAAGAGCGAAAGAGTATGTAAAAATAACATTGAATCAAGTTATTTTTTAATTAAAGATTATGTGTAAAAACATAATTAAAAATATAACACAAGATAAGGCCAAGCTGCTTTTTGAGACAACTATAAGTTACCTAAAAAAACATCAATAATAATGTTAACCGAATGAATTTTTGCGACCTTCGAAATAACTTTACTTATAAGATACCAAGATGTTTTAAAAAAGTATTTTAACTTTATTTTGTAATTTTGATAACAACATCATGATTGACATCTTATGTAATATTTACTTTTTTTTGTCGCAATTTTACCTATGAGTGCCTAAAACAATATACTAAAATATAATGTGCCCCTGTACGGTGATCCCGTAACACAGTTGTATAACGAGACGCATAGTCGGGCCTGGTATATTATGTTCGAGTACCCACAGCACGAAGGCAATATGAAACTATCCTCGCGACTCTATGGGCTCGCAAAATTATTACTTTTTATGTAAACTAGCACAATATCGCACTAACTATACTACTTACAAATTGAAAAACCTACACTATACTAGTTATAATACGAAGTTAGATTTTGTAAGAAATACTGAGCATTTTACTAGAACGAAATTCGATATACCCTGAAAGTCTTTTATAAAATCAAATTTGCTAACTATTTATGTTCCCATTCTCGCAACTAAAAAGGGTTCCTTTTTAACTCATTTACGGTAAGGACTTTGACTTCATCTCACCTGATGTTAAGTGATGATAAGACCAAAGATGTAAGCGCACTTAACCTAGAATCTTTAACTACTAAGGGACTGGCTATCCTGTCTATAACTACCGGAACACAACAATGCTACTACAAAACATTGCTATTATGGCGACATATTTTGGATAAGTTATAGCTAGCCAGGCAGACTTAACAAGCCCTACCAACAACTAAGGTTCACCGTTGATACTCTAAGAAAAACATCATCAGTATAGACTCACAGCAAAAGGTCCGGTGACGAGCAGCAGCCCGCTGGGCAAAGTCTTGAGCAGCACCACGCGCTTGCCGGCGTGGCGGCCCGCGAGCAGGATGCACAGCGTGCCGGGCGTGAGGCTGGGCCGCGTGCGCCGCGCGTGCGAGCTGAACGACTTGTGGTGGGGGCGCGACACGATCCTGGGGGCGGGGGGCTATCAGTTTCATCACCCATTCAATTCAAAATTATTTATTCAATTTAGGCTACAATAATAGAGCACTCATGAATGTCACTATGCCATCGGTTCATAAGTCTAATGGCGGCTCCACATTAGCGGTTCGTAACCAGGCGTGAACCTGAATGTGGACGGTTTTCGCGGGGTTCACGCGCATTTACGCCTGTTCCCCGATCTGATCGGGGAACAGGCGTGATCGCGCGCGTGTTTTGTCCCGCGACAATAGGTTCGCGCGGCGTTCACGCGTACAAATCCACATTCACGGCCTTGTGCCAGTTTACCAAAGAGGAAATTAATCAGATTACTCCAGACTGTACTTGGATCGGTTACGATGTATTTCAGTCATCCACCATCTTCTTTTTTTGCAACGCTTTCTAATAATGTTTTGGACGTCTAAATAGTATGTTGCCACAGCAAACAAAGATATTGCAGCAGCAGCTTCTACGTCCATTTCGCGGCGGGTTTCACGAACGATTGTGAGCATCCCATGAATGTGGAGGGCACAACTTGTTGAGTTCATGGCGTGAATTCGCGCGTGAATTCACGGCACTAATGTGGAGCTGCCATTACTATGGGGCGGGAGCCTTGTACTGAGAAGAACCGGCAAAAAACTCAGCCAGGGTATTTCTTTTCTCCCTTTTTACAGCAAACGACTACAAGACAAACACAACAACATACAAAAGAATATCAAATAAAAAAACAGGTATTGCTCAATTTAAAATAAAATAAACAACGTCTTACAGTGTCTTTGAAAAAAAAGAAAAAGAAAGACTATTAAATGCTACCAATAAAAGTATGATTGAATAGTAGACACTCATGTAGATCAAATTATCCAAAACTGACAAATTTCTCCAATCAATATTAATCCTTATACCCTAGTGCTATAGTTAAAAAAGAATTGAAGGCATTTTGTAGTAGGTCGAAGTGCTGGCGTACGTACATCAAAATTAACAAAGAGTGTAATTTCTCTGGACTTCTTGGTGAAAGTAAAGCGTCATGTCTGCAATTGTTTTTTTATAAATAAAATTTGTGTTTAATCACATGTGAAATAATGGTGGATTATTAACTGTTAAATGTTTGTGAATGTTCATGTGTAAAACACTAAACTAACTAAACTAAATAAAACATACAGGGCAACATCATCTTTTAAATTCTCTCAAAATGTATGTGTGAGGTCCTAATTTTTTTACTAATTCTAGGATTTTCAAAAATTCTCAGAGAGAAAGTAAATGTTAGTTTTGTTAGATATATTATTTAAAGTTTGTTTTTGGTGTAAAGGCTAATAGGCCCCTATAAATGAGTATTGCATATTTGAATAAACAGTTACTGATCAACCACTTCTTTATATGTGATGAATAAATAAGACATGCAGTTAAGACAAAGTTAGACTTTGAATTAAAGCAATGTCAAAAAAGACACCTAGTGAAACACGGTAAAACATTGTTTACTAAGATATATAATGTGCCCCTGTACGGTGATCCCGTAACACAGTTGTATAACGAGACGCATAGTCGGGCCTGGTATACAATGTACGAGTACCCACAGCACGAAAACAGTATGTGACTGTCCTCGCGACTCTATGGGCTCGCACAGTCATTAATCACTTAATCAAAACTGAATCGAAATTGTATTATTTTCAAAAATTTTAATGCACTTATTACTATACAAAACTAATGTCAAAATTTTATTTTCTATGTTGGTGCTCAATAAAATAAAAATGCCTAAAACAAAATACCAAAAAATACAAAAATACCTTTTAAAAATGTGTTTCCATATAATGCTTACTTGTCTTGTGTGGGGTAGAAAGACCTCCTGCGACGCAGGAGCACAGTACGGGTGCCTCCGTTCTTCTCACCACCGATCTGCTTTACGGCCACTGTGGGCTTCTTTGGCTTTTCAGCCTTAGCATTCTTCTTGCCAACGAACTTGTACTTGGCCTGAAATTAAGATATTAATTTCAATACTTATTCACAAAAATGATATGAAAATGAAAAATATTTATTCGGAGCATAAATAAGACAATTAAACAAATAGACATAAAAACGTAGGCATTATGCAACCGAAATGGTCGCCACTCAGCAAAAATTATTGTTATAAGATTATTTACTTTTTATAAGATTATTTTTATTATTAGTATTTATTATGTTATTAGTGTTAATTGTTGATTTGGTATTCAAAGCCAACTAATTAGCATTGTGGACTTTATGGATTTCTAATTCTATACATATAATGTAGGTATATTAATATATATGTATTTTTTTCTAAACAATGGAATCCTGAATATACAATTAATAAAACACCATGTCCCATACCTTGCCTTTTTTATCATTGAATTAATCAAAAACTTTTGTTTAAATAATATAATAATATGTTTATTACAATATTGAACTAGTGCCAATTTAGCCCTTTATTTTATATTTTTACAAATTTCTCATCTAAATTGTTGATAATTAGGAGCTGAACACAACACAAAACTAAATAACTAACATGACACTGAAATTGTCTAAAGCCAACATAAATGGTGCTAATTCTAAATCAGTCAGTGACCTTATATTATAACCGCATTGCTCAGCTCAGCCTCAAATACACTTCGGAAGTACCATTTTAATTGCTTTTTTATTCCTAGTGATGCAAATAAATAGGTCCTTGCTTCTATGGACATCGAAAATATGAACATCCTGATATAATAATAGGTTTTAAGTTTAACTAATCTGAATAGTATACACAAAATAAGGGCAGGTAAGTAAATAAATCAGCTTAAACCACTTGCAGTATAGACATTTGAAACTGTACTAACCTTCTTGTGGAACATCTTGGTCTTGGAGAAGCGGACAACTCCGTTACCCAGGTCATAGTTTCTCGGTTTGCCAATTTTGGCCTTCTTGACCCCGCCAGCAGGGGCTGCAGCGGGCTTGGCCGCCGCCTTGGGCTGTGGTGGAGCCATTTATAATCTGAACAAACGAAACACAAACTCAATAACAAACTTGCCACCTGACAAGATGAGGTTAGGTTAAAAACTTTTACGCAAGTTTGTCAATTTAACTCAAAACATAGATATCAACACAGACAAATATTTGTATGCTAGATTCTCAGCCGTGTACACATAATAAATGCGTGTTTTACTGCAGGAAATCACAAAATATCACATCACTGACTCGAACGTCAAACTAGTTTTTTAGATGATACATGAAAAATCACACAAAAATAGACCACGATATCCGTTGAGCATAAAAAGGAATCATTATTTTATGCTTGCAAATCTCGAAATACTCTAAATCCTACCGTATTACAATGGATTTATTTGAAATCACAACAATTTCAACTCACATTCTAACCGGGATCAAAAGAAAGAATTTTTTGAAGTTTCGCGTAGTTGTCTATGAGTCAAAGTGTTGCCACTTAGAATAATAACACGTTTAGTTCTCTATGGCGAACGCTACACGCAAGATCCATATTGTGATCCGTCAATATATACTGACGGATCACGATAATTATTGACGTGTAGTGTAGTGTATTGACGGAACACAATATTTATCGCAGGATTTCTGGAAATCCAGTGATCCAATGTTAGATCCAAGATCGTGATATTTATCTTGCGTGTAGTGTCGCGCGTCAATATTTATCGTGTCTAGGGTTGCCACCTTTTTTTAGAATGAATAAAGTATTTTTTATTCCTCATACACGGAAAGTAGGTTTGAAGTTGCCTGAGGAGCGGGTGGAAAGTAATACTTTTCTACCAACTACCAACAAAACATACAGTAATTCTAATGTAACAAATAACAAGTTTATCTTAATGCTAAGTGCTGTCTCAATTATAGGTAGTCACGACATGCAATATCAAAATACAATCATATTTATTGAACAGTAACTAATGTGTAGTTGTGACTAACTATTAAAATAATAATAACAACCGATCTCTTCCCATGGCTGTCGTAAAGGGCGACTAACGGACTAAAGACTGCACATACATCCAACAGCATAGAGCGGCGATGGACTCATCAAAATAATACTACCAACCCCTCTCTTCTCGTCGGTGTCGTATAAGACGACTAACGGACTAAATTCTGCACATACATCCAACAGCATAGAGCGGCGATGGGCTCATCAAAATAATACTACCAACCTCTCGCTTCCCTTGGGTATCATAAAAGGCGACTAACGGACTAAATTCTGCACATCAAAATAAAACTACAAGCGACTAACGGGCTAAATTCTGCACATCAAAATAAAACTACCAACCCCTCTCTTCCCTTGTGTGTAGTAAAAGCGACTAACGGGCTAAAGGCTCACCACCTAAGCACATGTGCAAACTGTGCAGTAGTTTCTTGCTGAAGCGTAGACTCTGTGGGCGTGGCCTGTGTTGTCCATAGATTCAAATTATTACTAATTTTACCATTAACTTGAACTAAATATCTCAATAAAGTTGTAGATTTATGTAAAATAAAACTCACTCGTTTTTTTAGCTAATTCATGTTTTTATTTTTAGTTACTTACCATTCGTAATTAAAAGCACAGTGTTTACCTCGGGTGAATGAAAGACTTATTTTCTCCCTCAAACGGCAATAGTTCGTTTTAAATAAGCTACTTTCAGCCCTACAGGGTAACAAACAATGTACTATTTACATTTTGTTAGAATAAATATAAAGTATATAGCATAAAAAAGAGTACTTATTTATTTGTCCTTAAAAACGTTTTTTTTGTTGCTTTTTGCAACATTTGACACATATTTGTCTTTTACGTAAATAGAGCCTTTTAGAGCATTAATTTACTTTTAATTTACTAAAAGATTTTAGTTAGCGTACTTTATTGGTGTCGTAGCGTAGATTATAAAGTACGCCTACATGAAAAAGAGACAATACTCTATTTTAAAGTGCGAGTGGCAACTCTATTTCAAAGTGCGTCTGCCTCTTGCAAAGTACGTAATTTTGACGCGATCCGTATTGATGGTGTAGGGTGTGCTGTGATCCAGCCCAAGATCCATCAATAAATATCACGATATTTATCACAATATTTATTGACGTGTAGCGTTCGCCTATGTAAAATCCATAAAATTATGTGCATGTTGTAATGAGATTGCATTATTCTGATTAATACTTTTCAAATGCTAAATTCGAAAATAGTAAAAATAAAATAGTTACCGTAAAGTGGGGCTATTCAGGCCAAATTTTGGATAAAAAGATTAATAGTAAGTTTGATAATACCGTGTTTTATTCAAACTTCAAATTTCCGATAAAATAGCTTTGCAAAAAGTAATGGCTACTTAAAAAAATTATATAAAGTCCTGTGTCCCAAATAAATAGCCCCCTGGCTGGGGCTTTGTGGGGACAACTATACGTTTTTAACATTTATGCCTAATTTAAGGCTTAATCCCACATAGACTCGTTCTTGTGGATGTGTTATTCGGGACATCTATTAGTACTATAAACTGATCAAAAAATCTTGAAAGGCTCAGATATTATTTTTGGAGTAATTTCAGAAAAAACTTATTAATATTGTAATTTCTTTATTAATTGACTTCAAAATGTGTTCTTTTGGACCATATTGCAATACAGTAAAAGCTCTTTATTCGCGTGTTATATGTTCCAAAAATATGCCGCTTTAGTGGTGTCAGTGGTGGTTAAAATAAATAAGTCCCAACTTACAGTTTTAGGTGTATAATGTCCACACTACCAACACAGTACAAAAGTCACAAAATATAACGAAGGAGAATAGGATTTCACAAAGCACAAGCACAGATAATAGTTCACAGTTCGGAAGATGAAAGTTAGAAGGAACACAAATAAAATAGCAAGCATAGCACATAAAACATATAAGCGAATTAAGCGGCGAGGAGAAAGCGAGGTCGGAGCGTCAAGAAAAGCAGCGTGCGCAACGATGCGCGATTATGAATGATACTAACTGAATCATTCGATTATTACATTCATTCGATTAATTCGAATGACTTTTAAAATGTATTACTAATTACTAATCAGTCAGTAGTGTAGTAGGAATCAACCAATAACGAATTCAGAATTTTGCAACTGACCGAATGGTCATTCATTGATAATGAATGATACTGTAAGTAACTAATTTAGTAAAGACCCGCGGATTATTACAAAACTAAATTCAATGGCTCATGCGACGCTATTTTAAAAAAATTATTTCATTTTACCTACAGAGCAGTTACTGTTGCTGGGGTGGTGTAAAAGCAAGTACTTAACTAACTTCTTTTTCTAATTAGGTACTCATTTTGATCCCCTCTCGCTGTATGTAATACACTGGTCGCCATTTTCGATTATAGCAGACCTCTCGTAGTAACCGCTATAAGCCTTATGCTGTGGCGTTAAAGTATATTTTAGCTTTCTTTCTTTCAATATAAATAATCGTTCGATTTTATTACTAATTAGTAATACTTACTTATTCGATTATTGAAATTAGTGTATTACTAATCTGGTATTCGATTTTTAAGATTAGTATTAGTAGTTAATTCGATTAATAAAATTAGTCATAATCGCGCATCGCTAAGCGTGCGCTTCGCGTCGTTAGGGTGTCTCGACCACAGGTCTCGACTGGCCTACGTGCGCAGGCGGCGCCCGGTCGTCTGCGCTGAGTAAATACTTCGTACATAGCGAAACAAAGGACGTTATATGCGCGCGCGGTGATGCGCGTTTCCAACGCACGATTTCGTGGTTTTGCTAAACGTATTGAAACGACGAGCTGATATGAATACAGAATAATATTGTTTAAATTATAATTAGATATTTTAGTACTGTTTTATTATGTTAATATTATTATTGTTATTTTAGTGTAAATATTAAATATATGTGTGTGAATATTATTATTGTTACGAGTTAATATTAATTGTATGTTTGTAAATATTATATGTGTGTGTGTGTAGACGAAAATAAAATTTAAGGGAGTCACCTACACAACCCCCCTCCAGCGACTTTCACGAGCGATAAAAATCGGGAAATCTCACCTGACGCCCAGAGCGGGTTACTCGCTCTCGATAAGTGTCTGAAACGGGTTCATCGCATTGACTGGAAAGAATATAAGCCGGTTTTATCCTATCTATTGACACCGTTACTTCTTTACCTTTGTACAGTAGCTTAAATATTTTATCCCCTCTGCCTAGAACTTTGTAGGGACCGGAATATGCGGGAGTAAGGGAACCACGTGATGCGTCTTCACGTAGGAAGACGTGATCACTAGTGGCCAATTCCTTGTAAATAATAATTTTCGCATTACCGTGGCGCGAAGCGGGTACGGGTCGCAACTTTTCTACAACATTGCGTAGCGGTGCAGAAAACTCTGACACATCTGTTGTACCAGGTACGGAAGTTTCGAAAAACTCGCCGGAAAGACGTAAGGTTTCCCCGTAGACCAATTCGGCAGACGACGATTGCAGGTCTTCTTTAAAAGTGTTTCTCACGCCAAGTAGGACCCACGGCAATGACTCAGTCCACCTATCGTTCGCGTGGCACACTATAGCGGCTTTTAACTGCCTATGGAACCGCTCCACCAGGCCGTTACATGCCGGGTGGTAGGCAGTTGTTCGCTTGTGCTCGAACCCTGTCATTTTAGCAAGACTTTGAAACAAAGCCGACTCGAATTGACGGCCTCTGTCCGTCATAATGTCCGTTGGACAACCGAATCTAGCAAACCATGACGACAGCAACGCCTTAGCCACGGTTTCAGCTGTAATGTCCTCTATCGGTACTGCTTCTGGCCACCGCGTAAAACGATCAATGGCAGTCAAACAGTACCGATAACCCTGTGACATAGGAAGCGGTCCGACAAGATCGATATGAATTTCTTTAAATCTTGCCCGCGGTAGATGATAGGTGCCAAGTGGGGCCGTGACATGCCGGTTCACTTTGGCACGTTGGCACATAATGCAAGCTCGCGCCCAATCTCGGCAGTCTTTCCTAACGCCTGGCCATACGAACCGATCCGCCACTAATTTAGCGGAGGCGTTGGCACCGGGATGGCTAAGCGAATGTAAGCTGTCAAGGACCTGCCTACGATAAAACTTTGAGACGAAAGGCCTGGGGGTCGATGTGCTGACGTCGCAGTACAAATAATCACGACTTCCAGGTACTTCTCGCTTTTCAAGACGTAAGGATGAGCCTTCGTCTAATAACTTAGCCACTCTTGGTCAGAAACTTGTGCCTGTGCTAATGATTCGAGATTGACTGGACTACTCAACTCTTCAATGCGCGACAGAGTGTCAGCTACGATGTTGTCCTTGCCTGATATATGGCGTATATCGGTAGTGAACTGTGCTATGTAGTCCAAATGCCTGTACTGCCTAGGCGAACAGTTGGCTTTCCGTTTATGGAAGGCAAAACTGATTGGCTTATGATCAGTGTACACTATGAAATGTCTAGCCTCGAGCATATGCCTAAAATATTTAATGGCCTCATATATGGCTAACAACTCACGGTCGTATGGCGAATATTTTTCTTGCGAAGGACTAAGCTTGCGCGAGAAGAAGGCTAAAGGCTCCCATACGTCATCCTTCAGCTGTTGTAATACAGCACCAATCGCCTTGTCGGACACATCGGTTACCACCGCAAGCTTTGCGGTGCAATCTGGGTGAACCAGCAGTGCTGCTTGGGCCAAGCTTTCTTTGCAGGCGTTGAAAGCCTCCAACGTGTCGTCAGCCAAGTTGATAGGGTGCGATCCCTTGACATTGCCAGTCAGCAAAGCATGCAATGGGGCTTGCACTTGAGCTGCTTTAGGAAGGAATCTCCTGTAAAAATTTAACATACCCAAGAATCGTCTGAGTTGCTGTACATTGGTGGGTGGAGGGAACTGCCGGCGTAGGTGACTCCCTTAAAATTTAAGGGAGTCACCTACACCGCGAATACAGAAACCGTGAATACGGAATGGTAATTTATATGGGATTATATGGGATACGTTCCTAGGTGACAAAATGTTGCTTTCATTCTGTTTGTTTACATTCTCAAAAACACCGATCGCGGCAAAGGCGGCTATATCATTTAATAACATACTTTAGGCAAAGTTGTAATATGATCTATTTTACTTTTTTTATTAGTCCATTTGACGGCATTTACAAAGAATATTGGGTAGTGTCGGTAGCGGGGTGCGGCATCCTTTGACAAGAGGCGGCAGTGCTAAGGCGGCGCGATCAATTATGGCTGATTTACACGTGTTAAGTAGTTTAGTAGTTAACTAAATTTTAAGTGACTTAAATTTAAGTAGGTGTCCATACGTATTTAAGTAGTTAAGCTCTTTAGTTCACTCAAGATGGACGATCAACAACGATATGAAGTCGTAAATTCTGTGCTTAAATAATGCCTTCGTGTGGTCAGCATATTTAGGCAGTGTCGAGTAAAATATTAAAGTGAATATTTTTTTGCATAAAGTAGATGATAATAAAAAAGGACCTTTTAATGGTAAATTAACCAAACAAAAAACCCTTCAGACTCAATAAAGCTGTGGGACTTTATTGAGATCTCACACGGACTTCTTGAGAGAATTTGAAAAGTGATGTTGCACTGTTTTGTTTTATTTGCCAACACTCATGCACGTACTCGTAAATAATCCACCATTATTTCATATTAATATTCGACAAAACATAAATTAAAGAAAATTAAACAAAACTGAATATTTTAATAATCAAAGGAAAGTCTTTTTAATCGTTGTAATGTCTAGAATATTGATGTCTTCTTTGTTTGGTTTGTTTCTTTTTTTTTTGACTCTGTCCCGAATAACCTTCTAAAGCCGCAGTTCCACATTTGTGCGAGTCGCGAGTCAAATAGTGAAGCGAGGTCCGTGCGCGATTGTGTGAACGCACGCTCGTCACTCGTCTCGCGACTCGTCTCGCCGCTCGTGACGCTCGCGTTCGGAGCGGTTTTTTGGACGCGAGTCAAAGGGCACGAATGACGAAGCGAACTTAGTGTTTACACATTCGCTCTCTCGCTCATTGTATTTTTATTGTCGATTAAGCAACATATACTGTAAATTAAAAATGGATTAAAGTAACGACAGAGTTCTAACGTTTTTGGAACTTTACCAATCTCAACCAGTTGTTTGGTTTCCAAAACATGATCGACACAAAAAAAAGCAAAAAATTATTTAATAATAATCATTGACACGTAGACGTCGTTTATTCTTGCAAGATGAAGTAGAAAAGAATACACGCGAATGTGTAAACAGTCACTCGTCTCTGTTTAAGGAAGGCGAATGTTTCGTTGAACATATCGTCCAATGGCGAAGCGAGTAGCGAGCACGCATGTGGAACTGTAGTATAAGGGTGTCCCAACCCACTAAATTAATTGCTCCTGGATTTAAGAAAAACACTAAAATTGAAAAGAATTTATGCTTAAATTGTAGTACAAAACAATAAAAAATGCGTCATAAAATAAGAGTTTCACGAAATAGCTACCTTATCACAATTTAATATTACTATAGAAATTTTACCAACCTTTATTTAGATATTTTCTCACGTTAAATTTCGTCGACATTTATTGTAGTGAAGGATAGACACAAATGTCAATTTACAGTTTTTTTATTATAGGTTAGCTAACATAACTATTAAACTGTTGCCTTATCTTATGAAAATGTTGCCCAATTTGCGGTAAGTAGATTTACATAAAAAAAATATTTTTGTGCACCGTTCGGCCCGAATAAACCGTCAATTCCTAAATACGGCCCCACTTTACGGTATAGTATTTGTTCAATTTTGTAAGTAAAGAAATATTAGTAACATATGAAATACAATTAAGTAACATCTCCGTACACCAAGAGTAAGTACCTACATAGTTTACATTATTGTCAAAAGATGGCTCCGCTTCCATTCTTTCTAAATCACGCATGCAAAGTTTTAATTCAATTGCATAAATAGTAGACGTCAATCTTTGTATCGTCCTCAGAACAATAACTTATTGTTCTGAGGTATCGTCAGGGCTAGATAAAGTGTGTTCTGAGGTCCTATTGAACCTCATTATAGTAAATAGGTACTTAAAAGCACAGACATTAAAAGTAATATTTGTTTGTCATTTGCTGGGGATGGGTTTTGTCACAGATAGTATTAAGGCCCCAGTACACAGTGGCGTATGATGGCCCACTGCCGGCCATTGCCATTGTGTAGACGGGGTAATGGTGTACAGTGGCGGGCAATTTGACGATAGTGGCGCGCAATTTACCCCGTCTACACAATGGCGATGGCCGGCAGTGAGCCATCATACGCCACTGTGTACTGGGGCCTTTAAAAAGTCGGTTCAAATTATTATTGGTATTCACATGACAGTATAAATTCTGTATAAATAATGTTTTTTTGTGTGTAATGTTATGTACCTACCTATGTATTATTAAATGTAAAAAAACGGGTCGGGCGCGGATTCCCTAAATCGTAATTCGTCTGAGTAGCTAAATTACCAGTTCCAGTTTCTCATTTCGTACTCATCGTAAATCGTCTTAGTTGCAAAATGTCTAAATTACCAGTTTCTCAGTTCGTACACATTGCAAAATGTCTAAATTACTAGTTTCTCACTTCGTACACATCGCAAATTCAACATCGCATCGTAAATTTTAAAATAAGTATGGATCGGCTCGGGTCGGGCGTGGATTAACCAAAACCTCAGAACAATAACTAAAGCTAACTAAAGCTTATTGTTCTGAGACTAAAACCTAATTTTCTGAATTATATTTGGCTCATATTTCGACTTTTTCCAGTAAAATTATGAAACCTAGTTATACAAGCTTTTATTTCAATGCGCTAAAATGAAAAAAAAACTTTTACTATCAACTTAAACGTCGTTACACAATTTATATGATTTAAAAGGTTGTCGCGAGATTATGTAAGTACTCGTATTTAACTATACTTAGATTGAAAATTTTAATCAATCATTTTATCAAATCAAATATTTTATGAATTTTCCTGCTGCAGTAACGCTGTTCCAGCAGGAAAATTCTAAACGAATGATCGGAGAGAGAAAAATTGTGCATGGGCAGAGAGCTTACATTAGTGCAAAAATGTGCGCCGAAAATAAAATGATTGATTAAAATTTTCAATCTAAGTATAGTTAAATACGAGTACTTACATAATCTCGCGACAACCTTACTTCAACTTGCAAGAATGAACGACGTCTACGTGTCAATGATTATTATTAAATAATTTTTTGCTTTTTTTGTGTTGATCATGTTTTGGAAACCAAACAACTGGTTGAGATTGGTAAAGTTCCAAAAACGTTAGAACTCTGTCGTTACTTTAATCCATTTTTAATTTACAGTATATGTTGCTTAATCGACAATAAAAATACAATGAGCGAGAGAGCGAATGTGTAAACACTAAGTTCGCTTCGTCATTCGTGCCCTTTGACTCGCGTCCAACTCGCGTTCTGCTGGAACAGCGTTACTGCAGCAGGAATCGTTTTTTTCGTTTTTCCTCAAAAGGACAACACGCACAATTTTTTTATGCGGCGCACATTAACAGCAGATTACGCACTAATTATTCATTCCACTCATGTTATAAGTGTGTCCTAGGGTGTTCCCTAGGAGCTACTTTCCTGCTGGGGTAACGCACACTTATAAATCGTAGTTTTTTATTTTATATAATTACGTAATTGAGACTTAAAACTGTTTAAAGAGTCTAAATTTTTGATATGAGAATGTAACTTATTATAAAATTGTGCCCTCTCAAAGGTAATACTGGTTTTCCCTAGCTTAGTGCGTATTTTTGATAACACGAGCAAATTTGGCCGACGTAAACTGCGTTTGGAAACATGTGATGTTTTGATGAAGGACACGTTTGTTTGAATATTTCTAGTTATAATCATTTTGATAAGAAGGCAAATACTGTATAATAATATATAAAGTTGTCGGATGTTCTTTAATTTTGTCTCCTTAAAAAAAAGGGTCGGTGTTAAATATGGGTAGCCGAAGAGAATTTTTATCACTTTATTTTGGGCTCTTTGTAGTTCTTGTAGTCTTCTGGTTTTAGCAGTACTGCCCCATATTTCTATAAGGTATAGTAAGTGTGACTTTAGCAGTGAGTTGTAGATGTTAAAGCGTAGTTTTCTAGGTATACATTGATTTACCTTATGGATGACAATTTGTTTTTAATGTATTCTGTTGCTTATTCCATGATAAAAAATTGTCTAGTCTCAACCCAAGGTATTTTTTGCAGGTTTTCTGTCCAAGTGTGGTGCCATTTATTGTTAAAGGGTCGTGACGTGAAGGGGAATTATTTTATTTTTGGACTTAAAGACAATGTAACATGTCTTAGAAATATTAATCGTTAACATTGATAAATGTTTTGGTAGAGTCTGGCCGATGAAAGCTGAACTTGGAAAAACGCGGCAATTTCAAAAAAACATGACAATGTAACACAGGGTCACTCACACAGCTGCAATTTTCAAATAAATTTCTACGACATGACACCTCAGATAGATACACATAGAAACTAAGTGTTGCCAATCAAATAACTACGAGGTTCAGCTTTCGATGGCCAGACTCTAGGTAGGTACCTAGGTATTTTACAAAATATTATATTTTATAAATTATTTACAACACAGCAAGAAAGCAACCCAATGAAACCAGTGTAGAACTTATAGTATAGAGATACTCTAGGCCAGGGTGTAAAAGGTCATTTTACTCAGCATCCTAACAACAATAATGCGAACGAGTTGGCTGCATGAGCTCGATCCTCATGCCTTCGCTAAACAGGAAAGAGAACTAAAAATCAACATATCAAGGTCAGTGAGACTTCTTGGCGGAAAAGTGAAGCGTCATGTGTGCAGTTTTGTTTTATTTTCTAAAATTTGTGTTTTTTCGAACATTAATTTGAAATAATAGTGGATTATTAACCGTTAAGTGTTTGTGAACGTGCATGGGTGTTGGCAAATGAAACAAAACAGTGCAACATCACTTTTCAAATTCTCATAAGAAGTTCGTGTGAGATCTTAGTAAAGTCCCACATCTTTACTGAGGACTCAATGGGATTGGGGAACATCATTTATGATTCATAATCTTAATCACCCAGGGAAAAAAAATAAAAAAATTAATGACTAGGCAGTATGGTCTCTGACCTTAGTCTGTTTCTTCATAGAACTAAACAAAAAAAAAGGTCACTGGCAACTAGAGATGGGATTTTACCGGGTAAATTCCCGGTAAATATCCAAAATGGGTAAAAACGCGGGTAAATACCCATGTCATGGGTAAAATCATGATATGGCAAATATCTTAAACATTTTATGTATTTTTTACCTAAATCGTGTAATGTAGTCAATAAAATAATCTTCAGTTATTTTAAACAGTGTTTATCGATACTTTATTTTATTTTATAGTATTTATATGACGTGTCATCATCATGAGTTAGTTTGTACTTTATTCTGTTGACTCTTGTGTAATAGTGTTAGTCTAAAGCCGAGCGTTTCAAATTCAAAGAGTATGGTATTGAGTGAGTGAGACATAGAATTGAAACGGTAAATTAAGCAAACTCGCGTCCATGCTAACGGCTAGCTCGCTCGTGAACCATGTTACTAATTATTGTTCTTTTATGCACATGTTTTTGTCATAACGTAGAAAACGTTTTGTTGATTTTTATATAAATAATTGCGTTGGCTTTTGAATCAAGTCGCCTGAATTTGAAGAAACTAACACTGTGGGGGGGGGGGGGGGTCTAAGTGGTTGTTAAATAAAGGTTTATTATTAACATTTTAGCTGCCGCAGTTGCAGTTTTTAGGTTATAATAGTACCATCACATTCTATTAATTCTTACAGTCGGCCAACGGGCACGTCTAGAGAGTTCAATCGTGAGGGGTGTCCGGGGCGGGCGGGGCGCGGCGCAACTGGGGCTGTCCATACACTCCACTGGGGACACAGTACGCGTCACTCAGGAGTGGCGTATTGTATTAAAACGTGTGTAGTAAATTTTTTTTAAATGAGAATTGAAATGTAATATTTAATGCATATCATGCGTTGCGATGCGTAAAGTCTTTTTCAATGTTTTTAATATGAATAAACGCCGTTTTAGAATTCGCTAATATTTAGGCAAGATTTAATTAGCTATTAAAATCGAGATCAAAATGAGGAAAGCAAGTTTTTGATATAAAATCAATATGGATATTATTTTTATGGTTTTCGGGGGTGCCGATTTCGAATACAAAATTACGAGATCCAAGATGGCGGACGTGACTTTTTTATGTTAAATCATTATGGGTATCATTTCCATGTTTATCAGCGGTGCTGATTTCGAATACATCATCTATTTCGAGATCCAAGATGGCGGACGTGACTTTTTTTAAATAAAATCAATATGGGTATCATCTCCATGTTTATCAGAGGTCCAATTACGAATACAACATCTATTTTGAGATCCAAGATGGCGGACGTAACTTTTTTATGTAAAATCAATATGGGTATCATTTCCATGTTTTTCAGCGGTGCCGATGTCGAATACATCGAGATCCATGATGGCGGACGCGACTTTTTCTGTCCCCCATTTCAGCCCTCCCCTCCTCCCCCGCGCAGGTCGTCAGTGTTTTGGGTGTCAGGTATGTTTTTTCAATCTGGAGCAATAAGCTTTTTTCCCGTTTTTTTAAACCCCAAGAAAGTAGAAATAAAACCATTTTTTCATTCCATCTATTCGAAAAGGACGACTTAGTCCGCCTTTAAGTGCACCCAAAGGTGGTGTTTTCTATAAGAAACTTTTAGCGGGCAGTAATGAGTTTTTAATCCTCTTTATAAGTGCGCCGCACTTTTTGTACTATTATTTTGATGATCCTATCGCCGCTCTATGCTGTTGGTTGTATGTGCAGTCTTTAGTCCGTTAGTCGCCTTTTACGACACCCAAAGGAAGAAAGGGGTTGGTAGTATTACCGCCCAACGGAGAATCGTTTTTGTGAAGGGTACTGTCATGTGTAGTTGTGACAGGTACTGTCATGTGTAGTTATGACTTATTATTAAAATAATACTAACAACCCATCTCTTTCTTTGGGTGTCGTAAAAGGCGACTAACGAACTTAAGACTGCACATACATCCTACAGCATAGAGCGGCGGTGGGCTCATCAAAATAATACTACCAACCCCTCTCTTCCCTTGGGTGTCATAAAAGGCGACTAACGGACTAAAGACTGCACATACATCCAATGCATAGATCGGCGATGGGCTCATCAAAATATTTTTTTCTCATAGTGGGTGATGAAAAGTAGTGTGTATTACTCGGGCGCAAATTATATTTTTGGCTCGGGCGACGTACTTTGAATCCCTCGCTACGTTCAGGATTCTACTAAAGAATCCCTCTCTACGCTCCGGATTCTACTCTAGAATCCCTCACGTCACTCTGGATTAAAAAAAGCGCCCTCGCCGTCGCCCGCCGCGTGGGAGGAGCTCAGGGGCGAAGGTCCTTGCCATGACAAAATCTAAAGAGTTACTTAGGTTAGGTTAGGTTAGTATGTTGACCAAAAACGCGCGGCCCAACCGAGCGAAGCGAGCGTACCGCTGGAGCGGCCGGCGAAACGCCAGAAATGACGTTTTTGTACGTGCGACGTTTCTTATATACTCTCTCCCCTTTCGCCACCTAAATGGGGGGTCGCCCTTCCCCACTCCCCCAAATGTTGGTTACACGGTTGCACAGTTTTACCAAATCCTCAATTGTTACATAACCTCAAAATACAAAAAATAACATAACTTAATTATACTACTTGTCTGCAGCAGGGGGGGGGGGAGTAATGGGGGAGTACTTCTCACCCTACCCCCTACTACCCATCCCTCTCCTCAATTCAGGCGACTCGATTCAAAAGTTTTACCAAATAATTATATTTTTATTCTTACTAGTTTAGTCAACAATCAAGATAATCAAGATAATATTCATTATTTGTACCAAAACATACAATTAACCCGCCGGTGCGCGCGCAACTTTTTGTGACACGAACAGTCGCGCGTGGGTCGAAAAGACCTGTACTTTCAAGATATTTTTTACTATGTAATTAAGCAATTATTGTTTTTTTTTTTAAATCAAATAAAAAGAATGTAATAATACCACAGACATATAATAGAAGCAGACCAAACATTATTTCACAACTACATAGATGAGAATAAAACATTATTTCTACTTCTTTCTCTCCAACCACAAATTAATGAGACTATCTCGTTTCTTTTTAATGTCGCAACACTTCCACACACATAGACAAACTGGACCGTGAGGCAAAACGCCATCTTGACAAGCTACAAATAAGCTACACAAATGTCTTCCTAGACTTGTCAACAAAGGACGTACAGGAGATTATTTTCGCATATTTTTTGTGATCTAATAAAGTTTATGAGCCAAAAGTACTAAAATAAAATGGTGAAGTATAGTACGCCCTTGTGCGGCAACTCCTCATATAGAAAAACACCTGAAATTACGTTCCATTGGTAAGTTTTGTTGTGCCATCTAATCTCATAATGTTTTTTTTAGTCATTGTGTGATTATTAATAATCTTTCGGCATTCTAGAAGTGGTGAATAATTGTCATAAGTGCAAATCTCGTAAAATCTTAACGTAAAGTAGTTTCTGAAAGATTCTTGTGGTAACAATAATCAATTTTAGAGTAACTTTGATCTCGTTTGACGTTTCATATACTTGTACAATTTTACGGGGCCGTATTTAGACTCCAGTTTTGTTTAATAGGTATATTTTTGAAGATTGATTAGATTTAAGTATGCAATATATTTTTTCATTAGGGATAAATTAAATATGAATAAATTATTTTTATAATATTGTTAACTTAAACCCTATCCTATCCCTTTAACCCTATGGTAGTCGTAGGGATGTATTCTTGTATGAAAATGTGCATAAAATAATAACTTTTTACATTTGTTTTTCAGAATTCATCTAAATCTTTACTAAAAAGTCCGGTAAGAAGCAATGCTAGTGGAGATCATGTTTTGAGAAATTTGCAAAATTTACAGCCGAGTATCTCAAGTGCTGTATTAACTACATTAAGTAAGTTATCGTAAGTATTATATTGTTGTACAGTATTCTAGGGTATAACATGAAGAAGATGGGTCTGAGCAGTCTCTCAATCTCAACTCTTTTACTTTGAAATATACAGAAAATGATAAATTTATTTGTTTTCAGAAACCTTCATCATTACTTCCTGAACAGACTCAGTAAAAAGTATCCCGGATATAATTTTTTCGGGTCTTGCAAAATATACAGTATCCCGCAGTCAGAGTCGCTGACTACTCGACCACCCGGCGGTCTTATCACTAGTTTTAAAAATTGAGACATTATTTATTGTAATTTTTATTTTAATTAAAAAAATACCAGCAGAGTACCTATATATGTATGTTGTTTTTAATTACTTATTTCATTTTTTTTTATTTTACCTAACGATTCTACTACGAATTTTTTATGCATTTTATTAAGAAATTTATTACATCTCAAATGTGATTTTTGCGTAAAATGCGCATTTTTGCATTTTGTAGTAACGTATCGAAATAGGATAATAAAATCATGCTTAATATTACAAATTTCTACTCTGCGAGAATAAGCTGAGTTCGGACGGCCGGCGCATCGTATTTTGTAGTAATTTTGCAGTTATATTTATCGTTTTTATCGAAATTGGATAATAAATTCATTATACAATCTTTATTTCTCAAGAAGTAACAATCTGGTATAAATTTTGCTCAATAATATCGTAGATAGGAGAAATTCACAGTTAACTTAAACCGATTTTCGAAGTTTTTTGGTTTCGAATAAGATTTTTTATCCACATAAAATCAATGATATCTATAAATTCCGAGGCCGCTACGCACTATATGACTATATAATAGATAACATGAATTTATTTTTCATTTCTTTAGAACAGTATTTCAATCTAGGAGTTCAAAAAAATGCCTTCGCGCATTTTATGAAAACCTTCATCAATTTTGGGTTTCATAAAAAAGCTAAGCAAAATTTACATAAAGCGAGACCGCTATGCTATGAACTAGGCCAATAGCTATTCTACATTATTCAATAATTCAAAACTGGTGATGTATTTTTTTTCTTGGATCAAGAACACCAAAATTGGCCATCTTACGCAAAAATCACAGTCGAGATGTAATAGGCCTATTAAGTTAATGAGGTGGCGTCGCAGCCAGATACAGATACAGACATAGCCTGCCTGTCACTCAATGATAGATAACTTAGCATTCTACTGGTGATTTTTTCTAAAAATGAGTATCTTCAAATGTCTATAAAATATAAAATTATCCTCTTTACGTAGGTATAACATTATTATAGATGTAGGTACTTGAGGTCCCTTGCGTGCCTGAGTTCAGCCCCTTTTATTGTAAATGTGTGCATGAAATTTGTCTGTAGGCGTAATGGGCACGCTTTTTTGTTGTAATGTTTGGTCTGCTTCTATTATATGTCTGTGAATAATACAATGCCGAGATATCGAATCTTTATTCCTTATATTAATAATTTCAACACTTTAATCAAAAATTACAATTTCCGAAAATACTTACTTTTTAACATGTACTAACAATTATCATAGTGAAACTTTTTTTTTACCATAGTAATTACTAACAAAACTTTCTTTTTTATAGAAAGTAATCAACATTACTCTAAATAGAGCAATAAAATTAAAGGTTTTATTAAGCAATATTTTTTTTAATTAGTCTTCAAAGTTACCGTAAAAATCGAGATCAACAAATTCTTATTTCTTATATTATAATCAGTCATATAATCAGTTATGACGGTATAATATTAGGTAGTACTTCGTTTTTGATCACAATAAGTACATAGAAATTAAGTGTGGTCTCTACAAATAAAATTGTGACAATATTTGCTTTAGGTTTTAGACTTTTAGTCCTTTCTAGGAGGGAAGATCGAACATCGCCCGCGAACACCACTAGGCCCTGGGACTGCAGAGTTCCTTTATGAAAATACGTCTTGCAATAGTATCTTTTTGTAAACGAGTCATGTCTGCATTATAAATTATATACGCATTTATCGCCCCCACATTCAAGAGCCCAATAAATATGGTTAGTGGCCATCTCTTGCTTACTCTTGAGACAGAGTATGAACCACATATCTCATCAACGACGTTCACTCCACATTTATGAAGATTGTAATCACATTGCAAAAATATTGACGGATGTAACTCTGAGGTACATCGGTGAGATCGGGTCTTCTGTGTAATAAAGCGTCAGGTATATTTCTCCACCAGCGGGAACAGCTCCAGGAACATCATCTTCACCACTTGGCAAGAATCCGAGTCGTATTCACAGAATTCCAAATTATCCTCTATTTCAGATGAAATTTCTCATTCTGAATCATCATCTTCAAAAACTTCTGCTTCCTTGGTCATCTAAACGATTTCGCGACATCTTCAAACAAAAATAAAACAAATAATAATATTATGATAATAAATAAAATACTTACACAAGACGTCGCGCGTGGGTCGAAACGACCCATACTCACTTTAGAAGTCCATACACTCCGAGCACCGAGCACAAACTGGCCTAGGTGGGGCGTGCGGGCAGCCTTTACACTAACTTGAAGGTACTGGGCGCGACCATTTGAAGTAACTAATATTTTAAAAGTTATCGAACAAAAATCGAGGTACTGGGTCTTTTCGACCCACGCGCGCCCACCCGCGGGTTAAACATTAATGAATAGAAAGAAAGACGAAAAGAAAAAATACTACTAAACCACAACATGCTTATTGTTTTTACCCATGTTTTGGGTATTTACCCGGTAAATACCCTGGTAAATACCGGGTAAATACCCACCGCCCATCTCTACTGACAACTGAACCTCAGAACAATAACAAGCAGTGTTTTTTCGAACATTAATGTGAAATAATAGTGGATTATTAACCGTTAAGTGTTTGTGAACGTGCATGAGTGTTGGCAAAAAACAGTGCAACACCACTTTTCAATTTCTCTTAAGAAGTCCGCGTGAGATCTTAGTATAGCCCCACATCTTTACTGAGGACTCAAGGGGTTTGGGGGAAATATCATTTATCATTCATCATCTTAATCACCACTCATTATCATCTAAAGAAAAAAAAAAAAACTAATGACTAGGCAGTATGGTCTCTGATCTTAGCCTGTTCCTTCACGGAACAAATATATATAAAAAAAAATGATGTGACTGACTGACAGCTGACGGCAACGGCAGTCAGTGTCGAAAAATGGCTTCTTTGAGGAGCCCGTCTTCGCCGTCTGACGGTTATAAAAGGTTCAGTGATGATTTTGCGAACACCAGCATCAACAATTACGGCTCAAATGTCACAAGTAAACAAGAAGCTATGATTATCCTTGCACTGTAGCCGCAAATTTAATGTACGCTTTTGTTGTAAATTAACAATACATTTTGTAATCCATTTATCATTTTTTGTTTTAATTTATCACCTGCAAAGTTTAATTTTAACCCCAGACCATTAGTCTGAGATTTTAACATCAATAACTTGCCTCCTTTTAAGACAATTCAATGTAGAAATGAGTCATAACTTGAGTCATAGGCGGGCGAGCGCCGACTTGCCCATAATAAAATATAAACAAATAGCTAACTGATCAACCCCAATTTTTTCAGAATCCGTGTATACCTACTTACGATCGTAAAATTCGCATTTTTACGACGGTTGACCATTTAATCTTTGCGCTTTTTGCATGTGCTAGAGTAGATTGCATGGCCGATTAACTGCACTAATCTAATATTAAGTTATTTACTTCGGTGTTTGGTGTTCGTGTATCTACCAATAGTTTATGCAGAACAAACTGTAGTAACCTACTACAGACTTTCGTACAATTTTACCAACCTTGCTTCTAATGATCTGACCAATAATTCTATTTAAACTGTTCGTTATCAGTAATAGGCTTGACCTTATGATGAGGCCTATCTATTGCAGTTAAAGATATACAAAAAAGCTATCTATCTTGCCTGCCAAACCTTATATAAAAAGAATAGCTGTAGGTATTTCTAATTAATAATAATATCATTGATATTGAACTACACATCAAAATATTTTTTAATGTTATGTTCCTACCGCATCAAGAAATATAATGTTGTTAGGGGTTTCAAGCAGCTACATAAAAAATGTGTCCACTGCTATGTCTTCATTATTTGTGCAATATTTTCATGACCCAAATTTTATCGTTTGTAAGTACCTAAGTATGTCTTTCTCATCGTGTTTTTATTTGTGACACTTTTATATATTACATTTAATTAATTAATTCTTCTGTACTTTGAAAGTTTTATTAAATTACGAGTAATTGATTTGGTTTACTCATAGTGTGGTAGTGGCAATGTAGAAACCATGAAACTATGGATGTAATTGAAAAAGTGTATGGACTCATAGTAATATTATGAAACTATAGAACTACAACACATACTTACCTATCTAATTAGATATATATATTAGGTACTCAGATCATTTATTTATTGTATTTTAATTTGGTATTTAGTTTTCATGCAGCCTTTAAATATATGTAAAGGTATCATTAAAATGAATGAATGACTTGGATACCTATCTATGTTTACATTTTATCTATATCAATACTATGAATGACAGCTCCTATCAGTCAGAAATGGTGAACATTTTACTGAAAACTAAATAAATCAACTGGTGATAAAGTGCTGCCACTAGGTAGTATTTTGGTAAGACATAATATAATATTTAATAATGTTTATGTTCTTTATTTATTTAATATATTATTTAATTAATTAAGTACTATTTTATTGCCCTTATTTCATAATTTACTACCTATCTTGAAATTCATTATTTTAGGTACTTATACTAAAAGCACTTATTCAAACAATAGTACCTACCTAGTGTCAACTATTTTACTATGTCTATGACTATATGAAAAACATACACTGTGTGTGTATGTTTTTATTATGTATTTAAAAAGCGTCTTTCGAACTTTCAAAAAATGTCAAAATAATTTTTGTTTCTACATAAATACAAAATGTTGTCATCTCCTGGCTCACTTAATCTGCCTACAGAAACCTTTCATGTGACTCCACCCAGTAATGGTAACTATGTGAAAGTTGATCTTGCGTTTGTTTTACATTAGTTGCATAGAAATAGTTTTAACCATTAGTCATTTAGTAAATCGTAAGTGTAGTTAAGTGGCGATATGTCGGGAGTAATAGCGGCTACTGATAAAATGTATTATTCTATCAAAGAACAATGGTACAAGCTGAAATCATGTGAGTGTACAGTGTATAGACGTGATTATTCATCCATCAGTGTTGTGGGTATGGTATTTTTGAGATAAACAACGTAACCATTCTTTGGTAGAGGAAAATAAAAAGTATTTGAAACCTTAAACCTTAAAAGAAAATACTTATTTTTTAATTTTAAGCATCAAAAAATCTTTTAAAAAAATTTACAAGTTTGAGTCGAGCGTTTTGTGCGATAGACACAATAAAATAATGTATATATGCACATACTTATGTAAGTAATTATCCCTTACAATAAATAAAGAATAAAGTAAGTAAGTATATACTTAGATGAAAAATAAAGCCATACTTTATGTATGACGTACGTTGTTTACAACACTATATGTGGGCTTATAAAGCGCAAGTTTGATTCACCGTCACACAATTACATGCAATTCACCTCATTTGTCACCAGGGGGCGCTGATTCAATGCCATGCAAAATAAACAAATGTTCTAGTGGTGAAACCTGCAAGCACTCGGTCAGTGCCTAACTTCAAATCTGAAATAGAATTTCACAGATTTCTGTTTATTTGTTTATTTATTTATTTATTCAACAAACATTGCCAGCCTTACATGACACTACTTAATGACAATACTATATGTAATATACTTACCAATAAACAATAAAAAAACTTATAACAAAGGACAGACCATTCAATTCTGTTGATTTAAATTCAATTCATTAATTGTGTTGATCATTACGAGTAGGAAAATGCATTCACGATTTTGATTCAATTCTTGGAACTGTCAATGTCAAATTGTAATGTGAACATTGAGGTGCAGTCACGAGCAAAAATATGTAAACAATTGTAACTTTTAAGACAAAATATAATAAGAGTCATATTGATGCTCATGACTGTACAATAAAGTGAATTTCTAGTTTCGTAATTTTAATGTTATTTTCGTTAATAGTAAGTAGATAGTACTTATTTCAAATATACTTTAGGACATTAAAACTTTGAAAAATAAATGATTACCTCAGATGGGAATGGAACCCACTTCCTCCGCAACGGGAGTGGTCAACGCAGCCGCCCGGAACCGGATTACGGAGGAGGGTCCGATTGTCAATTCCCACTTTAGGTTATAAGTAATTTTTTTTTCAGTGTTTCATTATCTTGAATCTCTAGAGATTGACAAACAAAGTCAAACACTAGTGTTTCTACAAGGTCATGGATTATAGAAAAAGTTTCACAACATAGTCTGCAGTGATTACTATACGAGTATATTGTTGGTTGTCCTCTATACTAATATTATGAAGAGGAAACATTTGTTTGTTTGTTTGAATTGAATAGGTTTCAAAACTACTGGACCGATTTAGAAAATTCTTTGACCATTAGAAAGCTACATTCTTCCCAAGTGACATAAGCTATATTTTATCCGGATATTCCCACGGGAACAGGTACCACGCGGGTAAAACCACCTTAATCCGCTAGTATTATATAAAAAAATTACAATGATCGGTATGAGTAATATGTATAATAAATGGAGTAAGGGTAACCTTGGTGAACGTATTTCGACCAAAACGAAGACGTTCTCGTGAAAGGTCAGGTCAAGAGTAGGTACCTTAAGCCAACGAGCAAGTAGAACGGTGATGAAGTAAATTCATCAAAAAGGTATAATAGGATCGTAGCAAATGAAAGCCTACCCCTCCTGGAAACTAGCGAGATATAAACCAATGATAGATAACGATCGATATATTATTTACTAGCGGCCCGCCCGCGCCTTCGTCCGCGCTAACTTAGAAAGACCGTTACACTTCAGCCATTAAAAAAAAAATATATCTACAAAATATAAACAAAAACCATCATCAGTTAACGCTCTATCTTTTAGTGAAAACCGCATAAAAATCCATTGCGTGGTTTAGGAGAATAGTGCGGTGCACAGACAGAGGAAAACGGTGACTTTACTTTTTATTATGTAATGATTACTTATACTCTTAAATCTTTTTTTTATACACTAGCACTTGGCCTTCATCTCACCGAAGGTAAATAACAAAAAGGCTTGATAAGGTGGAATAGCGCTTCACCCGGAACCCTCAAGCACTGAGGAGCTGGCTATCTTATCTTTAACTGTCTGGACACAACAATGTTATCAACATTAGTGTTCTAGCGCCAGACTTTAGATAAGATGATGGTGGGTTGCAAGCCAGCAACCACCAAACCAAGGGCACAAAGACGATAATTGCAAATCAACACAGGGCCTTGAGAAGCCACAGAGAATCCAGTCTTCTTATACCAAAGCACAAAACCACTCTCTTTAGAGGGAGCTTTAAGTTTGCCGCAACAAAACTGTGGAACGATCTGCCACCTCCATTACGTGAGCCCATGTCACTAAGTATTTTTAGAAAAAAAGTTCGGAACCACCTTTTACAATCGCAAAAGGCAAACAACTAATTACATGCGGTAAAAGGGACATACACCAACAACATAGACATGTATGCACATTCATACACACATACACATTCAAGCATAGGTACATACACGCTCTTACACACATTTCAAACACTCATACATTCGTACTATATTTAAATACTATACTTGCATACGCACGAACACACAGGCACAGCATAGCGTGATAAAGTGTGTATAACGGGAAAAAAAAAAATTTCTTTTTTTTATTTTTTTATACCGAGGGAAGCCTCGCGAGCGTTATTGCGAACGGGGCCAGCCTGAAAACCAGCGCTAGGCTATACCTAGCCTAGCCTTATGCTGAGTCTGGTACCCTTTGCTCAGACTGATTATTGCGCGCAAAGACATTAAAAATTAGTCTCTCTTTGATTGCATATAATAGCACAAACATGTACAGCAGCAACAAAGCTGGCATACGCAATCTATCTTTGTTTATATTTTTTTTACTTTTTGAGGGGGTGCCGCGCGATCGCAAAAACAGACATAACTCTCTTATTGATCTTCAAAGCAAAATCATATTGATATTTACAATTAGAACAATTCTGCTTTGAAGTTTCAGACGTAGCAATTTAATTAGTGAAATATTTTTTATTCTGCAAGGTGTGCAAAACCATCACGCGCTTGTATTAAAAATTAAAATTTACTTTTTGGAGAAGGGGATGCCCTGCGGAACGTCAATACAAATATTGTCATGTAATAATTATTGTTTCATGCGTAAAATTAAGAGAGTTGTCGAGAAAATATATTTTTTAGGAGTCATTAGATTTTTGTATTGTTTGTTATTGTTAAAAGAATTTGTTTCAAATTTCAAGGCCATGACCTTATGCAAATGATCAGGCTAACATACATATGTTTTAATGTTTTTAACTAATTTAGCGCATAGTGCAGGTGACTTGCAAGTACGTAGGTTTTTTCACAATTTCGTGCGGGACCCCCTTATCGAATAAAATAGTATGTACTTTTTTTTTGTTTACTTACTTGCATTGTTTGTTTTTTATGCTTTAAGGTAATATTTTTTTTGGTTTATCATTTCTTTTTTTATTGTATTTCTTTGCCATTTTTACTATTTTTTTTTGTGTTTTTGATGTAAGTAGTGTCAGTTCTGGCAATAAAGAGTTTTATTATTATGCTCTTTATTTAAATATAATCTTAAGTAAATATTTTTACAATATTTTATAAAAAAAAATATATTTACAATATAAAATATTATAAAAAACTTAACCTAGGTTGCCACCGGCAGCGGGGATAGACCCAAGTTACCGGTGGTTAGGGCTGCAGAGTGAGGAACCTCCTCACAATACGTGCCGTGTCAAGGAGTACTGCCTTCTGTATCTGACCCTTGACCCAACCTTTTAGCGAGAGCCTCTCTAGATGTTGATCGAGGCTCTTAGCTATAAGACCGTGTGCCGAAACGACTATCGGTACAATAATAGTTGAATCCACATCCCACATGGCGGCAACCTCGTGAGCCAAGTCAAAGTACTTACTGAGCTTGTCCTTCTCGGCTTTCACGAGGTTCTCTTTATGAGGTATGGTAATATCAACTAATATTGCTTGGCGCTGAGATCGGTCGATCACGACGATATCAGGCTTATTGGCGACAATAGTCCTATCCGTGATGATAGAGCGATCCCAGTAAAGCGTTGCATGACCATTTTCGAGAACTGGCGCAGGTGCGTACTTATAGTACGGCACCTCTGATTCAACAAGGCCATATTGAAGAGCAAGTTGCTGGTGAATTATTCTGGCTACTTGGTTGTGTCTGTGCAAATACTCTCCGTTAGCAAGATGAGAACAACCGGAAATAATATGTCGGAGTGATTCTCCAGGACGGCGGCATACCCGACAGATGTCGACCGTACCGTCCTTCATAATATATTTCCGGTAGTTATTCGTCTTGATAACTTCATCTTCAATAGCACAGACAAAACCTTCGGTTTCCCCAAAGAGGTCACCGAAACGTAGCCAGTTCACCGAGGCAGGCAAATCTACATCAGGCCCAGTTAGAGCCCGATAGTAGCGCCCGTGTAGCACCTTGCTCTTCCATATGTCCTTGCGATCGAGAGTGCTTAGCACCACTGGTTTGTGCCAGTTTTCTGTTGCCAAGGAGAGCGGCGTAAAGTGTCTATCAACTGCCACGACATCCAAATGCATCCCGCACTCACTGTTAAGGAAATAATCCCTGAGACTGCACACCTCACGGTTATGTAGGTCCTTGGCATTTAAAAAGCCGCGACCCCCACATCTCCGCGGGATGTACAGCCTCATAACAGATGAGCGCGGGTGTAACATTCTGGAAGTCGTGAGCATTTGACGGACTCTTCTATCCAAGGCGTCCAATTCGGTCTGAGTCCATCTTAGTATGCCAAAGGAGTATGTGAGGAGAGGCATAACCCAGCCATTAAAAGCACGCGTTCTATTGCCACCCGATAAAAGACTGTTAAGTACTTTTCTCAGGCGACAAAAGAATCGCTCCCGTAATGACTGTTTTATGTCCCTGTCCTCAACACCCAAAGCCTGTGACATACCAAGATATTTATATGTTTCAACTTCGGAGAGAGATCTGAGGTTTATCGTTTCGGAGAGTTGTAAATTGGTTGAATTTACTACTCTCCCACGCTGTACATGCATAACCGCACATTTATCCACACCAAATTCCATCTTGATGGCACTGCTGAAAGTCTCAGTAATTTTCAGCAGTTTCACCAAGTCTTGGCGGTTTGGTGCGAACAATTTGAGGTCATCCATGTACAACAAATGCGACATAACTTCACCCCCTCTCCGCAGTTGACAGCCTAACTTTGAATTTCTCAACAAAGTACTGAGAGAATTCAAAGCTAGGCAAAACCATAAAGGACTCAGACTGTCGCCCTGGAATATGCCACGCTCTATCCTTATAAGATCCTGCGTGGCAGAAACACTTTCTCGACATCCTGGTTGACGCAAGACCGTGGTCCACTGCCGCATGCATGACATCAAAAAGGATTTTAAAGTTATATCAATTTTATATAACTCTAAAATCCTCACCAACCATGAATGCGGCACCGAATCATAGGCCTTCTTATAGTCAATCCAGGCTGTAGAGAGAGTCCCTCTGCCACGTCGGACCTTCTGGCATATGGTCATGTCAATGAGGAGAAGCTCCTTAATACCACGGGACCCAACCCTACATCCATTCTGAGTCATGTCCAAAATATTGTTTGCTACAATGTGCGTGTTAATTTTTGTTCTCAGAATGGATGTAAGGAGCTTGTATAAAGTAGGTAAGCACGTGATGGGTCTATAATTTTTCGGTTCCGTGGTACTACCTGATTTATGGAGCAGAAAAGTGACACCAGTAGTCAACAAACTTGGGAGTGAGCCGAGCTCTATGGCTTCTTGGAATTGTGTTGCCAGTAACTCGTGTGAACATCGAAACCATTTGATCCAGAAGTTGTGCAATCCGTCCGGTCCTGGGCATTTCCAATTTTGGGCCGTA
The DNA here is from genome assembly GCA_963921215.1 of Scoparia ambigualis. Taxonomy (NCBI): domain Eukaryota; kingdom Metazoa; phylum Arthropoda; class Insecta; order Lepidoptera; family Crambidae; genus Scoparia; species Scoparia ambigualis. The sequence goes on along the minus strand of OY992519.1, from coordinate 29,989,138 downwards.
CGGATTGCACAACTTACGTCAGTTGTACTAATATTTATAGGCTGCATGGTCTCGATAGGTTCACACGCGTCACTGACAACACTCATCCATTCACCTTCCGTGTGCTCGACGGGCACCGACCAAATGCTGCGCCAGAAATTAGTCATGGCATCAACATCTGGTAGCCGCCCGTCGCTCACACGTTGATCAGCTCCTTCCCAACGTCTGTATACTTTTCTTTGGTCACTTTGAAAGAGGCGATTTTGTTGGTATCGGTCCACACGCAGTCTGTAGCGACGTATACGGTTTGCCCACGCATAGACTTTTTGCTTCAGAAAGTCAATACGTTCCGTCACACAAGCCATATAGTTTTCCGGACGAACATCAGTCCCAACAAAGGCTTGTGTGACGAATCGCATGACGCGAGGCCGATTATTGCCATTTCTGAAGCAAATTAGCTTTGCAATGAGTATCCTGAACTTATTAATACGCCCCTCGATCCTCAATTGCCAAGCAGGGGCAGTCCCGGTTCGCCGCGGTATTCGGTCTGAATCCTGGAATTTGACACGAGCAACGCGACACACCGCGATGGCCCCACAATAAAGGATCGAGTGGGTATCAATTAAACTTTCACTGGTTCCAAGATAAGGAACCAGTAAATCGTTCAAGGCACTCATTAACGCTAAATTATGTCTATTCGTGGGCAAACAAGGTATACGCGGCCTAGAGTTACGCGTGTCACGATACTGTAGAATAGCATCTTTCAAAGCGCTCCTCATTTGCTCATTCGTCTGTGTACTACTACTACTACTACTACTCAATTGACAGAGTTGTCAATGTCACCTGTTTTACTTTAAATAGATATTACAGTAAATAATTTAATTTCTTTCAATCTTTTCATAAAAACTTCACAATATTTAATTAATAAAAAAGGTATGTTTTTATTTTTTGTGATTAAATGAGTTTCTGGTTTTAGTTCCACCAATTGCCATTGCCACCAGTTTAGTCTGAGCTCTCCTCGATTGCATGAAATAACTGCATCTGTTCTGATAAAATACGAACTGTTGCTTGTTTTCAATAATCGAAGCGCTTATAATCATAATATGCCGCTAAAACGTACTCCTCCTAAGTCTCCAATGTCAACATCACGACCAGCAACTACTGCAACAGCGGTGCCCAATACACCAGTGCCTGTTGTCTCTGAACAGCAAGAGGACTGCGCCGCACCAAATGTAACTACTCGTAAAACCAAACGCAAGCCTACAAAGGGGAGTTATCCAACTTTATGGCCGAAGTCAGACAAATGTTTACAGACCTTAAAGGTCATCTTGAGCTGAAAGTGGACAAAATGTGCTCAGCTGTTGAAGATATGCGTACAACGGTGGATTTTCTAGCGGAAAAATATGAAGTGTTGAGAACACATTATGATAACCTAGAGATGGAACTAAAAGGAAATGTCAATTATATCAGGGAACTTGAACATAAGCTTGAACATTTTGAGAATAATTCTCGATCTACTTGCCTGGAGATTAGAAACATTCCCTCGTTGCCCGCTGAATCGAAATCTTCCCTCTTGGACACCGTTACGCAGGTCGGAAACATTATTAATGCCCCTCTTCATGTTCAGCAGGTTAGAGATATTTTTCGAATCAAAACGAAGGACCCAACAAACAGACCTATTATAGTAGATTTTACAAGTGTTCTACAAAAAGAAAAGACCTTATTTATGTACCGCAAATTTAATCAACAGTCTTCAAAACTTACTACAGAACATATAAAGTTATGTGGGCCCGCTAAACCTATTTTTATCGCAGAGAACCTTTCAACAAAGAAGAAACGGCTTTTTTATCTAGCAAGAGAATATGCAAAAGAAAATAACTTTAGGTTTTGTTGGGTTAAAAATGGACAGATTTTTCTCCGCAAAGCGGAGAATGGAACATTAATTAAAATAACGAACGAAGCAGACTTTGATAGTATAATAGTGAAATGACTAGCTATTCTCCCAATTATTTTCAAATTAATTGCTTTATTGTTTTCTTTTTATTTTCTTTTATATTATGTTTCTATTTTTTTATTTTCCCTCTTGTTCGAGATTTTGTTCAACTTATGTCTTTTAAATTTAAATACAAACACAAAACATTTACATAACAACTTACACTTTACATTTACTCCCATGTACACACCCTACTACTCACTATATAATATGACTTCTGTGCCTCGATATGCTAGTCTTCTTTTTGATAAAATGACCCGTTTATGTTTATCTACATTCACTGTTTTCCCAGGAACTAATACTATAAGCATCAAAAATATTGTCCACGTGTACTTGCCTAAAACCTCAAATGGATAATCAAGAATTTGTAAATGATGACATAGATCAATTCTCTGTATCGGATTCATACATTTGTTCTCCCGAAGAAAGCGGCTGTTACATTAAAAACAATGAGAATCTTATAATTTTTCACGTTAACATTCGTAGTCTTAATTGTAATTTTGATGATTTGCTTGTTTTGATCAATAGAATTAAATACAAACTAGATGTCATTGTCCTTACTGAATGCTGGTTAAGTAAATGCCCTATCATCCCATTTCTTTCTGGATTTCATTCTTATGAATCAACTTATCAGAATCAGAACGAAGGTGTAGTAACATATGTAAGAACCGAATTGACTTGTACCGCTATTGTTCCGGAGTTTTCGGAAGCAAACTGCATAATTCTTAAATTTACTGATAAAGTTGCTATCGTCGCATTATATCGATCTCCTTCGTTTATAAATATTAACCCCTTTTCTAAACTGTCTTGATGCTACACTCACTACTCTACAAACTTTTAGCACGCTTATAATCATTGGTGATTTAAACATCAACTTGATTCCGAACAGTTGTGACCCTTTTGCTGACGAATATTTAAATTTGACTGCTTTTCATGCTTTATTTCCTGCACATTTATACCCTACAAGAGGAAATAGTTGCCTTGATCATGTTATCCTTAGGTCTCCAAACCATGCTACCACTGTAGTGTTGGATTCTGTAATAACTGATCATGCTCCAATTTTGCTAGCTTGTCCAACAAAAATTGACTCAAAAACCTTTAATCGCACGGTACTAAAAATTGATATACCTGCCATCGTAGATACTCCTGCTTCTACTGATTTTTCTCTTATTCTTACATCTGTTGATTCTGAATATGCCTCTAAAAGTTTAGTTAATATAATTTCAGCTGCTGTCAAACAACATACTTTAGAAGTTATTGTTCCTAGTAGAAAGAGGATTATTAAGAAATGGATTACACCAGGTCTGTTAAGGTGTATACGCAATAGAGATAAACTGTATCGTAAACATAAAAATAATCCTGATAATCAAATAATCAATTTAACTTTTACTCGATATCGTACTTTTTGCAACAACTTATTGAAAAAGGTAAAACAGGATTTTAATAAAAAAGAAATTGAGCAGGCTGGTAACAACCCTAAAGAAACATGGAAGCTTATTAAACAATTTGCTAGCCTTAATAAAAAACAATCTTCTTCGTCTGAGCTTTTAAAGCTGTCTTTTGATCCCATCATAGCTGTTGACAAAGTTAACTCCTATTTTTCAAATGTAGGTGCAAATCTAGCAGCAAACATAATTAATTGTAATAAAACACGAATAAATAATACTTCGCCTACTTATCTGTTAACTCAACAACCAATAATTTCATCCACATCTCATTCGATGGCTTTATTCGCTGTAGACGATGAAGAAATCGAAAGCACTATTCTTGGACTTAAAGACAGGTGTGCAGTTGGCTGGGATGGCATACCTACAACAGTCATTAAAGCAGCCAGCCACATTCTCATTCCTAAATTTAATTACGTATTTAATCTTTGTCTCTCATCAGGTATTTTCCCCGCTGTTTTTAAAAGAGCTATTGTGCATCCCATTTATAAAACTGGAGATAAAGAATATGTTTCAAACTACAGGCCTATTTCCGTACTTACTGTTATTTCAAAGTTATTTGAGAAAATCTTAAATAAAAGAATTCTAAAATATATAAATAAATACAATATTCTTTCGGACAATCAATTTGGTTTCAGATCCAAAAGATCTACCGAAGATGCTGTTTTAGAAGTTACAGAAACTGTTGTCAAAAATTTTTATAAAAAACTAAAAACAGTCGGCATCTTTTTAGATCTTGCTAAGGCGTTTGACACTGTCTCAGCTCCAATCTTGCTCAAAAAATTAGAATTAATAGAAATTAGAGGAGTTGCATATGACATGTTATCAAGTTATATGAGCAATCGCTCGCAGTCCGTTAAGATAGATCAGTTTGTAGGTGGAGAGGAGTCACTAGACTTTGGTGTACCACAAGGTAGTGTTCTCGGACCTACCTTGTTTTTAATCTATATAAATGACCTGTGCAAACTGAACATTCCAAACTGTAAAATAATAACGTATGCTGATGATACAGTTCTACTAGTTCATGGTTATAGTTGGAGTGAAGTACAAGTTCTTGCTGAAAATGCGTTAAGATCTGTTATGGGCTGGCTTCAATCCAATCTCCTTACTCTTAACGTTGCCAAAACAAAATTTCTTCCTTTTGCTACAAACAGTATCTCCCAACCTCCCCCTTCATTTGTTATCTGTGCGCATACATGTCTAAAAGATACCTCCCTTGTTTCTTGCAGTTGTGACCAAATTGATAGGACTACTTGTCTTAAGTACCTTGGTATTATAGTTGACAGTGAGATGTCCTGGAGACCTCATATCGAATCCTCTGTTCCCAGAATTAGAAAACTAATGTTTGTTTTTAAAAAATTAAGAAACATTTTTGATTTCCGGTGTCTTAAAACTATCTACTATGCTCTAGCTCAATCCGTACTTTCGTATTGCATTACTTCTTGGGGCAGCTCAGGCAAAACACGTTTGTTGAGACTGGAGCGAGCCCAAAGAGCTGTCATTAAAGTCTTAACTAAAAAACCCCGTCTTTACCCTACCACTTCCCTGTATTCACTGTTTCAAGTCCCAACGGTGAGGCAATTGTTTATTCTTCACACTATCTTACGTAAGCACTCCAATATCCCCTACGACCTTTTAACAGCAAACTCTAAGCGCAGAAATGACAACATCTGCGAAATACAATTCCGTCGTACCACTGTTGCCAGTCGCCACTTTTATTTTATAAGCTCTGCATTATACAACAAAATAAATAAAGTTATCAGTATTTATCCTCTAACGCTAAAGCAATGTAAGAAAAGAATCCTCATTTGGCTTTCTACTCTCTCTTACGAGGACACAGAAGGACTTATGAAGTCCGTCGAATAAACTTGCAATAAAACACACACACACACACACACACACACACGCACACACACACACAAACCTTTATTGTACCTAGTTATGTTTAAAAGGTTAATAATTGTAAACTGTATGTATAAATACTGCCCTACCTCTGATACTCTTTGGGGGCGGGCGTTGTTATCTACTACACAGTTTTTAAGCTTAAGCGGATAGCATCGTTTAAAAATGTTATATTTGAAACCATTTATCGTTCAATAAACAAATTTTATTATTTTTATTATTATTTTTTTTTTACTTACATTCGTATTTATGAAATCTTCATCGTCGGGTACCGGATCTACTCGCGCCACCAAAACCGGCGTCACGGCCGGTAATTGTGGGGCAGGGCGATCCTGCACCGAAGAAGAAGCCGCACAAATACGTAGTGACTCCAGGCGTAGCCGATCAAGTGCTGACTGATCCAGCAAGTTGTTACGCTGGATCACCCGCACTTGATCCGACAATCGTTGGGCAGACACGTCGATGGTCGGTTCAAGGGCCTGAAACAAAGACAGCAGTCGAACACGATACGCAGTGAGGTTAGTTCCTCCGTTGCCCTGTAGTAGGCGCGCATGCAGTTCTCATTTATTTGTTGAGTCCATCGCATGCGGCGCACTACACCACCGGTAGCGGGGGTCGTACTCGGAGCACATTGCCCCACTGATCCCAAGCGTGTCGGCAGCGGTGGTCGTCCACGTCGCGCTGGTCGTTGTGGCGGCGGCGGGGACGGCGATCGCCCGCTCGCGCTGCTCGACTCGTCTCTGGTGAAGTCATCAGACGAGGAGCTTACGGTCGGCGGAGCGGGCTATGATGGAGGGCGTGCGCTTCGTCTTGCTCTTCTTGTTATCATTATTTTCCATTATTATTTCATTTTATTGTATCTTCTGATCTTCATGTTAATTTTTGTAAGTAATGTAATGTGATATTGTATTGACATTTCACGTCACCATGGGTCAACTTCATTTTTGTACTCGTTGTAAAATAATTTTGAATAAGTATATTTTTCGTTCCAAAGACATTAAACTATTACGTTTTTGAATAATTTGCAGCCGATTTATTGAGGACTAGGTTAAATTGTAGTTAATTGTCTAAAAATTTGGTAGAAAATTAAATAATATACAAATAAAGGAAAAAATGACGTGTGGTGTTGACAAGAGCTTAGCTTATTATTATTACTATTATTATTAATTATATCTGGGAATCGAACCCGTGACCTCTGTCTGAGATAGGTGGCTTAGCTACTAGACCACAGAGGCGGTGATGTTAATGTACTTTTTTCAACACAACTTCATGTTATATTATACCTTCTGTCAACTCCCAACTTTAGGTGTATATTTATACTCAACCTATTCAAATAACTAGTTCTTTTAAGGTCTCCAGTGATTATTGTTTATTTTGTTATCAGGATGTTGACTGTTAAATGGTGCATTTGCGTCTGGTATTCTTATCCTATTTCTTCTTATCTTTGACCCATATAGAGCTGTATGTTGTCCGTTTTATCTAATTATACTATATCATGATTCATGTCATGTCTATTGCTCTAAAGTAGAAACAATGACTTAACAATATTACCATCTCGCGTCCGCGTTACGGAAACTAAATTCTAGATTTGTTTTACGTCGACCATACCATTTACCATTATTTTACATAAATTAATTGGTAATATTTGTTTTTTTTTACGTTCATAACGCTATAAACTCCTCTTTCTCCTTTTTTATGTTGACTCGTCATAGTGACCGCATCCTGCCTGATAGTAAGCAGCCGATGCAGTCCAAAATAATGAGAGCACTCTCCACCGTGGAATAAGCACGGTAACTAAGCGCACCCATTTATGACGGCCTGCGTAAATGCCGTTTCACGCCGCGCTTAAAAGACCCGTGACTATATAGGAGCTGGGAAACACATGCGCCGCCGGCAAAGAATTCCAAAGCCGAATGGTCTTACAGAGGAACGACTTGCCAAATTTTTTGGTACAAGTACTGATAGTCTGTACAGTATGATAGTGGTTACTAAGACCAGCACGTGTAGTCCGGGAGAGGGCGGGATTAGATCAAAAAGTTATTCAGAACACTTTTCGTAGTAATTCCGGTAGAAGACACTGAGAGAAGCAATGTCTCTACGCAACTGGTGCTCCTCAAGAGAGGCTGTATCTGTAACCTCAGCATCTCCAATAATGCGTACCGCTCGCCTTTGCAGTCTATCAAGTGCATCGAGAAGATTTTTAGCGGAGCCGTTCCAAAGATGGGAACAATACTCCATACTCGATCGCACCTGAGTCTTGTACAGCAAACAGTGCTGCTCGGGAGTGAAAAACCGCCTCACCTTATTGAGAATATCCAACTTACGGGAGGCAGTTAAAATAACACTCTCGATGTAAGTCAAAGTCAAATTATTTATTCAATGTAAACCTTTACGGGCACTTATTGACGTCAATAATAATAATAATAAAAAAACAGTTAACTAACTTATAGTTAAGACTTAACAACTAATCTAACGAGCTATAGTCTGTGCCAGACAAAATGCGCATCGCTACCCCCAGTACCACTGCACGCCGAAACAGAATCGCGTCGAACCGAAATTTAAGCCGTGGTCATAGAATTGTGTAAACAAACGTATCCTGGTACGAGACAAAAATAGCGGGCAAGTGTCTCTCCCCTAGCGACACAAACGGCTAATATTTATAGGTAATTTATCGTTTTTTTTTTTAGGATGAAAGGTGAAGAATGATAAATCACAATGAATTGTTAACTTAAGTAGCATTTTGGATTCAGTTCCTGGCCGATGTCCATGCCAAGAATGCTAAGGTCCACCGAAATGGGTAACGGAGAGTTCTGAAGAAAGGGAGGAGTAAGGAAGGGACTTACCTTGAACGAGAATGCATAAACCTGGGTTTTGCTGGCATTAAACTCGACCAGGTTTTTCAGATCCCCACTTAGAGACACGATGAGAGCCACGTTCAGTTTGGCAACCAGTTCTTGCCTTTTCACCACGATATGGGCTTGCTTTGAATCCTACTCAGATTTATTTATTTGTATTTTTCAAGCAAATGATAAAAAGTAAGTAAGTAATTGGCAATACTGTGGTAATACTCGTCTCGTAGTACCGCTTATATGTACCTATATAAGGTGACTGCTAGAAACCGCAAGAAACTTCAAGGGCTGGTCAGGTCAAGTGTTTTAAACATGACAAAAATTACAAGAAAGGAATTCGTGTTTTTTTCCGCGTCAGCTGGGCGATAAATACCTACCCTACGTTGACGGGTCAACAAACGGCCGGCCGTTGCCCTCGCGATGTAAATAATCGTTATTTTTAATTATTTTTATTTTATTTTCTGATGTTTTTGCTTTAAAAGAAATAAGATACTCAAAGACTATCCAATTAATTCACAAAATGAATGATTCAATTAAAAATTTAAAAAAAACACGAATTCCTTTTTTGTCATTTTTGTCATGTTTAAAACAGTTGACCTGACCAACCATTGAAGTTTCTTGCGGTTTCTAGCAGTCACCTTATATATAGACAGACAACAGGCGATCTTGCCTTGTACTGCCACACAAACCTTTTATTATGCCTATAAAATACAGTCGGCCTTTCATTAGATCCCCTAGACTAGAGATCCCTTAGATCCCCGATGGGTATTGGATTAATTACTACCTACGTTTGCAACATGCGCGTTGATGATCAATCACTTTGGATATCGGTATCTTAGCGCGTAGACATGCAGCCACCGCGCAGCTAAAACGTAAAAATTAAATTAATGAATCAATGAAAATATATAGATTATAAAGGGGGTTTGTTAATATATAATATAAGATATGTTAGAAGCAACTCTGAGTTGCTTCCATAGTTGCGGGATAAAATAGGTACTTACTTCTTAACAACCAAACACTCTGAATTTGCAATGTTATCAAAACGAGAATATTTAAACTGTTAGGGTTGCCAGTTTCAGCATCGCCAACACTAGTGAAATCACAGATACTGACAATAGTGTAACTGAATTAGTTAGTTCCTTGCGCGCCGGGGTTTCTCGAAACTCGCTCATTCGTTTAACATGAACGGTGCTCGGCATAAGCCAGTGTGACAGATTAGATCTCGTAGCCGCGTGTCAATAAATGGGGAGGGGGGACTAGCACCTCCAATTCTCCACATATTTAAGTCGTCCGTTTAAGCCCTTTGCACACTGCTACGTTTAGCAGTGATGCAGTAGCGATGTTATAGCGATGCAGCCGCTAAGCTGTACTTTTTATCTTTTATACAAGAACATTGACTTTTTCTGGCGCGTTTTTTTAAATTGACTACGGATAAGCACTTTGAATTCATTAGTATTCAGTACCGAAAATTAATAGGTTTGATACATTGAAGATCATCAACAGTAGGTACTCGTATTACCACATTTTGTGATGTAACACTTTCGATCGGTTATGCTTACTGATTTTTAAGGTCAATTATCGATAACGGGACTCGATATTTCGGCATGACTAGTCGGAAGGTTTGTGTTTAACTTCGTTAGGCCCGTACCGTGCAAATGTCGACAGGTTCCAATAAGTGTATTTATCAGTCAGATTTTGCAAAGATACGATTGTAACCTAGCCTAGCTTACCTAGGTAATAATGTTTCGCCATTTTCGTCTGAGCATATTAAACCCTCTGTCAGATGACTTTAAATTCAAACTGCAATTAAATTGCAAGAATTTTACTTTGCTTGATGCACTTAGTTAGGTACCTTTAAAATTGTTTTATATTGTATAGGATGTATGTTAGCGTGTAAGGTATTTATTATATGGGCCTCTTTGTATCTTTACCATCGTTTGTTGCCTGAAATAAAGAAATAAAGAGATTTATTATTAGCATGAATTTCAAATGTTTTTAATCCGTTAGTCCATTGCGATTCAGTTCGTAAGTCTATAGCGCGGGAGACTGTACCGTGAAAGTCAGAAACTGAAAAAATCTCAAAAATATTGGTGGTACCTAGAGTAGATAACCATGTCTTCTTTATTTGACTTATTAACTGAGACTTACAACAATAAAGTAAATCAAAGGTCTCCATTATTGAAATCAAGTCATCGCTACAACTGGCATCAAATCTGGGCTACGCATCAAAACATTTGAAACGCTTCGCCCCGTCCTAAGAATTGAACCCAGGACAAACAATTATCAGGGTGCGCGCTATAAGACGCCTCAAAAAAACAAAAACTACACTTTCTAATTTTGCAAGAATCCTACGCATCGAAGGACCAAATAATCATAAGCGCAACGTCATTGACTATTGTCATTGTTAGCTCCTTATCACGATGCTTGCCAAATGCGAGTTGGTGATTATTACAAACCCGAGCAACGAAAAATAAATAAAATATCTTCATTTTCCGAATAAGTATTCCATAGCTATACTACCTACCTATTATAACATAACCTTTATGTTTGCTCCGTGGCTGTAACAATGTAGCTTAGAGACATTGTTGGCATAGTATAACTTTAGCTTATATTTTATACTGTGTTGTTGGTGAAGTTAAGGAGATTTTTAAATATAAAGCTGTCTCCATTGACTAGCATGCGTACATACATGTAATTTAATGAACCCGCTGAGTGCAAGCCTATTAAAATGTTGAGGACTATTATTGGAGCTTCCCTGCGCTCTATACAATAGGGATGCGGGCTTTTTACACTTAATATGATAAAAGTCATCTGTTTCCAGGGCTGTCATGTTAATGAAAACGAAATTTTGACTGCCATTTAAAACGTTATTTTTTACTTTTTGTACTCTTTTTTTGTTTTTATTGTAATAGAGTAGGTAGGTACGCGAAAATACTCTGTATTCTTTGATCACATATAAAACGATCGAAGTTAGTAGGTAAGGTATTTCTAGGATCAATTTTACATGCGTCTCTTTCTGTCTTACCCTATGGGGATAAAAGTCATTAGTAGGTAAGTATGTAATGAATAAAATTCTTTGTTTATAAACCATTTTTCTGTTTACATGCAACACGCCCGTTTGGCAGAAGGGTTAGGGGTGTTTGGTCATGGTGTCGTTTCGTCATTACGAAAAATTGGTGGCGTTTCGTCATTGCTATTTAAAATTAATTATTTTTAGTGTCGTTTGGTCATTCGCTTAAAGTACAGTCCGCAATGCAGTTTTATTATCAAAAAATGCATTAATTTAGTTACAAACCATTCGAGTAGTTTTAAACATTGTTATATTCAAAGGAAAAAAGGATTGTGTAAAAATTATACTTTCATTCATTTATTTAGTTTGTTGACTGAACAATATTTTAAGAGCAGAGGTACAAATAACGAAACGACTACCAAATATTTTTAAATTATTTCATTAACCGGTCAAGAATCATACGACCGCCGGCGGTCGCGATACAATAGAATTTCAATTGTGTCTGGTTTTTTGCTGCTCATGGGGTTAATGACGAAACGACACTGCATCTATGAAAGTTAAAAACAATGACGAAACGACACCATGACTAAACACGCCTAACCCTGGCAGAAGAGTATAGACAGGCAGCGACCGACCACACTTTCCATTTGCTACGACTCTTATTATTTTGCATTCACAATTTTTATTATTATTTAAGTAAGTACTTACATTTTAAAAATGTAGTTCTTAATTTAAATAAATAATATTATGCTGAATATTATGAATGCACACATGCATAAAATACTCCTTGCTCAATTTTGACTTAATTTTAAGCATACAATATGTAAGTACTTTATTATAACTTTGCTATTAGGCAACCCTATCTCTCCCTGTAACAGCAAACATGGAGGCACTAGAAATGCGAGGAAGCATCCACGGTGCCCTGAAAGCGTTATTATATTGTATGCGCAGGTCGTTACAGGATGCCAGTCTGAGTCTAGTCATTTCATAGGGTCTGAATTGGATATCCTTCAAACAGGGGTGCTATGTTTGAACCGATGACAATAATTCACTCGCCATGATATCAATTAAAATAAATATCTTGCATTATTATTATATATTTTCATTTATGGCTTCGCGGGTTACGCATTAAACCAATTTCAAGTGGTATATCTTTTAAAAGTATATATATTTAGTTTGTACGGTAGAGTGAATTAAAAATGGAGTCTCAATCTCAACACGTGTTCTTGCGTTCTTCTAAGGAACACGGTGTGTATAATGATGATGTGCATAATGTAGCCAGTTCCCTAGTTTTTAGCCAGTTGATGTTAGGTTTAATCAAAGTCAAAGCCAAGGCTTTGACTCAGATTAAAAATGTAGAGACTAATAGGCTTGATACTCATAATGGAGATGGAACTCAAGATGGTATGAACTGAAACAAACTAAACAATTAGGTATCAGGATCACAATTTACATAATAGCAGAAATTTGGCTTTGTAATTATGCACACCCGCTAAATAAATATAATGTGGATGATATCTTACTTTTAAAAAGTACCTGATAGAATTTGTTTTTAGTGCTCCGGCCTGTCCGTAGGTGGCGCTGCTTAGATCCCAAACAATCTTAGTCAACCTTAAGGCGTCGAGCAGACGATAGACTTATAGAAAATACTCGTGCTATATTTTAATTACCAGAGCGATGGGTAAGACCACTGATTTTAAGAAATCGCCGAAGCTATTAAACTATAATAATATTTGAATAGGTTTACAAATTATTTATTTAAATACCCACATACTTACCGTTCAAGAATTTTTAGTGACAGTTGAATAGTCAACAATGTATTTGATTACGAGTGCTCCCACTCGCCATACGAATCATAATAAAATAATGTCATCGGTGCAAAAATTGCACCCCTGTCCGTTGCAGCTCACGGCGGCTGCGCGGACCGTCCGCCGCCGCCCGAGCACTACCCGAGTGACAATGTGCCCGTGGAACTCGACCGAGGAGGACGTCATGGACACTGAGAGTATGAGCTGTTGGGCGGACTCGGCTGTCCGCTTCGCGTTTGCGTTAACAAGACGGCGGCGGCGGGTAGTTGCGTTTTAAGGCTTAGCTCAAGTTTTGTTAAACTTCGATCACGCTTACGAAACTGGGAATTTCTATGGCAATGGAGCAGCATATTTTGGTGGCAAACGTGGCGATTTTCAGTTTTGCCATACAAAGTCACGTTTCTGGCAGTCTATTTGTCAAGCGTATTTGCATATTCCATATTATGTCCTATCGCCGCGAGCATATTGCTTGCGCCGCGCCCGCGCCTATGTCTTGTCCGTCGCGTCGTCTGTTTCACCCCTTAACTCGATCCAGCAGTGAAGAAACCTTGTACTTTCCTTTCCGATCCTACCGCGTGTTTTATTGCCATTTTCGAATTGGCGTTGAAGCACCGCCTTCTGGTAACGAAACTAGGCGAGGTGCTGTTTTGCCATACAAATTCCGTTTTCATTAATGTGATCGAATGGTAAAAAAAACGCACTAGCCTTTTTCCTATCCGTCGGTAAGCTTAGGTGCGCGCCATTTATTTTGCTGGTACCTAGTTTATGCATGCGTTATTTATTAGTTATTGCAAGTTCTATCGTCGCGAACATTTATTTCTCGCGCGCGCCACGATCGCGCCACGCACGCGTCCGTCGGTCGCGTCGTCTGCTGAGTGCCTTAACTCGATATCAAACGTGAAAAAAAACTCGTACTCACAGTGCCTAGTTTCAATTTTAACTATGTTTAAACCATCATTCGATCACGTTAGCGAAAACGGGAATTTGTATGGCATCAGGAACTTACCTCTTTTGTCACCAGGGGGCGCCTCAATGCCATACAAATTCCCGTTTTCGTTATCATGATCGAATGGTGGTTAATGAATGAGATCAAATGGTGAACAAAACTCGCACTAGGCCCACAGCACTCGGCATGTCAGAGATTGGTGGAACCCAGCCCTGTCCTTTGTAAGTACCTACCCGTATGTATAAACATAAAATGACCAATTAAAATGTTACAATTTGGAAAATGTTTAAAACAATTCCACGACCAGGATTCGAAACTGCACCTTTTTGACATTCCGCCGGGACAACAGGTCAGTAGCTAGCCAAATAAAAAGAAACAACATTTTTCAAACATGTAACTATACCTAGGTAATTTGCGTTACATTAATAAAAATGTGTTTAAAATGAACTTCGTAGGTACAAAGTATTTCTTGAACGTCAATAATTAGCCACCTTAATAATAACGTAATATTATTCCGTAATATTACGTTCTTATTATTAATAAAGTAATAATAATAATGATAACGTAATATTTTTCCATGGTACAGACACAGTATGCTTATAAAACTGTGGTACAGACTTACATATTAAGTCTGTAGTCTGTCCATGGAATAATTAGGTACCTACGTCCATGGACTCCATGGTATCTAATAAGCCCCGCTGCGATTCCCACGGCTTGCTTTCTTTGAATGGTAAAGTAGCGGTAAATTTGATTGTCTATGACTTTCACTGTATTCTTCAAATAATTATCAAAATAATGATCTGCAAAATTAGGGCTAAATAGGCATAATAAAACATTGGGACAAGCCGTCACATAGGTAAATAGTAAATTTCACAAATCAAAGACATAATAAGTACTTCTGATTTTCAATACAAAAGGTATTTTTAATGTGTAGATAATTATCATTTACTTATAATACAGTTAAGTCGTCGTTATTCCGCGTCTGTGCCTTATAAAAAATTAAAAAGGAAAATCACATTCCATCAAATTCCCTCACTCTGGGTAGATAGGTATGCAGCTTTAATTTCGTAGTTCAAAGCAAAGCGTACTCTTCACGTTATGAATGAGTGCATTCCGATCCGGTGGTTGAGTAACGACTATTTAATAAAGTTTCTGAAAGGGGAAGCTCCCCTCTTTAATAAGAAGGAAGTTTTACTTTGATGTACTCGTAGGTACAACATACATACACTGAAAGAACAAAAAAGTTGATTTTGCACGGGTTGTTTTTACCTATTTGTACATGTTGGCGTAACAATTCATGCATAATTCAATAGGTAATTGTTGATTTTACTGTTCAAGTTGTTGAAATAACCATTTTTAAAGTTAAATTTACAAAATAAATACGTTAAAACAACAAAAGATATATGTAATAAGTTCAAATTACCGTAACTGATCAACAATACAGTTTTTGTTCATTCAACAAAACTCAAGAGTAGGTGCTATATTAACCCTAAAATTTTGTTGAAATATGGTAAACCCAACTAATAATTTCTTTCCGTGTATGTATAATCACGGGCATCACGGCTATTATCCCCAAAGGGTTGGACAGAGACTATTGAGGACCGCAAAAGCTCTGCAGTCCTCTGCCATAGTCCACTTTTACCCAAATAGCGACTGCACTTGTGCTCAGCGTGACAGGTGGTAAGCCCATCGCCGCTCTATGCTGTTGGATGTATGTGCAGTCTTTAGTCTTTTAGTCGCCTTTTACGACACCCCAAGGGAAGAAAGAGGGTGGTACCTAATATTCTTTCAATACGCGACATGGTTAGGCACGAGTACAAAATGATTAAACCACCAACCCGCTTTGGTAATGTGGGAACCCAGTGACCCGCATTGGGCCAGCCTGGTGGGTTTGTGGCCCAGTCTCCATAAGTGCTGTTATTCTTGTGCGGGAAGGCTCAGTTTCCCCCAATTGCAGGGCACAGGCCCAGCAGTGGGACGTTTATAGGCTGACGATGACGAAAAACAAAAATATGCTTGTAATAACGAATTGTTCATTTTATGTCCCTTTCGTCGAGTCGGAGAGTCTATTGTTCTTGCAAAATATTGCTTTTTACCGTTACGTCGAGTTGAGGGGTATAGAATCAAATGCAGCTTAACGCCACTTTTTTTTAAATCTATATCTTTGAACGCCATTTGATTCATCTTAGGATTGTCTACGGCTTGCCGTAAAGAATCATCATCAAAACCAGCTAAATCCCATACAAAGGACATTGTTGAATTTAGCCTAAGAACCAACACAAACATGACATACATGATAATTCTTAGCTTATTTTTTACGACAGATATTGTATTTAGATATTAGATATTCGCGGATACTTTTAGTTATGTAACCATTAATAAAAAGAACTTTTTAGACATTAATATTGAGTATCATTTTTATATTATGGGTTGGGTATTGAGAGTTCAGTGCATTCAGCCAGTGAATTAAAGGTTTGTGACCAAAATATTTATAATATGTACAAACAAACCTAATAATATTATGCATGCATGGCTGACTCGATATACTTTGTGCCAAATACTCCAAGCATCATTAGAATACGATACATCGCATTTTATTCCAAACTGTAAACGTTAGTCGACTTAAGTCGATCGATGAACTCTAATAATACGACTGAAGGACTAGTATCCATAGTCAAGAAAAAAAAAGTTGACGTTCTAGACTTCTTGGCGGGAAAGTGAAACGTCATGTTTGCTGTTTTGTTCTATTTTCTTTAATTTGTGTTTTGTCGAATATTAATGTGAAATAATGATGGATTATTTATTTGTTAGTGAACGTGCATGAGTGTTGGAAAATAAAACAAATAAGTGCAACATCACTTCTCAAATTCTGTAATTAAACATAACCTCAAGTTTTCCTGATATTTAGGTTCTCGGGAGTGTCCGTCGAAAATATTTGTTTTTACTGTTATTTACATACAATTTCGAACCTAGAAAAGAATGTTTCATAATTGTTGGTTCTTAGGCTAACAATGTATGGGCGCAGAACATTGTCCTTTGACTTATAAACTAGCTATCAGTATCAAACTCAGCTAGATCCCTCAAAACCATTATCAAAGACAGGGTCCTTCAAACGAGGCGTGAAGAAGCACTTTGTGGGCCGGCAGAGTGAGGGTGACTGCGATTCTACGTCTCTTACGTCTCTTACGCTGCACTAGTTGTCCTCGCGCCTGGACTTCATTTCCACTTAACATCAGGTGGAGTGGGGTCATTTGCCGGGCTTACTATAAAAAAAACTTAATACCGAGCCGACCGACAAACTGTTTGTTTAATAGGTACAGTCAGGATATAAATTAAAAGCCATTATCATTAAAATAATGTTTTATTGTTTGTTGTAATGTAATACAATACAATAAGACATAAAACATTTGAACCAGATTGTACTTTAAAATATGATATGAATAAACTCGACGTAGGTAAAGGTAGTAAAACCCGGGTAAGAAAAATGGCACAGAAATTGTTGACTCTACGTAGAGGTAATAGAAGCGGGACAAGGTTCTCGGCTCGACGTAAAGGGACTCGAAATAAAGGGAACAATTCGTAAAAACTTAACTTTTCTGCATAAGTAATTGGGTATTTTCTCCACTATAAGACAGAGGTCCAGATTGTGCTCGGTTTGGTTGGAGGCTTGTTTTAAGTCCACCGGGCTATCAACTACCATATCTCTCGAATACGTCTGTCACCATAAGAATAATGTTTTTTGCATTTATGGAGTGTGTTTGGTTATCTTTATCTTCTATCTCCGTCTAGTCACCATAAGAATAATGTTAGGTTTGTTTCTAAAATAAGAACGCATTTAATGTTTGACCTTAGTCACTCACTTTTATAGTAGCATATCTAACTGCGCGTTTGAGTTTATTTTTGCAAGAATAAACATTCGCAATGTTACTTCACCGGATGGGTGATCAAATCAAAATTAAGATGAACTCCTTCCGAAGGCACGTTAGGCCGGGTGTTACGACATTGGTCAAGTCTGATATTGGTCAAATCGTCAAATCGACAAACTAGAAATTAGACAATTTGGTAATTCGTCAAATCCTCTTTTTGTCAAATTATGTAATTTGCCAAATACGCCATTGGTCAAGTAATTTAAGTACAATTAACAGCAATAAGTTGAATGTGGTCGTACGTTCAACGTACGACCACATTCAACTTACGTTGGTTATCGTTAGACCCACCGACTCGCATTGAGACAGCGCGGTGGGTTAGAGTTCGATCTCCTCATGTGCAATATTGTTTACTAGCGGTCGTAGTCCCGCCTTTTTCAACGCTATTTTACACGTTACGTATACTTACTTATACCTAATCACGACTATTATCCCCGAAGGGTTAGTTAGAGACTAGGCAATGAGGACCGCAAAAGCAGTCCTCTGCCATAGTCCACTTTTCACCGAAAGCGACTGCATATGTGCTCAGCGTGACAGGTAGTGAGCCCATCGCAGCGCTATGCTGTTAGATGTATGTGCAGTCTTTAGTCCGTTAGTCGCCTTTTACGACATCCCAAGGAAGAGAGGGGGTATAGTAGTTCTTTCACCGCTACGCAACGCGGTTATTTCCCACGCTGACTTAGAATCTAGCTATCGTCATTACTCAGCCACTTTGTACAAAATATGGAACAAAAACCATTCTCAGTTATCGCTCTTTCTATTAGTGAAAACCGCATAAAAATCCATTGAGTGGTTTACTGTGGATTCGACCAAACAGAATAAGGTCTTATACCTACCTAGATTAAACGCCGAATTTGTAGACTAATCTCGGAGTAAGTCTTATTTCAGTTTGGTCGAATCCACCCTTAGAAGAATAAAGAGGTGCCACAGACACAGGGAAACAGAGACTTTACTTTATAACTAGCGGACTGCTCGCGACTTCGTCCGCGTGGACTCCGTACCCCGTGACGAATTTTTGAAAATGTTATGTAGCCTACAAGCGGCCGCTAGCGGTTTCACCCGCGTGGTTCCCGTTTCCGTGGGAATATCGGGATAAAAAGTATCCTATGTGTTAATCCAGGTTATAAACTATCTGTATGCCGAATTTCAACCAAATCCATTCAGTAGTTTTTACGTGAAAGAGTAAGAAATATCCATCCATACATACAAACTTTCGCGTTTATAATATTAGTAGGATGATGTCACCCGGAGATAGTGTAGCTTCCCAACGGTGAAAGAATTTATCAAATCGTTCTAGTAGTTTCGGAGCCCAATCCTTTATCCAAACAAACTAACAATCAAATCTTTCCTCTTTATAATATTACTAGCTTCTGCCCGCGACTTCGTCCGCGTGTAATAGTTACTTTGGGCTAACGCTAACTTTAACCTGCGACTTTGTTTACGTAGAAGGTGAAAACCGCTTGCACATCTTAAATAATCTTAATATGTGCGCGCGCAGTAGGGTGGTGGCATCAATTATCGGCCATGTCAACTTTTTTTGAACTTTGACTGCTTGTAATTTTTACGGTAATAGCTTTTGCTTTCTTGCAATGCCTTTTTTAGGTAGAGGGATATTGAAACACCATTACTACATTCGCAAAATTACGAATCGTTTGTAATTTTTGATAATAAAGATGCTTTTTTCCGAGTATGCTGATTTCCCTTAATATCGGCCCCTAACACCTTAATATCCGCCGCCAGTGACCCTAATATCGGCATACTTTTTCTGAGGTGAAGTTAGGTCAATAAAACTACTAACCAAAGTAAAAAATGATATTGTTTTATATTTCAACTCAAGTACAAATCACTTTTTTTAACTCTTATGTATCATTAATTAGTCTCAGTCTTAAAAATTAAAATAATATCTGATAATATAAACTAAAGATCACAATGATTCAACATTATTAAGAAAAATTAAGAAAGAAACTCCGAAAACAAGTTAAAATAATTACCAAATAAAGTCAGCAAAAAATTAACTTTACTTATAGTATCTTCAATTTAAATGCTCTAAACAGTGATGCCAAGTAAAATATATATGCATCCAATAATTTTTGTCTTCATCTTCTTCAACATCACTAATTAGTTCTTCTTCACAGCCAGCACAAAGAATTTTCTCCTTTTCCATTATGTCTTGAGAAGGTAAATCAGTGAGGTCAGTTTCGCGATTGCTGTTCTTTAATAATCTCTTCTTTACTACTTTTGTTTTCTTTGGCTGGTTTATTTTTTTTATTCTCTTTTCCAGTTTTTTTCTTTCTTTCTCCGCTTTATTCTCTTCAATTCTTTTTTTTCTTTCCTCGCGTTGTTTAACAATATTTTCCTTTTTATTGTAAAGTTTGAGGGTAGTAGGAAAGTAGGTACCCAATACTTGGTGGCCATTATTACGCATCGATTCCCTTTATATCGGCCGTAGCTGATAAAAGTCGTTTTTAGGCGACCGACGTTAGGATCTAGTGATCAAACTGAGCTGTTGTTTCATTTTAAACCTTATTAATGTTACTGCTAACATATAAAATAGCTAAACATGTTGTTTAACGTTTTCATGCATTTCCCCAATATCGGCCACCCGGCCGATATTGAGATTTATCAATAATACAGATCCCCTAATCTCGACCCCACGATTATTTCATAAAAAAGACAAATAAATGTAAAATCATACTATTTAAACGGTACTTTGACTGTTTTTCTTCAAGATCAAATACAATAAAATACCATAGGTGTGTTTAATTCCATTCAAATACTTACCAACGTAATGAGCCGACTCAGGGATTTGACTAAGCAATGCCACCAAACGACCGACGCACGTCTGTACCTGCGCGTGCTCTATTGCCAATTAAACGTTCAAATGTTGAGGCACCCGCACCAAAATATGGGAGGATATGCGTATGGATATAGAGTTACTTTTTGCATAAAAACTATTATGATTTTAGGGCTATTTTTATAGTTATGTTTCATTTTCTCGAAAAGGCCGATATTAGGAGGGGGCCGATACTAGGAGACTTCAGCCTACCTACTTGATCATTATTTTGCTGCGATGTTATTTTAAAACTGCGATATCTCCTAAGATATTCATTGAAATCGAATGATGTAAAGGGCAATTTTGTTTTCAATTAAATACTTGTAATGTATAACGTATTTATTTGGATAAGGATTAATATTATGTTTATAAAAACACCTTCGCAAGTAATGCATTATTTTAGAACAAAGGAGAATGCCGGAACCTGTACCAATTGCTTATAAAAAAATTATTTCCCATAAATACTTCAACACTTTTCGACTGCCATTACCAAAATATGAATCAAATCCGCGTTTAAGAAATGTAATAAAAAAGTTCGATAGCCAAAGTTTTTGACTTCCGAATGCGTTTTCAGTAGTCAAGAATTAGATAGATGCTTATTCATTGCCAGCACAAAAAAAAGTTGTTTCCAAGCAACAAAAAATCGATTAGAGAAATGCACCACGATTGCTTACTGCCGTACTCAGAGACGTCAATTAAGTTTTAATGACAATTAAATGTCTTTCCTTCTCTATTTAACACTATACATGAGAAAGTGACAGCAAGAGACTTAATTGACGTCTCTGAGTACGGCAGTTAGACGATTAAAATGATTTTGCATTCGTTAGAAGGCATTATGATAGTGATTAAAAAAATCTATGTTCTTTGTGATATTTTGAATAGAAAGAGGTACATCGATTTGGCTGTTAAACTTGATTTCAGACTTTAAATGATCAATTTATTCATTAATCGATTATTTCATAGGCGATATCGATTTTAGACAGATGATAGCAACACTCCTAAACAACTGTCATAAGGTTTGCATTTGATTTAGTTATTATTATCCTTCTTAATATTCTGTTAATGTCTAGACACCTGTAGTTTTCCACAACTTCTAAAGGTAGGGATCATTAACACAACCTCTTAAGGTGGCGGTTCGCGCCGCGACAGAGACAAGCGACCGAGACAGGAGACCGCGACCGGAGACCGCAACCGTCACTTGACGTTAGGCAATGTATACGCGACAGTTCGCGCGCGAGTCAGAGACAAGAGACAGAGGCGCGAGACAGGAGACAGAGAGACGGTCGCTGCCTCGGTCGGACCAGTAGTGTCTCGTGTCGCGCTCGAAAAGCATTTGTATTTAGTGTTTAAAAATGAATACTTTTTCTGACGAAGACTGAAACGTTAATTGAACTGATCAGACAGCACCCTCTGTTATACGATGTAAGACTAGACTCATTTACTTTTAGTTTTGTATTTGTAATAATAATATAAGAGCAAATCATCGTCTTCTTCTTCCTCCAATAGATGTTCTACTACTTGGTTTTCCATCATGACACAGACACAACTGACTCCATCAACACACTCTCCGATAGATACTGACGTCTAAAGAGAATGAAACACTTGTCGCGGTCTCCGGTCTCGGTCGCTTGTCTCTGTCGCGGCGCGAACCGCCACCAAAGAGACCGAGACACTTGTCGCGGTCTGCGGTCGCAGTCTCCTGTCTCGGTCGCTTGTCTCTGTCGCGGCGCGAACCGCCGCCTTTAGATGACCACTGCAGAGCAGTCTCTCATGTATAACATAAAAGTATTCTGATTACATAACTATGCTGAGATTTTTATGAAAAAGTACTATATTTTTTTAAAACCCGCCTCATTTATGGTAGTTTCTACCTTTTATAAGTTCTTTATTTGGTATCTCTTGAAAATATACATATGTACGATTTTAGGTAAGTTATCTATCTTTTTGCAGGTAGGTACCTAGCTATATTGCGTTGATGATAGTTTATTATTTTATTTATTTAAACTGCCATAAACACTTGGAAATCGAAACGTATTCCCCTTATATAGTGAATGGTATCTTTGCAATATTTTAGGCGGGTTTTTTAAAAATATAGTTACTTATGAGGAAAAATCTCAGAACTGCGGATTCGAAAACAAAAACGCTTATTGCCAATGTTAATATTAAACAATAAGCTGGCTTAAAATGGTTGTTTCATCTAAAAGCATTTGGTACAGGCTTCCATACAAAAACCGGCATTCTCCTTTGGTTAGCATAAAAAAGGTTATAGTGAGCCAACCTTAAAAGATAGACAAATGCTGTCGCGGACTTTTTTTAAGAACTTTTAAAGGGAAACAATTCTGTCATACTCGATTTTTGCGAAACTTTAGCAGTTTACGCAGCGCACGCAGCGGAAGCTCTCAAAAGGAATAAAAACCCCGAAATTTTGAAACATTCTTCATTGATGCTCCGCTCCTATTGGTCTTAGCGTGATGATATATAGCTTATAGCCTTCCTCGATAAATGGGCTATTTAACACTGATAGAATTATCCAAATCGGACCAGTAGTTCCTGAGATTAGCGCGTTCAAGCAAACAAACTCTTCAGCTTTATAATATTAGTATAGATGCAGATATAGATAGATAATAATGTAATAATGATAATGATGAAGTGAGAAGGATTATTCTTGCGACTTAGTTTTGTATACCTAAGATTAAAAGATACATTAACCAGAGAAAGGGAATAAAAACTCAATCATCGCATTCAGAGCGTACGGTAGTAACCTCGAGGTGAATTGTGTAACTGTTACTCATTGTTAGAAAACTGCAAATGCCATTAGAAATTGCTTTTTGCTCCTTATTTGTGGGGCAGTAAGGCTCAAATGATAGTTATTAGGTATTGCATTGTAGAGCAAAACAAAAGCGGCGGCAAGGTCTCCCAGTATAATCTCAAATAATAATGCATATGTATTCGTATGGTCATATTGCGTAGAAGATTATCTACTGTGAGGCAGAAATTAGAGAAACGTTAGCTATTCTCTATCTATGTCATTGCCGTAAAACGATTTAATTTTAAAGACAAAGTTTTGTTTAATAATTTATACAAAACAAAAGAAAAATAATATTCATGAGTGGCCAATAATCTCTTCTCGTATCGTATTCCAAATTATAATGTAGGTAGAAATCGAACCTACGTCCCTCCCATACCGGGCGGCTGCGTTGACTCATTGAGTTATAATCGTTGACTACATAATATTGTTGTAATAGCGACAAAATTATTAGGTACAGTTATAGCTAACTGTACCTAATAAGTTTGTCGCTATTGATGTACTTTCTAGTACTTAAATGCTTTGCAATCTGTCTTACTTACAGATGACTGAAGTCTCACCATTCCTTATAGCGAAATAAATGACGCCTGTCCTCACCAGGGTCGTCTGTTGGCAATGACGTCATTAAAGCCATGTAACGGCCGACCTATAGCAAAATATTACTTGCTTGCGTAACAGGCTATTGTATTGGATACTTTGACGACTAGCTGCTCCCCCGAGGCAAGTGGAAAACGCGTCTGTCTATTCGTTAGCGTTTGTCAGTAGTAAATTGGTAGATAAGCTTACAAATACGTGACGTATGCTAATCTTAGTCACACAGAATATAATTAGTAGAATAAATAATAAATATAATAAATAATGAATGATCTTACATTTACTCAATTCTAAAGGTTTACGCAATCACTACACATTGAAATGAAACACTTGGTCACAGGAAGACTCCCCTCTGACCACGGCACGGACCCTATAAAGGGTCCGAAACGTGTCGGCGTCAGGATTTAAACAAAAACCTTAAAGTACTTAGTAAAAAACGCAATTAGATCCGTAAGAAGTGTTTCATTCTAATAAATTAGCTTTTTAGAGTTTTAATTTTACCAACTTAAGCGATCTCTAAAGGACGAGCGTTGACACGTCAGATCTTATACAATCATCAATCTATTTAAAACCATCTGGTTAGTGAGTGCGAGTTTCACTCACTATTCGATCGTGTTCAGGGAGTCCTGCACGAAATCGTTAAAATTTACGTATTTTAAGTCACTTGTAGGTACTATGCGCTGAATTAGTTAAATACATCAAAAGAACTAACTTATGTATGTTAGCCCTGATCATTGCACAAGGTCATGGCCTTGTTGAAATTTGAAACAAATTCTTAATACAATAATAAACAATACATAAATCTAATGACGGCTAAAAATATTTTTTTTCGACAACTTTCGTAATTTTACGCATGAAACAATAATTCTTACATGAAAATATTTGTATTGATATTCCGCAGGGCACCCCCTTCTTTAAAAAGTAAATTTTAATTTTAACACAAGCGCGTGATGGTTTTGCACATTTCGCAGAATAAAAAATTGCTCTAATTAAATTACTAGGTCTGAAACTTCAAAGCAGAATTGTTCTAATAAATAAATAACTTCAATATAATTGATTTTGCTTTGAAGTTCAATTAGTACCTACATAAGGCGTTGTAGCAGCGCCCCTGGTGACAAACAAGGTGAGCTTGCATTTTTGCCATTGTTGTTAACGTGACTGAATGGTCAATGAAATTAGCAATAGCACATGGCATTTGTTACGGCAAATCCACATACACACGTCAGCAGGTCAAACTACTTGAAACTGTCAAATGTTAATCCTTATGTCCCAAAGATAAAGTTCAAAATTTATTGAATAAATTTGACCTTTTATAGGTTGACCTGCTGTGCGTCTTTGTCTCATATTATTACGTAATTGTATTAATTAATAGCTTTGTGGTAAAGTCATTTAGCCAATTAAGCCCATCCAAGTAAGAATAGTATTTGTAATAGAAAAC
This sequence comes from Scoparia ambigualis, assembly GCA_963921215.1. NCBI lineage: Eukaryota > Metazoa > Arthropoda > Insecta > Lepidoptera > Crambidae > Scoparia > Scoparia ambigualis. Next base: position 29,963,609 of record OY992519.1, on the reverse strand, counting down.
TTATGATTGTACTGTAGGTTGAAAATCACATTACGACACGTGTGACGTGTTGTTACAAAAAACAACTCGACTCGATAGACCGAAACTCCGACTTTCTCTTTTTAAATCCGTACATGTGACAGAGACAAATAGGTTCAAAACCACCACAAAACGTTTCACTCGGAAAATTATTCAATGCTAGCTAGTCTATGGAAAAGCTCTAGGGATTTTTCGAGTACATACCTTACGGCCACGGCTTAGGAAAACATATTTAAAGTTTTGCCGCCCATAAACCTTGTTACCCAGTACAGGCCGGCTGAGGCTGAAAATACATATAAATCCATTGCGTTGTTTAGAAGGAGAAAGCGGAGCCACAATACAGGATAACGGCGGCGTTTTAACTTTATGATATGTAAATGATAATGATAATTATCTACACATTAAAAATATCTACATAGGTACATAGGTAAATCACGACTTTAATCTCCACAGGGTGAGTCAGAGACAGTCAATGAGGACCAAAAGAGGTGCTCTCCACGGCACACTAATTAACAACCTGCTTAAAATTAATTTGCTGCTGGCTGTACCTGGTTACAAAAAAAAATGATACCTGCCTACGACATACCTACTTCCACTTACAGTTTTCCGAAATTTAATGAGACGCGTAGAGGAAAGTAACCAAATATGGAATAGTATCCCTAAAATGGAATACCGCCATTTCTCGGAAACATAGTTGCAAAAGACAGTAATCTTCTCTCTCTTTCCATCATTATACTCGCGTACAGGTTTCGATTTATCAGTCGGTCGACCTACTACTCTTTGGGTCGACCGTTGTTTGTGGCCGCGGTGCGAGTTTTTCGTTTTGGGGCTGTAAGAAAAGTTTTTAAGGTATACGTAAAAATTAAGTATTTCTCAAAACGTGATTGGAAATAATATTTTATATTATGACTATACCTTGATTACATTTGATGGTTTTGGAGGTTTTTTCTTGTCTGATTGTGTTTAATAAAAAAATCTGATATACGTTTTGATTAGTTTGAAATTTCCGAATATGGACAGTCCATGGGGTGTAAATATGGACTATGGAGAAATACATCTTGACACAGACAGTGAGCCTGATACCGCCATAGAACAGGAAGCTCCTAACTCAGAAGATGCAGAGTGTATGTTCTGTAACAGCCTGTTTTCTCAAGAAGCTCAAAATATTTATTTCGGATCTCAGAGGTGAAAACTTCTAAGATTTGATGCATTGCTGATGTTGAACATTGCTTATGTTGACTAAAAACATAAGCATCAAGCACTGACAAATTTCGACGGTTGAAAGCCAGACCTCGGTAGCCAAGTGGTTAAGGCAGCCGCCCGGAATGCGGAAGGTGCGTGGTTCGATTCCCGCCTGAGGTAGTCGTCTTTATTCAGTGTTTAAAATTTTACTTAAGTATATTTAAGCGTAAATAAAACGCTAAAATATAAAACATTAATGTAATTTTTTAATATACTTCATTTATTATTATTAACACGGTGACTGCCGCAAAACCAGACACAATAAAATTGAAAAATTGTTTGGTTGTCGGTCACCGGTGGTGACCCTCATGGCGCTTAAAGTCTAAATTATATATTTTTTTGAAATAATATAAACCTCTCATTTTTTCACTGAAAATAATAATATAAATTTTTCCCTTTATGTGCTTACGTGTCTTTTGAGAGTCTGTCATTTTGAGAATCTGCCTTTTTGAGAATCTGTTCTTATGAGAATCTGTCCATAAGAGAATGATCCCTACTTACCCATACCACGAGACGCTACGCAGACTCAAACCTGATTCGCACAAAAGAGTTTTAGCCAAGTAGCTTGTACTTTGCTCCGCTAGTATAATTATTATAAAATTCCTAATAATTAAGCAAATTAGCAAAAAGCAAAGTACTCGCTACTCTACTCTCTTACTCGCCTAGTGCGAAATGGGCTTGAAGCTGTAAGTAGGTTTATCATTTGTGTTAATAGTTAAATGGTTTATTTATTCTATAAAAATACGTAACAATAAGTCGCGCATATTTAATTTTTATCACCACAGTTTGGGTTGGCTGGAAGAGATCTCTTCTAGAGATAAGCTCACCGTTGTATTACTTATACATAACAAATTAAATGCGTCTAAAATTAAAAAAAATCTATATAAATAAATATCCATTGCCGAAATGTTTGCACGCGCATAACTTCAGAACGGCTGCACCTATTTGGCTAATTCTTTTTTGGTTGTGTCAAATTTCTCCAATCTATATTGACATTTTGACCATGACCACCATTCAGACCATGCGATCACGTTTGTGAGAACGTGAACGTGAATTTGTAAACGGTGGGATTGTGACTCACCTCACCACGTTGGACACTTAGGAGGCGATAATTGTCATCCTATATGTATTACTAGCGGCCGGTCGTGGTTTCACCCGCGTGGTTCCCGTTCCCGTGGGAATATCGGGATAAAAAGTATCCTATGTGTTAATCCAGGTTATAAACTATCTGTATGCCAAATTTCACCCAAATCCATTCAGTAGTTTTTACGTGAAAGAGTAACAAACATCCATCCATACTTACAAACTTTCGCGTTTATAATATTAGTAGGATATACGTCCCACTGCTGGACACAGGCCATCCCAAGTAGCATTTTATTCTCTTTAAAAAGCCACATTTAGTTCACTGGTGATCTCTTAGCATTAACAGTGGTCACACGTGGTTTATCGGCTGTATTACAGTGAAATGTCCACCTATACCTGTATAAGGCATGAGATATGGGTGTAAATGTAGCATATTACGTAATTATTGGCGTTTTGTCAGGGTCAGGACAATATTACTCTTCTAGTCAGCTTTCATTTTCAAAACTGAACAAGAGCCTTTTAAGACAAGTAAAATTCGGCATTTCGGCATGGTCCCGGTTAACCGGGACCAACGGGGAGGTATTTCGAGCGCTTCTCTCTCGCTCTCTCGACGATACGACGGTTAGCGGCGCGAATAATCTAATTGTATATCTTTTTTAAATTGGTAGATGTAATAAATAAAAAACGATCGGTGATAATCCCTCAAGTTATCTATGAACTTCATTTTGGTAAATGACTCTTAATATCAAATCACTTATTTTAAGAATAAAACCTAGAAAAGAAGATAAAATGACACAAAAATATGTAACTTTGTGAATTTATTCTATCGAGCCAACTTTATTAAATCGTGTTTTTATCGGGTGTATTCCACAGAATAAAGCCTCAACAAAATTTCATAATTTTCGCAGATTTTAATTTTACTGTTTACTACTTCAAAAATTAATTCTAAAAACGTGTTATTTTAATTTTTCACTAACACTTAGCCTTAACAAGAATTGTTGTGAGATGGCAGACGGTAAAGCGCGTAGGCTTAGGTGGGTGTCTGAGCTTCCCAAGTGCCTAGCTCAGCTGGTTTCATAAGTTCGACGTGGTACTTATTCGATATGATACAATTTGTGGTTAACTTGACCTTGATCACTCAGCAGTCAGCACTTATAAGCACTAAGCACTTACATTTTGAACATATTAATTAAAAAAAATTAAAGTATTAATTTTCATAACCAAAGGCTATATTTTATAGAATATATTTTATGCTGTTGGTAAATATAAATATATCGGTGTTAGAAGACCCAATTATAATTTACTAGCCTTATACGACACGCACGGGAAAATATACGATAGCAATATTGGTTTATGATCTACCGTCTCACAGCTGCTAGCTGTTACGAAAACTATCTAAAAGAAACAATTAGTCACCTCCGTTAAATGAGAAACATCAGGCGAGTGAAATGCAAACGAATGGTTGTGCAAACATTACACCTTGATAAAAGATTGCTTGAGTAAGGCAGTCGGTACGGTCAGAAAAAGTTTTCAGCAACTTGAACGTTTTGGTGGTTTTACTTAAAGGCGAGTCACCGGTGAATGCGGCCAAAACTCTTTTGCTAGATCAAAATATGGTTTATGTATTTACTATTAAATTACGCTCTTATAAAAAAAATAAGTAATACACTAAAGGATATTGCCTAAAAATGTGCTTATTTGTTACGCGATTAAATGTACTTTACTTGATTATAAAAATCCAGAAAACAGACCAAATAAAAGTCTAAAACGGATGAGTTGTTACTTTTTTTTAATTTTCGACATAATTTTTACATGTAAATATTTATTTTGAAGTACTACAGAAAACCTGTTAATTCATTAAGTCCTATAATGTCTGTATAGGCAAAAAACCTATAAAACGCGCCTATTTGCGCCGCTTCACTGTTATTATACCCGTCCCGTACAGTCTCGACTCTCTCGAGAGCGAGAGAGAAGCGCTCGAAAGGACTCGCCTAAAGGTAGTTAGGATAGGAGGACGTTAGGCTACAATCATAATAATAATGCTCCCGACTCACAGAGGGGTAGGCAGAGACAACACATTTCCGTTGAACTCTTAAATTTCCTTCAAGGAAATACCCCAAATATACCAAACTCACAATATAAGCTTTTTTAAAATTATAGATCCGGAAAATTTTTCAAAATTCGCTCAAATACAAAAATTTTCAAAAACACTTAAAAAATTTCGGCCAAAAACTTCAAAATTTAAAATTTTCCAAAACGTTATATAATCATAATTTAAAAATAAAAACACACAAAAAGTAACTATTCACAAAAAAATTTTATAACAAAATTCCTTAAAAACTAACTTTAAAAATTTTAGCTAACCTAACCTAACCCTAACCTAACTCCACTACGTTCGTTCGAAATGGCAAGTACCGCTATGGAGGGTGAGACGACTATGTCGCCCCAAAAGGAAGTCACTCGGCATCAAATTTGCAGTTTTAGGACATTCCAGCTTGCGGTCTTCCACCAGCTCGACCGTATACAAATGGCTATATCACAAAATAAATCGGTGACCAGGCAGAACAAACTGGACATTGAAGACGCGAAAAATGATATCTATCGATGCGTTTCGGTGCTCAATGAGATAAAGGCGCCGGACCCACCCTCCCAAATCGTTGAGGACAGTGTCCGAGAACTGGGCCATAAGCTGGATAATAGCACAGAGGCCCTGATCACTGTCCAAGGCGAGATGGCGGGGGAGGTTCGTCGGGAGATCGCGGATAAAGTCGACGAGCTGCTTAAGCAGGGCGATAGGCTTGAAGACTTGGTGCGCCTATCGGGCAACATGCTCACTGCCGCGCTTAAAGAGCAGCATCAATTGCCCTTAGCCCACAGCTCGTTAGTCGAACCCCAGCCCGCTCAACCCGTCTCAAAGGCCACCTACGCAAGCGTCGCGGCAAGGCCCCCAACACACCAGACCTACCCAGCCGTGATCGTCAGCTCCCTCAACAACACCTTGAGGCCTCCGGAAGTGATGGCTCTCTGGAAAAGAGAGATGTCCTTCCGGAAGTGCAAATACGCCCCGGTCAAGGTCTTGCCGCTGCCAAATAACAAACTTAGGGTAGAATTCGAGCGCAGGGAGCAGTGCCAGGAAACAATCTCACGTCATGACAGGAGCCCTAACTTTGCCGCCGAACTGGCGAAACAACGACCACCGCTGTTGATCCTAAAGGGCGTCTCCAAGGACGTCGCCCGCGAGGATCTGGCGGAGGTCCTTGCGACCCAGAACGACGTTAAGGTTTCCCGGCTCTGCTTCCTGACCTCGAACAGGAACCCTGCACTGTATAATGCGGTGGTGGAGGTGACCCCCGAGATGCGAAAGACCATCCTCGCTCTCGGGAGGCTCAACGTGGACCACGGCAGAGTCCACGTTGAAGACTTCAGCCGATTTATACAGTGCAGGCTATGCCTGCAGTTCGGGCACACCAAAACCAAGTGCACGGCAGAGAGGAAGCCCTGCGCCCACTGCGCCAGCCCCGAACACCAGGTGGCTGAGTGCCCAAGCAAGTCAGCACAACCCAAGTGCTACAATTGCACGGCACATAACATGCGCACGGGTGCAAAGGTGGACTCAGCACACAATGCCACGAATGCCCGCGAATGCCCTAGGATTAAGGCAATGGTCCTACGCCTGCAAAGCCAAACCAACTATGGCTACTAAATTCAGCAAAAGTTTTAAAATGTTGTACCATTATAATTAAACTCTAAACTTTAAATTCTATATAAACTTTAGCGACTAAATAAACAGAAAAACAAAATTAAAAATATCTAAACACCAAAATAATAAATTACCCAATTAACAAAAAATTTGAACCTATAGTATCATTACATAAAATATTAAATAAACTACAGATTGTTACCTAGATAAATAAAAATATAATCAAATCGTATACAATTAAAACCCATAAAAATTAAATTACATTAACCTAATAAAATATTACAAATCATGTAGTACAGTACCAAACTACAACATAAAACTTTAACTACATTAGAATCCCAAAAACTTGCTACTTACAGCTTTCTAAACACAAAAAGCTTAGAAGTCAGTGGATAAATAGCAAAATTTTGTAGACTTATCAGTCCTCAAACTCCACCAAAAAACGACATAACCAAATCATAAACAATATACATAATATAATATAGAAAATATAACAATATAAGAAAACTTTCCATGACATAACAAAATCATAAACAATATACATAATATATAAAGAAAATATAATAATATAAGAAAACTTTTCGTACTAAATTAACATAAGCCATATAAAACTAAATAAACAAAATTACAAAATAAAATTAAACACTATAACCGTAAACTAATAAATAAAACCAAAATACCAAAAAAGCACAACACTAAGTAAGCGCCCCGCAATTCTGTTAGGAGTGGACCTTCAGTCCATCTCAATAATAAGGACAATGTCCACTAGTATTTTAAACATATTTTATTAAGAAAACAAAATGCTCTGATTATGTTAGAGCTGCAAGCATTAAAAAAAAAAAACACATTTCCGTTTGATACGATCCTACCTAACGCATCGCTTGCTTGACGGTTTTTTTTTTATTCCACATCGGGTAAGCTCTTGGCCTTCATCTCACCTGATAGTAAGTGACGAAAAGGCCGAAGGTGGAAACGCGCCTCACCCGGAATCCTCAACCACTGAGGAACTGGCTATCCTATCTCAAACTGTCGGAACACAACCACGCTGTAAACATCGTTGTTATGGCGACAGACTTAGATACTCTCATAATCATGCCTCTCAATTTTTGTCACTACATCTTCTTTCATCGTATGCTAGTTATAAATATTTACATCCTGTAAAGAAAGGGGTTCGAAACGTTAGGATAGAATAACAATTGAATGCGGATAAAAATTGTTTCCAACTTTTCAATGTTTATTTTAATTTAAGTATATCGAAACTGATAAAAACGTAACCAAACAGTAATCAAAGAAACAGGAAACCGTAATTATTATATTACAAGTTGTATTGTAAATTGGACGCGTAATTACGTAATCACTAATTAATTGATAACTCTGCACGTCCAATTCAGTAGACCGTAACAGTTATAATAATGACCGGCAGATTAATTATCCACCGAATATGGTTATACTGTACGCGAGTATATGGCTTGCGATGTCGTCCTATTGTGGTCCTATTAGCTGACCATCTATCAACCGAGCCATTGATGTGATTTCACACTATTGAAACAAAGAATTGTCATCATCAGTCTGTAAACGCCCCTCTGCTTGGCACAGGCTTTCCCACAAAGACAACAACAACACGTGGGGTGATTAGGCCATAATGGGTTATTATGGGCCACGCAGGCCCAAAGCGATTTGGTAGGTTGAAGAATATTAAACTGTTTGTTTCCATAAATATGGGTACATTCCTACGCTAAATTATAGGCTATGGAATTCTCGAGAATTTCCTTGAGGATATCTTTGTCAAGGTCGAAGTCTAAGTACGTCGCCTGAATATTCCAAATCTTTTTTTTAGTTTTTATCTAGTTGTAATTAATTTCCTCGAGCTCTTCTGCTGTCTCTACCGCTCTTTATCTCGGCCTATATTCAGTTTTTTCTAATTAATCAGTGGGCCGGTAGCCATCTCCGTTACAATATTATTTTTTTCCATTCTCAACACATCATAAATTTTTTGTTAGTGTAATAATGAACAGAAGACTGTATGAAGTTATGTATAGAGCGAAAGCTTACCTGACGGACAAGGTTTCTGCTGTAATCGGGGCTCTAGGTATGTAGCTATTATAATACGATCATGCATACCTACTTATATAATCACGAATATTATCCTCGAAGGGTAAGTCAGACACAATGAGGGCTGCAAAAGCAGTCCACTGCCACAGTCCACCTTTCACCAATTAAAAACCTGTACATGTGCTCAGCTAGATAGGTGGTGGGTTCATCGCCGCTCTATGCTGTTAGATATATATGTGCAGTCTATAATCCGTTAGTCGCCCTTTACGACACCCAAGGGAAGAGATAAAAATAACTTTCCAATCTCACACCGATTATCTACCCTAGTAGTAGACAAAGTTAAGCTTCTTTTAAAACTTTTTTTATTGGTCGGATAACGGATAAACATACTTATTAGGTATACAAATAGAGATGGGTAGATAATACTTTTTCTTTTAATATTGAGCCGCCATGCGCCACGACACAGCTATTGTCAACATCAGCAGCCTATACTTGTCCAGTGCTGGACAGTGGACATAGACCTCTCCAAGAGCATAATATATGAAATAATTTTGGAGGACTTAGATAATACCAATGGCAATGATTGCATTTCCGCTCCAGTAAATATTGCGATATTACAACTTGCCTCGTTTTGTCACCAGGGGGCGCTGCTATGCCATACGAATTGCACTTTACTTTTAGATCGAAAATTAAATGAAAGTCTTTTACATTGCCAGAGACAGTGACTTCTGACTTCAGTGCTCTGTCGGACCCTGGAGAATTTCTTGAGGTCGAAATCGCGGGTCTCTCCAATTCTCCAGATCTTAAATCAGAATTCACTTAAAAGCCCAGTTCTCCCCCCCCCCCTCCCCTGACCCCTCCCCCAATCCCTACTTCTTCCTCAAGGCTAGCAACGCATCTGCGACTCCTCTTGTTTTGCGGATGTCCTTGGGCGGCGGCGGCGGTGACTTCCCATCAGGTGACCCGGATGCTCGTTTTCCACCATCACATTAAAACATCACATCACAATAGATAAAAGTACCTTAGCCAGGCTTTAGTGCCAATTTTATCTTTTCTATTAAGGAATTCTTATCTTAGAAGGCAGATGGTTAAATACTTTTTACTAGCAGTGAAGAGGCATCGGAAGATTCAGTGAGAGGAAGGAAAGAGATGAAAAAGAGACTACCTAGTTTCGTGTGTACAGTCACGAGCACCAATATGTATACACTTTGATTCTTATTCCATTGTATTAAGAGTTACAATTGTTTACATATTTTTGCTCTTGACTGTACGTTTGTTGAATATTGTAGCCACATTGTTTATTGTTTATTAATCTGCCGGCGATTATGGTATTCAATTGTGTTTTCCTGCGCGTAGCGCGTACGCAAGCAGCGTGAATTTCACTAGGCCGGCCGTGCCATGTCATACATTAATGCATGATTCCGAGAGTAGAACGTGCCCGCTGTAACGTTGTGACGTGCAGTGATATAGGTTCTAAATTTAGATTTGAAATAGGTTTCTACTTATAGGTATTTAGTGTTTACCTTTAGTGTGTATGAGAACAGTGTATACGTGTTGCTAGTGACGTACCTATGGAGGATAAACTGGCGATCTGCTTAGAGGCATTTGAAGGTACTTTTCTATTCACCATAAATAGGCAAGGCAAGGCCACGTAGCGTACTAGAAGTGTTATTTTTGATTGAGTTTGTAAGTTTTAAGAATAGGTTAATCAAGGTATCTACTCTAGTAAATTTTTATTTGCAGATCTTTATACTTGTTAGGTTTTGCGTACCTACCTAAGTTACCTATCTATTCGCTGTTGCATACGATCGATCATACTTATTGCAATATAAAGACAGGAATTTATTTATTTTAAAATCGAACCCTTTTATGTTATGATCTGTTCTCGTTTTTTTTATAATTTATTTTACCTCACATATTATTATATTTATTACTATGGATTTTACAAAATTATATAAACTAGGTAGCTATTAGTTGGCATAATAATAACTAAAATATCTAAATATAAACAGAACAGCGCCACTGGTTTAGAACTCGCGGAACCAAGGGTACATTTTTTTCATCGGATATGGGAGTTTGTGGAACTGCTATTTAAATTGACTGTGAGTTCGGCATGAGTCCAACTTAGACCAGCTTGGATGAACTGGTTTACCTTGAGACGACTGACCCCAAGTAAATAAGTTGCGTTGCTTCAGTACTTTATTTTTAATATTATCATTCTTTTTATTATTATTATTATTGCGTTATTAACACATTCATAATAGTCCTAAAAGTTGAGCTACCTTGGTCCTACCAAAGTGCCAACGACCTAAACATTTAATGTCCAGAGCCTGCCCAATGAACGTTCTGTTTCAAATAATTATGAACTCGTCCCATTGTCCGCAGACACCAGAACCGGCACAGATGGCGCTGGCGACGCGGGCACCCTGGATATGGGCAGCCGCTCCTCACTTCACACGGGTCTGCACCTGTCAGAGGACGAGCACTGGGAGATGAACTACCACGAGGCGGCCATTTACTTAGAGGTGAATTCAAACATTTTATCATCAGCCAAAGTCTCGTAATATTTAATTATTTAAGTAACTAGGTATATATTCAATTATTCTCATAATAATGACGACCTCCGTGGTCGAGTAGTTAGCACGCCGGGTCTGGCGTCGCGCCATCTCTGAGGTCCCGGGTTCAATTCCCGGTCGGGTCAATTTAGAGAAAAACTGTTTTTCTAAATCGATTTCGGGTCTAGGCGTTGTCTATGTTTATGTATATTTATCCGTTATTATCTTGCCCTATTAACGAGTTCCAAAAGAATACTTATCTTAGTCTAGATAATTGGTGTGAGCGTGAATAAATAAATACTTAAAAAAAGATCATACATACATCACGCCTGCTTCACAGCTTTCATCTGCTACGATCCTGAATTCCTGATACACATCCTTTCAATCCTTTTATGGCTGTTCCCATGCACCAAAAGGCCCATTGTTTGCGAAAAATGAAAGTTCATACATGGGTTCCCACTGCACCCAAACGAAATTAACGGTTTGAACCTCGGACCAAATATCACAAGTTTGAACAAAAACGTTCCCACCCAACTAGCAAAACGGTGTGCTATAACAGTCACGGCAACGTTCCTGTTTTACTAAACAGTTCTATAAGAGCGTCGTTATAAGTTGAATAGATGTGGAGTCAACGTGTATTCAAGGGGATTTAGGCGCAAATTACTCCACTAATTGGTGCAATAGAAGCAGAGTAACTGTGGAATAAATCGCCTAATTATGGAATAGATGTGATTTAACAGCAAACCTAACACATTTTAGAGCAGAAAAGGCAAAGAATAAAAACCCGCTGGTAATAGTTAGATATATAAGGGGGGACAAGAAAGGAGAACAAGTAGAGCAAGCAATAAGAAGGGAAATGGGAACAAGAAAGGAGAGTGAAACCAAGAATGGTGAGAAAGAGATAGAAGTTATATTTGAAAGAAAAACGAGAAATCCGCACGTCGCACACGTCGTGGTCAAGGTGACCCCCCGGATATGGCTGCAATTGACAGAGGCGGGGACTCTTCATCTACAATGGGGCAGTTCCAAAGTGGAGGATCAGTCCCCGCTGATCCAGTGCTCCCGCTGCTTGGGCTACGGCCATATCAAGCGGGTCTGTGAGGAGCGGCTGGACAGTTGCAGCCACTGTGGGGGCAACCACTTGTATGCGACGTGCGAGAAGAAAGATAGTCCCCCCAGCTGCCTGAACTGCACAAGAGCCAGCCTGGATGACAAGTGCCACAACACTTTTAGTGCGGCATGTCCCATAAGGGCTAAATGGGATCGGCTGGCTCGATCCAAGGTGGCTTACATGTGCTAAGGGCCCCGCGTCAAATCCGGAACAGACGAGAAAGACTAGTAAGGTACCTACAACAAGAGACGGTATGACGAGGGAGTCGGCGCACATTACGGCCGACGGCCTTCGCCTGGGGGTGTTGGAACTGGGGAAGAACGAGGACCACAGGGTGACAGGAAGAAGTGCAGCCAAAGCAAATGGAGGAGATAAAGATGGTCTTTATGACCCTCCATTCGTGGAGGCGGCACTTCCTAATGGGATTGGCTCGTTCAACCCCAGAAAGACATCGAGTAGAGATGGCTCTACGGTTGGAACACGCGCGGCCGTGGTGAGCGCCACCCCCTCCCCCCTCCTTAAACAGAAAACAAAAAACACTAAACACATGGTAGGTACACAAAACACAAAAGATACAAAATAAGCAAAGACAAACAAAGGGAAAGAAGTTTATGGAAAAGTAAATAAAAGGAAATAGGACTAAATATAGAGGCAAAGACCACATAAGTGGCAGGATAAAAACTTAAGTATATAAATAAGTATAAAGGGGAATAAAATATTAAGAATAAAAGAAGGGAGAACGTACATTAAGAAATACATAATGCATTAATTAAAATAGGTAATAAAGAGAGCAAATAAAAATAAATGTAACTATAATATTAAATAAAGTATATACGAGTATATTGAGATAGACAGGATAAGAGGAAAATAGATAAAGTAAGAGAAAGACAGATGGATATAGCAAATAAGAAACGGATTAGTATATAAAAAGAGAGATATGTATAGTAATAGGAAAAGAAATATAATAGTATATAAGAAAAATAAATGTAATAGAATATAAGAAAAGAAATGTAAATAGAATAGGAAATATATAGAAATAAGAAAGATAATGGAATAGTATATAAAAATAAGAGTATAAAGTAATAAAGAAAGCATGTAATAGTAAATAATAAAATAGAATGTCAACTTACATAAGGAAATGTATTATAATAAGAAAGAAATATCAAGTAGAAGAGAAAAATGTATAGAGTAAGAAATATTAGAATAACTGTTCGTCTATAAATTAAATAATGGTGCATTCCGTGTTTATTAAAAAAAAAACAAAAAAGCAGAACATAGTAAGTCCTACTTTTTAACAAAAATAAGAGTTTAACAATAAAAAATGTAATAAAAATCGTTTATTTTTCGATGTCAAGTCGGGTTTCTTCTACCCGGTATCAAGCGGCTGGTTATTCGTTTCAAGCCGCTGGTTTCGGTAACTACCGGCTTACAAGCCACTGGTTTACAACTATAGATACAACTGTATAATCTGGTAGCCACTGAAATGATTCAAGTTTTTTCTCTTTCTAGATGATTGTTTATAATTATTATTATGAATGTGAACACATGGCAGGAAACGCATTTTATATTATTAGAAAGGTGCTACGGATGTAGAGTGGAAACAGATTTGAATACGAGAAAAACACATTTTATTCTAAATCTCTGTGTCTTGTTCATTTTCAAAACTCTCTGGGTTTTCAACATCTGAACTGCAATTACAGGAATCTTCAAAAACTCATTATTATTAACTTCTATTGCAAACAGTAAAGCCTGACAGTCGACTTCTTCACTGTATTCTATCAATTTAATTAATTAAACATGAATTTCAAGATTGTCGTGAACTAATAAATTGTGTACGGAACCACTATCTTTAGAGTGGTTAAGAAAATATCCTCACATTAGAGCTCTAAAGGTCACTAAAAATCTGTTATTGCATCTTGTACTGAATAAATGTGATATAATGGCATTGAAAACAATTCAGTTCAGTAGCTGTAATCTATAAGCTGTTATTGGACTAGTTGATTTATAACGCTGTATCAGTAATCATGGCGATTTTTAATAAACGGGTAGCAACTATTCAGCAAATTGACTCCGATAACGGAACGTTTAGTAGTGGCTGTATAGTTGCGACCTACACCGACAAATAGCTAATTCAATGCTCTTATAGCGCTACTATAACAAACTCATGTTGAATAAACGAGTAATAGACACTATTACACGATCGTCGAATAGTTGCGGTATAAGTACGTAGAATAAACGTTTATACGTCATAATTATAGCACACAATAGGGAAAATAGCTAAAAAGTCATACGAACGCATCTTTAGCACAATATGATCACTCGGTAGCCATTATTCAACATTTATTCGACCTTTAGTGGAGTAACTGATCGCTTATTCCACTACTTTGCTAGTTGGGCAGTGCATCCAAAGGCTGTCAGTACTGTCAGTTTGCATTAATAAACTCAAAGATAAAGAAATGTTGAAAAAAAATTTACTGACAACCTCAGAGGCCCTAGACAAGTAGCAAACCTATTATATGTCTGTGTAGCAAACGCTCACCCTCTGTCTATTCGTAATTCGCCGTACACTGCTGTGTACTGTGCCGATTGCTAGTGCAAAATACAGCCACTGAAATTGTACTACGAACGAATTACGAATAGACAGGGTGTGAGCGTTTGCCACTAGGGGGCAGGTGGGAAACACCAGAGATCGTCTTTGTTTTTCAACGTTTCGTTATCTTCCAGCCGAAGGACTTCCATTGTCATACAAATGCCTCCCCCAAGGATCTCCACCACAACCGGTATTGTACTGCTCGCATCGATACCCGCGACCTTCACCATATCGTCGGTCCACGTTTTTAGAGACCTGCCTATGCCTACACTGCGTCTACAGACTTTATCATACGTGAAAAATGTAGTTCATAGATAAATAGATAAAAACATAATTGCTTGTGTGTGTCATACACACATTACATGTGCAAAGGCGGTCTAAAAGTTGATAGCGATATCTTCCAGACAACCTTTCGTTTATGGTCTTGATGGGTTGCCGTTCTATGCTGTTAGATGTATGTACTCTTAAGTCCGTTAGTTGCCTTTTACAGCACCCAAGAGGAGATATGGATTACCACAAATTAAAGCTCTTCTTCGATGTACTATCTTGTTTATTGCTATTAGGTAATATGATAATTTACATTGGATTCGATCAGCTTTAGTACTACAACTTACACTTGATAACGTAGGAAACGATTAAATATAATACTAACTAAGTACTATAAATATAATAGAAAATACCTTGGTCCGAAACTAAATTAGAAAAACAAGTATTCTATTATTACAGTATTTCTTTAAAGTATTAAGTATAGTATTTTTTATGTATAAATTTGTACCCAGGAAGGGTTGAACAACGAGAAGTTCGACTCGCACCCGTCCAGCCCCGAGGAGCTGCCGGCCTACCTGCGAGTCCACAACCCCTGGTACCACGGGCTGGACTTGCTGGCCTCGCTCGTGCTGATACTGCTTGCCTTCACCGAGGACCCGGCGGTCCCGGCATTTCGTGTGAGTACAAACTGTTACACGAAAATTAGATCTATCCATTAGCACATCCCTAATGACACCATACCCCAGCACTAGTTGCCGAAGTTTGACATGGGCGATTTTCCGAGATCAAGAAAAAAAAAGAAATTGGTTCGTAATGACTTCATAGATGGCGCTTATCATAGATTAGTATGGCGCTTAGTAAAAGGCGAGTCCATGGTGATAAAGTGTATAGCTGCGTAATATTTATTCCATTCCAAAATAAAAAAATAGGTCCTGATGTCCTGAATGAAAATTGGTACTATTTTGTTATTTTTGGTTGACAAGCATAGGTGTAGAATTTATTACAGTTTCAGGAACGACTCGGCTTTCATAAAACGCCATCTATCAAGTGTTTTTGAACTAATTTTTATTTTTTAATTTGAGCTGTCAGAAAATCGCCCATTGCAGTACATTTACATCGATGCATACCTATAACTTATTATAGGCTTTTTACATTAAATTTTACATTCACAAACAATTGCCTCGGCGGGCGAGTGCTGGTCGCGAATCTAGCTCTCCAAAAATTAGGTGATTCAAATGACTTAAAGGCCTAGAGACTTAAATAACTCGTGACCACTGAGACTAATAGTCGCAAGTTCTAAACAATCGAGTCGAGTCTCAAAATTATATACAAAACTTCTCAGTCCTTTATTCAAAGGTCCTGATTTCAATTCCCAGGTCTAGAGACCTAGGAATGACCAAAGGACAGACATTGCCGGACTATCTATCTAACCACTTTATCATAAAAGCGATGTGTCTAAAGTCTATTACGAAGTCTAAAACTAAAACACGTAAAGTAGTTTCCGGATCTATCAAGAGATGGAGCTGTATGATAATAGTGGGCGGCATGGTGATGTGTGCTATCTCGACCTGAATGCAGATCTACTCAACAAGCTCAACCGTCTCTTGAATAACTGCATTCGATTCGTATTTAACCTTCGTAAATATGATCATGTGTCCGCATGCCGATCACAGTTTAAATGGTTGCCCATTCGGCTGCGTAGAAGTATGCGGGCCTTGACTCTCTCTTGGCTCTTTTCTGTATTATGTTCTTCTAATTCTCCCTCTTATCTTTCTTCTCATTTTCAATACTTAAGTTCTAGTCATGACAAAAATCTTCGATCTTCTTTTAACCGCTTGCTCATCTGTCCCTCTCACCACTCTGACATCATTCACTCTTCCTTCTTTGTTAAACCCATCCTCCTCTGGAATTCTCTCCCTCTAAATATCAGAATGTCTACCAGTCGGTATGCGTTCAAAACCAAGTTGCGCAGCTTTTTTGCAGAACAAGCTGATAATCAGCAATCGGTAATCGACCATCAGTAATCGTCCAATAATTATATTTATGTATTTATTTATTACTTATTATATGTGTAATAGAATGTATATGTATCTATTGTGTAGGTATATATGTATATGTATGTATGTATATGAATATATTTTTGTTTAATTTGTGCATCCTACCATTTTTGTCTCTGCACCACCCGATGGTTGACTGGGAGAGAATGCCTAAGGCATAAAGTCCGCCTCTGTACTTTATGTGCATAAAGTGTTAAATAAATAAATAAATTGACTCCATCTCAGAACAATAACTAAGTTATTGTTCTGAGGACTTAATACATGGCGGTTATAAGATTTTTGTCAAATAGGTATTGTGTGTAAGTTATTTAATGGACATGCGAACCAGGTTGAGCATATATTTTTGAACGACAATCCTGTAGTACTGAGTTAGCGTGAAGTATGAGATTAAACAGTTAGTTTTTGAAATCTATCTAGGTAAGTAGGTAGGTACTTTAATTATTTTCTTTGCTAGAATTCAATTGTGTTTTTTTTATTCCAGCTTCCAGTATGGGCACACGGTACTATTGAGTTACTTGCCTTAACAGTTATTGGAGTTGAGTTGCATTTAAAACTTAAGTGGATAGGGTGGAGTACAATCCTCAAACATAAGAGGACTATGATAAAGGTGAGAAAATTCAAGGAAACATTAACCATCTTATTCTCATCCTTTTTATCCGGACAGTATGAAACATTTAAGCAAAAGTCATGTGATTGACAAAATTTTTGTCACACACAACTTTGCTTCAAAAGGCATGTTAAGCCGTTGAGGATCACCGGCTTAACATGCCTTTTTGCTGTGATAAGAAATGACAGTCGTTAAAACACTACCTACCCGCATCAGCGTTGATTATAGCCCGTTCTGCTCTTATGCTATAGTCATGTGAGAGGGACTAAGTCCAGCAGTGGGCCTTTATAGGCTGATGATGATGAATAAATAATCAATATTTACTTGAAAACCGCACTCATACATTCCACCAATAATAATAATATCAAAATAAAGAATTTGATAATCATACCATCAGTGTTTTTCATATAGAGACAAATAATTATATATGTTTAATCTTTTTCAGGGCTTGACCCTTCTAATAATGGTGCTAGAAGCTGTGGTGGTACTGTGTCGGCAGTCTTCACACTTTAGAGTGACGCGAGCACTGCGACCCATTTTTTTGGTCGATACCAGGCATTGTGGGGGCGTGAGAAGGTTTATAAGACAGATACTACAATCACTTCCACCCATTATTGATATGCTTGGTGAGTCCCTTAATATATAAAGCTACAATTGAACTGTACTACTAGTAAAACGTGTATTAGAAACCGTGGGGTATATACCATCATCGAAGTACAAACTTATTTAGGGATCATGACGAATATTGAAGGATTATTTTATGTAGACTTTGCATATTTTCACTTATACAGCCATTTGTTGTTTACATTACCGTAAAAAAGAGTCATACAGCTGTGATAATTGTATGTCTAATCTTAAAGCAAACACAATGAATTTGAAAGTAGTTATCGTCTAAATCTATTTGTATCCGATTAACTGAAATGTTTAATTGTTTTCAGGTTTGCTAATGTTTTTTGTTGCAACGTATTCGTTGCTCGGCTATTATTTATTCTCGGAGCACGTGGACAATGGACATTTTCAAACAATAAGTGATTCGTTTGTTAGTATGTTTGTCTTGTTAACTACAGCCAAGTGAGTATTTACCGTCATGTGTACGTAAAACCACATTATTCTAACGCATTCAAACAAATCGTTAACTATATTGTTAATTAATTGCAGTTTCCCAGACGTGATGATGCCCTCATACGCCAAATCGAAGTGGTACGCGCTCTTCTTCATACTGTACATCATCACGGTTCTCTACGTCCTTATGAACTTGGTAAGAACTTTTGTTTATTTTATAGTTTAGTTATGATAGTGCAACGTAAAGTCTGCATCAAACTGATTGATGCTACCGAAGTGGGTAACAATTATGATTTAAGCATGAACAAAGACTTACGTTACCTATTTGACACCTATTGATGCTGACTGTACCGCAAGATACCTCTGAATAACATGCTTTAAAATAAATAATAAGTAGATCCGATCGTTTTTAACTTCAAAATCACGTAACTTAATACTTTTGACTTTAAGCAGGAGTCAGTTCACAGGCAGGCTGCGGCTAGAGTTCTATTCTGGCCGGCTGACTCTGTGCTATACTTACCTTGTTTTATAGTCAAATGTTCATATGTTCACTGTTCAAACTTGCTAATTGATATAAAATTAAAAAGCTGAATGCTTTTTACACCTTATCTATCCACACACATTTAAACTAACTGCTTTTAACATACAGGTTAAATTGGTTTTAAGCCTGCTTTACATCTGCATACGTGAGTCACCAATCATGTCCACCGCTTGATATAGACTATGCCAGCTGAAGAGGAGCACCTGCAAGACGCCAGCCGATGGTACACTACCTTGGCCTTATGCATTTTGGCGGCTGTTCTCCCAACACCCACCAAAACGCATTGGGTTACCGTGGTGAACCACAATGACCACAGCTTTGCAGTAAGAGCCGCCGCTTTACGAACCTTTGGAACAAGTGTTCAATTATTTTTTGACAATTGCATAAAATATGTATTTATAAAAATATAAGAATATTTGAATACCGAAAGTTTCAAAAACAATTGCCTCGAACGAGATTCGTGCAGTTTTTAAACTCTCGTAGTTGTTTGAATTTGTGCAATATTATCTAACACTCGACCAAAAATATTTACCTAAACTAAGGCTGACTTTGCATGCCTCCGTATTTTCGGTATTCTAATATAGCCGTATGTCCGGTTTTACTCAACGGTGCGCGCTTGTTTTCATACTGTACTTTATTACGGGTCTTCTTAACATACAGGTTGATTTAGTTTTAAGCTTGCTTTACATCTGCGTACGTAAACCACCATCATATCCATCGCTTGATGAGGAATACCAAGGAGACGTCGCCGGACGATGGCACACTACCTTGGCTTCATGCATTTTGACGGCTGCTGTCCTGACACCCACCAAAACGCATCAGGTCACCGTGGTGGGCTGCAATCACCACAGCTTTGCAGTAAGAAGCGCCGCTTAACATACCTTTTTGGAACATTATAATAATATATTGTACATTATCATGAACTTGGAAAAATATACTGATAAAATCGATGCAAACTAAATGGTCAAAAAATCTTAAAATGCAAGTATAATATTTTTACTGTCAGCTTAATTCATTTTTTTAAAATGCTGACAATTCTAGTTAAGAACATATTCTATAATCACACAGCAGAAACGTTTGTTCTTTAAAAACGCCAAGATATTTTTACCATTTCTGTTGCATAGATTATTTATAAAGCCTCAGATGAAATTTTTACTAACATGCTATAACATAAAAATGATATAAAATTCAAAGACTTGTAACATCCTTTACAACGGATTTATTACATACAGGTTGATTTGGTTGTAAGCTTTGTTTACATCTTTACATTACATCTGCATATATCCAGCCACCATCATATCCATCGCTTGACATAGACCTTGCAAGTTGAAGAGAAGCGCCTGCAAGACGGATTCAGGCTCACTACCTTGGCTTAATGCATCTTGGCGGCTGTTGGCTTAGCACCCACCAAGACGCATCAAGAATACGTGGTGAGCTACCATCACCACAGCTTTGCAGTAACAACCGCCGCCGCTTTAGCAAGTTTATAATTTAATTATAGCTTTACAATTTTTAAACCAACGTGTAAGTTTACCCAATACTATCATAGTCACTAACCTGAAAGTAATTAGCAATTGTACCGAAATATCGGATACTAAAAATATTGTAATAAACTATATGTGAATATATTTTAACCCCAAAATAATTATTTGTAACCTGTTATGGGATATTATTTTATTTCCAAACCACCTAAATAATGGTGTAACTGAGTTGACTGCTTAGTACGAGTTCTTTTTAATATTCAATCAAGTTACAACTACAATTTGTTAGAATTGAAATCCCGCCATCTAGCGGAGTACTCCTGAAACCAACTTGTACAACAATTATTCAACTTATTTTACGAATGGTAAACTTCAACTTGATTGAATTGTAAAATAAACTTTCAAAACTTAGCGAATTATTATCAAATAATTAATTATCTTTATTATTGAAATTTTGCATTCACAATGCTATATACAGCGCGTTAGTTAAACCGAGGGACATATTAAGGGAGGACATTAAGTAGTCAATTCCCGATTCGATTCTATAAAAAAAAATTAAGAATTTTTTGCATAATTATTCTATTAAATAATGTTAGCGTATACCTACACCAAGCGCGGGAAAAGATCAAATATGATCAAGTATGAAGGAAAAATGGGTCACACCAACCACGAGCCACGCACGACAGCTACTTATTCAGTACCATACGCGTATATGAGTCGAAAGCACTAGGGTGCCCAAACATTACGGAAAATTTTATGAATTTGTTACATCGATTTTCTGAATTATTTTATATGCTTATCTTAGCTTATCGAGTAGTATTTTTTTATTTGTTTATGTTTACCCAGGCATAAACTACCATAGGATTAAATATGTCTCTCGTGTTAACTAACACGCTGTAGATATAGAAAAAAAAAGTTCACTAGAAAAAAATCAACCAGTCTCAGGAAGCTCGAATGGGAGACCCCGAGTCTCGGTAGCATAGCGGTTAGAGCAGTGGACCGGCAATCCAAAGGTCATGGGTTCGAATCCCATTTGAGCTTCCTGAGACTGGTTGTTGTTTATCTAGTAAACATTTTATCCTAAATAATTAATTCCAGCAAGATTCGTATAAATTGTAGTTAAATTACTTAAAGCTAGCAATTAATTGTATGCTATATTTTAACAACCAGTTGTTTGAAAAATATTCATATTATACTTAATTTATTTTTAATTAAGTACCTTTTATTATTTATACCGCAATCATGCGAATTCACAATTATGTTATTAAAATGTATGTCCATGTGCCCTACACAGAAACTATGTTTTTATGAATTGTATTGTTAAGGGGGGTTAGGGTGGTGAAAACGGAAAAATTGGCTGTTTTCTATTAGCTATTATTCAAAATATTTTAGATATTGCGCACTGAAATTTTCAATATATATTACAGAACGTATAAGTGAGGGGATGACTGTTTCTAAAACACGATTGGAAACATTTTGGTCGATAGAAAATAATCATGAAGTTACCTCTTAAATTTCATTTTAGTGCACATTTCGACCGTGTTTTACAATAATATTAATTCTTTCAATAATTAATTCCTGTAAAATCATAAACACATACACCTATTCGATTTCTTGACTGTTTTGGATTTTAAAAACTAAACATTTTTATTAACTTTTTGATAAAAATGTGAATGGCGCTTACGAATTTTATTGCGAGCGCCCGGAATTCTTGCTGACCGTCTATCCCCCCTTAAGTACTTGCATTATTGATTTACGCAATTAAGCTTGTCAGGCAGCGGGCGCGACGTTGTGGCATGCAACCCGGGTGTATTTATTGTGTTAATTACTATTCGATATGCGATTCGTCGTCACACAGAATACGCCAGGCTTTATGCTATCTAGCCTAATTTACCACCAAACATAATTTATGGCTTAATTATAAGTGTGCAATAAAACTGTTAATGATTGTTTGATATTTAAACGACGATGTTAATAACTTTTTCTAGTTAGGATGTATGCATATAGATCACATAACTCGAATGAAACAAAATAAACATATTTGTCATGTAAGCATGACACAAATTGATTCTGTCGGTTTTATCCGACGCTGGATCTGAAAACTGGCTAGATACGTTGAAACGCGACTATAGCATTGTCAAACATTCGCGGGGCAATAACATTTCTTAATAGGACAGCACCTACTACTACTACTCTCTTTGTTACACTTACAGACCTAATGGGAGGCCTAGTGACGCACATAGAGAGAGACGTAGCAGTTGTCCTATTCCCAAATTTATTGAAGAACCGAGAGTTTGTTAATACTATAAGTTGAGCTGCGCAGCTAAAGTGTGGCCGTTCGCAGATGCTGGCGGTGGTATACGAGACGTTCACGCGGATCGAGCGCGAGAAGTGTCGCGCGCTGCTGCTGCACCGGCGGCGCGCGGCGCGGCACGCGTTCCGGCTGCTGGTGTCGCGGCGCGCGCCGCAGGCCGTGCGGCTGCGGCACTTCGCCGGGCTCATGAGGCACTACGCGCCGCATTACAGTTAGTTTCTATTTGACATACTGAAGACAACAAACAGACAGACAGGTTATCAACTTCGGGCGAAAGTTGCAAGTTTTATCCTTTAATCACGTTATCGAAAACACACATTAAAACTGTGCTTCCTGGGGCATAGGAGATATAATTTACAATGTTGTGTAGAATAAAACTGGCACTAGTCAAATGAAGTCATACTCAAGAGTGCTTATTCTTGAATATGACTTTATTTGACTATTCGATCGAGTATTGTTAGCTAAAACTTGAATATGATAAATAATCAAAATAAATAATTATATAACAACGTGACAAACTTGAAAATCCAACAAGTAGTGCTGCTTCGATGCCATACAAATTTTTGCACTACAAACTGTAACTTCTCCCCCCTTTCTTAAAATCTCTAACCTAGTCTACCTTATAATACATACACACATCATCGCCGCTTTTACCTTAACTTAACTTATTATCTAATTCATAAAACTATTTAACCTAATTTATTTACAATCTAATGGTTGTGTTTGTAGTTTTTGTAGAGTGCGTAGTGTTTGTATGATGATGAAACCTTAGCATAGCTTAATTCTATTTGCAGTGAATTTCAGTCAAGCATGTAATATTATAATAAATACTATTTTGGCCAGATCGTCTAGTGAACCCTCCGTTGTTAACCGCATTTAAGTAACTCAAGTTCTTTCGTGAAAGTTTAGTAATTGGCTTATCTCTGTGTTAAATTATTTTCTCCTGACCTAATTACCTACCAGTCTATAAATCATAACATAGATATGTGTAGCCTAGCAATGACTCCGTCTGAACTGTGACCTAAATCCTTCACTGCAGCTGCGGGGAAGATTTGTAACCACTCAGAGATAATCAGATGATAGCTTAGCTTGCAGGTATTATTATTTATTAAAAGTAGCATGATACATAAGAAGTCTTGTGCAATTTACATAAAGGTCTTGTGGAATTATAAGAGTCTTGTGGAAATATAAGAGTCTTGTGGAAATATAAAAGTCTTGTGGAAATATAAAAGTCTGGTGGAAATATAAGAGTCTTGTGGAAGTTTAAAAGTCTTGTGGAAATATAAAAGTCTGGTGGAAATATAAGAGTCTTGTGCAATTTACGGGTCCCAACCGCCGCCCTATAGCGTGCCTTTCATCTCATTGTTTAACTATGGCTCCGTCACATTGGCTTTAACTTTAATTATTAGCTTGTGCCTTTAATTCTTTAAAACTGAGAATTTACATCTCTTCTCAAAATTTAATTTCATTTTACATTATGAACTATGTGTTAGCAATTTAAATTCTTATTATTCCACATAAATCAATAGAGTTTATCTCAAGGCTTGCTATCATCCAAATATCCTTTTCACATTAAGAACTTAATTATTCAATGCAATAACTTATGTCTTATGATTTCACTTATTGAACAGAGGTGGAAAGCCAGCATTCTACCGGACACACTTATTCCTCTGATTATTGTGTCTATTATAAAGAGATCACAATGTAACAATATTAACTGACTGTCCTATTGTCTTATTAGAAAATTAATATTCAGTTCTATAAAGGGTGGATAATTTATTCAAACGTCACTTCAGGAGGTGGCTAAAATAGAATGCTATTAATACAGGTAAAATTACTTTTATTTACTCTTAGTATTTATTATACAGGTCTTATAAAGTTCCAATAAAACTACATTGGATGTGCTGCATTGGCAGATTATCACATCTTAAGTTTATTAAAGGATGTTTGATTTGTTCTATATCCTAATCATTTAGGAAGTGAACTTAAATAGAATACTATCATTTGAAGTGAATTACTTTGGTTTACTCTTAGTGTTCATTATACAGATCTTATAAAGTATAAGTACATCTCAAGTTTATTGAAAGATGTTTAATTCATTCAATATCCTTGACTTTTAGGAAGTGAACTTAAATAGAATACTATCATTTGAAGTAAATTACTTTGGTTTACTCTTAGTGTTCATTATACAGATCTTATAAAGTATAAGTACATCTCAAGTTTATTGAAAGATGTTTAATTCATTCAATATCCTTGACTTTTAGGAAGTCAACTTAAATAGAATACTATCATTTGAAGTAAATTACTTCGGGTTACTCTTAGTGTTCATTATACAGATCTTATAAAGTATAAGTACATCTCAAGTTTATTGAAAGATGTTTAATTTATTCAATATCCTTGACTTTTAGGAAGTGAACTTAAATAGAATACTATCATTTGAAGTAAATTACTTTGGTTTACTCTTAGTGTTCATTATACAGATATTATAAAGTATAAGTACATCTCAAGTTTATTAAAAGATGTTTAATTTATTCAATATCCTTGACTTTTAGGAAGTGAACTTAAGTTAATTATTTTTCCATTAACTTCCACCCCTGTCTCTCACACTGAGTGGTTGATTTGATAGCCTACTAAATCATAGTTAGTATGTTTTTAGTAGGTAGTAAATCAGGTAATTATCCCTGTTAATAATTGAATCAATTACACTTAGGAGTCATCCTTCACTCACTTTAATAGGTATAAATTAGACTGTACTAGGTATTAGTCTGATTGATTTAGATTGTTCCCATCAAATATTTCTATGTTTCACATTATTAGAAGTAAGTACTTACATATCTTAAGAGGTCTTTGACCATTAAGGTGAATTCAAATGGTATTAGTAGACCATTATCAGGCTAATTAGCAGGTTGTTATCAATAAATTATTTTTTTTTAATTTTTTTTTTTTATATTAAGCCCGGCAAATGACCCCACTCCACCTGATGTTAAGTGGAAATGAGGTCCAGGCGCGAGGACAACTGGTGCAGCGTAAAAGACGTAGCATCAGTCATCCTCACTCTGCCGGCCCACAAAGTGCTTCTTCACGCCTCGTTTGAAGGACCCTATGTCATAGGTAGGAGGGAATACGTGTGCTGGTAGACTATTCCATCTTTTGGAAGTGCGGCAAAGAAACGAGTCACCAAATTTCTTTGTGCGAGATGGAATGTTAGAGACTGTAAATTGGTGACTCCGCAGAGCAGCACGCGTACTCCTATGGAGGAAGGGAGAAGGAGGGATGAGGTCAAAGAGTTCTTCAGAGCACTCGCCATGGTATAAACGGTAAAAGACGCTGAGTGACGCAATATCTCTACGCAATTGCAAAGGCTCGAGAGTTTTAGTGACCTCTGCATTGCCGATAATGCGCACAGCGCGGCGCTGCAATCTGTCCAAGGCATCGAGAAGGTACTTTGCGGAGCCGTCCCAAAGGTGAGAGCAATACTCCACGCAAGACCGCACCTGTGTCTTGTATAATAGACACAACTGATCAGGCGTGAAGAATCGCCGCACCTTGTTCAGGACACCGAGTTTACGTGAGGCATTTTTAATCACGGTTTCGATGTAGTCCTTTTGGTTCAGATCGCAGCGGATATCCATACCGAGCGTGTTAATACTGCTCTGCAGGCCTAGAGATGTACCCTGAAGAGAGTGAAGGGGAAGGAATGGCGACTTTTTCGCTGTGAACGCGCACACCTGTGTTTTCTTGGCATTGAACTCCACCAGATTATCGGAGCCCCATTTAGAAATGAGGTCCAACATCCGATCGAGCTCAATGACAAGATTTGCTCGCTTCATTTCGGTGTCTACCCGCCCAGCCGTTGGGTGCCCGTTATATCCCCCATGCACTGTGCTATCATCTGCATAGCAATGAATGTTTCCAAGAGGAAGCATGTCATTGATATGCAGAAGGAACAGCGTGGGGGATAGAACGGAGCCTTGAGGAACACCAGCGTTCACTGACATGAACCGCGAAGCGCATCCATCCGAAAGGACACGGATTCTACGCTCATGCAGGAAGCTGGCAATCCAGGTACAGAACTGAGCGGGCAAACCGTATGCCGGGAGCTTGGAGAGAAGAGCTTTGTGCCAGACCCGATCAAAAGCCTTGGCTATGTCAAGGCTAACTGCCAGTGACTCGCCACGCTTGTCAATAGCCTCACCCCAGAGATGTGTGACGTACGCTAGAAGATCACCCGTTGACCGTTTTGGCCGAAACCCATATTGACGATCGTGAATTAGGGAGTGATCTTCTAGGTATCGAATAAGCTGTTTGTTCAATATTCGTTCTAGGATCTTACACAACACTGAAGTTACGGCTATAGGGCGGTAATTAGTCGGATCTGACCGATCTCCTTTTTTAGGGATCGGTTACACATTAGCTTCTCTCCAAGATTCCGGCACACAACCCGAAGAGAGCGAGAGACGGTACAGACGCGTTAACACAGGGGACAACTCCGCTGCACACATTTTCAGGACTATTGCTGGGATGCCATCAGGACCGTTAGCTTTCCGGACATCGATTGACTGCATTTCCACACGGACATCACACTGCCTGATTTTAATATCAGACATTGTGTGGCCACAGTGAGGAATTGAGGGTGGCTGTGCATCACAGTCATCGATCCGGGAGTTAGCCGCAAAGAGTTTGGCCAGGAGGTCGACCTTTTCCTGCGGCTTGTGAGCTAAAGTTCCGTCAAGACATCTCAGTGGTGGCAGCGAGGGTTGGCAGAAGTTGGATTGCACGGCTTTGGCCAGACG
The DNA here is from genome assembly GCA_963921215.1 of Scoparia ambigualis. Classification (NCBI taxonomy): domain Eukaryota; kingdom Metazoa; phylum Arthropoda; class Insecta; order Lepidoptera; family Crambidae; genus Scoparia; species Scoparia ambigualis. The sequence goes on along the minus strand of OY992519.1, from coordinate 29,936,136 downwards.
CTAGTAGCTACGGCTGCCCGTAGGATGCGTCAGGAGTTCTTGGCCTACTCGTGCAACGCGCTGGGCATCCGCTCTAATGTAGGCCCTCTTACACGACTTGGTGGCATTATTATAGGCTGCTTTTAGCGAGCGAGTTTCGGGAACCCCATGAGCTTTACCTCTGATCCAAGCGCGGTATGTCGTCTGTTTGCTCTCAACAGCGCTGGCACACTCGCTATTGAACCAGCGGTTGCGTCTGCCTTTGCTGATAAGATAGGAGTGTGGAATATAGTATTCCATTCCTAATACTATCTCATCAGCAACGGCAGTGGCGCTAGCGGTCGGGTCCTTCCCACTAAAGCAGCGCTGCCTCCAAGGGACGGATGCAAAATACTCCCGCATCCCGTCCCAGTCTGCCGACGCGTAGTGCCAAATCTGGCGTTTCGAAACCGCTGTTGGCGGGCGCGATGCCAAGGGCACTGTGCTGGATATCAAGCAGTGATCCGAGGAACCTAAAGGAGCTCGAGCAGCAGAAGGTCGAGTAAGGAGGGCGCATGGCCAACTATGTCTGGGATCCTGGTGGGCTGGTTCACCAGTTGCGTCAGGTCATGCGTGAGAGCGAATGCGTGGGCAGTTCTACCAGCATGGTCTGTTTTGGAGGAACCTAACCACAACTCATGGTGGGCGTTGAAGTCCCCCAAAAACACCAGTTCCGCCGATGGAAACCGCTCCTGCGCATCATCTGCTACCCGACTAAGATGTTCAATTAGTCGAGTTGTCTCCATGTCGCCGTTATGGGATCGGTAGACGCAGGCGTAGACACGGCAATGAGAGCCTAAGTCGACGTGTACCACTAGGAGGGAGAAGGAAGGGTCCTCCAGACAGCGCAGACGGCGACAGCAAACATCCGCCCGAACGAATAAGCAAACTCCGGCTTTGGCTTTGAAGGACTCTTCAAGCACAAAGCCGGGATAGTTCAGGTAGGTGGTGTCAGCTGGGCGGATTATTTGCGTCTCCGTCAGGAACAACATTGCTGGCCGTGCCGTCTCAAGATGGTGGTGGACGGCATTGAGGTTTGCATGGAGTCCGCGGATGTTAGCGAACTCCACCTCAAACGGTAAGGTTGTGGTGGGGGTGTGCACCGCTGTAGAACCAGTTTTGTTGTTAGGCGCTGTCATTTTAGGAGTGGAAAGAGAGAGGCGTGAATCGAGAAAATGATGCCGCGATGCGAATGGTCAAAGTGTGGTGGCCTGTTTCCCCAGGAATTTGCCCACAGACGAGTATTATTAACCTGCCGAACGGAAGGGCCCCCGAACCCCCCCGGGAATGGCCGCCGGGACCCCACCTTCCGGTCACCAACCGGCACGACGGACCACCCCGAGATTATGCGTGGCATGGTGAGGCAGCCTCACGAGCTGGTTAGGCTCGCTTGGGCCCCTGTACTGTGCCACGGGCGGCCAGCGGGACAACCGTTTCTACGGGTCTCCCTGGTCGGCAGGTTAACGAAGTCCTCCTGGCACTGGTTTGACGGAAGCCTCCACAGACCAAATACATCGCAGCATCATCCTCTCGAGCTCTGGTTATACGCTGGCTGATCCCGAAACGCGACCGACAAGCAGTCACTTGACGGGTTTTACACCATGCGTACGGTGGTCACCAACCAGACGGGTCAAGCCCTACCACCAGTGGAGCAGATCATCGCTCGAAAGAGTCCGTTAGTCGCTTCTTACGACACCCACCGGACGGAGAGAGGGGCGGCGATTGGTATTCTTTCTCCGTCACCGCACGGATAAAAATGTTTTTAAATTTCTATGTTTCAGATTATTAGAAGCTCATTTACTAATAGGTATCGGATGTATACTTTTAATACTTTGAAGAGTGTAGCAATATAAGGCCGTTTTGTACCCTAGGGAAAGCTAAAAATGCCTGTTTGGTCATTTCAGTATTAGAAATCAAACATCACAGTACAGCTATGCTTATTTGCTATAACTTTTAGTATTTTTCTTGTAATAGGAAACCAGTCTAGACTTTTAGGTATTCCAAGTAATGATGGTACAATATTATCATACTTCTGTTAATTATTTAAAATGAATAATTAATTGGTAACAACTTTAGGAAAACAATTAGAATTTTATCGGCCTACGGTAACAGATTACATGCCTAGATAGGACCCACATCACTTCATCGTAAATTTTATTTAGCACCATAACCTAATTATCCCTACCTTATTAGTCTGAATTAATCCAGCCTGGGCCCGCGGCCCGCGTACCCAGCCTATGCACAGCGCGCTCACCCCGTACTGTCCCCTCACTTCCTCACAGCAATGATATAGAACCGCCTACCTATAGATTCCTACAGCTTCCCTCACTTGAAATGCCTATATTTCGAGTCGCCCCTGCAAGCAACTGACTTCTAAATGTACTATCAGTCGAGCCAGTATACTCAGTGTGTTATTCCTATCACTACACTGTGTGTACGGAGGTAGACTCGAAATTGGACTGGGTCATACGGGTCTACCTCCAGCTAAATGGTGTCTGACCTATCTTCAACTTTCACTAGGGAGACAACTGTCTCTCCCCCATTACTCCGTCGAAGATAGTGTATTGTTTAGCGTAATAATAGAAAACGCCGACCTTATTAAATACAGTCAAAGGTCATCCAGACCGATGTCTGTTGAAAGCTATATTGGTTTCGTTGCCACCGTTATGCGTTTCCGCCAATATACCCCGAAATACATCATTTCGTTAACGGATTCAAGTTGCGATCGCAATAGTTTTACTTTATTAATCACTTTCAATTTCACAAATCTTAATTAATATCGCAGCTCGAATATCACTTAGCGCACTATCAAAGCTCGGACACTATTTTTCCCGTATAAGTATTTACCGCACTCTTAAATTGGACCGCGCCTCCGACGTCCAATTATTGAATGCCCGCTAATTTTCCGCCCTTTTCCCAAGCATCTTAACTTTCGCGCCACGCGCCCCCAACATTCGCCCGCGCGAGTCCGCTTTTCCTCCCTTCAACCAATCCCTAGCTGTTTTTCGATGCGCCTCGCCTTCGCGTCGCTTATTATTTGTTATACGCGAACTTCGCGTTGCGCCACGTGGAGATAACATCCTACCTCTCTTTCTATCTTTTTCCCAACCTCTCGCTCGCTCATTTCCGCCGCCCGCCGCGCAATTCTAAAGTTTTTCCATAATCCAACCAAATTTCGTCAGATAGCCAATATTACATCTTTGAATATCTAAATGTAGCCTTCTATTAACAATTCCCTCTCAATAATCATCCACTTAAGCCAATAATCCTGTATTTTGTGAAATTATAAAAAGTTCCGTATTCCGATCATAGGTGGCGCCCGCCCGTATGTCTACCGGCTTGCCAACCTACGCCTATGTCACAAGGCCACACAGAGCAGTCCCCGCGAAATTCAAAATAAAGATAAAGCCCATTGCCAACCTAACACGAAGCTCAAGTAAATAACTCACGCTAGACGGCGCATATGTCGCAAGGGTGTACAGAGCAGTCCCCGCGAAATTCAAAATAAAGAAGTCAAACTAGCAACCTTACGCGAAGCTCAAGTAAATAACTCACGCTAGACGGCGCCTATGTCGCAAGGGACACACAGAGCAGTCCCCGCGAAATTCAAACTAAAGATAAAGCCCTAGACCACTGACCATTATTCTGAACTAGTTTATTATTCCCTTTTCATGCTTATTATTAATGGTGCTACGCATTAATATTTAATTTAGTGCTACTCCCATGCATTCCTTACTAACGGACGGATACCATTCATTCTGTACCGTTACAAAACTACAAAATAGCGGCAGCTAGGTGCATACGCCCTAAAGCATTTTAATTCCGTTATACACGGTATCTCAACACGGTTTAAGCGCATGCTGCGATTTTGACTTAGACATTCCTACAAACTTAAATATTATTAACACCTACCCGCACTGGGCCAGCGTGGTGGTTTGTGGCCCAATCTCCTAATGCGTTGTTGTCCAAGTGGGAAGGCCAGTGCCCAGCAGTGGGACGTTTATACAGTGATGATGATGACGATAAACTGAAGAACTGCCCCTTTTGCAGGTGGTCTGGACGTGTACCTGATGTTCAAGCACCTGAACCAGTCGGGCTCGGGCGGGCTGTCGCGCGCGGAGTTCGCCAACCTGTACGAGGTGTTCGCGCTGCGCTGGTGCCCGCAGCAGGCGCGCGCGCCGTGGTACGCGGAATCGGCGCTGGAGCCAGTCGGCCGCGCCGCACAGGCCGCGGTTAGGTGGCCGTACTTTGAATACCTCATTTGTAAGTACCTATCTAAGGTGCGTCATGCTTCGATAAAACTAGATGTACAATCAACGCTCTAAAAGCGAGATGTTTAGGTACTCACACAGATTAGAAGTTCAGCTCTGCTATTTATTATCTAAGGAATAAGCAAGGCTGCTATTTTTGTATTTAGACAACTACAGAGATTTGAATAGTTGTCAAAAACATTTTGATTGTTAAAAAGAGGATCTTAAAAAATTGCTAACTTCTGGCGCTTCTTAGAAAAAAATGTATATGCAGCTAAGCATATGCGTAAAACTTTCCAAAGTGATCTTTAAATTGAATGCATTTTTTTTCTTTTCTTTAGCATGCATACTTTTATAATAAAATAAGTTTATTCATTTGTAAAATTTTAAACTAAGATTGTATGGAATATCGAAATGTGTAAACCTTCATAAACCAGCTATTGTAATATCGAGTAACTAATGCCTTGCCTTGTCCCAGACGCGCTGATCGTGGGCAACGGCGTGTCGCTGGTGCTGCGCGTGTGCGAGGCGGCGGGCGACCTGCAGGACAGCGCGCGCCTGCTGTGCGCCTCCTGGGACACTTGGCTGTTCCTCACGCGTACGTTAATTAAATGAAAAATGAAATATATAGCGTTGTGAGCGGAGCGGCGAGCGGTTATTTGACCATTGCGTGTTATACATACGTACCTATTATGGAAGTCTCAGTCAATGGTGGGAAAAAGGCCGCAATGAACAAAGTCCGCTCGCCGTTCGTTCACAGCGGCAAGGTCGTGGATGGTGGCTCATGTAAAATATGGGAACAAACCGTACGAGTGTGTGTTGTAGCATTACCGATGCGGAGAAGAAAATAATTTAATAAAAAAACAAATTATGCAAATAAAGTCTTTGTCGTATAAACACGACACGCAAAACAATACAATGTTTTGTTTGATTAATCCGAATATTTAGAACTTTTGATTTGTACTATTTATGTGTAAAATATCAGAAACAGGACACTAAGACATACCTATTGGGGCACGTTTTAAAATAGCTAAACGAGTTCGTAATATTCTGTACCAACACTACCAACCTTGTTTTGTATATTTTGGAGTCCTCACCTCTCTGCTGTTCCTGTCCCATTCTTTGCGAACATCACATTTCTATCAAAGTTTTTAAATTCTTTAGCTTTGCCCGTCCCCAGTGTTCCTGATCGAGGCCGGGCTCCGCATAATGGCAGCGGGACTGAGCTCTTACCTGGAGAGCGGCTGGAACGTGTTCGACCTGAGCGTGACGCTGCTGGCTCTAATGGGTGCTGTGCTGCTCACCATTGCGCCGGGGCTCTTCATTGTGGTCATATTTAGGCCGCTGAGGTTTGTGCACTTCAAAACAGGTTTTTTCATTCTATATTAAATCAATGTCAAATAACCTGTTACGGGTATTTTTGCAGTTTTATTCGAATAGTAATAATGCTGATGTGTCTTTTTTGGTTTTATAAATTAGTAAATGGAACAGGCACACTATAACTAAAACAATATAGAGTACACTTCCGGTAATGATTAAAATAAACTTCTTCAGGTCAAATCACCTCTGAAAGTTCACACAAAAATCAAGTTTACACAAAGTTTTCATGATACCTACATTAAAGTTGCATGGAGTTATGATAAAAAGCTCATTATTTGTGAGTTCCTTACGGCCCGGCCACGACCTTGCCGCTATGAGCGGAGCGGCTAGCAGATTCTTTGACCCTTGCGCGTTGTACTACGGATGTCTCAGTCAATGGTCAAAGAAAGGACGCAATGAACGAATAAGCCGCTAACCGCTCATAGCGGTAAGGTCATGGCCGAGCCGTTAGTAATGCTGATGTGTGCACAGGCTGATGCGGCTGTACAAGCTAAAGAAGCGCTACCGCGACGTGTTCGGCACGCTGGTGCTGCTGTCGCCGCTGATGTGGTCGGCGGGCAGCGTCATGCTCGTCATGTATTACTTCTTCGCCATCGTCGGCATGGAGCTGTTCGCCGACTTTGACCTCAAGAACTGTTGTGTGTGAGTATTGGTTTACGCTATCGAACCATTGGGCCAGCATAGTGGTTTATAGCCCAAACGCCCCATGCGGGAAGGCCTGTGCCTACAGGTGAGTCGTTTGTAGGCTGATGATGAGGAAAACTTTAAGCAAATATGTATTTAACCAAAAAGTAAATTTGGTAGGAGTGAAAAACAACATTGGGCGCAGATGATATCCATGAGGCATATCTATCTAATGCATATTTATTAAAAATCACTGCAAATAAATCAAGTAGTTTTGGCTACATAATTAATTAACTGATATGAATTCAGCAGAGAACACAAGATACCGCATCTATGTTTTGGAGTTGAATATGTAGCTCACTTTATCAAATGCACTTCTATAATCTACAACTGAAAATGTGTACGAAGACGATAGCGGTTAATGTCTTGTACTATTCGCTACAGGAACACGACCGTCGAAGACTTCTACAAGTTCTCGTTGAACAGTTCGACGGCGCTCGGCTACTACTACCTGAATAACTTCGAGAACATAGTTACCAGCGGCGTCACCCTGTTCGAGCTCACCGTCGTCAACAACTGGTTCATCCTCATGAACGCGTACGCCACCGTCGCGGGGCAGTTCAGCAGAATATACTTTATGGTGAGACTAAAAAAAATTACTAACACGTCTGCCGCATGTCCGATGAGCTGTGGACTAACTCACCACTGAGTGGAGCCCGCGGAACGTTAGTCGACATTGCGGCAGGCCCAGAAGGAGATTGCGGGACGAGCTGGACCAATATCGAAAGGACTGGCAAGTTGCAGCCCTAAACCGTGAAGAATAGAAGGAGGGTAGTGAGGCCAGCAGTAGGACAAATCGGGCTGAATAATAATAATAATAATAACGGAGCCGCCAACTTTCGGAGTGTTGAGAACAGCTAGATAGCGCAGCGGCTTGCGCATTTGGGTTGCGGTCTTGCAATTTAAACATTGTCAAAATCACCGCATGGTCAAACCTACTAAAATATCTCAAGCTCCTCCTTCCTTTGAACGGCTCATTAAACGTTGGTCTCGCTTGTGTTGCCGTACTTTAAAACTTACTAATCCGCATTGGGCCAATGCTAGTTAGTTTGTTTGTGTGGGAAAGCCAGAGTTTAGAGTAGTATGATGTTTATAAACTGGCAATGGGTGTTTTTGTCAAGACATATCCTTCTTTTAGTCACATTAAGGGCTCTGACACACTAGAGACACTTGTCGACCGCTGTCGAAAGTCGGCGGCTAGCGGTCGACAAACTGCTATTGAGGCACGCCACAACTAGAAGCGTCACTAACGTCGTCGGCAAACAGCCGTCCGTGTGTAACTCCTGTGGTGCTAACAACAGGGAGGGTCGCTGAGAATCTCTAACCTTACTATCTGTCGAACTGCTGCGGTTTGACCACATGGTGCTTGTCCTTAGGTGTTCTACCTGTTCACGATGGTGGTGCTGACCATCGTGGTGGCCAGCGTGCTGGAGGCGTTCCGATTCAGGATCCAGTACAAGCGCAGCACAACTAAGAGGGACGGTAAGTTTTATGCAACGTTCGTTTTTTGGGATATTTATCTAGTTTTTCCGAAAATTAAAATAATAAAAAAATATTGTAATAAAATACGGAAATAATTTGTTTATTGGGCTTCATGAAAAATAAACCAATACATAACGCAGAGTGTTGAACTAAAATAATAACCTAACCTAACTTAAAATTTCTTTTTTTTTAAACTAAGTTGTAAAGTGTGCTCAAGTCGGTATTTGAGTAATTGAAAATATTGAGTTCGGTCTAAAATTTACTAAAAATGCGTTATATAACAGTAAAATACTCACATATTAAATATTAGGGTTGCCGAAACGCCCAATCCGCTTAGCCGTTGCAGCCTCAGAATAATTCTGTACTCTGAGGTTGCAGCCTAATAGGATGATCAAACTCCACCGCTACAACAGGAATGTCGTTACTTCTGTATGTGGTTGCTTGCGATCGTTCTTTTCCACAGCTAAAAAATTACGTCCAGAATGGGTGGTAGATTTAAATCATGTTTTGGAGGATTCAAAGTGTTTTATTCATTTTTGAGTTTGAGTTTGAACAGTTGTAACTGAGGGTATGTCGGTCGTTGCAGAGGAGAAGCTCCTGCACGAGGAGGTGCACACCAGCTGGGAGGAGGCGGCGCGGCTCGGCGCGGGGGGCGCGGGGGGCGACGCCGCCGCCGCGCTGCGCCCGCACCTGCCGCCGGGGGTGCGCCCATACACTATATCTACTTTCATCATAATATCACACCCTGTCATACACTCATCTCTAGCAAAAACCATTGATATCGTCTTACTTATCTACCTTAGTGATGTTTGGGATTATTGATATACGAGATTTGAATTTCAGTAAGAACAGAGTTTTGTTAATGATAATTTATATATTTCACTTTCGTGTTTTTGTTCTTTACATCAGGTAACGATTACCAGCAATTACCTTACCTTACATGCAAACATACATAGGTACATAATTAGCAAAATTATAAGAATAATATCAATACGAGTACATTATCAGTTTTGTTAGTTATTCACTTATTAAAGAATAATATATTGCAGATTGAAGTGACGTTCATTGGATCGAGGCCGCGCACGAAAGAGGTCCTGCAGAGGCGGATGTACCAGACGGACATCCAGAAGTGGCTGGCTGAGGAGGACGAGGAACATGGTACTTTACACTTGAATATCGTCGCCACAAAATGTGCTATGATGATTAAATAAATATTACTTATAAAAATACAAGCTGTATTTCTTTTGGAAAAATAGGCCTACTGTGGCTAAGGCCACAAAATCGACATGTCAAAAGTCAGGTCCAAAATTATGATTTTGATGTTATCCTAATAATTTTTCATACACATGTCGAATATGTCACGTACGTGAATCAATTTAATTTATACTAAATGTGCTTTTAATCAGCCAAATATTTGTTTTGCTAAACCTAATATTTACAATTTTCTTGAAGGTTTACCACCCTCAACAACGCTGACCTCCAGCGAGGACCCGCTAGCTCCACCGCTGATCCAGCAGCCGCACCTTCAGCACTCCCCTCAGTACTCGCCCCGGCACTCTCCGCAGCAGTCCCCGCCCCAGTCGCCGCAGCAGCCGCAGCAGCCGCCGCAGCCGCAGCCGCGCGGCTACCAGTTGTAGGGCATGATGCTGGCGGCGCTGCGCCGGCGCCTCGCCGTGCTGTGGGAGGCGTTATGATACTGCTGCTCGCGGTGGCTCGGCGACACTCTGCGGGGGTAAGCGCATTCTGACTAGTCGCTATGAATAGTTTAAAGGGACCATTTTTAACTTTTGTAACCGTGTAGCGGTGAAAGAATACGAAAAATACCCCTCTCTTTCCTTTGGGTGTCGTAAAAGGCGACTAACGGACTAAATACTGCACATACATCCAACAGCATAGAGCGGCTATGGGCTCACCACCTGTCACGCTGAGCACATGTGCAGTCGCTATTTGGTGAAAAGTGGACTATGGTAGAGGACTGCTTTAGCAGTCTCTGACTAACCCTTTGGGGATAATAGTCGTGATTATACTTATGTATGTTTTTTACCTGGTAAAATGCTCTCTTAATTTAACGAAGATATCTTAATTTAACGAAGATACTTTCTGTTGCCTATAAAGACACCAATATACAAAAACGCAATTTGCAGTGCGCTCAGTGGCCGCTATCGGATACAGCAATCTCGTTTTTGTTGATGGTGTTCCGTGTCTGCAGAAAGTGTCTGCGTTTGCGCCACTTCATACCAAGCCAAAGGACACTTGGCTTGGGACCAAGACCTCGAAGGACCGAGTTCCACCACCGCTTTCGTGTAAAAGGGTTGAGTGAGAGGGCCATGCCTGCAAAATTTCAGCAATGTAGCAATACTCAACGATGTGGATTAATCTTTAGTCAGGGTTTTCTTTTTCATGTTTAGGTTATTGACAACTGGAACCGAGCGGCAGCCGCGCGGCAGAAGCGCGATAGCAGCGCTCATCGCAGCTAATCTGAAGACGCCCTAAGTCAATGAGTATATTTATTAATTCCGAGAAGTGTTGATAAAATTTCCACGATTAGGATTTAAAAACATTTTTTGGCGATTCGTCTGTCTGCCCGGATATTAGACAAATTAATAGCTGAAATTATTAATCAATATATCTGTTAATTGCCTACTAGAGTTAAAATTGTAACTGAATTAGGATCATTCAGATCTTTTAGGATGTAAATTCTAAGAGTTTTGATGAGACATGAGACACTGTTGCTATAAAATAGAAATTTGAGACACCGTTGCTATACATAACATAAATTTCAAAATTTCGACATGTCCACCTCGGTGGCGGAGTGGTCAGCAGTCGCCCGGATTGTGGATGACATGGGTTCGATTCTCACCTGAGGTAGTTAATTTTTTCAACGTTTTGTTATCCTTAAGTAGGCAAAACAACATACAGATTGATTATGAATCGCGCCCGTAAATCGTAGCTACATCCGACCCTTGTAAATTTAATCAACACTATCTACTTACTCTGTAAGCCAAAGTGAGCCTTATTCAATGTCAACAACGACGCCGTCGGCATGCTATCCCCTTTCCCGCGTGGCTTTATATCTGTTGCCGTGTCCCCAGCGCCCAGCTCAGTAATACAAAAATATTAAAAAATAATAAAAAGAGGGTTGTACCTACGTGGTTTACTAATGACATTTTCAATAAAACAAACAGGTATTTTGTCGGATATATAAGACCTAGGCGAAATGGACACGATAACATTTGTCGGATTAACCCGACTGGCGGGAAAAGGGAAATATATTTTTTTGCCAATATCAAAGGAGTTAAGAATAGGAGCTCAGCAATTATTTATACTCGTACTCGTAAGTATTACAATTTTACGTTTTTTTTATTGCGAAAAAAAATTAATATAATAGACAATCGAAAGTGGTCCGGAATTACTACACTTTTCTTATTTTTTTTAATTGGTAAACTTAATTTAACATTCTTTTGCAATAAAAATAAGCGTAAAATTAATTTATTTTATTCTTTTCAAGTAGGCAAAAACCACTTGTAACCTGCAAAAAACTCATATGATTAAGTATGTAAATGCGTCATGACTTCACAATTAATGTCTGAGATTTTAACAAAATATTAAACTTACTAAATATGTGATCATGTTAAGGCATGAACTACCTTGTAATAATTGTATGAGCAAGACAATAACTTGACTTATACGTTTTTGCACATATAACTTTGGAGTGTATTTAAATTACTTTAAAATTACTTCAGATTAAGGGGTGGTCTGTTTATATTATTTAATGACGCATAAATAAAATAAAATAATAAAATTAGTAATTAATCAAATTAATCATGAATGATTGCGCCCAAAGTAGAAGCGTTAGTTGATAATCTTCATTATGAGTCAGAATGTTCAATCGACTTCTAAGTAGATTGTAAGATATGATTTAAATAATATTGACGTTAGGTATATTGTGATCCCAAACAAGAGAGTAGATATTATTAGGACTAAGTTAGGGCATAATAAATAAAGTAGGTGATAACACAACAGTGATAAATCACATTGTAATGGTCAAAGTGAATGGCAGTATGTTGTGCAGCTATTTGAAAACTTATTGCAATGCTTTGCCGCTAGAGGCGCCATATGCATAAACGTTTTTGATAATTCACATATTTTTTTGATTTTAAGTAGATAGTAAATATTTTTTAATAGCTGCTTTAATAAAGAAAAAATTTATACACAGAGTATCAAAAGTAATTAATAATACAGGGATCCTATATTTGTGTAGACAATATTTCAATACGCAGTGTATTTTATAGAGTTATAATTTTTTTACTAAAATCGTGCTAACCCTATAATAAATATAAAAACTCATAAATTCCTATCGTCTGTTGATAATAATCAATATGAAGTTCCCAGATGTATAGAAGCATCTTTTCTAACAATATTAATTCCAATAATCGACAAATTAATTAATTGAAAAAAGGGTGCCACTTTGGCCGAATGGAGCTTCCTGGGTTCAATTCCCGCGTTCCCGGGTGTGTTTCGGATTTTTGAGTTTGTTTACCAAACCGCATTTGGCAAGCGTAATAATTATAATAAGGAAGGTAAGCCAATACCCGCCAATTATATCGATGACTTGATTGCAATGATGGAGGCCTTTGACCTGCGGTAAGTGGGCAGTTACTTAACTTTAATCAACAAATTAATTATACTTGTGATAATACCTAACGGGTATATCTGCTTAAAGTGCGCCAGTATAAACTACAATACGCGTGATGGGTTTGAAGTTTAAAAAAAAACGTTGCGATGCGACCGTGGTCATCCTTAACTTTTTATCAATTAATTTAGAACAACTTCCTAAACATGTTAATTTTATATTTTTTATTGTTTTTGCCTCAGTCAAACTATACGAATAATGTTAGAGCACGGTTAGTCGAGGAAGCTTTAAAATATTTTAATAAAAATAATGTTGCGTGCGAGTGCTTCTAATTTATAGAGAAATAGTATTTAGAATGAATAACACCTGTGATATGTGAACAAAAATATTAATGACCAATAAAATTACTAGGTATTTTCTATTGATTTGCTATTTGACGATATAAATTAACTAGGTATTAAAGTGTAGTAACATTTAGTTTGTAGGATAGGCAAGTATTACTACTCTTAGATGATTTTATGTTTTGTATTTTATTATTGACAGATGTTATTTCCTAAATATAAAAGATAATTCAATATCTGTGCGTTTTAAAGCTATAGATACAAATCAAACAGCATACATATTCTGTCCATTGATAAGTATTTTAAAATAAAAAACGATCGATTGTATTAGTAAAAAGAAGGAAAATATGTTATGTTTGTTTACTAATGCAACCAGCTTTCTTAGCTAAGCATGGCCAACAAAAGGTTATTGTAGCTGCCATCTTGTGGCAACAATTTACAACGTATACATAACGAAAAAATAATAGGTATTTAAAAATACCTACTCGACTTATTTATGAGCCACATTATTTATTACTTTTTTATTTCAGCGCGCATAATATCAACTGACCATTTAAAATGTTACGTTTTGTGATTTACCTTTTACATATTTGTTTTTAAATTTTCTGCGAAAGATAAATAGCAACGTGTTGTTATGTCACAAGTAAAAATTATGTTTTATTACTTTTAATAATTTATGAATGTTTTTAATATATAATAAGTATTAAATAAATAATTATCTGTTACTTTAGTTAATAATTTTATTGATATTTTATAATCTCATACAGATATCGAATATTTAAACATCGTAAAGCATTTAGATAATAATTTTGAAGTACACTAACATTTCAGTCATTTAGAAAATCAATGGTACAATTAGCTGGAAATTCAATTAACATAGTGGAGGAGACACTAAATTGAGGTACAAAAAAACTTAATTATTTATTGATTTAACTCCCCAGTCTCCAAGATTCTGAAATTAAGTTACTAAAGGTTATTTCGAATTCTGAAAAGCATTCGATATTAACCCCAAGAAAAATGCTAATGAATCAGTGTGGCGAGTGCGAGATTTTCTCACTAATCCATCGAGAGTACCTACCTACAGTTATGTATGAGATTGATGCAGCGCCATCTAGTGACCAACTAGTTACACTAGTTCGTCATTAATTTGCACTCAGCTCAGCACTCTAGGGGCCAGAGTGAAATAATACTTTTTTGTTAAGGTTGTTTCTAAATCAGAAACAAAAAAATAAAACACAACATTGTCGTCCAAAATTGAATCTGAATGCTTTGATACCTATTTGTAAAGTACCTATGTAGATATCATTCGGACGTTATATTAGGTGTGTGTTTGTATAAAAGAGTGATCAAAGTAGTTGAATTTAGACGATACAGGGTTCAATAGTGTTACGTGTCGTCGCTATTGTGAGTGTATATACATTAATAGACATTACAACATGTAATTAACAATTGTAGTCCACATTTACTTACCAAAATGGATTAAGCTATTTACAGGTTGCCTGAGTGTGTGTTTCTGTACTATAGAGTTAACCGTATAAAGGGCACATTATGTTGAAATTTTTCATAGGTTTTCGCCCATAAGTACAGTGAATAAAGTTCTCAATGCCTAATTAATAGACAAAGCCTCATTTAAGACTTATTTCTATGCGATCGCAGTGGCGTCACCTGTGATCAACTTGTGAAATCATAAAACACGCACTCATCACTTAGTTTCACAGAACGTTTGTTTTTTGAAGAAACTGTGTAATACTATTACTTTAAAAATGTATTTATGACCTTTCAGAATTCCAATTATTGTTTGTACTTGTACTTTAAAACATACCCGTTCTTTACACCTGAGATAATGATTGGTCAATTGAACCATTAATATAAGTACTGCGTTGTTAGTCTGTGTAAAATTAAAGAAAACTGTATTAATAATGTGTGAGTATGATGCATATGTATCATACTTACTTATTATTTTGCTTCTATAATTACCTACAACTAATCATTACAAAAAAACTGTCCCTAACTTTAACCATTTAACGGGAACAGAATGTTAAAATTTTCATTGGTTTTCTATGGTGGGAATATGTATCCCACTGCCCGCCCGTTAAAGGGTTAATTTAAGATGGTTTGGATAACATAATAAGTGCCTGTTAAATCAGGCAGTAAGTATGTACTTTTAAGCGAGTACTAAGTAGAATTATACCGAATATAAAATTCATTATTTAGAACTGACGTTATTCATTTAATATTCTCAGTTCCATTTCTCACAGACCCGTAGACGTAGTAATCGAAATGTGTATCTCAAAGCTACGCGAATTCAAGTATAAACGCCAGCAGACGAGCCTACCGAAAGGTCCCAAAGCTCTCAAATCACTACAATCGATACTAATCCTTATACGCGAGTGATAAAGTTCAAAATGTCTGCTGGCGTCTGTACAGTTTGAATTGTATGTAAATACCAAATACACCATCACCAAAGCTACGTTTGATGAACCGGTGATGGGTGCATTTCACCATCACCATATTATAGATAAATTGATGTTTTTTTATAGTCTATGTATTTTTCTTTGTGCTGTCTTCCAATTGTTGTGTTGTGAATTATTTTGATTGTATTTAATTAATTAGCTTTATCATGGTAGTTAATCTAATATCAGTATTAATTTTGGAGTTTCATATTCGTTTATTACCACTGTTCTCACATTGTTGATATGCAAATGGTTAACGTCAAAAACGTTGTATGCTTTATTTGTGTAATAAATGCACTTTTGAGAATATGCTGCTTTTTAATTTATTTATTTATTTACCACCGGTGCCGGTGTCATACCGGGTAGTCACAGATTCGATATGCAGCGGGATAAGGTGCATAATATACTGCTGTTATGATTTGTTTTAAATCCGCCTGGCTAGCGACCACTGTCTTATCTAGCGGGGCAGTTTCACGACTTAGCCGCGTCTGAAACGCCTACTTACATGGGAAAATGCTAACAATTAGGCATTTTCAAAAACCAGCTGAGATAACCATTTAAAACCTGAATGGGGCTCGGGACCACGAACAGCAAGTGTTATTCAATCCCTTGCCTTTTTCTTCAAATATTATGGGAAAATAAAAAAAATAAATTTTAAAATACTTCATTTATTTTCATAATCAACTTTCGTAATCTATGATCTTTAAGTTAGCTTAGCACCCATAAAATCTACTCTTTGAGCGCGCTTCTTATATTGCATCAATCAAATTCCGTTACATAGCAATCGTTTTACAATTTTTCTTCCGTATTTATTTATAAATTTTAATAAAGGCCTACATTATTGACTTTCGGCCAAAGTTTACACTTATTTTGGGGAAAAATTACCAATATTTGCGTAACGACTACAACGTGACGTATAGACACATTCATAGTTCAACACATTCCAAACATTTGGGAATGTCTGTTAATAAATACAAAACTGAATATAATTTATATATGTTTTAAAGTTTTTTAATAAGTATAAAATATTATGGAAGCATGTGACAACTATTAAACAATTGCAGATAATGTAAATTGTCACAACTGTGGTGTCTTAAAGAAGTTATTAATGAATATTTAACTTTCATTAAGATCCACTTTCTCATCAACTAACTAAATGATTTAATTTGTCTACTAGCCACATTGCGCATTACAATACTATATCAACATGCTTTTAACAATTCATTGCCCTAATTTTGCAACATAAGTACATTTTGACAACAGACATTTTGATAATATGTAGTCGCTGTTATCCCTAATCTTACAGCGTAACCCCATCCTTTTTTCCTAGCTTTTATTATAATCTAATTTATTGTCATTTCTTGTAATCATATACAGGTTTAAATTAAATTCATAAATTCAGTTCTAGATTGTTTCAGAATTATTTAAGTTTAAATTAACATTTTTTAACAGAATTAAAATAAAAAAAATAACATATCAACATGATCGCATTCTCCATATTTATTTTGAAAACTTACAGTCGATGCACGGCTTTGTCACAAACAAAAAACATTACTCTATATAAAGAATGTTTATTAACTTCTTGATAGAAGCCCGGACGTGCAAACGGACTCATAAGTGGCAGGTGTTTTTCATGTACCTGTATTTATATAGTTAAGGAAGGCGGGAAGGAAAATTATCTGTATTGAAAAGTACATATTTATTTATTTATTTATTATCTGCGTACAATTGAGGAACTTTTCGGCGATTTTCGTTTGCGCTCCATTTTGACCGCGCGTACGTACAATAGCGTGCGCAAAGATCATGTGCAGTGCAAGCGATAGCGAATATCGCTGGAAAATTCCTAGATCGTACATTTTTTATTATGACATGTGGTGGTAAAAATTGAAAGGTCACAAAATCTGGCCTATTATCTACCTATTATATTATACTCATACGTGTAACATCAAAATAATTTGATAGTAAAAAAGACATACTAACAAAAAATAAATATTAAATATAATTAATACATAATAACACTATTATGTACTTTTTTCCATTAAATACTACACTACATGCATGATGCAACTCATAACTAATTTATTTGAATGACAATAATATCATACAATAGGACAAACTTTTCTTAATAAAATTTTATTTAATTGTCATAATTACTTAATTTTTGAAATAGTTGAGAACAATATTTTAACATAATTATTGACAGTCAGAAAATATTATCGCCGCCACTTGTAAATTAATAATTGTCATTAAAAAAACAATGATTCCTTCGTTTATAATATAGGATCTAACAAAACCAATAAGCAAACGTTTAAGGGGAGCATCTATACATCACGCTGAGCATGCTCACCAAATTTGGTCCAAAACTACAGGCTCGTTACCGAGATAATCAACAAAACATTATCATAATTCACCAAAAAAAGACACCCTTTCCAAACCCGTACAGCTATACTACACGCACACTGAGCTATCTTTTTATTGCTTGCGTGCGTATTACTAAAGATACAGCATGTTTCATGTCGTGCATTATTTTAATTGATTTAATTTGTTAGTAAACATAACTTTGAAAACTCACTATAAAACTGGAGTCCATTTTTTGTCATTGTATTCAGAATGACAAAAAATGCCCTTAAACGTTCGCGTATTAATTTTGTTAGACCCTGTATATTTACATGATTATGTGAATGGTTTCCTGGACACACTTTGTCGCAACTTCGTAATGCTTTAATAACAAATAAAAACTTAAATTAAAACCTGGAAAGTTATGTTTGGCAAATATCAAATGCCACACACCTCCTACGGAAGTATATATAATAAGACACATAAACTTGCTTCGATCACTTTAAAAAACTAGATAACAATCTCATACTAATTCGTAGCGGAGTAGTGGCATGGCAGCATTGACATAATTCATTTGACATGTACAGGATTTTTTTTATACATACATATATTTTTTTTTATCGTATATATATATAACGTTACTGAATAACGTAAATAGACATGATTTTCATTTATTAAAATTTATTTATCATTCATTATTTATTTAATTTGTCCGGCACAATAAAAATAACTCGTGGATACCGGGCGAATGAAAGATCACGTGTAACGTAAAGGTAACCTAACCAAGGTATCCTGTGGTATCGTAATGTGTCAGAGTTCAATTGCGCGGTCTTGGGGGTTACTCTTGAACGCAAACTCAATCTTAATACAATTCCAATGCGATTAATATGTATCGATATTGGGATAAGTAAAGATAATTCCGGAACGCCATCTCGATAATAATTTGTTCAATCAATTTCCACGCAATTTAATTCCAATGTGGCGCTATTGTCGCTTACTAAAGTGCCATTTGACATTTTTTAGATTTGTGATTGGAAATTGATTAATGCAATTGTGTTTCAGGAGTAAGCCTACTGGTCGACTGACCATGATTAACGGTATTTTTGTGGATATGTTTGATCAACTGTAATTTCTTTATTTTTCACTTAAAAAAAATAACATTAAAACCGTAGCTCTAGATTAAGTTACTTTATAATTTAAAAAATATTTGTGCACAGATAAAAAAATGTTCCTGTATGTTTTTGGCAGAATAGCAATTTTTTAAGGAGCACTTTTTCATGTTAACGCTTAGCTAGCATACTACCACACGAAATACGTAGGTACTATCGCGGACGCGGACTCCGTCGCTTTACCAGTCTAAAGTTCAAAATCCCTTGCACACGGCGTCGTCTATTTGGTACGGGCACGCACCCGGGCGGGCGGCGCGCTTTATACGAACATTTCTGCAAACTGGTAAAGCGACGGTGACCCCGATAGTACCTTAACATTGCGCTAGGTTCTCCTTGTGCGGGCGTATGAGAGCTTTGATTGCGCGTCTAGTTTTTATTTGTGATCGAAGCAAACTTGTGAATAAACAGTACTTAAGTTATCCTCAATCCAATCTTTGTAATTCAATGAACACATTTCATGTATTAATACCTATTATTCAACATCATGTAAGCGCTCTTGCACCTTTAAAGTATTATGAGAGCATTCTTGAATGATTTGCTCAGGAATGTATTTCTACATTGAACCAACATAATTTGTTTAGGATAGGTAGGCCCACTCGAAAACTTTGTTATACATACAAAAGGTGATATTAACCTTATTTTTATACATAAAGCTATCCACACAGATTTTAGTCTTTGATATGTCTTTCCAATAGTGATTTTCAGTAGATATCACTTGATTTTCATTACACAATATTTGTTTTACCTCAGAGGTAAAAAAAGGACATTTATACAATACAGAATTCTTTTTGTTGCATTCAATAATTAGAAACTCGCCTTCAAATGTTAAGGGCATGTTCTTTTAAAATAATAAATTACTGATATTGATTGGTAGGGTAGTAAAAAAGTGTTTCATTTCAATGGTAGGGTAGTGATTTTTAATGGATTTCTTAGGCATTCAGGAGTGTGATCTGACCTTATTGCATTGTAAACTTTATAAATGACAAAAGTTGTATTAATTTATAATTGTTTATTGACGCCACGCTACGGTAGTTGAGCGGCTAAGCGCTCGGCCCGATAACCGGAGGTCACGGGTACAAAACTGTCCGATATACTTTTTTTTTTCATTTTTGCACAGGTTTCTTGGGGAAAGTTGTTCAGTTTCATGGGAACTCACCCTTAATTTCATTTAAACAAAAAAAATTAAGAGTGTATAATTTTAACGCAAAGGACAATGGTCACGTAGTATGGAATTTAAACCCAGGCCCGGCGCAAATGATATGTACGTCAAAATACTGGTAATGTTGAGTAATTAATTACTGCATATGGGACACTGCCAAAATATTTTTTTAAATGTATAAAATTGCTATTGAAAGTTTTGCAGGGGTCATATTAATGTTTTAGTAAAAGGATTATTAAATTGCTAAAATGGGTGTTTAGCAGGGAGTAATAGGGGATATAATCCAAAATCAAGAGGTTAGAATACTTATTACTTCCTCTTTTTCGAACTTTTTATTGAAACACATTGTTTTGTTTTTAACAAATATGACACGCAGCCTAAATAAAATCTAATACAAGGAAATTGCTAAGAGAATCAATATGGATTTGTTCCCAAACCGCCGCCCAAATCTTTGACTTGTTCTTTCGTGCCATGCCGATAACGATGTTTACATTACTTAATTTCTATGACTCTTGCAGCAATAAACACTGAAACCGTGTCCTTATAACATAAAAATAAGTGTTGATTTACCTTTGTTGCGGTTGCAAGTTCTGGAAAATACGCTCAACGAAATCTCTCCGGTTAACGAAAAAACGCTGTGTCAGAACGTGTCTTCGAACACCTGGGTATAATGACCGATCGCACACAACACATGCATCCATTTCGAAATATATAATCAATCGCAATGCTTATCCAAGTCAAAAATTGTGCCAAAGTCGTAGTAAATAAGGTAAACAAAAGTTGGTAATAATATGTATAAGTGACGCACAGATCGCAACGAAGTACAACGAAGGTAGGTAGGTAGGTAGGTAGATAGATACCTAAGGACCAGGATCGACACCGCTGACTGAAACGAAGGCGGAAGCTAGTCCGATATACTTGATCATTGTACTTATTTTAATTTAATTAAATTTTTCAATTTAGAAATGTAATTTCACACTTTTAAAAAAATATTTCGACGATTCCAACTATGCAGTATTTAATTACACATTTTTAGTAAAAATCTGAGATACATTTTGTTTCCGCCGGGCCTGGGTTTTTCTTGGCCATTATCCTTTGTTGCGAACAAATTGGGCTGGATAATTCCATGGTAGCATAACTGGAAAGGCCCGGATTGCCAGAAGGGTGCGGGTTCGAATCCTGCTCGTAGAAAATTTTGGACACTGTCTTTTTTAAATTTGTAATTTGTAAGTACTACTTATGTACTTATAATTATACTGTTTAAGAATTTTCAGTGTCATAATAAATAATGACTTTGAATACGAGTCTAGGATGTAAGAAATCCTATAATGTGTGTGAATTGTTGTCGCTGGTTCAATAATTGCACCGCTTCATTTTTATTTGTTATGAAACTTTTGTCGTAATTAGTATGTTCAAAATAACCACTGGGACTAAGAGTGAATCGTTTAAAACTATCGTTCTTTTAACGAAGCACATATGTTCCTTTCTTTTATTTGACATACGTATATGAAATAAGATATTTATTGGTCCATCCACTCAACTATCTAATAAGTTTCTTGCGATGTAATCTGTACTTTCACAGGATATCTCAATTTGTAATTTTAATAATTGCAATAAAAATAAGAACGCTGGCAGTACCCGATACATTTAATATAGATGAAAACTTCTAGGCAGTTGAAAGGCCAAATGATACATGTGAACGTTATTATCGTACTGCTTGAAATCACAGCGCATTCTTACTGGAACACTGACCCAATTCAAAATAATATTTTTGTAAACGAAGTTGTAACCTCTGCAATATAAAGTCGATATTTCAGTAAATCAAAATTTTAAGTTCGGTCTGTGTTCTACCAACAATGCGACAAATAGGTATACCACATTCAGCACGTCTTCTATCTCACTCCTACCAAAAGTCCGTATAGTTTGTGCACATGATCCCTAATATCATTTGAGTTCAAATTGTCTTATTCTTTGAGCATACCAATAATAATTGGGTTATCTCCACTGTGAAATCTGAGACACATTCACACAACTCATTATTTGCTAATCAGTCAATAATCACGTTGGAACACTCCAAGTACTTCAAAAGGTCAATTCACTACGCCTTTTAATTAAGCAGGTAAACACATTGGCAGTATTTTCCACAGTTTATTCATAGTCAGTCTCAAACAGCGCTTCAAGGAGGTCTATTTAAGACGGTAGGTAGGTATGAGAATTCCATCTACTTCAATTCCGGCAGGTCACTGATGCTCTTCGCTATACCATTAGCGCAAGGAACACTATGCAGTATCTCCCACATGTCACAATTGCTTGTGAGTTCAAAAAGCTTTTACACTCCCCACTTTTTCTAGTCCCAAACACCAGAAACACATCCCTCTGCGGGAGAAGTTTCTTCTACATCTTGGAAGCACTGCAGTCACTAGCGCTGCTTTCCATTAATATTCTGGCAGTAATTCCCTCATTTTATTATGAGTCAGTCGCAAAAACCACTTGAACTACATCCCCTGCATTGCTAGGGGGAGTTCTGGAATGCCTCTTGCTGAGACTGTGGCCACTAGTAGTATTTACTATACCATTTCAGCGAGAACACTCGGGCAAGTATCTTCCACGCTTTAGATAAACACTTGAAGCTCCCTTTAGTACTTTAATATCCACCACTTTTTCTACTCACAAACACCAGAAGCACATCTCCCGCCGGTGAAAAGTTTCCTCTATTTCTTGGAAGCTCTAAAGTCTCTTTGTCTATTTGCTAGGCAATAACTTCCACACTTTACTATCAGTCCCAACACTTAAAACTTCAACACCCCCCACTTTTTAGTCACAAGCACCATTTGAAGCACCTTCTTCGCTAGGAGGACGCTTTCCTCTGCCTCTTGCGCGGCGGCTGTCACATCTCGAGCGAGACGCCAGGCCCTCCTAGGTGGGTCTCTGTCACGCGGAAGCCCATCTCCAGAAGTTGCCCCGACAGACCGTCCACGCACGAGCGCGGAGTGGAAGGCGGGATGAGCACCATGGCGTATCTAGAAAAAGGAGAAGATCTTTATGTTAACTGTGTTAATTTCTTACGTTATGCTGCACCGCAACAGTTGTCGTGCGTGTGGGAAGACCACGCTTGATCACGCTCAAAAAAGAAAATTATGGACTGTGCATACTACGTATTTAAGTAACATCTTAGCTTATCTTAGAGGGGCCTGCAGAGATCTCCCTCTCGCAGTACCACGTCGACTCATTGAGAGTTTTGCTCAACCCCGTTCTATCACTCTGCCTCCTCAATGAAAATAAATTCCATTAAGCTAGGCATGTCTTTGAGGGCGAAGAGCCTAAATTCTTCTGGTTTGTGGGTGAAGTCCTCCGACTTCTGGACTTTTTCCTGAAGGATTTGTCTCAGATCGCTGCTAGTAGGGAGGAATGGACGAAGGGAAGGGAGGCCTTTGCCCTGCAGTGGGACAATTGAGGCTAATAATAATAATAATAATTGGGGTAGGCCGATCCCAGGACATTCATTTATTTTAAACTTCGAACGCCACTACACACAATAAAAATTCTATTCATTGAGCTCTGATCAGTGCGCGGCCGTAGTTGAAAAGTTTTTTTTTAAATATAATTGATGGGCTTGCTTCTTTTTATCCATAGGATTAAGAAGAGGCCGACGATGAAGCCAGCTTCAACAGAAGCAGCCTATTCACTTGGGATTTGAAGATGTTGGGCCTATATGCACTCGGGAACACAGACGCCGGCAGGGCATTCCATAGCTTGGCTGTACGCATTATGAATGAAGCCGATAACGCTTGGCGCGTATGAGTGGAATATCAACCAAGTAAGGGTGGTCACCCGCCGTACGTCTGGACTCCCGATAGTAGAAAGGGGACGGTGGAATGAGCTCGTGTAGCTCAACAGCACACTCTCCGAAGTACAACCTGTAATGCCCATCCAAACTCTCCACGAGGCTACACGAGGGAGCGCGAGTACGAGAGTGAGGACGGTGTGCTCGTGTCCACCCGTCTTCCCTCGCCTCGCCTCACTGTCGTTCCACTTTGTGTCGGTTTTTCGAATGCGAGTCAAAGGACGCGAGGGGGCGAGGCGAGGGGAATCAACCACACTCTCGCGCAAATTCAAAAATCAATATCACAAGGATAAAAGTAAAGTCAACGACGCGTGGGATCGGATAAGCAAAGAATTAAATATATACCTATACATGAGTTAAAAACTAAAAAAATATCATTAATGGCAACGTTTAGAGGGCACCTGAGAAAAAAAAGGCACATAATGTAGCTAACACAGTCAATTCAATGACATCCATCTTGTAGTAGACTTAGCGGGCAACTGAATAAATTGAGAGTGTGGATGGCTAGCACTCCTGTACCTCCACTCGCCAAGACTCGTGCCGAGAGCCTCACAGAGGCGCCTCGCGAGTCTGGATGCAGCATAAAATACCGATAAGCAAACAATTGAGCGTCGGTGAGCGAGACTGTGAAGCTTTGTAACACAATGACGACCTCCTTGGTCGAGTGGTTTGTACACCGATTTTCATGGTGTCGCCATCTCTGAGGTCCCGGGTGCGATCCCCGGTCGGGTCAGTTTAGAAATTATTGTTTTTCTAAATTGTCTCGGGTCTGGGTGTTTCCTATGTATAATAAGTATGCATTTAATTATTTTAAGTATGTTTATCCGTTGTCTAGTATAACCATTTAACGAGTTTCATAACGAAGCTTCTCTTGGGCTAGATGATTGGTGTGAATGTAGGAAAGTTTATTTATTTATTTATAATGTGAATGTGAGTGCAGTTACCCGCCGCCGCCGGCGCCGGTGAGCTTGCAGGCGAGGTGCCTTGCGCGCGCCGCGGCGCGGATGGTCTCCAGCGCGGGGTGCGACACGCCCAGCGCGCTCAGCAGGCAGTGGTTCATGTCCCACAGCTCCTGAGAACATCGTCATCATCAGCGAACGACGTTTTTAGATTATAATAATAAATTTATTTTTCAAATACTAGTGTGATAATTATTTTCGCCGGTTCAAAGTACACCAGAACCTGAATTTGCCGTAACAAACAGCCGTCAACATTAATTGTGAGCAGGAGCACCTATACCCTCGTAATTCGTCATCTATGCAAGCTATTGCGGGCGTGACAAAATATTATCACAAGTACTAATAATTACAGAGATAAATCCTTCAGTACGTCCACTGCTATACATATACATACACCCTTAGTTTTCATTACTTTGAATGAAATTAAGGGTGAAACTGAACAACTTTCCCCAAGAAACCTATGAGCAAAAATGGGAGGTCGGCATTATTTTGTCATTTTTGCAGATAGGTGTCTTTAGGAAACTGTGGAACTCACCCTTAATTTCTTTTAAACGAATAAAAATTTAGGGTGTATACTCACGAATATTATCCCCGAAGGGTTAGTCAGAAACCAAGCTTATGAGGACCGCAAAAGCAGTCGACTGCCACAGTCATAATTCCTCGAAATGAAGAATAAATATTTCACTAGTCAGTTGCAATTTTTCTATAATATACACTTATAATTAATTTATCTATCCATTTCTGACATTGTATAACTTAAAAGTATGTTTATAAATAAGAAGACACATCTAAAAATGACAAATAAACTTACTGCTAAGTGCTGGTAGTCCGCATCCATGTCGGAATCGCATTTGCCACTCGAGAGTTTTAACAAAACCTGAAATTAAAAAGGTATTTTCATAACGCTACTTTCAACATTGAAAAAAAATAATTTACAATAAGTAAAGTTAATTACCGCGCGCCATCCGGTGGTAAAATAATCCGCAATACCCGGTGGTATTACGAAAGTTCCTTTACTGCCAGTAAAGGTAAACATTACAAACCGAACGCTTCAGCCATTGCGCCATCAAGCTCGAGGGGCATATCAAATTAAATCAAATCTAGATCATTTATTCAACATAAACATTTACAGGCACTTATTGACGTCAAAAACAAAAATAACAGTTAACTAACTTTAGTTAAAGCTTAAAAGCTAATCTTATTAACTAATCCACCTACCTACATAATTTACCTACCCACCAGTTCGGATTTTGGGAGAGCCTTCGACTGGAAAGAATAAAGCCGTGGGTTTCTTGGGCTTATTCTTCTCCACAACCAAAAAATGACATCCTGAATGAGTGGTAGGTTAAACAAGGTGTTTAGGACGATTCAAAGTGCTTATTTTATATGTTACTAGCAGTTCGCCCGCGACATCGACAAATTGCCAAAAATTTTCTTGTCCTTATCCTGGCAGTTACAAACGCAACAAAAAAATAATTAGCTAAATAGGAGCAGCCGTTCTAATGTGATAAAAAAGCACTTGATTTTTATTCAAATACATAAAAAAGGACCATGGGAAGAAAACGTCCCTACCATCCAACAGATTTGTAATTAGTGTCATTTGAAGGGTCTAGTGGGATAGATATTTTTTTTACTATGGCGACGTTCTTAAAATACGAGGGATTTAAGTTTTATAAAATATATTGTTTTTAATTTTTTTAAATTTTTTTTTCAAAATAAGATTGCAATAGCAGATCAGCCTCCACAGGCGGCACCTGTTCACGAGTATGACATGTGAATCAGCCATCGCTTCGCTCAACCATGGTTTAGGTAACGTTATGACCCGACGCACATGCCACAGCCGCAGAGACACTTTGAGACGAACTTTATACGTAACGTTTACATTAAAAGTAAATACATTTTTGCCAAAAAGTTTTTTTTAATTATAAATAAACCCAATACTTTTTGCAACTAACACAGGTACTTTAGGCTTCTTTGGATCAAATTGACACGTATCCCATGACTGTTGTAGGGTGGGGACAGGGTTCATACAAAATCCCCCATGGTAGATACTTTAAAAAAATGATTTTGACTTCGACTTTACTTTAGGAGAGAAGAATAAGAATCTGACCTGCGTGGCGGTGGTGGCGATGTGGTCGCACGCCTCCAGTATGTGGTCGACCGCGTTGGTGTTCCTCTGCCGCACCGCCGCCACCTTCACCACCAGCGCGCGGGTCTCGCGCGACACCCGAGTGTCCACCAGCAGGATGCGCAGGTCGAGACGCGCCTCGATGTGCCGAGGCTTGTGTCCCTTCTTGAAGGAGACTACTGAGCCGAAGGTGCAAGCTGCGTTGTCGATACCTGGAATGGAAGGGAACTTTTATAATACATACACATAAAAAATTACACCTGACACCCACCCACACACACTCACATACACAAGTTTCGTTTTTACTTACGTCCCGTAGCGTCTTAAAAATGTATTTTAAGGAAGAGCGACTCCCATTGGTTCAGGTGCAATAAGCACTTAATAGAGGGAGTCGATCACTTGTGTGATAAGTAAAATATTTTGGTAAAATATTAAAGATTTTTGATTTTATTTTTATTTTGATACAGCCGTGTGTGTGTGTGTAGTGACTCATTAATAGAATACAACCGCCCCTTCACTTCCCTTGGGTGTCGTAAAAAGCGACTAACGGACAAAAACTGCACATGCATCCAACAGCATATAACGGCGGTGGGCTCACCACCTGTCACGCTGAGCACACGTGCAGTCGCTATTTGGTGAAAAGTGAACTATGCTAGAGGACTGCTTTTGCGGTCCTCATTGCTCATATATGAATGTATAAAGCAAAAGAAGTCCTACACCCGTCCAAGACACATTATAGTAACATGCATCCCCCCCCCCGGTACACTTTTGTACTCGGTTTGGTTGGTGGATGGGCTTGTGAAGTTCGCCTGGTCAGCTACTATCATCTTATTCTACAGTACAGTAGTCGAGATATCCGGGTGATTTGCGCTTCCAACATCGGCTTCATCGGTTTACCATCAGGTGGGATGAAAGCTATGTGCTTAGGTACCTACTCGTAGTGGAATAAAAAAAAAACGAACAAAAGGTAGGCATTCATAGACCTAGCACTTTTAATATCGTATGACTTAGCGTGGTTTCTTGCGCCCGTTCTTTGCCACAGTTAAAAAATGACGTCCTGAATGGGTGGTAGGTTAAAAAAGATTTGGACGATTCAAAGTACTTATTAATTGAGTTTATTGAATAAATATATTTTGAGTTTTATTTTATCATGCGCACTAAAAATCATTCATTAAAAAAGGCCGCGCAAATAAGAAGTCTTAAGAGGAAACACTACGTCGACGTGGCATGCAAAATTCTCATACAAAACACAGAAAAACGACGTTTCGTAGTCCCCTGTTTCCTCCTTCAGAACTGGACCACTTTTTATTACTTTTTCTCTGTTTCCTCCTTCAGAACTGGACCAATTTTTATTACTTTTTCAGTATTTTCTGTCTGTATGTTTGATTTTTTGTATTAAGTCATTTATTTAATAACTAAGGAGCCTTAAAAATTTAGCGAAATCACTCTGTTTTAAGGAGTCTTCAGAAACAGTAAATTACTGGTTTAAAAAAAAATCAAACATACAGACATAGAAAATCTCTTTCTTTAACCGATGCTGAAAAAGTAATAAAAATTGGTCCAGTTCTGAAGGTGGAAACACGAAACTACGAAACGTCGTTTTCTTGTGTGTTTGTATGAGAATTTTTCATGCCACTTGGACGTAGTGTTACTCGCGGTTAATATATTATACAAGTCGCAGTTCAATATTACACGTTTATGTAATGTTTGTTACGAACTTACAGGCGGCGGTTACGCGACACATATGATACGACTAGGGTTGTTAGGTGTACGACTTTAACCGGACATGTCCGGCTTTTTACAGTTGTGTCCGGTCAAATATAACAGAGTTCTAAAAACAACTAGCGGAAAATGTACTGCGATGTGCCAACAAGGCTTTAAAGATATTTGCTTGCGAAATTAAGTTTCCATCAACTATGCTTTTAAGTAGACATAATAAATACAAGTCATTTTGTAAAAATAACAATAGACAATCCATCTACATGGCTATGAAATCCTCAAAATAATTGTCATATATTTCTTGAATATCTTGCCATTGACATTGAAAAATATGCGTATGGTTGTCAACAATACTTGAAAATCTTGAATTTCAAGTACAGCTTTATGTAAGACCACATTTGTATTTTAAATTTAATCAAAATTCCTGATAATGCTAATAATAATGCTGCTAATAAAGCGTAATCCCACCTGAACCTAATTACGACATCTAAATAAGAAGTCCACTGTACTGTGTAGCTATAGTATAAAATTTGAATTAACACACATATGAATAGGTATTAGATAGATATGTATGAAGAATTTGCTTATCCAATTCTGGCACCCGTACAATCAATGTATAAATTATTGATTAAAAATCTAAGTAGTCACACAACTCACAAAGATAGATAAATAATTTATTTTAATGATTTCGCGTAATTGTCTTAAATTGTTAAACCTGTTTACAACACCCTGATTGAGTTATGCTTTATGCTCCAAACCACAATTTATTTTATGACCTTTTATGTACATGTGTTATTTTACTTCATTAAATTGTATACTTTTTTTAATTATTTAAAAAAAAACTCGCGTAGGCATCATAATAACCCACCAAACTGAGGTGGGTCATTATTAGCACATGGGTTATGGTCCAATCTACCCATGTGTCCATGCGGGGAGGCCTGTGCCCAGCAGTGGGACGTTTATAGGTTGATGACGATGATGATGCTCTAAGCGAAACATTACTCGTAGAGGTAATAAAAATAATGTATCTTAAGTTTATAGTTAGTGCCAGTGTTTTGAAGTCTCGCTATAACTGTATCTATCTATTCGCACTTTAGACGCAGTAACTACGTAATCTGTGATTTAGCACTATTTATTGACTGCAACGGCACTTGACAAAACCTATATAAACTTTACTTTTTGTTAAAAACCATTTAACCGTAATATCCAAAAAAGATACAATTAAAATTTTCACAATCTACTACGAGTAGAAACCTTACTCACCGTGAACTATAAAAAGTTGATAAACATAATACTTAGCATCATAAGTCAGGGTCTCATAATTAATCACTCTAATTCATAGCGTCCACTAAAAATAAGATTCGGCGTTAACAAATGTGTCAATACATAATCTTTGGTAACACGCGTTGCGAATAGCTAGGGTTGCCGATCGTCCGGGTTTTAAAAGCATGTCCGGGCGGGGTTTTGACGGTGTCCGGATATAAAAAAAATTAAATAAACAATGTAGATACCGTAAGTAGGCACTAGCGACTGTAAATTTAGAAATAATTTTTGGTAAGGTAAATATATTTTTTGCATATAAGTACATACATTATATCACGCCCGGTGCCTGAGCGTTACCTAAGCACTTAAGTAACCATAGATTTCCATTTGCTATGGTCCTGACTTATGCTTCATTTTTTAGATAGCATTCTTCGGTCGAGTACTCTTGACCTGGCCTTTCACGAGAAAGCCGGAGTTCACCGTTCATTTTGGCAGATAACGTCCGGGCTTGGGCTGCGGTTCTATTATACCAGAACTGTGCAAGTTACTAACAAACTAAGCACTGTGAAAGCACAATATTCCAGCGTTGCCAACTTGCCGGTTTTCCCGTCATATCTAGCGGATTAGGGTATGAAGAAACGAAATAAATCGTATTTTGACGGCTAACGGATTTTTTAGCGGAATTTAATTGCAAAACATTATTAAAAATAAGCTTTGCCGATAGATTTATTGTTACATTGTCAAAGGACATCTAATTAGAACCAGTCAAAGTTATAGCCAGCCGTCAACCTCTACTACATCCAGAATGACTGAGACCTCAAATAGTGACGATGATTTAGAAAATATAGATTTAGGTTATAAAAAAATATATATTTGTACCTAATTTTCATTAAACTATAGGTAGTTTTTTTTGGTTTTTTTATTTACCAACAGATATTCTGACGGATTCTACTGACGAGAAAAGTGCGAGGTTTAACGGATTTCTAACGAAAATTCGTAATGAAGTCAGCGGAATTTCTAAATTATTGTTGTAACACTGCAATATTCACCAATAGCATTACACCGTTTTCGTGGAGGTGTAAAATTAAGTTATTTTATTGCCTTTTGATTTCGAAGAGGCAACCCTACGCTTTTAGCGAAGAATGTCGTCCGTCGTCAAGCAAACTAGCAACACGTATCTCTACGTGTTCACTTAGCTAGAGAGGCGTACATGGGCATATTATGCGTTATTATTAATACTATAGTACGGTCGTAGGAGAAAATGAAATTGACCTCTAACTATGTGTGCCAAGGCCGCGCTAGGCCTCGGCTCATGACTCTGCGCAGCATCATAATTCATAATAAATGGAGGCACGTTACCTGTTTCGTTTTCATTTATGAATAGCTATCTTTTAATAGTTATGAATACGCAAATAGATTTGTATTAGGTATCAAAGTTCAATTATTATGAATCATTTGTCAATTACATTGCAAGTGTTAAGTTTAATAATAACAGTCATATTCATAATGGTAATTTTAATGTTTCTTAAAATGCAAGTCCTTTTTAGTTTTAAATTATTAAGTATTACCTTTTTTATATTAATATTATATTTATGTTATGATGGATGACACAACGGGGAATCTTGGCCTTCATCTCACCTGTGATACTGATACTAAAGCCTTATTTTCACCTAGGCTAGAAAAAGGACATCATTTTTTTTGGGCCTTTTCTAAAAGTGCCGGCCAAAAAAAATGGTACGTATTGTTAGAACTAGCCATTTGGAGAAATAGTTAATATGGCACAAGAGTTGTAGGATACAAGTTCGAAGATTCATCATTTTCATACATTTATTGATTCCTATTTTTTTTTTGTATGAACGGAACAGATGATGACCCCACAGCTTTGCGCTGCAATGACAATTGCTTCAGATCATTAGTTCTAGCAATATCTATCATTATTTTATGTTTCCCAGTCCCAGCACTTTCAGAAATCAATAAATGTATGAAAATGATGAATCATCGAACTTGTATAACTTGGCTCAGAGCAATCCTACAACTTTTGTGCCATATTACCTAACTATTACTCCAAATGGCTAGTTCTAACAATACGTACTATTTTTTTTTTGTTGGCCGGCACTTTCAGAAAGTGCCCAAAAATGTATGGAGCCTGAATGATCTCCTTTGATGGAGTAGCAATACATTGCTTCGTTACTTTGCTTATTTAAAAGGAATTTAAAAATCAAACTATCGAAGCAATGAAAGCGCACTACACCCAGACTTCTCTACTACTGAGGAACTGGCTATCTTATTTTTATCGGAACATAACAATATGCTACTACCTTTGTATATTTTGGGCAGAGATGGTTTGGCGGTATTCTTTTAATGATGAGCTGCAATCACACAGCTCAGGAATAACTTAACATACATACGTACATACATAAAATCAAGACTATTATCCCCGAAGGGTTAGTCAGAGACTAGGCAATGAGGACAGCAAAAGAAGTCCTCTGCCATAATCTACTTTTCACCAAATAGCGACTGCACATGTGCTCAGCGTGACAAGTGGTGAGCCCATCGCCGCTCTACGCTGTAACATGACTATTATTAACGTGTTAAACCGTGACAACTTACCAGAAGGCGTCCCATGCATGATCTTCTCACAGTTGTACGCCCATTCCGATATAATCTCCTTCTCTGTCATCGTGAAGTTCTCCTCATAATACGCTTCATAGTTGGAAGAACTCCTCAGTTTCAGCAGCTGGATGAGGGCGCCCGCGAGGCAGACGGCAAACGACGCTGAGCTGCCAGTCCCCGCTCCGATAGTCAGTTCAGAGCCTATAGAAATGTCCATCGACTTAACAACGAGGCTGGTGCTCCCAATAATCGCTGAGAACAGATACAGGAAACCGCGTAGGGAATTCTTCTGGTTGGTCGGAAGTACGTCAAAGTTGGGCTTGATGATGTGCAGGAACTCGTCCACCCTCCGCAGGTGGTGGTCGTGGTCTAACTTGTCGGGCAATCGCCAGGAGAATTTGCCGGAGATGTCCTGCAGTAGGCGGGGGCAGAACAGCGCTTTGACCGTCGGCGCCAGAGGTAACGTCTCTTGGAGGTCCACACTTGGCATGTGGATGTAGACAGCCGGTTCTTTCGCCGTGTTCACCTCCTGAAAATTCGGAACAATTAGTTATTGGACACTTTAACCTTTTTTAGTATATAAAATTATTTGGTTTTATAATCCTTTGTTTAAAACTTAAAGATTGAGATGAATTTGAT
This sequence comes from Scoparia ambigualis, assembly GCA_963921215.1. Taxonomy (NCBI): domain Eukaryota; kingdom Metazoa; phylum Arthropoda; class Insecta; order Lepidoptera; family Crambidae; genus Scoparia; species Scoparia ambigualis. Next base: position 29,903,065 of record OY992519.1, on the reverse strand, counting down.
TTTAGTATTTTTGAGAGCAAGTATTCAGAAACCGTTAAAATTGTTATTAATACACAGAGATATTAAATAATGTAAGAAACACGTTTAATAAAGCAATGACACCGTGTGTTATTTGTATTAAGTTTATGGAGATTTGGCCAGCTGTGTAATGACTGTGTATTAAGAAAATAACAAACTCATGAAAAGAGTACGCGACTACTTATATTAACAGCTGATATAAATAAATTGTGAAAAACAACTTTCAAATCATGAATCTGTTGTACAGGGTGTCCCAAAATATATGGTCAAGCGGAAACCAAGAGGTAGAGCAGCTCTAGGGGCACCTAAATCGCCCCCATGGGCCCCATGTGTGTCATTAAATGGTTACTAGACAACGGATAAACATACTTAAAATACTTAAATACATACTTATTAAACATAGAAAACACCCAGACACCCAGACCCGAGACAATTTAGAAAAACAATAATTTCTAAATTGACCCGACCGGGGATCGAACCCGGGACCTCAGAGATGGCGACACCATGACAACCGGTGTACAAACCACTCGACCAAGGAGGTCGTCGATATGTTTCGCGATTTTCAATAGTTTTCGAACTATGAATTTTTGACAAACATTTCGGGATATGCGAAGCATAATAATGTTATATCACCCATTACCTTTACCCCGATCACCAGCTAAGAAGATAACAATCGATGGCAAGGGACAACTTAACGCTTTATTTGAGGTAAAATAGAAAGGAAAAACAGTAGGTATACCAACAGGCCCATAAAGACTATTTATTCTAACAAGCAAACAGTAAAAAAAAATTTATAGAACATACAACACAATATATAGAAATAAGTTCTCCCCCACCCCTGGGTTAGAAATCAGGAGTAAGACGAGCGAGAAGCGAGCAGAGGAGCGGATTTGTGCCAATTCAATCTAAAGGGTAGGAGGCAGCTTCGATTGACGTTGTAGCGACAAACTTTGTGGCGAAAAACTTATAATGTGGTACGCTTGGGCCAAAACTCATACTCATAGTCTCATACATACATAGACTCACGACTATAATCCCCTAAGGGTTAGTCAGAGACTAGGCAATGAGGACCGCAAAAGCAGTCCTCTACCATAGTCCTCGGCCAAACGTCATTGAGTCGAAATCCATGAGATCGAATGACACTGCATGCAGCGACTAACACCCTGAGAAGAAGCTGGCAAGACAACTTGCCAGGATCTTCTCAGTCGAAGGCTCTCCCAAAATCCGAACTGGCGGTAGATTAATTAGGTAGGTAGGTAGGTAGTTAAGTTAGTTGATAAGATTTAATTACTGTTAAGTTAGTTAGTTAAGTTTTTTTGTATTACATATTTTTTGACGCCAATAAGTACATGTAAAGGTTTATCCTACTTCCTATCCTACTAATATTCTAAACGCTAAAATTTGTAAGTATGGATGTATGTTTGTTACTCTTTCACGTAAAAACATCGAATACATTTTAATGAAACGTTACAATAATATAGCTTATACATCAGAATAACACTTAAAGGCTACAATTTATAACGATATTGTGTGCTCCTCGAAATAATAATTTTGCGCAGACGAAGTCGCAGGCACCAGCTAGTATTGAATAAAGCATTTGACTTTGACTTTGTCTCAAATATTTGCTGCGTGGATACGCTGGGGCGGTGGAGAGTCTGGAGGTGAAATCCACAAATCATCCGTCCGACTCACAAAGATGAATGATTGTTGGATGGATAATACCCCTATTATGTATGTACGCCATACACACAGCGTAAAAGCTTCACCACAGCGTTCGTCGCTGCAGTGTTATTCGAGTTCCGCTAGACTCTGTTTTAGTGTACAAATTCTTGGTCCAGCTTTGCTCCTGGCAGGCTTTCACCAGCCAGCCAAGCCAACTTAGCCCATCAAAACTTGTACTCAAAAACCTGAGCATCCAGTCATTTTAACAAACGTACATTTACCATTTCATTTTCCTTCACAGTGCAAACGTACTAAAACATGATTGCCCTATCGGTGCATAGCATACATCATGTGTACACGAATTATTAGCGTGCAGTGTGGCGACTTCATGGCCAGTAGAGCGTTGAAGCATGCATTACCAGCCGATCCTTCAAATGAATAAACACAACAAATATTCGTTAAAGCGTTGTTGGTAGCCAAGCGGATAGATGCTCGGGTTGAACGCGACAAATCGTGGTTCAATCCCCGCTCCGTTACACTACTGACGTAAACCCACTCCGACACAGTCATTTTGGATTACAGGATGGGTGAACAGTACTACCTACTATTAAGAGGGTTTACGCATATCGGTTTTCCATACAACCTTCAAGTCGAAATTTTTTTAAACCAGTAAGCCAATTTTAATTAAACTTGGCATGCTAAAGTAACATACAGAGATCTAAATAGTTCGTTGAAAACATTTTTAAAAAACGTCTATTTAACTGAGTTATTGCGATTTTAAACTTTCTATAGTGGACTTTAACTCGCAATAACTCAGCTAAATAAACGTTTATAAAAAGGTTTTCAACAAACTATTTAGATCCCTGTATTTTACTTTAGCATGCAAAATTTCATTAAAATTGGCTAACTGGTTTTTTTAAAATCCGTCCGGTACCGTCAACAAACCCTCATAGACTGTCATACGTGACCGCGCACCGGCCGCAACATCGAGCCGGACCGCTCGTGAACATACCTTCATAGTCTACCATAGCCAACTAATGACCGGACGTAAACCCGGATTATAACCGTCTGTAGGCCCGGCAAAAAAAATGTGTGTTGTTCACGCATTTCGGTTTCCCATACAAACTCTCAAGTCGAGATTTTTAAAAACCAATTAGCCAATTTTAATAAAACTTTGCGTGCTTAAGTAACATACTGGGATCTAAATAGTTTGTTGAAAACATTTCAAAAAAACGTTTGTTTAACGTATTGAGATTTTAAACTTTCTATAGTGAACTTTAAATCGCAATAACTCAGCTAAATAAACGTTTATAAAAAGGTTTTTAACAAACTATTTAGATCCCTGTATTTTACTTTTAGCATGAAAAGTTTCATTAAAATCAGCTTATTGGTTTTCAAAAATTTCGACTTGGAAGTTTGTATGGGAAACCGAAATGCGCAAACCCTCTTAATAATAATCTTTTAAAAAAATTTAAATACTTATTGACTTGCATTCGGTAAATGTAACTAACACTAGCTGCCGCTGCAGCTATACATAGATGTTTTATGGTGTATTTACCTACACTGTAGAAAAAAATACGTTGTTATTTACAGGGTGTCAGAAATAGTCTCAAGCGGAAGTACGGAAGTGCGGAAGCCCAGCTATAGGAGCCCCCGAATTACCCCTATATCATTCCGCAATTTTCTTCCGATTGACACTATTTCTTAAGACGTTCTTAGGAGAAATAAATTGTTTTATTAAACCTGAAACGTGTGTCGAGTGCAGTTCGATTGAGCACATGGTAGAACTGGAGAGCCCTGACACGGAATGTTGCAGTGCATATAGAACACAGCTTGCTAACTAGCAACATGAGTATTATTTGATTGAATTACTATGTATTTGGGCAACATAATCAATACATACTGAATGTTTATTGCAAACCATAATGTGTAACAAGGCGTAAATAAATCACAAAATAAAAAATAATTTGATAGGTGATCTGCTGGGAACCCTGACGGGCACTGCAATATTAATACAATTTTATTTAAATAAGTATGCCTAACATTTTAAAATTAAAATAAATGTTTTTGCGTTAATTTTATATTCAATAGATGTAGGTATCGAACTTCGATGGTGAAATAACAAGCAAAAATTAATAAAAATAATATTAGACACAAGTAATTATTAGCTACCAAAACCCATTACTTATAAATTAAAAACAAATTATAATAGCGGTTAATTAGGACTAGGATACCTAATTTGATAATACCAAACAGAACTAATTCGCAGTTTTATAATAAAATTTCCAAAAGTAATTCATATAAAAATTAATTGACAAGACTCTCTCAAGATATCTCTCTCTTTATACGCGTTAAAAAAAACATATCAAACAAGATTTTTTTTAAGTAAGTAGGTAATTGTCATTATGAAAATTTTAATTACACAAACATTTTGCAAAAAAAGACAAGAAATACCAAACGATCAGCACCGGTGCGTGAAATGCCCAAGTGTATTATTATCCATTACCGCGTTCTGTACCAGAAACAACAACATCATCATCAGCTAATAAACACCCCACAGCTGGGCCAGGCCTTACTAAAGAGACAACAGCGTGTGGTAATTGGGTCATAAAAAAGAGCGCTGGTCCATTAGGTTGGGTTGGAAGTGTTGGAACAGTCGGACGACGAAGAAACAACATGCTTAGAAGAAAAAGAGACCTTACCTTCATGACGATGGAGCTCCTCAGACCAAGGCTGACTGCAATGGCCGTCTTGCCGTACACCACGGCATGTTCTCCATGCAGGATGACCTTTCCGGGCGCCGAAACGCTGACCGTGTACAGACTGTCCATTCCGTTGTACATTTTGACCACAGAAGCGTAGGGTAGAAGAAAAACGACTGGACTTTTATATCATGGTACTATAATGGGCACTAAAACATTTTTATGATTGCTGCTTCCACTGTTCCACTGTCAACGTCTTCTGGGTGAACGCGTGGATGCTCTTCAACTCTTCTTGGAGGACTGAGTTGACCAACCTGCGGGAGCAAATATATACCGTTGTATTGTATTGTTATTCTAATGGTTATTGATAATATCTGGTCAAGAGCGAGTCGGATTTTAAAACAATTTTTTTTTCCTGATACTTTTTATATAATCTCTTCAAACTGGGAAACACATTATCGGCTTAACGTGCCTTCCGAAGCACGGAGGAACTCAAGAAAGATATTGTAATTTGGTCAGTTATTTTAGGCATTGCGAGAGTTTATTAACTTACACGATAGTATTTTTTATTATATATTAGAAGGAGGCAAACGAGCAGGCGGGTCACCCGAGGAGGCAAAACCAGAGGAGTCGCAGATGTGTTGCCGACCTTTAAGAAAGGAATAGGTAGGGTTAAGGATGGAATAGGAACTGTGAGGGGGGGAATGGGCCTCCGGAACTTTCACTGGCCGGACGAAACACAACAGCAGCAAGTGCCATTATTTCACGCCGGATATTCGTGAGAGGGTGGTATTACCCCGGGCGTGCCGGCCCAATGCAAGCTGCAACGCAGTGTGGCAGTTAGTGTCACTCATTTAGCACCGCCCAGGGGTCATTTTTAATAAAAAGCATGAATAACTTTGTGAAGGACGTAGCTGCATAGTAAAGATCATTACTGCATTTAAAAGTCAAATGGAAACGAGGAAAAAAATACGGGCTGACATCGGAAATAGATACAAATATCTAGTAAAATCCCCAAGATCATTGATACAATCATTATTGCAATTATTATAATTACTATTAAATTTTCCTGCCTTCCTGATACCTCGGTGTTCAAGTGGCGAAGCGTACAGCCCGATACCTGGAGGCCCTGGGATCAAGAGTGTTTCGGATATTCCGATGCCATATAAAAGCACATTAACATTTTTTGTTTATACTTTACAAGTCACTACTGCACACGACTGTTCAAAAAGTCAACATTGCGGTTCTTAAACCGTAGATATTTATTGTTTCGGCATTCTAAACCTAAACATGGATTAATTATAAAAGTCGGCATCAAGTGAAAGTCGGCATAAAGGAACCAAACTCATAGAAACTTGAAAATTCGGCACAAGGGTAATCGTTGTATGATATTTCAGTAAAGTCGACAAACAGGGAAAGTCGGCACAAGGGTCCTAACTCGCCATAACTCCGGTTCCTAATCACCAACCCACATTATGCAAGCATGGTAATAAAGCCAATACCTCTCAATAGCAGCGATGACTTGATAGCAATGTTTACTACTACATTTTCCTATATATCCTCATTCGTATTTATGACACCAACATTATCGTCTAACGCTGTTGAGACGATACTATCTGCCTAATTCAAATTCACAATTTTGCCTCCGTATCTGATAACGTAAGTTTCCATGACAATGGCCATGTTATCGTAAATCTGTTTTTTCTTATAACATTTCGACTTCTGACTTCGCACTGGCGTCATATTTTAGAATATTTTGGGATCCATTGTTCGTTATTAGTATCTTCTACAGAAGAATGGCGACGTATTGTGAGACGGATCACTAGTGCAGAAGTGACGACTAAGTAGCGACTAAGAGGAAGACCTTCTACGGGACTAATCACTACCATTTATCACAGGCCTTCCTGAACAGCACACGGAGAGATTTGTTTCTATAATATTTCCCTTTTTTGTTTCACGACGAGGAGCGCTTGGCTTTCATCCCACCTAATGGTAAATTACCAAAATTGGTAAAAAATTGCCCCAAATATAAAACAGCTGCTAGTTTTAAATACACTGCGACAAGTTGTTGGAATAACATCCCACCTCCCATCAGAAATTCTACAACTATTAAAGCTTTTAAAGTTAAATTTAAAGAGCATATTTTATGTGTACAGAAATCTTAAACTCGCAGTATCATTTTATCTAATTAATATTATTACTTATTTTAATTCATATTTATTCTTATTTGGTAGGTTAATATAGTTTTGTTTACGTAATTGAAACTTATTGGTAAATTATTATTCGCCAAATTGTTTAAAAAGCTGTATTTATTGAATGTGAACACTGTCATGTAGCGCCTCTAGATGTATTTATTTTTATTTTTATTAATAATGGCATCCGCGGAAGACCAGCGTCGTGGGTAACACCAGGACATATGCTGAGCGGAGACCACTTTGGCAAGCACATTATATTCCTGTTTGTTAATTTAAATATTGTAATGTACCTAGTGTATTGTATCAAATAAAGATTTTTCTATTCTATTCTATTCTAAATGAAGAAAAGGCCGAAGGTGGAAGAACATTTCACCTGGTATCCTTAACTACTAAGAAACTGGCTACCTTATCTTTTTTAACTGTTAGAGCACAGCAATGCTACTAACAATGCTTTATGTGCACATACATAAAATATTGGTAGCTATCCAGGCTGACTAAAAAGAAACTCTACCACCAACGAAACTATTTCTTATGTATGTCCTGCTGAGAGTTAGGAATTTCACCTTATTTTTATATAAAAAATATGTAACACCTGTTGATTTGGGCATAATCAATTTTAAATTTTGTATGAAGCAGAAGAGCTGATTTTCATTTGCCAGATTTCAGAGTCGCTTCCCTATAAAAAGTTGTTCGCCCCTCAATGCTGATTACCGCCTTTGCGAAAACCTCAGGGTATTTGTTACAAATCCTGGCACGAGGGTTACTATCTGGCGCCATAACACAGACGTAGCAAAAGGGTATAACAAAAATATTCTGACAGATTAGGGATGAGATGGCCAGTACCTTAGTGGTTGAGGATCCCGGGTAAAGCGTTCTTCCAACTTGAGATGAACGCCAAGTGTTTACTCGTAGAAGACAAAAAAAACCACAACGTACTTAGAGTTTTAGTACGCCCGAATCCCTGACGAGGCCTTCAGTCCTGGACCGGGAGAACCACATATAAACTTTCCCGTGCCTCCCTGCTAATAAGTAATGAGTTCTCCCACGTAAAAAGATAGATAGATAGATAGATAGAGGTTTATAAAAAGGTTTTCTTTTAGATAACATAAGGTTAATATAGGTGTTCACAGATGTTATCTGTCTGCGCACGCGCACCGCGGCAGGCGCGACGGGCCTCGGGCACGTAGGCTGACGCAATCAGTGGTCCCTTTGTATGGCATTATCGTAGCAGACACCTTTACGGGGACAACGGGTACAGAGAATACGAGAGAAGTTTATTTTAACACTGAAATAAATAGGCAAATATCTACGTATACGATATAGTGTTTAATTTTAAATTTAAGCATAAAATAAGTGCCTTTATGTCTATAGCACAGATTCTTACTAAAATACTCACTGATCTTTTTCTTTTTATTAATTTTCTTTTTTTAAATCTAAGTTGTAAACTCTACTCTTTAAAGGCGATGTTTCAGAGTATGTTTTTTATCATAAGCAACTTTCGCAATGCCGGGACACTGGATTGGTGACCAAATTAAAACAAATCGAGCTAATCTGTGTGCCGTTGCCCCCGCTTGCTGTCGCAAGATGGCCGTTGATAATCCCCACCGAGCCGCATTGGGCCAGCGTGGTGGGTTATGATAATCATCATAGTGAATCCACCATCTGCCTATAAACGTTCCACTGGTGGGCACAGGCCATCCTATATGTGGGAGTTTGGGGCATAATCCACCACGCCGGTCCTTGCAAGGGTGGGTTATGATAACTAGTAATCTTTTTCATGTGGGAAGGACTGGTAGATGAATACTGATGAAACTGATGATGAATGGAAAAAAAACAGTAAAAACTAAAATCTAAATTAGTAATTTTCGACATGTGTATTTGATTTGAATAATACACGGGTTAGTGACGTTTTTCCCCAGTTTCAAATTCACGCGAAAATATACGGTGTGACTTTGTCCTTGAAGCTGCCGAACGTGCTAAGGTCACCATCCGTGAATGCAAATATTAAGCAATTTCGTGCTGAGGTCGTTCACCTTATGATTTAGCAAAATAACTGAAACAATTCATTATAGTTGCGTCTTTCATTTGTATTGTAACGCATAACCGGAGAAAGAATTACAACCCTTTTGCCGAGTTTCTTGCGGCTTCTCGGTACAAGACGCACACCACTGTTAAGTCACCGTTTAAAAAATACTTTGGAACACTCTTAATTTTATTTTTAGAACATAAAAAGTATGGGAAATTCGTAATAAAACCATAGGGTTGGGTCACATTTAGCCATTCTGTCGCTTAGCCACGTGTATCTGCTGATGCTTACGTAATACTACTGAATAGTGGTAGAAACAAGGAGGAGAAGTTATTAGCTCCAGCTCCAGTTACTACAGCAACTTCGCACTGTATGTTTGGAAAATATCCGCTTTTTGAAATGACAATGGTATGAAAGGATAATGAATGTTGAGAGAGCTCGCAATAATTTTTTCGCAATAAAATTCATCCACACCCTCACTCCTCCGCACTCGTTGTTGTTGCGTTTCGTCCGGTGAGAGAAAATACCGGCAGCCTATCTCTCCCTCCTCCCCCCTTACAACTCCTACTCCTTCCTCAAAGATCCTGCTATTTCCACAAGGTCGGCAACGCATCTGCGACTCCTCTGGTTTTGCATGGGCGGCGGTGATGACTTTCCATCAGGTTTGCTCGTTTGCCTGATTATGAAATAAAAAAAATTACCTGTGGCGGGCTAGGAGAGGCTTCCCTTGAAACTTGTCGGACACCACGACCACTGAGAACTTGGCGCCGCACCCGTCACTTTCGTCGGTCACCTCCTGGGGACAAGAGAACATTATCTGTTAATATTACAGATAGGGGACGGTGGGCGAAGATTATCCAAAAGAGACTGGAAGTCGACGGTCACTAGGGTTGCCACCCGCACTCTAAAATAGAGTGTTGTACTCTTTTTTCATGTATGCGTACTCTATAATCTACGACACCAATAGAGTACGCTAAAATACTGTATTTAAAAACTGATCGTTACTGGTTATGAGTGCTTCAGAGTTCACTGAGAGAGTCTTCTCTCTTATGAATGTAAAGTAGAGAGACGAAAGGAATAGAAGGAATAGAGCTACCCTAAATTTAATAAAAAAACGAGTTGATTATATAATTTTAATCGAAATTATGATTGCAAAGAGGCTGTAAATATCTTCAAGAAAGACAAATATTTGTTCAATGTCGCAAAGAGCAACAAAATACGTTTTTAAGGACAAATAAATAAATACTCTTTTTATGCTATGTACTCTATACAGGGTCAATTTTGGACCCCCCGCCAAAAATAAATATGGGGTATAAAAAGTAATAATAAAATATTTGACGTAAAAATAATAAATGTTTTCTATTTTTAAATATAATTTATTGGCTGCTTTTTAAATCCTATATTTCTAGGTGCGTGCGCTCACCCTCGCGGTCCAAGCGAACGGAGCGCCGTCATTGGTGGAAGGGGGAATAAATAACGGTCACGCGCATGCGCTTTGAAAACAAGGCGGCCGCGCGCTAGGTGACAGTGATTTTAATTTTCGTAAGAAAGAATTGAGACAAAAATGTGACAAAAAAATAGTTTTTTTATTGATTATTTGGCTGTACTGCTGTTATAGGATCACGCGAAAAATTTTGGCGGGGGATCAAAAATTGACCCTGTATTTGTTCTAACAAAATGAAAAAATACTCTATTCGTCCTAAAATAAGGTGGCAACCCTAGTCACGACCCTCAGACATGAGGGATACTTGACCCGAGGAGGAGATACATACAAACAATCACGACTATTATCCCAGAAGGGTTAGTCAGAGACTAGACAATGATGACATCAAGAGCAGTCCACTGCTACAATCCATGTTTCACTAAATAACAAACTGCACATGTGCTCAGCGTGATGAATGGTGAGCCCATCGCCGCTCTATGCTGTTGGATATATGTGTAGTCTTTAGTCCGTTAGTCGCCTTTTACGACACCCAAGGGTAGAGATGGGTTGGTAGCTTTCTATTAATTAGCCTTTACACACAGCACTATATTAAATATAGTGCGGTGACTGGTGACATTTGTGAGTTTTTATATTAGGGTGCGACAGACTCATTTCATAGTTCATTGACAATATACTAAGACCCGATTTCACCAATATCAAAATTACACGAGAATAGCTACCCGAGTATAAATTTACTACCTAGATTTATCATACGTATAACTTGTATTTCATTTCACCACGCTAATGTAAGAATAAGTTACTCTCGCATAGTTACTCTGTGCTATTGAACGAACATAAGCGGATCGAACGAATGAGCGTATTAACCACCAAAGTATAGTTGCAGTTTATCTCGTACGAGAGCAAAGGCGCTTTATTGTTTGTTTGACGTAACGTTTCTGACGATGACATCAAAAAAAATGTTGTTGTTGTTAATCTTCTAAGTAATTTGTTCTTTCCTTAAACCATCTGGGGCGTGGGGCTAAAATAATCTTCATCACTGCTAACAGATTCGTCAATCAACAATCTCAAACGACGCGGCATTTTTTATGTACAATATAAATTTGAAGGCTGCTTTAAATGACATTAGTGACATTACTAAGTTAAGAATAGGGGCTAACACGGCCAAAATTGGCGGTTTAAGAATTTACTCTGGTGTAGTGACTTTATCATTATGTTAAGCGTTGGTGAAACGTAAAGTTCATTTACATGCGCGTAAATAAGGATTTATTCTTAGAATAAGACTTATACTACTTTGGTAAAATCCAACCTATGTAGAAAAAAGAAATCGTTTAACTTAAATGACTAAGGATGGATTTCACCAAAGTAGTATAAGTCTGGCACTGGCATAGTTGCCAGAGTAACTTATTCTTTCATTACCGTGATGAAATGAAATACAAGTTATACGTATGATAAATCTAGGTAGTAAATTTATAAGTACTCGGGTAGCTATTCTCGTGTAATTTTGAAATTGGTGAAAACAAAGCTATTTGAACTTTCAGCGGGTGAATGAATTATTCTGCGAATTCTTTCGCGCCACAAAAATCTGAAATTTGATAATATTAGCTTACTCTGTCCGAAGGTTACAAAACTTGGATGTAGAGCGTACAGTGTCAAATATCATTAACTAGCAACTAAAGCTGCATATCTGTATCGTAGAGGTAGCTAAGACATCTTTTTTATTCACGGATTAAAAATAATCTGAGGTTAATTCGGTCAGAGGATTTCATTAAACTAGAACTAGATCAAAATCTAGGGAACATTAGACAGACAGATGGCGCCGGCATTTTATTTAGACTGAATTTTCTTCACGTAAAGTAAGTAGGCTACTACGTACAGTCCCACAGACAACTTATCCTCGTAAGGCCTACTGTCATTATATGAATACATAATCAACATCGTAATTCAAGCCCAACTAAATATAAATTAGTGACCCAATGTTGTCAGCCTACCTACAACATATCGAACTTTTATTCGTAATTTTGAAAATTGAGCCAATGTTACAAAAAAGTTAACTTTTTGTAACATTGGCAAAATGTAATGGGCGATTTTCTGACAGCCTAAATTAAAAAGTAAAAATTAGTTCAAAAACACTCGATAGACGTCGTTTTATGAAAGCCGTACCTACCTAAGAGCTGTAATAAATACTACCAAAAGAATAAAAAAATAGTATTTACTTACCTATTTATATTCAGGACATCCAGAACCTATTTCTATTTTGGAATAGAATAAATATTACGCAGCCATACACGTGCTCTTCATGAACCCGCCTTTTACTAAGCGCCATACTAATCTATGCTAAGCGCCATCTATGAAGTCATTTACGAACCAAATTCTTTTTTTTTTTGATCTCGGAAAATCGCCCATTATAAGAAGACAAAGAACACCTAAATTCTATGTCCCAGAGACAATATTGAATAGCAAAAAAAATATCAAGTCTATAGACTTCACAATTCACCTCTCTCTAACAATTAGTATGTGGGCGGTAACTACTAAAATACTGTCAGATTGGGTTATAACTTCTTCTAAGTCATTTGAATCGTGGGCATTACGAGGAACTAGCAAATGTCTATTACTATCGAGATAATAAACTAGAGCGCTTGGATCACTCACTGTTTGCATCCAACCGCAAAACTTGCTTCGCGGTGTTAAGTTCTAATATCGCCTTTAGTTATAATACTTAAATGACTATGCATAGGAAACTAAATAAAGAGAATTGTATGTACCATCTCCGGTCAGACAACGCCATTAGAATATCTAAATCAGTGGGTCAAATCAGTTCCTCGGAGGAAGGCCCACATTCGCGCATCCTTGAGCGCGCCAATCGCCACCAATTCAGGGCAATTCTGGTGGCCGATGCGATACATCAATGTCAGGGACTTGTCACTGTACATGTGCAATGCCGCTGTGTACATGGAACTGGTCTTACTGGAAACGAACTCGGCAAGGGCATTTCTCCCATTTATATGTGTATTTACTCTTCATTACTTGAATTGATTGAATTTGATGTAACTTTTATAAACTTTATCCTTTTCTATGGAAATATTGTAAGAAACGATTTAATCTAGTAGAGTACACACGCCAGCAGATAAGATATTCAAAACTGTCAAATTTCTCTAAACGATATTGATCCTTATACCCAACGACAAACGTTCATTTGATGAAGAAATTTGACATTTTGTGGTAGGTTGACCTGTTGGCGTCTGTACATTTATTTATCCTCCTGAGTACGATACATGGTGACCTTAGTTTTTTTAATAATCAATCTCAGAATAATAACAAAAGCATAGAAGGAGTGCTATGACATTTTGAGTGGGCACTCCGTTTGGTCACCATTCGAATTACATTTAACTTTGTCTAAGTCGCTTTTGAATTTTGTATCATAAATGGTGACCGGTTTTTTTATTTTCGCTAGACATTTGACGTTTTCGGCAACTTATTTTGTCTCTTTCCTTTCAATGTTTATGGCCCATTTGAAAAAATAAGACAACTATACGAGTCTCATTTGGACTTCAACCAAAGACAACTTCAACTAATGTTCTGAATTTCTTGATCTTTCGCCTCTTTGACAGATATGACAGACGTCAAACCACTTCAACATATATTTTTTTAGAACGTTCCGTTTCATCCAAAATATTCTTGATATTTTGGAATTACACTGTTTTAGAATTTTGAAACTCCAAATAAAATTTACTTCAGGTAGGTACTCATGTACGACAACTCAAACAACTTCCATTGATACAAGAAAACAATAGCCTGTTAATGAACTCTTAACAAGCGCTAGAGAGAGAGACATCCAACAAACTGAGTGTTCACATTTTAGTGACAAAACAAATTCTTGTTATTTTTAGTCGCTCAGCCATTAAACAGGCACTTTATAGGCTGATGTTGATAACATCCACACATAGAAAAAATCCAATATATTTATATCCAATCAAATATAGAGAGTAGGCACTTGCTTGATAAATACCTAAAAAAAAAGTAGTCTATTTTAAAATACGACAAACCGGTAGAACTGAGAGCCGTCAATGAGTATAAAAAATAGAAACCAGAAACCGATCAGAGATAAAAGAGGTGAATAAACTGGTACACGGAGTAATTACGGCGAAACCTTGTTAGTAGTTTCTAAGTAAGTTTCGAAGTTGAGGTGCACCGCCCTCGTGGATACACAATCGAGGTACGATAATATCAAGATGTTGCGAATTAATTAAACGAACACTCTTTCAATTCCGATATAATTAATTGAAAAGAACGGAAGGCACGTAAAGCTGTTTCAATAATGATGACTAATGTAAAGATATGAAACGCTTTATAGAGATCCACTCGCATTGCGGACTTTGCTGGTTAGCTACCACCATCACATGTGTCTGTGTCGCCATACCAACAATGATAGTAGTTCTTTTCTCACTCTTGTGTTCCAAAAAAAATAAATAAAAAAGTCTTTTAATTAATTTTCAATTATTTCGGGTAAATGCGCTTCTATCTTCGGTCTTATCACCATCACCTATTGGAGATAAAGGCAAAATGCGCACAATTTTTTGTTTTTATTTTATATTTCTGTGGTTTATATATTAATTGTTTATAACACATATATAAGTTATCTACAAATGGAAAGTACGCAATTTGCTGTAGGTACAGTATGACGGATTTTCCATTTGTAGATTTTTAATTTGCTATTTGTTACATGAGAAGGGTTGACATCCTATGTAACGGTCAAAATTAAACGCTTTGTTATTTTGATAAATAAATTAAAAAAACTAAAATAGCAATGAATATAGGTGTTGATGTAAGGGAAAGGGAAACCAAAGAAAAGTCGAATGAATTGTGTAAGGGATGATATGAATGACAAGGAAGTGATGACTGATAGAGGAGGAGAGGAAATAACTTTTGCTCAGACCCCAAGTAAAATGAGACCAGGGCAGGAAGAAGAAAATATGTTCAACTAAACCAACTAGTATTTTGCAATTAAATAATAAACAAACGGGTGAACAGAATCAATAAATCAAACATTAATATTCAATCCGCGCGATCGTTTAGACTTCAACGCTGTTCATGACCTAGATTTCTGTCAGGTATATACAGACTGCACAGACGTCCAAATAAATAACATTGAACACACGGCGCTGCGTTTAGTTATTTCATTGTTTGTTCTATTGTTATTTAACATTTCGATGACGTTTCCAGCATACAAATAAATTAGTTCGTTCGCACCGTGCATGCATATGGCAGTTTTTGTGGATTTTTTATATCCACCCACACTAGCAGTTAAAAAGCAACTTCATATCTTGTTTTATTTTCGGTTTTCCTTATTTCCTTGCCCGATGGAGTTTCAAATGTAGCTATTATTATTTTTTTGCGAATATTAAGCGGTCCAAACCAAAAGGAATCTTAAAGAGGCATGTGCTTATGTCGCTTTTAAACATTGGTGTAAGGAAATCAAATCCTTCAGCTTCATGCTACCGCTAAAAGAGCCTAATTTTGATTTCGAGGGCTACTTATCATGCAGAAAATGTAAGAAAAAAACCAAAAGCGTAACTTGAATCCGCACCTTCAGGCAAACCGGGTCACTCCGTAGTCCGTACCAATCGTGTTTCTAAATAATTCATGCAAACCTAGTCAACTTTGCATGGCAAACCATCACTGAATCAAGTCTGACTTGGCATGCAAAATCGCAAAGTTAGTTGATATAACTATTGCAACGCAGTTTCGCACTTTTAGTCCAGCAAAGTAAGTAGATTTTGCGCTTCACAGTTTGGTATTGTCACAGAATATAGCTAACTACTGTCAAATGAAAGGTTCATTAAGCATAGCATTTAAGAAATGTCTAATGCCAGATATGAGGTTTTCATCAACTGCGCCCTTGCATGCGAGACAATAATAATTAATAAGAAGTCATACTAAACTACTGAATCTACTGCCTAACATTCGGATTTTGATTAGAGCTTTTGACAAGAGGACCTGGCAAGATTTTAGGAGATTTGTTTACGACCCAGAGATACTAGGCTTTAAAAAATGTATCTTACAGGAATAAAAGCGTAGTTTTATTAAAAGTGTCTCTACGGGGAAAGTGTATCTCTGGGGAATAATTCTTTTTTTCATCTTAAAAATAAAATTATATATAACATTAGTAGAGTGAAGACGTGTTCAAATAAATGAAACCAAAGACAATAATGAACATTAAAATGATAACATTTTAAACTTTCATGGTCACTACAATTATTTTTATGAAAAAACGGGATTTTTACCATGTCTGAGTTGTTGGTTATGCGTCCCCAATATTTCGGCGGAGTTACTCCGTGATCATGGTGGATGCAACTGCGCCGAAATATCGGGGACTCATAACCAACAACTCAGACATGGTAAAAATCCCGTTTTTTCATAAAAATAATTAAAATGATAGTTTAGCGATAGTGGGCCCGGAATGCAAAATGTGCGAATTCCGAAACCCGTTCGTGTGACTAAATGATAATCAAGTTAAAGCTACCGGCACATAGTCGAATGCAACTGTACTATATAACTGGCCAAGTATGAGTTGAAGAAACGAGCCAATCCGGTGGCAATGGCAGCTCGTTAAGCAGCCTACATAACCACCACAACAGGCTACTGGCCACTGAGCAGATGAAAACTTTCTATTTTAAACGGCTAACTGTTTACTTTCGCAATTTAAAAAAAATAAGGTTTAGGTTTATTGTAAGCATTTTTAATGGATTTGGTCTAGCTTTTTTCCTGATAAGGTAAAGTGCTTCATAACTTGAGAGGGTTTTCTAAATATTTCCCCATAACTTCAAAATGTTTTCTAAATATTTCTCCATTATTACATCATTTGATACATTTAAATGAAACCACTTACTGAATGGTGAATAAAATCGTGAAATATAGCCCAATTTCTTCGACCTATGACTTGATTTCACTAGATCAATTGCTCTAAGGTTTTGGGAACCGCTCGATGCCGGCGAAGTTATCTTCAAAATCGTACGTCTAGCAGTGAAATGGGTAGATGAGTAGATCCGCCTCCCGACATAATTGTTTCAAATGTATTATACAATAAGTAATTTGAATTCGACATTGTTAAAGACAAATGGCCGGTACGGTATGGTACTAACGTGACGAGGTCTCTGGGTCTAGGCAGCAGGTAAGAAGTAAATAAAATACGGACTGCAGATGATATCAGCAAGAACCAGCAAAACAAAATAAAATCACTGTCACATTATTCTAAAACACAAACTTAAGGCTAGGTGTTAGTGAAAAATTAAAATAACTCGTTCTTAGAATTACTTTTTGAAGAAGTAAACAATAAAATAAAAATCTGCGAAAATTATGAAATATTGTTGAGGCTTTATTCTGTGAAATACACCCAATGGAAACACGATTTTATAAAGTTGGCTCGATAGAATAAATTCACAAAGTTACATATTTTTGTGTTATTTTATCTTCTTTTCCAGGTTTTATTCTTAAAATAAGTGATTTGATATTATGAGTCATTTACCAAAATAAAGCTCGTAAATAACTTGAGTTATTATAACCGATGGTTTTTTATTTAATACATCTATCAATTTTTTAAAATATAAAACGCGAATATTCGCGCCGCTTCGCTGTTATACCCGTCCCTTACCGTTGTACCGTCGAGAGAACGAGAGGGAAGCGCTCGAAATACCTCCCCTTAAGCTGTTTTATTAATTTGCGTGGTATTGCAAAATTTTTGCGCGGTCAGCTAGCGGCAGTGACCTTGCTCGCGACGATAATCGGGCGACGAGGAAACTTGTTTACCTTGTTCGGAGACTATAGTGAAAGTAATGACGACACGACCACATATTTTTCTACAACACCAAAAACTGATATTAAAACTGATGTATGTATATGCCTAGATCAGTTTTATTTCTTTGTAGAAACCTGCATTTATGGAAATGCCAATAATAAATGCGAACTTTATTATTATAGAAATGGTCATTAAATTACAAATCAACATAAAAGAAAAACGATCAATAAAAACGCACCTGTTGCAAGTTGCAAACTTCAATAACTAAACTTTTAAATTTTAACACAACACAATATTTTAGAACGAACTAACATTATTTCTGGCGGGGAAATAATCGAAATTTTCGAAGGATGATCACACGAAACCATTTATTTAAAAAAATATGGAGACGTTCATAAAAGGCGGCTTACACCGGCGGCGGTGAGCGCACACACTGACTGAGACGGAATGGTGAATGAATTCCCGCGCAAGCAAGCAGCAGCGTAGCGTCTAGTCTCGTGAACACAAACGAAAGATGACTACGCACGTCACCTTTAGCTGAATGTGAAGATACAATACGAGTAACACTTACATCACACGCCGTCCAAAAAATTCGGATAAGACTGAGTCATTAGGAAAAGTCATTAGCTTTCGAGGAGGTCAGCCGTCTTGGTGAAATTCTCTATATTACAGCATCGCAATGTGAAATTTTACGTATATTTTACAAAGAGAACCATTTTAATGGGACTGTTCAGTGTGTTCAATCAGATACCTTTAGCTTATTAACACTATAAATTAATCCAATTTGTTATTATAATAACTAACCAAAATATTTTCAAAAGTACTTAGATAGAAGAGAAAAAGTTGAAAATAAAGCTTTAATAATAGATAGCTAATAGATAACCGTAAGTAATTAAAATCTCAAATAATCAAGCTCACTCAATACATTCAACATAACACACTCAAGATTTTTTTTTGCCTAGTTTGTCCCACTGCATAGCAAAGGCCCCTCTAGAAATAATAAATCAAAATAAAGAAATACTAAGGAAGAAGCTCAGGAAGAAGTGACGTGACACAGCTAGAAACATGTTAGGCTTATTCTAATTTTCTCTACTCAGTGTCAATGTCAACACTTACAAAACATTGTATTTAGAAATACTCTTGTACAAAACTATGTATCTTTCAACACGTGTATTAATTTAACTCTTAATAAGGCAGCGGGATATATATTACCACCATATTTTGAACTTTATTCGATTGAGACAAGGACGAAAACCAATGAAAAATTTCAACATGCTGTGCCCTTTTAAGGGTATAAACATCTTACACAGGGCAGTAAATTTTCATTTTATCGTTATTAGAAGTGAAGTTGTTTATTGAACGCCATAACACAGTATAATATACCCTGCCATAACTGAGAATCAATTGGATGACGTGGTTGGGTTATTGTGGAATCAAACGGAGGCATAATTAATAATGATAAGTTCTAAATTATAAGGGTAAACTTACTGATCTGTCCAGTAATAGAAATGTTGCTTATACTACATGCACTTATGCACTAACAAGAGATTTTGGGAATTCATTCATAGGGAAAATGGATAAGGAAAGTTTACCCGGAAGCCTACTTCCGGGTAAAGTCATTTTAAATATATGCAAAAAATAAAGTATTAACGCTTCGGAACCAGATAAAAAAATGATTTTAGAATGCTTAAAAAAGACACGAAGCCGGAGAGAGAGAGAGCTTGCCGAGTATTTTGTGACTTCATTTCGGTACAAGGCAGGGTACTCCATCGTTAGGGTTTCCAAATAATGAATACTTTGTATGAAGTTCACTTTGAATTAAAACATTTTTATTTTATTTTATTTACCCATTTTGACATTGACTGGATGCACAGTACTCCTGAGTCCTGACGGACGAACTCGTTTTCCAAAGCTGTTTTTTTATTAAGTGTTCTTATTTTAAAGCAAACCTTCGGGGATATCCCTGCGAATTCCCAGTTATAAAAAGACTATTTTGAAATGCCAGTACTTGTTTACTTTCCTTAAACGAGAAAATATCAGATCAAGCTACGTCACACACTGTACTAACATACCCACCCTACTCTTATCACATCTGCTCAGGCTTCCAGCGAAGTGCCTTTGTTTAAAATGGCCACATTGTTAACTCAGTCCAAAGGCGTAGTTGAAACGCGCAAAAATCAAACATCCTCATGCTAATACAATACACGTTCGCGGAAAACCTTAGACCAAAATAGATTACACATTACAATCATTGGTATTCAAATGTTTGATCTCTCTATGGACAATAAACAAACGGTATATTTTATGGCCTTTTTCAATAACCCCTTCCCCCTTCCCCCCTCACAATTCCTATTCCTTCCTTAACCCTATTCCTATGCATCTGCGACTCCTCTGGTTTTGCGGGTGTCCATGGGCGGCGGTGATTGCTCTCCATCAATCACCGCCGCCCATGGTGACATGGTGACTCAGGTGACCCGCCTGCTCGTTAGCGTGCTTATTATAGTTTCGCTTACATACATACACTCACATCACGACTATTGTCCCCAAAGGATTAGTCAGAGACTAGGCAATGAGGACCACAAAAGCAGCGCATTGCCACAGTCCCAAATAACAGCATATTTCACCAAATAACAGCTGGACATGTGAAATTGTGCATATCGTGAATTCGTGATGTGCGGGTGAACCCATCCCCTTTTTAAGAATTTTTGAAATCGGTTTGAAATTTTCAGCGACGTAGGAATATTCAAACTAACAGACTTTACCTTCTTATTATATCAGTGTAGATTCGATCACGTTAACAAAAAATAGAATAGAAGGAAGAAAGAAAGAAAATTCTTACCGTGAGGATCTATAATCACATTCCAAGGATCATTCGGGAACTGCCGGTGCGCTACTTCAACAAAAAATTAAAAGAATGGCTCCTTGAAAAGTCATTCTATACGTTTGATGAGTTTCTTTCTCAGTAAAGGTATTGCTTTGGGTTGACATTGTGTTATTGTTTACTAACAACTGACTATTGTTACTAACTTTTATAATTATGGTTTTTTTTTCTTACTGTTATTTGATTAATTATTATTATTTTACTATCATTATTTTTTATTTAATTTCATTGACCCTAACAAATTTAATCTTTTATTTTAATGTAAGTAATTGAATGTGTCTTAAATATTGTGTCGATTACGATTATTCTGCAATCAACTTAAATTAATTTGCATACTCTTATGGGAGTGGAACATATAGTACATAATATAATTCTAACAACTGTAACATACTATGTTCTTGGCAAATAAATAATCATTTCATTTCATTTCATTTCAGAAGGGGTGAGTTACTATTTTGCCACACCAATTCTCGTTTTCGTCTAAAGGCCTTTGCGTCCATCACAGTCGTTTTCATTTACGGTATCGAACTGTTAATAAAACTCGCACTAAGCACTCTCTGACGCAACAATAACGATTTTTCATAGATGAAAATACGCGTAAGCATCTCACTATGAAACAAAGACGTCTAAATTTCTGAACATTGGCCTCCTCTTATTACGTACATAGCAACCAGTCATGCGCAACACTTCCATGCATATTTGTATCTATTAATAACGTTCGTGTTGCTAAAGTATCCACTCATTAAAGAAACCGCATATTAAAGTAGCTCAAAACGAGGTGTTTCAGAGACAGAGTAGACAAAGGCAAGAACATACGTAAGACTACGCATATCGAACACTTATTCGCAAACTGGTAGAGGTCGCTAGTAGCCGCTCGATGGATGTAAGCAGTACAAGACCGGTCGTGGTTCGTGGTGGAGATCCTATGAGCTCAGCTGCCGTAACACTAGGCCTTAGTCTAACGTTAGTCTAGACTAAGGCCGGGTTTCCACTGAGGCGGAGCTGAGCGGAGCGGAGCTGAATTAGCCAGTCACGTTGGTCGAAATCTCCGCTCCACAAGATTTCGAGCATCGTGATTGGTCGGTTCGGCTCCGCTCCGCTCAGCTTCGCCTCAGTGGAAACGCACCCTAAGACGAAAGTTAAAAAACGTAAAGTTTTTCGAGCTGTTGAGTAGATAGAGGTCGAACATCCTCAAAAGATTTTTTAGAGGGAATAGCACCGCGCAAACTTGTCTTCGTCCCCTACTAAATTCTCCGACACATTCGAATCCGGTGCAGCAGAAAACACGAGGACGTTTTTTAAGACTTATCTTGGCTCGGGTCTACTATGTCGCGAAGATTGTCGAGTTGTAATCTCGCAATAAAAGCAAAATGCTGAGTCATTGGGTGGGTTCATAAATTTAAATATCCGAATACCTTTAGTCAAATCAATTCTATGGCTTGCATTGACCTCCGTACTTCTGAAGGCACGTTATGTCGTTAGTTCACTAACCAGCATCGTTGTGGGTGTTATGGTCCGTCCCACTATGTACCATGAGCTATTCTTCAAGTCAAGCCTGGGACCAGCAGCTTGATGATAACCTGTTATCTACTTTCTTTTAACGACAAACGCCTACTTTAGTTCATTCCGTATTCTAAGAGTGTCGAAATAACACTGTAGCTTCATTCTCACTAAAAATGTCCGCCCCGCAGTCTGCAAGGCCTCCAGAAACGACCATGTTGCAACGC
The DNA here is from genome assembly GCA_963921215.1 of Scoparia ambigualis. NCBI lineage: Eukaryota > Metazoa > Arthropoda > Insecta > Lepidoptera > Crambidae > Scoparia > Scoparia ambigualis. The sequence continues at coordinate 29,880,618 of OY992519.1, read as the reverse complement.
GAAGCAAGAAACACGAAATAATTATAAATTATTTACTAATGCATTCATAATTATTCAACTCTATTGAGTGATACATAAACGATTACATTAGTAAGCAAACCGAGTTTTTGATAAATTTAACTAAATAAATATTATCTACAGCTCTTTGGTTTACTGGTGATTTAGATGAATATTCAGTTGTTTTTAGATATAACTAAATTTTAGTTACTCGTACTATACTTTAAAAAACATATAGTTTTGACGACAATGAGTGCCTGTGAAGACTTACATATTGAAGAAACGATTTGACTTTGAATGAAATTCGTACTAAGAATTAAGAGGGCTTTAACAATAGAGCTGTTCCATATTGTACAGCGTGTTATAATACTTAGACCGTCACAACTTGAGAAGTGCTCATAACAAATTCATTATTCTATCGTCACATACACCCGTATTGCTTAAATATAGATTTATATTGAATCAACTTATGGCGGAATCTGAATTTACATTATTCTAAACACAGCATCGCAAGCAAATTATCTAATTATGGTAATCGATAGCTTGCTTAGAACTCGGGAAGAGAGGTCAAGAGAGATAGTAAAACAAATATACCGACTTATCTTATTATTATCTTTTTTAATGCACATTCCTTTTAATATTGGCGAAGCGTACGGTATTAAAATCGGGACCAACCGCTTAACGTATCTTCCTATGCACGGAGGAGCTTGCTGTTTGAATTTAACTGTAAGGTCACCCTTCCGGTTCCTTGGCATTGCGAAAGTTGCTTAAATTTCGCAACCCTAACATCCTAACCGCTGCACCAGGCGCCATTGAGCTCTAAGCTGGATATCTCAATTCTCAATACGTTTATCATTATTAATCATAATCACAGTACTATAAATAGACCAGAAACCAATTAACGGTGCTTTATTATCACTCAACTCCAAGAGAGACCCACAACTGTCTTTTTTTATATGAGAAGGTGGCAAACGAAGGCGGGTCACCTGATGGAAAGCAATCACCGCAGCCCATGGACATCCGCAAAACCAGAGGAGTCGCAGATGCGTTGCCGACCTTTAAGAAAGGAATAGGAATTGTGAGGGAGGCGGGGAGGGAAAGGGCCTCCGGAACTCTCACTGGCCGGACGAAACACAACAGCACCAAGTACCATTATTTCACGCCGGATATTCGTGAGAGGGGGTATTACCCCAAGCGAGCCGGCCCAATGCGTGCTGCAACGCAGCGTGGCTCTACCACTCAGTGAGTGTCACTCATTTAGCACCACCCAGGGGTCACGTGTAAGGTCTCAAGGGTAAACCTACGGACGCGAGTAACTTGAACCCCCAAATCATATCATGTGACACCAACAGTGCATTATCAGTATCACTAAACTCCAAGGGACCCACAGCTGTCTCATATTATGTGACATCAAGGAATTCTAGATAAGACTTAAACCAAAACTATTAATATGTTAACAGTAAGACCCTAGAGATAAGTTACTAGATTAAGTTGAACTGTCTGTCTTATTTCTTTTAACGCTATAATAAAGATTGCTCCAGTTCCCACAATCCTGCCCCGATAAGAACCCACGCCGTGTCCTTTCCCTCGTCATTCCACCAACCCTATATAATAGAACATTTCCTTTAAACTAAGACATTCTGTATTCCGCCTCTGTGTACTACAAAGTCTTCGTAATAAATAAAAGTTTATTTAAAAAATAACAATTTTCTTCTTACCGCGTAACAGCATCGCATTTAATAGTAAGTGGTAAAAGGAAAATAAACTATTTACACTTCACAACAAACCAGTAGCGTCTGAAGTTGCGTTTGCGGTATAACTCATTATTTAGGTGGCTACTAATGACACATTCAATAGATTATGACGTCATGAACAATAAATAACACTGCTATACGACAGCGAGTAGACTTTTAACACCTAATTGTTACAACAGAAACAGAAACTCACGCGAAACTTTTTCAGAAAGTAAAAAATATTAGCAATGCTTTTTGTCCCGGTTCCACACGCACGTATGCTTCTATGTCTGTCTTCCTCCACCACCTCAACAGTCTGGACTCTAAAACATTTAGGCCTCACTCTCGCAGATCAGCAGAGATAGCCCTTTTAACACTGTCAATGTAGGTAGGTGAAGGTGAAAGAGAACGACCATTTTTATACAGGAGAAAATGCATTGCGACTTCAAGTTCCAAGCTACGGTAGCGGAAGACGCAGATGGTTATACCGGACTCTGCTCCCGACCTTCTACGACCTAATACTATTTCTGGAAGTGACAGGGCGGATGGAAGGAGCCATCATCATTCATCAGCAGCCTATAAACGTCCCACTGGCACCAAACGTTTGGTCTCATGCAGGTTTGTGGCTTTTCGATATTTGCGCGATTGCGATCTTACGACAACAACCGGGACCAACGCTTAACGTGCCTTCTGAAGCATGGAGGAGCTCGAGCTATTTTTTTAATTTGGTCAACCATCCAGTGGCCTGGTTACGGATTATGACAACCCAATGCAAGAATATACTATGCATTTTATAGATGCTAGTATTATGGTGATGGTGACATACATTCAACAAAGTCGCGTAATAAGGTGAACAGCATTGGTAACTAAAGTATTTGACAACGATTAATAAATTCCACAGGTGGTGTACATAAATATATCAAGTCCAGGTAAACCACGGTCAGTATGCGCACGTCCAACCAAACCCGTTTTGCAGGATCCATGTGTATTTCCAAATATACAAAAAGCAGCTTTTAAAAGTCAACATTATTAAAATGAATTGGTCAATACAAAACAAAAGATGACCTTCGTTTATTAAAGGTTAATTTAATAGTGATTGAAACGTATATGCGCTCTGCTAGCATCTACATACAATAAACTAAGTGAAAGTAGTGGCTGTCACATGCTAGCCTCGAACCGGCCGGCGCCTCTTGCTTCCCCCTTTCTTTAAGTCCGGTTCCATAAATCACAGAGAAAATGTCATGGGTAATCATCATGCCACACTGGATTAAGAAGCGCGGGTAACTTTTCCCGATGTTTAGTGGTAAAAAACGTTGGCATTTGTGATTAGGGTCTCAGGAGTTCCAGCTACTATAAAAATATAACATTCTTTGATAAACATAAAAAGATTTGTTGTGGAATAAATATGGTTATCATCATAGCCAGCCAGCATAGACTCGTGACTCGTGTAGGTAAAAAAGTTTACTAGTTTATATTCTGAGCCAGGCCAGCAAGGAATCCAGTCGTCTCGGTAGCTTTTGGCATTGGCAGAGCTCTTAGCTCAAATTTCAAAAAGATTCGAGTCTGAGCCAACAAAATTTTCCTGTTTTATTTATCAACTCCACTAAATGTAATGTCAGTCAGTACAGTAGATGCGGCATTGTTATTGTAGGTTTATTCAGTTATTGACACTTGTATTCAGTTCAATGTCGAGGAGTCCTCTTCATCTTGAAACCGCCCATTCATTGGTGTGATGCGAGGATACGCTCGCGTGATGCGTTTCAATTGGCACCAGCAATTGGTTTTCTATAACTCTCAAGTGCAAGATGTTCACGTGTTTTATAGGTCATTTGCTGTGGTTGATCACGTGTGTGGATGTGGATGGATGCATTTCACAATTTATTCTTTGGGATTTTTTCGCTGGTAGTGGATGCTGTCAAGAATCCGACTGGATTACTTCCGCCAAGCAGCATTGGGTTCTAGACATGTGTTCTGGTTTAAAGGATGAAATTCCAGTTAAAGTACAGGGCATTGAGACATAAGAACTGAAACTTCAGGGTTGCAGGGTTGGCGTTGAAGCCATTGATGTTTCAAGCGTTGATGGGCTGCGGTGGCCGCTTGCTATTTGGCAGGCCGTATGCACATTTGCAGCTCAATTTGCTATGTCATCGTCATATTATTATACATAATCTTTGATTACTAGAGGATAGGATTTATTGAACAGTGCCTGCAGACGTTTATAGTAGATAATAAACTAAAAACATAGTTACACACAAATTCCCAGAGCGCACAAAGAAGATGAAGATGGAGAACTTCTTAGGTTTGGCTTATTTTTACAAACAAAGCTCAGATACACAAGCAGAACAACTATTAAAGGTCAATATTTTTATCAAAAAATCAACCGCAACTTACTTACCTAACAAAAAACAGTATTCAAATTCAATTCAAAATCTATCAATAGGATAAAATGTTTACTAGAAAAAAAACCAGTCTCAAGAAAGCTCGAATGGGACTCGAACCCACCTTTGCATTGCCGGTCCACTGCTCTAAGTTTCTTCAGGTTGCATATAGCATTGTGAATGCAAAACATTTCAATAATGAAGATAAATATCAATAGATAAACCAGTATCCATTTAGAATTCCTAATCTAATCCCTCTCTTCACTTAGGTCCTGTCTCGTTCACAATAATCACAATGTAAAGGAAAGTGTAGTAAGACAAATGAAACACGAAATATAGATAGATCAACTTAGGGATACAGTTATCAGTACAATGATGACCTAGTGTCAGATCATTTCAAGCTGCCATTAATTTGACCCGACTTATCCTTATAACTGCAATCTTCTGATAGTAGTCGGGATCAACGGCTTAAATTGCTTTCCAAAACGCAGAGGGCAATCAAGAACAAATATATTTGAAATCACAATACAAAAAGTCAATTCAGATTGGTATTTTTGTGTACGTTTGAATGATTATTACACAGTATAATAAAGTCATACATAAGTATACCTAGTTTTCATCTTCACTAAACAAATTAATCATGTACACAAAAGAACGAATGAGGAAATAGAGGAACGGGGAAATGGACGAAGGGTGAAGAATTGGAAGAAAAGAGTGGATTTAGGCCTTACCGAATCAGATATTTTACTAAATAGTCCTGTTAAGGATCAGTCCTTTCGCGACTCTACAGACATTACGCGAATCAGGCATGCCGCGACAAAATGAAATCTCTAGTTACCAGTAGCGAAGCGTGAAATATTGAGAGAGGTAAGCCGTAACAAAAAAAAATGCTTACCTACTCCGAGCGCGGGCACGCAGTCTTGAGTCCTTAACGAAAATCTGTGATTGGCATCCTGGCTTCAGTCTTGTATAGGCAGATGTATCTTCAGTCCTCTTTTACTATACGTGTAAGCACTGAGATATTGAAACAGTGTCTTGCAAGCATAATAGAAGTGGCTTTGATAAAAGCCGTTTGTGGTGAAATGATGATATGATGTAAATTAAACAAAACTTAATAGACTAAGTACTAATAAAACTACTTATACTCTAAAGCTATTCGTCTATTCTTTCTTACAAAGTGCGCTAAGACATTATCATAAAAGCCGGGAAGAATCTAAAGCTTTTAATGCCGACATCTTACAATTCTACCGATTACTTTGCAAATCTACTTATTCTAAATACGTAATTTCAACTTATTACAATATCTACTTACCGCAAATACCTAATTACAACGTACGTCTTCGTTACTACTTTCATCACTACACACAACACAAATAAACAAAGTTCAACTACAATACTAATCATTCCAATAGGTGAAACTAACTAATAAATTCAAATACTAATAAAACACAGTCATGCATTCAATGATGAATTGCAATTACGTCAAATTATCTGTCAACAGAACACAAACCGAAAATGATATTCCTCCATCCTGCTCACGCGCAGGCAAATTGTATAACTTTCTCTATCAAGTAACTCGGATAAAGACGGCTTACCGGCTGCTAATACGCGGGTGGGTTTATTGACCTTTATGTGACGTCATGACGTAAATTTTGTACAGAAGTTTAACTGCCAAAAAGCCGATCGCGCCTGCGGCTTATTTTATAGCAATATGTTGTTGAAAAGCAAATTTTGTTGATTTAATGTCCATAGTGTAGGTGTTTTGTAATGTTTCTTTTATATATTTACTTTTATAATTACTGATTGTGCCATTTCTCAATTCAAGTAGAGAGTGGTTGTGTTCTAAACTTCTGAAGGAAAGCCGGTGGGAATCGAGTTGTATGGAACCTTCGTCACTGCTAGTTACTCATTTAGGAACTAACCGCAAGGTACTCGTAGCTTAACTATTCGAATCGTTGCAAAGAAGGCGTAACTGAAGCACAGAATAATATTACTAGACTGAAGGCGTAACTGCGCCACCTGGTAAGGTCATTCCTCTTCACTACAGTATCAGCGCAAACGTAAGATTGCGCAACCATTTCATAGTCCAAGTTTATTTGCAGTGAGCAAGGCCTGCGCTGGCGAGTGTTGTATTCCATGAGTTAGAATTATATCGCGTAGTCACGTACACGATGACAGTCCAAAAGTCAGCGGCTAATTTCAAAAGTACGTTATGAGTATGACTGTACTTTTTAGAAGAACGCTGGCTTTTGAGAGCCTATGGTCTCTACAGAGGAACAGACCTAAGGATTTAAGGGTTGGCAAGAAACGAAAAAGTTTTCGAGCCACACGACTCGAAGACTAGGTTATCTAGCGGGGGATTAGCATCTTGCAAGCAAGTCCCGGTCAGCTACTATACTCTATGGGGATTTGTTTAACGAGAGCAGAAAACGAGAGCACCTCTAAACGCACAGTTCTCTGCTCGGGTAAATAAAGATAAGGACTATCCCTCGTCTGGGCAGGCCTTTAGCGAGCGCAGATGCGGTCTCCGCCGGTCATTGTGCAAAGTGGGTGTTTCGCAAGCGACCATTGTTTTAATGACGTGCTCGCAGAACTGAGCGAACCATCAAATTCCGTTACGGTATCTGTGCGTACACGTACAGGGGGTCTACTATGGTATTTGAAGGGTTTTTGGCTTTTTTTATTAAGTACCAGTAATTAAGATCTGCAACCAAAATCTAATAATTAACCAGGACAAACAAACATACGACAGAAGAACCAGCTTGCATGTATTCTATGCTAATTTTAATTTATTAGATTTGCATTTTTCATATTTTTATTTTGGAAGCATACTCTATGCTCGTAAATGGCTTTTATTGATATGATTAGACACCTGATTTTGTAACTACAGATGTAAGCTATCTATCTAAGCTAAAATTAAATGTGTGTGATCATCACGCTTTGTGTAGGAAGGAGAAGATTACAATATGGCAGGCTACCTGCCGAAAAGAAAAGCAGAAACGTTCACAGGCTGGTCTTCATTCGAAGCTATGTAGGTCCAAATAGAAATTTGAGTTCAACGCATCGTTTTTCGTTATCGACCCCCGATGTCTTTCAAGGTTACTATAATTTGATGCTTCTCTATTATCTCTTTACCTCGAAATTCGAAAGACAAGGTCACGCACGACAATTTATCGATTACATTTTTCTGTCGCGTGCCGCAGTAGGCTTTTGCTACCTAACCGTTTAGATACTTAAATAACAAAATCTAATCAATATAAATTTTATTCTTTGAAAGTTAAGAAAAAAAAGTAAAGTTCGAAAGTAAAGAAATAAGCTGTCAAGTCTATCACATTATAATTAAGTCTGTATGAGATTAATTCCATTGCTTTTCCTATGTTTCAAAATTTTTGAAACATAGGAAAAGCATCAAAATACGTATTGTAATAAAATCTTCGGCGGCAATGTCAAATGTTACAAGGAATAAATATTAATATTTTTTTTATCTTTAAAACCCCTCTGTTTACAACAATGACTACTGTTGATTCTTAGAACAGAATGAAAAACCAATAAGTACAGTAATTAGTTAGTTATTTTTTTGTCTAATTAATTACTTCTAATAAGATTTGTTTTCCTCTCAAAAGTACAGTCACTGACGTTCATACACGTTTATGGACATTATTGCCCCGAAGCGTATAAACGTACTTCTGCATGAGAGTAGAAATCCCCTTTTGAAAAAGTGGGGGTATACATATTGGTGTAAACACGGTTGCCACTAACTAATACGATAGATAACAATCGGGGCGCCTAAGTTCTTAACGTATTACCAAAATACAGAAGTGTTTAATTTTACAGCAGCAAAGAGCTAAGAGAGTGATTGAAGTGTGTCAGGATTAGGGTTGCCACCTTCTTTTAGGACGAATAAAGATTTTTTTCGTTTTTTAGAACAAAAATAAAGTACGTAACATAAAAAAGAGTATTTATTTATTTGTCCATAAAAACGTATTTTTTGTTGCTCTTTGCGACATTTAACAAATATTTGTCTATTACGTAAATAGAGTATTTTAGCGTACTTTATTGATGTCGTTTTAAAGTACGCCTACATGAAAAAGAGGACAATACTCTATTTTAGAGTACGGGTGGCAACCTTAGTCAGGATCGTAGCCAATGGAAACCTATGGTCTCCACCTACCCCTCCGGGAAACGGGCATGATGTATGTACGTACGGTCGGGGTCACCGTCGCGTTACCTCATTGCAGCGATTTTCGTATGAAGCGCACTAGCGATGGGTAGCGATAGCGAGCGAGCGAGTTGTTAAAAAGAGCTAGCTCACCTATTCTAGCTCGACGTATATCTAGCTCAATCCCGCTGATAGTTTAGGAATTCTTATTAATAAATTTTGTAATTATTGTGACATGACCATTAATTATTGACATAAATGTTTTTGTTCGTGTTGCTAGTGACATTCATATTTTTTTGGCATATACTTAGTTGTTTGTGTTTCTGTGTTTGTATTTTTGTTAATTATTGCATTTTTAATTATTTCTATTTCAATTTATTTAATTCAATAACAATGTTGTATTCTGACTGTATAATTGCTTTGTAATTAATCTTTTAAGCGCTTTGGATGGCTCACCTGTAAGCTTTTAAGATGTCTGTCTAAATAAATAAATAAATAAAATAAATAAATCCCGTTCAATTTAGCTCAGTTTTCATTTTAGCTCAATTAGCTCAGTGTTTTATCGTAATATGTCGGCTCGAAATTGAGAGCGGCTCGCCTCGATAGACAAAAGGGTCAGGGTGTCGCAAAGGGGGTGCAGGACAAAATTTTCATAATTCAAGAGCCATAAAACTTAAAAAAATTAAAAAAAAATTTAAGGTAACTTTTTATAAAAAACGCAAATATCTCGAAAACGGTGGGTCGTAGCTAGAATCTAACGAAATTTTGGCCCCCCTGTAATACCCCGCAGGAACCTGAGCGGTATCCGATGTACTTCGTGCTATTTTCTGAACAGTACACCTAAACGACTCAAGAGCCTTCTACCTTCATGAACTACACTGCGCTAAAGAATTTAGCTCAAGAAAACATATAAACAAATTGACATATAATGGAATGGACATATTGAAACCATCTGACATTGCTAATAAGCTTATTGATTATTTCACCGACAAAACTGACTAAGCAAACAATATGATTAATAAATTGACATATAGTTGCAATCACAATCACTCGAGTAACTCGATCTTCATAACACCAGTAGACGAAGAAACCATACATAGAATTATAATGTCCTTAAAAAATTTGAAATCGGAAGGTTACGACTCTATAAACACAAAAGTTATAAAAGCTTGTAACAATAAATTGTTGCGGATACTAACGTACCTCATTAACCTTTCATTAGCAACAGGAACTTTTCCGGATAAGTTAAAATATTCCATAATAAAACCGTTGCATAAAAAGGGAGACGCATCAGAAGTAGCGAACTATAGGCCGATTACACTGACATCGATATTTGCTAAAATATTTGAAAAGGTTATGAATGAAAAGCTTATATCATTTTTGACACAGCACAACATTATCCAGGAAAATCAATATGGCTTCCAAAAAAATAAAAACACGGTACACGCGGTTTTTCACCTAGTTAACAGCGTTCTACATAACGTAAATAATAAAATAAAAACTACTGTACTGTTTCTTGATATGTCCTCCGCTTTCGACTTGGTTGATCATGAGATTTTGTTGAGAAAACTGGAAAGCTGCGGGGTGAGAGGACCCGCATCTGACTGGTTTCGTTCATATTTAAGAGACAGGTACCAATGTGTCGAAATTGAATATCTGGATGGTAAAACTAATACAGTGACAGTAAGATCAAAATTCAAACGAAATATATATGGCGTTCCACAAGGTAGCGTCATATCGCCTTTGCTATTTCTACTATATGTTAACGACATTGCTCCTGTAACTAAACATGAAATTGTACTATTTGCAGACGATATATCTATAGTGGTAGCATCGGATCCCGATGCCTCTATACGGCAACACGAAGCAGATATACTAGAGAGTTTGTCGTTAATGACAAACTGGTTGCATAATAATAATTTTAGAGTTAATTTATCTAAGACCAACCTCATTAATTTTAATAATTTTAAGGATCACGCTATTGACATTACTTTTAACGGACAAACTCTCAGGACGGCTAATAATGTGACATTCTTGGGTATAATTTTGGATTCAAAATTTGACTGGAAGGATCATGTTGAAAAGGTATGCAACAAGTTAAATAGATTTGCATATGCTCTATATAAACTGTTACGGCGAGAGGCGTTCGCAGTAACAGCGGCGAAATAAGGGTTAGGCAGGAGGTATAAGGGAATAAAGTACTTACAGGGATGATGAGTCACAGGAACCGGGGGACGAGCTGACCACGGGCGGCGAGGTAGGTTTGTTTCCTGGCGCACAGTCACTACACTAAACTATTCACTAGGGGCAGTTCGTTAGGCGTTAGGCGTAACTTTACACATATGCTATTATTGCTATTGCTTTATTTCGAAGGCTGATTTCAAGGGCGCGCGACGCGTGGTTTCGTCTTGAGATCTCAAAAGGCACTCGTCTTGCGCGGGCGCCGTCAGTCAAAATGGCCGCGCGACGGGTTAGTGCAGTCCAATATGCACTCTATTCCGGCGCAGAGACGGCTGTTATTCGTTGCGCTGTGGTGCAAACATAAACTTAGCATGGTATCATGTAGAAACACTGCGCTAACTACATATTTCGCCTACGTCGAATCGGTTCTGAGATATGGGCTACTAATTTGGGGTAACAGTACCGAAATTAAAAAGGCATTTATTGCGCAAAAAAGGTGTGTACGCGCAATATGTCACATAGCGCCGGATGAACCCTGTCGACCATATTTTAAACTTTTGAATATACTCCCATTGCCATGCATATATGTATTCGATGTGGCAGTCTTTACATACCAGCGTTTAGATAAGTTTCCGAAGTCTAAGGACCTAACATGTAGGAGTAACAGAGATCCAAACAGATTAGTAATAGACACAGTGCCTAAAACAAAGCGCTTTCTCAAAAATTGTTATGCGATGTGTATTACCATTTTCAATAAAATACCAGAAAACATAAAATGTTTGCCGCTGAGAAAATTTTAAAAGTGTCCTGCGTCAATGGTTGCTTGAAAATATATTTTACTCGGTTGATGAATTTTTGAAACATAAGTAAAAAGACGCGATGTGGTGGATGCATAGGCGAACGCTACACGCAAGATCCATATTGTGATCCGTCAATATATACTGACGGATCACGATAATTATTGACGTGTAGTGTAGTGTAGTGTATTGACGGATCACAATATTTATCGCGGGATTTCTGGAAATCCAGTGATCCAATCCCAGATAATAGATCGTGATATTTATCTTGCGTGTAGTGTCGCGCGTCAATATTTATCGTGTTTAGGGTTTTTTTAAGATGAATAAAGTATTTTTATTCCTCATACACGGAAAATAGGTTTGAAGTTGCCTGAGGAGCGGGTGAAAAGTAATACTTTTGCGCCCTATTGAGAATCGTTTTTCTGACGGGTGAGTATTTCTCAAAATAAATGTACGTAACGAAAAGGTTGTTACGAAATAGTCCTAGATGTGACTAAATAGTAAACATTAGGATTGCTATACACTGGGAAAAATATTTTTATATGCATTTAATTACTTTATTTTTTAAAGTATTTACCCTATTATTTATTTATCGTTATGAGTATTTGTATTTTGTGTTTAACATATTGTAAAGGATTTAAAATAAATTAAAATATTCATTTACTATTGAAATCGTCTTAAAAAAAACTTTTCAAATTATAGTAACACAATATAGAAGCATTTTACAAGAACACAGCGTAAAGTTCAATTTTTAGACAATATTTAAATAAAACTTTAACTTAATCACTATCCACCAGTACTTTATAAATTATTAACAGTAACAGTATAGACTCAACTTTACATTGTAATTTTTCGTAACGCAACGAAACTCCTAAAAAACGTAACGAAATAGTGAGATGAATAAGACTAGAAAGGGTTCTAAAAAGTTAATGGTTTGTTATAACATGAAAATGCAATGATATTAAGCTTATCGAATGTTCGTACTACACGTATTAAAGTAAGATTTATAAATCTAGATTTACCGTATTATGAACATTTGCTTCTAAAAATCTTGTCTCGAAAAAGTAACCCCACTGACACAGCACGTTTTTACTGATTTTCTCTTTAAACTTATGAAGGATTTGTCAGACCAACAACCAATCAGAAAGAAGCTAATGTTGCCGGTGTTAAAAACCAAAGGATTCGTTCAGAAATTACGTGGAAGTTGAAAAAAAACGTTACTAAAGAGTACTAACTAAATAGGAAATCATTACGACTCATTTTGTTTTTCGCATTTAACTTATTTTTTTATTATCAAACCTCATAGGAAATCATTTTAATACAGAAACTATATTTAATCAAGGTCTCAAAAAACATACACATGCACAATATTAAACTGACCTAACGTATTTTATGAAGTATAAACACACGAGGGAACGAGGGTGTCGCTTTGGTTTTTGTATGAAACTCAAAAAACGATGTTTTAAAAATGGTTTATTAAAATTAGATATACAAGTTTTTACTATTTATTCATCATACCATTTTAAAGATTAATAAATTTCCTTTTCAAATATATATACATTTTTTGTGTGATCATATAAAAACATATGTATTTTATATATTATTTCGAGGCACACTTTTTTTTCCACAGATGTACACTTTTTTGAGAAATATTCGGGTACTGTCATGTGTATTTATTTATTTATTAATATTGAACTATAATTAAATTATATTAAATAATATATGTATTGAACTACCAACAATAATAATGAACACCTATAATCAACTACCAACAAAACATACACTAATTCAAATGTAACAAAAAAACAAGTTTATCTTCATGCTAAGTGCTGTCTCAATTACAGGTACCTAGTCACGACTCACGACATGAATATCAAACTACAATCATATTTGTTGAACAGAAACTCATGTGTAGTTGTGACTTAGTATTAAAATAATACTAACAACCCATTTCTTCCCATGGGTGTCGTTAAAGGCGACTAACGGACTAAAGACTGCACATACATCCAACAGCATAGAGCGACGATGGACTCATCAAAATATACTCATAAATATATAATACTATCAACCCTTCTCTTCCTTTGTGTGTAATAAAAGAGTAAAAGCGACTAACGGGCTAAAGGCTCACCACCTTAGCACATGTCCAGACTGTGCAGTAGTTTCTTGCTGAAGCGTGGACTGTGTGGGCGTGGCCTGTGTTGTCCATAGATTCAAATTATTACTAATTTTACTATAAACTTTAACTAAATATCTCAAAAAAGTTGTAGATTTATGTAAAATAAAACTCACGCATTTTAAATTAAATACCATACAAAAGCACAGTGTTTACCTCGGGTGAAAGACTTATTTTTTCCCTCGAACTATTAAACCCCGTCTCGGGAGTAGGGGAGGACAGCTCAGAGCGGCCACCTTAACTTTGACTTATGCCACTATAGAAACGATATATAAAAAAAAAAATATTATCAAATGAAAGGGAACTTAATAAGCTTTCATAAAGTGGAGGCACATTTTGCAAGAACTTGAACAGTTTATTTTAATTTGTAAATTACGAAGACTAGTCAAAAAACGGCTTTGCCCCTGTTGGCGCCTAAAGCGGCCATGGGGGTAAGGGCAAAGTAGTCATGCCTAAATATTACAAGAAATTTATTTTTTTAAAACAAAAACACTTATAATAAATTAAAAAAAATATATTTAAACACGTCTGCTTTACAGAACGTTGGGATAGGTTGCTTCATTGTCTTCTGGGCCATCGTTCTTGTTCAAGTTCTGTGTCGGCGTTATCCGCGTTTAGTTTGCTTGTTTTGCAATGTTACCTCGTTTTTAACATACGATATCTTCCTTCTCCGTACCATACATGTTAATTTTGTAATGGACAACGGGCTGTGGTCTGTTGTTTTTTTTTATATACATTGTTGTATTTATCACATGGAATCAAAACTTATGTAAGTATGTCTATTGTTAGGTACCCTATTTATCTGTTTTTTAATATTGACTTTTTCATCATGTCAAAAGAATTTTTTTTTAAGGGACCAATTGAAAACCAGCGTCAGGTTCCATATTAATGGACCTGACTTAATGCTGAATTGGCTGCCTGTTTAGCTGCGGCCGTGAGACACTAATGTGCTATTATATAATAAGTGTTTTCTTGTTTTTTTTTTTAAATCTTAGTTGTTTTAATGTTATCGTTGTAACTGTCTCGTGTGTTGTAGCTAAATAAATTATTTTTCATTTCATTTAAGATAAAATTAAATACCTAGTAACCAATAAAGTTGCAAATGGAATAATCATTTCAGTCTTAATGTTTTCTTACTTAACTCTATGTACCGAAAGTTCCCGCTGCCTAGTTTTTCTTTTGTAGTTGTTGACCATCTAAAAAAAATAATAGTTACTTAAATAAAACATTCTAATCTTAATAATACAAAAACGTATATTTTTCCATCATCGCGGTTCACTTATTGAATACGGGCAAAGTGGTCACTTGGCCACTTTGCCCGGACCGCTTTGCCTTTTTCCACAATTTTATTTTAAAAATAAACACAGCTCACATTATTTATCTCATGTCGGAACAAATGTTACACATTTAAAGCAAATTAGATATGTTACAAAAGACGTGTAATAAAAAGATTGAATTCTAAAGAGGTTTGATCAAAACAGGTTGAACTTACCCTAGATTTTTTTAATAAAATGCACAAATCCCTTGTACATGTCGCCGCGGCCACACGTTTGCTCCGATCGCAACCAAACGACTGCCTGCGGTGTGGGGCGGGAAGTTAGCCATATGGCAGAAGGGCAACGTCGTGCTATCGTTTTTAGTTACCGAGAAATTGGGTGTGGCCGCTTTGCCTCCTATGGCCGCATTGAGCTGACTTCCCCTAAATAAGCTACTTTCACCCCTGGGGTAACAAACAATGTACTATTTACATTTTGTTAGAATAAAAATAAAGTACATAGCATAAAAAAGAGTATTTATTTATTTGTCTTTGAAAACGTATTTTTTGTTGCTTTTTGCAACATTTGACAAATATTATTTTGTCTTTTACGTAAATAGAGTATTTTAAATGCTCTAAGACTTTAACGTACTTTATTGGTGTCGTAGAGTAGATTATAAAGTACGCCTATATGAAAAAGAGGACAATACTCTATTTTAAAGTGCAAGTGGCAACCCTACACGTCTGCCTGGTACAAAGTACGTATATTGACGCGATCCGTATTGATGGTGTAGGGTGTGCTGTGATCCAGCCCAAGATCCATCAATAAATATATAATAATAATAATAATAAACCTTTTTATTTCCTGTTTTACAATAGTTGGTAGTTGCTATTATTACAGTATACAAAAAATTTATTTGTGTTAATAAGTTAGCTTAGATTATGTTAGTAATATAAGTTTTTTTTTTTAATTAACAGTCTTTACCCAAACCATCAATAAATATCACGATATTTATCACAATATTTATTGACGTGTAGCGTTCGCCATAGACCCTATTTAGTTAAATTAAGTATTTCTGTACCTAAATATTTTGCATGCTGTAGCTTACGGCTAAGTAGGTTTAAGCGACATTGTATTCTTTGACCAACTGTGTTATACCCTATATATGGCAAATAAACAATTATTATTATTATTATAAATGAGCTACTGAGCTAGAAGAGCTATATAGCTCTTATCTCTTCAAAGAGTTTCTCATGACTAGAGCGCACCGCCCGCCCGGTACGTGCGCGTACCAAATAGACGACGCGGTGTGCAAGGGATTTTGACCTTTAGACTGGTAAAGCGACGGAGTCTGCGATAGTACGTATGCTTGCACGACCGCAAAATCGCAACGCAAAACGTGTTAGCCAACGAGCTCATACACATGTTTATGTTGGCATATAATTACTGCAACGAAGTGCGTAACGAACGACATTCGCTACTGCAAATAACGAGTGCCTTATGTTTGGTCGAAGTATTTTTTTACAGAATATCATTTCGCCGATTGATCAGCAGTTGCCACTTTTTTTTTTCAAAGGGGATTGCCAGGTGGCCATACTAATTTAGGCCCAAAGTGTACAGCAATTAAACTGTATGGAAATAATAGTGTATATGGCCAATAATTAATTCATGAAGAAAACGGTTTGAAAAACTTGGGGTTTGCATTAAAAAACATAAATGATTATTATTCATAAAACCATTTTTGAATTGCACACAAATGCGTCATGCATGCATTATGTTATTGTAACATTTTACATAGTTGTTATTCTGTGGTATTACCCCAAGTAACACAGAAAGCTGTATATTTAATCACTTGTGGTCATAAATGTTGCTTACAGAGTATTAAAACCGTTATTATAATTCACTGGTGATCCTTAAGCTGAATATTAGTACACAAGGAGCTATATTCTGAATAAGAACTAAATAATGGTAGATGTTCTTCACCCTTAAACAGCAAGATGCGTTTATTTGGTATATAACCTACGCTTTTATTTAGCCGTTTTAAATTTTCAATCCTACTTACTGAATAACGGCAATTAAGTAGTGGCAAATATGTCATATACTGTATAATAGAGTAAATGTGTACCTCTAAACGCTGCCTTCTAAAGGGAGTACATGTGTACTGTTACACAGATATATGATATATAAAGGAGTACATTTCGTGTGTTATTCAGTAAATGGTGTATAATTTCCCTGTTTATCCGTATCTATACTGCTATTATTTACGACTGAATAGTGGCTGTTTACAAGTTCATCTGAACGTTCTTATTACTCTTGAAGAGCACTTCGAGTATTTTATAACGTATATTGCTTAATAGAGGTTCACATCAGTTGATTTAATCTGGTGATGACTGAATAAGTATATCCCCGTGAATCTTGTCACGGATCAATTCATTTACGTAACAAGTCCCTAAAATGGATCAGTCTATATTATGCGGATCCTTAAAAGTGTATTTTATCACACATTTTATAGATGCTAGTTCGAGCGAATATTCAGCCAGTAATCAGTGTATTGCCGTATATGGGTTCACATGTAAGACTTTATTACGGCTAAGTTTGAATAAGCAGACATATGTGCCCTATTACGCGGGCTACGACAGTTAATGTTGAAGTATAACGGTTCACATCGCTCTTTAATTTCACCACCATTTTTTATTCTGTATAACCTTTAATATCTACACTGGTATACATAATTTTATTTATTTAACACGAACTTAGTAAAGTAAGGAATTACAAATAAATATTTTAATGTGATTATTGGTGACAGACTTGAATAATGACACAATCAATCAATTTTTACCCGAAATGTTTTCGATTAAATTTGTTTATTTTAGTATAATTTGTAGTAAAAACTTATTTATGCACTGGCGCTTGAAAATTTTCTTAGAAATATGTATACTCTAACAGTAATTTTGAATTCCCACTAGCTTTCACGTAAAATAATGAAGTTATTAACAAAAGGAACATATACCGATATCATACAATCATTTTAAAAACTTATCTTCTCTCACTGTCATAAATATAAATCATCTGTCACAAAAGGTATTAATAAACGTTCTTACAGAACCAATCGTGAACCTTTAACTTAATTACTATAAATATAAAAGCGTACATAGACGACAATTGTCTAAATAAAGGGTAACTAGTGTTTCCTTAATTTGCTAGTATTTTGCCTTGTTACCACCTGTTACACCTTATACTGCGATTATAACTTTACTATAATGGTATTACTCAGCAATTGCGAACTAAAGCTGAATAATTTGTGCCCATTTAAGCAGTGTAGTGGCTGAATAGCATGCTATTCTGCTTTTATTCAGTAATTTTATTCAGCGCTAAGTACACAATAATCCATTATTCATCTAGTATTCAGCCTATGTGTGTTACTTGGGACGTTTTTAATTGGGCGATATTGTTGTATTATTTAATATATAATAATATGTGGAAATAAACAAGTAAATTAAATAACTTGATGTGATTGATTTTAACTAAGTATTAAAATTTTCAATATCTCGCGACAACCTTTTATATCATATAAATTGACGTTATAAGTTAATAGCAAAAGTTTTAAAGTATAAGTTTTAAATTTTCTTTTTAGCGCATTTAAATAAAAGCTTGTTTTTTTTTAAAAAGGTTTTTTACTTTTAATTTATACAGGGAAGTTATTGTTATGTCTGCCAACAAGAAAAAACCGGGAAGTGAATAACAAGTCAGGCACAAAAGGGTGCCTAAGTAATACTTTTAAAAAAATCAGCCAACAAGATTAAAACAATACGTTGTGTCAGTTATTTTTTTAGTTGTTATGATAATGTAAATGCGAAAAAATAAGACTGAATATTCCATAATTGTTTACTAAATCGATTTTGTTGTGCACTCCTGGGCCTAATTCGGCATTCTCCTTTGGCTATTGCAAAGTTAAATAAGTAAGCGATACAACGCAAGAGCAGAGCGAAGCGCTTGAACATAAATATAAAGTTATGTCATGGTAAAACAAGTCATCAAAAAAATTATTCACTTGTGTTTTTTTGACAAACAAGCATATACTCGTACTTAACATGTTATTGTATGCGCTAGTCAGCAGATTCCAATGGATTTAATATTTTGAGAATTGGACATTCTGAGAGTTGGACATTATGAGAATTGGACATTCAGAACGTGAACGCATACACAGTAAAGCGGCCAATAAATAACGCAGTCCACTTACAAATCAGTGACCATTCAATTAGGAAGCGTAAAAATGTTGCAATTTAATGAAATGGAACAAGCGTCCAGCGTTTTAACCATTGTACGAAATGAAAAGTGAATAAGAGAATCGGCTAAACATATTTCGGCATTTAGACAAAGTACCGACAATAATGTAAGTTTGCATCGCACTGAAATTACACCCATTTTCGACACATTTGCATTATTTTAATTCGCTAAAGCAATGGTCGTTAGCGCTCAAATGGTATTGTGTCCTTCGTTAGTATAAACATTTGGTGTTAGTTTAGGCAAGACATCATTTTAACTTGGATACTATAATTCTTGTGTCAGTATCGTAGCAAATAAAAAGTTGTGACATCTATTTACTCGTCTAAGAAACAGGGGTGTCATATCCATCACGGATATATAAGGTGACTGCAGAAACCGCAAGAAACTTCAAGGGCCTTGCATGTACACACGGCGTCAGATCAACCTACCCAAAACTGTCAAATTTCTTCAATCAATTTTGAACTTTATTGTCTGGTTTTAAGGAATAATATTCATTGGAGAAATTTGACAGTTTAGGGTAGGTTGATCTGACGCCGTGTGTACTCGTATGATCCTGTCTAGTGTCTATGAATATACGGTTAATTACGGTTGTTCATGGTTGTAAGCCCCCATAGTCAGATTAACCTAGCCTGAGAACCACCAGTAATTACTTGTAATGAATTGAACTCGTTGATGATGGACCAACTATTATCAATTAAATGTATGTGATCCTTCACCATCAATCTACAAACGTCCCACAGTCCCACATAACGCATAAGAAGTTTTCCTTATATGCAACACCAGCTTTCGGGTTCGCCACGAAATCGCTGTTCCAAGAATTCCATTCTGCACTCTACACATATGCTATTCATAAGCCACTAAGACAATGCGCCACCATTACGTCACCCTACTTGGAAGTGTCGCCGTCTCGATACGTGTATGTATTCAGATAGTGACGGTTTTCCCAGAGATTACTCACGGGTGCATGGGAACGCGGCCGATCGGCGATTGATCGTAACGATTCCTGAAATACAATTCGAGTGTGCGTTTTTAGTTTGTTCGCACTTTGGTCTGGTTGAGTGCGCGTTGTGTATTGTTCCTAATGAGTAGTGTACGCGACGCTTTTCATGTTGGATGGATTTGATCCATTAATTTTTTATTTGGTCCTTCGAGCCGGATCCTGTTACGTGTATGTATTCGGACAAAATTATGGCTTTCCTAAAGATTACTTACGTCACGGGTGTATAGGATCGCGATTGTTTAAAGAATCGATTCCTGAAATACGATTCGAGTAATCGTTTGTTGTTTGTTTGCTTGCATTTAGAGTACGATGCGCGAAGAAAACCGTTCCTTATGGCGTAGTGTCTTAGAGCATTCAACCAACGTAGTGTAGGCGACTTATTCCACATTGCATGTTAAACGTTCTATTTTTAGAGATATTTCTATTTAACCGTGACGAGTAGCGGTGAGAGAATACTACCACCCCCTCTCTTCCCTTGAGTGTCGTAAAAGGTGACTAACGGACTAATGACTGCACATACATCCTATAGCATAGAGCAGCGATGGGTTCACCGCATGTCACGCTGAGCACAATAATTGTGCAGTCGCTATTTGGTGAAACGTGGACTATGGCAAAGGATTGCTTTTGCGGTCCTGTGCCATAGTCCACGTTACCGAGCGTTCCCAGGGCGTGCCATTTGGCGCGCCCAACCGCGCCAACAGGCCGTGGGAATCAACGCATCCGATGAAGCCTGCCGCGGCGTGCCGTCGCCTGAGCGATCCATTCATATGGGCGCGCAATTAAGCGTTCCAAGGGCGCGGCGCGGATTGTCTTAAGACACGCCGTCGGAACGCTCCATTACGGAGCGGGCTCCGCAGAGCCGTGCTCGGCCGGTCTAGACGCGGCTATTGCCTAGGCTCTAACCCTTCAGGGATAATAGTCGTGATTATAGGTATGTATGTATTGTTTTTATTAGTCACAAATACTTGTATCTAGTTAAGGGTGTGCTTTCCTCATTTGGTCCTTCGAGTCGGATCGCAATACACATGTACTAGGTACTCTAGAGTACTCACGAGCGTATGGGAATCCGCCCTCTGATTGTTCTGTAGAATCGATGCCTGAAATAGAATTTGAGTAATCGTTTTTGTTTGCATAACACTTTAGGCTGTTTTAGTGCGCGATGTTCGATTGTTTCTTATGAGTAGAATGCGGTTTAATTGGGTAAATGTATCTGGTGTGTATGTGGCTTTGGTAGTTAGACATGACCAATAAACCAATAATTAAAAAGAAAATGTAATTAATTGTAAAAATCTACTATATGGAATGCAGATAAATAAATTGAAATTTAAGAGTTAGTGATTGTCTTTTAGTGAAACATTTTACAGTAAGCACAATTAAATTAAATGTATAAAAAAACCTTAATTTAAAGGACAAAAGAAATCAATTCCATGGAGTGCAAATAAACAAACTGAAATAGGTAAATGAATTGAGGAAGGAATTTAATGCAAATAAACTTTGTAAACTGTTACTGTGAGCCGTGCGTTAGCGGTGAAAGAATACTAAGTACCACCCCCCTCTCCTCCCTTACTAGTGTCGTAAAAGGCGACTAACGGACTAAATACTGCACATACATCCAACAGCATAAAGCGGCGATGGGCTCACCATTTATCACGCTGAGCACATGTGCAGTTGTGTTTCGGTGAAACGTGGACTGCTTATTTGCTGTCCTCATTGCCTAGTCTCTGACTAACCCTTTGGGGATAATAGTCGTGATTAGTTGTATGTATGTACCTATGTAAAACTGTTACTGTGAACGAACAGTAGTGGATTAAATCCTTTCGGCGACTTAGGACCATAAATAAAAATGACCACAATTAGTATTGACTACTTCTTTAAATTACCACTTCTAAGAATGACCACTTACTTAAATGACCATTTCTTAAAATGACCACACCGTTAAATTATCACTTCTCTATAAGACCACTTCTTGAAATGTCCACTTTTCTTAAACGTTGAAAACTAGAAACCACCAAATTAATTTGGACAACAAAATTACACAACTGCCACGCATGTGAGACAAAAGTGTACTTTTTGCATGAGAGCATTGTGATTAAGACAAAAGTTTAACAATGGTATAGCAGGTGGTCGGATTCTTAGACGTGAAGTGCTTTAACAGATTTGTTGTGTCATGTTCAAGGTTACAAAGTCAATGTATTGTTGTTTAAAGATTATTATTAATCTGTGGTCGAGTGAGAAAAGCACGCGCTGGCGCCGGCGCCGATTCTGGCGTCGTCGCCATCTCTGTGATTTCGGGTTTGAATTCCTGTTGAGTAAATTAAGCAATAACTGTATTT
The DNA here is from genome assembly GCA_963921215.1 of Scoparia ambigualis. NCBI lineage: Eukaryota > Metazoa > Arthropoda > Insecta > Lepidoptera > Crambidae > Scoparia > Scoparia ambigualis. The sequence continues at coordinate 29,858,324 of OY992519.1, read as the reverse complement.
TCGATATTGTCTCGGGTCTGGGTGTTGTCTATGTATCATAACATATCATAAGTTTGTTTATCGGTTTTCTAAGTAACCATTAAAATTTAGAACGCGGCGAAACTAGACACATTAGAAATTCTTTTTATTGAGTTCTCTGATCAGTGCGCGGTCGCAGTTTCTTTTTATTTTTTTATTCGACAACGCGAAAGCGCTTGGCCTTCATCTCACCTGATGGTAAGTGACGATAAGGCCGAAGGTGGAAGCGCGCCTCACCCGGAATCCTCTACCATTGAGGAACTGGCTTTATCTCAAACTGTCGGAACACAACAATGCTATAAACATCGTTGTTATGGCGACAGACTTAGATAAGATGGTGGTAGCTAGCCAGGCGGACTTAACAGCCCTACCACCAACCAAACCGAGCACATAAAGATGTACCCCCGCTGGGAATCGAACCCGGGACCTTTGGGTCTGAAACCGGTGGCTTAGCCACTAGACCACAGAGGCGGTTAAATTTTAAACAAGTTCCAATTCAAATATTAGCTAGAGTACCGAATAGCTAAGTTGCAAGATGCAATCCTTTGAACCTAGGCTTTAGGTGACTCTGTTGTCGTTTGTCTATTTGTTGTTTAACGATTTGTAAGTACGCAAATATGTATATTTAACTCAAAGCAGACAGACAATTGTTTTCTTTTCTGTGATTCATGTAACATTACCATTTCCTATACGCAATCAACTGGTTGCGCGTAAGAATCGTGCTTATTTACACATAGTTTCTCTTTTCTACATTTATTATGATTAGCCTCAATTGTCGCACTGCAGGGCCAAGGCCTCCCTTCCCTTCTTCCCTACTAGCAGGGGGGTGTCACTCCGCAGTTTAGGTACGTTCGGACGGCGCGCCTCCCAGGCAGGCCGCCTAGGCGTATGGCAGTAAGGCCGCGTTCTGGACGCCAGCGGGCGGTACGGGCGGTGCGCGGTGCGCACGGTATACGTGGTCCGTTAACGACGCCCGCACCGCTGTCGTCAAGAAAAGCTTCACACAAATCTATGAACTTTGATCCAGAAGCGCGTGCCGTCGCCCGCGCCGCCCGCACCGCCCGCTGGCGTATAGGACGCGACCTAAAGGTTGCCGCGAGCCGACGGCGACGCACGCTCTACGTCGCGCGTCGTCGCTTAACCACAGAATAACTAATAGTACTACCGTACAGAAGGTTCACTCTCTAACGACTTTCACGCGAAATTGAAATTGAAATTCACGCGAAGTCTCTGCTGTGCGTGAGTAAGTCTTATTCCTGTTGCCATAAAGTCTATAATGCCGGTCAGCTGATGCAGGAGAAAGATAGCGTTGAGTTGCATCAGACGTAACAGGCGCCTTCCTGTTGGAGAAACTGGGCCACTTCCAGCGAGGACTGGATTCTATGGTTCGTTTGTTGGTGACTGGCGCTGGCGAGTCACACCGATAAGTGGGCCTTTTGCGTAATCTTACGATGACTCATTTAGATGATCGGACGTTAAAATTTTAACCCAGTGCAAGACATGGTAGTTGTGATTAGGGTTGCCACCTTTTTTTAGGACGACTAGAGTTATTTTTCATTTTGTTAGTACAAAAATGAGTACATAGCATAAAAAAAGATATATTTATTTATTTGTCCTTAAAAACGTATTTTTTTGCGTTGCTCTTTGCGACATTGAACAAATATTTGTCTTTTTTAAAGATATTTACAGCCTCTTTGCAATCCTAATTTAGATTAAAATTATTTAATCAACTCTTTTTTATTAAATTTAGGGTAGCTCTATTCCTTTCGTCTCTCTACTTTACATTCATAAGAGAGAACTCTCTCAGTGAAGTACTCATAACCAGTAACGATCAGTTTTTCGTAAATAGAGTTTTTTAACGTATTCTATTGATGTCGTAGATTATAGAGTATCGTGTGACCCGAGCGTTCATATTCCGTTAAGCAACGCTGACTCGATATCGATTTGACGTCATGACGTCACAGAGCGTAGAGTTTACGCGCGCGCGCAGGGATTACGAGTGAATCTGTGTTCTCAGCCTACCCCCAAGGTGAAAGGGCGTGATGTATGTGCATAGGTTATTACATTTAATTACCAGGTAGCGGACAGGACGCGCCCTCCTCCGAGTCAACACAGCAGCGTTAAACCACAAACCATCGTTGCCAACGTCGATTACATACATCGCATCCTCCGCACGCACGCAGTGAAACCGCGCGCGTAATTATGCAACAGTGAAACGCTACGTGCCCGGCATAGTTGCAGTTTGTCGCTAAACTGATTTTGAGGCTTCTCGGGTAACCGAGTAACAAATATCTCGAACAGGGGGGTTACTCTTGAACGCAAACTCAATCTAAATACAATTCCAATGCGTTTAACCCTTTGCGTGCCAGCTACGAGATAACTCGTAGTGCGTGTCTTTAGCATGGTGCCAACTACGAATATATTCGTAGATTTTGTTGGGCCTCCTATACAAACATTTATTTATTGGCACTACACGTAAGGTCGGATTTTGAACGTTTGGCATTAGCAAAAAAAACACATGATAAAATTAAAGATCAGACTTTTAACGAAAAAAAGATATGACATGACAAACATAAGGTACTTAGTAGTAGTACAAACAAACAAAGGAAGACATAATTACGTCTTTTCTGCAGTAGGAATACAAAATTTAGCTGTAATAAGCTTTAAAACAATCAACTACACGTAACGCCAGAGTTTTTGGACATAATGTGCAAAAATAACTTGTTTCTTTGCGTTATAGCCTACGGGATTTATGTTCTACTATGCCAGGTACGATTTATCTCGTAGCTGCTTATATGTATGACGGCATACAGTATAAATATATCAAAATATTCTGGCGCTGAAAGGGTTAATATGTATCGATATTGGGATAAGTAAAGACAATTCCGGAATGCCATCTCGATAATAATTTGTTGTTGTCAATCAATTTCCACGCAATTTAATTCCAATATCGCGCTATTGTCGCTTACAAAAGTGCCATTTGACATTTTTTAGATTTGTGATTGGAAATTGATTAATGCAATTGTGTTTCAAGAGTAACCCTACTGCTCCGTGCTTCGAAAGGCTGGTTGAGCTGTTAGTCCCAGTTAATTGTCGGAAAATGGTATCGTTAGAACCCGCTAATTGGACTTTTACCGTTTCGTTATCTTTGAGTTTATTGTAGCGTTTTTTAACGCAAATAATTAAATATTACGAACTTGCGCTAAGGTAGTAAGGTCTGTGCCAGCAGCAGAACATGTATAGGCCGATGACGATATAAAACAATATAGTAATACGTATAACAACGGCGATCTTTGAACGGCAATTGAACTTCACACATGTGTCAGGTGTAATCCCAATTCCCAGAGTTGTTATTAATTAACTAATTCTACCTAATTATAAGTCAAACGTCATCGTCAAATTGTGTTCACATAAACGAAAACGTGCGACGGACCGTTGTGTTTTAGTATTTAACCAATTAGCCAAAATAATAACTGAAGCAAATGCAATCAAACTGCATTCACAGATATTTAAATAATTACATGGTTGAACCGGGAATCAAACCCGTTACATGAGAAAAATAATCAACCTGTAGCTTTATCATACCGATCGAAAGGCTTCATCATAAGGATTACTTTTTGCTCAATAACATAGTGTCACAAATAAAAGGAATACCATGAATTTTAACATTTGATGTAAAATTTTGTTCAGAAAAATGAAAAGCTGACATTGCCATAAGGACATACAACTAACATTATCATAAGTACCTATTACTAATAAATGTACCAACTTGAGAAGTAATCAGTATGAAAGTGTCCACGAGCTACAAGCAGAACAGAAGTATTATTCTAAATATCCACAACAACAAGATCGACAGGGAGTAAAATAATCAAAAGAGTGCGACTTTGTATTCAACAGGAAGAGATTCATTTTGAGCATTTGATAAATTGATTAATTTTGTATTAGAAATGTTTAAAATTCATGGTCTTCCTTTTATTTGTGACACTATGCTATTTAGCAAAAAATAATCCTTATGATGAAGCCTTTCGATCGGAATGATAAAGCAACAGGGTGATTATTTTTCTCATGTAACGGGTTCGATTCCCGGTTCAACCATGTAATTATTTAAATATCTATGAATGATTATTGAGTAGCGCTTGCGCCCCCCCCCCCCCTCCCCACGGGACGATCGCATCCTATGAAGCCTATATAAATCTCTCCAGGTTTATGGCAATATCAAGGTGTGTTTAGACAATAGGAATCTGACATAACTTCGCCAGCCGCCTGGTGTCGTACTCATGTAGAGTTCACCCCCTCCCTCGCCTCGGTTTCCAGGAGGGTGTCGGTTCACAGGCAAAAAAAAAGGCCCGGGTTGGAGTATCTTTACATTTATCAACGTCGCTTTAAAAAAATGTTTTTATTGCAATAAGCTCAGTCATAAAATAATAAGAGCTGTGTGGTGTCGGTTAATTATTAAAATAATGTTACCACTTCTTCTCCTTGGGCGTCGATAAAAGCACCTAATGGACTAAAAACTGCACATACATCCAACAGCATAAAGCGGCGATGGGCTCACCACCTATCACGCTGAACACATGTGCAGTTGTTATTTATTGAAACGTGGACTGTGATGCCAGTAACAATGAGTTAATATTCGCAAAGCAGATTAAAGAAGTTCGCGCTTTTCGTCGATTTACTAAAAACCGGGTCGACACTTTCTCTCAGCTTTCTTTCGTGCGATACTCAGCAATTTATTAAATAAAACGCCTTCGACGTCAGAGGTTAATCACCAACACACCAACAGAGTCCTCTGCCTAAAAAAATCTTATTATGTTTTTGTCAAATTATGTAAAATGGCTTTTACTACTTTCCGTATGCCATTTAGTATGACTATAGCGATGCAACTTTGGCAAATTTTCGTACTAGTAAAACCATCACAGGATACGGATGCCACGCGGACGAATTCGCGGGCTAACCGCTGTTCTATTGTAATTATTGATCATAGGCCAGTGTTGTTAATTTTATCTTGTCGAAATTCTAATGGATACCTGAAGAAATTAGTTTCTTTGTATTTTTTTAGACGCACTGTGCGTGTTTGTGTATATTTTCACACAAAATTTGGTATTACAAATTAATATTGAAGGGCACCATGGATCACAGGCACAGAGAAACTACACAGGGTCCTATCTAAAGGTTTCGTAAAATCAGGTTAAAATAATATTAATGTAAAAGAAACGGAAGTAGATAAGCAAAGAAAATCAGGAAGTCATTCCTGATATTATGAAGATACCTCTTGCCAGCATGTATATTATGTTTAAAGTAAATAACATTATTCGTCAGGCGCTTCTAACTAAGTAAGAAGTTCTAATAACTGTTGCTAACAAATTACTAAAGTAAAATTATTTCGTTGACGACTAAATCACAAATCGGGCCTATTTCTAAGTTAATTAACTATTAAACACTATTAATCATGAGTCAGTGAACCTATATATTGGGAATTGCTAATTAATCGTACCTCCGACAACGGAAACAAATATTAATCATAGGTTTTCTGATACCCATCAAGACAGAAAGTGGCGAAATTGGTTCTCCGCGCATGAAATAAAATTATACACAATTATTATCATTACTATTATTACATTTTACATGACCTTTAATATTACAGTAATTACCTAAATCAAATTTAAGACAGTTTTGTAATTAAGTTTTTAAATACGTAACACTGCAGGCAGGGTTGGCTGATTTAAATCAGGTGATTTTTAAATAAAAATCATTGACTTAAATCAATTTAAAATGTTATAATATCTTTAATGAAAATAACAATAAATAAGTATACTTAGTAGTTACTAACAATAAAATACTGTAAAAGGGCTTGCGGGTATTTCCTAAGAAATATGCAATTTCAGAAAAATTTGCATATAAAATATAAAAGTTATTTTTCGCATTTTTTATTCATTATATCGACTGATTATAGCATTAACATTAAATTAATACAAAAGGCCCCATTGTACGCGTACAATTAAAAAAGATATAGGCCTCCAAAAGTTTAGAACACATTGTAATGACCATTTGCAACACGGTAATTATAGTTTAAAGTTTTAAACATGGTGATTACGTTAAGCGATACGGTAATGACAAATTGTACCACGGTAGTTTTTATAAAGCAATTTAATTACTCTTATTGTGTAAATTGAAATAAAGCATCAATATAAATTGTAACAAAATAATCATTTGAATTTCAGATTTACAATTAAGAAAAAAAAAACTTAATTAAACATAAATTGCAGTCTTCTAATTCAGTCTAATATGTCTGATTTTAACGAAAACATAGAAATAATTTCCTATTGATATGACTGTATTTTTACAGAAAATTATAAGCCAATCGTCATTTTTGAAGGGATCTGCCGGTTATGTAAGATCTTGTGACATGTCTGTAGTCATCATTGAGAGTGATTTAGAAGTCGCTGGTCCGACATCCTGTACAAAAGGTTCAGCACATACTTTAGAGGACTTCAAATCAGATGTCGGCTCAAAATAATTTTGAGATACGTCTATGTCTGTAGTCAGTATTGAGGGAGATTCCACTCGACTTGTCTTAGTAGTTTTGCATGGCCCAAATATTTTAGGGACTTCAGATATGAAATTCGAAACAGAAGATTTAGCAAATACTCTTGTAAACTTTGAATCAGACGTGAGGTCCGAATGATATTGTAAAACACCAGCGTCAGTAGTAGACGCTGATGTTTACAAGAGTATTTGCTAATGTGGAAGTGACATTTGTAGTAATTTTAATATCCTCCAACGTTTCAGAAGTTGCTGGTACGACATTCAGCATACACAGCTCAGCATTTAAAGCTTCAAGAAACTCATAATCTGGTGGTAATTGTGCAGTTTCATCATTTGATTCAACCCATGGATTTACACTCACACTGTCGATCATTGGTGATTTATCGCACTCGCCTGGCTGGGCATTCTTTCCAGGAGCAATCAATATGTTTGATAGTATAATGGGTTTCTTTTACCCGGAGGAATCATGGATACATAAGGTTTGATTTAGCACCACTTCTGCTCAGTCAGACTTGCAGTACTGTGTTGAGGTATTAAGAAAAAGAGTGGGACATGTTTTCAGCTTGCCTGAAATACCGATTCAGAAATGTTCACCAGCTCTCCGGCCAACAACATTACCATGTCAGAACAGTCATTACCATGGGGAAAAATGACACGGTAAAACGTGGTAATTACATACATGGTAATGACGATCCATAAGTTTTTCTACCTAGATTTGAAACGAAACGGCGTTTTCGAATATTCTGGGTTTTAAAGATAGCACATCCCTTGGTACCTTTAATGTACATCAAGTAAATTATAGTTTTAAAAGCACTTATCAAGTTATGAATTCCACGGTGATGATGCGGTTTCGTGACAAACTAAAAAATCACGAATAAAAAGTAAATTTATCTACTAAATTTGCGGGAACAAGAGACGTGCGTTTTCACTGAACGTGTCGATCTGGATTGCGGGGATCGGAGCGTGCATGTTCATATAAACCATTGGTCTACTGACCGAATGTACAGGTCGCGACATGTCTTGACACGGTAATGGCGATTTTTTCGTAGGACACAATTTAAATTACTTTTCTTGCTACATGTATGGACAAAAACATAATTAATAATGATAAATACATGTGTGAGGTATTGCAGTTTGATGATGTCATGATAATTTAAGTATTAAAGTGACGTATTAGGTTGGACCTTGGTTTTACTGTTCAATTTCGTAGTTTGGGACACCCACGATAATTACGTTTTGACACTTTGAAAAGAAAGTTAATTCAAAATATGTTTAAAATACAGAATTATAAGTATTGTAACAGTAAGAAAAAGTCGGTCTTTAAATAATTATACAAAAAAAGAATAAAAAAAATCATAATTTATGAATTATTTGACCGGTCGCCACTTTTGCATATTTCTCAGCTTCTCGCTTACACAGAATTAGCAGTCTCAAAAATAAAATTAAAAAAAAGGCTTGCATGCATACCTACTTGCAATTTGTCTTCAACTGTAGCAAAACAAATCAGAAATCAGTCTTGTAATGTTGGATACCTACTAACAATAATTGGTCAAGATTTATCTATAAGTATTAATTTTTAAAGTAATTTAAAATAATCAACAAATTTTAAAAATATTATTTTATTTTAACAATTTAAAAGTATTTGTGTCATACAGCTTATTTAATTGTCGTAAGTACTAATATTGGTGTTTTTTGGTTTTGTCACATATATAAAATCAAAATAAATAAAAAAATCAATAAAAATCAAAAAAATCATGATTTTTTTTAAATAGGTAAATAAAAAAAATAGATTTTTTTCTAACCCTGACTGCAGGTAATATCTTCAGTTAATACTGTTTCGTATCTAATTAAATAAATAGTAATTACTATTGTTTCATCAGTATAATTTGACCTTTGAGGCAATTTGGCGCCGCGTCAAGCGGTTACGATTGTCCAAATTATGTTCCTTTTGCAATGCTGTGGGTAAAGAATCGGTGACCAAATTATAGTATCACGAGCTCGCAAAGATGGATGCTTGAAAAGGCACGATAAGATGTCAGTCCTAATTGTTTACATACATAGTCGAGAAAGTTCCCGGGCACCCACTTTCCGCGATATTCGCTTGCGCTTAGGCTTACCATCCGTCCGGATAAGTCCGGACACGTCCGGACTTTCAGACTAGTCCTGACTTTGTCTGGCTCTTTAATTTGTCCGGATTTTGGAATATGAGTAGGTAACAAAACGACATTTAAGTAATATCAAATAAGTCTTTAATCTTTACTAGCGGCCGCTCGCGGTTTCACCCGCGTGGTTTCTATTCCCGTGGGAATATCGGGATAAAAAGTATCCTATGTGTAAATCTAGGTTATAAACTATCTGTTTGCCGAATTTCATCCAAATCCATTCTGTAGTTTTTACGTGAAAGCGTAACAAACATACACACTCACAAACTTTCGCCTTAGTAATATTAGTTTGATGTGCTAGTGTGATTAACTTCTCATTTATCTAAAAAAAATATATAAAAAGTGACTAATGTTACCATTTTGTGACTAAAAGTCGGGACTTTTATCGAACAGTCAGGCTTTTTTCAAGACCGTTCAAATTCCTAAATGGTAACCCTACTTGCGCTCCATCCCGCCGCGCGTACCTACGTAGGTACATAGCGCGCGCGTAGATCGTGTGCAAGCGAATATCCCCGATAAGTGGTCGACCGGGGAATTCCCCGCTGTATTATACATACACCACGCCCGCTTCCCGGAGGGGTAGGCACAGGCAGAGACCACATCCTTCCATTGGCTACGATCCTGACCACGGGGCAAATATCCTGACACACATCCTTCGCTTCACTTACTCTCATAACCTTTCTCATGCATGCTCATCGGTTTAGGGTACACTTGACCTGACCTTTAACGAGAACGTCACCGATCTGATGCAAGTACGTCTGGTTATTTCTTTATTTATTACTAGCGGCCGCACGCTGTTTCACCTGCGTGGTTCCCGTTCCCGTAGGTATATCGGGATAAAAAGTATCCTATGTGTTAATCCAGGTTATAAACTATCTGTATGCCGAATTTCATCCAAATCCATTCAGTAGTTTTTACGCGAAAGAGTAACAAACATCCATCCATACTTACAAACTTTCGCGTTTATAATATTAGTAGGAAGGATTAAGCAGTGCTACAGCAAAAACATATAAATGGGCACAAACGAAATATTACGAAACAAGTTAATGTCAGCCTATATTGTAAGCACCGACAGTATTTTTCAAGAGAGGCAAAACATAGCTCCACATTAAGGTTGTTGCTATTGTATAAATCTATACCAACCCACAGTATAATGTCTATTATTGTTCAAGTGAGCAGATTTGAGCTTAACTGATTTTTTTTTGGTTTTAGGCTTTAAGTTTATTCTGAAAATAAAAATTTATCTTATCTATCTTACATTTTTTTTTAAAGATTAAGTACCAGTAGATACCTACTCAATGCTAAATATTGTTTTGCATTAATTGTGTACTTCCATTGTGGCCTTATAACAAGAATTTCGTAAATAAATTGATAATTACAACAGCGTCATGTACAGTACATGGCAGTGCTATAATTAAACAGTAATCCTGTTATCCAAGAAGCTAATGAGCCTGTGGTAGAAATGGGGTCGTATCAACAACCTGCCGCGGATTAAACCGTGATACCTCGCATTTAACCCAAGCATCTTCCCTCTCGGCTACCTACGCTCTCCACTGATAATGATAAGCTGACCACAATAGGGTAAAGTGCAACCAATTATCGCTACTAGATTTGTTATTGTGCAAATGCATGAAAAGGTTTGTCATCTCATCTCATCTCATCTGTCGTATACCAGATACAATAGAAATTAAATTGTTAGCAACCTCTAGTGCTAGGGCCAGGCTATCGCGATAGCGCGAAGATTGGCGTTGTCGCGACACGTCTGGCCAAACACTTTGTCCTATCGCCACAGAATAAATAATAGTACTACGTCTATCGCGAAGCATCGAAGCTTCGCGCCGCTGCCTGTCTGTAAATTGCCGCACATCAAAGGACGACGTTCAAGATATCGCGACGTCCGTGAAGTTTTTTTTTGAGGTGGCCAAGCACTTCGTCTTAGAGCGAACACGAAGTTTTTATCGCGACAACGCGCCTTCAAGTGTGGCCGTAGCATTGCAGTATTCGTGACAGACAAGGAGAATACTTTCAACTATATCTGACACACAAAAGCTCATCTAGGTGGTAGGGCTCGTTTTAAATCCGCCTGGCTAGCGGCTAGCTACCACAGTCAGTCAATATGTCGCCATAACAACAATGTTTCTAGAATTGTTGTATTCCGACAGTTAGTGATAAGATAGCCAATTCCTCAATATGAGGAATAGATAACATCAAGCAAGATGGAGCTCAAGTGCTTACCAGTAGAAGATAAACCCCTTGAGGATCGTAAAACCAGACACAGTTCAAAAAAGGTCTCACCCCCTCGCAAATTGGTGTTATGCTCAGGGATTCACATGGAGTTGCTCAAGTCAGATTTGTGACAGGCAAGAGATCCTGAGGATCATGAAAGCTATGGGTTTAGCCCCTGACCTACCCGAGGACCTCGACTACCTGATCAAGAAAGTCGTTGCTATGAGGAAGCACTTGGAGCGCAACAGGAAATACAAGGACAGCAAATTCAGGCTGATTCTTGTCCAGTCCAGGATCCACCGGCTAGCTCGCTACTACAAGACCAAGAGTGTGCTCCCACCTAACTGGAAATATGAGTCTAGCACAGCCTCAGCCCTGGTGGCTGAAGTTTAAATAAACTATGTAAATTAAAAATCAATTGTTTCGCGCCGCCGCCGGCGGTCTTATGATCCTTGACCTATTAAAAAATAACTTATCATCGCTCATATCAATGTCATTATCTTAACGTAATAATTTAATCTAATTTGCGGCTACATAGAGCGACTAAAGCACAGAATAAATACTCAAGTGTTAAGCTAGGTACCTACTTAGGAGGACGACTGTACCTAGTTTGCAGTAAACCCCATTGAAATATTTTTTGTCGTCACATTGCAGTAAGCACGATACTAACGTAACACCTAATTAAAGTCAGCATTGCTGCGAAACTTGTTTGTAGTTAGCTAGCTTATCGGTTTTTATTTAGGTTTTGTTCTATGGAAAAGTGCTAATAATACTTAGAGAGAGCTAAAATAGTACACTATTACGAATAGGATGTCAACTAGTTATTGGAATATATTTTTGTTTTATTTAAATTACACCACGATGGCAAAGTGGCTAAGTGCTCAGACCGGTAACCGGAGGTGCAAGTTCCATTCCCAGGACAGGCAAAATGTGTTTTGGATTTTTCGATGCCATAAGCCACTGTTTGTGATCGATGGCCAATCCACTTTGATCTCTTACATTGAGGTTTTCTTTCACTAGGAGTACAGTATGGGGTTCTTAATTATAATTATCATCAGCATATAAACGTCCCACTCTTGGGCACAGGCCTCCCACGTGAACAATTGCACGTGGCCATAACCCACCACGCTGGCGCAATGCGGGTTGGTGGGTTTTAACGACTGCCATCTTACGACAGCAACCGGGACTAACGGCTTAACGTGCCATCCGAAGCACGGTTCTTCATAGAGGGCGTGAAAATGTTTTTACAGGGTCGGCAATGCGTGAGTGGTTTTCCAAACGTCCATAGCGGCGGTAACATAACAGCTTACCACCACTGTCAGTGGTTTAATATATTATACTTACTTCGAAACAGTGACAAATAAATAAAAAAAAACTCGTCCACAACCTTTACAAACCCAACAAAAAATAGCTAAATAGGTGCGGCCGTTTTGAAATGATACCAGGGGGGTGTCACTCCGCAGTTTAGGTACGTTCGACCGGCGCGCCTCACAGGCAGGTGTGTGCCATACGCCGCCGTACAAGGTTGCCGCTCGGCTCGCACGCTCCACGTCGCGCGTAATCGTAATCGTTCTTAAATATATCCATGAGTGGAAACCCTACGCTAGCGCACGCTCCTGACGTCAAATCGATATCGATATGAACGCTCGAGTCACACTATAAGTTTCAATTTCGCGTGAAAGTCGTAAGAGAGTGAACCTTCTGTACCATAGTACTATTACTTATTCTGTGGTGATGCGCAAACATACTTTCGTAGCAATTGATTTTTTACTTTTAACTAGCGGCCCGACCGCGTCTTCGTCCGCGTGAACACCCTGCCTATCCCGTGACAAAATTCCAAAAATTTTCTTTCACATAAGTAAACCCTGTGACTTGAAAGTTACTGACAATTACGAAAATAACAAAAAAAGAATCAGCCAAATCAATACAAACATTTGGGCAATTGATTTTTATTAATTTACATTATACATACATAATAATCACGACTATTATCCCCGAAGGCTTAGTCAGAGGACAACAAAAGCAGTCTACCATAGTCCACTTTTCACCAAATAGCGACAGCACATGTGCTCATTGTGACAGCCCGTTTATTAACTTACAATACCTATAGATTATTGCGAAAGATAAAAACTGTTTAATTAATATAATAATCAAAATCAATACCTTAATTTTTATTATATCTATAGGAATTCATAACATCCTGACCAAATTTTTGCTGATATTGCCTCTTAACAATTGAATCTTATCAATAATAATTGATCACAATCAACAATGTACAGAAAATACATTTTTAATGTTAAATAATGTTTTAATTTAAACCAAGTAATATTTAAAAAAAAAATTATTTATCTAGGTTGCGCGCCTAACCGCGTCGCGTAGCGGTGAAAGAATACTACCACCCCCTCTCTTCTCTTGAGTGTCGTAAAAGGCGATTAACAGACTGCACATACATTCAACTGCATAGAGCGGCGATGGGCTAACCACCTGTCACGCTAAGCACATGTGCAGTCTCTATTTGGTGAAAAGTGGACTACGACAAAGGGGACTGCTTTTGCGGTCCTCATTGCCTAGTTTAAGTAAGTCTGATTGGAAGAAAAAATAAAGAGAATTGTAAAATCTAAATAACAATTTATTAGGAATGTAAAAAATTGCAATTAAGTACTAGACACAACATTCACACACTTAATTTGTTTTAACCTTCGGCACTGGCAAGTAATATGGTATTGACATTTGTTTATAATTGAAGTATATAAAGAACATAACAAAATGCACACATGAGTACATGGATACTAAAAGTGGAAATAAGTCTGGATACTGTGGCGGTGGCTCCACAAAAACCGATCCAACCGTTAGCCAGAACATGCCTAAAAGAGAAAAGAAAAATATTGTACTAAGGAGTTTCAACAAGACCAAATCCTCTTTCCTCTCTCTCAAAGTTCTGTACACTAAATTAGCATTCATAACTGAGAAAATTGTAGAATTTGTCTGTGACAATCTCAAGCAGATACTGTAGAAGCAAATATATATGACATTTGTGGCCACAAATGGCACAACCAGGCCATCTTTGATGAGTAACGGTAACATACTGAAATTAGACATTAGTAGAAACCAAAAGCACATAAAAGGGTCTTCAGGTAAATGCAATGCCACAGGTATGGCGACTAACAGAATGGTCTTTTCATGTACTTGGAAGGAAAACAGGAAAAATGCCAAAGAGACATTGATTAGACATAACACAAACTTCTTTTTGTTTATTCTGAAGAACATGTCTGCACATGAGGGCAGTGCAGCTACAGCCGTCATGGAGAGGCACATCTGCGCCATTGTCTCGTTAGTGTAAAACGTTTTCAACTTAATAAATACATTAACAAAACACCACACATTTGACACTTTGTCCTCAAACACCCCTCTTTTCAATGGGAACAAGCGATGGACCACTTGGAATATATCTGACCATGATCCGGTAAAAGGAAACCATATTATAATAAATGATGTTATCACAGCCACTGCTAGTTTATTGAAATTAAGTATGAAATGCAGTATCTTGCTTTTAGGGGGCAAACCGATGAAGCATTTCCTGAATAGATAAACAAAAAATGGCAATGCATGGTACAACTCCATCTGCTTATAATTTATGGCAAGTGTAAAGAACAAAGTCGCAAGTATATCATTCTCAATAGCTATTATGAAAAAGGTTGCCCACAAAAATAGCCCTAATGACACACAGTTATACTGAAAATGCCCATGATCAATGAGTATCAGCCCAGGGTACAACAACATCAGTATTGTCGACATATCAGTCCTCTTAAACACTATTCTAACGTTTTTCTGCTTCACACGCTCAAGGTCTATACATATGCACAGCACTGCAGTCATATAAAAATACAAGTCACTGAGAAAAACTGTCCACCTCATGAACATTTTGTGGGATTCACTTTCATAACCTCTCGACGCGAATAGTCTAACAGACTCTGGGTCCAGCCAGTCGGCAACCAAACCCATCAGGAGGCTGTGGTACGCCGTCAAGGGCGGGTAGTCCAGGCCCCAATACTCCAGATCGTTTTGAGTAGTGTTGTGGTACCATTTCGCCGCTGGTGTGTGCACTATAATCTCTTGCCAATGTCGCTGCGCCTCAAAATCGCCGAACATGGGGGGCTTCTTGTACCCCGAGTAAGGGTATGCCGCAACGCACCATCGCACAAGTAGGGCGAAGAAAACACCCGGGACCAACGCTTCTTTGGTCACACAGAACTTGTCCGGATCCGCTCTTTTAGTCATCACGACAGTTCGCACACTCGTCGGCAATTTATCGACACGAAAACATTTAAAAATATGATAAAATTATAAGACGCGGCATGCAGTGATCGGGAGAAATTTTGACAGGTACTTACGACGTGAACGGCGTCCAATTCCTTGATCAGCTTCTCCTTCAGATTTCCTTCCGTACACACCATATTCGTCAATTAAAAACCATATAAATAATCACACAGTCCACAGAACAACTGCACCTCTCACCAGAATTTCCGAAAACTAGTTTGGCTCTTGGGGAATACGATATTTTTTCGAAAGTGAGAAAATGAGAAAGTGGACCACTCGCGAAAGTGAACTTGAAATTGCGACGTCTGTCAGACGAATTTCATGCCGGATGAGCCAGTTCCATTTCCATGCCACCGCAGCGCGCGCGTTTAACGCGGCTAATTCAAAAATGTAAATATCAATTTTGATCTCGGACCATTTGATGGTTTCACGCAGCGCCTTATTTATTGTAGGTACCCACCCATGGAGCAATGTAAATGTCTAGCCCACAGACATAATAATATACAGCCGCACACCACACACACAATAATATTGTCAATAAAGTGCATACTCAGAACAATATTTAGTTATTGTCTCAGAACAATATGCTTTAGTTATTGTTCTGAGGTTATTGTTCTGAGAGTGCATATTATATTGTCAATAATATTGTGTGTGTGTGTGTGTGTGTGTGTGTGTGTGTGTGTGTGTGTGTGTGTGTGTGTGTGTGTGTGTGTGTGTGTGTGTGTGTGCGGCCCGTATTGCGATATTGTTCATTATTATTGTAGATTTCCAGAAATTCTGATCACGGGCACATCAGTATTGGGAGGAGCCAGGAATATTGACAATAATATTGACGTGTGCGGGAGCGCGGCAATATTTTAGTTGAAAAAAAGATTTCAAGACAGGCAGACGTTTGTTTTTTGTTCACGTTTACGACAATA
The DNA here is from genome assembly GCA_963921215.1 of Scoparia ambigualis. Lineage (NCBI taxonomy): Eukaryota > Metazoa > Arthropoda > Insecta > Lepidoptera > Crambidae > Scoparia > Scoparia ambigualis. The sequence continues at coordinate 29,842,135 of OY992519.1, read as the reverse complement.
GAAGACAAAAATAGTGTGAATAATATTAATAATCTCACAGAAAAGCGATATTTGTTATTATGAATACATGGCAAACTTATCCAGAGCTGTGGAAAACATCCATCGTGATACTAAATATAATAGTTTTTGAAAGCTGCTATCTCTCAGTCTCATGTAATTTTTAAAATCATACTCTTCTATAATTAGTTCATTTATTAGATTCAAATGATTTAACCAATGTTGGATTTAACTCAGTTTTTTTCTCATCCAGTCTTTAATCCGTCGTTTCTTTCTTGATTGTTTTTTAATTCGTAATTTTTGATTACTTATTTGCGTTAAAAAACGCACAAATACCTAAACTTAAAGTTAACGAAACGTTGAAAAAAATGTCTTGTCTACTTCAGGCGAAAGGCTAATCGATAGGTACCGCAACCTGAGGTAGACATTTTTTTTAACTCAACGTTTCGATATCTTTGTTTTTTAATTAGGTACCTATTTAAAATAGGTGCACTAAGTAATCAATGCAACGACTTTTTACTTTCTGTCCATTTTAAACCGTGCGTACTCGAATCAAGCTGCTGTGCTGAGCGACTGAGTGAAAAATTTGCAATAATATTGCGTAGTGTGTGCGGTACCATTTATTGATCAATATTATTGACAATGTTGTATTGACAATATTCTTCTTCTTCTTTTTACGCACTGGCGTTTTTGGTAAAAATCTTAAAAAATGGTGCACGAATTTAGGGGAGTGGGGGGTGGAGGGGAGGAGGGGGTCTAGGGGTACCCCCCAGTGTCATTCCCACTTACAGGAGATACATAGTTAAGGAGATATAAGCATTTGTTCTCATTAAAACTAACCTTAAAATGTGTAAAAAAGGTCATTGAAGATGGTTAGGAGGAGGGGAAAAGAGATAGAAGAGGGGGGAATCCCCACCCCTCAACCATCAAGAGCTATAAAACATTTTTTTGTATGGAGCTAGATTTCTGTTGTTTAAAAAAAATAACCTCGAAATTTAAGACAATCGCTACGCTGCGCTTCGCGATTGTCTTTTTCTAACCTATCACGTGACCTACAGGAGTAGGGCAGCTAGTTTTTCTGTTTTCTAATAAAAAAATAACCTCGAAATTCAAGCCAATCGCGAAGCGCAGCGTAGCGATTGTCTTGAATTTCTAACCTATCACTTGACCTACAGGAGTAGGGCAGCTAGTATTTCTGTTGTCTATAAAATAAAAATAAAACACCAAGAATTACTTTAAAAACATGCTGTATTGCTATTAACAATTCTTCATATGGGTCTTTTTTCGAAAACTAAGAGTCTCCTTAGAAAATGCAAATGTGCATTAGAATCTCTGATTTTTTTTATAACAAAGTGGAATACTCGTTTTATACAAATTCGTGCACCATTTTTTAAGATCCAAGCCGCGTTTTTGTTTGGATTTCGCCAATTTTTGGCTCAGTTGTTGGTTTTTACAGACTCATTGCATGTATCGGTTTCTCGTAAGAGCACAATGTACAACTACAGAGGTGGTGAGATCTTAAATTTTGAGGCTGTACGCTGTAGACCCAGCTGATGATCTGTACTCTATAATGCCTATGGTCAAACACAATACTTAAAAATAACATTTGTTAGTAGCAGACAGACAAATTATAATCTTATATTGTTACCTAGTAGTTATATAAGCACATAAATAATCAATGCAGAAGGGTTTCACATAGCTGAGAAAAAGGGTTGGGGGTACATGGGGGGAGGAGATCATTAAGTGAAGTTAGATATTTGGGACAGTTAAAAAATATGTGGTCAGCTGTTCTCTCCTCCAGACCGCATTCACAAAGGGATGAGTCCTTAACCCTAATTTTGGCCAGATGGACAGGGGTGCATGCATGTCCTAACCTTAAACGGCTCACAGTGGAGGTGCATGCCTTGGAAGCTTTTTTATATTTAAAAAACCATGGCTTGTCAGGCAAGGGCTGAATGTCGGCGAAATATTTCCCTACAGTTTTGCTTTTCTCCCGCCACTGGGCTTCCCATGTAGATCTCATTACCTGAGTGGCCAAAAGGTACAGGTCGTGAGAGAAAGCTTTATCATGGTCTAGACCTCAGAACAATAAATCCAATGACAGTTGCCTCTTTTTGACAATATTATTGTGTGTGTGCGGCTAGGGAGCAATGCTCCTCAGAACAATAACTAAATTATTGTTCTGAGGGCTAGGGAGCAATGCTCTGTGGTTGTATGACATGTACCCTATCCTCAAGAGGCGCTTGGGTACGCTCTCAGAACAATAACGTCATTGTTCTGAGGGTACGCTACTAAATCGAATACTATTGTTGAGCATGAGCAGTCTGTCAGTCAAGCTTATTGGGCAAGTCGGCATTGAGATCGTAATAACACACGTCACCATAGCCGATTATGGGAAATATTAAAGACTGCGCTAGCATTACCTTTTTTAACGTTTTTAAGGTTTTTAACGCTTTTTGCAATAAAAAAAAGCATTTGAGCCGCCCCTGCCAGGTTTTTTATTTTTCTGGTCAGGCTATAAATTGTGGTCGCGACTATAAAAGGTCATTGGTCGCGACACAGATATGGCTGTGGGTCGCGAACCTTTTACGAACTAATAATCCATGAACTTTATGTGAAAATCAAAGATAATAAAATGGCACATCGCACAGACATACCTACTTCAAATTTTGAAAGAGACGTTTCAAAAAACAAGTTTTAATTATAACTTTCTTTAATATTTTCAATAATTATATAAAAATTCTATCATTATCATTTCTATCATTATGAAAATGGAAGGAGAGACTACAACTTTGAAGAGAAATTTAACTGAATGGAGATTTAGCCAATATCCTAAATATATTTTATTACCTATTGACGAGAATCATGATCAAATTAAATCTAACATAAAAAATGTAGTTTTCTCTGAGGTAAGCAACTTTCTTCAATAAAACCCCTGTAGAGCATTGAGTATTATCTCAATGCTGTAGAGAGTAGATAGAGATAGGTGGACGGTTTTGTTTCTTAGCTATCTACAATTCTTTCCACTTCACAAAAATCACTTATAAGCTTAAAGTAGAGGATCCGAGTATACAACGACCTTCACCGAGCCGGTTAATGGATGAAAATTATTTTATATCAAATTTAATGTGTTAAAAATATATTGCGAGAGGGTTGGCTGAAAAATTTCAGTCCAGTTTAAGATTATTTAAATATTTTAATTTTTTTTTAAACGTTGCACATGTTTCGTTAATAAATAAATTACATAGGTACCAATCGAAAGTATGAAGCCTATAGAATATGCAAACGGTTGACTATTTTTTTCCTGTCATAACATTGGGTAGGCAGGTGTAAACAGGCAAGTCAATATTAGTAATTTGCAACCGTCTGGTTAAATAAATAAAATGTTTACATAAAGATAAGCTCATTACAAACACACACACAACAAACCAGTGCAATGTAAAAAAAAATATTTTTTTTAATATTAAATTAATCATTAAAGATACTGGACTGAATTTTTTCAGGCAACCCACTCGCGATATATTACTTAACATATTAAATTTGATATAAAATACTTTTCATCCATTAACCTTCCCGGTGAAGGTCGTTCTAAAATCGGATCTAACTGCCGTACTCAGAGACGTCAATTAAGTTTTAATGACAATTAAGTCTCTTGCTGTCACTTTCTTATGTATAGTGCTAAATAGAGAAGGAAAGACATTTAATAGTCATTAAAACTTAATTGACGTCTCTGATTAGACAAATGATTGGTCTCGCGTCGAGCGCACAGAGAATTTTGGAGTGAAACGAAACGAAAATCAACACGCAAAAACATAATGTCATTAGAGATACGTGCGGGGCGGAGAAGCGGGGGGAGGGGGAGCTCGGGGGGCAAAAAAAAGTCTAAAGAGTTAATTAGGTTTGGTTAGTATGTTGACCAAAAACGCACGAGCCGAGCGAGCGAAGCGAGCGTGCCGCGGCAGCGGCCGGTCGAAGCGCCAGAAACGACGTTTTTTACATACGCTCTCCCCTTTTCACCTCTTTTTAGCCTCCTTCCTACTAAATTTCCATATTGTTTTTTGTTTTGAGGTTGTTTACAAAAAAATATATTTCTCGAAAAGTACGTATCTCGTAGATGGGGGTTGCAGGGGGGGTTATAACCTCCCCCTCTCCCCCCTCATGAAACCCCTATCAAGGGTACTTATACCTAATGATTACCCCATAAACTTATTAACAGGTGACTCCACGTCCTCTGGAACGCAATATTCGCCTTGTGTGTTACTCTGAAGATGCACTGACTAATATATTGGACATGGATACGGAAATAGTAAATCGGGACGAGTTTGCCGATTTCATAGCTGGTCGCAGACTACCCTACGGAGCGTTGCCGGTCGCGCACAGGTATAATAATATAACAGGAAAACGTCTTCAGTTTATCATCATTAATCTTGCTAGGTAAATAATGAATCTCCTAGGATCAGCTTACCCGAATCCAGAAGATTTTAGGCTCTTCGCCCTCAGAGACATTGCCATCCTATGGCAGTTATTTTCACTAAGGAGGTTAGTGATAGGACGGGGTTGCACAAAAGATCCCGCAAAGAGACCTCTGCAGGCCCCATTAAGATAAGATAAGAAAGATCATCATCAACACATTAGCCTGCTGCTGAGTTTATACTCCTCCTTTTACCTTTGCCGCTACTGCCGATCTTGAACCTCTTGAATACGAGTCGTAGCCGCGACTCTTTTAATATCATTCACCCATCGGACTGCTGACTGACGACAGAACGGAAGATACCTGATCTTCAAACTGTTCTTCGGCCAAGGTTTTGCTTCACCTACTGTCATCGCGATGGGCCTCCGGTACTTTCACTCACCGGAAAAAACACAACAGCTATGCGATTCTTTAAGCGACACATAGACGCTGTGCGCATGGCTGTGATCTGCTGTATCTTTCCATTTCTGTGAATATGAAAGAGACAGCGTCAATTCTCAGCGCTACGGCAGCCGCTGCTACCAAGGCTTTAACTTAGAGAATCGCACGGCAGCAAACTGTTACTGTTTCACGCCGATATTCCGTGAGATGGTGGTATTACGCCGAGCCAATACCAGCCCAATCGTGCTGCAACGTAGCGTGGCTCCACCTCACACGGTATCACTTATTTAGCACGGGGTCTCAAGGGCACGGGGTCTAGGCGACCTGGGTGACTATAACCCCCAAATAAAGTTTTAAATGTGATTTACAGATACGGTGGCCACCAGTACGGACTGTGGGTTGGACAGCTAGGGGATGGCAGAGCCCATATTCTTGGTGAATATGTGAACAGGTAAATAAGTAACATTAGCTTTATTGTAAACGCAGTTGCTGTTTCTGGATCTTTGAGTGATGCATCAGAACCAGGGACGGAGCTACCGCCGTATCAGCCGTATCAATGATGCGGGGCCTCGAACGTGTTTGATAAAAAAACATCTTAGGAGTGCTATGGGACAGGAACAGCAAAAAGACTTGTCATTATTGTCTATAGAGGCAGAAAATCTAGAAAAACCGAAATCCGCTGTGGTTCATTTAATAAAAAGGTCAGACAAGATTTGAATTGTTTGGCTAAATTAGCTCCCCGGAGCAGCAACGAAGGGCAAGTTACTGCACTGGTCAAAACTTTACTATTCTCAACATGGTCTACTACCGATTTTTTTGTTTACCAGTCATGGTGATAGATGGCAGGTGCAACTGAAGGGGTCAGGGCACACTCCTTACGCAAGAGTACACGACGGCCGAGCGGTACTCCGATCTATGATCAGGGAGATGATCGCGAGTGAAGCGTGCCATTTCCTTGGAATACCCACCACGAGGGCAGCTGCACTAGTTGGTAAGAAGTTGATCAATAACTCCTCAAACATCTGTATTGAGATTTCTTTCATAGCATTCAGCTGTAGATGAAGATCAGTTGAAGCAATTTACCAGAGTCAGTATCAAGAAGAGTCTCTATAACTTTAAAATCTGTATGCTGTAGTAAAAGGCGAAGATGGCATTTACCGTGACATGTTACCACTACCACCTTTCGACTTGACGACGCTATGCCAATTTTTTTACATTTACATCATGTCTCCTCGAAAAATTATTCCTTCTCTTTTAAAGCAACGTGCTTCGTCCAACAGTGAGTGATGAAACCGTGGTGCGAGACGTGTACTACACGGGCAACCCTCGGCGCGAGCGGGCGGCGGTGGTGCTCCGCATGTCGCCGTGCTGGTTCCGCTTCGGCTCCCTCGAGATCTTGTCCAGAACGGGAGAGGTTACGGTGTTGCGGCAACTGTCCGATTTCATCATCAAGGAAAGCACTTGCCCAATTTAGCAGGCTGCTCTATAGGAGCTCAGCTGTCGTAACACTAGACATAGAAATTTTATTGTTAGCGACCTCTAGGAGTCTTCGTGACAAACAATATAGGGACAGAGACGGCTTTACGGGCTTGCGACACTAACCACGTGCCTACTAGAAGGCGCCAGCGGTATTGATTGCACACGGCCGCTACATGGGCTAGAGCCGCCTCTGCTTTAATTATCTAGAATCCATGAATCATGACGTATTTCTGATTTCATTTTAAACTTTGTATTGTAACTCTTTCCGGAAACTATCTACTTCATCCTGAATCAAAATAAAAGTTACCTACGAATAACTAACTTCATTGATCTTACATGTGTTTTGGAGTCATGTTATTGTGATTGTTTTAATACTTTTCATGAAACTATATAAATTAAGATTTGGTGACACTCTTACAGGAATACTTCCCAGACATACAACTCACAGACGAGAACCGCTTCATCAGGCTATTCTCCGAAATAGCGCATCGCACTTTGGACCTTGTAGCTAAATGGCAAGGTAACTTTCACATTGGCTGCCGCCGATCTCGTACTGCAAGAAGCTGATGCATTTGTCATTTGCAGGTTTGGGATTCACGCATGGCCTTCTGAACACTGATAACATGAGCCTCTTGGGTCTTACTTTGAATTATGGACCGTTTGGTTTTGTCGACTCCTACGATGGAGGTTTTGTTGCTAACTGCTTTGATGGTGAAGGAAGATATGCTTTAGCCAAGCAACCTGATGTAAGATTTATGTGGTTTTCAAAAGTAGAACAAATTTTACTGACCCTGACGATAAAGACATCTAAGAATTTTATTATCATTACTGTTTAATTTTTTATCGAGCATAATTTGAAAATTTCAGGTTGTGGTGTGGAACATAGGACAACTGGCAAATGCTCTGAAGCCTCTGCTGACGTCATCGCAACAAGTTCACATGCTGCATATCCTGAAGACATTAGACACTTACTGCAAGAACAAAATTTTGTAAGTTGCCTTTTTTCTACTTTCCTCCATCAGTTATTTCAACTTATGCTCGTGTTTTAGGGAGACGTTCCTTATGAAAGTTGGGCTGAAGGAAGAGCGTTGGGGCGACGAGCAGCTGATCGAGAAACTCCTTGATATGATGCAGCAGACAGGAGCGGATTTCACCTCTACATTTAGACAGCTTGGGGAGGTAAATAAGGCATTCATGTTCCATCGCACTAAAAATAGTTCCGGTTTCTTTTGTAATTTAAGTGATGAGTTGAACTTTTTATGAGATCGAAGCAGTGCTACTGCCACGGTCCCAAAATTACTCGTCTCTGTGTGTCCTCAATCGTATAAGTAGGTATGTACCATTTCGTAAACCGAATTACAATTTATTAATAAAACTCGCGCTCAGTACTCGGAGATGCCCGCCAATGTGAGTTTTTTTAACCGTTCGTTCACGTTCGACACGACGACATTGTTACGACAAACTACCCTCGTTTGTCACCAGGAAGCGCTACTTCAATGTCATGTAGGTAAATTCTCATTTCCGTTAACGTGATCGAATGATTAATAAAACTTGCGCTCAGTGCTTAGATCCATTGACCGTTGTACCAATGTCTGACAGCTAGAACCGCGTGAAATGGTCAGCGAAGTGAAGTTGGCAGAGAAGTGGTCCCTGAAGCGTCTGTCGTCGCACTCGTCCTGGGGTTGCTGGCTTGACCAATACCGCGAGAGGCTGGACAAGGAAGCTGGTGAGCGCAAATCAATGTACACACGGCGTCAGATCAACCTACCCTAAACTGTCAAATTTCTCCAATGATTATTAATCCATATAGTCCAAACCATAAAGTTCAAAATTGATTGTGGAATTTTGACAGTTTTGGGTAGGTTGATGATCTGTAGGCTTACTCTTGAAACACAATTGCATTAATCAATTTCCAATCACAAATCTAAAAAATGTCAAATGGCACTTTTGTAAGCGACAATAGCACCACATTGGAATTAAATGCGTGGAAATTGATTGAACAAATTATTATGGAGATGGCGTTCCGGCATTATCTTTACTTATCCCAATATCGATACATATAAATCGCATTGGAACTGTATTAAGTTTGAGTTTGCGTTCAAGAGTAACCCCCCTGCAGGCGTGTGTACGACACGACACGCAGTCGCTGAATTGTCACCTTAAGTACGGACAGCTGTTCACGTCAGACTACCCTCAAAACACCGAAATTATCTTATCGATTTTGAACTCTGCACTCAACTACTAGTTGAAAATAGACTGGAGAGTTTTGACAATATTATTCAAGTACTGTTATGTGGTGTGTACTATAATAGTGAGTTCGCACTCGAGATGGCGACAGACAGTTCGGTGGCCGTTTTTTTGTCGGAAGCAATGGAGCATAATATTAATGTGAGTTATATTAATTATTATTATTAATACTCAGCTCAGCTTGTCCCACTGTTGGGTAAAGGCCTCTCTGCCCTTCTTCCACTACAAGGTTTAGGGCTGTAAATACCAGTCCCTCCGATAGTAGTCCGACTCGTCTTACCACCTCCTTCTGGGCCGGCCGCGACGTCACGTCGTCGTCTAATGATAAAGCTCGACTTAGTGGTGAGCTTGTCCACGGCTCGTCCGGCATGCGGCAGACATGTCTAGCCCAGTTCCACTTCAAGCTGACAGCTTTGTGGCCTACGTACGGCGATTGGGTTTTTAAGCACAGTGTGCTCTTTCATACTATAATGTCCCGCAAAAAACGGTAACTTTCAAAAATCACCATTGGTCATTCTACAACGTTTTATGTTAGTCTCTTTTGTTACCGCAGTGGACGCGAGCTCCGTTGGCCTTTTCGAGGATGAAAGGCGCCGCCGGATGCTCAGCGTGAACCCGGTGTACGTTCCGCGCAACTGGCTGCTGCATGAGGCTATCATCGATGCGGAGCGAGACGACTTCCAGAAAGTTAATATTAATATTTTAATATTCAACTAATTATCTATAAAATATTACAAATATAAATATGCTACCTTCATGTCGAACCACTTATGTGGAGACACATCCTATTTATCAGTTATTTGCTCTAACTTGCTTCACGTAGTACTGGTCACTGGTGACCCGTATAACGGTTTTTTTTTAAAAACCTCTCTCAGGCACCAGTCTCTCACAATTCACAAAACATAAACATAACGTCCACCTGTAATGTAACCATAAGTTTTGTGATGAGAAAATAAAGTTATTTTGTATTATTGTATTTTGTAGTATTGCACAGATACGAATATGCTTCAGTATTAGGCATTATAGGCTAATGAGTCAACAACTTGTTTTTTCTCAGGTTCGATTACTTTTAGAAGTTATGCGCCATCCGTATGAAGTTCAGCCAGAGGCGGAAAAACGTGGCTTCTCTGCACAGCCACCGCAATGGGCGTATGCTTTGAAAATTAGTTGTTCTACATAGTTTTTTGAAATAATGTTTATAAAATAAAGCTGTTTTAGTTACAATATGTTTTAATTATAGATACCTACCTAAGAGTATAAAATAAGCTAAAGTTTAAAACATCCATATAACATTGTTTAATGCTTTTATGTATACAATACAGGGTTAACTTTGGAGCTCCCGTTAAATTTTCTCACGTGATCCTATAGCAGCAGTGCAACCAAATAATGAAATAAATAACGAACCACGCACCTTCCGCATTCCGGGCGGCTGCCTTAACCACTTGGCTACCGAGGTCTGGTTTTCACCCGCTTGAGGTTGTCGTCTTTTTTTTCAGTGTTAAAAATTTTACCTTAGTATATTTAAGAGTTAATGAAACGCTAAAATATATAAAAACATTCAAATAAAAAACATTATTTATTTCACAATCCTGCTAGCGCGAGTCCGCCCCGCCTCGTTATCAAAGCGTATGCGCGTGACCGCTATTAATTATTCACCTTTTGCACTAATGGACGGCGCGCGCCATCGCTGCATCTCTTTGACAGCGAGAGGCAGGCAAAAAATAAAAGCTTTCACGTACTTTTTATCGTATAGGTACCTATTTATTTTTGGCGATGGTCCAAAATAACCCCGTACAACAGAGCCAGGACAGGAAGGGAATAGATTTAGGTCTTGTAGTACGTACTAGGAAGGTAACTAATTCTATGGTAATATGTAGGGTGTGTGTAGGTCGTAGGCATGGTCTTCACCATCCATTAGGTACTACGTAGTATGTAGTACAACTACAACAACTCATTTTACTACTGCGTTGCGTACACATGGGATCCTTTTTTCATTTTACAGTTTATGCACCTACCTAGTTTATATATCCGTATCATAATAGAAGTATTATAAAGCAAATAAAGATTTATTACCGTTCTGTATGTAACACGGATAACATAGTAATAAAATATGGAAGTGTTTAGAGTGCCACAAGCGGCACTGTATCTCCATCGGTTAGAGAACCGTAAGTTTTGCGGTATAATAGTGACGGCGCATATGCTGCCGTAAAGTTTTTGTTAGACAACAGAAATACTAGCTGCCCTAGCGTAGCTGTAGGTCACGTGATAGCTTAGAAATATAAGACAATCGCGAAGCGCAGCGTAGCGATTGTCTTGAATTTCGAGGTTATTTTTTTTTATTAGACAACAGAAATCTAACTCCATACAAAAATACCTTTTGAATATTATGTCGTGTGAACATTACGACAAATAAAGAATATGTTACGGTTCCCGAACCGATTGAGATAGAATGCCGCTTGTGGCACTCTATACGCTTCGTACTAGGATGCCGTCAAATTACGGCATTGTAACCGATCGTACTATGTTGCCGCTTGTGGCACTCTATTCTCTGCCTACACTTTGTACTAGGATGCCGTAATGACGGCATCGTAACCGATCGTACTAGAATGCCGCTTGCGGCACTCTATCCACAGCCATTTAAATTAGTGTGTAGGTATGACTTAATTACTCCGATTCGGACCACTACATTTTAATGTCACCGTGCCAGCAGCCAGTGACAGTGAGCGTGAGCGACCGGGGACTTCTTGGCGGGAAAGTGAAGCGTCATGTCTGCAGTTTTGTTTTATTTTCTAAAATTTGTGTTTTTTCGAATATTAATGTGAAATAATAGTGGATTATTAACCGTTAAGTGTTTGTGAACGTGCATGAGTGTTGGCAAATGAAACAAAACAGTGCAACATCACTTTTCAAATTCTCTCAAGTAGTCCGCGTGAGACCTCAGTAAAGTCCCACATCTTTACTGAGGACTCAAGGGGTTTGGGGAACATCATTTATCATTCGTCTTAATCATCACTCATTATCATCAAGGGAAAAAACAAATAAAAAACTAATGACTAGGCAGTATGGCTCAGACCTTAGCCTGTTCCTTCATGGAACAAATATATAAAAAAAAAAAAAAAAAAAAAAGTGAGCGACCGTCAATGTCAAACAATCGGTTCGTCTCAACATCCTTCGTTAAATATCAATTTAACAATCGAAAACTAACTCTATGCCGTTAAGTTACAGTAAATAATACAAAAACTCTACCCTCAATATTTGTCGCAAAACCGCACAATAACAGTGATTATACAATTTGATGGTTTTATAACAATATTTTTATTGCTGTCTGTTGTGTGTGTGTCATAATAAAAACAGTTCAAAGGTAGCGCGACGTACCTCCGCTCATGAGACGGTCTTTTTGTTTGTTAGCAGCGGCAATGAGCGACCAGAAACAAGCGCTCGGGAGCAAGATGAAATTGTTTAGTAACTTTAAAGATTGGAGATTCAAAGAAACCCCTGTTTATTCCGAGCTCCCCATCAATGATAATCCGGAGTACAATGTGCCGATGGCTGTGAAAGACGCAGTATTCTCAAAGGTAAGTAGGTACCTACTACAAATAAATATAAGTACTTACTATAAAATACCTACCTACTACCTACTTAAAATAGGCTACAAGCCCACACAGCTATTAACTAATACAGAATAAAAATAACAACAAGAAGAAAAGATCAATATTTCTATCCTTCCTTCGATCAATTTTTCCTTCGCACAATACATCAGCATTTAGGGGTAGTTTTAACTATGCCGCCGCCAAGATATGGAACGATATTCCACCTCCTCTGCGTAACTTGACCTCTATTGGCAGTTTTAAGGCAAAAATTAGGAGTTATTACCTGAGTATACAGCTTGGCGGTGTCAATTAATTTAGGGATGCACTCTTATTTACTCTTATTTACTTTTGGAGTGGACGAGCATCTAATTGTACGCATAATCGGTACTTTTATGACTGGGAATTGTGAGATACTTTGTTGTTATTGTAGTATTTATAAAGCATTGTATGTAGCGCTATCTATTCTCCAAACCGGTTCCTCCTGAAAATCAGCGTCATGGCTCCGGCTGTGACATTAAGCTGAGGAGAAGCCGTTTTGGCATTTCATTTTTATTTGTGCGGTTTTATTTAGTTTAAATTTATTTTTTTATTAATTTTGTGAAATGTCAAATAAACGTTTCTTTCTTTCTTTATTTCTTTCTTTCTATGTTTTATGGTTGCAGGTACCAACGGAGCCTCTGCAAGGTCAGCTGCATCTCGTGTGCTCCTCTGCCGATTGCCTTACAAGCATTCTTGATTTAGACCCAGCGGTCGCTGACACGGAGGAGTTCATCAATTTCATAGCTGGAAAGTACCTTCCTGATGGCGGGCTGAGTGTATCTCACAGGTAATCACAAGCTTGGCTGGTTTAAACCACCTTATCTATTTATTTTTAAGGATTATTATTAATAAATTAATAAATAAATTAATAAACATTCCTACACTCACACCAATTATCTAGCCCAATAGAAGCTTCACTAAGAAACTCGTTAAATGGTTACTAGACAACGGATAAACATACTTAAAATACTTAAATACATACATATTATACATAGAAAATACCCAAACCCGAGAAAATTTAGAAAAACCATAATTTCTAAATTGACCTGACCGGGGATCGAACCCGGGACCTCAGAGATGGCGACACCATGAAAACTGGTGTATAAACCACTTGACCAAGGAGGTTGTCGATGTTGTTATTAATGTCCATTTAACACATTAATAATAGTCCTGTTAACCTATCTTTTAATTTAAGAGGACTGTGTAGGAGTGGGTTCACGTCAGTAGTCTAACAGAGCTATAGGGAATAATAGGGATTGAACCGAACAATTTCAAAACACACAAAGGACAATGCCAGAAACCCATGTATTTTCAGAACCACTTATAGACTGAGTGTATCAAAAAAATAATATTAGGGTTTTATTACTCTCAAATAGCCTAGTAAATTATGTAATGGTGAGATGTTATTTAAAGCTGGGGATAAACAATAAAATAATATAATTAGTTACATAATTTTTCCTACGGTTAGAACATAATTATGGTTTTTGAGCGCATCCTGCCGTTCGAAACGTTCCGTTTCGCTTTTTTACTGTTAACGCCTAAATATTTAAATAATGTGGTGTTTATTAAACCATATTCTAATTCACTTTTTAGAGAGTCGTTATTATAACATTACAAACACTTAACTGTTTATAAAGAGTTATTAATACAATAATTCATAATTATTTTATGAATTAATTTAACGACTAATATCTAACGATGGTAAAACGAAACGTATTTCGACTTGTCAAATGTCTCTGTAATTGTTTTGGTTGGTCCGTCCTTCCTTTATCAAATTAAAAAGTTGTGTAAATGTTGTTTTAAGTTTTACGGGTTTGATTTGAATAAGTTTTTTACCCTGGAAACCGATATTTTCTTTCAATAATATACTTGGATTTTGATTTTTGGACATCGATCGACCGACTGACTACACCTAACTTGGCTCACGATTCCAACTAAGGCTTGCGATTTGGTTTTGAAGATGCCGAGGTCAATAAAAGTGGGCACCTTCTGTGCGTAAACTGTAGAATTTGTGTGAATGAATACACTACGACATTTCGTAGTTTTCGATCTTCACAGAGTACTTTCTTTACTCAGCGAGTGCCTGTTACCGTTAATCGTAAGTACAGTACAAAGAGATTTAATAGTTTAATGTCTTTGGTACAGTAACATTTGCCTTCATTTAACTATCTACCATCATTGTACCTAAATACTTACAAATCTACTACAATCTACTCATGTGCTGTTGTCTATGTGGGAAGGCCTGTGCCCAGCAGTGAGACGTTTATACTTACAAGCAGTTGGTTATTGTAATAAATCATCATCATTATAGCATAAAACAGTTTCTGCAAGCACCTCAAGTTGTGACTATGATTGATTTGGAAGTACTGATAAAAGATTAACATTCTCCTTTCTGAAATACTGTTACATATTTTTTAACCAAATGTATAAAAATAATTTGCTTTGTAAATAATAAATTCACAAAGTGATAACATTTTCTTTTTGTGTTTTGTTTTAGATCACTGATGAAGATTATATTTTTATTGAAGTGTGTTATGAAATTGCTAAGAGGACAGTGAATCAAACGATGGCCCCTATAATAATGATGGACAGAGTGCAGGATCATCATGCCAAGTAGGACACACACAAGTCTGCCAAAACTATGTGGTTGCTCATTAATAAATCAACAGAAGCATTACATTTGTACGAGGAGAGAAGGATATTTACTGTTATAGAAAAAGAATTTCTCTACTAAAATAATGGCATCAGATTGGATATGCCATACTTGCTGGGTAGGTAGATAGATACTACAAGGTAGTACTATAAGGGGAAGAATTAAATCAAGACACATTTCACGTAAAATCTATTTTATTTATATATTAGTAACAATGTGTCTGGTAGAGACAGTATCACTGAATACTGTTTCAATTGTTTAGTTGGATGTCGAACAATAGGTTGTTGTGCCCACATAATAACACTAGTATGGTACTTTGGATGGGCTAGATATCAATCTAATATTCAACCCCGCAGTTTTTGAATGAAGTAGCAGTAAGTTTAAATGATAACAAATAATAAAAATAATACATAATTAACAAACAGGTGTTTTATTTGATCCCTTATTTATTACAAAAATTATGCAAATCTGCTAGGCACAAATCAAAGAGTAGATGTAATGGGCATACTCATTTTTTATTGTTACTTAATTAATCTGCAGTTACCCTGCAGTGCAGCCTATAAGTCATTTCAGTGATAGTTCATAAACAGGTAAACGGCTTAATGTATAATCTGAGGGCTTCATTATCATTACATATTAAAAAGTAAAGTCGCCATTTTTGTGTGTCTCTGCTTTGTTTGGCTCTGCTTTCTTCTTCTGAACCACTCAATTGATTTTTATGTGGTCGTCAATAACAGTAAGAGTGATAAATGAGGATGGGTTATTTTTTATATTTTGTACAAAATGGCTGGATTAGGTATGTCCATGTTTAATTTTAAATAAGGTAATTTAGCAAAGCAATGTACTTATTGTACTTGAAAGGTATTGCGACAAATGTATGAATAGTCTTGATTATTGGCCTAATTAGTGATAAATATGTACTTATGTGTTGTAGATTTATTATTATTAATCTTAATTTAATGGCTTCGCGTTTAGCATGAAGCTAATTTCAAGTAATATACTAATATTTTAAAATTATATTTAGTTTTGTACAGTAGATTGAGTTAAAATGGAGTTGAGACTGTTGTGAGCAATACGTGTTGTTGCTAAAAGAACACGGAAGAAACTCTGTGTTGTAGAGAATTAATTCAAAGAAAATAGTACTAAACCGGATTTTCAAATGTATGGGCCGTGGGCATTGTCCTTTAGAAAATAAGACAAAACCACAGACATGACATGACGCTTCACTTGTCCCCCAAGAAGTCAGAGCCATATGAAGTCATTTCCTATATCTTCTCATCAATGACATAAGATAATATCATTGATCTTCATGGTCAGAGCAATGTCATCTAGTTTGAATTATTAATAATTGACCATGGATACCAGTCCTTTAGTAGTAATATTAGAGTTCATTGATTATGCTTACTGATGATAATGAGTGATGTTAATATGAACCGTATGAACGTTTATTGCTAAATGATATTCCCCTCAAACCCCTTGAGTTCCAGTAAAGTTGTTAGACTACTGTGATCTCGCACGGACTTCTTGAGAGAATTTGAAAAGTGATGTTGTAAGTACTGTTTTGTTTTATTTGCCAACACTCATGCACGTTCACAAACACTTAACAGTAAATAATCCACCATTAATTTTCATTATTACCTATTTGACAAAACACAAATTATTCTACTACTTAATATTATAAACGCGAAAGTTTGTAAGTATGGATGGATGTTTGTTACTCTTTCACGTAAAAACTACTGAATGGATTTGGATGAAATTCGGCATACAGATAGTTTATAACCTAGATTAACATATAGGATACATTTTATCCCAATATTCCCACGGGAATCACGCGGGTGACACCGCGAGCGGCCGCTTGTAGAAAATAAAACAAAACTGCAGCGCAGACTTAACGCTTCACTTTCCCGCCAAGTAGAAGTCTCAAGTCAGCACAGCACAGCAGTCAGCAATGTCATCGTCTATTTATTTATGTTGCCAGATAAAAACTTAATGAATCGATTAAAAAAAGACGATTTTTTTATCGAATATGGTGCGCCGCGCCCCGACACCCGTGCCGTTATGTAAGAGGGTGCTTGTGTACAATGCTTGTAGCTTGCGCATGTTGAGGACTTGCGCAGGTTAAATGCATCGTGCCAACTACTGTACACAGAGTGTGCGGGTCTAGCGACTCTCGCATTATCAGCGCAAGTGACCCGCGCGCTATTATCCGTCTCCGCGCAAGTAGGTACCTAACCCACCCCCGCTTTCTTGCGCTCGCGCATGTCACATGCACCGAGTGCAAATGACCGCTTGAGCATGCTACGTGGTATGTAGCCCACGTCTTCACTTGCTCTTTCTTATGCACTGTGTACAAGCACCTAGCAAAGTTCACTTGACTTTGTATAGCAAAACTAGTGCCACGCTGTTCGTGCCGCGACGTCAGTCAGTGCCGGTCCTAACATACCTAGTTGATAGATAGGTAATAGTTTTGCGAGATGTTATTACGATATAATATTCCTGTTTGTATTTTAATAGGGGGGGGGGATTTACTGAAAGTTCGAGATTGCAACCACAGACGTATATACGTCTGTGGAATGCAACAGATGGCGTTGACAGTAATTAAAGATATAATGTATGGAAAGGAAGACCATAATATAACATATGAAAGTCATAAGTCGTGTTCCAATTTATTGTTAATGCTTTTTTTAAGAATATTCATAATGAAAATAAAGAATATTCTTTTTAATACATACCTACATAATCTATTATAATTAATAATTGATTTGTAATCGTAAATAATAAATCGATTATTCTATGGCAACACAGACTGAATGACATGCGATTTATTATGTTGGCTCACCTGCAATATCGTGATTGGTTCGATCACGTCGTTGGTCATGTCCTTAAGTCTGCCACGCGTTTTGTTTCGGCAAATATCTGTCAGGTTAGCGTTTTGTTTCACGTTAAGACGAATAAATAAAATCACGTTTAAATAATTATTCCCTGCTTCCCAAACAACATTGAATATTGATAAATATGTACCTTAATATGACCTTCAAATCACATATAATCAAATTTAGGTACGGTCAGTATTTATGAATATGAAGAGGTGGTTCCCAAACCGGCATTCTCCTTTATGTATTAATTTTGACGTTTTTTATGCTTAAGTTTTTATAAAAAAGATATTCGAATGATTAAAAATGTCAACCTTATGAGGTAGGTACTAATGTTTTCCAAAACTCATTTCAGCCGTTACTTCATTTTACTTTAAAAACTCAGTCATTTCCAATTTCTATTAAATACCACAATTTCACTTGGAATAAAATTAAATCACATTTAATCAATGATATTTTATGTTAAGATACGTTGCCTCTTAGAATAATAACGCATAGAAAGCGAGAACACGCACGATAAGTGAGGCCAGTAAAACCAAGCCATACTGGCTTGGTACCGAAACGGCCCGCGTCAGTACTGATAATCTAAACTTATCTATCTATCAACAGTTTCAATTTCCTTACTTTTGGGGCAAATCTGATTCCTCTAGCAACATTACTTGTACACTTGTGGGGTGGTCGCCGAGATAGTACTCGCAACTTACTCCTACATCCATTTTTTTCTTGCCTCACGCCATGACAGTTTTCTAATACAAGACTATCGTTCTATGCGTTATTATTCTATGCGTTGCCTGGCCTCCGTAGTGGCAAGGACAAATCAAGGTAATTGACTGGACTTCACTCAGTCACACGTCAGTCAGTGTCTCGTCATTACGTTTGTACCTTTTAAGATTTTTATGTTGTTTGTTAGATAAAATGCCTTCCTGTGTATACAGAAATTACAAAAACTATACTGCAACATTAAGAGACAAGAAAAGTGTTTAATTTCATTTGTAATTATTGTAAATATGAATTTAAAATAGAAAATTATCATTTAGTTATGACATTTGCGCTGTTGCCAATTCGATATGCGTGAGCGAAAAGCGTGTACTATTTTTTCTGTAAGAGTGAAAGAGAGAAAACAATGGCGGCCGAGATAGCCGTGCAATGGGGAATGCGCTGTTGCCAATTGGTCGGTTACCATAAATAGTTTTTATCTCTTTTTAACAATAGGTTTGACATGATTGTATTTATTTTCTTTCCCTTTCGACGTGTATTACGTCATAGAAACAATTTCGCCATTTTTTAAATGTAAGGCTCGGACTACATGCATACGGAATCAGTCCGGCCCGGGAAAAAACCAAATTCGGCAAGTAATCGACTACACGCGCTCCGTTTTGAATCCGGAGAGAAATTTACTCAGTCGGTCTCTAGCACTTGCGCTGGATAGTCGTCCAGTCGACAATGGAAAGTTTAACTTTAGTTTATTTATTTATTTATTTAGACACAATAACAGTTCACAAACCATGACAGATACTTAAAATTAAACTTATACTTTAAACACACGTTAGCTTGGAACCTATTAAAATTGTGCACAACATTCACATAAAATATATATATACCTAAAGTTAATTAATTTTGATGAGCATACAGTAAAGTTATAAAATATACAAAAATTTGGAAAAACATTACTTAAATGAAATATTCACAAAAAAAAAAAGCCTTACTTAACTTAAACCTTAACCTGATTGGATGACTTTATAGAGGCTATAAATGATTTTAGAGTTTGATGGAAAATATCCACTTCCTTACTAATCTTATTGTAGTTCCTAAACATAGTGAACAGTGGATCATTATGCGATACATTGTATGTCGTCAAAGGCACATAAAAGAGTTGAAATTGTATGCTTAGCTGTAGCCGTTAAGAGGCCTATTACTTACATCTCGACTGTGATTTTTGCGTAAAATGCCCATTTTCGCATTTTGTTGTAATTTGCAGTTGTATTTATCGTTATTATCGAAATAGGATAATAAATTCATGCTTAATATTACAAATGTCCTTTTGCGAGGATAAGCTGAGTTCGGACGGCCGGCGCGTCGCATTTTGAAGTAATTTTACAGTTGTATTTCTCGTTTTTATCGAAATAGGATAATTAATTAATTATAAAATATTTATTCATTATGAAGTAAGTAACGATTATTCTGGTATAAATTTTGCTCAATAATATTATCGTAGATAGAAGAAATTCACGGATACCTTAAAGCAATTTTAAGTTTTTTGGTTTCGAATATGATTTTTTTTTCTATATAAAATCAATGATATCTAAATATTCCGAGACCGCTACGCACTTTAAGACTATTTAAGTGATAACATTCTATTTTTTTATTTCATTTGTTTAGAACAGTACTTAGTTCAATCTAGGAGCTCAAAAAAGTGCCTTCCCGCATTTTATGAAAATCTTTCTCTGCAATTTTGGGTTTAATTAAAAATCTTTATTATTGAAATTTTGCATTCACAATGCTATATAGTTGTAGAATAAAATGTTTACTAGAAAAAAAACAACCAGTCTCTGGAAAGCTCGAACGGGATTCGAACCCGTGACCTTTGGATTGCTGGTCCACTGCTCTAACCGCTAAGCTACCTCTCGGAAACCCCAGAAGACTCTTGAATTATTATTTTTTTATCGGGTAAGCGCTTGGTCTTCATCTCACCTTATGGTAAGTGACGATAAGGCCGAAGGTGGAAGCGCGCTTCACCTGGAATCCTCACTGAGGAACTGGCTATCTTATCTCAAACTGCCGAAACACAACAATGCTATAAACATCGTTGTTATGGCGACAGACTTAGATAAGATGGTGGTAGCTAGCCAGGCGGACTTAACAGCCCTACCACCAACCAAACCGAGCACACAAAGATGTACCCCCCGCTGGGAATCGAACCCGGGACCTCTAGGTCTGAAACAGGTTGCTTAGCCACTAGACCACACAGGCGGTTAAATTTTATGATTTTTTCTAGTAGTGCTGCAAGCCAGCGGTATTACGTCACTGTGAAGTGTGTGTGCGTGTGTTTTTTTCTAGTAAACATTTTAATTAAAAAGGACAAATTATTACAAAAAGATAAGGAAATAATATTATGGCCGGAACATGGGTCTAAAACAGACTCAGCTACAATCAACAGTCTGGTTGGCATTTGTTAAATCACCCGGACCCTAGTATTTGTCCGGTGCGTCTTATACAATTATTAATACAGGCTTCTCAAAGGAGAAGATCAGAAGTAAACATAGACCAACTGTTTATTTCAGTATCAGGAATAGTTAAGACTGCCACCAGGACTATGTTGTCTGGATGGATAAGATCCATTTTTAAAGTTGCAAATATAGAAGCACCTCCGGGCAGTATACGTTAAGCAAAATTTACAAAATGCGAGGCCGCTACGCATTATTCCAAAAGCTATTCTACATTATTCAATAAGTCAAAATTGTTAATGTATTTTGGTTTCCGTGATCCGCAACGCCAAAATTGGCCATTTTACGCAAAAATCGCAGTCGAAATGTAATTGGAATAAAAATGGAAACAGAAGAAAGTGAAAAGATATTGGGTTAATCCTTTTCACATAGACCGCATAACGGAATATGAATTCTACAAGTCTTATACAAAAATAAGGTTCTTTTCTGATAAATTCTACGAACACTACTACTACTAGTGTACTAGTAGTAGGGTACTATTATTTATTCTGTGCTACTACTACTATCACCATAATGAGGCGCTCGGAATCAACTACTATTTTGCAGTTTTGCTTGCGCACGCGACGCGACCGACCGCTTCGAGCGTCTGTCATCGACTGGCGCGTGATTCCTCCGGACCGGACCGGAACGGACGTTTCTCGAGTTCTCGTGTGGTCAGCTCCATACAACTTCATACGATATTGATAGGCCCCGCCCCCCGTGCCGAAAAATAACGGACCGGCTACTCGGAGACGTCCGGAGCATGTTTCGGTTGCTTCCGGGTGAAAATCGGGATCGGAAGGCCTCTGATCACATGTAGTCGATGCAGTAAAAACTCATATATTTGTTTGAGCTACGGAATGAATCCGGGGCCGTGTTTTTTCGGGTCCGTGTGATTCCGGATGCATGTAGTCCGAGCCTAATTCGTTCACGTATGACTAGTCTATTTATAAAAGGTCATTGCATTTAATTTTATTCCTTAAAGTGATAACTTAAGTTAAAAATTCATTATGATTTATCATTCTTCACCTTACATCCCAAAAAATGATAAATTACCTATAAGTTTTAGCCGTTTGTTCACTAGGGGAGAGACACTTGCCTGCTATTTTTGTCTCGTACCAGGATACGTTTGTTTACACAGAACTCTATTACCACGGCTTATACTTCGGTTCGACGCGATTCCTGTTTCGGCGTGCAGTGGTACTGGGGGTAGCGATGCGCGTTTGTCTGGCACAGACTATAGCTCGTTAGATTAGTTGTTAAGTCTTAACTACAACTTAGTTAACTGTTTTTTTTATTATTATTAGTATTGACGTCAATAAGTGCCTGTAAAGGTTTACATTGAATAAATAATTTGACTTTGACTTTGAACCACGATTTCTCGCGTTCAACCTGAGCATCTATCCGCTTGGCTACCAATGCCTCAAATTTGTAGCCACAACATTGTCGTTATTGTTGTTGGTATACATTGGCACACAGTGAGGAAGTTGGATAGCCAGGAGGAGGTTTGCCTAACTTCAACACCTATCTATTACAATACCTTTCAACATTGTCAGTTTACTTCGCACCTGTCCTAGTAATTTAGTTGAGTAGAAGTACATTGCTTTGCAAGTTTGCTTATTTAAAAACGAAATTTGAAATAATCAAACTAGCTAAGCAATATACTTCTCCTCAACAAAATTACATAGGCTTATTTATGGCTTATTCCCATGCGCTCCAAATCGAATGTATTTATTTATTTATTTAAATGGCATACACAACAGGTGACAATCAACATAAGGATAAATTATAAGTAATAACAATTTGATCTAGATCGAAACCTAAATAAGTGTACACACAGCAATACATGCAATGCGAAAACATTTGCCAACAAACTATTCTTTCCTTAAACTATCTACTGAGAATTCATCAAAAGACGAATTGACTTTTAAGATTAAAATTATTTTTAAAATTACTACGTATATAACACATTAAATTAATTAAAATAAATATTATTAAAATGACTAAGTATAAGTAGGTACAAGATTTTATACAATATTACAATGCTTCATTGAATTAATAAAAAAGGGATAGGTATTACAATTCATTACATTAAATAAAAACAAAAATACGATTATTAAATTAAAACTGAACAATATTATAAAATTTACAATAAGAAATAAAAAATAAAATAAAAAAGTGCTTATTAATGTGTTAAAATACAATTTTTCTAACCTGGGACTTAAATATGGTACTTATGCTTTGTTGTGTAGATTGAATGTATGGAGATCAGAGAATATTTGAAGAAATATAATATTTGCATTCGCTTTTGGAGACCTCTGAAACGATTTTACAAAATAATATATATACTTATATATAATTTTACTCTTGGAGTGCTTCGAATCAAAATCTTGGAGCGGGCGGGAATAAGTCGTTTTAGACCTTTCAAAGGCATTGTATTGCGATAGGTGTTGAAATTAGACAATTCCCCCTGTTCCTCAGTAGTTGAGGAATCCCAGTAATGTGTGCTTTCACCTTATTATCATTTTCCATCAGCCCCCTCTACACAAGTGGTAAATTAGTAGATAAGACCAGATAAGTTTATAGATAGGTACTTGGCAAATTCTATACACACTATTTGATTGCTACCACAGAATATTTACCAATATAGCTTCAAGTTATCACCGTTGCTTGTGAGTTATAAAAAAAACCATAGTCATTTCCTTATTTCCTAACAAATCTGATTATAGTTTCAGGGCTGCTGGGGGGTTACTCTTGAACGCAAACTCAATCTTAATACAATTCCAATGTGATTAATATGTATCGATATTGGGATAAGTAAAGATAATTCCGGAACGCCATCTCCATAATAATTTGTTCAATCAATTTCCACGCATTTAATTCCAATGTGGCGCTATTGTCGCTAACAAAAGTGCCATTTGACATTTTTTAGATTTGTGATTGGAAATTGATTAATGCAATTGTGTTTCAAGAGTAAGCCTACTGATTGTAGATAGTAAAAATTTGATTAAAAAAAATTGAATGCTTATTTCCAGGTACGGTGGCTATCAATTCGGCTTTTGGTCGGACCAATTGGGTGACGGCAGAGCGCACACCCTCGGGGAATACGTAAACAGGTATAGTACAAGTAGTTTGGTCGAGTGGTTTGTACGCCGGTTTTCATGGTGTCGCCATCTCTGAGGTCCCGGGTTCGATCCCCGGTCGGGTCAATTTAGAAATTATTGTTTTTCTAAATTGTCTCTGGTCTGGGTGTTTTCTATGTATAATAAGTATGTATTTTAGTATTTTAAGTATGTTTATCCGTTATCTAGTAACCATTTAACGAGTTTCTTCGAAGCTTCTCTTGGGCTAGAAAATTAGTGTGAGTGTAGGAAAGTTTAGTTTATTAAGTTTAGTTTAGTTTATTTATTATTTATTAATCTTACTGATAACGATAAAAAAGTGGCATCAAGACAGATATAAAAGCAAAAGAGAAAGATACGGCACGCCCATAGTACCTAGTATGAATTAAAAAAAATAGTCCTTCTCAACTTTATACCATGACTGTGTACGTGTTGTAGTGTGACAGCTAGTCTCAATCAAGCAAGAAAGAGCGATGAACATGGACTTAATACATAAGTATACTACCTATGTCCATGCAAAATACAAATAAATAAATGTACAAAAGGAACACGAAAAAATATAAAAGTATTATAAATTAAAAAGTATAGTATTAAAGTAAGTATTAAAGGTAAATAAAATTGTAGCAAAGGCGAGTCCTGGCAACCCAACAGAAGGGGTCAGGGGTGACGCCCTATACTCCCGCTTCGGCGAAGGGTGCGCGGTGCTGCGCTCCTCCATCAGGGAGATGCGGCGGGTAGTATTCTTTTAGTGAGTCACTTAACCACACGGTACAACGCTTAAAGGTCACCTCTCTTTAACTAAGTTTCATTTTGTTCCGGCACTCAAGAACGACCGTTAGGTTATGCAAGTAGTGCCAGAGGCGCCTGCGCCAGTTACTAGTACAAGGAGGCTATTATCAGTCTATAAGAGGATGTTAATGCGGTGGCTTTACTGGCTTTGGAATCATCGTTATTTGGGAAACCGCCCATATACTTGGAAAGTGAGCAACTCGTAATACAGCATTGAAATGATGCGATAAAAACTATATCTCATCGCGGCAGGTTGCGCAATACCTCAGCTGTGATTAGGTCAAATACTGGAGCTTTTTTAAGCTTCAGATTCATTATTATTCGTCGAACTTCTGCAGGCGTACAGCACCGATTGGTAGGACTTGGCTAAAGGTAGCTTTTAAGAAAATTCATTACTTCACGGGTGGGCATGAAGACGTTACTCAAAATAACCCATACGCGTCCGCTCTTTCTTGGTCCGTTTTTGCCCACGTTCCTTTCTCCATTTTAAGTGGATGTCGGGCAAGTTGTATCTCGTTTTCCGTAGTGTAGGGTTTACTGTAGGGTTTAAACTTTGCAGATGTTGCTGCAATGTTCCTGTAGTATTAGTTACTGTGCGTTAGATCTTGACGTCGAATTAGAAGCCGCCGAAGCGCATTCTTCAGTCAGCACTCAGACGCTTAAAGATCAATAAAACTGCAGCCGGCCGTGTTGCGTAGCGGCTCATTAAATACACTACCATCCCCTCTCTTCCCTTGTGTGTCGTAAAGGCGACTAACGGACTAAAGACTGAAGAGAAAAGAACTCCATTGCAACGTGCAATGGAGGTGGCAATGGACTGCTTTTGAGGTCTTAATTGCCTAACTCATCGGGATTATAGTCGTGGGCGTTGCCAAGGGAGGGCAGTAGGGGCAGCTGCCCCCCCCCCCCCCCCCACCTAGAGATTAAAAAATACGTGATGAACTGTAAAAAATCACAAGAAAATAATATTACTCTTAAACCTTAGGCACGCCCATTGGGACTCAGCGACTTATACTAGATAGGCCGTTCCGAACACGCACTATTTTCCACTCATCTGCGGAGTCGACACGGCAGTCGGCACCTTGCTTTAGCGTAGCTTCGACATTCACACGGTTTAGGCGCGTGCGGAGCGGCAAAAATAAGTGAAATTAATTGTTATGCAAGTCATTATTATGTAGTTATATCGTATTGTTAGAATAGAAAAGATATTTTTCCAATATTTGTCATTGACAATCTATTTGGGACGCCATCTAGATACACACTACGTTGTCTTTGACCGATCTGGCGCTGAGGCGCTGCGATGTCTGCCTGTTGATTAGACGACATAAATGTTTAAGCGCTGCAGCGGCTTTAGGTCTCTCATTCCAGAATTTAAACAAATGGTTTGTATGAACGTTCTTGTCTATATCTTCTAGGTCAATGTTGTTAGTTTGTACCGTTCTTATTACAATCGAATCCTTCATTTATATCGGCTTGGTCTCCCTGGGCCATCGGCTGGCGACGCTCTTGGTCATGACTATACGTATGTGTGTAAAACTGCAGCAAAGGCGAGTCCTGGCAACCCCAGCTGAAGGGCTCAGGGGAGACGCCCTACTCCCGCTTCGGCGACGGGCGCGCGGTGCTGCGCTCATCCGTCAGGGAGATGGTGGCGTCGGAGGCGTGCCACTACCTCGGCATCCCCACCACCAGGGCCGCCGCTTTGGTGGGTAAGAGTTTGCTTGTACCGACAGTTTAATCATCATCATCGTATTTGTAAATCACTACCGTCTACTGTAAATTTTTCGTGGGACCAAATTGAAACTTTGGCCTATCAGATAAAAGAATTATCAAAGTCGGTTCACAATTGGCGGAGCTATCATGGAACATACTTTAAAAAAAATCAGATGGCTTGAGAATCTCTCCTCCTCCTCCTTCCTTCAAAGTCGGTTAACAAATATTGAATTGTTATGTATACAAAAATGAGTAAAAATATGTTGTTTCAATTCCGTTAACGTATTCCGCTGTTATGGAGTTAGCGGAATCAACACTCATTTTTATTCCATTTTTGTATGTCATGGATATCCACAAAGTAACGCCGGATTCTATTCATTATTATGTAATTGAAATTGCATGTAAATTGTGCTATAATAATTTAAAGCTAAGTTGCCTTTGTTCGTATTGTTACATAAACGATCGCAGAACTTACTCATTTAATTGGAGATTAATATTTTGAATTTGTATTTGTGTTAAAACATACATCCATAATAATCACGACTATTATACCCAAAGGATAAGTCAGAGACTAGGCAATGAAGATGGCAAAAGCAGTCCTCTACCATAGTCCACTTTTCACTAAATAGCGACTGCACATGGGCTCAACGTGACAGGTGGCGTGCCCATCGCCGCTCTATGCTGTTGTATGTGCAGTGTTTAGTCCGTTAGTCGCCTTTTGCGACTCCCAAGGCTTCCCTTGGGAGTCGTGAGGGGGTGGTAGTATTCATTCACCGCAACGCGACACGGTTCATTTTGTGTTAATCTTCCAACATGTTTGTATAATATTTTCAATATACCCCTCAAACCCCAAGCGGTCGCATGAGACCGCACCTACTAAAACACACTTGACTTTGTACCGTGTTTTCATAGACTTACAGACTACTTTAGTATGAACAAGTTTGGTTATTTCGGTTCTGTGGTTCATCTTATGTATTGTTATCGCACAATATCGCATAGTCTATGCTCCATTCTGTCTAATTTGACGTTGACAGTTACAGTCAAAAAAGTGTCAAAAAAAATCCAAGAGTGAGTGGTTAATAAAAATCAGTTTCCATGAATTTAACATGTTCGTGCATCACTTTAGAACGGTTGCACTTATATAAGGTGGCTGCTAGAAACAGCAAGATACTTCAAGGGCTGGTCAAGTCAAGTGTTTTACACATGACAAAAATGACAAAAAAGAAATTAGTGCTTTTTTTTTCATTTTTAGGGTTCCATAGCATAAATGACAAGAAACGGAACCCTTATGGATTCGTCATGTCTGTCTGTCCGTCCGTATGTCACAGCCACTTTTTTCCGAAACTATAAGAACTATACTGTTGAAAGTTGGTAAGTAGATGTATTCTGTGAACCGCATTAAGGATTTTCACACAAAAATAAAACAAAAACAATAAATTTTGGGGGTTCCCATACTTAGAACTGAAACTCAAAATTTTTTTTTCATCTAACCCATATACGTGTGGGATATCTGTGGATAGGTCTTCAAAAATAATAATGAGGTTTCTCATATCATTTTTTTCTAAACTGAATAGTTTGCGCGAGAGACACTTCCAAAGTAGTAAAATGTGTCCCCCCCCCCTGTAACTTCTAAAATAAGAGAACGATAAAACTAAAAAAAAATATATGATGTAGGTACATTACCATGCAAACTTCCACCGAAAATTGGTCTGAACGAGATCTAGTAAGTAGTTTCTTTTAATACGTCATAAATTAATTAAATTTAAAAAAAATACACTATTATTAAAACATCGATCAAATTTTAGAAGTTTTGATGAAGCAATGTTGACTAAAAACGTAAGCATCAAGCACTGACAAATTTCGACGGTTGAAAGCCAGACCTCGGTAGCCAAGTGGTTAAGGCAGCCGCCCGGAATGCGGAAGGTGCGTGGTTCGATTCCCGCCTGAGGTTGTCGTCTGTTTTCAGTGTTTAAAATTTTACTTAAGTATATTTAAGCGTTAATAAAACGCTAAAATATAAAACATTAATCTATAAACGCTGCTTCATCTTAACCGAATGTTCAAGTATTTGTAAAAATATTTCGGATCTCAGAGGTGAAAACTTCTATGATTTGATGAAGCAATGTTGACTAAAAACATAAGCATCAAGCACTGACTAATTTCGACGGTTGGAAGCCACATCGATCAAAGTTACAACAAACTACAAGAACTTTTTTATGATGTTACTTGCTGCTACGGAACCCTTCATGGGCCAGTCCGACTCGCACTTGGCCGGTTTTTTTTATTTTTAATTAAATAATTCATTTTGTGAATTTTAATTAAATAGTCTTTAAGTATCTAATTCATTTTAAATAATTACAAATAATGATACATCAAATATATAAATGGAAGGTAAAGTCAAACTTTTGTATTTTTGAAAAATGAGACACAGCTTTGAGTATTGTCGATCTGGGCTACAATTCTAACACATTTTTTCTGCATTACAAATAGTTCTCCGACATTTACACTATTGCCCCACATCAAGATACCATACCTAAGCCAGGAATAAGCATATGCGTAGTAGGTTGACAGTGCAGTGTTGGTATCTGTACTACATTTTATTTGGTATAGGGCAAAGGTAAATTTAGAGAGCTTTGATTTTAAATGGCCAATGTGGTAAGTACAGACCTACGAGGGGCGTTCAAAATATTCTCGGTATGTGGATAAAAACAAACAAGTACGAAAAGTTTGATATTTTTATTTTTCAATATACTCCCCCCCTATGTTCATACACTTATAAGATCGATCAATTATTTTTTTTAATCCCTCATAAAAATATTTTTTATCTTTGGTGTAAAAATGCTCCTCCACGGCCGTCTTCAACGCTTCATCGTCAGAAAATTTATTTCCACGCAGATCCTTTTTAAGATTGGGGAACAAAAAGAAGTCGCTTGGGGCTAAGTCCGGACTATAGGGTGGATGAGTAACAGTTTCAAACCCACATTCAACAATAGCTGCCTTGGCAATATGAGCAGTATGGACAGGGGCGTTGTCATGCAGAAGCAGAACACCTTTGGTTAACTTTCCTCGCCTCTTTTCTTTGATCGCATCTCTTAATTGACGTATAACGTTAGCGTAGTACTGCCCTGTGATATTTACACCTTTTTCTTTATAATCGATAAGCAAAACTCCTTCACAATCCCAAAATATTGTGGCCATGACCTTGCCAGCTGACGGGATTACCTTGAACTTCTTGGGATGAGCTGAACCCTTAATGTGCCACTGCATGGACTCCTGTTTGCTCTCTGGGTCATAATGATGAACCCAGGTTTCATCTCCAGTAACTATTTTTTGCAGCACCTCATCGGGATTTTCACCACACAGGTCGATAAAATCTGAACAGCAAGCCACACGCATATCCTTTTGAAGAAGCGTCAGCATTCGCGGAACCCATCTTGCACTTACTTTTGACATATTAAGATGGTCATGTATAATGTCATGTACGGTACCAATAGAGAGATTGGTTACTTGAGCTATAGATTTTACCTTCACTCGGCCGTCTTCCAATATAAGTTTTTCCACTTTATCAATATTTTCTTGTGAGGTAGCCACTACAGGCCGGCCAGGTCTAGGGTCATCTTCAATACTCTCCCTTCCACGCTTAAATTCGCTTGACCATTTTTGAATAGTAGATAAAGAAGGAGCAGACTCACGGTAAACACAATCCATTTCCTCTTTTATGGTTTTTTGATTTTTACCCTGTTTTGTCAAGAATTTTATGACGGATCGGTGCTCTAATTTCGTTAAAATTGTTAATTCGCTCATGGTGTTCATGTTTGTTCGGCAATTGCAGAAAAACAAAAGAACATCTCGGTTCCAATTTTACTTTTTTTTAATGTCATTGGATGAATCTTAGCGGCCAGTAACAAATATATATATAAAAGAGGTTGTAACGTATCAATACCGAGAATATTTTGAACGCCCCTCGTACGTTAGTCTGCAATGAAACCTCATTTTTGTCATGTTTAAAACACTTGACCTGAATAGCCCTTGAAGTTTCTTGCGGTTTCTAGCAGTCGCCTTATATGGCTAATTATTTTTTTGTTGTTTTCGTAATTTATCATGACAAAGTTTGTATAAAAGGTTTTTTTTTGGAAATTCGTCACGGACATAATATATAAATAAAAACAATTGCTATTGGGACAGTAAGGCTTTATTTTACTTATTCATATTAAGTATTAACCGTGTTGCGTAGGGTTGAAAAAATATTACCATCCCCTGTCTTCCCGTGGGTGTCGTAAAAGGAGACTAACGGACTAAGGACTGCACATACATCCAACAGCATAGAGCGGCGATGGGCTCACCACCTGTCACGCTGATTACATGTGCAGTTGCTATTTGGTGAAAAGTGGACTATGGTAGAGGACTGCTTTTGCTGTCCTCATTGCCTAGTCTCTGGCTAACCCTTTGGGGATAATAGTCGTGATTATATGTATGTATTCATATTATTGACACAGTGAGTGACGACCACTTGGTGTGGAGGGACAAGTCCTACACAGGGCAGAATAGGAAGGAACGCGCAGCCGTGGTGATGCGGCTGGCGCCCTGCTGGTACCGGCTCGGCTCCATCGAGATCCTGGACAAGAGGAAGGAGCCGGGCACCATGAGGACGCTGGTGGACCACGTCATAAAGGTGAGGCTATACACACAGTCAAAGAAGTTCCCGCTCGACCGCTTTTCGGTCATATTTGCTGATTTTGATAATTTGTTTCTTACCATGGGTACTAGTCCTTCAGTCGAAATAATAGAGTTCATTTATTATGCTTTTAAGATGATAATGAGTGATGATAATAAGCTAAATGATATTCCCCCAAATCCCTTGAGTTCCAGTAAAGATGTGGGACTTTACTGAATCTCTCACGGACTTCTTGAGAGAATTTGAAAAGTGATGTTGCACTGTTTTGTTTTATTTGCCAACACTCATGCACGTTCACGAACACTTAACGGTTAATAATCCACCATTATTTCATATTAATATTCGACAAAACACAAATTTTAGAAAATAAGACTAAACTACAGACATGACGCTTCACTTTCCCGCCAAGAAGTCCGCCATATTTGCTTGCGCTTAGGGTTACTATTTAGGAATTTGAAAAGTCCCGACAAAAAGCCTGACATTTCGATAAAAGTCCGAACTTTATAGTTACAAAATGGAATCATTACTCACTTTTATTAAACTTATTTTGTTTTTGGATAAATGAGAAGTTATGAAAGATAAAAGACTTATTTGATGTTTTCAAATTCCGGACAAATTAAGGAGCCGGACTAGAGTCTGAAACTCTAAAAGTCCGGATATGTCCGGACTAATCCGGACGGATGGTAACCCTACTTGCGCTCCATTCCTTGCGCGCGTACTTACCTACGTACGTTAGCGTGCGCGTAGATAGTGTGCAAGCGAATTTTACCGAAAAGTGGTCGACCGGCATCTTCCTCGACTGGTATACTTAGATTTACAGCTATTATCCCCCAAGGGTTAGTCAAAGACTAGGCAATGAGGACCGCAGAAGCAGTCCACTGCCATAGACCGAGGCAGGGCAAGACTGTTTATTGAGTAATGGGTATATGACGTTTCACAATTGAGAGCCGAAATTGACACCCCTTAGGAAGTTGCCATTTTAGGAATTTGTCACTTTCGAAATTTGACATTTTCGGAATATGTAACTTTCGGAATTTATACTTTCGGAAATTGTCTATTTTGGAATAGACGTTTTAGGAAGTTTGTCTTTTTCTGAACTTTTCATTTTAGGTAGTAGTCGTTCTCAGCCTGAGGGAAACCAAGTTACATCTGCACATGTGCTCAGCGTGATAGGTGGTGAACACATCACTGCGTCATGCTCTATGCTGTTGGATGTATGTGCAGTTCTTTAGTCGCTCTATACGATACTCAAAAGGAAGAGAGCGGGTGGTAGGTCTGTACTATTGTTAATGTGAGTTGCTACACGACAAGGTGAGATTATGCCACAGATATAAGCAGAAGAGGATGATATGTTACCCGTGTGCCGCGCGCGTTCCTTGCAAATTGAGAACAATTTGAGGCGTGCGTGTCGGTAGCCGAGCGGATAGATGGTCGGGTTGAAAGCGGGAAATCGTGGTTCAATCCCCGCTCCGTTAGACTACTGACGTCAACCCACTCCTACGCAGTCATTTAGATTAATAAGATGGCTTAACAGGACTATTATTAATGTGTTAAACGCACATTAACAATAACCTTTTAAAAAATGTACCGATTACCGTGATTTCCCGGGTCCAGGTTCAATTCCCGAGTCGGAAAAAGGGTTTTTTCGGACTTTTCGATGCTGCTCCCGGGTTCGTGATCACCAGCCCGCATTTGGCAAGCGTTGTGTGTGGTTAAGTTAAGCCAAGCGACTGTGGCGGCCAGAGTCGCCACATAATTTATTATCATCACGTATCGGTTAAAGAGTTTGTAAGCACATTCCTAAACGCGTGCAGATCCGATAAAGATATGTCACGGCATCCTCCCTCCAACATCTACGTAGTATTACTGTATAAATAGTCTTGTAAGGTTTAGATAATAAGTTAGTCACAATGTAGTCACTGTAAATATACAACATCACTTTAAGAGACGCAGCCGTCATTAACCATCGCAATGAATCCCTCCACCATCACTACCTCGCATACTTTCCCCCGACGGAACACTGGTGACCCCGCTCAAGCAACAAGCAACCTTCCAATGGAGTACCCCGAAAAGAACACGTGAGTCATTTGCAATATCTACACATCAACCATGGCAGTAACATTGTGTTCAGCGACGGACGCAACAAGATTTTCAAAATAAAATCACTACGCCGAGCCACACCGAGCCGCGACTGCGTCATTTAACATCACTCTCACAACCACAACTTTGGCTTCCTTTCCGGCACATCGTAACAAGAACGTTTCATCGACCAAGGCAAAGAAATAAGGTACCCAGAAAAAACAATGTGAAATAAAATAAACTAACGATTTCATAACTGCACACATTATGTCATAAATTGTGCAGCGCAGCGAACGCGCAAGAATTTCCGACGCAGCACTTTTCGCCGTTTACTCTACGCTTGCACAAGGTCAAGATCAGAAAGAACACAATATGTTGCTTATTCATCACGATTATGAAAAATGAAACAAAGGAAAATAAGCAAATATGTATACAACGAGTATTCACCCGATTAACCGCCTCACTTACCGACTGACAAAGTGGTTTGAGGTATGTTATTTATAATTACGGGAAGAGATATTTAGAAGCATTATTTTACCAGTCGATTGTATTATGAGATATTATTACACTTCATAAGACACTTAAATGCTACTAGCTACCTCCAGTGCGAATTGATTTTTCCGGTTATCTGACAAAGAGCCAAGGAATACGCCAGTCTGAGGATAATTATGAAGCTATAATGAAGTTGTACTCAAAATGAAGATATTCAACAAGTTTAAAATGCTTTGATTGTGCAATAAGAATACAGTAGAATAAATAAGCACAAAAATGAACCATGTTAGGGTAACTAATGTAATAATAAGATTTTAGTCAATTTTAATTAAATTTTTTGTTATTTACGTATTTTCTTATAATATATTGAATGCAACATGTCTTATCTCTATGTACTTAATGCTTAATCTTAGTCAAATCTAATTTTTATGTTTTGTTATTATGTATTTTATTAAGTCTAATAGTTCAATTTATTATTAATATGTAATGCGGAATTTAAAGTTCATTGCAAGAATATGTATAATTTAAAGTTGTACTTGTTTATGCCACTTAATTTGTGTGTTTATTATAGTCTTGGTATAACGTGATATAAAAATAATATTATGATGTAACAAACATGAAGTAACAATATTATGATGTTGAGAGGAATTATAAAAAATATTCGTGTACGTAAATGTAAAACGACCGATTGTTTTTTAAAAGGTATACCTATAATAAGTAAGTATTTTGTTCAAATACAAGGAAACAGCTCTCTTAGCAGCATTCAGCAAGCCAGCTAGCCATAAGGTTCCATCGCAGCAACGTAACGCTTCCTGGATCCTCGGCATCACTCGACGGTCAAAATAAGTACCGTCGCACTCCACACGTCTCGACTCACAGCAGACATGGTAGCACACGCTCGTCTCGAGTCACGTAGACCGGAGAACGCTCGTTTTGTCAATGAAGACTTGAGCACGCTCATCACGACTTAACGTGGATTAGAGCACCACTGGCATCTCCAAGCTGAAGACCTGATGGTTTTTTCATTCCCTTTTTCAAGAGGGGGAGTACTGTGGCGGCCAGAGTCGCCACATAATTTATTATCATCACGTATCGGTTAAAGAGTTTGTAAGCACATTCCTAAACGCGTGCAGATCCGATAAAGATATGTCACGGCATCCTCCCTCCAACATCTACGTAGTATTACTGTATAAATAGTCTTGTAGGGTTTAGATAATAAGTTAGTCACAATGTAGTCACTGTAAATATACAACATCACTTTAAGAGACGCAGCCGTCATTAACCATCGCAATGAATCCCTCCACCATCACTACCTCGCATACTTTCCCCCGACGGAACACCCACCAATAGTAGCGATGGCTTGATTTCAATGATGAAGGCCTTTAATACAGTACACAGGCTGTTCTTACTTATGTAATATAATAATATGCACTGTTAATAATTTATTGTGATAATTGGCTACTTGACAGTTCTCGGAAAACTATAAAAAAAAATACAGACGCTAAGATTATACCTCCTACAATAAAAGGCGACTGCTAGAAACCGCAAGAAACTTCAAGGGCTGGTAAAGTCAAGTGTTTTAGACATGACAAATATGGTCTCATTGCAGACTAACGTAGGTACTTATCGCCCAGCTGACGCGAACGGGTCAACAGACGGTCGGCCGCCCGGCCGTTGACTGCGCGTTGTAAATAATCGTTATTTTTAATTGTTTTTCGTTTAATTTTTCTTATGTTATTGCTTCAAAATAAATTAGATACTCAAAGACTGAATTATTTAATTAAAAATTAAAAAAAACGAATTCCATTTTTGTAAATTTTGTCATGTTTAAAACACTTAACCTGACCAGCCCTTGAAGTTTCTTGCGGTTTCTAGCAGTCACCTTATATATTATTTTCTCGAAAAAGCTTTATTCACTTATTAGAAAATATACGCATTATTCTTCATTCCTGTAAAACGGTTGGTCACGTGACATTTTGCCCAGAGAGGTGACACCTCAATAATCTTGAAACCTGACAGATAGTTTTTGTTTATTTTATGAGATGTGACGTCACACGAAGCTCAATATGGCCGCCGATGTTTCGGGTCATGTAATCCACAGATAAAAAATCTCAAGTTTATTTTGTCATCATCATCATCATCAGCCTATAAACGTCCCACTGCTGGGCACAGGCCTTCCACGTGGACAATGCACGAGGGGATATTGGGCCATAACCCACCATGCTGGCCCAATGCGGGTTGGTGAGTTTTAACGACTGTCATCTTACGACAACAACCGGGACCAACGGCTTAACGTGCCTTCCGAAGCACGGAGGAGCTCGAGATGTTTTAAATTTAGTCACCCATCCAGCGACCAGGCATTGCGAAAGTTGCTTAACGGGCAAGTTCGCAAGCCGAACGCGCTAGCCGCTGCGCCATCGAGCTCCTCAGTTTATTTTGTAAAAATAAAATATTTACAAGTTATCTTAATAAAAAAAAACTATTGCATAATTATTATTAAATTATAAACTACCATATCCAACATATTTTGTATTTTATTGTTACAACTGTTAAATAGCCTATTTATTATTTTTAGCATTATTATCCTCACATCGAAGAGAGTGGCGAAGACAAGTACGTCAAGTGGTACACCGAAGTTGCCTTAAAGAATCTGGACATGGTGGCCACGTGGCAGGGTAAGGATTGCATTATCAAGTAAGAGACCCCCCACACTGGCGTCTTTCGACGTCGGCGTCGAGCCGACGTTCACGCGGCGTCAGTGCAGCACTCGCGACGCTGACGCTCGAAAGACGCCAGTGTGGGGGGTCTCTTATTGCTTTACGTAGCAAATTATGTTAGCTGGCTTGCCTCGGAGAAGCAAGTATGGTACTGAAAAGCTTGCGGGGGCGTCGCAATAGTTAATTTTCCTTTTATAATATTGCATATTATATTTAGTTTAGAATTTACACTTACAAAAGACATAAAATAAATACATCATGTGAATATCCATCCGTGCTACCGCACCAGACAGCTCTCTCTAGAAAACTCCTTTTACTTTCTCATTACTTTTTTTTATTGGTAATTGAAATTTTAAGTTTTATTCATAAATTATTTCAACGAAGAAGCTAGTGCACCAACATGGCATAGACTCCACAGTACGGAGACAGGCTTGCGTGATGCTAACTCCTAAAAAACCTTTGTAATTTTTCGGTCACCACTACTTTGGGAAATATTACTGTTTTTTTATTAATACGGTTATCCTGTAAAGCAGCGTTTCTCTCTTGATAGGTCGCGATCCGGTACCGGTCCATTTAAATAAAATCGCAGTCGCAGCATTCCCGTCTTGTTTTAAAATACTATTGATCTAACTAATTGTTAATATTCGAAATATTTGATGATTTGCTTTAATAACCGAAGATAATAAAATATGTTTCCTTGCGATTGCTAATATTTATGTACAATACTAATTTTCTTAATATTTATGTAAAATACTGATTCAGATGTCGACTCGTTAAAAATTAACTGTCATGTGTCACTAAAACTATTGAGTGGGTCACGAAGGGGC
Source organism: Scoparia ambigualis (assembly GCA_963921215.1). Taxonomy (NCBI): domain Eukaryota; kingdom Metazoa; phylum Arthropoda; class Insecta; order Lepidoptera; family Crambidae; genus Scoparia; species Scoparia ambigualis. The sequence continues at coordinate 29,804,791 of OY992519.1, read as the reverse complement.
ATCATTAAAATTACCGGGTCATGGCGGAACTATGTTTGCGAAACACTGCTGTAAAGGATGTGTGGAGGAAAAGTTTTTTCATCTTTTTTTTTAACAATTACTAGGTGTTACAAAATTTCAATAGATGGTGGAATATTAGTATTTTTTTAGCTAATGAACTAAAGCATTTGCATTGATCATTCTGCCCAGAATCCGTCTGGATAGCGACCACCCTAATACCTATCAAATGTTATCGATAGCTATTAAATTATTAGGGAAAAGGGAAATATTTAAGAAAACAACCATTCATTGAGGAATAACAGAGACGACATTGACATTTTAATAAAAGATCAGAAAACAAAATATAAGTATATAAAAAACATTAAAAATAAATCAAAATATCAAAAGAGTTCTGTACAGCCGCCAAGCAGTATATTGTCTCACCTGATGGTAATAAGTGACGATAGGGCCGAAGGTGGAAGCGCGCTTCACCCGGAATTCTCAACCACTGAGGAACTGGCTACCTCATCTCTTAACTGTCGGAACACAACAATGTTCCAGACCAGAACTTAATGTGAACGCGCCAGACTTTGGATAAGGTGGTGGCAGGAGTGGACTTAACAAGCCTTGCTATCAACCAAACCAAGTACATAAAGATGAACCCTTCTCTGAGAATCGAACCCGGGACCACTGAATCTTAGACCGGTGGGTTAGCTACTACACCACAATAGAAATTCTATGCATTTAGCACTGATCACTGCGCGGCCTCAGTTGATAAGTGGAATGGCAACAAAGCAGTGCTTCTCCTTTTTAACCGACTTTATAAAAAAAGAGGAGGTTCTTAATTTGGTAGTAAGTTTTATTTAGAGATGGGCCAAATGTGGTTTAAACCGAATACGAACTTCGGCCGAACATTCGGTAAAAAATCAAATTTCGGCCGAAGTTCGGTTCTTTTCACGGCGCTTTCTCTATAATTATTACAACTACAACACGTTCTAACTAGTTCACGCGCTACCTTCAATTCTTGGTATTGCATCCCGTCCGCAACCCAGCCGCAACCCAGCCGCAACCCGCGACAAATGCCCTCGCTCCCGTCCCGGCCCGCCGGTGATTAGCAAATACGTTATCCACGCGACAATTGCGTTATTGTTTACATTATTATCTACGTGATTTTAAGTGTATTAACGAGGTTAAAGTAATAGATATATTTTCGTGTTTTGAATACAATGAATGTAAGAAAAGATCAATTTAATGTTTTTTCAATATTTTCTTGTACCGAAAGTTCGGCATTTGAACCGAATGTCGGCCGAATGCCGAAGTTCGGTTAAACCGAATGTGAAACGAATTTCGGCCCATCCCTAGTTTTATTTCTTTTTTTTATCTTGTTAATTTTCTCCACCTTTCTAATTACCCCCCGTTCCCACAGGGTTCGGTTTCACGCATGGCGTACTGAACACAGACAACGTGAGCGTGCTCGGCCTGACCATAGACTACGGCCCGTTCGGCTTCATAGACCACTACAGCCAGCATTACGTGCCCAACACCTCGGACGATTTAGGCAGATACGCCTACAAGAAACAGCCGCAGGTAATTTCGTGGAGTTACTAAAATAAAATATACAAAGTTTAATACAGCCTATATATGTAGTTTAAAGGCTGTATTTTACTCATACATAAGGAAGCAAGTTAAGTTTCTACTTTTTTTTCTTACATAATGGCTTGGTGCGGTTAGCACATTCAGCCAGTTTTTTAAACGGTTTTATTCAGCTTGACCTGTTTGTAGCTTTTAGTAGGTACATTATCTAGATCATCGTTATCTTTCTTTTCCGTAAAACCGTTTAATTTTAAAATATTTGGACTTAAAGTTGTTGATTTTTTCTTACATAATGGCTTGGTGAGGTTAGCACATTCAGCCAGTTTTTTAATGTGAAAAAGCATGTGCTGATGGTAAGTAATTTCCGCCGTCCATGGATACCCAGAGGACGCATCTGTGACTCCTCTGGTTTTGCGTTGCCAGCCTTGAGGACAGAGTAGGAATTGTTAGTTTGGGATAGGGAGATGGGGGGCGATGGGCTCACCATCTGTCACGCTGATGTGCAGTCGCTATTTGCTGAAAAGTGGACTATGGCAGAGGACAGCTTTTGCTGTCCTTATTGCCTAGTCTCGACTAACCCTTCGGGGATAATAGTCGTGATTATAATATGTATGTATAGGGAGATATGGCCCTTCTATACTTTCACTTACTGGACGAAACACAAAAGCAACGAGTGTCATTATCATTTTGAACTAGGCCACCGATTGTAATAATGTGACGAATATTTAATTCATTTTCTATAGATAATGCTATGGAATCTGGAGAAGTTCGCGGCGGCCCTGGAGCCGGTGCTGACGGATGGAGACAAGCTGAAAATTGCGGAGGTCAGGGGCACGCTAGAGGACTATGTGACTAAGAAAGTGCTGTGAGTTGTTATTTTTTTGCTGAGCTCGATGGCGTAGCGGCTAGCGTGCTCAGTTTGCAATCTCGCCCGCTAAGCAACTTTCTCAATGCCGGGTCGCTGGATGGGTGACCGAATTAAAGACATCTCGAGAGGCACGTAAAGAGCGTTGGTCCCGGTTGTAGTTGAAACATGGTAGTCGTTAAAGAACCCATTAACCCGCATTAGGCCAGCGCGGGGGGTTATGGCTGTGGGCTGCTTTTGAAGTCCCCATTGCGTAGTCTTTGAGATGAGGATTGAATAAGTCTAAGACCCTTAGCACAAGGCGTATTTTAAACGTGCAGATGACGCGCGTATACGCACTTCAAACGAGATTCGAACGCAACCTTGTAACCTAAGCACACGGGGTGATCGTGAAACGCGCGTCTACTGCGCCTATACGCGCAGATACAGCCCCCCTCTACCCCTCCTCCGCCCCTTTGTACGCGCTTCAAACGAGTTTCGAGCGCGCTTCACACGCGCGTTTGTATCGCGTTTTACGCGTGTTTGAATCTATACAAACGCAAAAATCGGTATCTACGGCGCAGACGACGCGCGTTTCAGGAACACGCGTCGTCTGCGCGTTTTAAATACGCCGTGTGCTGGTGGCCTAATTTAACATACATATAATCACGACTATTATCCCCGAAGGGTTAGTCAGAGACTAGGCAATGAGGACAGCAAAAGCAGTCCCCTACCATAATCCAGAAAAACCCAGGTTTGTGCATTCTCGTCCAAGATAACTCCCTTCCTTACTCCTCCCTCTCTTCAGAGCTCTCCTTTACCCATTTCAGTGGACCTCAGCATTCTTGGCATGGACATCGGCCAGGAACTAAATCCAAAATGCTACATCGAGAGTGTTATATTAACTGCCTCCCGTAAGTTGGGTATTCTCAATAAAGTGAGGCGGTTTTTCACTCCCGAGCAGCGCTGTTTGCTGTACAAAACTCAGGTGCGATCGAGTATGGAGTATTGTTCCCATCTATGGGACGGCTCCGCTAAATACCTCCTCGATGCACTTGATAGACTGCAAAGGCGAGCGGTACGCATTATTGGAGATGCTGAGGTTACAGCCTCTCTTGAGGACCTCCAGCTGCGTAGAGACATTGCTTCTCTCAGGTCTTCTACCGAAGTTACTACGGAGAGTGTTCTGAAGAACTTATTGATCTAATCCCGCCCTCTCCTTTCCTCTCCCGGACTACACGTGCTGGTCTTAGGAACCACCATCATACTGTGCAGAATATCAGCACTCGTACCAAAAAATTTGGCAAGTCGTTCCTCTATAAGACCATTCAGCTTAGGAATTCTCTGCCGGCGCATGTTTCCCAGCTCCTACAATCCCGGGTCTTTTAAACGGGGCGTGAAACGGCATTTATGCAGGCCGTCATGAATGGGTGCGCTTGTTACCGTGCTTGGTACACGGTGGGGAGCGCTCTCATTATTTAGGACTACATCGGCTGCTTACCATCAGGCAGGATGTAGCCACTATGACGTGTCACATTAAAAAAAAAATTAACAAAAAAAAAACCGACTCTAAAAAATTTTACTGAAATAAATGCACTAAAACGTATAAAATAATTGCGTAGTTTAGTTTGTTCAATTTACTTGCAATATTAACCTTTATTTTACTCAATCTTATAATCTTAAAAAATATTTATGGAGTCGGTGCCAGCCAAGGTAAACATAAACATTAAAAGACATACTATATTAAAACGAGCAATAAGAACCATTTATAGACTGGGATCGCGAACTTCTTTGAGAAATATTTTTAAGGAAGTTGGTGTTCTTACTGTTGCATCGCAGTATATTTATAATTGTATAGTTTTTGTGCGTTGCAATATTAACACTTTTTCTAAACACGGTGATGTACACAATTTCAATACTAGAAATAAGTCAAAACTAGTAATGCCACTGTTTAGGTTACAAAAGGTTCTCGGCTCTTCCTTGGGGCAAGGTATACACTATTATAATAAAATACCAAGTACTATACTAGATTTACCTTTAGATAAGTTTAAGAATCATGTAAAATCTTGTTTACTGAGGAAAGGTTATTACACAGTCAAGGAATATTTAGAAGACAAAACAGCCTGGTTATAATAATGTATTTACATTGTTTTTTTCTTAATCCATTATCTTTATAACTGATTGTATAATTTGGTAACGACATGTTGTTTTGTAAATGTCGTTACTTCCATATTATTTTAAAGCTGTGGAGTTTCTTGTGCCCGTTCTTCTCCACAGCTAAAAGACTTCCTGAATGGGTGGGGTGGGTGGGTGGGTTCCTGTGCCTATCCATCCATCCATAAAAAATAAATTTAGACGATTCAAAATGCTTAATTTAAGCTTACTGAATAAAGATATATTGATTTTTTGATTTTTTGATTGATATTATATTAGACCATATTGACCTATTGCTGGGCAAAGGACTCCCCCCCCCCCTTTCCAGTATTCGCGGTCTTTTGCGTGTGGGGCAATCCTTCGCGTAAGCATCAAACTCATCTCTCCACCTCCGTCTGGGTCGGCCTTGCTGCCGTTTAACCCCATTGTCGTTTTTATTTATAAATATGTTTAATTAGCCTTTAACAGTTGTCGTGTTCATTAGTAAATAGATTTTATTAGGTATTGCTACATTGCTACAAGCTGGCACCGACTCCAAAAATATTTTTTAAGATTATAAGATTGAGTAAAATAAAGGTTAATATTGCAAGTAAATTGAACAAACTAAACTACGCAATTATTTTTTACGTTTTAGTGCATTTATTTCAGTAAAATTTTTTGGAGTCGGTTTTTTTTGTTAAAATTTTTGTCTATTTTTCGCTTTTTAGTGAATCGTTCCGATCTATTTATCGAAAGCGAATATTAGTAAACCTACAAAACGCGCTACTTGTATGAGACAGCGCCGTTTAAATGCGACAAGCGAAGAAAACGAGAAACGCCTATCACAAGTAGGAAATCAACATCCTAAACAGACGGCAAGTTACCGAATTTACTCGTGAATGCTGTATAGACCCCCCTACGATGATGACTTACGAGTTACTAGGGTTCACCGTTAGGGAAACTAGATGAACGTTTTTGACTTGCTCCAGACGTAGATCGTAGCCAAGTCACCATTGATCTGCTCAATCGCTTCTCAGAGGTGCTCAGCCGAGGCCTGAGAGTAAATTTGTAAATCATCGGCATAAAGATGTTAAGAAGAATTTAGACAAGAAGGGACAGAATTAATAGTGTGAATAGTGTATTTTTAAATCCTAATAGAAATGTTTCGGAAGGAGTGATAAAAAGTGGCCTATGTCACTATTGTTCTTCAGCTATCTATGTGCAAAATCAGGTCGATGCGCAAGTGAGATACGGAAATAGAAATATATTTATTGCTGATACTGTGTACATTTTGCTGGTGATAATACAATACATGGGAATCAACAGTAATGCCCATTACGGGCATGCAACATTATTACGCTAAATAGCAACTTAACTTAATTATTTTTAGTATGAAAGTATTCATCTAACTAAAGTGTAAAAAACATTATTTACAAGCCAGGTTTTTAAAGATGACTTAAACTTTAGTAGATCAAGGGCTTTGATATTAGATGGCGATGGTTAAAAACTCTTATGCTGGTACTGAAAGCACTCTTATAAAACATGTGATTATTTATCCTAGGAATAATTAGATTGTGCTTATATATATCGCGGTCATTTTGACGCATATTGTTGCTTTCGAAATATTCTGGACTTTTTTTTAACAAAAATTGATATTTCTAAGATGTAAATGTTAGCCAGAGTCAGAAAACCTTTTTCCTTAAAAACACTTCTAAGGGATTCATCTAAATACATGCTGTATATAATACGCAAGCATCTCTTTTGCAGAATAAAAGTTGACTGGACATTAACAGAGTTTCCCCAAAATATAATGCCATAAGTTAATAGTGGATAAACTTGTCCAAAATAAGCAGATTTAGTTACATCTACTGTAGTTTCTCAGCCAGTATAGAAAGAGCATAACAATAACTAGATATTTTTTTATTAATTTTAGATACGTGTGCTTTCCAGTTTAAATGAGCATCTATAGTGACTCCAAGAAAATCCAAGAAAGAAAAACAAACAAACACGCTTTCGCATTTACAATATTAGTCAGGAAGGATTTATTGCCGGAGTGGATCTCATTTGACCTATTGCTGAAAATACCAAAATTGCTATAGGTATGTCTACAATATTTGAGGAGTTCCCTCAATTCCTCAAGGATTTCACCATCAGAACTGAGTTCCGGTACCTGCCTTCTTTTAATTCGTCATAGTCGCTTAACTATCTTAATCGAGATATCTTATCGCCACTCGTGAAATACTTATCATTGAGGAGTTCCAATGACATTCTGTGGTCTTCTTCATCAGTTCTACTTCATCAAATGATACTTTCTCAATGCCAATTCTTGACTTATTACTGAAAATATCAAAATCGCTATAGGTATGCCTACAATATTTGAGGAGTTCCCTCAAATCCTGAGGATTCCATCATCAGAACTGGATTTTGATAAAAATGGGACCAATCTGGTAGTATATCCTTTAAAAAAAAAGAATTTTCCAAATCGGTGTATAAATGACTGAGTTCTGAGGTAACAAACATAAAAAAAAACCATGCAGCCGAATTGAGAACCTCCTCCTTTTTTGAAGTCGGTTAAAAAACCACGTCACTAAATAGCGACTGCACATGTGCTCAGCGTGACAGGTGGTGAGCCATCGCCGCTCTATGCTGATGGATGTACGTGCTGTCTATAGTCCGTTAGTCGCCTTTTACGACACCCAAGGGAAGAGAGCGGGAGGTAGTAATCTTTCACCGCTATGCGACACGGTTAATTTAGTTTAATTTTAGTCTAATTTAAATGAAATGTTTTTAATGTTTACAGGCAGACCTATATACTGAAGCTGGGATTACAAGCCATCCAAGATGGCGACGAGAGCCTGGTGCAGGACCTGCTCCAGCTGATGCAGAGCACCATGGCCGACTACACCGCCACATTCAGGCAGCTCGCTGAGGTACTATATATATACATAAATATCTTTATTATTGAATTTTTGCAATCACAATGCTATACAACGTTAGTCGGAAGGGGGTACTAAGCCGCGGACAACTGAAAGTGCTACTATCAACTGTTATATTGCTAATATAAACTTTGCAAAAAACATTTATATTTTATGCATATTCATATTTAAAAAATGTACAACCCTGAATAAGGGCGAGGCTAACGCCACTTGTTAACCCCGGTAATGAACTCAATGAACTCAAATCTGTCTCTCTCTCAAAACAGCTGACCGCCAGGGCTACCACAGCGTCATTTCTTATGAAATCTTAAAACAGCTGTTAATGTAAAATTGACAATTTTTTAGGAAAAGTTCTTAGACATAAGTTATTTACTATCCTATTATTAAAAACGCGAAAGTTTGTAAGTATGGATGGATGTTTGTTACTCTTTCACGTAAAAACTACTGAATGGATTTGGATGAAATTCGGCATACAGATAGTTTATAACCAGGATTAACACATAGGATACCTTTTATCCCAATATTCCCACGGGAATTCCCCGGTATCCACGAGTTATTTTTTATTGCGCCGGACAAATTAAATAAATAATGAATAATAATAAAAAAATGAAAATGATGTCTATTAACGTTACTGAATGATATAGAAAAATATGTGCACTGATAAAAAAATCCGGTATACAACGTCAGTCGGAAAGGGGGTACTAAGCCGAAAAGGGGGTAAAGTATACATGACTAGCGGCCGCTCGCGGTTTTACCCGCGTGGTTCCCGTTCTCGTGGGAATATCGGGATAAAAAGTATCCTATGTGTTAATCCAGGTTATAAACTATCTGTATGCCGAATTTCATCCAAATCCATTCAGTAGTTTTTACGTGAAAGAGTAACAAACATCCATCCATACTTACAAACTTTCGCGTTTATAATGTTAGTAGGATAATGATACATACTCCCCATACGTACACTCACTATTTGATCCAGGCAGCTTATTTGGCTGTGGTTTCTTGCGCCCGTTCTTTGCCACAGCTAAAAAAAGACGTCCTGAATGGGTGGTACCTAGGTTAAAAATGATTTGGAAGGTTCAAAGTACTTATTAATTGAGTTTATTGAATAAATATATTTTGAGTTTGAGTTTTAGTTTATTGTGTAACTTCAACACCTATCGCAATAACTTTCAAGTAGAAATACATTGCTTTGCTGGTTTGATTATTTTAAAAACATTTTTTAATAATAAGCAAACTTGCAAAACGTAATTGTACTTGAAAGGTATTGGGATAGGTATTGAGTTAGACAATTAGCCCCCCACAAGAAAAAAATATATCACTTTTTTACACGTTCTAGTAATTTTAAAGTTACCCGCCACAGTTTAACTATTGTAATACTTAAAATAGCTATCAAATGACATTGTGTGATCCTTATTGGTTCCAAGACTAGCTTTTAAACGTGACACTGACTGAGCGGTAGAGCCACGCTGCGTTGCAGCACGCATTGGGTCGGCTCGCCCGGGGTAATACCACCCTCTCACGAATATCCGGCTTGCGGCCAGTGAGGGCTCCGGAGGCCCATTCCCTCCCTCCCCTCTCACAATTCCTATTCCTTCCTTAACCCTATTCCATCCTTAAAGGCCGGGAACGCATCTGCGACTCCTCTGGTTTTGCGGGTGTCCATGGGCGGCGGTGATTGCTCTCCATCAGGTGACCCGCCTGCTCGTTCGCCTCCTTCTTTTATATAAAAAAAAACAAGTTTGCCGATTAAAATCTTTTAACTTTTTTCACACAGCTATTTGAACTGAGCCGCAATAATATTGTAGTACATTGTAATAGCTACCAAATTACATTGTGTGTGGTTGTTGTTGGTTCCTAGACCAGCTACCCTATTGGCTAAAAAATATGAATATGGACATGGGCTTCATTTGACATTTGAAGTCCATATAAGGACAAAATATGGGCTTCAAATGTCAAATAAAGCCCATGTCCATATCTATATTTTTTTAGCCGATAGACCCGCAGGTGTCGTACATTTTTTGCTGATTGACCTTTTGCTTACTTTTAAGGTGGAACCTAAAGATCTGCTAAACAGCACCTCATTAGAAGGGAAATGGTCACTGCTCAAAGTGTGTGAGGCAAAGCAATGGCCCGCTTGGGTGAGGAGATACCAGGAGAGATTGCTCAAAGAGAACGGTATGTACTAATCAACAATTTTTTTCATATTTCATCGAAATATAATTAAAACTTATTAAAAACATAAAAGACCACCTCAGGTGAGAATTGAACCCACGTCTTCCGTATGGGGTTCGATTCCTTCTTCAATCGATATTGATACTTTTCACTAAAACATAAAGTCCAAAATGTATTGACCATGATTTTGATCTGGTGAATGTAACAAGTTTCAAAAGAAGCATAACTTAGGCTAGATACTTAGAGTGGATTCGACCAAACTGGAATAAGACTTACTCCGAGGTTAGTCTATAAAAAATCGGCGAATAATCTAGGTATAAGACCTTATTCCAGTTTGGTCGAATCCACCCTTAGGCTCGTATTATAAAACCAAACTCATACTCAAATCTCTGATTGAGTACAGTTAAAAAGGAATGGTGCTTTTCATCGCATATATCGCCATCCCTTTCTAACTGTATTCAATCATGGATTTGGTTTTGAATTTGGTTTTAGAATACGAGCCTTAGGGTGGATTCGACCAAACTGGAATAAGACTTACTCCGACATTAGCCTATACAAATTCGGCGCTAGCCTAGGTATAAGACCTTATTCCAGTTTGGTCGAATCCACCCTTAGTGCCTTACCAATAAACAAAGAATAAACTGCGAATAGTTATTCCGTATTTTGTCTCTTTTACTCTAATGAGAAATTATGTTTACATGACTGGAACAAAACACGGAATAACTAATCGTAGCTTATTCTTTGTTTATTTGTAAAGTGTGAAAGTGGAAAAAAATAATTTATTTAAATTTGCAGTTGGCGAGAACGACCGCGTCGCCCGCATGACGAGAGTGAACCCGGCGTACGTGCCCAGGAACTGGATGATGCAGGAGGCCATCGCCGATGCGGACAACAACGACTTCGAGAAGGTCTATATTTATTACTTACTAAATTGAAATTTGAAAAAAACGTTAATTGACATCACGCAACAAGCACACAAATTAACAATTTGTTAGACAAAAACGAGAACTCTTGCTACAGTACATCCTGAGATATAACGCTAATTATGATTATCCCGCTGGGGTCACGGTGTTGATACCTAAACATGGTTTTTCCACAGGAATGGAGCAAGTAGTGAGTTTATGACTATAGCCAAGATTTTGTTGATGTAAAAATCTAACCAGTTCCAACTTTTCAGTTTCCTAGGTACAATATTTTAGGAGAAATTAAAGTTTATAACTTTTTCATACTAAAAGTAAGCGTATAAGCTGACCAAATTAAGTTGATTCCTTGAAGATGGCGGCCAATTCTTTTGTTTAAGGGCCGATTCCGATAAGATGCGGTTGGACATTTTATTCAAATATTGGTACACCATAATGTAATACACCTAATATCACCATATACTTAATGTAATGTATGAATAACTATTCATATCAATACCTATACTAATGTAGATAGATAGATTTACCCTTTTATGATTTACTACCTAATCTAAGGCATGTTGAAATAAAATGATCAAAATTTAGCAAAGTATTTTTTTGTATTGTAATTATAGAAAAAAAACACAGTTTGCAATCATAGGTACTTATAGTACTTTTTATTCCCCATACACGGAAAGTAGGTCTGAAGATGCCTGAGGAGCGGGTGGAAAGTAATACTTTTCCGCCCTAGGGAGAATCGTTTTCTGACAGGTGCTGTCATGTATAGTTGTGACTTATTGTTAAAATAATACTAACAACCCATAACTTCCCTTGGGTGTCGTAAAAGGCAACTAACGAACTAAAGACTGCATATGCATCCTACAGCATAGAGGAGCGGCGATGGGCTCATTAAAATAATACTACCAACCTCTTTCTTCCATTGGGTGTCGTAAAAAGCGACTAACGGACTAAAGACTACACATACATCCAACAGCATAGAGCGGCGATGGGCTCATTAAAGTAATACTACCAATCCCTCTCTTCCATTCGGTGTCGAAAAAGGCGACTAACGGACTAAAGACTGCACATGAATCCAACAGCATAGAGCGGCGATGGGCTCATCAAAATAATACTACCAACCCCTCTCTTCTCTTCAGTGTCGTAAAAGGACTAAAAAAGTACTAGGTACCTACCTATGATTGCAAACTGTTTTTATTTTTATAATTACAATACAAATAAATACTTTGCTAAATTTAGATCATTTTATTTCAACATGCCTTAGATTAGATAGTAAATCATAAAAGGGTAAATCTTCTATCTACATTAGTATAGGTATTGAAACGAATAGTTATTCATACATTACATTAGATATATGGTGTACCAGTATTTAAATATATAATGTCCAACCACATGTTATCGGAATCGGCCACTAAACAAAAAAATTGGCCGCCATCTTGGTATTTTTAATGAATCTACTTAATTTGGTCGGCTTTCACGCGTACTTTTAGTATGAAAAAGTTATAAACTTTAATTTCTCCTAAAATACTGTACCTAGGAAACTGAAAAGTAGGAACTGGTTAGATTTTTACATCAACAAAATCTTGGCTATAGTCATAAACTCGCTACCTGCTCCATTCCTGTGGAAAAATCATATTTAGGTATCAACACCGTGACCCCAGCGGGATAACCATAATTAGCGTTATATCTCAGGATGTACTGTAGCAAGAGTTCTCGGCTTTTTTTCTTATACCTCAACTAGAATTTACTTTTCGGAGAATTTTTTTCGAAAAGTGGGTAATGATTACTCGGTAACTACAGAAGGTAGAATCCTGGAATTTTCACTGATGGATTCGTAATTGAATAACTATTCTATTGTACGGGTTACCTACCGCAAAGTAAATAAAATGTCAATGACTTGCTAATTTAGGTCACTTAGAAACAATGTTAAGTATTTGTATTTACGCACACATTTGTAACTTCCGTATTTAATCTAAACCAACATTATTTTAATTGCATTTAAATAAAATCAGTTTTAGAACGACTTTTATTGGGTTTGTTTCGTACATTAACCTTCCCTCATCATTCGCACTCATCTCAACTTATAACCTGTAAACACACTACAACTATATCAGTAGCGTGTCTCGTTCCTGCTCGTTTTAGGTCAAATAACTTTGACGAGCGTGACTCCAGCGGGATACAATTTAACTTGGGATATCTCGATAACTATTGATCAACAAATTTTGGTATTTGCTAACAAATTTAAACATATTATTAACTAAATCGGTGCGTAATTTGAAGCCGCTCTGAAGGGGTTATCCCGCTGGGGTCCACGTACATGAATTTGCATAGTAAGATTAAAGTAATACTGCTCTAATGGTAAGTAAGGCAAGGCCCCAGGCCTGTACCGTTAGTGTTGTGTTGAATAAAAAATGTAACGTTAGAAGAATATATAACGCGAAAGATTAATGTACGTCTATATCTGATAACTAAATACTTCTTAAATTTTAAATATGCTTATTTTCAGGTAAGATTCCTACTCAAGATTTTGGAGAAACCCTTCGAAACTAACGTGGAAGCGGAGAAGCGCGGTTACTCCTCGCAGCCGCCCAGCTGGTCGTACGGACTTAAACTGAGTTGCTCTAGTTAATATAAACTATGTTATGTAGATGTTGCGTGGCCATATAGTCTCAAAATATTTCATAAAACAATCATGTTCTAACCTAACCTAATCATGAAATGGCCGAGCATTTCATGATATGGCCAATATTACGGCCACGACATAATTATGCAATTTTAAATCCATCTTCTTGATTCATTTCGTAACTTCAATCGCTTCTGGCCATTCTGAGGGCTAATTGTCTAACTTCAACATCTATCGCAAATATCGCCTTTTAAGAAGAAGCACATTGCTTCGCTTTTTTGTTCCTTGTCCTTTCAAGTACATTGCTTTCCTAGTGCTAAGTATATAAAACTTATTTTAAAATGAACAAAAAAGCGAAGCAATGTACTTACTTCTTCTTAAAAGGCATTGCGATAGATGTTGAAGTTAGCCAATTAGCCCCCTGGGTGTTTAGTGGTGTTCGTTCTGTCATTCAAGTTAATAATAATAATAAATGCATTTGTTTGGGAACATTGTTGTTGTTATTTTGTGTAGTTTAATGTTATCTTTATAATTCCAATTCTAAATTTCATTGTTAAGTCCTGTAGTCACTAATGTTATTTGTGATAATATTATCGTTAATATGTTTTTATTTATAATTAATAGGTGTTTTATTGTAGTTATGTACTATTATAGTTATGTAATAGGTGTAAGTTGAAAATGTTTTATTTACACTGTTATAATCAATCACATTCAAAATAAAAGTATTTATTTTTGCAGAAAAACAATGTTTTATTATAAAAATATAAAGAAGACCAGAAACAGTAATGAGTAATAATAATGTATATTTTAAATTCCACATAATACTTCACTTATCAATATTTACAATTTACATAAACAAACTTAATTTTTCTCGCTTAACAACAAAAATAACAATTAAATTAAATTAATCAGCAACATAATAGTTATTCATAATCTTCATCAGCACTATCATCAGGTTCAGAGTAATCTTCATCAATCTCAATTTTTCTTTTCTTCTTTAGTTGGACATTCTCTTTATCGTCTTCTCCTGTCAAATCTTCTTTCTGAGCTTCAGTCTCAGCTGAGCGATGGTGGAAAACAAACGATATGGTCTTCGCCAAGTCCCAACATTGCTTCAAAACCAAATCAGCCAAGTTCTTCTTGTCAGCACAATGGTACCAATTGGACAAGTCAGAAGTACAGTCTGAATTCTCCGGTGGCATTGTAACCTGTATGTTGTTCACACATCTTCGACATTTGAATTTACTATGAGTGTCTGATAATGTATTCTCTTCTAAACGGAACAGATCTTTTAAGTCGTCAGAAGTGAAATGCCGTAATGACTCCTCATTTTGATCAACAACAGTGTCACTTAAAGCTTTTTTGTGAGCTTGTCTTTGGAATATCTTCTCTTCAATGGTACCAGTAGCTAATAGCCTGTAAATAAAACAAGGCTTCTTTTGACCATCACGCCAGACTCTGGCCATTGCTTGGTCATCGTTTGCTGGATTCCAGTCAGGATCAAACATGATTAGCCTATTTGCACCAATGAGATTCAAACCACAGCCACCAGCCTTAGAACTTAACATGAAGATCCATTCTTTGGAGTCCTTACTGTTGAAGCTCTCAACAACTTTAGCTCTCTTTTTGATTGTCATGGAACCATCTAACCTTACATATAGGTAAGATCTTTTTCTGCATAATTTCTCAAACAAATCTAAAGTTTGGGTGTAGTTAGACACAAGGACAATCTTGTCATCTGTATTAGTTTTAAGGTTTGCCAATATGCAATCTAATATCATCAGTTTGCCTGAGTACTCTGGTTTCACATCTTTAATGTCATAATTGCTTGGTAACAAGTCTCTAGCTTTTTCAAAGCCCTCAGATCTTTCAATGATTTTATCGTAAACTAAATCAGGGTGATTGCAGAGCTTCTTCAATGTCGTTATACTAGAGAGAGCACTTAAAGTGTTCTTCTCACCATTACCAGCGAATTTATTGCGAATTGCATCGGAATTTATAAAGTTCTTGTATATTTGTGTCTGAAGGGGGGTCATTCTGACGCAAATGACCTGTTCAAACTTCACCGGCAAGTATTTTGTGAGCAAACTACTTGTCCTCCTTATCATACACTTGTTGACTATTGAAGTAAGAGTTTGAAGGCATTCTTGAGCCCTTTCTCTTTCTTGTTCTGAAGCTAAAGCATCCTGTCCTTTTAAAATTGGGTTCTCATATCTTTTCTTAAACTCATGGGCAGTACCGAGAATACCTTCATTTACAAAGTGTACTAAGCTGAAATATTCTGTCAAGTCGTTCTGTATTGGGGTACCTGATATCAAAATCCTTCTTTTGGCCTTCAAACCCATCAGGGCTTGGTAAGTTTGATTTTCACTATTCTTCAACCTGTGCCCTTCATCACACAGTACTAAGCCTACCTCTGAGGAGTGTAATATGTTTGAATATATTCTGAATGTTTCATACGATATTATCAGCACCGGTGTGGCAACCCTCATGGAAGAGTATGTGTTCATAAATTGCTGTAACTTTAATGTTATCTCTGCTTTAGATCCCCCGTCCATGGGTAATGCATTGATTCTCTGCGCTAGCCACTTATGAATCTCGTTATACCAATTCTTCACCAAACTACTTGGGCACACGATTATAGCTTTACAAATAGTCGGCTTACAGTCTGGACCTTGGCGTAGTAAGGTCCACAGTAGAGTTATACACTGAAGAGTTTTACCCAGACCCATTTCGTCAGCCATGATGCAACCATATGCGTTTTCGATTTGTTTTCCTGTAACACAATCGTACATGAACTGAACGCCTTCCCTTTGGTGAGGTCTGAGGATGTTCCCGAGCACTGGGTCTACCACTACAGCTACTTTTATGTCGTTTGGGTTCATCTTCATTTTTTCGTGTTCAGGAATGTAAGGCGGACGGTGCAAAACCAGCGCATTGGGCTCGTCGGGGTCGTGCAACGCGCGCCGCACTTGACTCCTTTTTAACCCCAAACTCTTGCTGCAGTATGACGAAACATAATTAGGAATAGGCACTTTGAATGGCTTAATCAATATTTGCCGAATGAGATTCTCGTGGTCCGATGCCGACATCGCCTGGGAGGCGGACTTTTGCGTCAATGGGATTTTTGTACATTCCCGCCGTTTGCGCTTAGCCGAATCGAGCAGGGGACTCTTGAAGACGTTGTCGCCGGAGCCAACCTGGCTCGGCGCTAAGCTACGTCTCATAGTTTTCTTTATTTTGTTGCAGACATATGCAGATACTGAAATAAAAGTTAGAATAATATCCAACCAACACCGAACAAGAACTAACATGAAGAAATAACACAAACAAAAACAAATCGCTGTGGCTGGTCACTGACAGCAGGCAGTGACAGTGACAGGAAAAAAACTTTTTTTTATTTTTATTATTTGTTCCGTGAAGGAACAGGCTAAGATCAGAGACCATACTGCCTAGTCATTAGTATTTTTATTTCTTTTTTCCTTCTTGATGATAATGAGTGGTGATTAAGATGATGAATGATAAATGATGTTCCTGAAACCCCTTGAGCCCTCAGTAAAGATGTGGGACTTTACTGAGGTCTCACACGGACTTCTTGAGAGAATTTGAAAAGTGATGTTGCACTGTTTTGTTACATTTGCCAACACTCATGCACGTTCACAAACACATAACGGTTAATAATCCACTATTATTTCACATTAATGTTCAAAAAAACACGAATTTTAGAAAATAAAACAAAACTGCAGACATGACGCTTCACTTTCCCGCCAAGAAGTCCGGTAAAAAAAACGTTCGTCTTGACATTTTTTTTTAAATATTTGTTCCATGAAGGAACAGGCTAAGGTCTGAGCCATACTGCCTAGTCATTAGTTTTTTATTTGTTTTTTTCCCTTGATGATAATGAGTGGTGATTAAGATGAATGATAAATGATGTTCCCCAAACCCCTTGAGTCCTCAGTAAAGATGTGGGACTTTACTGAGGTCTCACGCGGACTACTTGAGAGAATTTGAAAAGTGATGTTGCACTGTTTTGTTTCATTTGCCAACACTCATGCACGTTCGCAAACACTTAACGGTTAATAATCCACTATTATTTCACATTAATATTCGAAAAAACACAAATGTTAGAAAATAAAACAAAACTGCAGACATGACGCTTCACTTTCCCGCCAAGAAGTCCTCGTTCTTCTTGACAGATAACTTGAGTTGACTTTGACTTTTTTTTTTACTGGCTTGTTCCATCTACAAAAACCGTCAGCATAACGCAAAGTTAGGTTAGGCAGGCTGTGTGATTAATAATTAAGAGGCCCGCAGGTAGAGATGGGTAATGGGTTATTTATTACCCATTCCACCCATTTGGGTTATAACTGGGTGAATTGGGTTTTAACCCATAATCACCCATTTTGGTGGGTGAAAATGAACAATGCTATATAATTGTATACATTTTAAGGTAGTAAGTAGAAAGCAACATAAAATTAAAGTCCAAACACAAATCCAGTCATTTGTTTCTTTTTTTACAAAATTTCTTTCCTTATTTACAAAATTATATAAGTAAATTTAATGAACGTTTTGGTAGGTACTTTAATCATCGTAATCACTTGAATCAGATAGCTAGCTGTTCACAATCTACAAATTCTAAATTATTCGTTTCTGATGTTGACGGTTCGGGACTGGCAGTATATATGTTGGTAATGGCATGATATTTTCCGATATTTGAATTAGTGGTATGAATCACAATCCTCATAAGTATCACACGTCTGACACTTATTTAATAAATTCCAGGTATATGTAATTAATGTCAGTTTGGCTGCCTTTTCTGTAGTGAGCCTGTTCCTTTTTTTGCTGTGGACATTGCTATGAGCACTAAAATAACACTAGAAGACACAGTAGAAGAAGTGCAAGGTGCGGTCAAAATTCGGACCGCAACTTTGCTTAATGCAGTGGAACCACAAATACCTATCTACGACACCTTCTCATGCCCGATAACTTAATTTTAGATTGATTCCGGAGTTTCGCCAGGAGATCAATCT
This sequence comes from Scoparia ambigualis, assembly GCA_963921215.1. Lineage (NCBI taxonomy): Eukaryota > Metazoa > Arthropoda > Insecta > Lepidoptera > Crambidae > Scoparia > Scoparia ambigualis. The sequence continues at coordinate 29,786,564 of OY992519.1, read as the reverse complement.
TTTCCTGCGGCTTGTGGGCTAAAGTTCCGCCAGGACATCTCAGTGGTGGTAGTGAGGGTTGGCAGAAGTTGGATTGCACAGCTTTGACCAGACGCCAGTAGTTCCGGCTGCCCGTAGCATGCGTCAAGAGTTCTTGGAATACTCGTGCAACGTGCTGGGCATCCGCTCTAATGTAGGCCCTTTTACAGCACTTGGTGGCATTATTACAGGCTGTTTTCAGCGAGCGAGTTTCGGGATACCCCATGAGCTTTGCCTCTAATCCAAGCGCGGTATGCTGTTTGCTCTCAACAGCGCTGGCACACTCGCGATTGTGGTTGCGTCTGCTTTTGCTGATGACATAGGAGTGTGGAATATAGTATTCCAACCCTAACACTATCTCATCAGCAGCAGCAGTGGCGCTAGCGGTCGGGTCTTTCCCACTCTTCAGTGGGAAGCATCGCTGCCTCCAAGGGACGGATGCAAAATAGTCCCGCATACCATCCCAGTCTGCCGACGCGTAGTTTGGCATCTCTCCCGCTGTTAGCGGGAGAGATGCCAAATGCACTATGCTGGATTTCAAGAAGTGATCCGAGAAACCTAAAGGAGCTCGGCCTTCCACCCGGTATCTAGCAGGGCGACTAGTCAACTGAAGGTCAAGTAAGGAGGGCGCATGGCCGACTATGTTTGGGATCCTGGTGGGCTGGTTCACCAGTTGAGTGAGGTCATGCGTGAGAGCGAATGCGTGGGCAGTTCTACCCGCATGGTTAGTTTTGGAGGACCCTAACCACAACTTATGGTGAGCATTGAAGTCCCCCAAAAACACCAATTCCGCCAATGAAAATCGCTCCTGCGCATCATCTGCCACCCGACTAAGATGTTATATTAGTTGAGTTGTTTCCATGTCGCCGTTATGGGATCAGTAGACGCAGACGTAGACACGGCAATGAGAGCCTAAGTCGACGTGTACCACTAGGAAGAAGGATGGGTCCTCCAGACAGCGCAGACGGTGACAGAAAACATCCACCCGAACGAATACGCAAACTCCGGCTTTGGCTTTGAAGGAAAGCCGGGATAGTTCAGGTAGGTGGTGTCCGCTGTGCAGATTATTTGCGTCTCCGTCAAGAACAACATTGCTGGCCGTGCCATCTCAAGATGGTGGTGAACGGCATTGATGTTTACAAATGGTAAGTTGTGGTGGGGATGTGCAAGGCTTAGGACCAGTTTTGTAGTTAGGCGCTGTCATTTTAGGCGTGAAGGATGGGAGGCGTACATCGAGAAAATGATGGCGCGATGCAAAGTGTAATGGCCTGCTTCCCCAGGGATCTGCCCACAGACGAGTTTCATTAACCTGCCGAACAGAAGGACCCCCGTGTACCCCCTCGGGAATGGCCGCGCGGGACCCTCCTTCCAGTCAACAACCAGACGGGTCAAGCCCTACCACCAGCGGCGCAGATCAAGGCTGGAAAAAATCCGTTAGTCGCTTCTTACGACACCCACCGGACGGGGGAGAGAGGTGGCGATTAGTTTACTTTCTCCGTCACCGCACGGATATAATTATCTTGAGGATGAGTGAAATGCGAGGAGAAAGAAGACGCGGGTTATCTGCACGGGGCGCAGATACCACGTGTTACCCTGTCCTGCTCATCCCTGTCACTCCTGTTTGCTGGCCGTACGTCAACATGTAACATAATTAGTTTTCACCCACTTAAATGGGTTATAACTGGGTGAAAATGGGTGATAACTGGGTTTTAACCTAGCCGTGGTCATTACCGCAGGCCCCCGATCTTCAAGCTAGGCCCCCCCATGAACCTATAATTACTAGCCTCAGAAAAATAACTAAAGCTATTGTTCTGAGGTACTAGCACAGAATAACGTGCTAGTAACTGGACCATAAAGTTACTATACCTAGCGCTAGCGGAAAGGACTCAGAACAATAACTAAAGCATTGTTCTGAGGGCAAGTTATAGTAACTTTATGAACTGGACTGCGCACTTCAATTTACCTACTACTATTACAGATTTAGGAACATTACAATAAGGTAGGTTTTTCTCTGTTCTTCATGAAAGTAAAAAAACGGTCGAAATAAGATAGCTAAAAAGCAGTAACGTGTCCTTGTCTAATGTTGCCACTGGTGAATAAGAAATCTATGGATGTTTATTATGAGGGTTTACGCATTTCGGTTTCCCATACAAACTTTCAAATCAAAAAATTTTAAAACCAATAAGCCAATTTTAATAAAACTTTGCATGCTAAAGTAGAACACAGGGATCTAAATAGTTTGTTGAAAACATTATTAAAAAACGTTTATATAACTGAGTTATTGCGATTTAATGTCCACTATAGAAAGTTTAAAATCGCAATAACTCATTTAAATAAACGTTTTTTAAAAATGTTTTCAACAAACTACACACATCAAAAGTGTCTAGGGATCAACATATATTTTTGCAATAACTTTTCTCCTGATTGATATTAATTAAAATTTTCTTTAAGGATTCATCAAATAAAGTGTTTTCGTTTGTCTACAGTAACGATAAACCAAGTCACCTTTGCATTAATAAAGAAATTTGCCATTTTCCTAATAAAGGGATTTTTGACATTTGAACCACTAACATTAAAGTTCGAATAAAAGACTGAAATAACAGTTTTCTTTAAAATTTTATTGGGTAACTTAAACAATTAATAAACCGTGTTTCTACCGCGAACACTAACAACACAAGAACATCGGTTTGGCATACTCAAAATGAGTTCATCCAAATCACGCTGTGGAATGGCCGCCCATGTTCGTTGCAACAACAAAAAAAGGTCTTCTTGCGACTGGATACCCTCCATATTCGGCAGAGCTCTTCTCTGTAGCATATCTCATGCATGCTCAATCGGGTTCAAGTCTGGCGACTGAGCAGGCCAGGGCATGACATTGATGTTAGCTGCGGCGAGAGTCTGTCTTACAACTCTTGCGGTGTGCGGTCGTGCATTATCATGCATTAACTGAAATAAGGGACCGATTTGCACTTGTAGAGGAACGATGACGTCTGATACAATCGTCTCAGCATAAATTTGAGCGTTGAGGTTGCCTCTGATCCAAATCAACTCAGTTCTTCCGCCGATCCAAATACCCGCCCATACCATGATGGTTCCACCACTATAAGGATGGACTTCCTGGCAGGATTTTAATCGCTGTTGGCGTCCAGGGGTTCTCCAGTGTCGTATACGTCTTGTATCCGGTCTCATACCAAAACGAGACTCATCAGAAAAGCACACGAAACGCCATTGTTCTTCTGCCCAATTTCTGTGTTCAAGAGCCCATTGATATCGAATCCTACGATTGTGCATTGCTACAGGTGGTACCCTTAGCGGTCTTCGGGAATGAAGGTTCACTTCATGCAAGCGGTTTCTGACTGTTTGGTCGCTAATTAAGTTCCCTGAAGAGTGATGAAGCCTCACGGCTAACATCATGGCGGTTATTGTTGGAGCTCTTCGAGTTGTGATTTGAATGTATCGGTCTTGTCTCCGTGTGGTGCAGCGATACCGTCCTCCATGGCGCTCAGCCACGGTACCAGTGCTTCGGTAACGTGTCCAAAGTCGACTGATAACACTCTGACTTGTATTCAGAGCTAAAGCCACAGTACGTTGCCGGGAACCAGCTTCTATCATTCCCACGGCTCTGAGCATTTCTTCCCTGCTTAAATGACGTCGCCGCTCTATAATAACGTTGGTTTTAATCAGTAGTAGGGAAACAGTAGCACTAATAATGTCTTCAATGCGTTGTATGTTTTTATAGGCAAAATATTTACAGCTGATTTTCATCTTTTACTAGAAATTGATTGAAAGTTCCTGTTTCAAATTATGAAATGCACCAAAAAGGATCCATATAAATTTATAAAATCATAAATTTATTACAAAGCCACATCTCAATCTCAAGAAATCCGCATAAAAATGCTTGATCCCTAGACACTTTTGATGTGTGTATTTAGATCCCTGTATTTTACTTTAGCATGCAAAGTTTCATGAAAATTGGCTAGTTGGTTTTTAAAAAATTCAACCTGGAAATTTGTATGGGAAACCGAAATGCGTAAACCCTCTTAATTGATACCTCAGGTAGGTACTGGCTTTTAAAATTTAGAAATATTTGTAAGTAAGTATATGAAGTTTTTTGTGCTGAACTATGCAAATAAATACTAAAATTAAATATTTTTCTACGCTTGCACCAATTATCTATCATCATTATATATTATATAATGATGATAGATAATTGGTGCAAGCGTAGAAAAATTATAAATATAAATATTTAATTTTAGTATTTATTTGCATAGTTCAGCACAAAAAACTTCATATACTTACTTACAAATATTATATATGATGATAGATAATTGGTGCAAGCGTAGAAAGTTATTTTTATTTTTAGCTTCCATTGATATCCGTCAAGGGTCGTATGAGTATGTTACATTAATGAACATTATTATTATGATACTACCCTCGGACCAATTTGGTCCGAGATACTACCGAACTCAAAGACGTTTCAAGTAAAAAAAAATGAAATGAAATGACGTATGACATAGGTAGTTGAATATTTAGATTCTGATAATTTTATTTCTTTGACCCTTTACTTTGTTATTTATATCTACAGGAGCACGTTACATTACATCAATCCAGAATCAGAAATGTACTTGTTTGAATTTCCAATGACACCCTAATACATAAATTAATAATACTGTGTCTTATCGTATGAAAAAATAAACCTACACTTATTTACAGAATACAGATTTTTGATGGAAACCGAGCGTACCTGAAAAAGTTACCATAACATCTGTTATTTGTAATCTAAGTATATTATAACGACACAGATTTCACTAATTAATTAAGAAAAATAATTCTAATTAAATCTTAAAGAAGTTCCTGACTCCTGACCCAATTCTAGATGGTTCACGGTCCTTTCTATAAAATTAATGTATGGAAGTTTTAACGTCAGCCACTGTTACCGACAGTAATGGGCGATTTTCCGAGATCAAAATAAAAAGAAATTGGTTCGTAAATTACTTCATATATGGCGCTTAGCATAGATTAGTATGGCGCATGGTAAAAGGCGGGTTCATGAAGAGCACGTGTATGGCTGCGTAATATTTATTCTATTCCAAAATAGAAATAGGTTCTGGATGTCCTGAATATAAATAGGTAAGGACTTACTATTTTTTTATTCTTTTGGTAGACAAGTAAAAGTGTAGAATTTATTACAGCCCTTAGGTAGGTACGGCTGGTGGCCGGCTTTTATAAAACGACATCTATCGGGTGCTTTTGAACTAATTTTTACTTTTTAATTTGGGCTGTCAGTAAATCGCCCATTAGTACGCTACACAGACTATATAGTGAACAAGTTCAGACGGACATCTATCGTACATTTCTATGAAGCTTAATGGGCCGTTTACACCCACCGTATTAAGTTGTCAAGTAGGTAACTAAATTTTAAGTTAATTTTAACTTAATTTTAAGTTGTCGATCGTTTACACGTGTATTTACTTATGCACTCTTTAGTGCATACGGCGGCGACACATCGCGGCAAGACCGGCTCTCGTCACACACGAGACTTCACGACTTCACTAAATACTTCACTAAATTGTTGCGTCCACACGTCAACTAAATGACAATTTAGTAGAAGCCACGCCTACCGGGGAATGCAAGCGGTGCGGGAGGGGAGGTTACTTACTCAAAAAATAGACTTGATTCTATTCTACTTGTTCACTTGCCCACTAAATCGTTTACTTACCACTTGCTACTAAAGAGCTTATAAGTGACTGTTTACACGCAAGAATTTAGTTAAAATTAAGTTACCTACTTGACAACTTGATACGTGTAAACGGCTCTTTAGAGCTGGCCGCCATCTTAGCTCAAGATTGATGTATAACATTTGTAACTTTTTAATCTTGAATGCTTAGTATGAGGCAACAACATTTTCTACATTCAGCCAGAGCCAAAGCGACATACCAGGCAGTTTGTTTTTCTTGGGTAAATTAGGATACATCAGAATCTACCAAGGTAACTATTAAGCAAGATATTTTGTAATTGCTAATAGTTACCTTTTGAAATAAAAACAAATATTTCTTTAGTAGGCAGGTTTATTTTCTTTTTAACTTTTTAGTAAGTAAGTATATTTTATGAAAGCTTTATTTTGCATCATTGGAAGACTTCTCTTCTGCAACCTGCGGATGTCAGTGCCTCCTGATATTGCACCAGTGCATAATAGGCGAGATTTGGAAGTTATAAATCTCATCTCAAAATTTTTATAACAAACAAAGCGTTTCAAGTTCAAAGTTCATCAACATTCAACGCCCGAAGAGTTTCACTGTTTATGCACTCCAGCCATTTATTGCGTCTAATAGCATTAACACATGGAAATACATGTAATTTAACGGTCTGTTGTAAACACTATCACAGTTGGGAACACTGCAATGATTAAACATCGTAGAAAGCACTAAAACGTAACTTAACACGAAATAATCTGAGTAATACTCAAGTAACACTTAGTGTTCCGGACGATCGATTATAGTTTTAGTTAGACCATTTAGTATGTAACATTTTATAAGTTTATATTTGTAAAGAATAGGTTTTATAGTTTAATTAATAGGTTTATAATTTAGTTATAGTTATGGTTTCCTTACGTTAACAGTTCAGTATTTGCTAATTTATAAAACCCTAATGATAGAAATAGAGCCGCTGCGCTCTCCACGGTATTGCCGAGAGACCCCTACCCTTTTGCTTGCACTTATGTTTTGTCCCTCTCGCGCATACCTCTCGCTCTCGCAACTATCTATAGAGAAAGGCCGATAGTTGCGATAGCGAGATTTGGTACTTAAGCGAGCGAGATCCTATGGAAAATAATTCCGGATCCAGCTCAAGAATACTACTAGGAAGCAAATACTGAACAAGAACCAATAGAAGAAAGAAATAGTTTATTTGTAAAACAAGAAATATAGGGAAAAGTTCTGCTCATTTAAATCTGGAATATAGAAGCTCTGAAGATTCAGCGTGGCTTTCCTTTCACCATCGCCCCACCTTGTAACTGGCTTCATAGTTACCCTCGGAGACAGCATTGCGCAATCCAGCAACAATTCGCAAAGCGGGATTCATAGCGACGAATCAAGACAAGACTTATTTCATAGCGGGTCTTGACTTATTTCACAACGGATTGAGATTCGAGTTCAACCGTATAAGGGTCCCGCACATTTTATGGTCCTTCCCAGCCGGATCACGCAAGCTATCAAGATGCCTGTTACAAGATTGCAAGCCGAAGAACGCCGCACGCCCGTCACGTCGGAAAGTACTACGTCGGGTACCGAACTAACTGCGACCACGGCTCCGGACACATCAGCTACAAGCCAGCAATCTACAGAGACCGCGCCAACCACGCCGATAGAAGAGGTGCAACATGCGCAACCTACGCATGCGCCTCCACCGCCCGTACCTGAGTTACCGCGCACGCAAAAGAAGACTGCGCCGCCCAAGTCAAGAGCATCGACGTCGGCGTCACGGCGCGCATCGAAACTATTGAAAGCCAAAGAAGAGCTACTTAGACTACAAGTCGAGCTGGCCGCCGCTAAGATAGCGGCTATAGAAGCGGATTCCGACTCCGACGATCCAGACACGATCATCGCGGACTTGAATCAGAACGAGCGAATAGACAAATGGTTGGACAACAATAAAGGCCACCCACTCGCCGTCACGAACGAACCGCACAACAAGCCAGCAGCACCTCCGGTTCTAGAGCCTATAGTCTCGACGGTTCCGGTACCGGCGGGAGAAACAACACCGATAATGTCGTCTGCAAACAAGATCGACCTCACCGAGTTAGCGGCTGCCATCGCTCAAGCAGCCAAGTCCGGTCACCCATCTGCAAGAATATTGAACGAGTTGCCTTTCTTCGGGGGCTGCCACCACGAATGGCTGTCCTTTAGGGCTGCCTACATGGAGTCACAAGGCAGCTTCTCCGACATCGAAAACTTAGCGCGCCTGCGACGAAGCCTCAAGGGAAAATCCAAAGAAGCGGTCGAAAGTCTTCTAATCTACAGTTCGAATCCAAGAGACATCATAAAAACCTTGGAAGCAAGATTCGGAAGACCAGACGCAATAGCAATCGCCGAGATGGAGCGAATTAGAAGCTTGCCCCGCCTGTCAGATTCGCCGCGGGACTTATGCATTTTCGCAAGCAAAGTCTCGAACATAGTCGCGACTTTGGGGGCCATCAATAAGAAGCAGTACCTGTACAATCCGGAGATAACGAAGAGCACCATAGACAAGCTGACACCGACGCTTCGTTATCGGTGGTACGACTTCGCAGCGGGTCAACCAACAGATGAACCAGATATAGCCAAGATGACGCGGTTCCTAAATAGAGAAGCCGACATATGCGGCCCATACGCACAGCCAGAAGGGGTGCAAGAAGTCTCAAGCATATCTACAAGTAATAGAAGACAAAGAACTTTCAACACCACCGAGGCAAAAAGCAAGTACCCTAACTCCGGGGCTTGTATAGAAACAAGAAGCAAGTACCCAAACTCTGGTACTTGCCTAGTATGCGAAAAAGCTGGACATACTGCAACCAGCTGCGAACAGTTCCAGCAAGCGACCTCTGCGAAGAGATGGGACATAGCCAAAGAGAAGAAACTCTGTTTTCGCTGCCTTCGCTATAGAAACAGAACGCACAGCTGTCGCGCCAGCAACTGCGGTATAGACGAGTGCAACAGCACGCACCACCGAATGCTGCATTTCAAGAGGGCTACAGAGGAGAATAAGGAAGTCGTCAGCTCAACCTGGGCTACTAAGAAAGCGCAAGCCTACCTCAAAATAGTGCCCATCCAGATAGTCGGGCCAAAAAAGAAGATCGACACGTACGCCCTACTGGATGACGGATCGACAGTCACCCTTATAGACGAGGACTTAGCGCAGCGAGCTGGACTACGGGGCCCAATAGAGCCCATACACATAGAGGGCATCAGCGACGCTCCGGTAGACACCACAGCATCAAGAAGAGTGAAGATCATCCTCAAAGGTTCCAATAGAAGATACAAAGTAACAGCGAGGTTCATCAAACAGTTGAAGCTTTCGCCACAAACTATAGAAGAGGAAGACCTGAGAGGGTGTGCCACCTGGATGACATACGCCACAGCATCCAGTACACCGGAGCGAAACCCGAAGTACTAATCGGCCAAGACAATTGGCAGCTGCTCATGGCGAAAGATAGCCGCATAGGAAGAAGGCACCAACCAGTCGCCTCTCTAACGCCACTGGGTTGGGTGCTACATGGGGCCTGCAGCAGAACGACGGGGCATCGGGTCCACTTCATACAGAATATAGAAGAAGAAGAAGAACACCTGAACGTCGAGCTAAAGAATTTCTTTAGCCTGGAGGCACTCGCTATAGTACCCAAGACGCCGCGAAGCGACCCCGACGCCAAGGCCCTAAAGATCTTAGATGAAAAGACAACAAGATTGACAGATGGAAGATTCCAGACAGCGTTGCTATGGAAGTCTGAAGAAGTGAAGCTGCCGGACAACAGAGAATATGCATTGCGCCGCCTGGAAGCAACGGAAAGAAAGATCAATAAGAATAGCGAACTGAAGAATAAGGTCGTCGAACAGATGGACGCGCTGGTCAAGAAGGGGTACGCCGAGCCTGCACCGGAGAACAGAAGCAGCAACAGAACATGGTACCTACCATGCTTCCCGGTTATCAACCCAGTGAAACCAGAGAAGATTCGGATGGTGCACGACGCGGCGGCCACATCGAAGGGCACATCGCTCAATGATGCCCTGCTCACCGGCCCGGACCTACTTCAGTCCCTTCCAGGCGTGCTGATGCGAATGAGACAGCACCGAATAGCAGTGTCAGCGGACATCGCCGAGATGTTCCTTCAAGTCAAGATCAACCCAGAAGATAGAGACGCGCTCCGCTATCTTTGGAGAAACGGAGACCCTTCGGCGAAGCCTATAGAATACAGAATGACGTCGCTAATATTCGGCGCAACGTCTTCGCCAGCCACCGCGATCTATGTGAAGGACAAGAACGCTGAAGAACACTCAAAAGAATACCCAACAGCAGCATCGGCCATAAAAAGAAACCACTATATGGACGATTTCATCCAGAGCTTTGAAGAAGAGGACGAAGCAATAGAAGTCTCACGCCAAGTCCATTTCGTCCACAGTCAGGCGCACTTTGACCTGAGGAAGTGGGCCTCAAATTCACCGAGAGTGCTCGGCGAGCTCGAAGCGAGCGCCTCTATAGAAGAACTGGAAGTCGGCCCCAAGATGGAGAAGGTGTTAGGGATGACATGGCAAACCTCATCGGACACCTTCAAGTACAACCTGAACTTCTCAAGACTGCCTGAAGGCGCGCTACGACAGAAGCCCACGAAGCGTCAGGCCCTGCGGATCGTTATGTCCCTTTTCGATCCACTGGGACTTGTCTCTCCAGTCACCATGAGAGCCAAGCGAATACTGCAGGACATCTGGAAGAGAAGCACAGCATGGGACGACCAGCTCGAAGACGACCTCGCCGAAGAATGGAGCAAGTGGACTAAACACCTCGAAGATCTAAAGACAATCTCCATCCCAAGAACCTACCTGAGCTACAGTCGTGGAAAGAACCTCCAACTTCACGTGTTCGTTGACGCCAGTGAAGTCGCATACGCCGCTGCTCTCTACTGGCGTGTAGAAGATGAAAACGGAGAAGTACATACCTCTCTGATATTGGCCAAAGTCAGGGTGGCGCCGTTGAAAACCACGTCGATACCTCGGTTGGAACTCCAGGCTGCAGTCATGGGCAGCAGAATGGCTAACTGCGTAATAGAAGAGCACGACAGAAAACCAGTGGCACGCATCTACTGGACTGACAGCCGCACAGTTTTGACGTGGTTGCGAACGGGCTCTCGATCATTCAAACCGTTCGTCGCTCACCGCATCGCCGAACTCGAAGAGAACACCAAGACCGAAGAATGGCGCTGGGTCCCCACCAAACTCAATGTGGCGGATGACAGCACCCGTGAAGTACCGAAAGAGTTCAACGAGAAACATAGATGGTTCATCGGACCGAGCTTTCTCAAAGAAGACCCCGAGACCTGGCCACGAGAGGGCGCCACTCCGAAAATAGTCACCGGGGAAGAAAGAACATTGAAAATAATAGAGAAAACTACAGCATTAGAAGTCGTACCAGACTTCAACAAGTTCTCAAGATGGGAAAAATATATACGAACAATAGCAAGAGTACTTCAGTTCATAGCACTATGTCGAAGAAAGAAAATAGAAAAAACGGCGTATTCAAGAACGAAGGCTAATAAAGAAAAAGATCCATCTTGGGGAAAGAAGGAAGAAAAGAAGACTGCGAATAAAAGAAAGAAGATAGAAAATATAGACAACCTGTATAGGAAAATATCCGCAGAGCTTCTCATCCAAGCCGAAGACTTAGCAATCAGAGCCATTCAAGCCGATTGCTTCAAAGAAGAGATCGAAGAACTATCGAAAAATCGTCGGGTCAACACTACGAGCAAACTAAAGAAAATAGCCACGCAGATTGTCAACGGGGTCATCATAGTGAAGTCGCGAATCGACGCGGCCATAGAAGTGCCTGAAGCCATGAAGAGGCCACCCATCATAGACGGGCGCCATCACATAGCGAAGCTGTACATCGAGCACCTTCACCGAGTTGGCCACCACCAGGGGGTGGAAGCCACCATCAACCAATGTCGTCAAAGGTTCTACATCCTGGGCCTGAGACCGACAGCACGCAACATCATACACCGATGTCTGCCGTGCCGTAGAAGAAGATGGGCCCCACCAGAGCCACAGACTGGTAACCATCCAGCCGGTCGGCTAGCACACCACCAGCGAGCCTTTACTCACACCGGCATCGACTACTTCGGGCCCCTGATGACGACCTTCGGAAGAGGAACGAGAAAGACATGGATAGCCCTGTTCACCTGTCTCACGACAAGGGCTGTCCATCTAGAGATGACCAACTCGCTGACCACCGACTCTGCGATCATGGCACTCCGCAGATTCATAGCACGCCGCGGGTGCCCGAAAGAAATCTGGTCCGACAACGGGACCAACCTGCATGGAGCTGAAAAGGAGCTCAGACTTGCCGTCGACGACGCCGTGGAAACAGAAGCAGCGAGAAGAAGAATAGCCTGGCGCTTCATCCCCCCTGGAGCCCCATTCATGGGGGGGGCCTGGGAACGCTTAGTGAAGACAGTAAAGACAGCCCTCGCCGCAGTACTCGACAGCCGAACACCATCAGAAGAGGTACTCTCCACCCTACTTGCCGAAGCTGAGATGACAGTGAACAGTCGCCCCCTGACACATGTCTCGGTCGACCCCGAAGATCCCGAGACGCTCACCCCCAACCACTTCATACTGTTGGGCCCAGCCTTCGAACCACCCATGGGCAACTTTACACCCATAGACCTGCGGGGAAGACGACACTGGCGAACGTCCCAAATACTCGCCGACATGTTCTGGGCAAGATGGCTTCGAGAGTACCTGCCGGAGCTTCAAAACCGGCGGGAGCCCCACGGCAAGGGTCAACCGCTCCGAATTGGAGATATCGTCGTTGTGGTGGACAACACACTGCCCCGCAACACCTGGCCGCTGGGGAGAATAGTCACCGTGTACCCTGGCCGCGACGGCATAGTACGCGCAGCAGACGTGAAGACCAAAGGCGGTATCCTGCGAAGGCCTACAAAGAAGATCGTGATCCTGCAGACTGAGGAAGCTGAGGACGACGTCCGGCCTGCTATGTGATGCGTCGCGACTCTACACTTCGCCACGACGCACGGCGGGAGAATGTTCCGGACGATCGATTATAGTTTTAGTTAGACCATTTAGTATGTAACATTTTATAAGTTTATATTTGTAAAGAATAGGTTTTATAGTTTAGTTAATAGGTTTATAATTTAGTTATAGTTATGGTTTCCTTACGTTAACAGTTCAGTATTTGCTAATTTATAAAACCCTAATGATAGAAATAGAGCCGCTGCGCTCTCCACGGTATTGCCGAGAGACCCCTACCCTTTTGCTTGCACTTATGTTTTGTCCCTCTCGCGCATACCTCTCGCTCTCGCAACTATCTATAGAGAAAGGCCGATAGTTGCGATAGCGATATTTGGTACTTAAGCGAGCGAGATCCTATGGAAAATAATTCCGGATCCAGCTCAAGAATACTACTAGGAAGCAAATACTGAACAAGAACCAATAGAAGAAAGAAATAGTTTATTTGTAAAACAAGAAATATAGGGAAAAGTTCTGCTCATTTAAATCTGGAATATAGAAGCTCTGAAGATTCAGCGTGGCTTTCCTTTCACCATCGCCCCACCTTGTAACTGGCTTCATAGTTACCCTCGGAGACAGCATTGCGCAATCCAGCAACAATTCGCAAAGCGGGATTCATAGCGACGAATCAAGACAAGACTTATTTCATAGCGGGTCTTGACTTATTTCACAACGGATTGAGATTCGAGTTCAACCGTATAAGGGTCCCGCACACTTAGAAGTTATCTGGAGAAAAGATATGTACGGAAATAAAATCAAGATCGCCTCGACACAAAACAACAAGTGATCAATTGATGAAAGTGACGCCATTTTCAAAGATTTTGACAGTAGTGACATTCGCATCGGGAAGAAACTGTCATACATCATTCTTGAGATGCGTTCTCTATAGCAACTTTTTTCAGTAGGGAACATTTCCACCCGTGGTACGCTACACGACGTCGACGTGAGTACATGACACTGTGAAAATAACTAAAGCAAACTGTTCTTGCTGTTAAAATAAAAAAAGGAAAAATTTTGATCGCATTATTCAGCCAATATTTCTAAATAAGTCAGTCATTACAACAGCTGAAATCCAATTTCAATAGCTTCTTTTACCACGGCGCCGGAACAGATAAATTGGGCTGTCTGTTGATATAAAATAAGTACACACGTCTAAATAAAATTAAATAACAGTTTTGTTGGTTGTTGTATCCCGGTTATAGTTGTAAACCAGCGGCTTGCAAGCCGGTAGTTACCGTAGCCAGCGGCTAGAAACGAATAACAAGCCGCTTGATACCGGGTAGATACCCGACTTGAGCGTCGAAAATAAAAACGATTTTTATTACATTTTTAATTGTTAAACTCTTATTTTTGTTATCAGTAGCACTTATTATGTTCTGCAATTTTTTTTTAATAAACAGCGTAGACACCGTTTATACCTACTAATTTACTTAATTCAGAGACAAACAGGAAACTGGGACCCAAGTCTGCTAATTTACGAATAGCATAATTGAATCGCAATTGTATCGCATTGTAATTGTTTGACACATTTGGTATTCTTAAATGAGTAAGAGAATACCAAATGTGTCAAACAATTACAATGCGATCCAATTGCGATTCAATTATGCCATTCGTAAATTAGCAGACTTGGGCCCCTGAAACAACGACGAATTTACAGACAAGGAAACCCAGGTGAGCAACTCTCGGTGGAGCCCGTACTGCTTCAACTTGAGGATCCCTGTCTATACCGATACAATGTACCCACAATCAATAAATCACGCCCGGCTGCGGGATCTACGACTACCGCGGATTGACTCAAACGTCCCTAAGGATCACAAAATAGAGAGTATTCAGAAAGCCCGCTCTGGCCGTTCTCGAAAATAACTACCTAAACTGGCTAGACTACCTAGGGTTGCTACTGTACTAACTCCGAATTTTGAAATAAGTAGGTTAGGTGCTTCATGTTTACACATGTATCTTATTATACCTACATGCCTAAATGGGTAGCAGAACATTATTTATCTAAAAGCATGTTCATAAGTTCATAAAACATATCGACTCTACTCGAGGTCACACACGACGATAAAAGTTCAAACTATGGTGGCTCGCCGCCATTTACGTGCATTGTGCTATGGTGTTATACCTACCTACCTAGTGATCCCGCCAAAAACAGAAAAATAAATAAAAGTTCAAACTATGGTGGCTCGCCGCCATTTTACGTGCATTGTGCTATGGTGTTATACCTACCTACCTAGTGATCCCGCCAAAAACAGAAAAATAAAAAAGTGCACCAAGTTCGACCAAAACAAAAATGTAAAAGTTCGGTTAAAATTACAAGGTTCACACTTAGGTTAGGTACATTTAGGTTAGGATTTAATTAATGGCATTCTCTCCTCAACTTGGCTGGTACACTGCAGTGTGCCTGGATAAAAAAACCATTAGGCAAAAAAGATCTCTGAACATACAGACGGACGGACAACGAAGTGATCCTATCGTTTCTTTTATAAGTACTTTTGAGGTAGGTACGGAACTCTAATCTTTCGTTAAAATGTTTCTTAAATGAAAATGAAACGATCTCACGGATGCCGCCTGCCTGCCGGACGGGCTGGATCATACTTAGTCGTTATACCTACCTACCTCGTAGGTAGGTAATACCAGGCATGGATCAGCGTAGCGAAGGTAAGTAGGTACTACCAAGATTCATGCGTCTCCTGCGCTTGGGCCGCCCGCGCCCCGACAAAGAGAATTAGATAAGTACCTATTAGGTACCTAAGTACACCTATCACATTATTAACCTAAAACACTGGTGCTATACCTACCAGCGAATGATAAGTTCAGGAAAAAGTACCTATAAGTCCATTTCTGCTGAGTTTGAATATGCAATAAACAATGAATGATTGATCGTTATCAAAACTTATCTATAGGTAGGTACCTACTAACAAGAGAAAACCGAGTTTTACCTACCTTTCAACATCTTTAGGATACGTGAAGAACGTATAATCACAATTTCGAGTTGTATTCAAACATCCAAAGACACTGCAACTGTAATAATGACGAGTATCCATTTTTTCAATGCGTAGCTAACAATAGTAACGTAATAGTAACAATCGCGCGACAGCCGGACTGAAAGCCAGGCTGAAACTGCCTGAGACGGCCTGTAAACGCAACGTCAATGTGTGCGTGAGCAAAATGGCGCTAAGTTCCGAGCGGACCATCTGTCCGGGCGCGCCGCGCGGCCGTATACTTAATTTGTGCTAAGGATGGAGGCCAGGTGAGCAAGTATGCGGTGAAAGCCCGCACTGCTGCAACCCGAGGTCCCTATCGGCCTAGACGCGCACATGCGGTAAAAGCCCGCACCGCGCAGCTAGGTCGGGTCAGGCGATGCGTCGGCGACGGCGCCGAGGCAGCGACTGACTGCGAGCTTTTTTTTTTTTTTCAGCGTTACCGTTAGCGGTAGCGGGCTTGAAGACTGCGAGCTGCGTGCGCGGGCGCTTTTTATAAGGCTCGCGGCTGTGACGTCATGCAGCTGCCCGTTATCTCTGTGTCCCTTGCGCGGCGCGTGGCGCGTCGTCGCACTGCCTCCCCCTCTCTGGAGATTTTTACCTACGGGAAAAATCACCGTAAACAAATGCGTCACATTGGTATTGAAGCCTATCTATTACGGCTTCTACTGGTAAACGTGTATAGGTACTTACTATACTTAATATTAACCTAATTTGTGGAAGAACAAATTTTGCTTCCCGGCAACGATATCAACAAAATGACAATGTAGTTTGTACGTATCAAAAAAATAAACTAATTGAAAGAGAAATGTTGCGGAGTTGGTTCGTGGAAAATATTGGTCTATCAACCTGCGTAATAACAATATAATATATAATAATAATGCGACGCCACGCCGCGCGCCGCGCAAGGAACACAGAGATGCCGGACAGCTGCGTGACGTCACAGCCGCGAGCCGTATAAAAAGCGGCCGCGCACGCAGCTCGCAGCACGGGTGAAAATGTTCCCTACTGAAAAAAGTTGCTATAGAGAACTCATCTCAAGAATGATGTATGACAGTTTCTTCCCGATGCGAATGTCACTACTGTCAAAATCTTTGAAAATGGCGTTACTTTCATCACTTGTTGTTTTGTGTCGAGGCGATCTTGATTTTATTTCCGTACATATCTTTTCTCCAGATAACTTCTAAGTGTTACTTGAGTATTACTCAGATTATTTCGTGTTAAGTTACGTTTTAGTGCTTTCTACGATGTTTAATCATTGCAGTGTTCCCAACTGTGATAGTGTTTACAACAGACCGTTAAATTACATGTATTTCCATGTGTTAATGCTATTAGACGCAATAAATGGCTGGAGTGCATAAACAGTGAAACTCTTCGGGCGTTGAATGTTGATGAACTTTGAACTTGAAACGCTTTGTTTGTTACAAAAATTTTGAGAAGAGATTTATAACTTCCAAATCTCGCCTATTAGGCACTGGTGCAATATCAGGAGGCACTGACATCCGCAGATTGCAGAAGAGAAGTCTTCCAATGATGCAAAATAAAGCTTTCATAAAATATACTTACTTACTTACTAAAAAGTTAAAAAGAAAATAAATGTGCCTACTAAAGAAATATTTGTTTTTATTTCAAAAGGTAACTATTAGCAATTACAAAATATCTTGCTTAATAGTTACCTTGGTAGATTCTGATGTATCCTAATTTACCCAAGAAAAACAAACTGCCTGGTATGTCGCTTTGGCTCTGGCTGAATGTAGAAAATGTTGTTACCTCATACTAAGCATTCAAGATTAAAAAGTTACAAATGTCATACATCAATCTTGAGCTAAGATGGCGGCCAGCTCTAAAGCTTCATAGAAATGTACGATAGATGTCCGTCTGAACTTGTTCACTATATAGTCTGTGGCTCGCAGTCAGTCGCTGCCTCGGCGCCGTCGCCGACGCATCGCCTGAACCGACCTAGCTGCGCGGTGCGGGCTTTCACCGCATGTCCGCGTCTAGGCCGATAGGGATCTCGGGTTGTAGCAGTGCGGGCTTTCACCGCATATTTGCTCACCTGGCTTCGGTCCTCAGGGACGTTTGAGTCTATTCGCGACCAGTCGTTGCCTCGACGCCGTCGTCGACGCATCGCCTGACCCGACCTAGCTGCGCGGTGCGGGCTTTTACCGCATGTGCGCGTCTAGGCCGATAGGGACCTCGGGTTGCAGCAGTGCGGGCTTTCACCGCATACTTGCTCACCTGGCCTCCATCCTTAGCACAAATTAAGTATACGGCCGCGCGGCGCGCCCGGACAGATGGTCCGCTCGGAACTAAGCGCCATTTTGCTCACGCACACATTGACGTTGCGTTTAAAGGCCGTCTCAGGCAGTCTCAGCCTGGCTTTCAGTCCGGCTGTCGCGCGATTGTTACTATCACGTTACTATTGTTAGCTACGCATTGAAAAAATGGATACTCGTCATTATTACAGTTGCAGTGTCTTTGGATGTTTGAATACAACTCGAAATTGTGATTATACGTTCTTCACGTATCCTAAAGATGTTGAAAGGTAGGTAAAACTCGGTTTTCTCTTGTTAGTAGGTACCTACCTATAGATAAGTTTTGATAACGATCAATCATTCATTGTTTATTGCATATTCAAACTCAGCAGAAATGGACTTATAGGTACTTTTTCCTGAACTTATCATTCGCTGGTAGGTATAGCACCAGTGTTTTAGGTTAATAATGTGATAGGTGTACTTAGGTACCTAATAGGTACTTATCTAATTCTCTTTGTCGGGGCGCGGGCGGCCCAAGCGCAGGAGACGCATGAATCTTGGTAGTACCTACTTACCTTCGCTACGCTGATCCATGCCTGGTATTACCTACCTACGAGGTAGGTAGGTATAACGACTAAGTATGATCCAGCCCGTCCGGCAGGCAGGCGGCATCCGTGAGATCGTTTCATTTTCATTTAAGAAACATTTTAACGAAAGAATAGAGTTCCGTACCTACCTCAAAAGTACTTATAAAAGAAACGATAGGATCACTTCGTTGTCCGTCCGTCTGTATGTTCAGAGATCTTTTTTGCCTAATGGTTTTTTTATCCAGGCACACTGCAGTGTACCAGCCAAGTTGAGGAGAGAATGCCATTAATTAAATCCTAACCTAAATGTACCTAACCTAAGTGTGAACCTTGTAATTTTAACCGAACTTTTACATTTTTGTTTTGGTCGAACTTGGTGCACTTTTTTATTTTTCTGTTTTTGGCGGGATCACTAGGTAGGTAGGTATAACACCATAGCACAATGCACGTAAAATGGCGGCGAGCCACCATAGTTTGAACTTTTATTTATTTTTCTGTTTTTGGCGGGATCACTAGGTAGGTAGGTATAACACCATAGCACAATGCACGTAAAATGGCGGCGAGCCACCATAGTTTGAACTTTTATCGTCGTGTGTGACCTCGAGTAGAGTCGATATGTTTTATGAACTTATGAACATGCTTTTAGATAAATAATGTTCTGCTACCCATTTAGGCATGTAGGTATAATAAGATACATGTGTAAACATGAAGCACCTAACCTACTTATTTCAAAATTCGGAGTTAGTACAGTAGCAACCCTAGGTAGTCTAGCCAGTTTAGGTAGTTATTTTCGAGAACGGCCAGAGCGGGCTTTCTGAATACTCTCTATTTTGTGATCCTTAGGGACGTTTGAGTCAAACCGCGGTAGTCGTAGATCCCGCAGCCGGGCGTGATTTATGACATGAACAATTTATGTGTTTGTGGCTCCCGTGTCTACTAGGCATCGGTGCTTGGTTCCCATGAATTCTGCTTCTACGTAGACTCTGTTGTCTTCTTTGTTTTGGTCGTTGGCGGCTCCCACGGTGTCTTTCCTGCAGCAATTTTTACTGAGGACTCCCATGTTTCCACAACTGCTGCAGAATATCTGGCGCCTTGACCGGCAGTTCCTCGCGTCATGACCTGGTTTCCCGCATGACCAGCAGCAGGATTTCGCGTCGTACTGGGGATGTATTTTTGTCTGTTTCCCTTTGCTGCTTCTAGACTGGAATGTATTTTGTTCTCGGTTATCGTACCTGTCTCTGCTTGGCCCTGTTTGTGTAGTTGCGCGATTGGTCTCCCTATATCCCTGTGGGTACGTGCCGGTGTCGGTGTTGCGTGGCTCCCGGTATCCTATATCCTGGTTTTTGTACGGTGTTGTGGATATGTTCTCGTACTCTGCGGCTAGATTCAGAAGTCCTGGGAGGTCTTTGTAGTCCTGCTTCTTGATATATAGCTTATACTCCTTAGCCATATTCTCGTGTATCCGGTGGATTTGTTCGTCCTTCGAGAGTTTGCCGTACCTTCGCATTAGTGTTTGTAGGTCGGTTAGGTAGTTTGTGAAGCTCTCTCTGTACCTTTGTTTTCGGGCGACAATCCTTACAATGAGGTCCTCCTGGTAGTTTGGTGGGTAATAATAAAGTTTGAACAGCTCTATGAAATTTTTCCACGTGTTACATGACTCCGCGTTGTTCCTGTACCACATTAAAGCTTTTCCTTGTAATATTCGTGGTAGTGCCGGTAGTACGTCTTCCTTTTGTATGTCGCTGGCCGTTACGAGCTCCTCGAGTCTTTCGATGAATTCCACTGCGTTATCCCATGGTTTGAAGGTCAGATTCCACTCTTTTATGAGTTTGTTAATCATTTTGCTTATGTCTCTGTTTTCGCTGTCGGACAATTTCTCCGTGTGTCCCTTGTTTGGTGTTTTAAATTCTTCGCCTTCTTTTACTACGTCTACGAGTAATTTCCTTAATTCGTCAACTGTTAGCCCCTCTGTAGGTAGGTCTCTTTTCTCGGCTTCTTCAATTAATTCTGGCTTCCGTAATTGATATATCCACGCTGTCTGCATTCCTTCGGGGTGCTCTAAATAGCTTATTTCGGTGTCGGTCGGTCGGTCGGTCGGTCGGTGTGTCGGAGCGACGCGTTGGGTTTTTACGGGGCGCACTAATTTTCACTCTTAATTCTAAACTCACCCAGTTGCTGGTGCATACGGCGGGCGGCCAGGGGCCAATCTATCCTGGCGGGCGGGTTGAACGGCGGGCTAAATGGGAAGAAGTGAAGTGAAGCATCGTCTGACCCGACCTAGGTTGCGCGGTACGGGCTTGCACCGTATGTGCGCGTCTGGGCCGATAGGGACCTCGGGTTGTAGCGGTACGGGCTTTCACCGTATCTCAGCTCACCTGGCCTCCGTCCTCAGGGACGTTTGAGTCTACTCGCCCCGCACTCGCTCGTCTGAGACCTCCGTTCCCCTTGAACTGTTCATGTAGGGCCGTATGCCGTTTCAGTAGAAACCCCACGATCACTATCATCACGCCTCCCGTAGGCATAGCTTAGTACTTAATTTAAATAAAGGGGCGTAAGAGACCCGCCCGTCCGATAATTATATACCTGTGTTTGTTTGTCGCATACCCGTGGCTAACCCTTCTAACGCTGAGCTAGCTAGGAAACCTTCTAAGCCCCTCCGGCGGAAGGAAATGTAGGATTCACTCTCGGCGCGCTCCCACCGCGAGAGTCCGGGGTTCGACTCCCCGCCCGTAATCCATTACATTTGGCGCCCAACTATAAAACTCACATAAGAGTTCATTAGCTCAGAGGGGAGCCACGGAAAGAAATACAAGCTCGCCACGTGTAGTGAACGCGACGCTTCCCGCCCACCCAATTTAGGGGGGAGTAGGTAATATAACCGTAATAATCACTTCTTCCCATTTAGCCCGCCGTTCAACCCGCCCGCCAGGATAGATTGGCCCCTGGCCGCCCGCCGTATGCACCAGCAACTGGGTGAGTTTAGAATTAAGAGTGAAAATTAGTGCGCCCCGTAAAAACCCAACGCGTCGCTCCGACACACCGACCGACCGACCGACCGACCGACACCGAAATAAGCTATTTAGAGCACCCCGAAGGAATGCAGACAGCGTGGATATATCAATTACGGAAGCCAGAATTAATTGAAGAAGCCGAGAAAAGAGACCTACCTACAGAGGGGCTAACAGTTGACGAATTAAGGAAATTACTCGTAGACGTAGTAAAAGAAGGCGAAGAATTTAAAACACCAAACAAGGGACACACGGAGAAATTGTCCGACAGCGAAAACAGAGACATAAGCAAAATGATTAACAAACTCATAAAAGAGTGGAATCTGACCTTCAAACCATGGGATAACGCAGTGGAATTCATCGAAAGACTCGAGGAGCTCGTAACGGCCAGCGACATACAAAAGGAAGACGTACTACCGGCACTACCACGAATATTACAAGGAAAAGCTTTAATGTGGTACAGGAACAACGCGGAGTCATGTAACACGTGGAAAAATTTCATAGAGCTGTTCAAACTTTATTATTACCCACCAAACTACCAGGAGGACCTCATTGTAAGGATTGTCGCCCGAAAACAAAGGTACAGAGAGAGCTTCACAAACTACCTAACCGACCTACAAACACTAATGCGAAGGTACGGCAAACTCTCGAAGGACGAACAAATCCACCGGATACACGAGAATATGGCTAAGGAGTATAAGCTATATATCAAGAAGCAGGACTACAAAGACCTCCCAGGACTTCTGAATCTAGCCGCAGAGTACGAGAACATATCCACAACACCGTACAAAAACCAGGATATAGGATACCGGGAGCCACGCAACACCGACACCGGCACGTACCCACAGGGATATAGGGAGACCAATCGCGCAACTACACAAACAGGGCCAAGCAGAGACAGGTACGATAACCGAGAACAAAATACATTCCAGTCTAGAAGCAGCAAAGGGAAACAGACAAAAATACATCCCCAGTACGACGCGAAATCCTGCTGCTGGTCATGCGGGAAACCAGGTCATGACGCGAGGAACTGCCGGTCAAGGCGCCAGATATTCTGCAGCAGTTGTGGAAACATGGGAGTCCTCAGTAAAAATTGCTGCAGGAAAGACACCGTGAGAGCCGCCAACGACCAAAACAAAGAAGACAACAGAGTCTACGTAGAAGCAGAATTCATGGGAACCAAGCACCGATGCCTAGTAGACACGGGAGCCACAAACACATACATAAACCAGACAGTATATAAAGACTGCATAGCACGGGGAGCAATAGAAATGCCGGCCCGAAAAGAGGTCATACTCGCGGATGGAACAAAAACACAGGTGGGAAAGACAGTCGTGGCGGAACTCCAAATGAAAAACGTACGAATAAAACATTGTGTGGGGGTACTACCGGCAGCAGCATGCACGATAACAGGCATGGACGTGTTGAAGAGGATAGGCATGGTAATAACCTGGGCAGGCGAAAGAGTGACACCGGAAAAGGAAAAAATCCCCCAAACAAAACCCCGAGACGTCGCCAGTGGCGGCCAAGAGTGAGCCAGCCATACCCGCCACGCAAAAGAACACACAACCACACCGGACGTTAACGGCCGAACAACACAAACACCTTGAAGAAATAATCCGACAAGAATTCGATCTCTGCGAGAAGAGCCCAAAGGGAAACACGTGGGTTGAGCACAAGATCAAGATGATACACAACGAACCGGTAAAACAAAAGTATTATCCAAGGAATCCGAAACAACAACAAATAATAGACGCACACGTCAAGGAAATGCTAGAGCAAGGCGTAATAGAAAAATCAAACAGCCCGTACAGTTCACCGGTTGTGCTAGTAAAAAAAGGAGATGGCCAGTACAGATTCTGCATAGACTTCCGGAAAATCAATGAAATATCAGAGAAGGACGCGTACCCGCTCCCGCAAATAGACGACACACTAGAAAAGCTCAGGAACGCACAATTTTTCTCAAAATTTGACTTAAAAAACGGATATTGGAATGTAAAGCTAGCAGAGACTAGCAAACCGGTCACAGCGTTCACAGCAGGCCGAGGACTGTACCATTTCAAGGTCATGCCTTTCGGGTTGCACTCAAGCGGGGCCACGTTCCAAAGACTACTGGATAGGGTGATAGGACCAGAACTCGAACCACACGCATACGTGTACCAAGATGACATAATCGTCTGCAGCGCCACGTGCGAGGAACATATACAACACCTCCAGGACATATTTAAAAGAATAAGACAAGCAGGACTACAGATTAATCAAAAGAAATGCGAATTCGCAAAAGCCGAAATAGAATACTTAGGGCACACAGTCAATAGAGAAGGGATCAAGATGAACGGGGGCAAGATAAAAGCAATACACGAGTTACAAGCGCCTAAAAATGTAAAACAAGTAAGAAGACTAATCGGGATGACATCCTGGTATAGGAAATTTATACCAAACTATGCGGAACTAACCGCCCCACTAACGAAACTGCTAAAGAAAAACGAACCTTTCCGGTGGCAACCAGAACAAGAAGAAGCGGTCAACAAGATCAAGCAACTCATCACAACAGGCCCAATTTTAACAAGAGCGGATTTTACAAAACCATTCTACCTAGAAACAGACGCAAGTGACGTCGGGATAGGAGCAGTGCTTCTGCAGCCGGTTGACGGCAACCTAAAAGTCATCATGTATGCAAGCAGATCACTGACACCACCAGAAACAAGGTACTCGGTAACGGAAAGGGAATGCCTGGCGATTGTGTGGGGAATACGCAAAATGAGACCGTTCCTAGAAGGATACTACTTCACGGTAAGAACCGATCACCAAGCCTTGAAATGGTTCAACACCATGAAAAGCCCCGCAGGGAGACTAGCGCGCTGGGCATTAGAACTCCAACAGTACCAGTTTGACGTGATATACAGAAGCGGAAAACAGAACGTCATAGCAGACGAACTATCACGGAACCCAGCTTGCACCGCAACAGAACAAACTTGGTACAGTAAGAAACGAGAACAAGTAGAAAAAGGGCTGGAGTCACCACAAGAATATTGCATAAGAGAAGACAAGCTGTACAAGAGAATACAGCACCACGCATACAATAAACTTACAGATCCCGAATCCGAATGGAAGATTTGTGTGCCGGAGGCAGACAAGACACAAATCATACAACAAAACCACGACGTACCCAGCGCCGGACATCAGGGCAGAGCCAAAACAACAAAGAGGATAATGCAAAGGTACTATTGGCCAAAGATGAGACAAGACATACTCAAATACGTGAAAAAGTGCGACACCTGCCAAAAACATAAAACGCTACAACAAAAGACATACGGACTGATGCACATAAAAAATGCGGAAGACCCATGGCAGATAGTAACCGCCGACCTCATAGGGCCATTACCAAGGTCATCAAGAGGATATCACTGGATCATAGTATTCCACGACAAATTCACAAAATGGAACGAAATTATACCATTAAGAAATGCCACGGCGAACGGGGTAACAAGAGCATTCGTGGAAAACATAGCCCTACGCCACGGAACCCCGCAAATACTAGTGACCGATAATGGGAGACAATTTACCAGCAAAATATTCACAGAAAAATTAAAGTCATATGGCACAGAACATAGACTGACCCCGCCGTACTCACCACAGTGTAACCCCACCGAGAGAACCAACAAAACACTAGAAACAATGATATCAACATTTATCAAGGAAAATCATAAACAATGGGACAGGTACCTACCGGAATTCAATTTCGCCATCAATACATCCGAACAAGCCACGACAAAATCACACCAGCATTTCTATTATACGGAAGGGAGCTCAGGAGTCCGAACGATAAAAACAGATTCCCAACACCGCAACTAAAAGAAAAAGCAAAAATACAACAAATATACACCCTAGTCCGCGAACACCAGAGGAAAGCATCCGAAAATCAAAAAATTTACTACGACAGACATCGGAAACACTGGGAACCACAGCTCGGAGACCTAGTCCTCAAGAAAAACCATGTCCTATCCAACGCTAGTAAAAACTTCTGCGCAAAGTTAGCCCCAAAGTTTGTAGGACCATACAAGATACGCGAGAGAAAATCCCCAGTGATATACGGATTACAAAGCATGGAGGGAGCCAGACGGACAATAACGGCACATATAAAGGATTTGAAAGCGTATATACAATAACAACGAACTACCAACAAACTATACATACCTACCGGGTTGAGAAAAAAAAAAAAAAAGAAAGGGGTAATATAATAAGCAAAAACAAAAAGAATGTCCCGGAGGGATTTGAACCCGCCCGCGCTGGGGAAGGGCCGCCGGACCCGATGAGTTATCCGCCAGACCACCGACAAGCGTTACGCCACGTTTAAAATAAAGGATCAGTAGCAACGAACGTACCAACGCGATAGCATGCTTTGCGCGGACCATAGGCTACAAGCACACAAACGTACCAACGCGATAGCATGCTTTGCGCGGGCCATATGCTACAAGCACAACAGTAAGCGCAATACGCAAACGAAAAAAAAAGTACAACGGGCGGCCGCAAGAGGGCAGTTACCGGCCGTAAAATATAAATCCCAGGGTAACAATAATAGATAAACTATCAGGTGTTGTTCAAGGAAAAAAAAAAGAGGAAAAAAAAAAAAGGGTAGAAATGCCCACAGGAAGAAAAACAATGTAGGGAGAAAGTCTGGCCCACATCAGCGAAAACAAGCATTAAATCAAAGGGGGTAGAAAGAAATAGCCCAGATACAAACTTACCCGCGACAAAATAATTAATTAAGAATTCAACCTATATAAGGCACGGACGAAGAGGGACGCCCATAGCCAAACACAATGAACGCGAACGCTAATCAGCCACCCAGAAGGAAGACAGGAGGAGCGCGGGTCGTAAGGGGGACACCGGCGAATCTGCGGCTGCACAACACGGGTGAAGTGACGTGCACCCACGACTCCAACAAGCCGCAAACGACGGCGACACGCGACCCGGAAATGCCGGAACTAGACCCGGAGGCGGTGTCCACCTACCTCGCTTCCATCCAGGGGGAGGAAGACGAACTAATCGGCTCCATACAGGAGTACATGGACGATTACCGGGAGTTCATCTGCAGGGAACTGGGCGAGGACGAAGGGAGTGAGGGAGCGCCACCGGAGCCCAAAGAGAGAAGGGTACCGGCCATAGGCAGGCGGCCCAACCAAGTGGGAGATAGACGCTTCAGGGAAGCGAACCAGGGCAAAGAGGCGGCGCAGGAGGACCCACATCCGCCAGGACCGGTCCAAAAGAAGAAGACGCGCAGGGCGGGCCGGAAGCGGAACGGCGGGCAGAGGAGGGGACTCGGCCGCCTCCCAAAAACCAGGCGAGCACCGTAGTAGGCGAAACAGTCCTGTTTGAGTTTTTTTTTCCGTTTTTTTGTTAATGTTAAAATTGTTTGTTATTTTTATTATACATTATATCGGTATGACGCATGTTGTTGAACCATTATTTTCCACAAACCAACTCCGCACCGTTTCTCGTTCAATCGATCTAAACTTTTAATGGTCGTTAATTGTTTACATACAAAGTACATATTCATTTGTTCGGTATCGGTACCGGGAAGCAAAATCCAGGCTTCAACAAATTACATTAAGAATAATATGTAGGAAGTACAAATGTATAAGAATGGAAGCCGTAATAATTAGGCTTCAAGACAGATATATCGCATTTATTTACGGTGATTTTCCCGTAGGTAAAAATCTCCAGAGAGGGGGAGGTAGTGCGACGCCACGCCGCGCGCCGCGCAAGGAACACAGAGATGCCGGACAGCTGCGTGACGTCACAGCCGCGAGCCGTATAAAAAGCGGCCGCGCACGCAGCTCGCAGTCACCCACGACACGGTAAACCCGAGCCGAGGTACCGTGCCTCCTAGAGGCGCCCTCGGGTTTAGCCGCTCCCTACCGGTTCGAACCCCCAGAGGCTCTGGGGGGGGATCGGAGACTCGCTTGCGAGATGCCATCCCCCACCGGAATCCCTCTGGGGAATTTCGACCACTCACGGCTTGAGGAACGCTTCAAGTTTCTCGCCGCCCCCAAACAAGCCCGGTAACGCTGTAAAGGTCATCTGCGACCGACAGCACTCACACTCAAAAAAAAAAAAAAAAGAAAGCTCGCAGTCAGTCGCTGCCTCGGCGCCGTCGCCGAAGCATCGTCTGACCCGACCTAGGCTGCGCGGTACGGGCTTTCACCGTATGTGCGCGTCTGGGCCGATAGGGACCTCGGGTTGTAGCGGTACGGGCTTTCACCGTATCTCAGCTCACCTGGCCTCCGTCCTCAGGGACGTTTGAGTCTACTCGCGAGCAGTCGTTGCCTCGACGCCGTCGTCGACGCATCGCCTGACCCGACCTAGGCTGCGCGGTACGGGCTTTCACCGTATGTGCGCGTCTGGGCCGATAGGGACCTCGGGTTGTAGCGGTACGGGCTTTCACCGTATCTCAGCTCACCTGGCCTCTGTCCTTAGGGACGTTTGAGTCGATCCGCGGTAGTTATAGATCCCGTAGACGGGCGTGATTGAGTGGTTGTGTTTCCCTGTCTGTAGATTAGTGGAGTGTTCTCTTACCGTAGCTGTGACCGTGCGGGCACGCCCCGCACTCGCTCGTCTGAGACCTCCGTTCCCCTGGAACTGTTCATGTAGGGCCGTATGCCGTTTCAGTAGAAACCCCACGATCACTATCATCACGCCTCCCGTAGGCATAGCTTAGTACTTAATTTAAATAAAGGGGCGTAAGAGACCCGCCCGTCCGATAATTATATACCTGTGTTTGTTTGTCGCATACCCGTGGCTAACCCTTCTAACGCTGAGCTAGCTAGGAAACCTTCTAAGCCCCTCCGGCGGAAGGAAATGTAGGATTCACTCTCGGCGCGCTCCCACCGCGAGAGTCCGGGGTTCGACTCCCCGCCCGTAATCCATTACAATAATAATAAAAACTACGTCTACACCCATCTCCCTACTACTAACTGCGCCTACACTGGGACTATCTCGGCGACTGTTTCGTCTTCGCGAGGCGAATGAGCCCCCTCTTTTGCCCGCCGTTCCGCTTACGGCCCGCCCTGCGTGTCCCGTTTCTACGGACCGGCCCTGGTGGCTGCGGGGCCTCCTGTGCAGCACTCTCGCCCAGGCTGTCTTCAACCAAGTTGACGTACTCTGTTCGGTCAGGCTGTAGTTTCCGGGGTGGTGTGGACTCTCGGGGATCGGGTGGTTCCCAGTGCTTCTTAGGTAAAAAGCAGAAGAAATCTTTCTTTCTCTTCCTTATGCGGTATTCTTGTGGTAATTTTATCCCTTTCTCTACTTGTTTTCGTTTCTTACTGTCCCCGGTTTGTTCTGTTGCGGTGCAGATTGTATTTCGGGATAGCTTATCTGCTATTTTTGCGGTTCGGTTCGGCTTTGGATTTCTTAGACAGTATTTTTGTGGTGATTCTAACCCTTTTTCTACTTGTCTTCGTTTCTTATTGTACCAGGTTTGTTCCGTTGCGGTGTAAATCGGATTTCGGGATAGCTCATCTGCTATTTTCTTGGTTTGGTTCGGTTTCGGATTTCTTGGATAGTATTTTTGTTTCACCGGTTCGTTGTGTATCCTATTGATCTTTTGTGTGGCGGGTATGGCTGGCTCTTTTTTGTTCTGTGTACTCTTGGCCACCTCTGGCGATGTCTCGGGGTTTTGTTCGGGGTCTTTTTGGTCCTCCGGTGTCACAGTTTCGCCTGCCCAGGTTATTACCATGCCTATCCTCTTCAACACGTCCATACCTATTATCGTGTTTGCTGCCGTCGGTAGTACCCCTACACAGTGTTTTATTCGTGCATTTTTCATTTGAAATTCCACCACAGCTGTCTTCTTCACCTGTGTTTTGTGCCATCCGCGAGTATGACCTCTTTCTGGGAAGGCATTTCTATTGCCCCCCGTGCTATGCAGTCTTTATATACTGTCTGGTTTATGTACGTGCTCGTAGCTCCTGTGTCCACTAGGCATCGGTGCTTGGTTCCCATGAATTCTGCTTCTACGTAGACTCTGTTGTCTTCTTTGTTTCGGTCGTTGGCGGCCCCTGCGGTCTTTCCTGCAGCAATTTTTACTGAGGACCCCTAGGTTTCCACAACTACTGCAGAATATCTGGCGCCTTGACCGGCAGTTCCTCGCATCATGACCTGGTTTCCCGCATGACCAGCAGCAGGTTTTTGCGTCGTACTGGGGTTGTATTTTCGTCTGTTTCCCCTTACCGCTTCTGGACTGGTATGTATTTTGTTCTCGGTTATCGTACCTGTCTCTGCTGGGCCCTGTTTGTGTAGTTGCGCGATTTGTCTCCCTAGGTCTCTGTTGGTATGTGCCGGCCTTGTTGCTGCGCGGCTCCCTGTATTCTATGTACTGGTTTTCGTGCGGTGTCATAGCTATGTTCTCGTACTCTGCGGCTAGCTTGAGGAGTCCTGGGAGGTCTTTGTAGTCTTGCTTCTTGATATATAATTTATATTCCTTAGCCATATTCTCGTGTATCCGGTGGATTTGTTCGTCCTTAGAGAGTTTGGCGTACCTTCGCATTAAAGTTTGTAAATCGGTTAAGTAGTCGGTGAAGCTTTCTCTGTACCTCTGTTTTCGGGCGACAATTCTTACAATGAGGTTCTCCTGGTAGTTTAATAGGTAATAATAAAGTTTGAACAGCTCCAAGAAATTTTTCCACGTGTCACATGACGCCGCGTTGTTCCTGTACCACATTAAGGCTTTTCCCTGTAATATCCGTGGTAGTGCCGGTAGTACGTCTTCCTTTTGTATGTCGCTGGCCATCACGTGCTCCTCGAGTCTTTCGATGAACTCCACCGCGTCATCCCCTGGTTTGAAGGTCAGATTCCACTCTTTTATGAGTTTGTTAATCATTTTGCTGATGTCTCTGTTTTCGCTGTCGGACAATTTCTCCGTGTGTCCCTTGTTTGGTGTTTTAAATTCTTCGCCTTCTTTTACTACGTCTACGAGTAATTTCCTTAATTCGTCAACTGTTAGCCCCTCTGTAGGTAGGTCTCTTTTCTCGGCTTCTTCAATTAATTCTGGCTTCCGTAATTGATATATCCACGCTGTCTGCATTCCTCCGGGGTGCTCTAAATGGCTTATTTCGGTGTCGGTCGGTCGGTCGGTCGGTCGGTCGGTGTGTCGGAGCGACGCGTTGGGTTTTTACGGGGCGCACTAATTTTCACTCTTAATTCTAAACTCACCCAGTTACTGGTGCGAACGGCGGGCGGACAGGGGCCAATCTATCCTGGCGGGCAGGTTGAACGGCGGGCTAAATGGGAAGAAGTGATTATTACGGTTATATTACCTACTCCACCCTCAATTTGGGCGAGCGAGAAGCGTCGCGTTCACTACGCGTGGCGAGCTTATACTTATTTCCGTGGCTCCCCTCTGAGCTAATTAACTCTTTTGTGAGTTTTATAGTTGGGCGCCAAATGTAATGGATTGCTGGCGGGGAGTCGAATCCCGGACTCTCGTGGCGGGAGCGCGCCGAGAGTAAATCCTACATTTCCTTCCGCTGGAGGGGCTTAGAAGGTTTCCTAGCTAACTCAGCGTTAGAAGGGTTAGCCATGAGGTGCGACAAATAAACACGGGTATATGATTATCGGACGGACGGGTCTTTTACGCCCCTTTATTGAAAGTAAGTATTATTCTACGTCCGTACGTCTACGGTGGCGTGACGAGAGTGATTGTGGGGTTCTACGGAAACGGGAAACGGCCCTACATGGAAAGTTCCAGGGGAACGGAGGTCTCAGACGAGCGAGTGCGGGGCATGCCCGCACGGTTACAGCTACGGTTAGAGAACTCTCCACTAAGCTACAGACAAGGAAACCTAGGTGAGCAACTCTCGGTGGAGCCCGTACTGCTTCAACTTGAGGATCCCTGTCTATACCGATACAATGTACCCACAATCAATAAATCACGCCCGGCTACGGGATCTACGACTACCGCGGATTGACTCAAACGTCCCTAAGGACGGAGGCCAGGTGAGCAAGTATGCGGTGAAAGCCCGCACTGCTGCAACCCGAAGTCCCTATCGGCCTAGACGCGCACATGCGGTGAAAACCGCACCGCGCAGCTAGGTCGGTTCAGGCGATGCGTCGGCGACGGCGCCGAGGCAGCGACTGACTGCGGGCTTTTTTTTTTTTTTTTTTTTTTTGAGTGTGAGTGCTGTCGGTCGCAGATGACCTTTACAGCGTTACCGGGCTTGTTTGGGGGCGGCGAGAAACTTGAAGCGTTCCTCAAGCCGTGAGTGGTCGAAATTCCCCAGAGGGATTCCGGTGGGGGATGGCATCTCGCAAGCGAGTCTCCGATCCCCCCCCAGAGCCTCTGGGGGTTCGAACCGGTAGGGAGCGGCTAAACCCGAGGGCGCCTCTAGGAGGCACGGTACCTCGGCTCGGGTTTACCGTGTCGTGGGGGGTACGCGAGTAACAGGTACATTATTACGAATGTACCTGCCACCGGGCGGGTGTGAACCGGGTCTACGCACACTTATTCTACGAGTGCGGTGTCTTGGTCCTAAACTAGTGTGCAAGTTTAGTGTGGCTGGGTGTGTAGTGTCGGGCTTTGGCGCGTTTGCAATCGTTATTGCATCATCGGGGTCGTCTAAAACGTGTCGCGGAAACCGGCGGCGCGGTCCTCTCTGGGGGCGAAAGCTGCCAACATCGTAGTTGGCAGCTCCCACCACCAGAGGATTCGGATGCGAAAGCGCTTTGTCGAAGTACGCCTGAGAGGCGTCCTTCATAAAGGAACGGACGGTCGGAAGATCGAGATCGCGATGTAAATCTACATTGCGTAGGTACCACGGGGCGGCCGTGGCGCCTCGCATGAAACGGTTTTGAACGTTCTGCAACCGGTGCAGATGAGAGTTCGCGGCGTGAGCGAATACTACACTAGCATACGTCATGACGGGACGGATGCAGGCTTTGTAAATTGTCGTCTTATTTCTAAGAGACATTTTACTCCGCCTGCCTACGAGATGGTAGAGCCTACCTAGAATGAACGCTGCCCTATTTCGGATAGCTTGGATGTGTGGTGCAAACGTCAATCGACTGTCGAAGATGACACCGAGATATTTGACCTGTGACTTCCACGGTATGACGCGGTCGAAGAGTCGGATAGGGGTCGGACGGAGGCCGGATGAGCCCCGATGAAAGTGGATCGCGGCACTTTTCTCGGGGTTCACCTCGATTCTCCAAAGTCGGAACCAATCGCCTAAGGTGGTCGCGGCGGATTGAAGTCTCTGAGAGAGTTTGGTCATATCCCTATCAGTGGTATATAGCGCGGTGTCATCAGCGAAGAGCGCCAACTCAACGCGAGGCGTCCTGGGTATATCGTTAACGTAAAGCGAAAACAACAAAGGTGAAAGCACGGAGCCTTGCGGGACTCCGGCACGAATGGGTCGGGGGGAGGAGCGCGTTCCCTCGACGCGAAAGCGAAAGGTGCGATCTGACAAGTAGTCTCGAATGATGTGCACGAGTCTGTCTGGCACGCCGAGTTTGTAAAGCTTGTAAAGTAAGCCATTGTGCCAGACTTTGTCAAACGCCTTCGCAACGTCGAAGAAAAGGGCTCCCGTACCCCGCGGCCGTAATGAGCCATTAAGGCCGCGTAATATGTGCTCCGTGAGGCGGTGCAACTGATGCGTACACGAGTGTTTGGGCCGGAAACCAAACTGCTCGTCAATTAAAATATTATTAGTGAACACAAAGTCCTTTAACCGGGCTACGAGGACGCGTTCGTAAAGTTTTCCCAACGATTTGAGAAGACTAATCGGGCGATAGCTAGACGCGACAGACTTATCTTTACCGGGCTTATGAATGCCGATGACGTCGGCCTCCTTCCACGCGCTGGGGAAGATGGCGTTGGTCATGGCGCTATTGAAAATTGCTGCCAGGAGGCAGATCAACTGAGCGGGTAAGATCTTAAGGATCTTGTTAGAGATACCGTCT
Organism: Scoparia ambigualis; assembly: GCA_963921215.1. Classification (NCBI taxonomy): domain Eukaryota; kingdom Metazoa; phylum Arthropoda; class Insecta; order Lepidoptera; family Crambidae; genus Scoparia; species Scoparia ambigualis. Next base: position 29,752,987 of record OY992519.1, on the reverse strand, counting down.
GAACCGGGGGCGCTACGCGGTTTGAGTTGCCGGATTAGCGTTTGCACCTCATCCTCCGTGACCGGGGAGAGAATCGCGGTGGGAGCGAGCGAAGAGAGCCTATCGACTTCGTTATCGACCATGACGACATGGTCTTGGTTGACCGGAAGTGTGCTAGGCGAGCACTGCGACTCTAAGCTGTCGGCCAGGCATTCGGCTTTCTCATCATCGTCGAAAGCGATGGAGTTGTCGGGTTTCTTAAGAGGCGGTAGAACCGTCACCGTGTCCGACTTGAAGGTTCTCGCCAACTTCCAATAAGCTTGGTGAGAGGGCGAGATCTCTTCAAGGAGACCCTCCCACCGCGTAGACCGGAGGTCCCGCATGCGCTGCTTGACAGCACGCTGTAAGCAGCGCATCCGGGCCCGGTTGTCCGCGGTGGGATAAGAGTCATGGGCACGGGTGGCGGCGTTCTTCGCCCTCAGTAGTTCCCTCGCATCGTCCGGCAGTTTAAAGCGATGATCCGGCATCACTGGAACCCGCCGAGACGATTCGCTAATAGCGTTCGTGAGGTGACTACTGAGGGCGTCGACCGCGGCCACTGTCTCGTGAGGCGAGTCAATGACATCTGGTATCGTACTAAGCGGCTGGCTGTCGGTTGACTCGAGAAGTTTCTCGAGTTTGTCCCAATCAGTCACCAGCTTAGTGACGGGCGTAGAATCCGCGGCGGGCCCTAGTTGTAGTACGACCGGCCGGTGGTCAGACGAAAGCGCGTGGATCGTTTCTATGGAACGCATCCGTAGGGATACGTTCTTTAGCAACGCCAAATCTAAAGAGCTAGGCGCGTGCCCGGCTACGAGCGGGTAGTGCGTGGGTGTCATAGGGACCAGGATGTCGAAGAGCATCGACTCAGAGAGGTTGCTCAAGACCCGGCCGTTACGGTTGGATCTATTGCAACTCCACTGAGCGTGTCTGCTATTGAAGTCGCCGGCAAGAATGACGGCGTCTCCCATAGCAAAGAGCGCTTCGAGATCGGGCTGATTAATATTTTTATTGGGGGAGAGATAAACGGACGCGATAGTTAACGGCGCGTGGCCTGTCATGCCTAGCCGACAAACCGAGGCCTCTAATTCCGCGAGCGGTGGCGGATCGAGCGGGACGCAATGTAATGACCGTTTATAATAGATTAGAGTGCCGCCTCCTCGGCCGTCTCTATCATTACGCACGATATTGTAGTTGGCCATACGGGGCCCACGATTGGAGGGTTTTAAAAACGTTTCCTGGATGAGGAAAATGTCGACGGAGTGCTCGACTGCAAATTCGAACACCTCATCCCGTTGCTTTAGCAGCCCGGCTGCGTTAAAGAACGCAACCGTAAGTGAACGCGGTTTTACTCTACTTGGTAAGGGTGTACTATTCATTAAGGTCGCGGAATAGAGTCGAGAAGGGCGTGAACGCTATCCGCAAGGGATTGGTGTTCGAATAGGACAGCCGCCAAGGCTGTATAACGGTCAGGGCCAGAGTTTATCGCCTTGATCTTACGAATGATCAAGGCGATTTCATTGTTGTGACGTGAGAGCGCGACGAACTGCATGAACAGAGCCATGTCAGCTATGCTAATTTCCTGCTCGCTATCGGGAGGCGAACGCGAGAAGGACACGGGCAGGGCAGCGGGCTTAAGGCCCTTGCCATTAGATGATGACGATTTCAAAGGTTTTTCCGTGGCCTTAGGGGCCTTGGATTTAACCGGCTTAACTGCCTTCGGTCGCTTGGCCTTAAGGGCCAAGGGCTTCGGAGGCTGACTACGCTTCGCCGGAGCGGGAGCGTTCGCGGGTTGAGTCTGGCGCGGCGGTTGGGCCGATGCCGAGACAGGAGGAGCATCTTCTACTACAGCATCGGGCGCGGGCGCGGGCGCGGACGCGGGGGCTGCTACCGTGGGCTGAACGACCTTCGCAGGCTGCTCAACCCCCGGTTTGACCCATGGGTTGCGAGGCGGTGGAAGCGGTGCCGCGGGGCGAAGTGTGATTTTCGAAAGCGCAGAAGGCGCTGGAGCTCGCGTCGCGGGACTGGGCTTAGGACGCGAGGCCGACCTGGCGGCCGCGGGCAGACGTGGCGCCTTGGGGCAACCGCGATAGCTCGCGGGGTGCCCCACCTCGCCACACAACACGCAGCCGGGCAGGTCATCGGGCCTCGGGTCCTTGGGCCTTGGGCACGCGTCAGTGCCATGGTTGTCCAGGCACTTGACGCACCGAGGACGGTTGTGGCAGTTTCGGGCTGAGTGCCCGTAGCGCTGGCAACGATGGCACTGACTGGGAGTGCCACTCTTATAAGGTACTTCTATTGTGATCCGATCACAGTACATCAACGATTTTATATTGAAAATTTCTTTGCCCTCGGGGGTCTTATCAAGAACTACACGGATATAGCGCGTCGGTTGCTTGTCGCGCCTAAAAATGCGGTGTGCTTCGCGGGCCGGTAACCCTGTGGCCTTAAGGGCCGAAAGCACGTCGGCAGGGTTTGTGGATGTGGGGAGGCCACCTACAACGACGGTTAGTACTTGCTCCTCGGGGAGCGAGTACGAGTGAAACTCTATGTCGCGAGTGCGTAGGAACGCGGTTATACGGCGGTGGTCTTGCGCGGTGGGCGGAAAGATTTTCATCTTATCGCCTCCCTCGCAGACGGCGCGCGTAAAATTCATTTTCTGCGCTTTAATAGTGCTGGATAGTTTATTCCAATCCTTGCATTGCAAGACATGGATTGGCGGAATATCGCGTTCGCGTTTCGCGGGCTCCTCCTGGCTCGACTTGGGCCTTGGAGTGTTAGGGCGTTGACCGTTGTCAGCCTTGGCGGCTTTCGACGCGGGTGGTGACGACGGCGCGGTTTTTCGTTGTCGCTTGCCGGTGCGAGATACGATCGTGTAGTCGGAGTCAGACGAAGCTGAGTCCGACGACGAGTCGTAGTCTGACACTGACGGGCAGACATCCATATCAACCGGGTCGATATGGGACGAGGCGGTTTTAGTTACCGGAAGGGTAACATCGGGCGACGCGGGGTTGTCGTAAACGATAACCATCGGTTGCGCAGAAGGCGGCTTAATCGCGACGAACGCGGAAACGGTCTGCGCTGAAGGCGCTGAGGACGCGGACGTCGGTTGTGCATAAGGCACCGGACGAAGTTGCGCTGAAGGCGCTTTAAGCGCGAACGCGGCGGGTTGCGCAGAAGGCGCTGGGGTTGGTTGCGCGGAAGGCGCTAGATTCGCGGCGGCGGGTTGCGCTGAAGGCGCAGAGGAAGCATTAATTGAATGAATGCGGCTCCTAATGAGCTCGACCGCGTCGGGTTGCTCCAGCAAAGCCGAGAGCTCCCCGACGTCCATTGTGGCGGAGTGCAATGCACACAATGGGTGAGTTGGCGTCAGACCCTCCCTGCCTGTGAAGCAGGGAGGCGTGAGTAAGAGGGGAACCTACTGCCTGAATGGCCCTAGGTGAGTCCACCGATGAAATTCAATTCACCGTTGGGTGTGTACCTAGACTGGTTAGTGTGGTTAGTAAGTTGTGAGTATAACTAGGAGACCCCCCAAGGCCAGGGACTCACAACTCTTCCGGAGTGTTTTCCCCCCAGGAGGGTAAGGAGGGCAGCCGGGTCAGTGCCCCAACTGGCTTCGTTGGCACCGTTAAGTATCCACCAGTTGGCTACTAAAATCGTAGTCTTGCTTTGACGTCTTGGTGTTGTCTATAATGAAATAGAGATCTTGACGTCTTGTCCGAAATGAGCACCAATTGACGACTTGTCGATAATGAAAGGGCGACCCCGCAATAACAATTGCGCCGGTACGCCTTGAGAGCGACGAGCTGTGTGAGCGAGACACACAGCGAGAGAGCGGTCGGAGAACCGACCGACAGCGGAGCGAGAGCGCGAGCGCGACACGGACGGCGAGCGGGCGGAGCGAGCGAGACGTGCGTGCGGCACGGCAGCTAGCGCGAGACTCTGACTGCGGGCTGCGTGCGCGGGCGCTTTTTATAAGGCTCGCGGCTGTGACGTCACGCAGCTGCCCGGTATCTCTGTGTCCCTTGCGCGGCGCGTGGCGCGCCGTCGCAACTTTCATGCCGACACGTGGGCCGCATCTCAGCACACGTAGGGCAGCATCTCGGCACACGTGGGGCAGCATCTCGGCACACCAGTCTCCAGAGCACTTCACTGAACCACTTCAGACAACGAAATAAGCCCGCTCATGGCTCGACTGCTATATTTATTGAGACTACCCTCACTACTAATGCTGCCCGCTCCGAACAATGTTGCCAGCTTATAAAAACTGACCATAGACAAGTCGGTCGTCCGACTTTATACGGTACATCGTGACGGCTGTCACGACAAAGTTATTAAAATAGTCCTATTACACTGCTGTGTCACATTTTGTATGAGAATTTTCAGTTTCACTTAATATATATGCAAATGTCATTATTTATGTCTATTTATGTTAAATGTATCCTCTAATAAATAAATCAAAAGAGAAACACCAAAAACTAAAAACAAAATCATGTGAATATATCAATGAAACGTAAGCAGCCGTTTCCAGCCGCTAGTTATCGCTAGAAATGATAATTAGCCAAAAAAGCCGTTTCTAGCCGCTAGGCTAGAAATGTTAGTAACCGGCTTCACATCTATAATCCCGGTAAATATTAAAGAAACATGGACACCCTGTAGAAAAGACTAACTACTACTTTTTATGCCCCGCCACAGCTACGGTCGGAAGCCGATTTAGCTCGGGTTTTTGGGGCTGGTGCGGTTGGCCCTTCAGACGGAAATGTTGATTCTTAGGATAAATTCTACTTCACTTTATATTATTGTTATTGTAATAGTTATTTTTTATTGCATGTTAATCATTTGTTTTTGGTTTTATATGTTAACAGTTGTGTGTTTTGTATGTTTTGAAATGTTAGTGATGTTAGGTCGAGTAATGCTTTATGAGATGATTTGTATTGTATTTTGCATTGTATCGTCGTCGATCGCTCATGTAATAAATAGGTATTGTGATGCTACAGCACCAAATGCTCTTTCCCTGTCAATTATTAACGAACAGTATATTACTCTGCTCTTTCCTCAGGTCTTGTTGATGGTCTTGATTGTGTGTATTATTTGGAAAAAAAATACTGTCACCAACTATGACTTTGTATTTAATTGTAGAATGGACGTATCGGGTTGTACTGCGAAGTTTCATATTATTATATAATCTTGAATTCAAAAATATTTTTACACATTTCTTATTGGGACGCATTTTGCAATAATTTTTAAAAAGGATATATCAATTTATACAATTTATTCTAGGAACTATCAATTTATTAATCATCAATTATTTTAAGCAATTTATAACACAATTATTAACTGGATTTAATTTGCAATCGTTTTTGAATCGGACACTTCAATTTATTCTTCTATTTATTCAACGGACTTTCATTCAATTAATTATTATACATTTTACACATATTCATTTTAATTTAGTTGCTACATTTTATATTTTACATTTTGCAATTTGTAAATACATACCATTATTTTTACTGTTGTACTGTCTGCTCGTAGGGGAATTATGTGTATTGCGTATTCGATCCGGAACACCCTCATTTTTCTCAATACTTTCTGTATAAGTAATAACAAACATGTATTTTTGACTATTAATGGGTACTAAATCAAGGTTTTGTACGTTGGGTCTATATAATGCAGGTTCATTGAGCACGGGACATGATGATTTTATCGTAGCCATGAATAGTCTAAGGAGCGATATTGTTGCAATAAATGAAACTTGGATTAGGCAAGGTGAAGAAGCGCGAGCACCTAAAGTACCTGGTTACAGATTTCGGGGCATCCCGCGCCCGCTCCTTATGCGTCGAGGTAGGGGAGGGGGTGTGGGGTTCTACATTCGGCGGGGACTTAGTGCTCGTACAATAACCCACCCCGATGCTGAGATAGAACAAATGTGGCTGGAAGTCTTAATAAATCGCTCACGCATTGCAATTGGTACTGCTTACCGTCCACAATGGATCAATGTCGATACATTTATTGACGCACTAACGGATTCGGTTGCTTACTTTTCCAGCTATGATGGTATAGTTTTATTAGGCGATTTAAATATTAATTTATTAGACACAAATAATAGTATGACTCAAAATTTTTATCAGTTTCTTGGCTACACAGATCTATGCCAAGTTGTAAAACAACCAACTCACTTTACTGAAAACAACGAGGAGTCATTGATTGATTTAATTTGTACAGATTGTCGCGTTCGTAACGTCAACATAACAAATATTACAGGCTCCTTGGGACACTGTTTTGTAACTGCGACATTAAATATAAAACGTGATTTTGTTCCGCCTAAGGTCATCGTTTTTAGACCTCGTAAAAGTATTTGTCAGAAACAGTTTGACCTTGATCTAACGAGTATTGACTGGGACGCTGTTACCAAGGCGGCCACTGTTGATGCTTTATTGGATACCTTTGTTCTTATGGTGACAAGATTGTTAGACCAACACGCCCCGTGTTATGGCTTGCCTTTCCTGCTTCCTCCCTTTTTTCCTATCCCGATTCCTAAACTTTAAGACAACCCGCGCCATCTCTTGAGCGCAAGATGAAGTAATGACAGCAGCGCGCGTACTGCTGCCCCCGTGCGACAACAACAAGAGTGTGTGTTAAATTTTCTCTAACCGGCGCGTGCGGTTCGTTGCGTGAGCAAATTCAAGAAAACCACTAAACCTAAATAAAACAGGGAGCCGGCTCCTTTTGCACCCTCCGGAGGTCACAGTGCTGTGCGGAAGACGTTTTCCGGTTCAAATTGGTGACCTCAAGTACGCTATCGGAGTCGCCGCTGCGGAACCACGTGAGTCCCCCTTTTCCTTCTTTTCCGAGTTTCCTGGTGGGCCTGGCTGATTGCCCTCACCTAAGGTCAAACATTTTGGATAGGTCAAGGTTGGGTGGAACACTGGTCTATCGAAAACGGAGCCTTACAACCTTCGTTTCACACCATAAAATTTGGTCCAGTCGAGCGCAGATCGCCTATGGTACTGGTTTTAATAAAATTTAAAATTCCAGTTTACAGTCATAAAAACTTCAAAAGCATAATTTTTAGTGATCTTGGCATCATACTGCATACCTATCTATCGTATTCGTTGCATTTTACGTTGGAAAACGCCGTGCACGCTCACATCACAGGTGCCGGCCATTTTGCGAACTAACCTACCTACCTACTTGCTACACGGAATAATTTTAATTCGACAATTTCTTATTTTCTAAACTATTACGTTTTGTAGGTGTGATTGTTTTTAACTAACGTTAAAAGTAAGCCGTAAATAAAATTACGATTCAGATATTTACCTAACTAGCGGCCGCTCGCGGTTTCACCCGCGTGGTTCTCCTTTCCGTGGGAATATCGGGATAGAAGGTATCCTGTGTGTTGGTCCAGGTTGTGAACTGTCTGTATGCCGAATTTCATCTAAATCAATTCAGTAGTTTTTACGTGAAAGAGTAACAATCATACACACTCACAAACTTTCGCCTTTGTAATATTAGTGTGAAGTGTAATTAGTGTGATTACCTAAACATATATAGGTAGGTACCTACTTGTTTACCGTTATTTAGTTGGAGGTACCGATAGACTTTTCTACGAAGTTGTTTGTTTCGTGCCTGCCTGCACAAAATGACAGACGAATCACAATCAACTAGTAAAAGTGTTAAAGCTGAAAATGAAAGACAGCTTACGTTGGTTCAAACGCAGCGGGAGTATGCGTTTCGTGATATGCAAATTTTGACGGATTTAACAAAAACCATTCACTCTGACGAGTCCGCGTTAACGAAATTCAAGGCTAGATTCAAAAGACTTGAAACATTGCGTAACGAATTCCTCGAGCAAACTTCTCGGATAAATGAGCTAAAATTACTGATTAAACCGGGTGATAGGATCGACTTTAAGTCAGTGCAGGCGTTCGATGATATGTACTACAGTGTTATCGGCGTTGCGGACGAGGTTCTATCGGCCGAGCGCGCTCACGCCGCAGCGGCGGCGGCGCCGCCGGCGCGCGTCGGCGGCGGCGCCGGCGTGGCTAGCAGTGAATGTTACCGTGACGCAAAACCTTTCTCGCAAGTGCGTTTACCAACTCTTGAATTACCAAAGTTTGATGGTAATATTGAACATTGGCAAACATTTTTTGACACATTCTCGTCACTTGTGCATGACAATTATAGCATAAGTTCGATCGAAAAATTCCACTATTTGTTATCGTGCCTCTCTGGGCCGGCGTTATCAATTGTTAAGGGCGTTCCTGTTACAGCTGACAATTATCCAATTGTTTTTGATGCGCTCATCGAAAGGTTTGAAAATAAACGTATTTTGGCCTGTAACTATTTAGATAAAATTAGTAATTTTTCTCCATTGAAAACTAGTAATTTTTTTGAGATTCGTAATTTAACTAACGTTTTAAATGAAACTGTTAATGCCCTTAGGGCTATAAAAATAAAGCAATTGGATGAGTTTATTTTATTTTATTTAGCTTCTCGGGTCCTTGATAACGATACACGAAAACGTTTCGAAATTCAAAACCAGGAACAAATACCGACCTTTTCTAACTTAGTGAGTTTTTTGCAAGGGTACATTAAGGTATTAGAGGTCAGCCAATCTGGTTCCTCTAGTAATCAAACAAACCAAGTTAATAGAACTCCAATACGCGCTACAGAGGTGTGGAATAAAAATATTTTAAAAAATAAATATAAATCTACTTCGTTGCCGATAAGTACAGCCAACGCTTTGACACCTCGTCCGCCGAATACTGAAACCGAAAACCGAAACTCGGTCATCTGTAGGTATTGTAAAGAACCTCATGCTCTTTTCCAATGCTCTAAGTTTAAACAACTTAGCATTTCTGAAAAATACAATTTAGTGACTCAATTGAATTTATGTCGCAACTGTTTACGACCAAATCATAACGTTGATCAATGTTGGTCTAAATCTTCATGCTCTGTCTGTAATAGACGTCATCATAGTCTGTTACACGAAAACAAAACCGTTGTTGCGGTCCCTAGTGTATCTGCGGAAGTTACTGACGTTTTAGAGAATTTGTGCGAAACTGAGCAGCCGGCTGCTCATACCACCGAGTCGTCTATTACTACTAGCACTCACGTAGGGCATAGCCGCGCTTTGGTATTACTCGGCACTTGCGTAGTACGCATATGCGGTTGCGGGCCCGACGGCGGCGCCGCTCAACCGATACTTGCTCGCGCGCTCATCGATAGCGGCGCACAAGATTGTTTCATGACGTCATCACTGTCCCAACGTTTGTGCTTACCTCTGCGTCGTTGTAAACTAACCGTAGCGGGTCTAGGTAAGAACGTGGTTCACCAGGTGAAAGGGGAAACGTCCTGCACGGTACAGCCGCGGGACGCAGATGATCCGAAATTTGTTATTAATGTCATAGTCATGGATAAAATTACGAGCAAAATGCCTACAGCCGAGATACCTTCTACTGTTCGAAAAAACTTTAAACACTTCGTACTCGCGGATCCACAATTCGACATACCTGCCGACGTCGATTTATTGTTAGGCGCTGAGCAATTTCACGCGATTTATGATGGTCAGCGTCTAGATCTAGGTAATGGCCTACCGGTCGCATTACATAGTATCTTCGGGTGGGTTCTAACTGGTAGGGTTGACCCCGTTTGTCGTCCTCCATCCACAGTCTCTTCCCTCGTGGCTTCCACACGCGCTCTAGATGATGTAGTCAAGCGTTTCTGGGAGGTCGAAGAGCCCCCAAAATTCTTAATATCTAATCCCGAAGATGTAAAATGTGAGGAGCTGTACACAACTTTAGTCTCGCGCAAACCCGATGGTCGATACGTTGTACCCTTACTATTAAAAGATCCGTGCAACACCCTTGGCGATTCTTTGACGAACGCAAGGTCACGGTTAAATAAATTAGAAAAACGACTCGAGCGTAATCCTGAGTTAGGCAAGGAATATGGTAAGTTTATGACCGAATACGAGACCTTAGGTCATATGACGACTTCACCGTTGAACTCAGGCAAATTCACTATTCCACATCATTGTGTGATCCGCCCAGATAGTGCGACTACAAAACTCCGCGTTGTATTTGACGCTAGCTCAAAGACAACCAACGGTAAATCATTAAATGATATTGTTTACACTGGCCCTAAGCTCCAGAACGATATTGTAGACATTTTGTTGAAATTTCGATTACAGCCTATTGTTTTTACAGCAGACATTACCAAAATGTATCGCAACATTGACTTGCGTCCTGAGGACCGAGCGTGGCAGCACGTCCTCTGGAAAAGGTCCGGGACGTCCGAAACAACCCTTTCTGTTCCCGTATGCGAGTACGAACTAAATACAGTTACATACGGCGTAACCAGTTCCCCATTTCTCGCAATTCGTACTTTGCATCAACTGGCGGTTGATCATGGTTCTAAATATCCTCAGGCGGCTAATGTCATCCGTCAGGATACATTTATCGACGATATCACCGGGGGAGCACCTACATTGGAGCAAGCTCTCCAATTAAAAGACGAGTTAATTGGCCTGCTAAAGTGTGCGCAGTTTGAACTCCGAAAATGGAGCAGTAATTCTCCAGAGTTTAATGCCACTCTTCCCGTCGATCACTGTCAGGCGCCTATAGCATTTTGCGATGAAAACTATCAACATATTATTAAAATATTGGGCGTCCAGTGGGACCCTGTTGAAGATTGGTTTTCGTATTCCATCTCAGAGATGAACCCTGGGTTCACTAAGCGTGCTATTTTGTCATGTATTGCTCGCATTTATGATCCCGTTGGATGGCTTGCGCCGGTTGTACTCGTGGCAAAGTTGCTCTTGCAAAACCTTTGGCGTTCAAATCTCGGCTGGGATGATACGGTCCCAACAGAGGTTGCTAACAGATGGCAAACCTATATTAACGAAATACAATCCGTTAAAAATATCAAAATTCCTCGCAAAATCACTGATAACAATGCTAATTACTACCAGTTAATAGGTTTCTGTGATGGATCTTCGAAGGCATATGGCTGTTGTGTCTATTTGAGAAGTGTCGGTAACAATGCGTGTCGTGTTTATTTGTTGATTGCAAAATCAAAATTGGCACCTCTAAAACCATTAACAGTGAATCGCCTCGAACTATGTGGTGCTGTTGTACTCGCGCGTGTACTTAAACATATGTATAATCTACTTAAATCTAAAATCACTTTAACTCAAATACTTGCCTTTACTGATAGTAGCACTGTTCTCTCGTGGTTGCATACAGAACATTATAAACTAAAAACGTTTGTTGTTCATCGAGTCATAAAAATCACCGATGATGTACCCCTCGAAAACTGGCATCATGTTTCCACTCACGATAATCCCGCTGATCATTGCAGCCGAGGACTTAGTTCGACAGAGCTCGCTAATTGTTCTATTTGGTGGTCAGGGCCGGAATGGCTGACGAAGGACTCTTCTTGTTGGCCTGATAAACAATCTTGGGAATCGCTAGAATCAGTTCCCGAACTACGCACTAACGTTCATTTGACTCAGACTAAAACGACGCTAGCTGAGCCTAACTTGCTTTCGCAGCTCTTGGATCGTTATTCCTCTTTGTCCCACGTTCAGCGTCTCGTCGCATGGTGTTTGCGGGCCATTTCGTCGTTTAAAGGTATAACGGTAGAAAAAAGATCCTTCTTATCAGCTGAAGACCTAGAAAGCTCAATGGCGTGCTTAGTTCGAACGGAACAAAACATACATTTAACTGACGAACTTAAAGCTAGTAAGGCTATACAAAAACTTAAACCATTTGTTGATAGCGAGGGTCTTCACCGAGTGGGGGGTCGTCTTCAGCATTCCTACTTACCTGTTTCTTCTAAACACCCTTTGTTATTACCGAAGTCTTCACGCTTGTCAGTACTAATCATAGATTATTTTCATGTTATTTACTTGCACTGCGGTCCTCGTACCCTGCAATCGATTGTTCAGCGTAGATTTTGGATTGTTGGTATTCGCAATTTGATTCGGTCCCGACTAAGTAAATGCATACCATGTTTCAAGGCTAAACCTATTCCTTGTCAACCCTTAATGGGAGATCTTCCTTCTTCGAGAGTCCAACCGGCGCGTTGCTTTCAAAGGGTTGGTATGGACTTTGCAGGACCATTCGTAGTAAAAGAAAGTCGGAGACGAAACTCACATACCTATAAAGTATACATTTGCTTATTCGTTTGTCTTGCCGTCAAGGCAATTCATATCGAAGTAGTATCTGAATTGTCTACTTCTGCATTTATTGCTGCGTTGGATCGCTTTGTCTCGCGCCGCGGTCTTTGTACATTCGTAGTCACCGACAATGGCACGAATTTTATCGGCGCCAAGCGCTATCTTACCGAACTACATCAGCTCATACGAGAAAATAATGATACCATTACGTCTCAGTTGGCAAAACGCGAAATTACGTGGCAGTTGAATCCTCCAACCGGCAGTCATTTCGGCGGAATATTCGAAAGTGGAGTGAAATCTATAAAATATCACTTGAAACGTGTCATTGGGACGCAAGTATTAACGTTCGAAGAACTATTAACTGTTCTCACTAAGGTTGAAGCGGTGCTAAACTCCCGGCCTTTGTGCAATATTTCTACCGATCCTAATGAAGTAGACATTCTCACTCCAGGACACTTTCTTGTCCACGGTCCTTTGGTTTCGTTGCCCGAACCTGAAATGACGGATCAATACGTTGCACCTCGGGATCGTTGGCTGATACTGCAGAAACTTACTCAAACTTTCTGGCGTATCTGGCAGCACGATTACCTCCATACATTACAACAGCGTTTAAAATGGTTTGAAAACAGAGCTAACGTGCAATGTGGAGACGTTGTACTGATAGTGGACAGTAACCTGCCTCCTTTAGAATGGCGCTTTGGCCATGTAATAGACTTGCATCCCGGTCAGGATGGCGTGGTTCGCGTTGTCACTCTTCGTACGGTTCGTGGTACTCTCCGGAGGCCTGTGTCAAAGCTTTGCCCGTTACCAAATGTTAATTAAAATAATAAAGACTTCTCTTTAGTTCGTAGGTATAGTAAGTTTCTAGTAATACTAAAGTTTAATTACATTCTGACATAAGGTATGCAGTAGGATAATGTTAACTTCATTAAATTTCAATAATTTCTTTTAAATGTTTAAAGTACTTAAATAAAATTTGTGTAGAAACAAATTATCGGGAATCAGCCGAGTTAAGAAAAGTTCCACTTCCTTGACTTGCTACTTGTTTGTACCTTTGAAATCTGAGACGATTTCAAGTGGGGGGATTATGTTATGGCTTGCCTTTCCTGCTTCCTCCCTTTTTTCCTATCCCGATTCCTAAACTTTAAGACAACCCGCGCCATCTCTTGAGCGCAAGATGAAGTAATGACAGCAGCGCGCGTACTGCTGCCCCCGTGCGACAACAACAAGAGTGTGTGTTAAATTTTCTCTAACCGGCGCGTGCGGTTCGTTGCGTGAGCAAATTCAAGAAAACCACTAAACCTAAATAAAACAGGGAGCCGGCTCCTTTTGCACCCTCCGGAGGTCACAGTGCTGTGCGGAAGACGTTTTCCGGTTCAAATTGGTGACCTCAAGTACGCTATCGGAGTCGCCGCTGCGGAACCACGTGAGTCCCCCTTTTCCTTCTTTTCCGAGTTTCCTGGTGGGCCTGGCTGATTGCCCTCACCTAAGGTCAAACATTTTGGATAGGTCAAGGTTGGGTGGAACACTGGTCTATCGAAAACGGAGCCTTACAACCTTCGTTTCACACCACCCCGCTTAAAACCATGAGGGTCAAGGATAAACCTACACCATGGATCACGGACACGGTGAGGCTAATGATGAATTGTCGAAACAAAGCCCATGATAAATGCCGTATAACTAAAGAAGAAAGCCATAAAACAGAATATAAGCAACTAAAATCATTTGTCACTCAGAGTATCTGTAATGAGAAACGTGCTTATTATGATTACCGTATTAACTCGGAGCTTAGAAATGAGAAACAGCTTTGGAAGAATTTGAAAGAGGATGTCCAATATGGATCTAAGAACGGTCACAATCTTCCAGAGATCTTTGATAATCTCGATCGAATAAATGAGCATTTCTTAAATGTCCCAGGTAATTGTTCTGTACCGATTTCTAATTTGACATTTTTTGAATTCAACAAATTTAAAAGCGGTGTTGCATTTTCTTTGCAACCAACTAGTGAGCAAGAAGTAGCTAAGATTATTATGTCAATTAAAAGTAATGCGCAAGGGATTGACGGTTTATCCATAGACTTGGTGCTGCTGACACTGCCGCACACTTTGCCCCTCATAACATCCATCGTCAATAAATCTGTCTTGACCTCAGATTTCTCGAGTCAGTGGAAAATAGCATTGGTAAACCCTATACCAAAATTCTCCAATCCGACTGACATTAAAGAACTTAGACCTATTAGCATACTTCCCGTTCTTTCGAAAGTTATCGAAAAAGTCGTATTTAACCAGTTGAATAGCTATGTAAAAAAAAATTTTTTAAACACTGAAAAAAGACGACAACCTCAGGCGGGAATCGAACCACGCACCTTCCGCATTCCGGGCGGCTGCCTTAACCACTTGGCTACCGAGGTCTGGCTTTCAACCGTCGAAATTTGTCAGTGCTTGATGCTTATGTTTTTAGTCAACATTGCTTCATCAAATCTTAGAAGTTTTCACCTCTCAGATCCGAAAGAAATATTTTTACAAATATTTAAACATTCGGTTAAGATGAAGCTGCGTTTATAGATTAATGTTTTATATTTTAGCGTTTTATTAACGGTTAAATATACTTAAGTAAAATTTTTTTAAACACTGAAAAAAGACGACAACCTCAGGCGGGAATCGAACCACGCACCTTCCGCATTCCGGGCGGCTGCCTTAACCACTTGGCTACCGAGGTCTGGCTTTCAACCGTCGAAATTTGTCAGTGCTTGATGCTTATGTTTTTAGTCAACATTTAACTTAATTTCGACGGTTGAAAGCCAGACCTCGGTAGCCAAGTGGTTAAGGCAGCCGCCCGGAATGCGGAAGGTGCGTGGTTCGATTCCCGCCTGAGGTTGTCGTCTTTTTTCAGTGTTTAAAAAAATTTTACTTAAGTATATTTAACCGTTAATAAAACGCTAAAATATAAAACATTAATCTATAAACGCAGCTTCATCTTAACCGAATGTTTAAATATTTGTAAAAATATTTCTTTCGGATCTGAGAGGTGAAAACTTCTAAGATTTGATGAAGCAATGTTGACTAAAAACATAAGCATCAAGCACTGACAAATTTCGACGGTTGAAAGCCAGACCTCGGTAGCCAAGTGGTTAAGGCAGCCGCCCGGAATGCGGAAGGTGCGTGGTTCGATTCCCGCCTGAGGTTGTCGTCTTTTTTCAGTGTTTAAAAAAATTTTACTTAAGTATATTTAACCGTTAATAAAACGCTAAAATATAAAACATTAATCTATGTGGAAAAAAATAAAATTTTGCCTGATCTTCAGTCGGGTTTTAGGAAGAGAAGGGGTACTACGACGGCTTTGCTTGACGTTGTGGATAACGTGCTTTCTGGGCAGGACCAGGGTTTAGGATCGGTGTTGGTCTTACTTGATTTTTCTCGTGCATTTGACTCACTTAATATTTCACTATTGCTCTCTAAGATGTCCTACTATGGTTTCGACGTTCCCACGATCAGGTGGTTTAATAGCTATCTCAGCAATCGCTTTCAATTTGTCTCAATCAATCGGGATGATGGTTCGAAGCTAGAATCATCTTTAAAAGAGGTAAATCGTGGCGTTCCCCAAGGCTCCATTTTGGGGCCGCTTCTTTTCTTAATATACAGCGCTGACCTTTGCTGGGGCATCAAACACTGTAGGTACCACCTCTAAGCCGATGACGTTCAGTTATATCTACCAATGAGCCCTCACAATGTTACTTCTAATATTGCAAAATTAAACAAGGACTTATATTAGGGCGTATAGCTTTGTGGTCACAGGAAAACGCTCTTGTTCTGAACCCGTCCAAGTCGAAGTTTATGATTCTGGGTTCAAGGCGTCAGATACAAGGCATAGAAGGGCACGCACTTGAGATACAAATTTTGGGTCAAAGCATTGGGCGGGTCAAAGAAGCCAGGAATCTTGGATTGATGTTTGATGAGTTGCTGCGGTTTGAGAGTCATATTAGTGGCTTGGTAAAGTCATGCTTCTACAGATTAAAACTGCTCTACAAGATAAGAAATTTCCTGAAAGAGGAAATACGCATTAAGGTCTGTGAATCTCTTGTCTTGTCGAAGCTGAATAATGGTGATCTGGTCTATGGCCCGCGTCTTACAGCTAAAACAGCTCGTCTTGTTCAAAGGGGCCAGAATGCGTGTTGCAGAGACTGTTACAATGTCCCCCCACGAACACATATCACACCATATCTGAACAACTCATCTACGCTAAATATGGCCTCTCGAAGACATATGCATCTCGCTGTTTTAGTGCACAATGTCGTGAAGACCGGATTGCCAGAATATCTGTTTTCAAAACTAGACGGTTCCAACAGCAAGTACAGTTCAAGACCGAGAAGAGACTTGCTGCATTATTGCAAACACAAAACGGTAGCATTCAGGGGCAGCTTTCGTTGCCAGGCAACTAAATGTTGGAATAACATTCCTCCACCTCTTCGGCAAAAACCTAAACTATCCTTTAAAAAGCACTTTAAGGCGAACAGCTGCAGCGCGCCCTTCACATGTTAGTTTAAGTAGATTAGAAGATAGTATTACGTGACCGTCCATCTTGATTTCAATTCATTGATATTTACGCATCGACTATTACTATTATTAAATTTATTTTTATTTTTTTTTTTCTTTTAATTAATTTTATTTCCATATTGAACTGGCTATTTAATTTTATTTTATTTCACAACATAATTATATTTTTATCATTGCACAACTTTTACTGTAATATTATGTTCTCACGAGGCCACGAGGCTGAAAGTTCACATTGTATGCTGAATAAATAAATAAATAAATAAAAAACCGCATATCCAGCCTCAAGGATATGCGGTTTTTTATTTATTTATTTATTTATTCAGCATACAATGTGAACTTACAGCTAAACCAAAACATTCACATTGGGCAATTTACCTATACAAAAAAACAATTTCAAAAGTGAAATACATAAAAAATATTTAAAGAAAACAAAAAATCTTTAATTTTAGTGTTGTTTCACATTTAACTAGTACACAAGGCACAACACGGCTACGATATTCCACTAAACAAAACTAAGCAATGCTAGACTATTGTTGGATGATGCAATATCCATTTTGCAATGAGGTCTGACACGTCCGCCACATGGCTAAGAGCCCTGCGTCGCCTGGCGACAAGGCATGATTCGGACACCATGAAAAATCTAGTGTCTGCATTCCTAGAGGACAGTCAATTGGTTAGCAGCGCTCAAGCAAAACATTTAGGAACAATGACATTGTGATACTTACATGCTGGGATATCCTATATTTACGCGTGGCTGCCAGCGGCGTCACGACCGGTCGGTTGTGGCACGGATCCCTGCAATTAATAAAATTTCGGTAGATTACAACACGCTCCACAACAACAAACCTGTTACTTCCCTAATATCAATTCACAAGCAACACGTACCCCTTTAAAATGACTCTCAACACATCACCACACCACTCACGCCAGAGAATGAAATCATTTCGGCGTCGCAACTCGGCAGCTTTCCTTTCGCCGGAAGTCTTATAAATCGAAGGCCAGCTTATGATTTCTACTCTCAAAGTGGGGTAATAAATAACAACGCAGTTCTTTAAGAACTTTTCCTTCAAACTATCAAAACGTCAAATATGACGTCTTTCACAACTCGCCCTCTGCTAACAGAATTTGCCAACAATGGGTGATTTTCTGACAGCCCAAATTAAAAAGTAAAAATTAGTTCAAAAACACCCGATAGATGTCGTTTTATAAAAGCCGGCCACCAGCCGTACCTACCTAAGTGCTGTAATAAATTCTACACTTTTACTTGTCTACCAAAAGAATAAAGAAATAGTAAGTCCTTACCTATTTATATTCAGGACATCCAGAACCTATTTCTATTTTGGAATAGAATAAATATTACGCAGCCATACACGTGCTCTTGATGAATTCGCCTTTTACCATGCGCCATACTAATCTATGCTAAGCGCCATCTATGAAGTCATTTACGAACCAATTTCATTTTTTTTTGATCTCGGAAAATCGCTCATTACAACACAAGACCTAGAAAAAAAAATTAACGTTTAGCAATGTGAAATGCGTTGTTCTTTAATTTAAAATTAATTTTTGTGATAAATAACTCACTAATTACCCTATCTTAATATTAGGGAGTATTAGTTTCTTCTCTGGTAACCCCTACGGGCAGAGACAATATCCATATAAAAAATATTTCTCCCGTTCGAATGTTCTAGATAAAAGTCCTTATAGAAAAAATAGTTCTATTTCCGGATGTGCTTGAATTTAATTTAATTACTGAAAGTAAATTTTATACATATTAATTTATTATGTAATTTATTATCGGAACTATTTCGGCTATTTTTAAAATTGAATCTTTTATGTGAACCTAAAAGCTGACAGCCACTTCGCCCCGCTACCGCTAGGCGTCGCTACGGTGGCTGTCATTTTGTCTATGGTGTTATGTCAAATACAAAACGTAAACACGGAATTACGTATATCTCTTTAGATTTAAGTTTAAGTCTTACTAAAACTGATTTAGAAAGGTGTATTAATTGAAAATGCAAGAAAATTGTGTCTTGTAATGTGTCAGCCAAGGCTCCATGTCTTAAATGTGAAGAAAAAATGGATTATAGTCTAACAAGCCCCAATGATTACTATTTTTGGAAACCCGATCATTCAAAAACAATTATTTCAGGTAAGTATTATTCAATTATTGCGAACCGCTTTGTAGATTAGTAAAGGCAGACAGGGCCCTGAATTTACAACGTAACACTATTCACGGCGGTTCTTTAATACTTGTTGGTAATAATATAAAATACAAAGAGCGCAATGATATTGTATGTCTTTCAAAGGAGCGTAATATTGAGCTATCATGTGTAGAGTTAAATAGGTTTATAATAGAGTGTGTATACGGACCCCCCCTCGGGCAATTTCGATGTTTTTGAATCAGTAATGGAAGATGTACATAATAAAATAAAATTAAAAAAGAAATTTGTTTTAGTATGTGGGGATTTTAGTGTAAATATTTTAGAAAACACTTCAGTGAGTGTTAGTCTTCTAGCTTTATTTAGATGCTTTAATCTAAAAAATCTATTTCTTGAACCCACTAGAATAACTTCACATTCGGCCACTTGTCTCGATAATGTTTTTACAGACTATGACTCTGTATCTAAGTCAGTTATTAGTAGGTTTACATCTGACCATTGCGGTTTGAAGGTGAGTATGATATTGATGTTAAGGAGGAGCCTAAAACTGTAACATGTAAACCAGTTACAAAAAAGCGAATGGAGTGTTTTAAAACCAATGTAGCTTGTAAAATCGATACTTTGCCCTTTGTACATGAGGATCCCGATGTACTATAAAGTAATCTCTTTGATTTAATAAAGACAGAATACAATCAAGTGTTTACATCTAAAACAATAAAGTTTTCACAAAAACTTAAGTTCTGTGACTAAGCTACGACTGGTATTTATAAAAGTAGAAATAAACTGTTTGAGCTATATAATCTAAGACAATATAACCATAATTTAAATTTTACAGAATATGTAAAAAATTACTCTAAATTGTTTAAGAAAGTGTGCATACTAGCAAAATCTAATGGGCGATTTTCTGACAGCCCAAATTAAAAAGTAAAAATTAGTTCAAAAACACCCGATAGATGTCGTTTTATAAAAGCCGGCCACCAGCCGTACCTACCTAAGGGCTGTAATAAATTCTCCACTTTTACTTGTCTACCAAAAGAATAAAAAAATAGTAAGTCCTTACCTATTTATATTCAGGACATCCAGAACCTATTTCTATTTTGGAATAGAATAAATATTACGCAGCCATACACGTGCTCTTCATGAACCCGCCTTTTACCATGCGCCATACTAATCTATGCTAAGCGCCATCTATGAAGTCATTTACGAACCAATTTCTTTTTTTTTTGAGTTCTGAAAATCGCCCATTTCATTAAAGATAAAATTAAAAAGTCTAATAATAAAATAAAAGCCACTTGGGATATCATCAACCGTGAAACTGGTAAATTAAAATCACGGGACAACACTTTCACTCTAAAAGTTAATGACAACCTTGTCAATTCGGATGCACAAATTGCTAATATTTTTGATGATTTCTTCATAAATATACCTGTGGTAATTTAGCCGATGGAGGTTTGCAGAGTAATAACTTTTCTTCTTGAGATTGGAATGAATTTATTGGAAAACTTTTACATGTTACAACTAGAGGCGTATATACAAAGCAGTTTATTTACGTGTTCATAAATGAACGCTAGGGTGCGCTGCGTTTGGCATGACGCAGCGGCTGAAGCGGCTCGCGGCAGTCGTGTGGCTGTCGATGCGCGCCGTATATAAATATTCGCGGCGGTATTATAAAAAAGTACTATGTGCTCGCTATTGCGCGGCGGCCATCGGACGAGACACATGTAACATCGAAGCGCGGGAGCGCGCGTCGTAATTTAAGTCTTGCAGCTGTGTAGGTAGCTACAGGACTCCCCCTCAAGCGAAGCGTACGGGAGTGTTGACACTTCTGCCCGAACGGGTTCTTCTGAGCGTGGGTTCTACTGCTGCTGTTGGATCAGATGTTACTCGTGGTTGAACGGCTTGTGTGTCTTGTAACGGCACCGGCGGCGTAGTTGTTTCTTCGGTGTTCAAAGTGTAGGCAGACTTCAATCTGTCTATCGACACGGTGGCGATTCTTCCAGGAAGTTGTATTTCAAAGAACTTGGTGCTTCGTTTCAGTACTTGATACGGGCCTTCGTATGGTGGTTGCAGTGGTTTACGTACTGCGTCGATACGTAGAAATACAGATTCGCACGTCGATAGGTCGTTATGCACGAACATACTACGCTTGTTGCTATGCGGTAGGTATGTTGGTGTGCACGCGGTGATTAATTTGTGAAGCTTCTGCACGAACTCTTGGTTGACAGCGGCAGGTGATGGTGATGAAGATGGTGTGATGAAATCACCAGGTAGACGAATTGCTTGGCCATATGTTAGTTGCGCTGCGCTGGTGTTGGTGTCGGTTCGTATTGCTGCTCGGAGTCCCATTAACACTGTAGGTATTTCGTCGATCCATTTAGAGTTGCAGTGTAGTCTAGACATTAACGCGGCTTTCAGTGATCGGTGCCAGCGTTCGACGATTCCGTTGCTTTGTGGATGGTAAGCGGTTGTTCTTGTCTTTTCGGCGCCAAGTAGATGGGTTAGCGCACGAAACAGCTGACTTTCGAACTGACGTCCTTGATCTGTAGTTACTGTCTGGGGACATCCGAATCTTGTTATCCACGCTTCGTAAACATATTTTGCGACGTTTTCACTGGTTATTTCTTGAATAGGTATAGCTTCGGGCCATCGCGTAGTGCGATCTATCATTGTGAGTAGGTATCGATGTCCGTGTTCGCTTGTTGTTAGCGCTCCGACAATATTGATATGTAGGTGTTGAAATCTTTCGCACACGGGAAATGATGATATGTTGCTGTGCGTGTGTCGTTGTACTTTCGCTCGTTGACAGGATACACACGTCTTCGTCCATGTTCCAATGTCGGAGTTCATCGCGGGCCAGAAGTAGCGTTGTTGTAGAAGTTTTCTTGTTGTTCGCGTACCGGGGTGACTGACTCTGTGCACTGCGTCGAATGCGGTGCGTCGAAAGTGTTATACGGTCATAGTTCAGAGAAACACAGTAGACGTTGTCCAAACTTCTTTTATTTTAACAATTCTTTAAATTACAATACTTTATCCTTATAGAATAATAATTAAATTAATTGCACTACTATTACAGTAACCACTTTTATATTTAAGTCCGTCCACTCCGAAGATCCGAATTAGAATGCTTCAGCCCGCCTAGACTAACAACCTGTCGCCATTTTCCCGCCTTTTTCTTGTCGTCACTCATGCCATCTCGCGCCATTATTTTTATACAGTCGTTCATTCATTCAGCCAGAAATTAAAAAGTTACAATAATGCCTAGATTTTACGAATAAATTAATACAAACTTTTAGAAAATTCTTAAAAATGAAATTAAACAGGACTAAAATCAATAAATTTTAAATAAACCTAACACTCGACCATCCTGATAGCGTGTATGTCCCCATACACGTATCCTGTGATAACCTAACACTAGGCAGACTAAGACATTCCCTTACAAATTTCTTTTAATAATATCATACTATTAATTTACAGAATAAAGTGGTGTCAGCGAACTTAATCTTACTTGAAAATTTACCATTTAGCGAGCAAACCTGTTCTCGCTTTACATTTTAACTACTTGTGAGCAAACCCTGGTCTCACCACCATTAAACCGAGCAAACCTGTTCTCGCTTTACAACTTCATTACGCAGTGAGCAAACCTGGTCTCACTACCTAATTTTCCATTAAGCGAGCAAACCTGTTCTCGCTTTACAATTTCACTACTCAGCAAGCAAACCTGTTCTCGCTCTTAGTTTTACTGTTCAGCAAGCAAACCTGTTCTCGCTAGACAATTACATTGGCCAACAAGCAAACCTGATCGCGCTTTACTACATAGGTACCTTCAATTACATGTTATTATTATTTACAATGATGGAAAGGCAAGTATAATTGTCTATATATAGAATAAGAATATACAATAAAGAAGTACAAAACTTATATACATGTCTCAATTTCAATTAAATTGTTACACACTTCATCCATAATTTTAAAGCAAATACGAGTATACTGATCAATTATGTTAAATTCGTTTTAAGTGATTAGCACAGTGGTTCTCTATCTGTATACCGATATACTCATCAAATTAAACTTATAAACTTATTAGACTTATAAGATCGTAATTAAAAGGTAAGTACAATAATCAGCATCATTCTTACAATATTTTTAACTTTTGAGGACGGTTTGCATGTTTAGACCTACAAGTAATCACAATTTATAAATATATAATCATAAAATCTACCTATTCCTTGGGCAGTCGACATCGTCATCATCATCGGAATCGGTATCATTTACTTGTAGCGCCGCAACATGAATCCATGGTTTCATGCGATCTGCAGCTAGAGTAGAGCCACGTTTGTTTTTCATGTTACTAAAGCCTGATATAGATTTAATCTTGTAGCGGTCATTACCTAATGCCATTACTACTCGGAAGGGTCCCGAATATGATGGAAGTAATTTCTTACTTTTACCATCATTGTTAAATGCTGTCTTGGTAACTTTAACTAGATCTCCTTCTTTATACGTATGTGCAGGTCGCCTACCCTTATCATAATAAGCCTTTTGTTTTATTTGTTCACTATCAATTTTTCCTTTGACTTCTTTCCTAATAGTATCTATTTCAGATCTCACCCGAGCCTCTTGCGACACTTCCTCTAAAGAAGGGTTTATGTCGCTGTTCATACTTGTTCCAAACATTACTTCGGATGGGGCTATACCGGTAGTTTTATGTATAGTGTTATTCATACCCCACTGAATTTTTCCTACCTGATTATCCCATTCTTTCTCATTGCTATTAAGATTCTGTGCCGTTAATGAACTAAGAATGGTGCGATTGTAGCGCTCCACCGGCCCATTCGATTTCGGACTAGCCACTGCATTTAGAATGTGCTTTATTCCCTTGTCAATGCAATACTTCCTAAAGGAATGTGAAGTAAAACAACTACCTCGATCCGTTATGAGACGTGTAGGTGCCCTAAACGTGTAGAAGATGTCGTTCAGAACTCTTATTACGTTTATGGTTTTCGTATTTCTTACTGGCTTTACAAATATGAATTTGGTAAAAGCGTCAACTACAACTAACAAATATGAATTCCCCCTATTAGATTTCACAAATGGCCCAAGATGATCAGCATGCAAAGTATGGAAGGGCACCTCTACTTTAGTTATGGGATGCAATAACCCTTCACGAGAGTTATTGGCCTGTTTCGCATATGCGCATTCAATACATGCTGTTACGTATTTCTTTACAAAGCGTGACATCTTTGGGAACCAGTACTGTTTCTTTATTCTGTCTAAAGTCTTTTCGATCCCAAAGTGCCCAATATCATCATGGTTCCTTTTACAAACTTGCCACCTTGCGCCCTTTGGAACAACCCAACGGAGATTGTCCCTATTACCATCGACACACCTATATAATTTGTTATCCTTTATTACATAACTTTCTTTAATGTGTTGAAGGTCCTTCGGATCTAAATCATTAAGGAGAATATCCCGAGTCCTGGCCAGTTCTGTGTCTCCGAGTTGGAGAGTTAGCAACCAATCTTCATTACTAATGTTCATTACCGTAGGGAAAAAATCACTTTGAACATCATTATCGGCAATTGGGTTACGCGATAATGCATCAACGTGTTGCATTTTGGTTCCAGCCTTATACTTGACTGTACATTGGAATTCTTGTAACATCAACCACCATCTAGCTATTCGAGGGATTAGATCTCTTTTCGAAAACGTAGATCGAAGGGCACTACAATCAGTTATAATTATAAATTCCTTGCCTAACAGATATATTCTAAACTTTTTTAGGGAACAGACTACTGCCAAGGTTTCCAGTTCATAGGAGTGAAAATTTTTCTCCTCTGGCGATGTTTGGCGACTGTAGTAAGCTATAGGTTTTAGATCTTTAGTGCCTTGTGTTTTCTGTAAGAGAATTCCTCCAATACCGTTCTTACTGGCGTCGGTGTGTAACTCCAATTCTGAATTAGGATCATATATTGCTAATACCGGCCTACGTAATAACCGCGACTTTAATGTTTTATAAGCTTCTTCTCGAGTGTCTGTCCATTCCCATTTTGCCTCCTTTTTTAATAATTTTGTGAGAGGATACGCAATTTGGGCAAAACTTTGGATGAATTTACGAAAGAACCCTACTAGGCCCAAAAATTGCCTTACTTTGTGTACGTCAGTCGGACGCGGGAAATCTTGAACAGACAAAATTTTCTTCTCCCCTGGTTTGACACCCTCTGCACTTATCTCGTAACCTACGTAATCTATTTTATCTCTGAGAAAGTTACACTTGGACAGGTTAAGAGTTAAATTAGACTTTTCGATTAACTGCAAGGTTTCTTCCAATCTATCTAAACATTCAGCAGGGGTTGTACCGAATATAAGAAGGTCATCAATGTAAACCATTGCTTTTGAGAATCGTGCTGATCCCAAAATCCGATTCATCATGCGCTGAAAAACAGCTGGCGCGTTTGCTAAACCAAACGGCATCCGGTTGAATTCGAATTGTCCGTCTGGAGTGACAAATGAAGTCAAATGCTTGCTGTTTTCAGCGATAGGTACCTGATAATAACCAGAAGCAAGGTCTAATGTGATAAAATACGCTTGTCCGGATAAACGAGCTATCTCGTCTTCTATTATTGGCATAGGATATCTTTCTTTAACGGTTACGAGTTTAACTTCCTATAGTCTACACACATTCGTAAGCTGCCGTCCGGTTTTAGTACCAGAATTATAGGACTAGCATATTCCGATACGGATTCCCTTACTATTCCCGCAGATAGCATGTCGTCGACCATGTTACGTACCTTTTCTCTCTCATGGTGAGACAATCTATAGGGTCTACAAACTATGGGACGTTTGTCATTAAGTTCAATACTCATTTCGGTTACATTAGTACAACCCAACTGTCCTAAACTGGAGGCAAAACAGTGTTTATACTCATTTAATAACCTAATAAGTCTTAATTTGTGATCGTCTGAAACCGCGTTGCCTATGCGTAGTTTGGACTCTGTTATATCCTCCATATTTGTTTGCTCAAGTAGCACTGTAGATTGTTTTACAATTCTGTTAACTAAATCTACATTTTCGGCTCGACATAACAAGAAGTCTTCTAGTATTAAACAGGGAGTAGAAGTTACAGCTATAGAGATTTTAACCGAACCTTTCTTAACTTGGTACAATCCACCGCATATGATAAATTGTTGCCCGGGTTTTCCTAAGAGTCTATCTTTTATTAAAATATTCCCACTAAAATCCTCGTCAGTCCGAGCCTTAATAGTTGCGGGACCGTATAACTCTATATTTTCCTGGGCATAGATCTTTATTGCCTTACACGAATCATTTTCAAGTTGCGGTATCTCATCCCCAATATTGAGAAAACGCAATTGGGATACATCCTTATAAACAAGAATATGGGGCAATTCTGTAAAGGTTTGTCCTATTATAGCAGTCTTCTCTAAAAGATTGTCTCGAACTATCGATCTACACTGCCTAAAGACTGAACAAGTCCATTACCAAACCCCTTCATTATTGTTTCTACAAGATCATGTTTTATTCCTAAAGAATTAGCAAAAGATTCCTTAATTAAAGTAACTTCACTGCCAAAATCAATGAATACCTCTACAGTCAAGCCATTTATTTTGGCAGGTTTTATGTATTTGGAGTTTTGTCCTAAACTGGATATACACATAGTCTTTTCAACATCATTTGAATTGGTTTTGTTTAAAATTTTACTATAACATTTATCAGATGAGTGACCGACTTTGTTACAGTTATTACATTTAATTAAAGCTTTAGGACATTTCATAAAGTGATGGCCCTTCTCCCTACAGTTATAACAAAACGTTCCTAGCACTAGTTTGTTATATTTTGGTACCAGACTACCGTTTTCAGACCAATTCCTAGTTCTAACTTGCCCACGATCTACTGAGATAACTGAATCTTTGTGACTCATCAAGAACTTCAATAATTCGTCAGGATTAGAGCAACGTAGAGCTAGCGCGCCAGATTTCATAGTTCTATCACCGATACCGTGAATAATGCAATCGACAGCCCGTTTACCTTTAATATCGCACTGATGGAGAAGTGATAACTTTTCATAAAAATAAACATCTATCGGTTCATTAAATTTTGTTCTCCTTCTAAGCATTTCCTCTAAGAGTTGGCCATAATTTTGTTCACAAGGAAAAGCATTTAGTAATTTATTTTGCCATTCTTGCCATGAATACAAAATAGTCTCCAAACTTTCATACCAAATTTTGGCCAACCCTTTTAACTTCTGCATAGCAAAGTGTGTGGTAGTTTTATCATCCCAGCCGTACACGGATGCACATTCGTTTACCTTTTTAAGCCAGGTATGAATACGCTGATTCCTTGACGAGGGATCAAAATCAGGTAAAATGTTTTGGTGATCTATACTTTTTGTGCGAGTATCAGACGGCTGAGATGGTAAACCACCTTTAATAGAACTAACAATTTGTATGACATCCCTAGCAGAAAAATTAGGGCTACGAGACCTGTTATGACGATCTGTGTCACGTACCTCGTATCGGCGGCTGCACGAAGGGCGGTTATCCTTCTCTCGAGGTCTGCTGCGATCTACGTCTACGGTCTACGTTCCCTAGAACGTGATCGTGTTCTGCTCTCGCGATCTTTTTGCATCACTCTTTCCAGCATTTTCAGGCGACGGCGTAAGCTTTCCAGGTCTCGCTCACGATTCTCATAGCTGTTGTGACTTCTGCGACTTGGACTACGGTTGAGGGTGCTTTGATCCATGTTACGGCCAGACGTTGCCCGCTCCGAATTGCTGCGATCGCCGCCGCTACCTCCCGTTTCCATGTTTTGGCGTGACTCGGTGCGCTCTGGGGATCGTAACCGTCGCGGTGTACGTCGCTCTAGATTGTTACTACTTCTCATCATCTAGAACTCGAAAGAAAACAATGTATTAGATTAAATAAACATAAAGTGTCAGTAGTTTAGTTATAAAAACTAACTAATAACACCCCCATTCGCAAGAAATCACATTGTCGAAGTGTAGCCTCGATGAAATGTAAAGCCTACAAATGACGGGTTATTATCTGTCTATTAAACACAACATCGAAGGGTAACCTCGATAAGTTGTAGCCAATAACCAGAAAACTAACAACTATACTACCTACTATTTCAATAGAAGTTTAAACTTGCCACTAATCGCGAAAAGCAACACTACTGAAGAGTAGCCCCAGTCAAGTGTACAACCATTCACAATTATATGCAAGTGCTTGCCTATTTCATATTCCGAAAGCATTATTCCGATGTATGCATTAAATAGCAAAGTAGGTAGGGTACTTAGAAAAAAATTATGTCAACTTGTTAATGTGAAAGAAAGAAAGAATACACTGTCGACGAGTAGCCTCGACTATGTGTCAACCCCATAAAATAACTACCTCAGTATTGTTTAACGAGTACAACATCAAAGTGTAGCCTTGATCAGATGTACCCGAAAAAAAACACTGAGCCACAGTTATCCCGAGTCACTAGCAGAGGGTAGCCCTAGACATCGTGATCGGGCGACATCGTTAATTAAAATTTTCCGAAAATCAGTATCCACACACGCATGTTACACTACCAGGGAGTTGCCCTGGCCAAATGCACACGCCAAACATAGACACTAAAGATTCCGGCAAGAAATATTAAAGGAATTACTAATTGACGGAATAACGCGTTTATAGCAATATAAAAATTAAGAAAATAAAAACAGAAAAATAAATCCTTGACGAGAACCACAGTCAATCCACACGTAACATTATCAGAGAGTCGCCCTGACCATATGCACGAGAGATCTAACTGCGTTCAGCAACCAATGCATGACTTTCCACAACATAATAATGGTCAAATACCAACACTGTCAGAAAGTATCCCTGCTCCAGTGTTAAAATCCGATCACAAGATGGCTTCACAATCGAATGCTATTACTATCGGGGAGTGGCCCCGACCAAGCGCTTACACCCGACTATGAAGCTCAAATCATTAGTAGAAAGTCATGCATACAAAAAATAACCGTTACATGTTTTATAAGAGATTTACTTACGTTTTGTGGCGTTGTCTATCCCACTTCTGAACTGTTATACGGTCATAGTTCAGAGAAACACAGTAGACGTTGTCCAAACTTCTTTTATTTTAACAATTCTTTAAATTACAATACTTTATCCTTATAGAATAATAATTAAATTAATTGCACTACTATTACAGTAACCACTTTTATATTTAAGTCCGTCCACTCCGAAGATCCGAATTAGAATGCTTCAGCCCGCCTAGACTAACAACCTGTCGCCATTTTCCCGCCTTTTTCTTGTCGTCACTCATGCCATCTCGCGCCATTATTTTTATACAGTCGTTCATTCATTCAGCCAGAAATTAAAAAGTTAAAATAATGCCTAGATTTTACGAATAAATTAATACAAACTTTTAGAAAATTCTTAAAAATGAAATTAAACAGGACTAAAATCAATAAATTTTAAATAAACCTAACAAAAGTCATGTGGTAGGTACGGACGAATGTTGGATGTAGATGTTTCGCAGTAGATGTCGTAATCGGTGTCAGGTATCTTGATTTTCTTTACTTGTAGGTTGGTTTGTTGTAGTAGCGCAGGTAACTCGGGATCATTTTGTTGTTGTCTTGCTAGTTGTTCGTAGTCTATTGTTGATGGACATGTGATTGTTTCGATGCGGGATAGTGCATCGGCGACTGTGTTGTCTTTTCCACTGATGTGACGAATGTCGGTTGTAAACTGGCTGATGAATAGTAGTTGTCTTGAGCGGCGTGGTGTTTCGCTATCGGATGACTGTTTATGTAGTGCGTAGGTAATTGGCTTGTGGTCGGTAAAGACAATTAGTTCTCTTACTTCGAACATTTTTCTAAAGTGCTTTATTGCCATGTAGATTGAAAGTAATTCCCTGTCGTAGGTACTGTACTTTTGTTGCGTGGCGGTGAATTTCTTCGAGTAGTATCCCAGTGGTTGCCATGTTTTGTTAACATATTGTTGTAGTACGGCGCCTGCACAAGTATTTGAGGCGTCGCTGATTAGTGCGAGCGGGACGGAGTTAATCGGGTGTGCAAGTAGCGCGGCGTCTTGTAGGCATTTCTTACTGTTTTCAAATGATGCGATTGCTTCGTCTGTCCATTGAATTTCGGTCTTGTCGCGTTTTTTCGAGTTGTGTAGGTATTGGTTGAGCGGAGCTTGTACAGATGCGGCGTTAGGTATATGTTCGCGGTAGTAGTTAATCATGCCAAGAAATGTTCTGAGTTGTTGTATTGTCTTCGGTCTTGGATATTCAGAGATTGCTTGGACTTTTTCTTGAGGTGGTATGATACCGTTAGCGGATACTTCGTAACCAAGAAACTTGACTTTCTTCTTGCCGAAATTGCATTTTGACGGGTTGATAGTGATACCGGCGTCTTCTAGGCGTTGTAATACGATACGTAGGTTATCGCGGTCTTGCTGTTCAGACTCTGAAGCCAGGAGTACGTCGTCGAGGAACGGGAAGACGAAATCTAGGCCTCGTAGCACATCATGGATGAAACGTTGGAAAGTCTGTCCAGCGTTCTTTAAACCTGGGCACATTCGTGGTAAATCGAATAACCCGAATGGTGTGATGATGGCTGTCTTCTCTATGTCAGTTTCTTTGTTAGGTAGCTGTTGATACGCTCGTATGAGGTCAATTGTTGAGAATATCTTCTTTCCGGCGAGTTGGTTGGTAAAGTCTTTGATGCGTGGAATCGGATAACGGTCTGGTTTCGTTATTGCATTGAGTCGGCGATAGTCTCCACACATTCTGAGATCTCCATTCTTTTTAGGTACAAAGTGAAGTGGGCTTGACCATGGACTCTTGCTTGGTCTGCATATAGGCCTTGTTCGATCATAGACTCAAATTCTTTCTTTACTTTCTCGTAGCGGTGTGGTGGTAACGGACGTGTTTGGCTGTGTAGTGGCGGGCCAGTGGTCTCGATATAATGTTCCACGTGGTGCTTCGGAGTAAGTTTCATTACAGTGAGTCTTGTGATACCGGGAAACTCGTTGAGGATGTCAAAGTCAAAGTCAAATTATTTATTCAATGTAAACCTTTACAGGCACTTATTGACGTCAATACTAATAATAATAAAAAAACAGTTAACTAACTTATAGTTAAGACTTAATAACTAATCTAACGAGCTATTATAGTCTGTGCCAGACAAATGCGCATTGCTACCCCCAGTACCACTGCACGCCGAAACAGAATCGCGTCGAACCGAAATATAAGCCGTGATCATAGAATTGTGTAATATGATTTCCAATTATCGTATTGATACTGTGGTAAGTAATATAAATTTGAGAGTTTTTGAAGTAAAATAAAGTAGCGGCTGAAATGAGTTTTGGAAAACATTAGTACCTAACCAATAAGGTTGACATTTTTAATCATTCAAATATCTTTTTTTATAAAAACTTAAGCATAAAACAACGTCAAAAATTAATAAGCATAAACTTGTGTGTTTTAAAATTGTTTCGTTTTTCGTCTTGGTACAAGCACAGAATAACTAATACTACTACCGTACAGAAGGTTCACCCTCCAACGACCCCCACGCGAAACTGAAACCTATCTCGTGACCCGAGCGTTCATATTCCGATAAGCACAGCCGACTCGATATCGATTTGACGTCCGTCAGGAGCGCAGGGTTTACGCGCGCACGTAGGGTCATGGTATGGTTGTTCTAAGTCGATACTGCGAACTGTAGGTACATCGGTGTAGCAGCCTGGAGTGACGATTGATAACTTAGTGACGTTATCTACTAGTCTTCTGTTCTTCAGGTCTACCAGCAGATCGTGGTAACATAAGAAATCGGCTCCAATGATAGGTTTGCTGACGTCGGCGATGATGAACTTCCATTTGTACGGTCTTCGTAAGTTGAGGTTGAGTTCGAGTGATAATTCGCCGTAGGTATTTATCGTGGTGTTGTTCGCAGCATACAGATTGAATGGTAAAACTTTCATTGTTGTTCTTCCTTGGAATAACTGATACGTTTGCTCCAGTGTCGATGAGAAACTTCAGTTTTGATTTCTTGTCGGTAACGAAAAGGGGAGCGTATCATTTCATATAATGACAAATGAACTAATTTCAAAGAACATAACGTTCATTGGATATAATTTTTACTTGTTCTAAATACACTTCCTATAACAACATTACGTATATTATTAATTTGATATAATACTCATATTCTCTAACAACTTATTCTATAAAGCTATATTGGTAGAATAATCATATTCTATAACATCATTTGATATAACTTTTGCTTAATAATAAGAATACCATTTTAACCCTAAATTGATTTCAAATATTGCCTTAAAAAGTTAATACGTTGTGTTTTCGATTATGGTTGTGCTAAAAATGTTAGTGACAGAAACGAATCGCGGCAAAACCGACTCCACGTAGACTTGTCTGCCCTACGCTAGAGTGTAATTCAATCCTGCGTAGGCGCGGAAGCTTCGGCTTGCTGGCCGGCTTCGCCGGCCAGCCTCAGCCGCGGCGGTGAGCGAAAGCCATCTGCGACGATAAGCTCGTGTGGGACCGCCGGAGTCCCGCAGCGCCGGAGCCGTGACAGAAAACATGCCTGCATGCATGCTGCATGCCTGCCTGCATGCTGCATGCCTGCTTGCATGCCTGCTTGCATGCTGCATGCCTGCTTTCATGCTGCATGCTTGCTTGCATGCTGCTTGCTTGCTTGCATGCTGCTTGCTTATTACATGAGTAATGTTTTATATCATTTGATTATTATATCAAATGTACATTATATCAATAGTACATTATTTCAAAAGTATATTATATCAAATGAAATTAAATGAAATGAAATTATATTATCTGAACGTTAGACCATAAGTAATTATGTCAAACATTACACACCCAACGAAGAGACGGTAAGATTTACCTAGAACGTCCGACCCCGCCTCGTCTAACGTTCTTGATAGTTTAACGAGGCTTCGTCGACGTTATTATGTTGCTGTGGTTGTTGTTGCGACTTGTTGAAAGAGCACGGCGATTGGCATCTTCTTGTTTTTTTTTGCAAAACGTTGGTGGTAGTAGCAATAATCGCTATCAGGTGTCGGTATATAGTCGGTGCGTTGCGTAGTGCGAGAGCGAGACGGTGAACGTGTTGTAGAGCGGTTGCGATGCGTGCGTTGTTGTCGATTGTACGGCGAACGGCTTCGTAGGTAGTTGTTTTGATAATGCGACGGGCGGGTGCGAAGCGATGCGACTTCGAGTGACAATCTTCGTATTTCTTCAATTAAGTATTGTGTTTCAGACTTCGGTTGTGTCGGTGAAGGATGTTGGTGGTTTGCTGACGATGACGACACGACGCTGACTTCTTGTGTCTGCTCCATCATTTGGACTTCCGTAGTTGGTTTGGAGCTTGAGCTGCTTGATTCCTCGGATTTTTCGGCCATAGTGACTATCTTGATTATAGGTAGGTTGCTTCTTAATGTTCTTCTTGTTCGGGGTCACCACTTTAGCCGATGGGGGTTTTGGGAGTAATAACACCATCTATTCTTGAGATTGGAATGAATTTATGGAAAACTTAGCCTAATATATACAAATTTTACATGTTACAACTAGAGGCGTATATACAAAGCAGTTTATTTACGTGTTCATAAATGAACGCTAGGGTGCGCTGCGTTTGGCATGACGCAGCGGCTGAAGCAGCTCGCGGCAGTCGCGTGGCTGTCGATGCGCGCCGCATATAAATATTCGCGGCGGCTCTGTAAGCTTGCTATTGCGCGGTGGCCATCGGACGAGTCACATGTAACATCGAAGCGCGGGAGCGCGCGTCGTAATTTATGTCTTGCAGCTGTGTAGCTAGCTACAGTAACAACCTCAAATTTGAATTCATTGCCAGTGGCGGCACAATCTTTTCTCGAAGAACATGTACCCAAATGTAATTTTTCTTTTAATTTCAAAGACGACAACCTCCAACCAAGTTCAAAGACGACAACCTCAGGCGGGAATCGAACCACGCACCTTCCGCATTCCGGGCGGCTGCCTTAACCACTTGGCTACCGAGGTCTGGCTTTAAACCGTCGAAATTTGTCAGTGCTTGATGCTTATGTTTTTAGTCAAAATTGCTTCATCAAATCTTAGATGTTTTCACCTCTGAGATCCGAAAGAAATATTTTTAAAAATATTTGAACATTCGGATAAGTTGAAGCTGCGTTTATAGATTAATGTTTTTATACTTTAGCGTTTTATTAACGCTTAAATATACTTAAGTAAAATTTTAAACACTGAAAAAAGACGACAACCTTAGGCGGGAATCGAACCACGCACCTTCCGCATTCCGGGCGGCTGCCTTAACCACTTGGCTACCGAGGTCTGGCTTTCAACCGTCGAAATTTGTCAGTGCTTGATGCTTATGTTTTTAGTCAACATTGCTTCATTAAATCTTAGAAGTTTTCACCTCTAAGATCCGAAAGAAATATTTTTAAAAATATTTGAACATTCGGTTAAGATGAAGCTGCGTTTATAGATTAATGTTTTTATACTTTAGCGTTTTATTAACGCTTAAATATACTTAAGTAAAATTTTAAACACTGAAAAAAGACGACAACCTCAGGCGGGAATCGAACCACGCACCTTCCGCATTCCGGGCGGCTGCCTTAACCACTTGGCTACCGAGGTCTGGCTTTCAACCGTCGAAATTTGTCAGTGCTTGATGCTTATGTTTTTAGTCAACATTATTTCATCAAATCTTAGAAGTTTTCACCTCTGAGATCCGAAAGAAATATTTTTAAACATATTTGAACATTCGGTTAAGATGAAGCTGCGTTTATAGATTAATGTTTTTATACTTTAGCGTTTTATTAACGCTTAAATATACTTAAGAAAAATTTTTAAAATATTTCTTTCGGATCTCAGAGGTGAAAACTTTTAAGATTTGATGAAGCAATGTTGACTAAAAACATAAGCATCAAGCACTGACAAATTTCGACGGTTGAAAACCAGACCTCGGTAGCCAAGTGGTTAAGGCAGCCGCCCGGAATGCGGAAGGTGCGTGGTTCGATTCCCGCCTGAGGTTGTCGTCTTTTTTAGAAATAGAAATAGAAATAGAAATAGAAAAGATTTATTTAACACACACACATACACCAAAAAATAATAATAACATGCAATACAGTAAAATTAAAACAACAAGTTCGATATAATTAAAAAAAATAATTAAATTAAATAAAGAAATACACATTAATCAATTACACAATAACCGGTGTGGTGTTAAAAAGGCCAAGGCTCGACATAATGCTGCAGTTGACTACAGCGTCGATTTTCAGCCCAAGCCTCAATGGGTGGCTCGTGGCCCCACGCTATTGACTAGTTATACATAAATCAGATTAAGCAATCAGTAGTCAAATCAAAACGAAATTATTGCATTATTAAATTAAAATCATTAATCAGTTAGGAAATTAAATAAACAAAATAAAAATTAAATGTCATAAATTTGCTCAGCTTTTATAAAATAAATAAACTATACAAAGTAAGGCAATATAAAAATAAAAAATAAAAATTGTAATAATAAATTCGAGTAGATGTCATTTTAATTACCAGCCACCTAAGTGTTAGATTTTTGACGCTGTAATAGCATGTCCTTTACTTTATTTTTAAAGCTATATACATTAACCAAATTACGAAGTGGCGGAGGAAGGTCATTCCAGCACTTAGTGGCACTGTATTTAAAACTTCCTCTAAAGGCTGCGGTTCGATGGCTAGGCACACTCAGCATATAGCATATAGCTCATTCCTCCAGTCAAGTTTGGAATACAAATAAGCTGGTTTTTTACTTTCTATTATTCCAAACAGTAAGGTTGCTAGATGCAACTCCCTCCGATGTTGCATCTTCAGTATGTTTTCCCTAATAAGATAAGGAGTTACATGCTGCCGTGATGGAATATGGAAACAATATCGAGCACACGCATTTTGTACTCTTTGGATGAGATTAGCTGTCCTAGAGAACAATCTAGGACGATAAACCACATCAAGATAGTTGAGTTTTGAAAGCACCAGTGAATCCGTTAATTGTACTCGAAGATCTATGCTGAGAAATTGCCTGATTTTATACAAAGTCTTTAATCTATAAAAGCAACTACGTACCACTTCAGACACATGTCTTTCATAACGCAGCTCCTCATCGAAACATAGCCCCAAGTTTCGAGCTTCAGTAACTCGTTCGATTTCGACATTATCAACAAGCACTCGATGATTTAGCAAACTGATTCTACGAATTTGTTCCCTAGATCCCAGTATCAAATATTTTGTTTTGCTAGCATTTAGCATAAGAGAATTCCTATTTGCCCAATGAAATATATTTTGAAGATCATTATTGATCTTATTAATAGCATCATGAGTATTATTGGGATTAAATGACAAAAATACCTGTACATCGTCTGCGTAAATGTGGAACTTACAATGTTTTATTACCGAAACTATATCAGCACTATATAAAATAAACAATAGAGGCCCCAATACTGAACCCTGCGGCACCCCACTCCGCAACATTGACTTCTCTGAACAAGTTGTTATACCATCCTCCCCTTGCAACTCCACAATCTGCGATCTGCCTGTGAGATAAGAGTCGAACCACTTGATCGCATTGCTGTCAAGACCATAGTATGCCAATTTTGACAACAACAAAGTAATGTTTATCGAATCAAAGGCCCTGGAAAAGTCTAGCAAAACAAGGATTGTTCCCATCCCTTTATCCTGTGCTGCCA
This sequence comes from Scoparia ambigualis, assembly GCA_963921215.1. NCBI lineage: Eukaryota > Metazoa > Arthropoda > Insecta > Lepidoptera > Crambidae > Scoparia > Scoparia ambigualis. The sequence goes on along the minus strand of OY992519.1, from coordinate 29,716,329 downwards.
GAACAGAGTCAGTTACGTCCAATAAAGCTGTGCCAGTACCTCGACTCTTTCGAAAGCCCGATTGTCTATCCGGCAAAAGACTGTTATCTTCAAGGTACTTAGAGAGCTGTGCCGCGACCGCCTTCTCCAGAACTTTAGAGAGGCAGGGCAAAATGCTAATGGGCCGTAGATCTTTAAAAGTAGTAGGATTTGTGATCTTAGGCAATGGTTTGACTATAGCTGTCCTCCAAAAAGCAGGAAAAGTGGAAGTTTCAATTGATCTATTGACTAGTTCTGTAAATGTTTTAAGGGTGTGAGGTAATGTCATGAGGATCATGTCGAGTGACAGACGATCCACACCAAGCGCATTCGATTTAATAGTTTTTAGTAACTTTAAGAACTCAGCAGTCTCTATTGGCTGTAAAGTAAACGCCGAATGTCCGTGTCTATTGAACTCAAAGAACGTCAAAAGAGATATGTCACAGTTCGATCCACCAGGAATATCTAAAAAGTGATTATTTATAAGGTTAGGGTCACTAAGGTGCGACGGGATCTCTGTATGACAGGTTGGTATAATCTTCGACTTCAAATTTTTCCATAGCTTGTTTGGATTATGAATATTGTTATTTATGTTATATTTAAAGTGACTTTTCTTTTCGTTATGTAATGCTATTTCTACTTGTTTTTTTAAATCCTTATAAAATTGTTTATGAGAGTCTAGATTAGAACACCGATAACGCTGAAGTGCAGCGTCACGTAGTTTTCTCATTAATTTAATAGTGTCTGTAAACCAAGGTGATGGTTGTTCTTTAAAACATTTTGTTTTTAGGGGAGCGTGGAGATCGAACAAAAAGGTCAAATAATTATTAACTTGCGTAACCATGTCATTTACATCGCGTAGTTTTTCGACGGCTTTCCAATCAAAACAACCTAAGTCCCGTTTAAAAAAACCCTCATCAATGCTCGATAACGACCTAAATGTAACAGTACGGGGCGGAACTTTGGGCTTACGGAATACAAACTCGCATGACACCAAAGCGTGCCCATTAATAACCCCCACGCCATCAACAGAAACACTACGAACTTTAGCACTGGTACACATGACATCTAACAGAGTGCGGCTGTGCTCCGTGAAATGGGTTGGTTCCGTTACAACCTGAGTTAAACCTGTACACTCAAGAAAGTTATTGAGACTACCGTACTTGCTATCGGTGGTATCAAGCATATTTATGTTGAAATCCCCCCCCAATATTATATAATCATAATCGGTAAATGTGCCAATAGTGTCAAAAAGGGCATCCAAAAACAAACTAGTACCCAGCCATTGCGGCCGATACGCTGTACCAATCATAACTTTATTATTATTTATGTTAAGTTTAAACCACATCTGCTCCACCAAAGGATGCTCTGGGTGAACACAAATTTTGAGTCTTAATCCCCGTCTTATATAAAAGCCTACACCTCCTCCACGCTTCCGACCCATGCTTGATGGCCGTGGTTTATGTCTCAAACGATACTCTGGAATGATTGGTGCTCGTCTATCCTCTCCACTTCTGAGCCATGTTTCATTTATCATCAATACATCAACAAAACCACGCTGCATAGCAAGTAACAGATTATCATGATTGGTTCCTAATGACCCGGGATTCAAGAGACCAACAGTAAAATATTTGGCGCTATACATTGCATATATAAAAATACAATAATAATAATAACATGTTCGAAATAGAACATATAATTGTGACTAGATTCTGGGATATATAAAAAATTATTTCTATAATTATGTCCTGTAAAAAAACATATTTAAAACAGTTCCAATGCAAAGAACCCCACAAAGCGATAGTCGAATATTTAAAACTGAAATAAAATACAACAAACAACAAGTGTACAGCTAACGACCACCACACCGGCTGAACCAATTCATGAAAAGATAATACAATATACAAAAATAGTAACATTAACATTTCAATTACACATGTTACAAGCACAAGACATAATACAATACTTCCAATAACATTTCTAAAAATGCATAAAAAACAATAATTATTAAAAATAAGTAAACAAAATAAAATTAAATTCATAGAATTCCTGACATAAAATTTCATAAAATTCTCAACATAGATTTTATAGCAAACACAGTACGTAAAAAGTAAATTAAATAAAATTCGATTCATAAAATTCCTAACATTCATTTTCACAATATTTCCATCACAGATTTCATAACTAAAACAATTAATACTACATAAAGATATCAAAATTCGATTCATATAATTACCAATATAAAATTCCATTAAATTCCCAACAACAATTTCATAACAAAAACAATGCACAAAAAACAAAAAATCAGTTAAAAGATTCAATGCAAAACGGTTACAATCAATAAACAAACCCAATCTATGTAATTGTCCAATGTCTAATTTGCTCAAAGAATAACTTAAACAAAGAATTAAACATCCCAAATCTGTGAACTTAATTACTACCAAAAACCCTAACCAAGTCATTGTCTGTGCGAATAAGAAATGACGGTTTCCCTTCCTCCTGTCTGGCATAAATGCGACCCCTCTTTGTCCAGACAAACTTCCACGACAAACGTTTGCGCTCATCGCGAGCCCTACGAAGCAGCTGCCTGTTGTACTTAGTGAGGCGCTCGTTGACGTAGAATGGCCGAGGATCACTTGCTAGCCCGAAGTCCGCCGTGTTAGCCCCGCGGCGCACGCGCATACCATGGAGCAGCTCGTCTCGAACAGTGCGACGCGCCAGGCGCACCACAAGTGGGCGCGGCATCCCCGTTCCGTCGACAACGCCACCTCCACGCACTGTGGTATTTCGCGGCGCAGAGCGCGTGTTTCTCAGTGGCCCTACACGCTCCGCGGTAACTACGTCACGCTCGTCTATCGTGACACCTAACTTGACCGCAATCAAGCTAACTATGTGTAGCGGGTTTTCGTTTTTATCCTCCGGCAGATTAGTTATTTCTAAGTCATTCGCCAACAATTCTTGATCCTTATCATTAAGTTCCAAACGCAATTCAGTTATCGCGGATTCTAATTGGGAACTCTTTTTGTTATGGACGCTAATGGACTGTTCAACAGTTTGCATTCGGGTTTCAAGGGAATCAATACGGGTGTCATTTTTTGACAGTAAGTCGCACATATCTTGACGCATTTTAAATATTTCCTTTTGTAACATTTGCATTTCTTCGCGAAATAATCGAATCTCTGTAGCAATGTTAAATTCTTCCGTGACGTCTGTGGATGTGCTGTTATGAGGCTCCTGCTCTACGATGGACATGTTATTGTCATCCTTGTTCTCCTCCGAAGTTCCTTGAAGAGTTGACTTTACAGGGGTGTCCGAGCTATTGTTCCTAGGTAAGTTTTTACAACACTCCGGACACGACCACGATTTGGGGACTTTTCCATTTTTAAATTTACCCAAACAGACCTGGTGAAAACGTAAAGGACACTTCACACAAGCCACACCTTCAGATTGCGACAAAAACCTTCCGCAAGCACCACATTTATTCATGTTGATAATATTTCTTTAGTTGTCTCCAAAGCAATTACACGAACAGCTGACAGTCAGCTGTGTCTTTTTCAGTGTTTAAAATTTTACTTAAGTATATTTAAGCGTTAATAAAACGTTTAAGTATAAAAACATTAATCTATAAACGCAGCTTCATCTTAACCGAATGTTCAAATATTTTTAAAAATATTTGTTTCGGATCTCAGAAGTGAAAACTTCTAAGATTTGATGAAGCAATGTTGACTAAAAACATAAGCATCAAACACTGACAAATTTCGACGGTTGAAAGCCAGACCTCGGTAGCCAAGTGGTTAAGGCAGCCGCCCGGAATACGGAAGGTGCGTGGTTCGATTCCCGCCTGAGGTTGTCGTCTTTTTTCAGTGTTTAAAATTTTTACTACCAGTACTTAGTAAGATTTATGAAAAAAATATTCTCGAACAGTTAGTAGAATACTTTAACTTAAATAATCTTTTACATAGTAAGCAATTTGGTTTTACTAAGGGTCGTTCCACTACTGATGCAGGCGTTGCTCTAATAAAACATATATTTGATGCCTGGGAGGGGTCTCAGAACGCTCTTGGAGTTTTCTGCGACCTGTCCAAGGCTTTCGATTGCGTTGAGCACCGAACACTGGCGATGAAGTTAAATTATTATGGTCTCAAAGGTTTTGCGCTTAATTTGATGCAGTCGTATCTTAGTTCTAGAACACAAACTGTCGATGTTAATGAAACTAAGTCATCCGGTTCTCATGTAAAAATGGGAGTTCCACAAGGGTCAATTATTGACCCTTTCTTATTTTTGATATATATCAATGACTTGCCATTTTTTGTAGAAAACTTCTGTGATATTGTATTGTTTGCAGATGATACTTCACTTATTTTTAATGTGACTAGGAATAAGAATAATTTTGACGATGTAAACAATGCTCTCTCAGAGGTACTTAGTTGGTTTACTGTTAATAATTTACAGTTAAACGCTAAAAAAACGAAATGTATTCAATTTACACTACCAAATGTCAAGACCGAACAAACCGATGTTAGAATTAATAGTGATAAATTAGATTTGGTAGATTCGACAGTTTTCCTAGGGATAACCCTGGACTCAAAACTCCAATGGAATCCGCATAATTGAATTTGGCCGGCTTACGCCATTAGAAAAATTAGACAATTAACAGATGTTGAAACTGCTAGGACTGTTTACTTTAGTTATTTTCAGTGTCATGTCTTATGGCGTCCTTTTGTGGGGAACAGCGGCTGATATTAAAACTATTGTACGCGCCAACAAGACGCGACGAATGACAGCCGTCTATACGCCAGCCAATCATAGGCGAGCGGACCGCCGCGGCGAGGCACGCGCCGCGTCGCCCGCCGGCGGATGCGCCGACCAGTGCCCTTTGAAATCTCAAGGCGAAACCACGCGTCACGCGCTCTTGAACTCAGCTCCGAAGCCCTATGTGTACCGTGAAGAGCTAGTGCTACCAGCTCGCCCCTAACGCCTAACGAACACCAGTGCCCCTAGTGAAGTGTGTGTGTGTTGCCGACCTCAAGCCCGCTCTAACGCCCGCGCCAAGAGCGCCAGCCGCGGCCACCTTCAGCTCGATCCCGTGCCTACAACACGGACCCCCGGTAAGCCCCGTTCCCATCTTATCCCTTTACCCACGTCGCATGTTGGTGCCTCTTGCATCGACATTTATGATCCTATTACGAGCCGGATACATCCCAGCAACAGTCCACTTAATATCACCCTACCCGCCACATTGTCGTGAAGCGACATTTAAAAAAGAAAAGATGATAAGAAATTAACAAATATTTATAAGACAAAATAAAAATACAAACAAAAGTTAAAAAAAAAAGTGAGTGATGATGGTGAGTATGGAGGTGATGATGGTTAAAATGAAGGTTGATGATATAAAAAGTGAAGGGGTAGGTGCAGCTGACGTGGAGGCAGGCGAAGGTGTGGAAGCAAGCGCTGAACTTGGCAGTCGTCGAAGGGCGCAGGCAAGTGAAGACAGGCAGGCGCCGGTAGGCGAAGGCAAGCGAAGGCAGGCAGGCGCCGACAGGCAGGCGCCGGTAGGCGCAGGCAGGCGCAGGCAGGTGCAGGCAGCAGGCGCCAGCAGGCGCAGGCTGGCGAAGGTGCAGGCAGGCAGGCGCCACCAGGCGCAGGCAGGCGAAGGCAGCAGGCGGGCGAAGGTGCCGGCTGACAGGCAAGACAGGCACAGGCAGGCGTAGGCGCACGCGATGACTGGAGGCTGTAGTCTTCTAATTCGGAAGCTGGTGATTGTACTTGAAGACTAGTCCCTCCAATTTGGAAGAGGAAAGTAAGGAGTCTTGACCTTCCAATTCGGAAGCTGGTGATCGTCTCAGTAGACTAATCCTTTTGAATCCAAAGCTAGAGATGTAATGATTAGTCGTCGGCTGAACTTTATAAAAAAACCTCGGTTTCTGAGTTCTGCATAAATTTCAAAATAATATTTTTAAAACGCTGAAATCTAGATGGCCAAATGTGAAAATAAGAAAGTCAAAAAGTTTTGATAGAGTTATGTTGATAAGTTGCATAGCAACGAAGAAAAAATAAGTTGTCAGATACGTCAAAACGTAACCAAAACACAATATTTAGTAAATAGAAAACAATTAAGGTGAGATAAATGTAAATATTACAAGGAAAAACGCATAATAAGATTATCGAAGTGATCCGAAACTTGTGGGATACGTAAAAGTGTCGAAAAATAGTGTCCGAAGTTTCGTGATTTAGATCACGTAACTAAATGTGTTTAGATAAAGGAATTGCGATGTGTGTAGTTACTAAATCATTATGTATCGTTGCAGAAGCGAGGAATAAAAAAAAATAAAGGCAAATATATAACTAAGACAAATGTTAAAATATGCGATGATTACATGAAATAAAAAAGGAACCTGGGAAGTGGAAAAGGTAAGTGGTTTCACCACATTTCCCCCACGACCCCAGAAAATTTTTGACTCAGAGAAAATTTTTAAAGCATATTTCTAAAGAAACCGTAAAACACAACTTCACACAGACATACATCGCCTAACAAACAGACATACGTTCTCTTACATACTATCATCTGCATTCAATAAGGGTGGAGTTCACATTCAATTACTACCACTCTAGAAGGGTGTTTTTAATGACGATTAGGGCTTATTTTAAGAGTTGTCGACCGCTCTATAAGTGGAAAGTTAGACCTAAGGCTTTTTTAGGGAGTAGTCAGCCGCTCCTAACAAAAAAAAAGAAAAAATAAAGAAATAAAGAAATGAAAATAAAAATGAAGTAAATTAAGATATGCTAAGAGCGGTAGGGCTCAAAACATAATATCTTAAGTAGCTACGAGCGGTAGGGCTCGAAGCAATAAAGTAGCTAAGAACGGTAGGGTTCAAAGCTTGATAACTAAAGTAGGTAGGTACTAGAGTTATAGAGAAGATCAATAGATAGATCTTGAGTAACGTTATAGAACATTAAAGTGTGCTTAAGAGCACAGACTAAGTTAAACAAAAACAAAAAGAAACAAAAACGTTAATGAGTTAATGGAATGAAAATGTGAATGTGATTAAAACATATATACCATATTAAATTTGGAAGATGAAGGAGAAGTTAAGATTGAGCGAAATGTAAAGTGCCATCTGCCAGTCGAACAAAATAGGGTCTCCAAAAAAAGTACACAAAGATAAATTAAAGATTATAAAGATATAAAAAGTTAGAGATATAGAAAAAAATATAAAGATTTAAATATAAAGACTTTTCAAAGATTTGAAAAGATGAAGGTTTGGAATAGTTTGAGGAGGTACCTGACAGTAAGGTTGGAGAGGAAGGGCAGCAGGACTCGTAAGAGCAGGTTCTGGAACGGCTGCTGCGGGATGTTGAAGAGGAGAAATATTTTCAGCTGGAAGAAAGGTATAAGATTCAAATCGTTTTTCTAGAATAAACCATTTGGATTGGAGACTATCAAATGTAGATTTAAGATCCGGGCACAAGTCAATGTCAATACGTTCTAATCGGTAATAAATATTATGATTTATAAAAGTTTCAACTAATCTTAAATATTTGGAATCACCCTGTAAGAGTTTATCAATTTTAATTTCTAGGTAGTTCAAGGTAAAGTCTAACTGAGGCAAGTCTTCTTCTATAGGAATGAAAGAAGTCAAGATTTCGTCAGCTGGCATTACAGCAGATAAGCGAAGAATCTGTTTTTTAAGAAGTAAAACAGTATTTTCTGGTTCCTCTAATCTAATTCTTACTTCATATTCAAGTTCAGACTTGTTTAAAAAGTCAAATTTAATCGGTCGAGACATTGTTAAAATTAATAAAGATTATGAATATATATACCATTAGTAAAACTGAAAATAAAAATATTAAATGAAAAGAGTTTAAGTAGGTAAATGTGTAAAGTACTGTAGAATCACTAGACAAAGTGTTGTTTTAGAATTTAGAGAGAAAAAAATGCATAAATGGTGAAGAAAAAGAAAGCAAACACAAAAAAGAAAATCTCTAGGGAGTGGGTAAAAAGAAAGAAGAGATTAGAATCTAAAAGCTATTTGGGCGCCAAAATGTCGTGAAGCGACATTTAAAAAAGAAAAGATGATAAGAAATTAACAAATATTTATAAGACAAAATAAAATTACAAACAAAAGTTAAAAAAAAAGTGAGTGATGATGGTGAGTATGGAGGTGATGATGGTTAAAATGAAGGTTGATGATATAAAAAGTGAAGGGGTAGGTGCAGCTGACGTGGAGGCAGGCGAAGGTGCAGGCAGGCAGGCGCCACCAGGCGCAGGCAGGCGAAGGCAGCAGGCGGGCGAATGTGCCGGCTGACAGGCGAGACAGGCACAGGCAGGCGTCGGCGCACGCGATGACTGGAGGCTGTAGTCTTCTAATTCGGAAGCTGGTGATTGTACTTGAAGACTAGTCCTTCCAATTTGGAAGAGGAAAGTAAGGAGTCTTGACCTTCCAATTCGGAAGCTGGTGATCGTCTCAGTAGACTAATCCTTTTGAATCCAAAGCTAGAGATGTAATGATTAGTCGTCGGCTGAACTTTATAAAGAAACCTCGGTTTCTGAGTTCTGCATAAATTTCAAAATAATATTTTTAAAACGCTGAAATCTAGATGGCCAAATGTGAAAATAAGAAAGTCAAAAAGTTTTGATAGAGGTTTGTTGATAAGTTGCATAGCAACGAAGCAAAAAATAAGTTGTCTGATACGTCAAAACGTAACCAAAACACAATATTTAGTAAATAGAAAACAATTAAGGTGAGATAAATGTAAATATTACAAGGAAAAACGCATAATAAGATTATCGAAGTGATCCGAAACTTGTGGGATACGTAAAAGTGTCGAAAAATAGTGTCCGAAGTTTCGTGATTTAGATCACGTAAGTAAATGTGTTTAGATAAAGGAATTGCGATGTGTGTAGTGTAGTGTGTAGTTACTAAATCATTATGTATCGTTGCAGAAGCGAGGAAAAATAAAGGCAAATATATAACTAAGACAAATGTTAAAATATGAGATGATTACATGAAATAAAAAAGGAACCTGGGAAGTGGAAAAGGTAAGTGGTTTCACCACAACATTTAATATTTTCGCCTCGACTCGTGCCGACACTCATATAACATATAACTCACACAATGCACGCGCAGGCCGGGCCCAGCCCAAATACGCCCTACTGCCCCTACTGCAGGGCTAGGGGGCACACATTGATAGCGTGCGCCAGCTACAATGCCCAATCGACACAGGGCCAGTGGGACTTTGTGGTGTCGCGCGAGCGCTGCGCCCGCTGCCTCGGGCTACATTACCCGGACGAGTGTAAGTCGGTGAAGGGATGCAGGGTGTGTGGGTGCACCGAGCATCACACGTCCCTTCACCGACCAGACGACACGACGCAGCAGTGCCAGCGACAGTCGGCGGCGCGGTGGCTGCCGCCCCCCCTACGGGAGACCCCGAAGCAGCGACCCATCGACAGCCCGCTGCATGCGTCTGCGCACGCAAAACAGCCGCAGCAGTAAAATCAAAATCAGCCCCCTTTAATAAGCCCAACCTTTAATACAGTCCGCTATATATATAGAATAACTATTTCAGCCCATAAGATGGTCATCTTGTTATTTTCGTTTTGTGCCATCATTTCCTAAATTCATTTGTTCCAGTAACGTTACTAGTTATATCTCGTGCCCTAATAAAAATTAATTAGTTGTTAGTAGCACACAAACAAGCACTTGTAGTCAGCCCGCACCTATACGGTGCATGACATCAGCTCACGCCTTTGCGCCCTCGCGCCCCCTACGCTTTTGCGCTCATGCGCCCCCCGCGCTTTGCGCCCCCGCGCCGCCTGCGCTTCTGCGCCCCCGCGCCCCCGCGCTCACGCGCCCCCGCGCTTTTGCGCCCCCGCGCCCCCGCGCTCACGCGCCCCCTGCGCTTCTGCGCCCCCGTGCCCCCGCGCTCTGCGCCCCCTGCGCTTCTGCGCCCCCACGCCCCTGCGCTTCTGCGCCCCCGCGCCCCCTGCGCTTCTGCGCCCCCGCGCCCCCACGCCTTTGCGCTCATGCGCCCCCGCGCCGCCCGCGCTTCTGCGCCCCCGCGCCCCCTGCGCTTTTGCGCCCCCGCGCCCCCACGTCTTTGCGCTCATGCGCCCCCTGCGCTCTGCGCCCCCGCGCCGCCTGCGCTTCTGCGCCCCCGCGCCCCCGGGCTTTTGCTCCCCCGCGCCCCCACGCCTGTGCGCCCATGCGCCTTCTGCGCTTCGCGCCCCCGCGCCCCCTGTGCTTCATGCGCACAGGCATTCAGCTCTCATACAACCATACACATGCATTCATGTACACACCCACTCGACATTAACTCAACACAGCACGAATCGAGGCTGTAGTCTCCTGTTACTTACGTTCCTTCCCCCCCCCCCCCCTCCTACCCTCTGGGGCCCGGGAAGATGTACGCGCCAACAAGACGCGACGAATGACAGCCGTCTATACGCCAGCCAATCATAGGCGAGCGGACCGCCGCGGCGAGGCACGCGCCGCGTCGCCCGTCGGCGGACGCGCCGACCAGTGCTCTTCGAGATCTCAAGGCGAAACCACGCGTCACGCGCTCTTGAACTCAGCTCCGAAGCCCTATATGTACCGTGAAGAGCTAGTGCTAGCAGCTCGCCCCTAACGCCTAACGAACACCAGTGCCCCTAGTGAAGTGTGTGTGTGTTGCCGACCTCAAGCCCGCTCTAACGCCCGCGCCAAGAGCGCCAGCCGCGGCCACCTTCAGCTCGATCCCGTTGTAACTTCTCGCCCTAACCTAAATCTAATGCCTAGTCTACCTTATAATACATACACCCATCCTCGCCGCTTTTACCTTAACTTAACTTATTATCTAATTCTTAAAACTAATTAACCTAATTTATCTACAATCTAATGGTTGTGATTGGAGTTTTTGTGTAGTGCGTATTGTTTGTATGATGATGAAACCTTAGCATAGCTTAATTCTATTTGCAGTGAATTTCAGTCAAGCAATGTAATATTATAATAACTACTATTTTGGCCAGATCGTCTAGTGAACCCTCCGTTGTTAACCGCATTTAAGTAACTCAAGTTCTTTCGTGAAAGTTTAGTAATTGGCTTATCCCTGTGTTAAATTATTTTCTCCTGACCTAATTACCTACCAGTCTATAGATCATAACATAGATATGTGTAGCCTAGCAATGACTCCGTCTGAACTGTGACCTAAATCCTTCACTGCAGCTGCGGGGAAGATTTGTAACCACTCAGAGATAATCAGATGATAGCTTAGCTTGCAGGTATTATTATTTATTAAAAGTAGCATGATACATAAGAAGTCTTGTGCAATTTACATGACATATTAGAGGATTCTGGTAATTTAATAGCCCCGCCCCGCTATTAGCATGCCGACCAGCTCATTGTATTATATCAGCTCTGACCAGATTGACTTTAACATTAATTAGCCTGTGGCTTTAATTCTTTAATCTGAGAATTTACATCTCTCCTCAGAATTTAATTTCATTCCACATTATGGACTATGTGTTAGCAATTTAAATTCTTATTATTCCACATAAATCAATAGAGTTTATCTCAAGGCTTGCTATCATCCAAATATCCTTTTCACATTAAGAACTTAATTATTCAATGCAATAACTTATGTCTTATAATTTGACTTATTGAACAGAGGTGGAAAGCCAGCATTCTACCGGACACTTATTCCTCTGATTATTGTGTCTATTATAAGAGATAACAATGTAACAATATTAACTTACTGTCCTTTTGTCTTATTAGAAAATTAATATTTAGTTCTATAAAGGGTGGATAATTTATGCAAACGCCACTTCAGGCGGTGGCTAAAATAGAATGCTATTAATACAGGTAAAATTACTTTTATTTACTCTTAGTATTTATTATACAGGTCTTATAAAGTTCCAATATAACTACATTGGATTGGCTGCATTGGCAGATTATCACATCTTAAGTTTATTAAAGGATGTTTGATTTGTTCTATATCCTACTCATTTAGGAAGTGAACTTAAATAGAATACTATCATTTGAAGTAAATTACTTTGGTTTACTCTTACTGTTCATTATACAGATCTTATAAAGTATAAGTACATCTCAAGTTTATTGAAAGATGTTTAATTCATTCAATATCCTTGACTTTTAGGAAGTGAACTTAAGTTAATTATTTTTCCATTAACTTCCCTCCCTGTCTCTCAGACTGAGTGGTTAATTTGATAGCCTACTAAATCATAGTTAGTATGTTTTTAGTAGGTAGTAAATCAGGTAATTATCCCTGTTAATAATTAAATCAATTACACTTAGGAGTCATCCTTCACTCACTTTAATAGGTATAAATTAGACTGTACTAGGTATTAGTCTGATTGATTTAGATTGTTCCCATCAAATATTTCTATGTTTCACATTATTAGAAGTAAGTACTTACATATCTTAAGAGGTCCTTGACCATTAAGGTGAATTTAAATGGTATTAGTAGACCATTATCAGGCTAATTAGCAGGTTGTTATCAATCAATTATTTCTATGTTTCAGATTATTAGAAGCTCATAGCTTGCAATGTCTTCCTTCAACGAATTATCCTAGGTTCTAAACTGGTTTTAGTTGTTCAGTTTGTATCAGCTTATATTTTACTAATAGGTATCGGATGTGTACTTTTAATACCTTGAAGAGTGTAGCAATATAAAATCGTATCGCATCCCAGGGAAAGCTAAAAATGCCTGTTTGGTCATTTCAGTATTAGAAATCAAACATCACAGTACAGTTATGCTTATTTGCTATAACTTTTAGTATTTTTCTTGTAATAGGAAACCAGTCTAGACCTTTTAGGTATTCCAAAGTAATGGTGGTACGATATTATCATACTTCTGTTAATTATTTAAAATGAATAACTAATTGGTAACAACTTTAGGAAAACAATTAGAATTTTATCGGCCTACGGTAACAGATTACATGCCTAGATAGGACCCACATCACTTATTCGTAAATTTTATTTAGCACCGTAACCTAATTATCCCTACCTTACTAGTCTGAATTAATCCAGTCTGGGCCCGCGGCCCGCGTACTCAGCCTATGCACAGCGCGCTCACCCCGTACTGTCCCCTCACTTCCTCACAGCAATTATATAGAACCGCCTACCTATAGATTCCTACAGCTTCCCTCACTTGAAATGCCTATATTTTGTCGAACTAACAGTCCCTACTTATGTACCTTGCAATCTAGGCCCAAGCCACATTTAACGTAATTTCGTGGTGAGTTGTGTAAGCCGAGTCGCCCCTGCAAGCAACTGACTTCTAAATGTTCTATCAGTCGAGCCAGTATACTCAGTGTGTTATTCCTATCACTACACTGTATGTACGGAGGTAGACTCGAAATTGGACTGGGTCATACGGGTCTACCTCCAGCTAAATGGTGTCTGACCTATCTTCAACTTTCACTAGGGAGACAACAGTCTCTCCCCCATTACTCCGTCGAAGATAGTGTATTGTTTAGCGTAATAATGGAAAACGCCGACCTTATTAAATACAGTCAAAGGTCATCCAGACCGAAGTCTGTTGAAAGGTATATAGGTTTTGTTGCCACCGTTATGCATTTCCGCCAATATACCCCGAAATACATCATTTCGTTAACGGATTCAAGTTGCGATCGCAATAGTTTTACTTTATTAATCACTTTCAATTTCACAAATCTTAATTAATATCGCAGCTCGAATATCACTTAGCGCACTATCAAAGCTCGGACAAAATTTTTCCCGTATGAGTAGTTACCGCACTCTTAAATTGGACCGCGCCTCCGACGTCCAATTATTGAATGCCCGCTAATTTTCCGCCCTTTTCCCAAGCATCTTAACTTTCGCGCCATCCGCCCCCAAGCTTAAGCCAATAATCCTATATTTTGGGAAATTATAAAAAGTTCCGTATTCCGACCATAGATGGCGTCCGCCCGTATGTAAACCGCTTTGCCGACTCGCAAAGCCCCGCGAAATTCAAACTAAAGATAAAGTCCTAGTCAAACTAGCAACCTTACGCGAAGCCCAAGTAAATAACTCCCGCTAGACGGCGCCTATGTCGCAAGGGACGCGCAGAGCAGTCCCCGCGAAATTCAAAATAAAGAAGTCAAACTAGCAACCTTATGCGAAGCTCAAGTAAATAACTCACGCTAGACGGCGCCTATGTCGCAAGGAGCACACAGAGCAGTCCCCGCGAAATTCAGACTAAAGATAAAGCGCTAGACCACTGACCATTATTCTGAACTAGTTTATTATTCCCTTTTCATGCTTATTATTAATGGTGCTACGCATTAATATTTATTTTAGTGCTACTCCCATGCATTCCTTACGAACGGACGGATACCATTCATTCTGTACCGTTACACCGTGCCTACAACACGGACCCCCGGTAAGTTCGTTCCCATCTTATCCCTTTACCTACGTCGCATGTTGGTGCCTCTTGCATCAACAACTATATTTATTTACAGAAACCAAACCAACAAACGAAAGAAGAAAGAAATAAGAACCATTTATAGACTGGGATCACGAACTTCTCTGAGAAGTATTTTTAAGTAAGTTGGTGTTCTTACTGTTGCATCGCAATATATTTATAATTGTATAGTTTTTGTGCGTTGCAATATTAACTCTTTTTCTAAACACAGTGATGTACACAATTTCAATACTAGAAGTAAGTCAAAACTAGTAATGCCACTGTTTTAGGTTACAAAAGGTTCTCGGCTCTTTCTTGGGGCAAGGTATACACTATTACAATAAAATACCATGTACAGTACAAGATTTACCTTTTGATAAGTTTAAGAATCATGTAAAATCTTGTTTACATTAGAAAGGTTATTAAACAGTCAAAGAATTTAGAAGACAAAACAGCCTGGTTATAATAAAATTTTCACATTATATTTTCTTAGCAATTTTTTTTTCTATTTTTTTTTTTTAATAATTAATTTTTCGCTGGTATGATAGCCTTTATCAGCAGTGTCTTACAGACAAAGGTACCCACTCAAAATTTGTGTTGCGTTTAAAGTTGTAATTTTCTCTTGCTTTCGCTGGAGTTGCTCGAGTGTGTTATGCTCTCTTAAAGTGTCTCTGCGGTGGTGGCATATGCGTCGCGTCGTTACTTTCCCTAAAACATGGTTGAGCGAAGCGATGGCAGATTCACATGTCATACTCGTGAACGGGTGCCGCCTGTGGAGGCTGGGCTGCTCTTGCATCTTATTTTTTATTGGTAGTATTTAATAGTCTTTCTTTTTGTTTCAAAGATACTGTAAGACGTTGTTCGTTTTATTTAAAATCGAGCAATACCTGTTTTTTTATTGAATATTCTTTTGTATGTGTCTTGTAATTGTATTAAATGTTTTTTTTTGTTGTAATGGAAAATGTCCTTCTATGACAGGTGGACAGGTGACAGGGAGGGCATGTTCCAATTTGTATTGACTCTCTTAATTTGTTTAATTGTATGTTGTATGATTTGGTAACGTCATATTGTTTTGTAAATGTCGTTACTTCTATATTATTATAAACCTGTGAAGTTTCTTGCGCCCGTTCTTCTCCACAGCTAAAAGATTTCCTGAATGGGCTTTGCCCATCCATTCATATTAACTTTTGACGATTTAAAATGCTTATTTTAAGTTTACTGAATAAAGAGATTTTGATTTGATTTGATTTGAGCGTGTAGCTGAGGTAAATATTATACGACTTTGTTTGACCGACACTCACCAATTCATCATCTCTCAGTTTACGCCATTTGTCGTCACTGGTAACCTGGACCCACACCCGACAGTAAAATATTTTGAACAAACTCGATGTCGTTTTTTTGGTGTCCAACCATCTTCGGGAGACACTGCAGCAGTCCACTGTGCACGTTGAATTTCATCCAGAGGAAATCTAAAACATTTAAGTGAACATTACGATTACTTTTTAATTTATCGATACTTAACATTTTTCCCAACACTTTCATAACATCTACGACGAAATGGTAAAATGGATTTTAAACTCTAGTAATTTAACTATTTATTCCAATATAATATAATGAATGGTAACTGGTAATACTCAGTCGAACAAAGATAGAACTATAAAAACAAAACAACGGTAAATAAACACAGAAATATCACATACCAGTGGAAGCTGACTATTTCACTGTTAATAATTATTTATTTCATAGGCGAGATTAACACTTTCAAACAACGCACGCCTTAGTTCATTGCTTTATCACTCACATATAACAGTATTTTATGTCCGTGACCCCAGCGGGATAACCCCTTCAGATCGGCTTCAAATTACGCACCGATTTAGTTGATAATATGTTTAAATTTGTTAGGAAATACCAGAATTTGTTGATCAATAGTTATCGAGATATCCCATGTTAAAGGATATCCCGCTGGAGTCACGCTCGTCAAAGTTATTTGACCTAAAACGAGCAGGAACGAGACACGCTACTGATATAGTGATTGTGCTAAGTTTTTTAAAACAGGGATATATGTCGGTATGCGGTGCCCGTGACTAATCTGGGTACTCGGGTTAGGTTCGATGATGGAATTACAGAAACCAGAATCCAGAATTAAAATTATATATATTTTCACGACCAACTCTCATAACAGACAACAAACTTCAAAAAATATAAAAGGTAAACAACATAGAGCACATTGATTGTGCTCTATGTTGTTTACCTTTTATTGTTTATTTATTGCATATAAAAATACACCATGAAGTACGTGTCTACCGACATACGAACTCCTTCATCCTCCCACCTTTGCCACCAGGCAAACGGTTCACAAGTCTAAACGTCTAGGGATCTTCAGTAATCGTCCACTTTTCGAAGTGCGGGGTACTTAAATTGCACTCTCAATCGGAACTTCTACTGTGGCGTCTTCTGGGCTGATCTCCAAAGGGTACAAGCGTTGTACTGAAACCCCTTTATCGGTTTCTGAACGTAAAAAAATACAAGTGGCACATGCATGTTTACTTGCATCGCTGAACGTGTGCAACGTGTTCTTGCCTTTCTCAATGGGTTCTGATGTTAGTCTCCGAGGTATTCTGCATTGATTCAGCCAATGTACATCATCCAGCCATGTTTAAAACTCTGTGTGTATGTCGTCTGGCAGCTTGGTATCCCAGCTAACGTTTAAACCCCAAGTTCGCTGTAACAATAGTTTAGGAATAAGTGTCATAGGACTAGTGAAACCAATGGGATCGAATACACGGTTGCAGATTGAAAGCAATTCTCGTCGTGTGACATCCTCCGTACAAGTCTTCAGTGGGTTCACGTTACAACACAAATCATCAGCTTTTGTGTGCCAGGTCAGGTCATCCTCTTAAGTCAAACTTCCCTTCGTTCATGAGATGCCCCGATTCTCTTATAAACTTTTCCGCTTCCTCTCTGCTTTCTACGCTCGTTATGCAGTTGTCGACGTAAAATGATTCTTTCAACGTTTGTGCGGTATTTGCGTATTCAGATGTGGTAGACTTCTCCAAGTGATGAATCAATGTGGCGGCAAGCAAAAACGGACTGCAAGTTAACCCAAACATGACTCTGCAGTGGCGGTAGACGACAACATCACCTTTCTCTGACCACCATAAAAAGCGAAGGTATTTCCTATCTTCTTCTGCCAATGAAATCTGAAGAAATGCTTTTTTGATGTCTGATTTAATGCCTACAGCATGCATTCTGAATCTCGTCAGTAAAATAGGAATCAGCTCGAGGAAGTTTATCCCTTTTTCCAAACAGGCGTTTATTGAATTGCTATTGAAGTCTCTTGCGGAGGCGTCGAACACTGGTCGGACTCAAGTGGTGAGGCTCGATTCTTTGATCACCGCGTGATGCGACAAGTAATGTCCAGGAACTGTAATGTCTGGATCTTCCTCTATTATTCCCAGGCCTAGCCATTCTTTGAATACGGCACCATAATTATGCAGTTCGTTCAAGGATTCTAGTCGCTTAGTTGTCGACTGTAAACGTTTCTCAGCTAACAATCTATTTTCCAAGACATCAGGTCGATCAATCTTCCATGGTAAAACTACCTCGTACCGTCCCTCTCTATTTATACATACGTTTTCCTTAAAAGTTTCTATGGCTTCTTCCTCTGTCCTTTTTTTCAAGATCTTGTCCTTCGGTTCTTCAATCCTTCCAAATTCCATAAACAACTGATATCTTGGCTGTGCAAATCCACCGTGGCAATGATTGTATCATTTCTCGGAGCGACAATGCCTTGGAGCGTCCATCCAAGTTTAGTTTGAATGGCGAAGAGATCTTCATTCAACGGTATGACGTCACCAGTCATGATCCTGCGAGCATAGTCTGGTCCTATTAGGAGACCTATTTCTGGTGTATTGTCACCAATATCAGTCAGACTGAATTTATGCTGTTTAAGCTTCTGGCTGATGGATGCTTCATGACGTGTACGTGGCACGTAACCGCAGATCTTCTCCTTGCTCAATGCTGTCATATTGAGAGTAACTTTCTCAGTCATGCTCTTCACGGTTAGATTGAAAACTTGATGCGACTCTTCCTTTGTTTCTACTCCCCCGAACAAGCAATGCTTTAGCTTTTCTTCGCCATCAGGGACTAATTTGAGTCGGGAGATGATATCTCTTCTGATGTACGACATTTGAGCTCCTGTGTCGATGAAGGCTCTCACTGTTTCATTGCCGATCTTGACGGTGAGTGTTTGAAGAAATGTCGTCCCGTTGGTTTTGCTAGCCAACATTAGTTCAGAATTGTCAGAGCTCGTTGAACCCGTCCCCTTGATCTCTGGGCACAGAAGGACAGCATGTTTCTTCTGACAAATTATATGTCATTTTCTGCGCCTTGTAGCACTCTAGACTGCTGTGAGATGTTTTATCACACCAGACACACGTTGTCGTAATATTATATAATGATTTAGATGTGGCCTGTACATCTCCAGCAACTAAGCAAGCTGCCGTGGGTATTCTTGTCTGCTTGTTCTCGTCGTCTACGTTCAGGCTGGTTCTCGCGATTTGTACACGTTCTTCACTCTCAACTTCGACTCTTACGAACTCAAGTAAGTCTTTGAGAGTATCTGTACCTGCGTCTTTGCCCCTCTGACGTTCCCAGATTCTTAGCATCTCTTCAGGAAGTGCCGATTCGACTAGTGGGTAGAGCATGGCGGCATACTTGTCACTTGTGACTCCGAGGACTTCTAAAGCTCTGAGCTGCGTTTTAAGTTTATCATATAACGAAGAAATACTCATGGAGGTTTTCTTTTGCCGCTGAAGCACTAACGATAACAGCTCCCTCACATAAATCTCGATGAGCAAATCGTCCCGTGCGTACCTACCTTGATTTAAGCTGGTCAATTGCTTGAGCGTAATTTTTACCGCACGGTGGAAAGCTCTTGACTAGCTCGTAAGCTGGAGACTCTAGAGTCATGCTTTGTATAAGATAGGCCATCTTATCGTCATCGTCTATGGACTGGTCTGCGTGTATTTTTTTAAATGAGCTCCAAAAACCAAGCCAATTTTTCGCTTTTCCATCAAACTTCACCAATTCCAGCTGAGGCAGTCATCGAAGATGTTTTGCGTTGTCACTGACTGACGCGTTTTCAAATTTCGAACCGGAATCTTCATTCTGAATTTTCTCGAATTTAAAGTTAGACAAAAACGAGAACTCTAGCTACAGTACATCCTGAGATATAACGCTAATTATGGTTACCCCGCTGGAGTCACGGTGTTGATACCTAAACATGGTTTTTCCACAGGAATGGAGTAAGTAGCGAGTTTATGACCATAGCTAAGATTTTGTTGATGTAAAAATCTAACCAGTTTCTACTTTTCAGTTTCCTATGTACAGTATTTTAGGAGAAATTTAAGTTTATAACTTTTCCATACTAAAAGTACGCGTATAAGCCATTTACTGACGTTCCTAGGGGCATCGGAGCTCGCCCATGGTTTAACGTCTACTGTGCTTGTGCTGAGGCCCGTAAACAGTCCACGTTCAATTCTTGGGTTGATGCTCGCTCATGCAAGGCTCCAAATATTCACCACCTGAAGAAAGCCCATAATAAAGCTGCCAAGTTCTGCAAGAAGGTATTGCGTACGACAAGATTTCGTCGCATTGGCAAGATTGGGTCCAGGTTGGCATCTCACTTGGTTGGAAGTCGAGCATTCTGGTCTCTTGCCAAAGCGGTTGAAAGTAATTTCTACCAGCCCTCCACACCACCGCTGTTAAAACCAAATGGCTCACTTGCCCATACTGCGGCTGAGAAGGCGATCTTGCTCGTTTCTCTGTTTGCGCAAAATTCGCGTCTAGATGTCTCAGCGAAATCACCGCCTAACATGAGGTCATGCCGGCTACTCCATGCCAGCTGTCCACATACGCCAAAAAGAGGTATTAAAACTCCTGCGAACCTTGGACATGAATAAGGCGAGTGGGCCTGATGGTATTCCAGCAATCCAGCAATAGTCTTCCGCAACTGCGCGCCTGAGTTGTCTCCAATCCTAACTCGCCTGTTTCGTCTCTCACTGGAGACTGAACTCGTTCCTAAATCTTGGAAGCTTGCGAACGTTCAACCTGTTCCGAAAAAAGGTAGTAAAGCCGATCCTGCCAACTACAGACCAATTTCAGTCACCTCCATACTCTGTAAGACTATAGAGCATGTACTCAACAGCCGACTCCTGACATACCTTGAAGACAATGACCTCATAAGTGGCCGCCAATTTGGGTTCGCCGAGGGCGGTCTACGGGAGATCTTCTTGTGTATGCCACTCATCTATGGAATGAGAAAGAATTTTATGTATTGAGATACAATGGAGTTAGGTATTTTTTAACCGTGTTCAATCAAAGAGATAATTTTGAAAAGGCGTAAATATACTTATATAATAATTACCGACCAGAAAACGATTTTAAAAAAGCTCGAAAAACCCGAAAACCCGGTTTTTGATTTTCCAAACCCGGGTTTTCTTGCGACCCAGAAAACCCGAAATACCCGAGTTTTTTCGGGTCGGGTAAATCCGGGTTCGATGCCCCACATAACACGTTACACCAAAATGCTCGTTGATTTTTTTATTTTGTACACGTGTAACGTTATACGACGTGAACCGATCAATGTAAAAAAGTACTATACTTACCTATGATTTCTAAAATTACAATAAAAATAAATACTTTGCTAAATAAATTTGATCATTTTATTTCAACATGCCTTAGATTAGATAGTAAATCATAAAAGGGTAAATCTATCTATCTACATTAGTATAGGTATTGATATGAATAGTTATTCATACATTACATTAGGTATACTTATGGTGATAGTAGGTGGATGTATTGAATTATGGTGTACCAATATTCGAATATAATGTCCAACCACATTTTATCGGAATCGGCCTTAGATTAAAACAAAAAGGGAAGATACGGCATAAGCGTCTCGTGAGTGAGCCGCCAAAATTAGGCCTAAAGGCACAATTTCACTTCAGTCACAATTTGCCGAGCGAACAGGCTACATCGCACTATTGCAGATATTCTACTGTGTGAAAAAGAGAAAGACGCTACTCCGCAGTGGCGTCGGAATCGGTCGTACGTACTCGTCTGTTGCAAAGCGACCGAGACGTCAACGCGCTACTCGCTGACTCCCTCGCGCTGACGTTGAAACTTACCGCTTTGTCTCGCTCGCTCAATTTACACTTTATAGGTGTGCGTGTGTGAGTGTTTGCTTAAGTAGTTGAGTAGGACTATATTTTGAATGACTACAAGTAGGAGCATGCCGTATCTTCCCTTTTTGTTTAAATCTAAGGAATCGGCCCATAAACAAAATAATTGGCCGCTATCTTGGTCTTTCTATGGAATCAACTTAGTTTGGTCGGCTTATACGCGTACTTTAAGTTAATGTACCGAGGTACACTTTATGGAAAAAATTACTCTATAAAACGCTGAGTAATATAGCAGGCCCACATTGTTTGTTAGTTAATGGGCGATTTTCTGACAGCCCAAATTAAAAAGTAAAAATTAGTTCAAAAACACTCGATAGATGTCGTTTCATGAAAGCTGGGCTACTTATGGGCTGTAATAAATTCTACTATTTTACTTGTCTACCAAAAGAATAAAAAAATAGTATTTACTTACCTATTTATATTCAGGACATCCAGAACCTATTTCTATTTTGGAATAGAATAAATATTACGCAGCCATACACGTGCTCTTCATGAACCCGCCTTTTACTAAGCGCCATACTAATCTATGCTAAGCGCCATCTATGAAGTCATTTACGAACCAATTTCTTTTTTTTTTCGATCTCGGAAAATCGCCCATTGGAAAGACAAAAATATAATCATTTCGGTTTGAAAAAATACGCCATTTTAGACCCTGTCTATGTTAAATAATCTGTGATAGAATTATGAATATAATCTGTTTTCGGAATCAGAGTGTCAACAGGAATCAAATCACGAGGAAAAACGGAATACCACAAGGAATAGCCAAGTTATTAAATAAAAATACGAATCGCGAACAAAACGAAAACTACGAAGCAACCCGAATCGCCGAAACGAAACGAACGGAATGACATTTAAAACATTTTGACATTTTGTAGCGTTTTGTTACTAGCAGAGAGACAATTATTAACTGATTTTAAAAATATATTTATATTTTTTATTGTTTTACGTCCATTAAATTATCTGTTGATAAAAATGGACGACAAGTAGATGCATTAGCAATAATTAACAGCAAATAAAATATTTTATTAACACTACAGGTTTTGGAGAAGTCTAATACTAAACGCAATTGAACATCGAATGTTACCACATGATAAAAATGTGTTACAAGTAATTCAAAACTTTATTAATTTATTATCTAGTTTTATATAAATATAAAAGCAAAATGATACGTTTTTCGGAATCCTCGAATTTTACTCTACATTTTGATATCTATGTACCTCAAGGTACAAACATGGCCAAAGTTGTATGGACTATTAGTGACCTCCTTTCTCCTAAAATACTGTACCTAGGAAACTGAAAAGTAGTAACTTGTGTTGGCTATAGTCATAAACTCGCTATTTGCTCCATACCTGTGGAAAAACCATGTTTAGGTATCAACACCGTGACTCCAGCGGGATAACCATAATTAGCGTTATATCTCAGGATGTACTGTAGCTAGAGTTCCGTTTTTGTCTAACAAATTTTCGCTCAGAATCAACATAATCTTCCTTTCATGAATTTAGCCTTTTTCATTATACCTCAACTAGAACTTACTTTTCGGAGGAATTTTTACGTAAAGTAGGTATTTGATTACTCGGTAACTACAGAAGGTAGAATCCTATATTTTTCACGGATGGATTCGTAAATTAATCAACAAAAACTTAGCACAATCACTATATTAGTAGCGTGTCTCGTTCCTGCTCGTTTTAGGTCAAATAACTTTGACGAGCGTGACTCCAGCGGGATACCCTTTAACATGGCATATCTCGATAACTATTGATCAACAAATTCTGGTATTTCCTAACAAATTTAAACATATTATCAACTAAATCGGTGCGTAATTTGAAGCCGATCTGAAGGGGTTATCCCGCTGGGGTCACGGCCATCAGTATTTTGCAACGAAGTTCCAGTATTCACACAATTATCACTTTTCCAATCTAAACAGATACGCACGCCAATGATCCACGTATTCTACGACAAAATTATATGTGTCATTGTTGGCTGACAGAGGCGATGGTCAGAGCGAGTAACTTAATTTGGTAGTATTAAAAGGCCACTGGCTCCAGTTTTGACAGATCGACTGGTACGTTTTTTTTTAACTCAGACGGTTTCTATGCTTTAGTTATTGTTCTGAGGATCCACCGATCGGTGCAGCACTGAACGCGTTCATTTGATTGACCGACGGCACGCATGCATACGAGCTCGACCGACGGCGACGACTCGTACGCCGTGCGTAGCAAATACGCGTGCGTACGGTCAGTCCAGCACTGTAACGATTTATGAATTTTCATACATATGACAAACGCGACCGACCTACGCACCGACGGTCGGTCGAGCTCTGTATTGGCCCTAAAGGTTCATGGGCCCCCAGCCATACCCTTTAAATATAACTCTCATTGAGTTATTTATCTCAATGATAATTCTACTCTTTGCCCCCAGCATTTCATGGCATGGCGTCATGTGACCACTTCTTGACCTTTATACTATGATGAAGCGTCTTCTATGTCAAAATCATCCATTAACTTAATTATATTACACTAGCGGCCCGCTCGCTGCTTCTGCGTCCCCGTTCGCGGAATATTATTTGTTTATTATTGATTTAGAGTGACTGATTAATGAAATTCTCTTTATTATTATTTTTGTTTCAGTCATCATACTTTTTATTTTTTAGCCAGATTTATATGATCCTGATGGTCACACTGTAACTTCTTTTGTTGGACTTCTTTAATTGGACTTCTTGGCGGGAAAGTGAAGCGTCATATCATGTCTGCAGTTTTGTTTTATTTTCTTTAATTTGTGTTTTGTCGAATATTATTGCGAAATAATGGTGGATTATTAACTGATAAGTGTTCGTGAACGTGCATGAGTATTGGCAATTAAAACAAAACAGTGCAACATCACTTTTCAAATTCTCGCAAGAAGTTCGTGCAAGATCTCAGTAAAGTCCCACATCTTGACTGGATCTCAAGGGGTTTGGGGAGAATATCATTTAGCATTAAACGTTCATACTATTTCATTACCATCTACTTTAATCATTACCAATGATTTCTAATATTATGATGACTGAAGGACTTGTATCCATGGTCACGAAATATAAAAAAAAACATTTAAATTTTTTTTCTAAACTGACATTGACATTGTCATTTTGTTCGTACTTTCGTCTTTTTTTACCACCGACCATCGTCCATCGTGGCTGTTAGTTACATTTTTTTGGATAATTTTCTAACTACATTTGCAAAAAATATTTGTATTGCGTACACAGTTCAATTAAAATATTTTAAAAATGAGTGCGGCGTGGCCAGAAGTTTTGACGGCGAAGTCTGAGAAGAGACATGAAATCAAATTGGCGGGAGCACACGTTTCGAACCGTATTTCAGAAACTGGTCTGGACAAAAATTTATTTCAATTGTCTAGTCTAAATCTGCTAAACATAAGTGATACGTGTCTAACATTTATCCCAGATGAAATAAAGCTGCTCACAAATTTACAGTCTCTTCTTCTGTTTGGAAACAAATTGGAAATTTTTAACGACAACATAACCTTGTTGTCGAAGCTGAAAGTGCTCGATCTGTCTAGAAATCAGTTGACTAGTATTCCGGAAAGCTTGAACAACATGAAGGAGTTGGCAAGCATAAATTTCAGTTCGAATCAAATTGAGGGTATGCCAAAATTAGTTGACTTCCCAAACTTGATTTCTGTTGATGTGTCAAACAACAAATTGTCAAATTTCTTGGATGTGGAGAATGCTAATATGCCTCATCTCACAGATTTAAAGCTTAAGTGCAACGTCATAGAGTCTCTTCCCAGTTATGTGGCTCAGAGCTTACCGTCCCTGAAGAATTTCGATATTGGTGACAATCAGTTGAAGGTTGTGCCCGGGGAACTAGCATCGTTGGCTAAGTTAAAAGGTAAGCTTGATTCTATGCATGCTTTGCAACATTACAGCCATCATTTCATAACATTTATCTGGCGGATTTTATAATTTCTGAAATTGTGCAACATTTTTAATTTAATACTGTTGTTGTGCAACATTGTAAACCTTAACCCTTTGAGAATCGTAAAACCAGATACAATTAAAAATAATTGTTGCGCGGCCGCCGGCGGTCTTATGATCCTTGACCTATTAAACTAATGAACTAGATTCTCAAAGGTCTTCCTTTAAAATTTTACTTTTACTTATTGCATCTGTAATGGGATTCTGTTCAGAATTTTAACTATAATATGGTTACCCTTACAAGCACTTTGAAGGGTACTAAATTCAGTATCCAGCATTTATAAAATTTTATCATCTTTTTTCTTATTTTTGAGTTTTGTTTAACTTTCAGAACTAAATCTGAAAGGCAACAAACTATCTGACAAGCGCCTAATGAAGCTAGTCGACCAGTGTCGAACCAAGCAAGTACTGGACTACATACGTGAACATTGTCCAACGTCCACCCAGATACAGCCTGCAGCCGGCAAGGCCAAAGGCAAGAAGGGAGCCAAGAAACAAGAGGAACAGCCACCCGAAGACAATATCTGTGATCTATGCCACTCAATGAAGATTTTACACGTTGATGATGAGGTCCTGAAAGTAAAAATTGTGGAGTCAGAAGTGGGTAATGTCCGGCCGTACATATTATGTTGTATTGTCATCGATCTGCAGCTGACTGCGCCGCTCTTTAAGAAGTTCATTCAGATGCAGACAAAGCTACACGACACTGTGTGTGATAAGAGGAACGTTGCTACCATAGCTACGCATGATCTGAACAAAATTGCGCCAGGTATGCTTACTGTGATAGTTTTAATTATTAGGCAGGCACTAAAACAACTAGTAACGGCTTTCAAAAAGAAGTGTGGTAAAAAAATCTAAATGTTTTTATTTATTATTCCTTAAATTTACTGTTTCTTAAAAGAATATTAAGTAATAAATAAAACAAAACAAGCTATTTGTTGTGCCAACACAGTAACTATACATTTCAATCAATATAGTTTAGAATTATTATTTTTTAATGTATAATTGCCATCAGTATTATAAGTATCTACTTAGTTAGTAAGCCTTTGTTAATTGTAAGTTTCCTATATTCCTGTTTTGGCCATTATCAGGTGACTTAGTATACACTGCCAAGGCGCCCGCCGCGCTGCGCCTCACGCCGCTGTCGCGGCTGCGGCCCTACAGCGGCGAACAGCTGTTCCAACAGCTGACGGCCGAGGCGGACGCGCTGCGCAAGGAGAAGAAGAGGAACGTCTACTCGGGGATACACAAGTCAGTTCGCGAATTTACATACATACACATAATCACGACTATTATCCCTGAAGGGTTAGTCAGACACTAGGCATGAGGATAGCAAAGGCAGTCCTTTACCATAGTCCACTTTTCACCAAATAACGACTGCACATGTGCTCAGCGTGACAGGTGGTGAGCCCATCGTCGCTGTATGCTGTTGGATGTATAATATTAATAAATAATAAACTTTCCTACACTCACACCAATTATGTAGTCCGAGAGAAGCTTTGTTAACATAATCACGACTATTATCCCTGAAGGGTTAGTCAGACACTAGGCATGAGGATAGCAAAGGCAGTCCTCTACCATAGTCCACTTTTCACCAAATAGCGACTGCACATGTGCTCAGCGTGACAGGTGGTGAGCACATCGTCGCTGTATGCAGTTGGATGTACAATATTAATAAATAATAAATTTTCCTACACTCACACCAATTATGTAGTCCGAGAGAAGCTTTGTTATAAAACTTTTTAAATGGTTACTAGACAGCGGATGAACATACTTAAAATACTTAAAAACATACTTATTTATACATAGAAAACACCCAGACCCAAGACAATTTAGAAAAACAACTATTTTAAATTGACCTGACCGGCGATCGAACCCTGACCTCAGAGATGGCGACACCATGAAAACCGGTGTACAAACCACTCGACCAAGGAGGTCGTATGTGCAGTTTTTAGTCCGTTAGTCGCCTTGACACCCAAGGAAAGAGAGGGGGTGGTAGTATTCTTCCACCTCCACGCGACACGAACCGCGATTTAACGCTAGTTGCAGTTGCAGTGAAAGGTATCAGACAAAGACTATATAACCAATTGACTGCGCTTGCGGGGGCAAACTTCTCACTAAGCATATGATAAAACGAGTGTATGTGAGGATTTCCGCTTCAGTGTGCTTCTAGCTGCCGCGCGTATCACACAGTGACAGAAACTATCGTTCGAAGCGGCTAATTACGTTAAAAATGCCAATTTGTGCTGTGAAATAGTGTGGGAAGTCGAGTACTACCTCAAATTATAAAAACACGGTATAACCTTCCACAGGTAAGTAGTATTTATTTAAAATTTATGCAAATACTTTTACCTAAAATAAAATTATTTAACAAAATATAAAAATGGCACGCGTTGATGTCTTTCTTGCCGTCTCTGTCTTTCCTAGGCTTAATTTACTATGCAGATGTCTCTTTCGTTCTCGGTAGTGCCGAGCGGGATTTTATTTAAATTTATCGATAAAATTAAATATTCTTATTTTTGTCACGATCTTAAAATTGTATAAAGTTTAGAGATTTTAGGTTATTTCAAAATTGAAAGGTATCTAAATTATGATGACTTTGCCATGTTAAAAATGCATAATATTTAAATACATAATAATTACATTACCTGCCTGCCTTACCTAAGTATATTTTTTCCAGATTCCCAAATGATATAGAAAAAAAAGAAATTTGGATGAAGGCTTCTGGGAGAGAAGAATTCTTTCCTGCGAAACATAGTGTCATATGTTCACGACACTTTACATCTGACTGTTTCGAACAGTTGAAAACAGTTCAAGAATCAGTAGATATCTTTGGTGTCGTATTATATAAAATATATAAGTTAATTATTGGATTTATTACTCACGAATATCCTCACATCAAACTAAAATCTTGATAAAATGTATCGATATTCGATAATTTTTTCGGTCTCCCTACAACAAACATGTGTAAATGAAGTGACCAATCACAGTTGCCAATGACCCGTTGCCCCCGCACCGCTAATCGGTGAATAGTGTTTCAAAGAAAAATGCATCTATGCGCTCTCCACTGGCTAAGTGCTCCCTGGTATCAGATCATTTGATTTATTGATTGTTGAAAAAAAACACTAACCTTTGTTACGATTTCAGGTACCTGTACCTGTTGGAAGGTAAACCGAGATACCCCTGTCTGATGGACGCGAGCGGCAAGGTCATCAGCTTCCCGCCGATCACCAACTCCGAGGATACTAAGGTAAGTTTTGTTCAAACAATTATTGGAAGAGGGGATAACAACCCAGAAATGTGGGGCGTACTCGTGAATATATATTTTTTTAATACTTTATTTCAGGCAACGCAGGCCTATATATAAATACCTTACAGACTAACATACATACAATTATAAAATCAATTTTGTTAGTAAATATAAGTACTTAATCTATGTTAGTAGTTAAAATTAGGACATTTTCTGTGTCGTATCGGTGGCGCCTATAGGTATTCTTCCACGAAAACATCTATAAACCACTCCTTTCGGCCAGAAGTCCTCTTTCATGAAGGCGTCCAACTTTGTTGATGGGACTCGCACCACAAATGCTTTGAAGCTGGTGTTGGGGCGCGACTCCAACTGCTCCACCCACAAAAGGAAGTTGGTCTTCGTTTGAATGTAGTCTGCGATCTCCTGCGCGGTAGTAGTGTAGTGCAGGCGAGACAAATACATTGCCGTGGTCGGTGTCGCAGCACGCAGCAGGAAGTTAGGCCCTGTCGGTGCGGTGCCGCGACGGTTCTGGCTCACACGACGCGCCTTCTTGCGCCGGACCACAGTAAAATCATCTTCATTACGGTCCTTGACAAGGGCTCGCGGAGCCACGGCTGTAGCGGCAACTTCTGCAGCAAAGTCCCTATGACAGCTGAGAGGCGCACACGCCGCCTACTGCGGCGCCGGCGGCGGCGGCGTGACACCGGCAGCGGTGAGGGGCGCGGGGGGCGCGGGCGGCGGCGGCGTGACACCGGCAGCGGTGAGGGGCGCGGGGGGCGCGGGCGGCGGCGGCGTGACACCGGTAGCGGTGAGGGGCGCGGGGGGCGCGGGCGGCGGCGGCGTGACACCGGCAGCGGTGAGGGGCGCGGGGGGCGCGGGCGGCGGCGGCGTGACACCGGCAGCGGTGAGGAGCGCGGGGGGCGCGGGCGGCGGCGGCGTGACACCGGCAGCGGTGAGGGGCGCGGGGGGCGCGGGCGGCGGCGGCGTGACACCGGCAGCGGTGAGGGGCGCGGGGGGCGCGGGCTGCGGCGGCGTGACACCGGCAGCGGTGAGGGGCGCGGGGGGCGCGGGCGGCGGCGGCGTGACACCGGCAGCGGTGAGGGGCGCGGGGGGCGCGGGCGGCGGCGGCGTGACACCGGCAGCGGTGAGGGGCGCGGGGGGCGCGGGCTGCGGCGGCGTGACACCGGCAGCGGTGAGGGGCGCGGGGGGCGCGGGCGGCGGCGGCGTGACACCGGCAGCGGTGAGGGGCGCGGGGGGCGCGGGCGGCGGCGGCGTGACACCGGCAGCGGTGAGGGGCGCGGGGGGCGCGGGCTGCGGCGGCGTGACACCGGCAGCGGTGAGGGGCGCGGGCGGCGGCGGCGTGACACCGGCAGCGGTGAGGGGCGCGGGCGGCGGCGGCGTGACACCGGCAGCGGTGAGGGGCGCGGGGGGCGCGGGCTGCGGCGGCGTGACACCGGCAGCGGTGAGGGGCGCGGGCGGCGGCGGCGTGACAGCGGCAGCGGTGAGGGGCGCGGGCGGCGGCGGCGTGACAGCGGCAGCGGTGAGGGGCGCGGGCGGCGGCGGCGTGACACCGGCAGCGGTGAGGGGCGCGGGGGGCGCCGCCGGCGGCGGCGCTCGGCTCCGTTCGGGTCGTGGCGTAGACAGCACCGACGAAACTGCAGACTTGCAGCTCGACATTGGTGTGCTCGTATCGAGGCAAGCCCCACGTCGAATGTTGACATTTGAGCCCGCGATCGATGACCTACTTACCGCGAGTGATTCGCGTAAATCATTGACTTCTTTACGCAATTCACACACGGTGTTTTCGGATGCTTAAAATTTTCGCATCAACTCCGCCAGTCCTGCTTTCAGAATCACAATATCCTTAAGAAGGCTGGTAACGTCGACATGGTCGAAGGTCACGGGAGGCAACTTGTTGAGGTCCCTCGCCACGAACGTCGGCATGTCATCGGGGTCGGTCTGTTTCAGCAGGTCGATGATCTCCTGCAAGCTCTTCGGAGTCCCGTCACGTCTGCGGGACACCTTCTGGTCGCTCTTATGGAGCGACTCGTACAGCAGTCTCTTAGCTTCAGCCACGTCGTCCTCGCTGAAGTTGGACTTGCATATCTGCAGAGCGCTCACCTCATCCATGACGTCCAGCTTTTGTTGCAAGAACGCAAGGAGTTCGTTTGCCACAAGTTTGGGTTCACTCATGGCGGAAATCAAGTAGCGGCTTCCGCCGCGCTGCGCGTGTTTTAATCAAACGTATTAATTAATCCGATACGTATGCACCGATCCGCACATTGCACATGACTGATATTAGCCACTTATACTTTTATGTCTAACGACCTCTGTGGTGGAGTGGTTAGCACGCTGGTTCCGGCGTCGCGCCATATAGGAGATCCTGGATTCAATTCCCGGTCGGCTTAATTTATAAAAAAAAACCTGTTTTTTCTAAATTAATTTTGGGTCTGCATGTTATTTATGTCAATGCAAGTTTATTCGTTATAGATAACCATTCAAAAAAAATCAAAATCAAAATCAATATATCTTTATTCAGTAAGCTTAAATTAAGCATTTTGAATCGTCTAAATTTATTTTTTTATGGATGGATGGATAGGCATAGGAACCCACCCACCCACCCCACCCATTCAGGACGTCTTTTAGCTGTGGAGAAGAACGGGCACAAGAAACTCCACAGCTTTAAAATAATATAGAAGTAACGACATTTACAAAACAACATGTCGTTACCAAATTATACAATCAGTTATGTAATGTCATAAAAGACAATGGATTAAGAAAAAAACAATGTAAATATATTATTATAACCAGGCTGTTTTGTCTTCTAAATATTCCTTGACTGTGTAGTAACCTTTCCTAAGTAAACAAGATTTTACATGATTCTTAAACTTATCCAAAGGTAAATCTAGTATAGTACTTGGTACTTTATTATAATAGTGTATACCTTGCCCCAAGAAAGAGCCGAGAACCTTTTGTAACCTAAACAGTGGCATTACTAGTTTTGACTTATTTCTAGTATTGAAATTGTGTACATCACCGTGTTTAGAAAAAGTGTTAATATTGCAACGCACAAAAACTATACAATTATAAATATACTGCGATGCAACAGTAAGAACACCAACTTCCTTAAAAATATTTCTCAAAGAAGTTCGCGATCCCAGTCTATAAATGGTTCTTATTGCTCGTTTCTGTGAAATAAAAATAGTTTTAACATCAGCCGCTGTTCCCCACAGAAGGACGCCATACGACATGACACTATGAAAATAACTAAAGTAAACAGTCCTAGCAGTTTCTACATCTGTTAGTTGTCTAATCTTTCTAATCGCATATGCTGCTGAACTGAGTTTGCCGGCCAAATTCGATATATGCGGATTCCATTGGAGTTTTGAGTCAAGGGTTATCCCTAGGAAAACTGTCGAGTCTACGAAATCTAATTTAACACCATTCATTCTAACATCGGTTTGTTCGGTCTTGACATTTGGTAGTATAAATTTAATACATTTCGTTTTTTTAGCGTTTAGCTGTAAATTATTCGCACTAAACCAACTGAGTACCACTGAGAGAGCATTGTTAACATCGTCATAATTATTCTTACATCTAGTCACATTAAAAATGAGTGAAGTATCATCTGCAAACAATACAATATCACAGAAGTTTTCTACAAAGAATGGCAAGTCATTGATATACAGTCGTGGTCAACTAATTAGGGACATTCAAGATAGTGAAGAGCAATAACCGGTTATGTACATATAAATATAAAACCCTATTGATTTTTCAGCACCTATTATTTGCATAATTTGGTCCGATTACTATACTATAAATGGCTGTAAATAAGAGAATAATTAAATAGAAAAAAGTATTTAATATCTGTACGGTACAGCAGACCGCACATTAACTCGCACAATTGCAGCGTTGCATCTTTACGCCAGTGTGCCAAATCTAGGGCACGGTGCGACAGTCCGTCATCCAACCGCGACTCATAACCATCGTTCATTTAGTACCATTTATTCATAAGTATTTTGTGTGACAATAAACTGTATCTTAGTAAAACATTATCTTCGTTTCTTTGGTGTACCATCAACCCGTACATCAAATGGTCCTTCGAGCATCCGAAAGCAGGACAATTTTGCGTAAAACGTGTGTGATTACCATATAGTGTGTAGAACTAGAACGCCACATCACGTCACTACGTGGAAGTCAGTAAGTAACCAGCTCCAGCCTTCGGTGAGTTATCTTTGATTTAACAACTATCAACATAGAAGATCTTCTGAATAACCAGAACCTCATCATGGAAGCGATGAACACGCTTTCTATTAACTTCAAAAAAGACGGGTCCGATCGCAAAACGGTGTCATACCTCAAAATGCGATTGAGCACGTTAGAAAGTTATTGGCAAGAGTTTCAATGTAACCACATTAAACTCTGTGAGTATGACGACAAATCTCACGAATATTTTACAAACGATGCATATAAACGAACAGCAGAATTTTACGTTGATACACGAGCACATATACAAAAATACTTGCCCTCTCCCTCTGATACACAATCGGAGGAAAAGCAGCTCCTGCGTCCGGCCACTCCCTTAGGTGTTGAGGGGCGAGCAACTTCATCTCGCACCGCGTCACCGGCGGTAGAACAGGTACAAACACGTCCATTTGAGCTTCAAGCTTCGCGCACCAGCGCCGCCCGGGGAACCAGCAGCAAGCTGGACGAGATGCTCCGTAAACAAAAGAGCAACTTCAAGGCATTCTCCAGGACGGTCAGTAACATCAACCTTGACAATATCTCCGAAAAATGGGAATATGAGGATGTATTGAAAGCTGTACAAGCCAGATGGTCGATAATAGATTCCCTGCATTGGGAAATAGATAGCGAGCTTTTCGAAGACACTGAATACGAGCAAGCCTTTGGTAGGTACGAGCAGCAGTTCAATGATCTCAAAAGGAACATCAATAGCAAAATGTGGAATCAATGTCATCGCGAAAAGTCTACGCCCCAGATGGACATACCTAACTTTATGGGAAATTACCATCAATGGGTTTCCTTTAAAGATTTGTTCGTAGAGGCAGTACACAACAATCGCTCTCTATCAAATGCTCAAAAGTTACAGCATCTCAAGAGCAAACTACGGGGTGAAGCAGAAAAATTGGTGCAACATTTAACCATCACTTCCGAAAATTATGAGGTGAGCTGGGATATTCTCAATCGCA
The DNA here is from genome assembly GCA_963921215.1 of Scoparia ambigualis. Classification (NCBI taxonomy): domain Eukaryota; kingdom Metazoa; phylum Arthropoda; class Insecta; order Lepidoptera; family Crambidae; genus Scoparia; species Scoparia ambigualis. The sequence continues at coordinate 29,682,237 of OY992519.1, read as the reverse complement.
GGTACAATAATGCGAAACTCATATTCAATAGTCACGTTAGTATCCTATTAAACTTGCCTTCCATACAACAACAATCAGCGACAGCTATTAAAAAGATATTCGACACCACCAATGAGTGTCTTAATGCAATAAAAGCACTCGGAGTCGACATAAGTACGTGGGATCCACTAATTGTTTATCTTTTATCAAATAAACTAGATTCCGACACGCACATTGATTACATTGAGTCTTTAAAAAATCCACGGGAGTTGCCGGCGATAGTCGACTTGTTGCAGTTCCTAGAAAATAAATTTACTTCCTTAGAGGCGTCTCGACGCAAACCAGAGTCATCCAAACCTCTATATCAACAAGAGCCAGTAAATAATATAAAGAAAACTCAATTTTTCAAATCATTAACGAGCCATCAAAATCAAACCAGTCAGAAAAGTTGCAACAAATTGACCCAAAAAAGTTTTAAATGCGCAATTTGCAATAAAGATAGAGATCACGGCATTTACAATTGCGAAACATTTCTAGCTATGCAACCACAAATGCGACATAACATAGTTAAAAAATTATCACTATGCACAAATTGCCTGCATTTCCATCGCGATGGAAAGTGCTTCACCAACAAAAAATGCCGTGAGTGCGACGAGGACCACAATACCTTATTGCACGGCGCTAAAATGTTTGTCGGTCAAAACCGAGCAGCATCGCAACAAGATGACGCATACAATAAATCGAGCCAATTAAAAACGAATGTATTGCAAGAACAAGAAGGTGAGATTTTACTCGCTACTGCGTTGATACAAGTAACCAAGCATGATGGATCTGTTCAAACTATGCGAGCACTAGTTGACCAGGGGTCACAAATATCTCTGATTACCGAATCTGCAGCACAGAGTTTAGGCATAAAACGCAAGGGATGCAAAGCCGTTATATTCGGGGTTGGCTCCAAGGAAAATAAATGCAACGGGGTAGTCTCACTGTCACTATCTTCTATGTATAATGACTACACTCTTGACGTCAATGTTTTCGTTACGAAACGGCTAGTAAACAACTTGCCAAATAGGTCGTTTTTAAAACCAAATTGGTCACATATTGAGAACATAAATCTAGCAGATCCGGAATTTTACAAAAGTAACTCAATAGACATATTATTGGGAGCAGATGTTTATTCTGCAATAATTTTAAACGGAATTATAAAAGATAAAGATACCATGCCGGTAGCACAGCAAACTCGGTTAGGGTGGATTTTATGTGGCAACGCTAGTGTTACAAAATCATATCACTGCAATGTGACATTGATCGATGATGACCTTCACAAATTTTGGTCAATCGAAGATGTAGGTGACAATCACGATATGTCTTCAGAAGACCTACACTGCATCCAACTATATCAGTCAACCACCGAACGCCGAGCCGATGGCAGATATGTCGTTCGTCTACCACTACATTCCGACATAGATGAGAAGCTGGGCCAGTCGAAGCCAAAGGCCGTTGCGCAATTTTACCAATTAGAACGAAAGTTTATACGACAACAAAGGTTAGCAGCTGATTATAAACTATTTATTCAAGAATATAGTTCATTAGGTCATATGCAATTAGAACCGATAGCGGCCGCCGGTAACAAGACACCTGTAGGCTATTATATGCCGCATCATAGTGTACAGCGGGCGGATTCGCAAACTACTAAGTTACGAGTTGTTTACAATGCATCGGAAAAAACATCGACCGGGTATAGTCTAAATGATGTCATGTACCGGGGTCCAAATCTGCAACACGATCTACTAGTACTTATCATCAGGTGGAGACAATATCCACACGCATTTACTGCGGACTGCGAAAAAATGTACCGCCAAATCTGGACGCATCCAGATGATCAAAAATACCAGAAAATCGTATGGCGGGACTCTCCAGATCAACCAATTCGCGATTACCAGCTTTCTACCGTCACATATGGTACGAAAGCTGCACCTTTTCTGGCTATGATGACGCTGAGACGTCTAGCACAAGACGAACGTCAAAATTATCCAGCATCAGCGAAGGTCCTGGAGGAGCAGGTGTACATGGATGATATTTTAACCGGAAGCATTACAGTAGAAGCTGCAAAACGGTTAAAAACAGAACTTGTGAGTCTTCTCAGCTCGGCAGGGTTCAATCTCAGAAAGTGGGCTTCGAATGAACGTTCACTCGTGGATGACACTATTTCGCAATCTGATGCTCAAACTTACAACTTTCGTCATATAGAATCCACTAAAACTCTAGGGCTAGCCTGGAACTCAAAAGAAGATAACTTCACGTTTCAATGCAAGCTGTCTCCAAAGTCGTCACAAAAACCAACCAAAAGAGTACTGTTATCTGAAATATCCAAAATCTTTGATCCCCTAGGATGGCTAGCTCCAGCAGTCGTACAGCTGAAGCTGCTGTTCCAAAGCATATGAACACTAGATCTTCAGTGGGATGAAAAAATACCGGAGGAACATTTCTAAAGATGGATACAACTCAGAGAAGATATTGAAGACATCAACCAGATAACGATACCCAGATGGATAAAGAGTGGAGAGAGTGACATATTGCAGCTCCATGGATTTAGTGACGCATCCACAAAAGCGTACGCCGCTGTCGTATATGTTAAAATACAAAAGGCTGGTGAAGCAACCGTTAGAATCCTGGCCTCAAAAACTAAGGTGGTGCCTCTAAACAAAACGACATCATTGCCTAGGCTAGAGTTATGCGGAGCTCTCTTACTTGCAAAATTAATGAGTAAGTTAGTGCAAAGCCTAAATGATCACAAAATCGAAGTGTACGGATGGTGTGATTCAACAGCAGTTCTTGGTTGGCTGCAAGGGGATCCCTGCAAATGGAAACCGTTCGTAGCAAACAGGGTCAAGAAAGTAACGGAAGTTATCCCATCAAACAGCTGGCGTTATGTCAAGTCTAACGAAAACCCTGCGGATTGCGCGAGCCGAGGTCTATCAGTCAACCTGTTAAAAGGCCACACTATTTGGTGGAATGGACCTCATTGGTTGCCATCAATCAACATACAACTAACCGAAACGAATAAGTACGTAACAAATTTAGAAACAGCTAAAACAATGCAAAGTAACATGATACAAACAGATATAAATATTATTGAACAGTTATTATTACACAACCACAGCACTATTACGCGAGTGACGCGCGTCCTAGCATGGGTCTTGCGCGCGATTAAACAAAAACAACATATTATGAGACCATTCCTAACAACGACCGAGTTAACCAATGCACTATTAAAAATAATTAAATATGTACAAGAAAGGGAGTTTTCGGAAGATTTCACTATTCTACAAAAACATGGAAAAGTTAAACAAAATAGTAAAATCAGTAACCTCAATCCGTTTTTAGACAACAATAAATTATTAAGAGTCGGAGGTCGACTGGAGAATTCCAACATCAGTGAGGATATGAAACATCCACTGATAATTCCTCACTCCAGCCATCTCACAGACCTTCTCATTGACTACGCACACAAAGCAAGTTTCCACGGTGGAGCTAGGTTGACATTGTCCGAACTCCGCAGGAAGTACTGGATACTTGGCCGAAATAGAGCTGTTAAGAAACGCTTACACCAATGCGTAACTTGTAAGAAAAACGCCCCCCATAAGCAGCACCAGTTGATGGGTGATTTACCGGAGGCTAGAACAAACCCTTCGAGACCATTCTACCACGCTGGCGTAGATTTCAGTGGGTTTATCGATGTTAAGGCAAGCAAAGGTCGGGGCATTAAAACAACGAAAGGATATGTAGCAGTTTTCGTTTGCATGGTGACCAAAGCTGTGCACCTCGAGCTTGTCTCTGATTTAACATCTTCATCGTTTATGGCCGCCCTCCGACGTCTCGCAGCACGAAGAGGCACGCCTCGTCATCTATACAGTGATAACGGGACGAATTTTGTCGGAGCAAACAAGGCACTCAAAACAGAGCATTTACACTTGAGATCAATCATATCAGACGAATTCCTGGCAGAAATCAGCGAAATGAGAATTGACTGGCATTTCAACGCCCCGTCTTGGCCAAGCGCAGGGGGACTGTGGGAAGCTGCCGTCAAAAGTCTAAAACACCACTTGCGTAGAGTAGTAGGCGAGCAAAAGTTGACATTCGAGGAGTATACAACATTATTATCTCAACTCGAAGCTTGTCTTAACTCGCGGCCTCTCTGTGCAATCACAGAAGATCCCAATGACATCAATTATTTGACACCATCCCATTTCTTAGCAAGCGGCCCCGTACTTACCATCTATGAAACGGAAAAAGACGAAAGGACCCGCTGGAAACTGACACAGAAGGTTTTCCAAGATATATGGGCAAGATGGCGCGTTGAATATTTAGCTCAATTGTCAGCACGGACAAAGTGGCAACAAAAACAATCCAATATAAAGCTAAATGATATTGTTGTTATCCATGACGCCAATTTACCACCTGGAAAATGGGCGCTCGGACGAGTAGTCGACGTACACCCAGGGAAGGACGGACACGTTAGAGTTGTCACCTGAAAAGACCTATAGTCAAGGTGTCACTACTGCCCGTAAACAACAATAATACATACAACAGTGATAGCAATCAAAGGTCGTCAAATGAAACTCCAGCCACCAAACAAAACAGTGCACCTGCCATAGTTAGAAAAAATAAGTTCGTGACGTCATGCATAAACTTTATGACGACATTACTCATTTTATTTATGCTATGTGGATCAATAACAGCACAAAGCACATATGATATTATATCATTAAATAGTAATAACAGCATCTATTTTGACAAGTTATCAGATCTACGAATCATACAAGACAAATGGAAGCTCATAGTTTATTATAATTTGAATCCGTATTGGCAAGGGGCAAAACTAACAAGCAAGTACTACAAACATTTGGAATCATTATGCGAAAACATTGAACGAAAATCCCATTGTGACACAATAAAACTACAGTTACGTCATAGCTTCTCGGAACTCGAGTACTATAACCTCATGTTGCAAAGTCAGCGCTTTGATAAGCATACGCGCACTCGACGCGGGCTAATCAATGGCGTGGGGAATATCGCTAGTAGCCTCTTCGGAGTACTGGATGACAAATTCGCATTAAAATACGAAAGCGACATTACCAACATTAGGAGCAACCAAAAACATTTAGTAAATCTCTGGAAGAACCAAACTTCAGTCATCGAGGCGGAAAACAATTTACTTCAACGCATTGAAAACACAATGGAAAGCCAAAACAAGATTTTTAAAGAGCATTTGAATATTTTGGAACAAGCAACAGATGGCTTAACAAAGGAAGTAAAACAAATGGATTTAGCGGAGGAATTCATTTTATCGAGTATTATTGCAAACAATATCATCAGCAATCTAAAAAGTATACAAGATACTCTATTGGATACCATCACCAATACTCACCATTTTAATTTCCACATTTTGTCACCAGAACAACTTCGGAGCGAACTGAATATCATTTCAGGGCAGCTGTCAAAAGACTCGGCACTTCCCATTGACGACATCCTAACGGACCTACCAAAGATGTATGAACTCCTCAAAGTAAACACTCGTATGACATCACAATATTTTATTTTTGAGATTCAAATACCTCTAGTAAACAGAGATAGGTACGAATTATTTAAAACCTATTCCATCCCACAGCGAAAAGATAACTCGGTCATTAATATCTCACCGATAGCAGACTACTTAGCTATCAATTTACAAAAGGATACTTATCTACCAATATCCGAAACAGAATTATTAAAATGCATCCAATTCGACAAAACTACTACCTTATGTGAATTGCAAAAGCCAGTGTATCATAGAGATTCCGATGAAAATTTTTGTATCAGAGGAGAACAGAATAGGGCTTGCGTAACATCTGTCAGCACGTGCCGTGATAAATGGTCAGAACTTATCAATGTAAATAAATTTCTCGTCACCTGTTGCGACAAATGCAACTTGAGATTTATATGCGGGGGTCGGGTTTCAACCGAACAATTAAAAGGCTCCAATATAATTGCACTCGGAAATGATTGCATAATCAAAGGCGAGACATTCAACATTATCGCACATAAACAAAATACAAATAATTTGAATATGACACCAGACATAGTTTTAGCAGAAATCGCGCCCGTCAATAAAATTATCAACTTGACGATACCGATGACGTCAGTGAAAGAAGTTGATTTTAAAGACTCATTTAAAAGCGTCGGCGAACAGATAACTCAATTGAGGTCAGAAGGAGACAAGCTGGAAAGATTAGACGAATTGTCATCACATGACGTCCATCAGTATGCTGCTATTTATACGCTAGCGGCAATAGCGATAGCGTGTGCTGCGTTCGTGTGGTGGCGATTGCGCCGCAACACCTCTCCAGGATCCCCCGAGGCCCCGAGGCAGGCCGCGCCGCCCGGGCCCGGCGCCGCAGACCCTTCGCGGCCGCCACCCGGCCCTGCAACAGCGAGCATTCAGCTCGCGCGCCCGGCGTCAGCGCTCCGCACGAGGGCGTCGTCCGAGGTCAGTGTTTGTGAACAGTGTGAAGTGCAAGTGAGTGCGAGTGCGAGTGATCAGTGCAATAAAAATGTAAGTGGATTTTACAGTGCACCGGACACTAAATGCGTCTCAAACGGCACATCGCCCGTTTATAGTAAAATAAGTTTTCGGCGAGATTGATTGTCGGTTTCAGTTTGTATTATCATTACTAACGACACAAAATTGTTTGATCATCTTGTTTCATTTCATCAACTAACACCAGTTCACTCCCATCATCTCGCGCCCCGGAACATGTACGGTACAGCAGACCGCACATTAACTCGCACAATTGCAGCGTTGCATCTTTACGCCAGTGTGCCAAATCTAGGGCACGGTGCGACAGTCCGTCATCCAACCGCGACTCATAACCATCGTTCATTTAGTACCATTTATTCATAAGTATTTTGTGTGACAATAAACTGTATCTTAGTAAAACATTATCTTCGTTTCTTTGGTGTACCATCAACCCGTACAATATCAAAGGTTGAACATGTATTAAATTTTAAGGTATAATTATGTAGCTGGACATTTAATTAAGGACAGTAAAGTATAATGATGAATAGAGTTAAACAAAACGAATAATCTCCAGTATTATAATATTTTTAAAAGCTCCATTTTATTACGTGTAAAATCAGTACCCAGTAGCAAAACCTTTGTTAGTAATTACCGCTTGACACCGATGTGGCATAGACATTATCAGTTTCTGACATGTTTCGATAGGAATGTTTGCCCATGCCTCACAAAAAGCTTGATTAAGTTGATCTAAAGTTGTGGTACGATAAGTTGAAACTTTTTTCTTGATTTCGTGCCAAAGGTGCTCAATTGGGTTGAGGTCCGGGCTATTTGCTGGCCAATCTAGCACCGATACTGACTGACTGGTAAGAAACGACTTGACTGAACGGGCGGTATGTTTCGGGTCGTTATCATGCTGAAACGTCCATATAATAGGGAGATGCTCCTCAGCATAGGGAAGCATAGTTTCCTCCAATATTGTTTTGTATTGATGTTGGTCTAAGTTACCCTGAACTTTTCTCACAGGTCCCACTCCACGTCCAGAAAATGAACCCCAAATTTTAATGTTTCCACCGCCATGTTTCACCTGCTTTTTTGTGAATCTTGGATTCATTTCCGCTTTTACAGGACGCCGTACGTATTGCCTTCCATCTGAAGAAATTAAATTAATCTTGGTCTCGTCAGAGAATAATACATGTTGCCATTGGGCGTAGGTCCAATGTCCATATTTACGTGCAAACGCCAAACGAGCATTTCTATGTTCTTTCTTCAACAACGGTACTTTGCGAGCCACTCTTCCGAACAACCCTGCTTCTACCAGACGTCGTCGAACGGTCCTCGCTGATACACCGGCTCTTTCGTCTGCCCCAAACACTTCGTGTTTAATTAAAATAGAGCCTAGAAACGGATCTTTCTTAGCTAACCTGGTTATCATTCTATCTTCTTGCGGAGTTGTTTTTCTCGATCTTTTTGTCCTGGGCACATTTAAAGCTGTGTTATTGCGCCTGAAATGTTGCACTGCATTGCATACCATAGTTTTTGAACAATTTAAATGTTCTGCTATCCCTCGGTATGACCAACCACGCTCGACAAACTTCATGATAATTGTTCGTAGTGTTGGATCGCAACTTTTATTTTTGCCCATATTTCTTCAAAATAATTCTCAAAACTTAAAATTAAAAATCTGGATTGCCGCCAAAACTACCACAAAACAATAAAAGAAGAAATAAAAAAGTATTGAGATTCAAATTTTGAAAATAGAACGCAATATCTCAGTGTCCCTAATTAAATGGCCAGCCAGCATTCTTTGAACAAATAGCACACTGATAATCTATCAGCTATACTGTAAAGAGGTTTAATGTTTAAGAAGTTGTTATTGTTTGTATAATCGGGCACATCAATGACTAATTATACTTACGTGTATAAGATATGGAATATTGTTAAGACTCGTTGGAAAATAAAAAATAAATTCACAATTTGGCTTAACTAGAGATTGTCCCTAATTAGTTGACCACGACTGTATATCAAAAATAAAAAAGGGCCAAGAATTGACCCTTGTGGAACTCCCATTTTTACATGAGAACCGGATGACTTAGTTCCATTAATGTCGACAGTTTGTGTTCTAGAACTAAGATAGGACTGTATCATATTACGCGCAAGACCTTTGAGACCATAGTGATTTAACTTCATCACCAGTGTCCGGTGCTCAACGCAATCGAAAGCCTTGGACAAGTCGCAAAAAACTCCAAGAGCGTTCTGAGACTTCTCCCAGGCATCAAATATATGTTTTATTAGAGCTACACCTGCGTCAGTAGTGGAACGACCCTTAGTAAAACCGAATTGCTTCCTATGTAAAAGATTATTTAAGTTAAAGTATTCCACTAACTGTTCGAGAATAATTTTTTCATAAATTTTACTAAGTGCTGGTAGTATTGAAATAGGTCGATAGTTACTGGGGTCTTCTTTATTTCCCGATTTAAATATAGGTATAACCTTACTAAACTTCATAAGATCAGAAAAGATTCCCTTATCAACACACTTATTAAATATGTCAGCAAGATCTTTATAGACATGCCCCACAAATCACCTGTGTTTTTAATTTTTAGTAATTTAAAAGTTTTAATAATATTTTTAGAGTCAATATATTGAAATATTTAAACAAGTTTCACAAGAAGCTTATAACTTTGGGTTAGATTATTGGGTGAGCATAGAAAGTTATTATAATAATAATATAGCTCAATATTGTTTATACAATTTTAACGCAAATTTTGCTACAAAAATTACAAATTTTAAAAATATTACAAAATATTCCACAAGCAGGATTTGAACCTGCATCCTTCTGACAATATGGGTCAGGTGCACTTCCAATTAAGCTACCGTGGACTTTTATCCATGCCAATTATCCACGAATGTGGATAATTGGCATGGATAAAAGTCTACGGTCCTGGCTGAGAAATCTGGACATAGACATTTGATCCAAGCAGGGATTGCCATACGCTATGATGATCCACGAATGTCAGAAGGGTGGGTGCAGGTTCGAATCCTGCTCGTGGAATTATTTCAACAATTTGACACTCGATTGCAAAAGCTGTCCTCTGCCATACTCCACTGTTCACCAAATAATGACTGCACATGTGCTCTGCGTGACAGGTGGTAAGCCCATCGCCCTTTGTTTGGTTATAAACTATCTGTATGCCGAATTTCATCCAAATTCATTCAGTAGTTTTTACGTGAAAGAGTAACAAACATCCATCCATACTTACAAACTTTGGCGTTTATAATATTAGTAGGATTATTATCTTAGTATATTCGCACACGGCGGAATAAGACGTTTGTTATTATTTTTCATTAGTGTAAAACTTATACAACAGATTTTTTTTCTCAATACTTCTCGGATAGATTCTGAAGCGCTTTGGGTTACATACTAGGAATAGTCTAAGGAACATTAAGCATTATGATTCAATGTTGGGCAGCACTCTTGCTCCAACGTCCATTCAAAAATGGTCAATCTCCTTTTGTAACACTTTGTATATTCACAGATGTCAGTGGACACCAAGAGCATGCTGGTGGAGGTGACGTCCCACGCGTCGCTCGGCTCCTGCAAGCTGGTGATGGACAAGTTCCTGCACGAGGCGCTGCTGCTGGGCGTCGGGGGGGCGCCCGACGATGCCAATGCCAGCTACCACGCCATCACGGTGCAGCAGGTTGGTGGCTTGGCTTACATTCATTATTGTTGTTACATGAAAACAAAGTTTTTTTAATGTATTCTGTTTTTAATTGTACTTCTGGTTAGTTGCGGATCTGGTGAATTGAGAATCTGGTAAACTGCTCCTGAGCGATAATTACGACTATTATCCCCAAAGGGTTAGTCAGAGGCAATGAGGCAAATGCAGTCCTCTGCCATAGTCCACTTTTCACCAAATAGCGACTGCACATGTGCTCAGCGTTACAGGTAAGGAGCCCATCGCCTCTCTATGCTGTTGGATGTATGTGCAGTCTTTATCTCGTTAGTCGCCGTTTAGGACACCCAAGGAAAGAGAGGGGGTGGTAGTATTCTTTTACCGCTACACGACACGGTTAATTAACCAAATTAGTACTACCATTTAATCGCCTATGTGGCACAGTATAAATATAAGCTAAAGCTGTACGGAAACTAGGCCTTTTTTGTCTTATATACCTACGCGCCAATTGAGCGTTAGAGTTGTCCTCTTATTTTTGTAAAATTGAAAAAATAATTGTTTAGTTAGCGCTGTATCTCAGCTAGTTAGCGCTTTTTTTTAGATAACTAGCAAAGCATTAGGGTTGTCACTTTTCTTTTTTATAAAATTAAAAGGTATTTTTTTTATTATTTATCAAAACGTTTATTTGGGTTCTATATTGATCAAATAATCGAATGAATTGACTAGTTTACAAACAAAATTCTGTAATTAAAAAACCTTCCAACATTTTAAGAAGTCTTTCATCATCATCATCATCAGCCTATAAACGTCCCACTGCTGGGCACAGGCCTCCCACGTCGACAATAGCACGTGGGGAAGTCTTTATTCTTCGTTAATTATTATAAATTACCACCGCTTACAACTATACAAAGCACAGGTCAGGCCACATATGGAATACTGGGCTCCCACCTTTGGGCTGGAGCACCCCAGTACCAACTCCTTCCATTAAATTACTCACTGAAAAATACTTTCGCCACGTTCTTTCGAAGCTTTATTATTAAATTTTATATACTAAAAAAAAATCTTATTCTAATGAATAGCTTTTTAAATAAATTATCGGAAAACATGGACACGGCACTATAAAATTGGTTTAGTCTACTTATCTGTAAATTAATACAGCTACTTATTTAATGAATTATACAGCTGAGTTCAAGCAGCCGTAAAGTATAATACACTCGCGGCATTTTTAAAAATCGCGCGGACAGCGCACGCAATACACAACAGTGAACACTCGACTCGACGCGACACGCGCTACTGGGAGCACTGCGATGTCCGCCTAGGGGCCCTGTAAAGGCGTGCGTCTGTGGGCGTGCGTCGATTTTACGTACGAGCGTTTGTACGTACGTAGCTTCCTTACTGCTTTAGCTTATATTTATACTGTGTCTGTGGTGTAGGGGCTAAGCCACCGGTGTTTTTTTTATGTGAAAAGAAGGGGAACGCGCAGAACAATCGCTTGCAACACGTTTAAGACAATATAGTAACACGGTGGGCGCCAATTTACCGCGTTGGGCGCCAATATTAAAGATAGACTATTGTAGCGTTGAAGAGTATGCGAGTCACCACATGGAAAGTAATCACCGCCGCCCATGTTCGATCCCCAGCGGGGGCACATCTTTGTAAAACTTTGTGTTATTTTATTTACTTGGTTTGGTTACCTACCATCAAAATCTGACGCCATAACCATAATGTTAATAGCTTTGTTGTGTTCCGACAGCTTAGTGATAAGATAGCCAGTTGCTCAGTGGTTGAGGATTCCGGGTGAAGCGCGCTTACCATCAGATGAGATTAAAACAAAGTGCTTGCTTACCTATAGCAATTTTTTTTACGGAACCCCAGCCTCTGCCCAGCAGTGGAACGTCATAAAGGCGGTTACCATTAGGTAACGTTTAAGAGCGTTGTAACATTTTTCGTACGTAAATCGAGAACTTGGGAGTTTTTGAAGTGATTTTAGTAATATAATTTTTTGCTTTAGCTTCTTTTAACTTCGATAATTGGAATAATCATGTATTTTTATTGTAACTCTATTAACCAAAACTCGATTTAATTGGATAATTTACTACGAAAACAGCGGATTTAGAAGGCGCGATTTCCAGATTACGCACGAAGGCTCAACTTTGAAGTAATTTTACACCAATTATTATTACTACATGAGAAAGTAAAAAATATACATTAAAAGGAACATATCCTTAAATTGAAAATGTATTAAGAAAATTTCAATTTTTGTTTCATTAACTTTTAATTTTATCACGTTTAAGAAAGTGAAAAACCGATAAATTTTCCACAAGAAAACGAGTTATATCTCATAATCTAGAAGTCATTAGGCAACATAAATAATTTTATACGTGTGGGAGATTAAGAAAAGAGAGTAATGATTTTGATCAATTTATATTCATAAAAACCAGATAAATTGGCAGACAGTAACAATATACACACATTTAGTGTTAATTATAATAACAGTAATATCAATTTATTAAAATAATTAGCCATTTCGCATTTTACATAATGAAAATTGGTACTTACTACTATTTCTTGTAAGATACACAGTTATATACTACAATACATAATTTAGTTACACCATCATAGCATACCTCAATACTATGTCGACGATCAGAGCTCCGTCATGCTCCGCAGTTGAGTACAGAATGCCCGGAAGGCGCTAGCGCATGACCTTTTTATACTGAAGCACAAACAAGTCGCTAATGACGCATGGCGTGGGGAGCGTGGCAATGGGCAAGCACGTGTTTTCTTATTCGTATTAATTACTGCGGTGAATTTACTTTCTTCAAACATTTGTTTTTAATGCTAACATTAATAGTAATCTACATTTAAATGCCAATCTCCCACATACGTAAGAAGAAAGATTGTACTATAAATGTGTAAAAAATCAAAATTATGCCTCCTCAATCTTTTATGAGATAATTGTTCAAAGTTAGTATATAATTGGGGCGATCGCACGGCCTCAATCAGTCGCGCTCAAGCGCTCGTCGACGTAGGACCTATGTCGGTTGATCTTCCAGCCGCCTCAAAAATCGCAATCGTTTTACGTACTATATAGTGCGACGAAATAATTTTGATCCGTAAATATTTTATTTGTGCATCTGAATTAGGTTTTTCATTTAGGCTACATTTTGATGAATATTGGATCTTATAACTATTTTCTCTACAATTTTTTTATTATTAAAAGCTTTTATTTAACTTCCAATGTTTGTATGTACAGTCGGCAACAAAAGTAGATACACACTTTCGACAGCTATTAACTCTTATGTCTTTAGGAATAGGAACTACGAACTGTCATATATGTATGTCTACCACAGAAATATATCAAGATATATTTCTGTGGTATCTACTTATGTGCGTTCGGGTCAAATCTTGCAAAGAAGATTTGAACCCCTTCTCGGGAACTGATCGAGCTGAAATTTAGTATACCTACGTAACGTACGTAACTTCGATGACAATACAATAATATGGCACCATGGAGCTGGGGCCCAAGTCTGCTAATTTACGAATGGCATAATTGAATCGCAATTGGATCGCATAGTAATTGTTTGACACATTTGGTATTCTCTTACTCATTTAAGACCAATGGTTTTGCAGGCACATTCCATTGAACTGCCATTGGACTATGTTGCTAGTCTGCTCTTCAATTGTGTTCCAATGTTACTCCATTGTGGATAAATGGCATTCTACTCTTTTTTTTTAAATAAGCGTTTTTAATATCCGTAGGTCATGTTTTTATACAAGGCGCTTCATTGCGAACAAAATAATTTGTAATCGAATCACAGAGAACTAAAAAAACGATTATTTAAACTAAAATAATAGTTTGTTCACTCATTCAGTCTCTTGGTAGATTTAGGCAACACCAATTAGAATCTATTACGATTCCATTACGATTAGATTGAGATTACTTCTAAGTTTTTGAAGACTACCCAATTTGTCTTAACCGTAATGGAATGGAATTGATTTTTATATGGAGCCGACACTTGGAAAAATTTCAAGGTAACTTTTTATAAAAACGTGAATATTTCAAAAACGGTGCGTCGTAGCTAAAATCTGACTAAATTTTGGTTCCCCTGGGGTACCCCCAGGAACATAAGCGGCATCCGATGTAATAATCAAAAACATATTTTGTATGGAGATATTATGTTGTAACTCTTTTCATTTTTTTAGTAATCTTTTATAGAAATGAAACACTTTAGAATAGAATAGAAATAAATTTATTCAGCATCAAAAAACACAACATAAACATTTTACGGATTAACTCGCGTTTAATTTTACTACGTAACATAGTTTTTCAGTTTCCTAACGACCGTAAATCATTTTTATATTTAACCGATTATGATTATGATTGACGGTAGGCAAATAACTTCTACTTATAACTAATATTACTAAAAAAAACTATGTAATGTAGTAAAACTAAACGTGAGTTAATCCGTAAAAAGTGTTTCATTTCATTGTGTAGTGCTCGCATAAGCCTTAGAAAACAGTAAGTAATCTTTTAGACAACTAAATATGACATCGTTTATGTACTAGAAATATATTTTCGGCATATTTTTTTTTCTTTCCTGTATTATTGAATTTATAGTTCCATACATGGTTTAGTTTGTTTTGTTTTGGTACCATAGATTTATAATTTATATGGCAGGCCATTATATAAACGAACTTAATTAACAATTAAAAACTTATGAAAAATAGTGTCTTAACAAACAAATTTAAATTTCGTACTCAAACATTTAATATTTTAACTGCCTTACATAGCATCTACTTAGGTGAGAGAGTCACGTCAGAGCGAGCCAGAGGCGCTTCATCATTTTATAGATTCAGACGCGTAGCTGTTTGTTGTTATTCCGAATTAGCCACATAGGTACAGCCGTTCTGAAGTGATGCTTAAAGATACATACGTGTCCAATTGTGGCCAATAAAGCTGTAAGCAACCGCTACTTACGTTTATTTTTGGAATGTGCTCATGAATCATTTGATATCAAACACGGCAACATTTTATTTAGTTTCTACTTCATGTCTTTCAGAGGGCGCCATATTCGATTTAATGTAACGTCATAGCCTTTAACCATGATTTTTGTACTTCCAACGATACCTACCTCATTTTGTCAAATTATGATTAGTAGTTTAGGAGTTGTGAGGAAACAGATGCACGAACATACATTCATACATACATATCTATTATCGGTCAAGATCATAATAGTATAATAGTTCGTCGTAATCATAATAGTTCTATGACAAGTGTGTTACATGTGAAATATGGCCAATTAACGCACGGGTCAAACCGTGGACGTCATTTCGTATGCCAAGAACGAACTTTCAGACAGACCGCATTCAACAATCCCTGTCGAGAAAGTAACCTGTCTCTTAAGCGCACAACTATTGATTTGGACCTTTTTTACCAGAACGTACGTGGAATAAGGACAAAACTTAAAGTCTGGAAGACCAATCTTATGTTAATGGAACATGCTATAGTTGCAGTCACTGAAACATTTTTAGATGACTCAGTCGCGTACAACGAGATCTCATGTGGTGTTTGGAGTATTCTGAGACGTGATCGCGGTTCACCGGGGGGTGGTGTGCTGCTTGCCGCACGACCGGGCATTACCCTACAGCGCCGTAACGACCTTGAGACTGATCACGGCGAAGACTTATGGGCTTCGTTTCCCATACAAAGTGAGACTGTTTTTGTTTGTGTGGTGTACATAAGTCCTAGTGCTACTGATGACATTTATTTTAACTGGTTTTGTAAAGTGGAAAGTTTTTTAAGTAATTTGAAGGGTCATGTAATAATTTTAGGTGATATAAACTTGAATAGTGCTCCTGTCAACGTTAATAACTATTATTGCTATTTTTTGTCATTTTGTGGTTTGAAGGAGATGAATGAGGTTTTTAATACGCGTGGAAGTAAATAAGATATTGTTCTGGTCCAGGAGTGCACTGACATAACTGCAGTCAACTTATCCCACATAGGAGGTATAGTACCTCTTGATTTATATCATCCCCCATTGGACATTACTACAACAATTTCAGTACGTGCAAACTCTGTAAGTAAACTTCAACCTAGTAACTTAGATAATTCTAAAGATTTTAATTTTGTTAAGGCGGACTACGCACAAATCTTAGAGTTACTATCGAAAACGAAATGGGATACTGTTATACACTCTAAAGATGTATGCACCGCCACAGATAACTTTTATGACATAATTTATAAAATATTTGATGCCACAGTACCTAAAAAAACGAGATCGAACAAACCAGCTAATCGCTATCCAGCGTGGTTTGATTACCATATACGTGACATCAAACGCAAAACAAAATTACACCGTGCTTGGAAGCGATATAAGTCAGATGATATTCGTGAATCGTTTTTTAATATTAGAACTAGTCTTAAAAAACGTATTATCGAGGCATACAAATCCTATATGCAACTATTGAGAGTAATCTTAAATATAAGCCTCAACAGTTTTGGAAACACGTTTCGAGTCTCAAAAGTAAAGGTGGATTTGAACCAAAGATAGCACGCGATGGCGTTATTTATAACGGAGTACAGGCGGCTGAAGCTTTTGCTGAGTTTTTTGCTAGTGTATTTTTACCCGACAGTCCTATTTTAGATTCTAATAGCGTAATGTTAACAACGAATATGGCTGTAAATAGCACTTACATAAATATTTTAAGTGTCAATTCTGAAGACATCGAAAAAGGAATTGACAAAATAAAGTCAGACAGCTCTGTTGGCCCAGACTTTATTCCGCCACTTCTTCTTAAAATATGTAAAAAATACCTTACTGCCCCTCTGTGCCATATTATAAATACAGCCATTCATACTGGTGACTACCCTTCTCAGTGGAAGATCTCACGTGTAACGCCTATACCTAAGTCCAATTGTAAACTCTCCGTTGAAGATCACCGACCCATTGCTGTGTTACCAGCTCCGGCTAAATTATATGAGCGTATTATTCACGACGAAATCTATCGGCAAGTTAATATCCACCTCTGCAATGAACAACATGGGTTTAGAAAGGGAAGGTCAGTTGAAACGAATCTTTTAACAGTCGTAGAATACATATCTAAAAGCATGGACAATGGTCATGAAGTCGATGTTGTATACTTTGATTTCCAGAAGGCTTTTGATAGGGTTGATAATGATATCCTATTATGTAAACTTAATGTGTTAGGATTCGCACCTCACTCGCTTCATCTTTTCGCAAACTATCTTCGCGATCGCCAACAATACGTAAAATATGGTTGCTATGCATCTAAACCCTATCATACGCGTTCTGGAGTCAGCCAGGGGTCTATATTAGGGCCTCTTTTATTCTTGATCATGATAAACGACCTCGTCAAAGTAGTTAAACGTGCTAAATGTATACTGTACGCAGATGACCTCAAGTTAGCGTTTGAAGTTAAGACTGAGTCAGACTGCGAACTACTACAACATGACATTAATTCTGTGTTGGAATGGAGCAAACTAAACAAGATGCTGTTTAACACCAAAAAGTGTTGTGTCATGACCTTCGGAAGGAAATTAAATAAATCACGATACAAATATTTATTAGGTGATAAAAAACTTACACGCGTGGAATCAACCAAGGACCTGGGTGTAAAGTTTGATACCAAACTAACATTTCACGACCATATAATATAATAATTGGTAAAAGAAAGTTTTAGTCGTCTTGGATTTGTCTTACGGAACTGTCGCGATTTCAAGAATCCACACGTAATTAAACTTTTATACTTTGCTCTCGTGCGTAGTAAACTTGAAGCCGGTAGTTGTGTGTGGCACCCCCATTAAAGCACCTACACCCTGATGCTTGAGAAAGTGCAGAAGGCATTTTTGAGATATCTTTACAAGCGCGTCTGTACTTACTACCCTTATTTGTACCCCACCTTATTTCTTCTCGGAAGTCTCGGTCTAAATTCACTCAGAACCCGCAGAGCAAAAGACCAAATTTTAATTGGCATAAAGATACTCCGTAGTCATATTGATGCTCCCGATCTTCACAACCATCTAAGCCAGCTGTACGTCCCGGAGCGGTACGCACTGCAGCGCGCGTGCCGGCCGCGGCGGCTGTTCGCGTTGCCGCGCTCCCGCACTGCGGCGCGTGCTTACTCCCCTCTCTGTCGCATACTAACCCAATTCAATGCACTCCTGGCCGATCAACCTGAATGTGACGTGTATGCGGATGGATGGAAGGATATTTTTAAAAGTTGTGTAACGTTTTGCGAGAAGGATGAATGCGCGTCTTCTTTGTTATGATGTTTTATACTTTAATCTGTTATTCTGTGTTTTAGTTTTTCTTTTTTTTATGTTCACATTTTGTGTTTACTGTTTGTATGTGTATATTGTACTTTACTATTTACTTTACTTTACTATTTACTGTAATTGGTGTTCGCACCGTTGTATTTAGAACCAAATAAATAAATAAATAAATAAATAAATAAATCCCTTTTTGCTTCGCCGTTGTCGGGAAAAACTAGTTTATTTTTATAAGTACCTAGGTACCTACCTACTCTGTTAATTATAATAAAATTTCATTATACAAATTTGTATGAATTTAGTTTAAATACCTACATAAATAATATATTGTGGACAGTATTATAATTTTCTTCGTAAACTTTAGTTTTTTACTTATTAAAATATAGGTACGCCATAGCTACAGGATCACAGAGCACGGAATCGCCGCGCGCCCGGGCAATAGCGGGCGCGTAGCGTAGATCAAGATCGTTCAGTCGTCCCGGGTCGCAACTGTGTGCCGTACGCGTGAGGCAAAACTCACACACACTCACTCCGTCGCGTTGTCGAGCGGTAGAAAACCTAAACACCGAGCGCGGAAAAATGTTACAACGCTCTTAACGCAAAACGTTTTTCTCCATAAACTGACAATGCATAATGTTAATGGCCATAATAGTCACTTGCCTTAAGGTCTTTATAGCATAACTTCATAACGCATAACACAACATCAAATGGCCATAACTTAAAAACTTTATAAAACTATGACTTTATTGAATTATGCGTTATAAAGTATGCTTAATAAAGTTATGACAAACAATAATATAGATTTTAACAATTATGGTTTTTATTAATATGTCTTTCAACGATTCTTTGCTACAAACTATTATGCTTTTTGAATTGTATGCCATATGATGGATGTCAATGAAAAGGCAATAAACATTCTGCGTTTCAATGTGTCACCCTTATAGGCAAATGATAATTGATCACAAATTCATATTAAACACTGTTCCAGATGAAAGTGGTCGATCCCGAGGGCAATCTGAAGAGTGTGTACCCATCCCGCACCGACTGCGCCTTTGAAGGCACCAATGACGTGAAGGTCTACCGGCTGCCGAAGAAATAAACACCTTATCTTCATAGTTAGAACGTACATTTTACACTGTCTCGATGTACAGCCAGCAATATTGGTAGATTGACTGACAAATGACAAGTAGATTTTATAGTTTAGTTACTGGCGAGTTATGAATACGATTGCCATTATTAAAAATAAGTATAAATGTAATTTTTTTTTATTGGTTAAATTGTTTGTGACATTTTAGCTTCACGCAGATAGTGATTTTGCCAATTTAATTGCTGGTTGTACGTTTGTTTATCTTTAGCGTTTAAAGTACTTTAAAGCCTATGTGTGCTATGAATATTTTTCTTTTTGATTTTTTTATAACTTATACCAAAGTTATTACGACAAAACAAAAATATAATGAGGATGACACATTGCTAAATGCTTTTCTTTTATCAAGAAGATTAGTTCTATTATTGATTAGCGATTATTTGGTTTAGTCTTTGGGATTATGTGTCCATAAGGTTCCAAATAGTCTACTGCTCCAATCACGGATATTATCTGTACCAATATCTGTGTTTTTGACGAGAAAATCGACTAACGATCTAACTTCGAGTTACGTAAGTTTAGTTTTAAATTTATTATAATTTTACACCATATATTGTTAATAATGGTTGCTTTAAAATCTTGTAGTTTTTACTATACTACCATATATGTCCATGTATATGTATATACATGTGACGTGTGATGTGTTTCACACATAACATGCTGTTCAACGTCAAAATAATTATCGTGTATTGCAAGAATTTCGCATCATAAAAAGTAAGTGGTTTTTGATATTTTTACACAAATAAAACAATACTGAATATAATATCCCTCTCCCATCTTCAAAATACTTAAAATTCTTGCAGTATTCACCTCGCATAAGTATATTTGGTTGTATTAACTCATTCACTCTTTAAACTATAACCCTGTTATTCTGAGGGAGGTTTTCTCGTTTTTATATAGAAGTCTATAAAAACGAGAGAATAGAGACAGCATTACTTTTTAACCAGTTTTCACAGTTCTAGTTTTAGAATAACAGAGTTAAAGTTTAATCGGGACTAGTTAATGGAACCATCATTTAAAAAATATCATAATAGTCTTTATGTGTATCTTTAAATTGCTCATATCAGTTGCTTAAATGATTATGAAACATGCAATGTATCGGAAAATTGTTACCATGTTTTGCGTTTTATGTTTAGCATACAAGGGGCCTTAACTTCGCACTGATACTGAACATATTTGTTTTACCTGACCAACAAATAAGCAAGTATTTATAATGAGCTGATGCTACTAATATGACAAAGCGGTTTTGATTCCATGCTTTATTTGCTTAACAATAAGGCTGCTTTTCCAACAGCTCTGCGAGGTATGTAAGCGGTGCGTGAGAAACACATCGACCAATAGGAGCTTGTCTCGCTGAGGTAGGCGGTGTGAAATGAAGTCTTTCGATTGGCGCACAATTTATGTAACGCTAACGATTGGGTACGGCAGGTGTCAATAACCTATCTATCTGTTGTTTTGCTATAGAATTAGATTTTTTAAGGAAAGTTATTTTAGGAAAACTCCTTTATAACTAAACGAGTCTTAAAGTTTTTCCTTATTCGTAATGAATATAGAACCAAATTTACAAAGAACGCTCTGACTGCGCGGCCCTTATGTCAATTATAGTTATATTATTAATTTTCTACGCATAGGTACCTTTTACCCGATGTTTTGTCAGAGTTGCCAATGTGGTCACGTGCTGACTGCTGTCGCGGTGTTACGCCTCTGTTGGAGCGGCATTCTTTATCCACTGGTACATTTTTCATTCAACTACCGTTACACAACACCAGACCACGACATGTAGAGTCGAGAAAGTTTCCAGTATACCACTTTTCGGTGTTATTCGTCTCGCTCCGTTCCGACCGCGCATACGTACAGTAGTGCGCGTAGATAAGCAAGCGAATATCGCCTAGAGTTGTGGACCGGGAACTCACTCGACTGTACAGTCACGAGCACCAATATGTATACACTTTGACTCTTATTCCATTGTATTAAGAGTTACAATTTTTTACATATTTTTGCTCGTGACTGTACATTCTATTAGTGGACACGGCAACAGTGTACAGAGACGCCAGCAGATCAATCTACCGAAACAGAAATTTCTACAATGAATTTTAAACCTTATGTTGTGGTTATAGGGCTCAATATCAGTTGGAGAAATTTGACAGTTTGTCAAATTTCTCTAATCGGTATTCATCTTTATACCCCAGTGACAAGCTAAAACAGTTTCAAGTACTTATTTTATTTACTCGAGCAGTGGTTTTGGTTATTAAATCCACTTTGTGCATTCATGAAACTTTGGATAAACAAAAACGCCTAAGCAGAATACTTGATACTGGCGAAATCTATTAAGAAAATGCCATCGAATAAAGAAGAAGCAGACCAGTTAACACGTTAAGTGTCAAGTGTATCATCTGGTATACATTGCTGTGCTTCTGTGCAAGGGATGATACACTTGGCGCTTAACGAGTTAAAAAAGGGATTGAAGAAATTTGACATTATGTGGTAGGCTGTAGTGCTGGCATCTGTACATTCTATTGGTGTATTTAGCTTGGCAAGTAGCTACCTGGCACAGCTGTTCTAAAAGCTCTACTGCTGAAGCTACGGCCTCTAGTATGCTAAGTTTATCAAATAGGCAAATACTCTAGGATTTTACGTCAGTGGCCTCACAATTTATGCACAATGAATCCGGATGAATCGCAATTTATCGCGTTGCATACCTATTTTGATTAGCTATGTATTTATATTTCATTTTTGCAGTTCAGCATCATGTGGCAGTTCAGACTGATAGTAAGCAATTTGATTTTGTTTCATAATATAATTTTTACCGGTGCTCTGATATTTTGGTTGTTTAAATCTTAATTAGTAAAGTAAAAGCTTCGCATTGTTGTGAAAGCTTAATGCAAATATTTTTTTTGATTCATTGTGGTCTGGATGGTTTGTCTATTGGACTACGCTTTTTGTTTTTTTGTATCTATCAAGAAATAAGGTTGAAAACCTCCGTTCTAATTTTAGGGCTAAGTAAAAGTTGTTTCACTTTGAAATTGTATTATCTGTGATGTATAACCAAGTCTCTTTATGTGGATGTGCTGCACATCAGTAAAAAAATATGTAAGAATATGATTTTGTTGTCAGTTTTTTTGATTAAACTATTTTTGTGATATCTATAATGTTTAATTTGTACGTACAGTCACAAGCACCAATATGTATACACTTTGACTCTTATTCCATTGTGTTAAGAGTTACAATTGTTTACATATTTTTGGTCGTGACTGTACAACCCTGTCATTAACAAAATGGTCACTAGAGGAAGATTATATATGCCCACGTTCTAGTAGTTAAACCTTTGATCACATTTAAAAAGTAGATACATCCTGTACTAAATCGTAGCGGTGGCAGCTTTGACATATTATTCATTTGATATTAGGAAGATGATTCATCATCACCATCATCATCATCAGCCTATAGACGTCCCACTGCTGGGCACAGGCCTCCCACGTGGACAATAGCACGTGGGGATATTGGGCCATAACCAAAGATGTGCGATTGTTACTGATTCGAACAATTGAATGATTTGATACTACTAATATTAACAATCGAATACAAAAACAATCGATCACTAGTTCGTAAATTCGAATGAAACCGCTAGTTCATTCATTCACTTTGCCATACAAAATTGGTCTTTTTTGTCGTAAAATAAAGTCTACTTTTAATTGATATTCGAAGAAACGATCGAATGTGAAATGGCGGGATTGGCTGGAATGGAAAAAGAGCGAACGCCGCCATTGTTTATGCTTCTTCCTTTCTCGCTTACACACACTTGTTTTGTTTATCTTTTTATTCCCTCGTACAAGTTACTTCGATGGTTTGAATATTCGACTAAATAAACTAGTAGTAGGTACCTACCTAATGAAATTCGAATCGAAAGGAATGAGACGACGCTATACATTCTTATTCGCTTCTCGCTTTTTCAAATTCGAATGATTTGTAAGGTTATTCGGATAATTCGAATGACTTCTACAATCGAATAATGACATTCACAATCGCCCATCACTAGCCATAACCCACCACGCTGGCCCAATGCGGGTTGGTGGGTTTTAACGACTGCCATCTCACGACAACAACCGAGGCCAACGGCTTAACGTGCCTTCTGAAGCACAGAGGAGCTCGAGATGTTTTTTTAATGGTCACCCATCAGGCGACCCGGCATGTGAAAGTTGCTTAGCGAGCAAGATCGCAAGCCGAACGCGCTAGTTGCTGCGCCGTCGAGGTTCTAGGAAGATGATTACTTAGTTTAAAAAAAGTGCACAGAAATGATGCAAAAAAAGATACATACTTAAAAAAAATAAAGTCATTCGTCAATAACTAAAAACTTATAAAAGAAAAAGTAATATAAGTAGCTCGAAAACTACCAAAAATCGCTGATTCGCTGATATTATGTTCAGTGATTTTTGGTAGTTCAATAGATAAGTATGGCAGTTCCCTATAACATATATATAGGCTTGACACCTTACAAGAAACACCCTGTAAGTATGTGTTTTCGTAGATTTTTGAAGGAGCACTTCGTCATATCATTAGCTCACACACTGCTAAACGAAATGTGTACCTAAACATCTCGCTATACAGGGCGTCCCACGGACATGCCACATGGAGGGAAAGTACCTACCTTGAATATTGTAGATGGAACATTTTACTGAAAGTAGACATTATTTGAATTTAAAAAACAATTTAAACTGCATTCATAGATATTTAAATAATTACATGGTTAAACCGGGAACCGAACCCGTTATTTGAGAAAAATAATCACCTGTAGCTTTATCACACCGATCGAAAGGCTTCATCATAAGGATTATTTTTTGCTAAATAACATAGTGTCACAAATAAAAGGAAGACCATGAATTTTAACATTTGATGTGAAATTTTGTTCAGAAAAATGAAAAGCTGACATTGCCGTAGAGACATACAACTGACATTGAAATAAATACATACCCACATAAATTGATTAATATTGTATTAAAAATGTTAAAATTCATGGTCTTCCTTTTATTTGTGACACTATGTTATTTAGCAAAAAATAATCCTTAAGATGAAGCCTTTCGATCGGTGTGATAAAGAAGCTACAGGATGATTATTTTTCTCATATAACGGGTTCGATTCCCGGTTCAACCATCATCATCATCAGCCTATAAACGTCCCACTACTGGGTACAGGTCTCCCACGTGGACAATAGCACGTGGGGATATTAGGCTATAACCCACCACGCTGGCCCAATGCGGGTTGGTGGGTTTTAACGACCGCCATCTTACGACAGCAACCGGGACCAACGGCTTAACGTGCCTTCCGAAGCACGGAGGAGCTCGAGATGTTTTAAATTTGGTCACCCATCCAGGGACTCAGCATTGCGAAAGTGGCTTAGCAAGCAAGATCGCAAGCCGAACGCGCTAGCCGCTGCGCCATCGAGCTCGGTTCAACCATGTAATTATTTAAATATCTATGAATGCAGTTTAAATTGTATTTTAAATTCAAATAATGTCTTCTTTCAGTAAAATGTTCCATCTACAATATTCAAGGTACTTTCCTTCCATGTGGCATGTCCGTTGGACGCCCTGTAGAGCGTTGATTGTGCATGTCATCATCATCATCAGCCTATAAACGTCCCACTGCTGGGCACAGGCCTCCCACGTGGACAATGCACAAGGGGATATTGTGCATGTAGTTTTTATATATCGAAGGGTTAACCAAGGTTAACCTTTTGAACGCTACGGTCGGATATGGCCGACAAATGAAAACGTGCCCAGCACGCAATTTTTGTTGTCGGCTATACACGACGGTGTTATATAAGGTGACTGCTAGAAACCGCAAGAAACTTCAAAGGCTGGTCAGGTCAAGTGTTTTATACATGACAAAAATGACAACAAAGGAATTCGTGTTTTTTTTTTCATTTTTAATGAAATAATTCATTTTGTGAATTTTAATTGGATAGGCGATAGTATCTAATTTACTTTTAACCATACGGCCGTCTGTTGACCCGTCTGCGTCAGCTGCGCGATAAGTACCTACGTTGACGGGTCAACAGACGGCCAGCCGGCCGTTGCCCCCGTCAGCTGGGCGATAAGTACCTACGAAAAAACACGAATTCCATTTTTGTCAAGTTTAAAACACTTGACCTGACCAGCCCTTGAAGTTTCTTGCAGTATCTAGCAGTCACCTTATATTGGGCACGTTTTCATTTGTCGGCCATATCCGACCGTGGCGTTCACATTAGTCACATACCCACAGAACCCGGGTTCGATTTGTAGACTTTGTAGTTCTTTGTCGTAAATCCATGTCGGGAATAATTGTCTAACTTCAACACCTATCGCAATACCTTTCAAGTGCAAGTACATTGCTTTGCTAGTTTGCTTAATTTCAATCTGATTCTAAAATGATCGAACTAGTGAAGCGATGTACTTTTACTTGAAAGTTGCGATAGATGTTGAAGTTAGACCTGGATAGAGTAACTAGCTACCAATATCTCATATCAGTTCTAATCAGAAGATATCTCTCCTAGTGATAAGGCTGGCCGTCATTAAAGTATTTTTTTTTGGTTACCTACGTATCTTAGATTCGTAGAGCACATTGGATAAGACTAAAGTATTTTTAGGCACTGTATGATTCACATAAATATTTACTTAAACAATGTTATGTTACAAAACGTTGAATACTTACATAAATTTTAATAATGACATCCAATAACGGTAAAGCAATAACGTCATACTGTAATAAGGTAATACCCAAGTAATACAAGACTTATGAGATAACGCACTTCCCTTGATAGCTGTTATCAGCATTGGTTTAGTATTAGTTAAAATAATATGATAAAATTACTTTACAGAAATAATATTCTTCATAAGGGGCCGTCTTTAATCACGTGATGTTTTTTTTTAGCATTTTTAACCTCCCCCTCCACCCAAAATCACGTGTATTTTTAGTAGGTACTAAAATTTTAGAATAATACCTACCTTTCTTTAAATACCGGTATAAAGTATAATCTAATTTTATTCTAGAAAATGAAGGGCCATGATAAAAATGTCTCTAGACAGAAGGTGTACCTAGGTTGTCTTTTTTCTTTCAACGCGGCTAGTCAATTTCACACTACACGTGACTACACGTCGCTTTCGGTTTAGAAATCGCGTGTTTGACGAAAAAATAAATACTTACACGTGATATCTATTACTACACGCCCCTCCCCATTGTGATATTTCGTGATTTTTGGCGAACCCCCTCCCTCCCGTTGGAGCCTCACGTGGTTAATGAACGGCCCCTAAATAGGTGAATGTATTCTTTGATTAATGAGAAAAGCAGTGCGATTCTCTAAGTTAAAGTCTTGGTAGCAGCGGCTGCCGCAGCGCTGAGAATTGACTCTGTCTCTTTCATGTTTATAGAATTGGAAAGAGACAGCAGATCACAGCCATGTGCGCAGAGTCAGAATCGCACAGAAGGACTCAAACAAGCAGGCGGGTCACCCGATGGAAAGTAAAATCACCGCCGCAGATAGACACCCGCAAAACCAGAGGAATCGCAGACGTGTTGCCATCCCTAGGGAAGGAGAAGGACCTTTGAGTAAGGAGCAGGAATTTATTGGAGAAATAGGCGTCCGGTACTTCGTTCACTGGACGAAATAAAACTCAGCAACGTGCGCCATTGTTTCACGTGAAAAGGTGGTATTACGCCGGCAAGCCGGCCTAATTGCTGGCCTGCATGCCGGGCTACAACACAGCCTGGCTCTACCACTCTAGACAGTGTCACTATTTAACACCACCCATGGGGCACGTGTTAGGGTTTCAAGGGTAAACCTGCGGACTGACTTTACCAAGTTTGCCTTGCTTCCGGCCCCCATGTACCCATTATTAAAGAAACTGAACAATAAACAATTACGGTGCAGTTCACGTACCGTCGTTTGCGATGTTCAGCTCTTTCCACAGCAGCCCCAACATGAAAGTAGGTAGCGCCTACATATTACAAGAGAGCCACGGTGTCTGCACAGGTCGCATCCCACACCAGCGGCCTACCAAACTTCCAAGGTCTAAAGGTACTGTTAGATTTTATTCAATCACTGCGAGAGATAGCAACTGACTCTAAGACAGCAGGTAATCCAATGGTGGCAAAAGCACTGCGAATAATGCTTGTTAAGTAAAGTGCCGTAACATACGACAAGAGGTTATGGTGGTAAAGCTTGTCAACGGCCTTCCCATACGGTCGGGCGCGGATTCCGTAAATCATAAGTAGGCAAATCAAGTGTTTAAAAGGAAATGTACTTTGATTTTTAAAAGAGGTTTCATAATTTTACTGGAAAAAGTTGAAATATGAATCAAATATAATTCAAAAAATTAGGTTTTGGGTGATCCACGCCGACCAGACCCGATCCATAATTATTTTAAAATTTAGACATTTTGCGACTAAGACGATTTGCGATGTGTACGAAGTGAGGAACTGGTAATTTAGATAATCAGACGAATTGCGATTAAGGGAATCCGCGCCCGACCCCCAACAAGGTAGGTACGGATATAATACATAAAGGCAGAGGGTAAATGGCCTGACTCTCTCTCGGAGACAAAAGTAAGACGAGCGAGTTCTGCCGTATTACCGAAGCATAAACTCATCAAGAATTTGTTTGTATAATGACTCGTTCAGTATCTTACTGTGATAAGATAACAAAGGGAAGTTAGACTTTGGACAAGTGGATTGCCAGGCGTTTTTGGCATCTAAGGCAGATGGCAAAGTACGGAACTAAAGGATGTTTTGATCGTCTAGTGGTAGAAATTGTACGTTTTATGGGCAGAAGACAACAACAGTTTTCGCTCATACTTATTTTGAGCACAATCTTGATGTGTTATCAGAACATTAGAAGTAATAATTGGTAATAATCACTTTTTCTAAAACCCAATCTAATTTATGTATGTTTAGTATTGCAGTTTGTCGGAAACAAAGTGTTAATTTTATTCTTTTGGGATCAGTGAAAAAATATCTATTTAAGATAATTTAAATGATTAAAAGCTAAGTTTTTTCATAAATCAACCACGAAATCATACCACAGCTTCAGAATGCAGAGTTATCTGTATTTATATAGTA
Source organism: Scoparia ambigualis (assembly GCA_963921215.1). Lineage (NCBI taxonomy): Eukaryota > Metazoa > Arthropoda > Insecta > Lepidoptera > Crambidae > Scoparia > Scoparia ambigualis. The sequence goes on along the minus strand of OY992519.1, from coordinate 29,653,495 downwards.
TGTAAAAGCGAAATTAATAGTAGTTTCTACTTAATTATTTTAAAAATAATTTTAATTAAGCAAATTAGCAAAACATCATAGGCTTATTTTAGACGATTCAAAAGTGCTTGTAATAAGTTATTTGAATGAAAATATTATGAGTTTGATTGTGAGTTCGTGTAGACTAAATTACTAGCACAACAGGAGCGAAATAGGCGAAATAAAAATGTGTCTATTCAGACGGAACACTTGAAACATAGTAATTGTTATGGCTTCTGATAATACATGGATTAATATTCATTAATCGTCTAATTGCTATTGATAACAAATATTACTGTCTCATCGAGTATATAAATGAAATTGATTGTACTAAGGTGCTGTTATTGTGTTTACATAATGTGGGGAGCTGCTGTGTTTTTAGTGGCGTTGGCCGGGATTTCGGTAAATAATCAAATGCTTAAAAGTTTATACTTCTTATGATAGTACGAGTAGGGCCTCATCCCTGATTGATTTTTACGCTTTCAGTGTGAAAAGGGGGATAGATGGAGCCCCATATAACCTTGCCTTCTTTCTGGGGGTGGGGCATCCATAGGGCGGAATCACTGAAAAAAAAAATGTGGTAAATGATATAGGTAGGAACATTTAGGACTTTTATGTTTTGACACAAACAGATGTCGTCGAACAAGCATTAATTGGATTGAGCGTAAAATACAAAAAATATACTAATTATAAATATACGTAGGTAAATAGACCTACCTATTTAACTATACAAATTTGAAAATACTTTTCGATAAAACATCCACGAGCAGGATTCAAACCTGCATGCACCCTCTGCTAGGTCAGGCGTGCTACCACAGAATAAAGTACTACGTACAACTATGATATCCGAATTCTAATTTTTACGGAACAAATTTGCTTAAATCTGTTATTTTATTATATACGGTGACTGCTAGAAACCGCAAGAAACTTCAAGGGCTGGCCAGGTCAAGTGTTTTAAACATGACAAAAATGATAAATGGGTCTCATCTCTCATTGCAGACTAACGTAGGTACTTATCGCCCAGCTGACGCGAACGGGTCAACCACAGACCACTTATGGTCTGTGGGGTCAACAGACGGTCGGCCGGCCGGCCGTTGCCCGCGCGTTGTAAATAATCGTTATTTTTTATTTTATATTCTTGTGTTATTGCTTTAAAATAAATTAGATACTCAAAGACTCTCCAATTAAAATTCACTAAATGAATTATTTACTTTAATAAAAACGAATTCCTTTTTTGTAATTTTTGTCATGTTTAAAACACTTGACCTGACCAGCCCTTGAAGTCCTTCGGTGTCTAGCAGTCCCCTTATATACCTACTTAGATACTTAGTGATATTTTTTTACTTGTCAAACACAGGCTGTTTTTTAAATTGCTCCCATACAAATCGGGATTATAATGCCTATTACCAAATAATTGATTTATAGGTTAAAAACAAGCGCCTTTTAATCAGGGATTTTATTTCCGTTCTATTATTTATTACCAAACACAAGCAAATCAAAATTATTGGTATGGGCTTCGCTTTTTATCAGGTATTAATGTTTGAAATTGGTAGGTACCTACATAATATGTAATAAAATATAAATCTTAAAGTAGACTTATTTATTACCGTTTAATTTCACGCGATTAAACGCGTGCGTAAGAGAACTTTTAAGCTTATCTTAACTGATTGAGGGAATCAGTGTGCGATTAACATTATAATTTGTAACCTAAATATGATAATCGGCTTGGTAACGAAATATACGTATACATATTACGCTCTGTGATAAAAAAAAAATTATTACATCTCGACTGTGATTTTTGCGTAAAGTGGCCAATTTTGGCGTTATGGATCTCAGAAACAAAAATACATTAACAATTATTATGGCTTATTGAATAGTGTAGAATAGCTATTGGAATAGTGCGTAGCGGCCTCGCTTTTTGTAAATTTTGCATAACTTATTAATTAAACACAAAATTGCAGAGAAAGATTTGTATAAAGTGTGCGAAAGCACTTTTTTGAGCTCATCGATTGAACTACTGTTCTAAAACAAGTGAAATAAAAAAATTATAATGTTATCTCTTATATAGTCAAATAGTGCGTAGTGGCCTCGGAATTTTTAGATATCATTGATTTTATATAGGAAAAAAATCCTATTCTAAAACAAAAAACTTTAAAATTGCTATAAGTTAACTGTGAATTTCTCCTATCTACGATAATATTATTGAGCAAAATTTATACCAGAGTAATTGTTACTGCATGAGGAATAAAGATTTTATTTATAATGAATTTATTATCCTATTTCGATAAAAACGATAAATACAACTGCAAAATTACTACAAAATGCGATGCGCCGGCCGTCCGAATTCAACTTATGCTCACAGAATCAATTTGCACAGAATGGAGATTTATAATATTATGAATAAATTTATTATCCTATTTCGGTAAAAACGATAAATACAACTGCAAAATTACTACAAGATGCGAAAATGGGAATTTTACGCAAAAATCACATTCGAGATGTAATAGGCCTCTAAGTTATCGGCTACCGCGCATTAATACCTACGGGCTCAGACCACTTTTTATTTGGTCTGAGCCTACGGGTATATAAATGAATGTTTACCTATCTATTTGGCCTAGCTTTTGTACTTTACCATTACTTACTACGAGTAGATAATATTACCTACTTATAATATATATATTAAGGATTGTTCATGACGTTTTGAACCTTTTACAAGGTCAGTGGTCACATGGAGACAGAGATGATGTTCGTCTCATTTCCTTGTAACTTGTAGCATCATCATCATCATCTACCCAAGTACGTCCGGTGTTAGACAAAGGAATTTCACCACGTCCGATGTTGTGCTGCTCGAATCCAGCGGCTACCCGCGACCTTCACCAGATCGTCGGTCCACCGTTTCTTGGAGGCCTGACTAACTTCCATATATCTACCGTCAATTATTTTAATCATTGCGTTCCGATGCCGATTCATACAAGTAGAGATTACAATATACATTGCCTTGCAGTGGTGTGTGTGGGATTTGATAATGTAATTGTATGTATAATCTGTTTGTTTGCAAAAACACAGTTATAAAATTCTTACAGATATTAATGTTTTCAGCCTGCTCACAGGTGTGCAAAATTTCAAAACATAATCATTAAAATAAATGCTACAAAATAAATATCACTAAAAACATAAGCATTAAGCACTGACAAATTTCGACGGTTGAAAGCCAGACCTCGGTAGCCAAGTGGTTAAGGCAGCCGCCCGGAATGCGGAAGGTGCGTGGTTCGATTCCCGCCAGAGGTTGTCGTCTTTTTTCAGTGTTTAAAATTTTACTTAAGTGTATTTAAGCGTTAATAAAACGCTAAAATATAAATCATTAATCTATAAACGCAACTTCATCTTAACCGAATGTTTAAATATTTGTAAAAATATTTCTTTCGGATCTCAGAGGTGATAACTTCTAAGATTTAATGAAGCAATGTTGACTAAAAACATAAGCATCAAGCACTGACAAATTTCGACGGTTGAAAGCCAGACCTCGGTAGCCAAGTGGTTAAGGCAGCCGCCCGGAATGCGGAATGTGCGTGGTTCGATTCCCGCGTGAGTTTGTCGTCTTTTTTTAGTGTTTAAAATTTTACTTAAATATCACTAAAATAAAAATATAATTTAAAATAATTACGAGTACAATTCAATGTCGCCAATTTAATAATTCCTTTATACTATAACAACATGTGTCCAAGAGCCATTTTGTCAGATTTTTCGTAAACATTTTTCCTTTTAATACCTTTAAGTCGTCAGGGAGTACATTATAAATTATTACACTCATGTTATATACCACCATTTCACTTATATATGACCTTGCGAAAGGGAGGTTGATAGGTAGGTAATAATCCGGAGTAGGTACTTCTGTCTCAATTGTCTTGATGTGGTTTATCCACGGGCGGGTCAATAAGTCCGTGACTTTTTAAATTTCTGACCTCTTTACTGAAAAAGCAACACTACTCCTGTCAACAGGCATCTGTCAGTTGACTCCTATCAAAATTTGAACTTGCTGCGTCTGTTAGTTTGTGTTTGATAGCTATCTTTATCAAACTACCCAGTAATTTGAGGAAAAAATGGTAAAAAGTGAATTTCGTGTGCTTATAAAGCATTATTTTTTGCGAAAAAAAACCATTACCGAGACCAAGGCTAAGCTTGATAAACACTATGGGGACTCTGCACCATCGATTTCAATGGTAAAAAAGTGGTTTACTGAATTTCGTTGTGGCTGTACAAGCACTGAAGATGCCGAACGTCCTGGACGCCCAGTTGAGGTCTCTACACCCGAAACAATCGAAAAAATTCACGATATGGTGTTGGCCGACCGAAGACCACAGTACTACACCTAGTAGTAGTCACCTACAGTCGACCACAAACGCAATCGTGTAACAACTTAACAGAAAGGTTTGGCGTTGTTTAATCGCAATATGGAGGAGTTTTTGCGCCGTTTTGTAACCGTGGACGGAACATGGATCCATCACAACACACCAGAGACCAAACAACAGTCAAAACAGTGGGTTTCTAAGGATGAATCGGCGCCAAAGAAGGCCAAGGTGGGCCTATTTTGAGGACCTCGACAAATCATATTTTTTGGAAGGGATAAAAAAATTGGAGAAGCGATGGACAAAGTGTATAGAGCTCAAGGGAGACTACGTTGAAAAATAAAATGATTTATTTATAAAAAAATCTGTGTTTTATTCCAAAAGTCACGGACTTATTGACCTGCCCTCGTATAATAAGAAGGAAAATATTTGACCAAAAAGGCAAGATTCTCTAATGTAAATGCAGGGTAACGGAACAATTATACAATAATATTATAATATTTATGTATACGTATTATATATTATGTATATTTATTATAAGTACCTACTTACATTTTGTGCTAAGATCTAGTGTATGACAGACTTGACATAATTATGATTACTATATTCTTAGTTAGTCATGATGTCATGAACCAAGCACTCAATTTCATTGTAACTTTTGGTCTTAAGCCAGTCGGTGAGAACCTTCTTGCATTCGTGGAAATTAGCATTTAACCTAGCATTTAATTTGTAGTTTTTATCGATTATAGCAAAGCTTTTGACACACTTCGACATGACAGACTAATTGAAAGTTTGGAAGAAAGTGGAATACGCGGCTCTGTATTAGAATGGTGTAAAAACTATTTACAAAACCGAACTTACTACGTGAAAGTTGATGACGCTATTAGTAGAAGGGTTCAGGTTATCGAAGGAACAGCTCAAGGGTCAGTACTCGGACCATTACACTACATAACATATGTAAACAATCTTATAAACGTCATTAAGGACTGCGAAATATATCAATTTGCTGACGATACTTGCTTACTTGCTGCTGACACTGATATTGACTTAGCTCTTGTTAAATTACAAAGTGATTTCACTGTACTTTCTAAGTGGTCCCATGACAACGGGCTTGTATTAAATTATAGTAAAACCAAAGTAATGTACATAAGCACTAGTCAAAATAGGAAAACATCTCCCATAAGGCTGATAGCACATAATCACAGCTGTTTGCATACTAACACCAATACCACCAATTGCTGCTGCAGCGCTCTAGAAGTTGTAAAAAAACAGACTTACTTGGGTGTGATTATTGATGATCGTTTGTCATGGGTTGACCAAACTCATCATGTGTGTGACAAATTACGCGCACTCCTTGCAAAGTTTTCTATACTTAAGTATAATATTCCTTATCCTATAATGTTATCCCTATATAAATCATTAGGCGAATCAATAATTTCTTACGGACTGAGTAGTTATGGACGCACTGCTAAAACACATCTAAACCAAATCTATGAACTACAAATTCGTATCTTAAAAACTATTGTTCCCCGCAAAGTGAAGGAGCAATATAAAAACAATTACCCTGCATTGTTCTCATACTGTTCACTGATACCTGTCCAGGAGAAATTGAAACATAATATTTTAACAGAACAATTCTTTAATACTGATCTACAGAAAATCACTTGTCATGAAAATTTTACTAGAAGCGTTGCAAATAATAAACTTTTAACGCCTAAATTTAATAACCTTCACGGTAAACGGACATTGCAGTACATTGTTACAAGTTTAATTAATAAGTTACCGAACGATATTAAAAATAAAATAAATAGTAAAAACTTAAAAAGCACTATAAAAAACTACTTTATAAACAAACTATAAATAAACAAAATAAAACTAGCTGTAAACATTTTTCCAAATGGAGCATCCTGTGTTCAAGTATTTTGCGGACACGATTAATTGTGTGTACGACGGTAGCAAAAATGTAATCTGCACGGATCGTGTTTGTAAGACAATAAGGACGGGCTCCCGCATAGTAGCTTCTTTTTAAACTTACCCACTTACTTTAACAAAAAATTTAATGTATTACGACTGCGCTGTGTTAATTTATTTACTTTTTGATTTATATTCTTGGAGTACAGCGACGAATGTAGTGTACGAATAAACCTTTCTGGTTTTTGTTACGCTATTTAGTTAAGATAACACTGTTAAATCTGTTTATTAAATAAATTTAAAAAAAAAAAAACCATCCTATATAAGGTGACTGCTAGAAACCGCAAGAAACTTCAAGTGCTGGTCAGATCAAATGTTTTCAACATGACAAAAATGGTCTTATTGCAGACTAACATAAGTAGGTACTTATCGCCCAGCTGACGCGAACGGGTCAACAGACGCGTAGACGATCGGCCGTTGCCCGCGCGTTGTATAATCGTTACTTTTAATTGTTTTTTATTTTATTTATCTTAGGTTATTGCTTTAAAATAAATTAGACACTCAAAGACTATCCATGTAAAATTCACACAATGAATTATTTAATTAAAAATGAAAAATACACGAATTCGTTTTTTGTAATTTTTGACATGTTTAAAACACTTGACCTGACCAGCCCCTGAAGTTTCTTGCGGTTTCTAGCAGTCACCTTATATATGCTTCAAAGCACTATCCGCTAATAACTGTAACGATGTCTTATCGTTATATGATAGTAGTGTTATCTGCAAAAAGTAGGTACATTTATGTTCGATGGCATTTGGGAAGTCATTAAGTATAATAAAAAAAGTGTGGCCCTAGAATGCTACCCTGAGGAACACCCGACTTTCTAAGTAACAACTAAGATCTTTATGTTTCTTTCACTAAGTTGGAATCTATCTGCGATATTTTTGTAACTGTACATTGTTTCTTATTCCATAAATAACTTTCAATCCACTCATATCCTCGTCCTCTAATGCTATACAACTCCGGTTCGTGTTCGTAGTTTATCATGTTGTCATCCTCTCTACTGATTTAAATGTTATTCAGGGTGTCCCGAGAAATAGGGTCAAGCAAATGCCCAGAAGAAGAGCCGTTTTAGAGGCACCCGAATCACCCCCCATGTTCCACGATTTTCAATAGTTTTTGTACTACTTATGAATTTTTGAAAAACTCTCGTTTGAATACTTTTTTCACTCCTCTTGCTCAAAAACGACGTCATTGTAGCGTTTTAGAGCAAGGCTAAAATAGCTTTTTTTGCCTTATGGGATAAAGTATTTTTTTTTAATTTTTGTCTGTCACATGACAATGAGCCTACAAAAACGAAAAAGTATTTAGTCATAAGTAGAATAATCATGAATAAAGACTCGACTTATTACTGTTTACATAAATCAACAACTTTTTTGAGGTAGTTGTTATTAAAGTTTATGGTAAAATTAGTAATCATTTGAATCTATGAACAACACAGACTATGCCCACACAGTCCACGCTTCAGCAAGAAACAACTGCACAGTCTGCACATGTGCTTAGGTGCCATGCACATGCACATGCCTTTAGCCCGTTAGTCGCTTTTTCGACACCCAAGGAAATCTCTATTCCCTTGAGAGGGGTTGGTAGTATTATTTTTTGATGAGCCCATCGTCGCTCTATGCTGTTGGATGTATGTGCAGTCTTTAGTCCGTTAGTCCCCTTTTACGACATCGAAGGGAAGAGAGGGGTTGGTAGTATTATTTTGATGAGCCCATCGCCGCTCTATGCTTGTGAATGTACGTGCAGTCTTTAGTTCGTTAGTCGCCTTTTACGACACCCAAGGGAAGAAAGGGGTTGGTAGTATTATTTTGATGAGCCCATCGCCGCTCTATGCTGTTAGATAAATGTGCAGTCTTTAGTTCGTTAGTCGCCTTTTACGACACCGAAGGGAAGAGAGGGGTTGGTAGTATTATTTTGATGAGCCCATTGCCGCTCTATGCTGTAGGATGTATGTGCAGTCTTTAGTCCGTTAGTCGCCTTTTAAGACACCCAAGGGAAGAGATGGAAAGACTGCACATACCTACTATCCAACAGCATAGAGCGGCGATGGGCTCATCAAAATAATACTACCAAGCAGTGACGAAGGTTCCATACAACTCGATTCCCACCGGCTTCCCTTCAGAAGTTTAGAACACAACCACTCTCTACTTGAATTGAGAAATGGCACAATCAGTAATTATAAAAGTAAATATATAAAAGAAACATTACAAAACACCTACACTATGGACATTAAATCAACAAAATTTGCTTTTCAACAACATATTGCTATAAAATTAGCCGCAGGCGCGATCGGCTTTTTGGCAGTTAAACTTCTGTACAAAATTTACGTCATGACGTCACATAAAGGTCAATAAACCCACCCGCGTATTAGCAGCCGGTAAGCCGTCTTTATCCGAGTTACTTGATAGAGAAAGTTATACAATTTGCCTTCGCGTGAGCGGGATGGAGGAATATCGTTTTCGGTTTGTGTTCTGTTGACAGATAATTTGACGTAGTTGCAATTCATCATTGAATGCATGACTGTGTTTTATTAGTATTTGAATTTATTAGTTAGTTTCACCTATTAGAATGATTAGTATTGTAGTTGGACTTTGTTTATTTGTGTTGTGTGTAGTGATAAAAGTAGTTACGAAGACGTACGTTGTAATTAGGTATTTGCGGTAAGTAGATATTGTAATAAGTTGAAATTACGTATTTAGAATAAGTAGATTTGCAAAGTAATCGGTAGAATTGTAAGATGTCGGCATTAATAGCTTTAGATTTTTCCCGGCTTTTATGGTAATGTCTTAGCGCACTTTGTAAGAAAGAATAGACGAATAGCTTTAGAGTATAAGTAGTATTATTAGTACTTTGTATATTAAGTTTTGTTTAATTTACATCAAATCGTCATTTCACCACAAACGGCTTTTATCAAAGCCACTTCTATTATGCTTGCAAGACACTGTTTTAATATCTCAGTGCTTACACGTATAGTAAAAGAGGACTGAAGATACATCTGCCTATACAAGACTGAAGCCAGGATGCCAATCACAGATTTTCGTTAAGGACTCAAGACTGCGTGCCCGCGCTCGGAGTAGGTAAGTATTTTTTTTGTTACGGCTTACCTCTCTCAATATTTCACGCTTCGCCACTGCTACCAACCGTTCTCTTCCCTTGGGTGTCGTTAAAGCAACTAACGGGTTAATGTTTAAAACCAATTCAAATTGTATTGGATTGTTTTATTTTCTCGCATTCGTAGTGAAAAACACACGGCGCTAAAAACCAATTAAAACTCGGTTTCTATTTACTCCTTCGCTAAAGCTCGGGAGTAAAACTACCTCGTATATAATGGGTCATTTTAGCCCCTTGTATAACAATTCTACTATTTGGTCTCTGTGACTCGTAAGTTTAACCTATAAGGCAAAAGCATTTTTATATAGGTCTGTAAACTGAGACATTCTGTGCCCCGTATTTGAATGTCACAATAAATTGACGACCTCCTTGGTCGAGTGGTTTGTACACCGGTTTTCATGGTGTCGCCATCTCTGAGGTCCCGGGTTCGATTCCCGGTCGGGTCAATTTAGTAATTATTGTTTTTCTAAATTGTTTCGGGTCTGGGTGTTTCTATGTATAATAAGTATGTATTTAAGTATTTTAAGTATGTTTATCCGTTGTCTAGTAACGGTAGTTAACGAGTTTCATAACGAAGCTTCTCTTGGGCTAGATAATTGGTGTCAGTGTAGGAAAGCTTTTTATATTAATTAAAAAATCTCCATGATAGATTTTTTCTCTACTTGCGTAAATGAAAATCGGAACGCACCTGAAAACAATAAATGACGGTATGCAAGTTAGGCAGGCCTCCAACAAGGCGGTCCGACGATCTGGTGAAGGTTGCGGATAGCCGCTGGATGCGAGCAGCACAAGACATAGTGATAGAGATCCTCTGGGGAGGCCTTTGTCCAACAGAGGACGAGCTTGGGCTGATGATAATGATATACAAGTTACAAGGAAATGAGACTACAATCACCTTTGTCTACTGATGCCGGAATCATCCTGTGAAGGGTTCGAAACGTCAGGATAAACTCCTTAACTCGCGCTCACCCGGTACGTGAGGAGAAGTTCAAGAGGGAATGGGGGTGAGTCTCGCATAACCAGCTGGCTCTCATCAGGCGCAATGGTAGGTACATGCATTGTCTCTTGTCAAAATAAAACTATCAAATAAAATTTTAATTAAACGCGAGTTAAGCCGTAAAAAGTGTTTATTATTCGTCTTAAACAAATTAGATACAAAATTAAAGGGCCTTACTTACAATCTTTTAAACACTAATAAAGCGTCATGTAGTTAAACATTGTTTTGTCTCTTTTTCTCAAATTCAAAATGACGTTTGTGTGACGTAGACAAATCAATGTTTTAATATGTTTAAGTATTGTAAGGCCGATAATGCCTTGATTGCTCAGATATATAACATGAACAACATGACGACCTCCTTGGTCGAGTCGTTTGTACACCGGTTTTCATGGTGTCGCCATCTCTTTGGTCCCGGTTTCGATCCCCGGTCGGGTCAATTTTAAAATTATTTTTTTCTGAAATGTCTCGGGTCTGGGTGTTTTCTATGTATAATAAGTATGTATTTAAGTATTTTAAGTATGTTTATCCGTTGTCTAGTAACCATTTACCGAGTTTTATAACAAAGCTTCTCTTGGGCTAGATAATTGGTGTGTGTGCATTTATTTATTATTATTTATATATTTATTAAGTACAATTTTATTAAAGGTTGGCTTATTAAAAATTTACGAGCTAAGTATGATAATCCGCATTTCACTAATGTGACCTAAAATGTATCTATTTCCAGGCATCCGCTGATGATGCGCTTACTTATCCTGAATTAGCCCGAGGTAAGTTATCATTTAAACATTTCATAATTTAATTTTAAACAGTCAGCTTATTAAAGAAAATTCGGTCAGCTCCAAAATGTGTTTTGCCGGAAAACAAAGTGAAATTGAGCTAGCAAAAATAACTAAATTGATCAGCAACAATGTGATATTACTATTGGTAATAGAGCAGCAAATCGTGATATGGATTTTATCTAATTTTACAAGCTATAAAATTTAATTTTGGCTGTATTGATTGAGAGCTTATTGCGATTCTTCTAGTTATAGCTAAAAAAAGAGCTTCAAAGTTCTTGCGGCCAGTCTGTCATGCCTGGTCATTTTTTTTTTATTTAAGGCCGACAAAAATATATTAAGATAGTAAATAACTTTTTAAATGATTTCTGGTGAGATTGGTCGACTTGCGCATAATAATTATGTCTAATAAGCTCAGGTCAAGACTTTCCTTGCACTACTCATGCCTTGCTCTATTTCCGCTATTATGAAAGGATAGGTGGTCGCGCACCTTTTAAAAGCGCCTGTTAACCATTTACATAAGCATATTGGATTGCCCCATACCCCAGGCCCGTCGCGCATCGTGTCGGGCTGGCAGGCGGAGGAAGGTCAGATCCCCCACCAGCTGTCGCTGCGCATGGTGAGCGGCGTCGGCCAGGTGTTCAGCTGCGGCGCCAGCCTCATCCACAACGAGTGGGCGCTCACCGCCGCTCACTGCACCGCGCAGTAAGTCAAACATACACCGAGATTTTTCATTGGTTTTGGAGCCGAAAACGTTATAATACAAAAAAAGTGTTGTACCTATTTATGAAATAATAATCGCTTTACGAGCTAAGTAAAAAAAGTTGTAAAAGTGACTTTTTGTCGAATACACGTAGTAACGTTCTCCTTATCTACTCACTACACCGTGACCCCTATGAACTTTCCCGGCCGGCCGCCTGCGCCGGCGGCGGGGCGAGGGGTAGGCGGAGCGTTTGAGGCACGTTTGAAGCAGCTCGGTCATTGACTTTCGTAAGATCGTCCGGTACAAAGGGTTTTTACATTTTGTATGAATATTTTTAAATGATTTTTTTATGCTCATATTTTTAGTTTTACATGCTGAATAGCTTCTACTGATGATAAACATGAACAGGGTTTCGGCTCCAAAACCAAGGAAAAATCTCGGTGTATATTCATACATAAATTCATGACTATTATCCCCGAAGGGTTAGTCAGAGACCAGGCAATGATGGACCGCAACAGCAGTCAACTGCCACAGTCCACGGCACAGCTAATGTTAGCTGCACTTGTGCTTAGCGTGGCAGGTGGCCAGCCCATCGCCGCTTTATGCTGTGCAGTCTCGGTCCGTCAGTCGCCTTTTACGACACCCAAGGGAAGAGCATGGGAGAGACGGGGCGGTACAGTTCGATTCAATTAGAATTGCGGTTGTGAGTCTAGCTGCGAGTGCCGCAGTGCGCAGGTGCCTCAGGGCGGGAGGGCCACCGCGGGTTGCGGTCTGCTAGCGGGCGGGGGTGACACCTAAAATTCGCTACTGCAACGCGACTTGTGACTAACTTCACGGACGCCATTCTATTTGAATCGGACTTTAGTATTCTATTAATGAGCCGCTCTTTATTTTTAACTTTTTAAATTGAGACCGCGGAAAAAGCGGTTCAGCGTTTAAAAGACGTAGCATCAGTCACCAGCGCGCGCCGGGACACAAGGTTTCTTCATGCCACGTTTGAAGGACCCTAATGTGTGCTATTAGACTATTTATAATTTTTTTGGATTTGAAAGGCGGCAAAGAAATGGTCGCACCACTGAATTACTCAAAGTCAATAGTTCAATAATCCTTTAATCAAAAAAACTTTTTTGATTAAAGGACAATAATTCGTATCCTAATTCGACAATTTTTGATATCGCGATTGCAGACGAGTGGGCCGGTGCATTATCCTGATGAAATAGAATTTTTTTCTTTGCTAGATGCGGTCGTTTCTTGATCAACTTTTTATTGAATCTATCTAACAATGCAGCATAGTAAGCTTCGGTTATTGTCTTGCCTTTATCCAAAAAATCGATGTAAATAACCCCTTGGCTGTCCCAAAAGACTGTGGCCATCACTTTACCAGCCGAGCAAACAGTTTTTGCCTTTTTTGAGGCACGTTCCCCGGTAGAAGTCCATTGCTTCGACTGTTGCTTAGTCTCTGGTGTATAATGATGGACCCACGTTTTGTCAACTGTTATGTACCAACGCATAAACTCACTCGGATTGTGATTATACATGGCTAGGCATTCCTCAGAAGCTGTTACACGATTTCGTTTCTGGTCGACTGTTAGTAAACGCGGCACCCATCTTGCAGAAAGCTTTTTCATGCCCAGAATATCATGCAAAATATAAAAAACTCGTTTAGTCGAGATGTGCACAGCATCACTTATTTCGCGTATCTCTACTCGACGGTCTGCCAAAACAATATCATGAATTTTATTAACCATGCCCTCCGTAGTGACCTCAATCGGCTATCATGGGCGTTCCGCGTCATTAGTAGTACGTCCACAACACAATTCAGTGAACCACTTATGTACCATCCCATAAGAATAATACTTTTTCAATTTGTCTTTGGTCTGCCTAATAGTTTTACCACGTAAAAAATAGTGTTCAATTAGTACACGAAACTCGCTTTTCTCCATTTTCAAAGAATACTTAAAAGTCGCCTAACTTTTTTGTTTCTAAAAAACTTGTTTTAGCGCCAAATTTAAAAAAAGAACGGCATGCGCTTCGTAGTGAGTTTCCAAATATGAGACAAAAAAAAATATTAAAAAAGTTTTTATTCAACCTTAAGAGGCCTATTACATCCCGAATGTGATTTTGGCGTAAAATGCCCATTTTCGCATTTTGTAGTAATTTTGCAGTTGTATTTATCGTTTTTATCGAAATAGGACAATAAATTTGTGCATAATATTACAAATCGCCATTCTGTGAGCATAAGTTGAATTCGAACGGCCGGCGCATAGCATTTTGTAGTAATTTTGCAGTTGTATTTATCCTTTTTATCGAAATAGGATAATAAATTCATTATAAAATCTTTATTCCTCGGGTGAATTTCAACAGGTCCATTAAAATCTTCATTTCCGTGGATTTTTTTATCTTTGAGTTTTTTGAAAAATATTTTCGCGTTTATTCAAGTTTATGGTAATATATACGTATTCTTGCTTAATATCTGGCAGATAACTTAAAAAACTAACGACATATACAAGTTTAAAAATTTCGTGCCACGGCGATGAAACATGCGTCCACGGCATTGAAAGAACTGTGCCACGGGAATGAACGAATAAATCCACGGAAATGAAAATCCGTAAAACATAATATTTTATATACTTACCTGAGTATTATACTTACATACAATAGATACACGCCTGTCTCTGAGAGGGAAAGGCATACCCAGACTGTGTCTCTCCATCGGATCCTATAAATTCATCCCATACCACAAACAATGTCTTAGTTCCACCCAAAATTTGTGTATGGGAGTAAGATTTGGATATATATCAGTCCACAGTCTTCTCTTTACATATTCCATTTACTTTTACTTACTTATTCTACTCTTATTCTTTTTTTGTAATTTCTCCCTACTAAAATTTTGCTCCCATACAAGTGTTGGCACCAAGACCTCCTATGAACAGTTATTTTTAATGCTTTTCAGACACACATTTATTCTTGCTAATTATTACTTATTACTACCTACTTATTATAGAATGCAGGGGCTCATTAACTCGATTCTCTATTTTTACTCTCTTCTTAATATTATTATCCTCCTCGCATCGGCCAACACAATCTCGTACCACAGACAAGTGTCAAAAATGGCTGTTGATAGGGAGTCTTGGTTCCATCAAACGTTTGTAAGATTTGGATAGATATTACAAAAGGAGGAATCGGTAGTAGAAAACTCTGTTTAACAATATTACACGTCGAAACGTTACTCTGTGCAAATAACGGCTAATTTATCCATTTATGTAAAAAGTCGCCGGACAAAAACGATCAAATTTGTTTGACGATATTAAGCTTGCTAAATATTATTATAGACGCTTAATTGGTTTTTTCATTTACGCACTGGAGCAGGTCCACAGATGACTTATTTTGCCAAAGTATTTCAAATTCCGTTTGGCAGTTTTGGAAAATTATTTACTTATTGAAAACTTTAATATCACGTCAGCAAAAATGAAATGATTAACTTTAACTCATTTTGCCTTTAACACGCAAGATGAAATAATGATTTAATTACTTTGGCTAAAGTTATTACGGGTTCTATTAAATAAAGTCTCTGCAGCCAAAAGCAATTAAATGTTGAAACTCGATCATTGATTTCATAATCAAGCTCAATAGCAATGTCCAGCAGTGTTTTTTTTTATTGGAGACTGATTGCGCGTTTGTCCTCGATTTCACCTGTTGGAAAATGATAATGAGGACGAAGATGGAGCACGCGCAGTCAGTAAATGCCTGTTTACTCTAGCCTATTGGAAAAGTATCTGTCCACAACTGTGCTGTCATCTGCATACCCAATAATACCAGGTTTCAGCAGAATATTTATGTGCAGCAGGAAAAGCGTTGCAAGACCCTTGAGGTACCCCGGCATCTATCGCCATTAAATAGGAGGATTGGCCATCGAGGACCACTCGAATCGATCGTTCCCTCAAGAAGTCTTGTATCCAAACGCACAAGCCGACGGGGATCCCATAACTTGGAAGTTTGCTAAGTAAGCTCGCATGCCAGACCATATCAAAAGCCTTAGAAATATCTAAAGACACGGCAAGGGCTTCACCGTGCATTTCAATGGCTTCACTCCACAGATGTGTTACATAGATTAGTAGATCTCCCGTAGACCGCCCTGGACGAAATCCGAATTGACGGTCACTAAGGCGATCGTTCGTTTCAAGATATGCATGGAGCTTGTTGTTTAAAACACGTTCCAAACATTTACAAAGTAAGGACGTGATGGCGATGGGTCGATAGTTGGTAGGGTCAGATCGGCTACCTTTTTACGGAACTGGTTGCACATTAGCAGACTTCCAAGCTTTAGGAACAAGGCCAGCCTTTAAAGAGAGTCGATATAGGCGTGTTAAAACTGGAGACAGCTCAGGCGCGCAAGTCCGCAGTGTAGTGCAAAGTAGCCTATACGTTAATCTTTTGCCTTATCAATCTACTTACCGAATTTCATATAAATCCGTTCAACAGTTTTGGATATTAACGTGTCCAGAAAAATGTATATAAAATGTAATGTAAATGTATGAGTATCAAAAGGATAAATGAAAAATCCCTAATTTTTTCGTCAGGCAAAACTGACTTAAATTATGCCTAACTTCTTTTTTATGTTCTTCTGATACCATTCAATGGACACAGCATTTTCTACATTATGTATAATGGTAAAATTAATATCTGCTTCTATGCATTATTACAAATTAATAGACTTCAAGGTTCAAATGATCAAATAACTATCTTTGATAATTGCTAGTCAAAAGTGATTAAATGCACTCCTGTCGAAAATACTATTTTTATTTTTATAATAAAGATAATTGAATCAACAAGTCTTAAAATCTAAAAATTTTAATGAAAGCTAGTATTTGACAAAACAATCTACAGTAAACGGATAAAATGTTTACTAGAAAAAAAAATCTACCAGTCTCAGGATTCAGCAAGCTCGAGTAGGATCCCACTCGAGCTTCCTGAGACTGGTTGTTTTTTTCTAGTAAACATTTTATCCGTTATCTATATAGCATTGTAAATGCAAAATTTCAATAATGAAGAAAACTACAGTAAACTTTCAAAGGACAATGGCAGGGTACTATGGAGATTTTGTACAGGCCTACAATTTTCATGGTTGGCAATGAGACTTACACATTTGGTAGATTATATTATTGAGAATTACTACATAAATTAACAGAATTTTAAATGTTGGGGTTAAAAGATATACTTGTATTTCGATAATTTTTAAAGGTTAGGTTTTTCCCTGTATTTGATTGACATTGACAGTTGAGTGACAGGGAGGGACGGACAATGATTCTGACAGTAT
This sequence comes from Scoparia ambigualis, assembly GCA_963921215.1. Lineage (NCBI taxonomy): Eukaryota > Metazoa > Arthropoda > Insecta > Lepidoptera > Crambidae > Scoparia > Scoparia ambigualis. The sequence goes on along the minus strand of OY992519.1, from coordinate 29,636,253 downwards.
CAAAATAAATAATTAAATCTGAAAATGAACGTTCGCGCTTTATAGATCAATCGTGAATCGAACTAAAATAGGTAGGTAGGTACTTAAGTAGTGCATTTCAATATTAATTGAGTAAGAAGTAGGTACCTATGTATTGTTAGCCCGAGTTCTAGATTCTAGAAGATAGATAGATAGGATAGGATACCTATCAGGAACTGCTGCGACTGTGATTATTCAGATCTTTGTGCTTAGTTATTTAAAACACAAAAAGACATAGCTACCCATCTGTGTTTTGATAAATTACAGCAAAATACTTAAAACATGATGAAAGTCATAGGTAGACGCAATGATATTATAAACTATATCATTGGGTAGATGTAAACAATAGAAGTAGGTATACACGTTCCCACTTTAGAGGTCTCAACTGTAGACTACCTACCTACCTATACCAACATTAAGTTGAAATCATCTCCTATCCTACATATTTTTTATTATAAATGCGAATTTGTCTTTCCTTTACGCCCAAACTAAGCAACCAATTGACTTGATCTTTGAAAGAACGAAGAGTAACATAGGCTACTTTTTATGCCGATATTCCTATATGAACGCGAATCACGCGGGTGAAACCGCGGGCGGAAGCTAGAGGTTAAAATAATTGTCTTTGAGATAGGAATATTATATTAGTCTACTAGGTACTGCTCAGAATGCATACTTACTTATATTTACAGTACTTGCAATCGAGGATCTTCCCAGTAGATACTACTAATAAATTACTTCATCAAAGGCAAACAATATAATATAATACTAAAAAATATGATGAAAACATTTTAAATAAATATGAAACTCGACTGGTCTTTCTACAGGGAAGTTTCACAATTGTACATACACACAGACAAGTAATGTTTTTCCATATTAGCATTTGCTCAGTGAAAATAAAACAATAATTTAGTATGGTCACATATTTAATTTTAAATTATAAAGTAATTAAGGGCACTCTTAAAATAACATCATCGGAAAGTGGAGCAGGGTCTAGTCATGCCTTCATGGCGAGCAATTCTGTGATCAGCACCAACACTTCGTAGCCCCACAATGCAGTTAAAATTCTGGCTGTCCACTTCTACGTGAAGCTCTTTGAGCTCGGAGCCAACAAGGAACACAAGCTTCATTTTCTGAAGATAGCTGAAATAAAAAATCACAATTAAATTACAAAAGTGACAGAGTCTAAAGTAAATATTTTTTAATCTTACACCAATTAGCTTAGCCCGCTGACCTCTCTATAATACAAGAATGCTGACCTAAATATTTACTATCTTGAGTGCCTCAGGTAACAAATTGATAGTTTAAGTAGGTCAGTGGCCTAGCCCCGAAGTAAGCACTGGAAGGCTTGTAATATGTTATACTAGGCCAATGGGTAAAAATGCAGTTGTGATAGTAGTAATAACAGTGGCGAGGGATGTGTTTGGGGAAATACGGCGAAGGTAAGCCGGCCAAGAATTTACAAATCAGACAATAATAAACATGGAATGTTTAACTCATTGGTGGCACTAATTACTGACATAATTATTAAGATCTGCATGGTGGAGCCCTGGAGTGGGATTTCTTATAGGGAAGCCGATGGGAATCGGAATGTATGGTATATATATGTATTTAGTAGAATTATTATTTATGTAAATAGTCATGGCCTCAGGTACAAATGCTCGTATTCGTCATAGAAACATTTGCCCCTACTGGGATTCAAACCCAGGAACTCAGAGTAGGTATCACCACGAAAACCATTGTACATATTACTCCACCACGGAGGTAGTCAATAAGTAAATACATGTAAGGTGTTGTTACCTCTCGTGGTCTAATCCAATTCGAAATTATGTTAGTCATCCTTTGTTCCTCTTCATTTGGCTCTTGAAAGAAAACTCTTCGTCTGCTCATTCTTAAAATAGAACGTCCACATACAACTCGTCTTGGCGATGGCCAACATGCCTTGTAGTTTTACTTTCAGATGCAATAGAATGGGTTGCTAATTCCCAGGAAGCATGACAAATATAATCAGGTGTTGCCTAAAAAAATAAGAGCATGGATGAAGTTTATTAATTGATCAACAAAATAGTAGAATATTAGTAGTAACCGATACAGAGGTGCATTGCTGCACCAAATATTTTTATACATTTTCGTACTATGTACGACTTACCTCTCAGGGATATGACCAAAAACGAATAGTTTCGACTAAGGCTTGACTCTCGTTCGTCAGTAAATGCCGCCTGCGATTCAATCGAAATGCATTGCATACTCGACATTGTGATGGTAATGTATCACCCAATCAGACAGTAAAACTATCACGAAAGTGCAGCACTGCAGCACAACACAATATTGTTTGTGTTCATTTCATTAGCACATTCAGAAAGCGGCTTTGCGCAAAATGGGTAGGAAGGAACTTTTAAATTAAAACACAATAAATAAATTAGACGTATACGTTGACCAAAAGCTCAATGATTGACAGTGTTGCAAGTACACACATCAAAAGTGTCTAGGGATCAAGCATTTTTATGCGGATTTCTTGAGATTGAGATGTGGCTTTGTAATAAATTTATGATTTTATAAATTTATATGGATCCTTTTTGGTGCATTTCATAATTTGAAACAGGAACTTTCAATCAATTTCTAGTAAAAGATGAAAATCAGCTGTCAATATTTTCCCTATAAAAACATACAACGCATTGAAGACATTATTAGTGCTACTGTTTCCCTACTACTGATTAAAACCAACGTTATTATGGAGCGGCGACGTCATTTAAGCAGGGAAGAAATGCTCAGAGCCGTGGGAATGATAGAAGCTGGTTCCCGGCAACGTACTGTGGCTTTAGCTCTGAATACAAGTCAGAGTGTTATCAGTCGACTTTGGACACGTTACCGAAGCACTGGTACCGTGGCTGAGCGCCATGGAGGACGGTATCGCTGCACCACACGAAGACAAGACCGATACATTCAAATCACAACTCGAAGAGCTCCAACAATAACCGCCATGATGTTAGCCGTGAGTCTTCATCACTCTTCAGGGAACTTAATTAGCGACCAAACAGTCAGAAACCGCTTGCATGAAGTGAACCTTCATTCCCGAAGACCGCTAAGGGTACCACCTATAGCAATGCACAATCGTAGGATTCGATATCAATGGGCTCTTGAACACAGAAAATGGGCAGAAGATCAATGGCGTTTCGTGTGCTTTTCTGATGAGTCTCGATTTGGTATGAGTCCGGATACAAGACGTATACGACACTGGAGAACCCCTGGACGCCAACAGCGATTAAAATCTTGCCAGGAAGTCCATCCTTATAGTGGTGGAACCATCATGGTATGGGCGGGTATTTGGATCGGCGGAAGAACTGAGTTGATTTGGATCAGAGGCAACCTCAACGCTCAAATTTATGCTGAGACGATTGTATCAAACGTCATCGTTCCTCTACAAGTGCAAATCGGTCCCTTATTTCAGTTAATGCATGATAATGCACGACCGCACACCGCAAGAGTTGTAAGACAGACTCTCGCCGCAGCTAACATCAATGTCATGCCCTGGCCTGCTCAGTCGCCAGACTTGAACCCGATTGAGCATGCATGGGATATGCTACAGAGAAGAGCTCTGCCGAATATGGAGGGTATCCAGTCGCAAGAAGACCTTTTTTTGTTGTTGCAACGAACATGGGCGGCCATTCCACAGCGTGATTTGGATGAACTCATTTTGAGTATGCCAAACCGATGTTCTTGTGTTGTTAGTGTTCGCGGTAGAAACACGGATTATTAATTGTTTAAGTTACCTAATAAAATTTTAAAGAAAACTGTTATTTCAGTCTTTTTTTCGAACTTTAATGTTAGTGGTTCAAATGTCAAAAATCCCTTTATTAGGAAAATGGCAAATTTCTTTATTAATGCAAAGGTGACTTGGTTTATCGTTACTGTAGACAAACGAAAACACTTTATTTGATTAATCCTTAAAGAAAATTTTAATTAATATCAATCAGGAGAAAAGTTATTGCAAAAATATATGTTGATCCCTAGACACTTTTGATGTGTGTAGTTTTATTCGTCTTTTTACGAGATACAAATCGATAAGAAAATCAATCTTAAAAATTAATTAATCAACTATTTTAAGATAAAAGTCTGTAGTTGTATAGGTTTAAGCTCTAAAATAGTTGCACAAATAGGTTTTTAATCAAAACAACATACACTAATAAGTTTTAATTAGTTATTTGAGAATCGGTTTCAAAATCGATTAATCGATATTTTTATGGCAGGCAACACTGACAGCAGATTTTTGTTTTGCGTATAGTGTCTGCTAGTTGAAATGCGTTTCGTTATTAGTTTTAGTACTATTATTTCGCTTTGAATTTTTTTTTACCCCGGACTTCTAAAAATATAACATTTACACTGGAAAATAATGAGAAAAAATTAAGGAACCAACTATGCAAATATGGTACCAAAACATGAACATTGTGGGGTTGTACGCCAGTACGCGTTCTCCTTTATTTATCTCAAATTGCATTATTGTGCATTTCAATGGTTTTAGCAAAATGGCGACGATACGTGTCATGGGGTACCAAATGTTACATCATTTTGTAAGGTAAGATAGAAACATCTTTTTGTAGTTGAATGTCTATTATATCTATTGACTTATCAAGTCTATATCCTTAAGTCTTTTATCGTATTGCAGAGGGTTAACTTGACGAGTCCTGTACTGTCAGTATTCGCTACTACCTGTATTACAGGTAAAGATGTTTTCTTTGGCTAATCATACCATGGCGATGAAAACATAAGTCACGGAAATGAAACACCTGGCCACGGTAATGAAACTAAACGGTTTTACAAGGCATGGAAATGATTTTTTTTCATTTCCGTGTCTTTTTTTTGTTTGCCATAGCAAATTTTGGCCACGGAAACCACGGAAATAAAAGCACGGCGATGAAAATCAAGGCAAAAATATAAAATAACAAAAAATCAATGAATTATTCGAAGTAATAAACACTTCACAAACATACATAAGAGAAATGGCGTTCTGTCAAATGCTTATTCAAGAAGACAAACTTATTCAAATAGAAGTTATACCTATCTACGGCGATGAAAGAAAAAATGTCCAGTGACAAAATAATGGAATACTTACATTTATGGCGCGAAAACGCAGGCACGTGTGTACGTCCTTCCACGTCGAGCACTTAGGTGGCACTGATATGCAACGTTTAGCGCACAGGGGGGAGGATCAAAGTCGTTAGATAAAACAATATTCATAAACATGTTTAGGACACGGCGATGAAAGGTAGTTCTGGGACAAATGAATTTTTATTAACCTTTCGTTGTATGGTTTAAATATTTGAATAAATGTATTCCGTAACAATACTTTAACTATTCACGTATCAAATAAAACTAGGTTTTAATATAAATAACCAGCACATTTTTATTAATGAGGTATAAATACACATCAAGTTGACGTGTGGACAAACACGGAAATGAAAGTTCACGATGGGAACAATAATTGAAACGATTTTACTAGCAAATAGACTTGTAATGCATAAAAATTACATTAAAATAAAAATGGCTGATTGACGTTGGCGAGCGACGTGTACGCGGTAGTAGCTAGGATTGGCGCTCGGGCATTGCGGGCGCCCCAGCGCCGCCGCCGTCTGCGCACGCGGCGGTTTCGGGAACTATCTTCTTACGGCCCCCGCGCGCCTCCACCCGTGCGTACAGCAGGGCTCGGCGCATACATTCGAGGTTTAATTTATTTTTTTGGAGAATCTATTAAACTTATTAATAAAATATTTAGTGCCACACATAGATTACTATTTCACATAACCAGAAAAAAATGTTAGAACATTATAACTATGTTTTTAGTACCGATTTCATCGATGCCACGCAATTTTTGTTTCCGGGAAATTCACCCCCTCATGATGTAACAATTACTCTGGTATAAATTTTGCTCAATAATATTATCGTAGGTAGGAGATATTCAAAGTTAACTTATAGCGATTTTCGAAGTTTTTTGGTTTAGAATAAGATTTTTTTCCTATATAAAATCAATGATATCTAAAAATTCCGAGGCCGCTACGCACTATTCGACTATATAAGAGATAACCTTATAATTTTTTTATTTCACTTGTTTAGAACAGTAGTTCAATCGATGAGCTCAAAAAAGTGCCTTCGCGCACCTTATGAAAATCATTCTCTGCAATTTTGGGTTTAATTAAAAAGTTAAGCAAAATTTACAAAAAGCGAGGCCGCTACGCACTATTTCAATAGCTATTCTATACACTATTCAATAAGTCATAATTGTTAATGTATTTTTGTTTCTGAGATCCATAACGCCAAAATTGGCCAATTTACGCAAAAATCACAGTCGAGATGTAATAGGCCTCTTAAAGTCATTGAGTTGCCAAACTGCCCTCGTAGAAGTAACGGCACTAAAGTACTGAACACTGGATTGCAATGGGCTGGCATTTTAGCAGGTTATGCCATCTTGCACTACGTTGTTCTTTTCGGAGTTGGACGAGGTGCTGAAAGGATGCGTTACTGCGCGCGGCTCATTGTTTAGTGTTAGTTTTTCTACGTCTCTTCAAACGATCCCTAAATGAGGATATTCCTCACCTATTATTGAAGTTGGTCAACGTAGGAGTACCTAAAATAGACCAGTGGCTTCTGGACTGATGTATAAGGATAGATGCCAGATGTATTTCTAACCGGTTACTTGTTCCAGGCGCGTCTCCCTGGTCATCCGCGCCGGGGTCAACCTCACCCGGCCCTTCTACATCTTCGAGAGCACCGAGTACTACAACCACCCGCTGTACAACGAAGCCCAGCCCGGGCTCGTGCAGCCCAACGACATCGGCGTCATCAAGCTGGGCAGGCGCATCGAGTATAATGGTCAGTTTATCAGCAGTCCTTGTTCTTGGCTCGGCCCCATCGTCATTATTACTACTGTCTATGTTATTACATAATATTATAAAGTAAAGTCGTCGTCAACCGTGTCGCGTGGCGGTGAAAGAATACTACCACCCCCTCTCTTCCCTTAGGTGTCGTAAAAGGCTCGACTAACAAACTAAAGAGGTAGGTATTATTTATTATTATATATATATATTCTCTAGGTATCCGCGGAAGATCAGCGTCGGGGCACCTTTGGTGTCATTGACTAATGCTAAGTGGATACCTTTTCTGTGTCACAGTAACATAGTATTGTTTGAAATTGTATATTTACATGTATGTGTGTGACACGAATAAATTATTTTCATTTCATTCAAAGAGATTTAAATAGTAATAGAGCGGCTATTGGACACTATTTCATACAAAAACTTTGAGCTGGTGCTCAAGTTACGCCATCTAGCGTTGAAAAGCAAAACCTTATATCAAGAATAATAAGAAGTATACTATGAACAATTTTTTGTTGAACAGTTATATTACCAGAACGCTAGGGGACTGCGTACGAAGACAAGTATGTTTTATAGAAACGTAAGTTTAAATAATTACGATGTAATTTGTATAACGGAAACGTGGTTACTTGACAGTGTATTGGATAGTGAATTATTTAATAATGGGTATCTGGTTTGGAGGCGAGATCGTGATTATTCTCGTTTGGGCCAAAGACTGGGCGGAGGTGTACTATTGGCTGTTAGAAGTGACTTAGCTGTTGAGCACGTTCCTGTGTGGAGTAGTTCTGCAGAGGATATTTGGATTACATTGTCAATTAAATGTAAAAAACCGGTTCATACATATAAAATGCACATTTGTTGTCTATATTTATGTAAGGAGCAGGGAGGTAATTCTTACAAGCTACAGCTAGAAAACTTCTGCGACGCGCTGAGCAGTGTAATGTTATCCAATCCACTTGATAAAATAATTGTTCTCGGTGATTTCAACTTTCAAGACGATGTCGATTGGAATCATTCTGGGGATGGTGTGGCCATGATACCTGTTAACTACTCCAGTGGGTATATAACTGACTTTCTTGATGTTATAAACACATGTAACTTGAATCAATATAACAGTGAACGTAACTCTATTGGGAGGATTCTAGACTTAGTTTTTTCGAATAGCGAGCTATCTATTGTTTCATGCGATGTACCACTTGTCCCCGAGGACCCATATCATAGGGCATTACTAATTTCAGCAGACTTTATTGAGCTTCACTCCCTTGAAGATGCTCGTTCGGTAAAGTTCAGATATCATCAAGCTGACTACTCTGCTATTGGAATTGACCTTGACGGGGTTAACTGGGTTGAACAGTTGGGTCATGGTTCAATTGATTTAATGGTGGAAAGATTCTATGACAAACTATATCAGATACGAGACCAGCACGTGCCACGCAAAACGGTAAAAAATAACTCGTACCCTCTGTGGTATAACTCTTCTCTTATTAAGGTTATTAAAGAAAAATCTAAGTATCATTCTAGGTATAAATTATATGGTAACTTATCCGATTATCGAACTTTCTCCATTTTACGTAATAGAGCTGTAAATCTTGAAAATATCTGTTACAAGGAATACTTACAACGTATTGAGTCCTCGATCATCAGAGACCCAAAGGCATTTTGGAGCTACGTTAAGAGCAAAAAGATGACGCATACCGTTCCTAATGTAATGTACTATGGTAATAATTGTGCTGATAGTGGGGCAGGCATTAGTGACTTATTTGCTAAATATTTCTACTCCACTTTTGTCGTTAATAATGGGGCTAGTCATATCGAAGCCTCTTCGGATACCTTCAGTGCTTGTAGTATAGGAAATGTTGAGATTGATCCGAAACAGTTACTTGAACATCTTAAGTCTCTAGTTCTGTCCAAATCTGGTGGTCCAGACTGCATACCACCTTTATTTATTGTAAATTGTGCACCTAGCCTAGTATCGCATTTATGCTTGTTATTTAGGCATTCTTTGTGTGTAGGTACTGTTCCTAAAATTTGGAAATCGGCATTTATTACTCCAATATTAAAAAAAGGCAATAAAAATAACGTAGAAAACTACCGCCCAATTTCCAAGCTATGTCTTTTTGCCAAAGTGTTTGAGAAATTAATCCATCGTAGTGTATACACAGCTTTAAGCCCCTCTTTCAATAATGTTCAGCATGGATTTCTAGAAAGGCGGTCAACCGTGTCCAACTTAATAATTGCCAATGAAATTATCACTGGTGGTATGGAGCGTGGTGCACAGGTCGACGTGATTTACACAGACTATAAAAAATGTTTTGACCGTGTGGATCACTCTGTGTTACTCACAAAGCTTAATGCGGCAGGGATACATGGTGACCTATATCGTTGGTTTTCCTCATATATTGACAATCGGAGTCAAGCGGTGGTACTGCAGGGCTATACCTCGGGATGGACCCGTATCCCATCTGGCGTCCCTCAAGGGTCTATTTTAGGTCCATTATTATTTCTCCTGTTTATCATGGATATCGAAAAATGTTTTCTACATACAAGGATTTTATTATTTGCTGATGACGTTAAAATACTTAAGGAGATTCGTGATACAGCTGACAGTCAAGATTTACAAGCCGACTTGAATAGATTCGAGACGTTTTGTAAACTAAATAAGCTTGAACTAAATGTATCAAAATGTTTTTGCATGTCATTTACTCGTAAGCCTAATATATTGACTTGTAATTACCGTCTATTGGGTTGCAATTTGTCAAGGGTAGATAATATTAGAGATTTAGGTGTCATACATGACAGCAAGCTACTGTTTGACCTGCATATCGACCATATTGTAACCAAAGCATCAAAAGCTCTGGGGTTCATAATGAGGATGTCTGCCGACTTAAGATCAGTCAAAGCCATTAAAATATTATATTGTGCCTTTGTACGCAGTCACCTAGAATACGCAAGTGAAGTATGGAATCCACAATATCAAGTGTACATTACACGGTTAGAAAATATCCAAAAAAGGTTTCTGCGCTTTCTGGATTTCAAAGCAAAACAGTATTCCGTTAATTATGAACATCGCTGTGAAAGGTATCATTTCCTGCCACTTATATTACGTCGAAATATTAGTGATGTATGTTATGTATACAAAATTGTAAATGGAATGGTAGATAGCCCTGACCTTTTGAACATGATAGGTCTGCGAACCAACAACTTGGTAAGACAGCGCCCTCTGCTTCACATTCCGCGAACGAAAACTAATTATAGGTCCAACATGTTTCTTATACGTGGTTGTAAACAATTTAATAAGTTTAGCACAGAACACGACTTCGACTTATTCACTGCAAGTATGGCATCCATCAAACAAAAAATCACAAGAGGATATTTTTCATAAGTTCTATTTTATTTTTTATTTTTTCTTCTTTTGCACTATTAACATAAATATGTGATATTTTATATTGTTTTAGTATACATATACGTAGTTATAATTATGAGTATCTCTAACATGATGTTTACCTATATGTGAGAGCTTGTAATTAACTCTTTATAATAGATATGTATAATTTAGTTTTTAACCATATGTAAGCTTTCCTAATAATAAATAAAAAAAAAATAAATAAATAAATAAATAAATTAGAATAAGTTTCACCTACCCCACGGTAGGTGTCGCCCTGCAGTAGGGATGTTCCGTTAAAAATTCGACGTACCTATCGATAAGTTTAATGAAGATTAACCAACATCGGTATAATATACAACATTGGAACAAGCAAGTGACAATTAGGGAAGGATATGATCGGGTGTATCAAATGATTATTTACTAAGTAATAAAGTGTAAAGTTATTAAAAATTCAACATACTTAACTAATTATAAACAAAGAATGAATGAATGAAATAACATAAGCACCTAGCTAGTACCTACGAACAGCCTACTGACAACACTCATTTTTGAAGTAAACCCACCCCTGCGATCACTCATCCTAAGTAAGGATTATTATACACTCCCGTATACCAAAATCAAGTCTACTTTAAAGCAAATGTAACATGGTTGTGTGATTGGATTAACGAATCAATTCATAGGAATGATAAGGTAAAATGACTGACTTTAACAGATTAACACGAGTTGATCCATATAGTGATTCATTTTAAAATACCTAAGTATACATATATATTAAATACCACATTGCGTGTTATTGACAACTCGCAATCGCAAGTACAATCACGATCAAAAATATGTAAACAATTGTAACTCTTAAAACAATGGAATAAGAGTCAAAGTGTATCCATATTGGTGCTCGTGACTGTACCTATCAAATCATTTTTGTAGATCTTAATCTGTTACTTTATATTTCATTCCATAGATTTATTTGATGCATTAGCATTAAACACCAATGTCATAACGGATGCGTGTATATGTTTAATTTGGATATCCTATTTTCTTATGTATCCGTTCAATGTTTTTTTAAGTTTAACCTTACCAACATCAACAATGCCAACTAGATAACGCGTCACGTATCAAATCTAAATTCTGTCCACTTGAATAATACTTTACAGCTATATTTCTCTATTAACGAACTGAGACCAAAGTTATAAAACAGTTTTAAGTTCAACCTTATTACAACCATGGCACCCAGTAATAAAATCACAAATCTTCTAAGTATTATCATATACTGATCCGTTACACAAATGTTGGCGCGTCTATTGGTCAACGTTGGCCAACCATTTGTAGCGTGTGGGTTAAAATCGGTAATTGTGTATTAATATTTTAACCCACATTATTATTATTATTATAAATTTTATATTATTTGTTAGTTTAAAGCTATTTTTTAATATTTTTTATTAACATTTACATAAGTAGGTACTTATCACGTACTTACTTAATGAGTAACTAAAAACCTATACTTAAATATCTTATAAATAAAAATATCTCTGACAGAACCGCTGCCGCGCGGCAAGTTCTCCAAAAGGCTAGCAGCGTTGCCCTTTTGAATGGCGTGTTTAAAGCCTAAAACATATTTTATTCTACATGTAGGTAAGTACTTACCGAAACTAAGACACTCCGGCCGTTAAATTGCTTTTTTGGGCATTATTTATGCAACTTTTAAATACACGGAACGTGTTTACATTGGCCGTGTTTCAAGCAAACTAAACAAAATAAGAGCTCACTTTTTAAGTGTGCTGTTATTTAACGAGCCGCGCCGCGCGCCGACCTGACATCTTAGTTGGTATTGTTGATCGAAGAGTTTAAAAAAAGTAGTAATATTCTAATTAAACGATCATCGTAAGATACTGTTACACTGCATAACATTGCGTTAGGGACGCAATGATCATTGAGTCAGAATATTACTACTTATATAAAACTTAAACTAACGATATAAAAATATTATCTACTTATAACATTATTCGATAAGTAAAACGACATCACTTGAACACCACTAAATCATCTACTTCCGCTTCGACAAGTGTGGTGACATCCTAAAAGTAGATACTTTAGCTTTTCACCACTAGAGGTCAGCATAGGGCAACGGTAAATGTTCTAGAATAATTTATTAGAAATTATTATTATAGTCTGATTATTGGGTAAATATACAAAATATTTACGAAAATAAGCTGTAATCACATTCAGCCTTTTTTCCATATCGGGATTTGCAGTATCGCAATACGCAATTTGGTATATTTTCTATTGTTTACGTCAAATTTGTTCACGCACAAACACGACTGCACTAGAGGGCGCATAACATCATACTAATCGACTTGTTACCACTTGGTAATAAGTAATGGATTAAAGTTTTGATCGCTATGTCCTGTCTATTAGTAATAGTTTAATGTCTTTGATTTCATTCATTCATAAAGACTGCACATAAATCCAACAGCATAGAGCGGCTATGGGCTCACCACCTGTCACGCTGAGCGTGCAGTCGCTATATTGGACGAAAAGTGGACTATGGTAGAGGACTGCTTTTGTTGTCCTCGATGTCTAGTCTCTGTCTAACCCTTAGGGGATAATAGTCGTGATTATGTGTGTGTGTGTGTGTAAAGTCGCCCTTTTCCTGTGTCTGTAGACTTAACCACTCAATGGATTTATATGCGGTTTTCACTGATCTGAAAGAGCGTTAACTGAGGGTAGTTTTTGTTTATAATTTGTAGATATTTTGTACAAAATGGCTGAAGTATGGGTGTTTTTTAAGTTATCGTCTTAGATTAAAACAAAAAGGGAAGATACGGCATTAGCGTCTCGTGAGTGAGCCGCCAAAATTAGGCCTAAAGGCACAATTTCACTTCAGTCACAATTTGCCGAGCGAACAGGCTACATCGCACTATTGCGCATATTCTACTGTGTAAAAAGAGAAAGACGCTACTCCGCAGTGGCGTCGGAATCGGTCGTACGTACTCGTCTGTTGCGAAGCGACCGAGACGTCAACGCGCTACTCGCTGACTCCCTCGCGCTGACGTTGAACCTTACCGCTTTGTTTCGCTCGCTCTATTTACACTTTATAGGTGTGCGTGTGTGAGTGTTTGCTTAAGTAGTTGAGTAGGACTATATTTTGAATGACTACAAGTAGGAGCATGCCGTATCTTCCCTTTTTGTTTTAATCTAAGGTTATCGTGGATGAAGGCGCGGGCGGGCCGAAAGGTTATCGTGCCTTTTTTTAACTAGGTAGAAGTACTTCTTTACGCATACACCTCGTTTTGGTTAACCTCAGGTTATATAGGACACTTCTCCCATTTTTAGATAAGTTACTCGATTATATTGATAATTGATAATTAAACGAAACACTTTTTACGGATTAACTTGCGTTTAAAGTACACCCTGTATACAGTCCCACTGCTGGCCAAAGGCCTCCATCATTATTCATAATTCCCCGTGTGGTGCCGGGTCAGAATTGCACCACCCCCTCCCCTGTATCTTAGCGGGTGTCGTAAGAGGCGACTAAAGGGATTTTGCTGGTGGGAGAGCTTTGCTCGTCCGGCGCTACCACCATGCGGACTCGTAAAACCCTCCAAGTGTTCGGTGCTCGACACAGGACGCGTTCCGGGTTCAGAGCCGTAATACCGGAGCTTGGGTAGGTGCGGTGGCGGCAGGGTCAAGGTCCGGTGGGAGTCTATGTGGACGCATTGTTCGGCTGACGTGGGTCGATTCGCCGGCCAGGGAGACCCGTAGAAACGGTGGTGCCGCTGGCCGCCCGCGGCATAGTACAGGAGCCCAAATAGGGCTAACCACCCTAGGAGGCTGCTCCACCAGGTCGCGCATAATCCCGAAGTGGCTCGTCGTGCCGGTTGGTGACCGGATTGGTGGGACCCGGCGACTACTTTCGGGGGGGGGGGGGGGGGGGGGGGAGTACGGGGGCCCTTCCGTCCGGCGGGTCGATTAACGTCTTACCGAACAACTACATGCACCAGTTCATGTTAGTCTCCCACACTTTGTCTTTTCCCCCTTGCCGCCACACCATCTCCTTTTACTCACGCCTCCATCCAACCACCATGTCAGTGTCTAAAAACAATGCAGGTCAGCCGGCGGCATCCCACTTCCCCACCACCAAGTCGCTTTTTGAGGTGGAGTTCACTAACATCCGTGGACTCCATTCAAACCTCAACGCCGTCCACCAACACCTTGAGACGGCCCGGCCTGCATTGCTCTTTCTGACGGAGACACAGATCCGCCGTCCTGCCGACATTGCATATCTGCACTACCCCGGCTTCGTGCTTGAGGAATGCTTGCTCGCGAAAGCCGGAGTATGCCTTTTCGTCAGGATGGACGTTTGCTGTCAACGTTTGCGCTGCTTGGAGGACCCCTCCTTCTCCATCCTATGGGTGCACGTGGATCTTGATTCCGAGAGCCAATGTCTACGCTTGCCTGTACCGTTCCCACTCCGGAGACCACGAGACAACTCGGCTATTCGATTACCTGAGCCAAGCAGTTGACGACGTACAGGAGCGGTTTCCGTCTGCCGATGTGGTACTTTTGGGAAATTTTAATGCCCACCATGAGACCTGGTTGGGCTCTTCCAAAACAGATCACGCAGGCCGAACTGCCCATGCATTCGCTCTCACGCATGATCTGACTCAACTGGTTCTCCAGCCCACCAGGATTCCAGATATATCGGGTCAAGCGCCTTCCCTGCTAGACTTACTGGTGACGAGTCGACCAGCCGGGTACAGAGTGTCGATAAGTGCTCCGTTGGGCACTTCTGACCATTGCCTGGTTGGTGCCACCGTACTGCGCCGTAAAAGCTCTCCCTCAGTGGAGTCTAAACGGCGTTTATGGCACTACTCGTCGGCAGATTGGGATGGTATGCGCGACTATTTTCCGTCCATCCCGTGGGGCCAGCGCTACTTTGTGGGTAGGGACCCATCGGAGAGTGCCTCTGCTGTCGCTAGCGAGGTCATGTTGGGGATGGAATATTACATTCCCTACATTGATGTCGTCAGCGGAAGTAAGGCGCGCCCTTGGTTCAATCGCGAATGCGCCAAAGCTGTTGAACTTAAACAGGCGGCGTATCGCGCTTGGACCAAGGCTCGCACGCTCAACGATCGTAACATCTCTTCCCTCAAGGTAGTCTTTAACAAGGCTACCAAAGTCTGCAAGAGAGCTCTCTCGAGAGCGAATGCCCAGCGCGTTGCTCGCGTTGGCCAAGAGCTGTTGTCGCACCCAACGGGTAGCTGAAGTTATTGGCGACTGGCCAAAGCGGTGCAAGCCAACTTTTGCGCGCCTTCTCTGCCCCCACTGCGGTACCCTGATGGCTCGTTGGCCCCTCGGCCGCTAGACAAGGCTAACCTCTTAGCGAAGCTTTTTGCGGCGAATTCGCGTGTCGATGACTGCGGCGCGGAACCACCTACCATCCCTCACTGTGGTTCCACAATGCCTGACGTCCAAATCAGATAACGTGACGTCCGTGCCGTGCTGCAGTCACTTGATGTGCGGAAGGCTAGCGGTCCTGACGGTATACCGGCAGTCGTCCTTAAAAAATGTGCTCCCGAGTTGTCTCCAGTACTGACACGCCTATACCACCTCTCGTACTCTACTGGAATTGTGCCGGAGGCTTGGAGAAAGGCGAACGTCCAGCCGGTCCCCAAAAAAGGGGATAGGTCCGACCCAGCCAACTATCGACCTATTGCTGTCACCTCTGTCCTTTGCAAGGTTTTTAAACGAATCATAAACAGGCAACTCATTCGCTACCTAGAAGATCACTCCCTGATTCATGATCGACAATACGGGTTCAGACCGAAAGAATCAACGGGTGATCTCCTGGCGTTCATAACACACCTGTGGGGTGAAGCAATGGACAAGCACGGAGAAGCACTGGCTGTTAGCCTGGACATCTCCAAGGCTTTCGATCGAGTTTGGCATCTTTCGCTTCTCTCCAAGCTTTCGTCATACGGCTTACCACCTCGCCTATGCGATTGGGTCGCCGGGTTCCTGCATGAGCGCAGCATTCGCGTACTCTGCGAAAGCAGTGCCTCACAGTTTCTGCAGGTGAACGCCGGAGTGCCGCAGGGTTCTAAAATATCGCCCACGCTGTTCCTTCTGCATATCAATGATTATGTTATTCTTGGGTAACATTCATTGCTATGCAGACGACAGTACAGCACATCAGCGTTATCTAGGTCACCCTGCGGCAAAGCAGGCCGATGTAGTGGAGTCGAGACGGAAGATTGTCATTGAGCTGGACGAGGAGTTAGACCGCATTTATAAATGGGGCTCTGATAACCTGGTCCAGTTCAATGCCAAAAAAACACAGGTCTGCGCTGTCACTGCTAAAAAGTCCGCATTTCTCCCCCAACCTTCCTTCCAGAGCAACCTATTACCCATCCAGACTGGTCTCAGTCTCTTAGGTATGGACATACACAGCGACCTCAACCCGAAGAGCTATATTGAGAGCATTATAACCACAGCCTCACGTAAACTCGGAATCCTGAACAAGGTGAAGCGGTTCTTCACGCCTGAGCAACGTTGTTTTTTGTATAAGACTCAGGTGCGCGTGGAGTATTGCTCTCATCTTTGGGACGGATCCGCCAAGTACTTGCTCGAAGCTCTTGACAGGTTGCAAAGACGTGCTGTCCGTATTATCGGTAACGATGACGTTACGACCAGTCTGGAGCCGTTACTGCTACGTTTTTTTATTTTTTTATTAAGCGGGGCGTGAAAAAGCATTTATGCAGGCCGCCATAGTGTGAGCGTTCGGCAAGCGTGGTAGCGCTGTGATGAACGCTTTCACTTCTTGGGCTTCACTGGCTGCTTTTCATCAGGCAGAGTGAAGCCATTATGGCGTGCCACAATAAAATAAAAATCATAATAATTCATAGTTCATAATTCATAGTTCATTTCTAATATAATATGGTAACATAAATAAGATGGATCAGTAAAAATTTCGGTATCACATATTTTTGCCGTAAAACAGGGTAGAAATGTTTAGAAATTAAAAGTTAATACAATTAAAACATAGAATCATAACAAAATTAAATCGTTTAAATATATTTGTCATGCATGTTTAAAATAATAAAGTAAATTAATTAATATATAAAAGATTTGATTGAATATATTACATTGAATTTATAAAAAAAGAATAAATAACCAAATTAAAACATTTTAAGTCATCATTTAAAAAGTCACTAACAGAATAATAACATCTGTCTAACAAGATGGACTTTAATCTCTACTTAAAGAGTGACAATGGCAATGTCCTAATATTATTTGGTATCTTAATATAAATAAATACAATTGCAATCAAGACATCGCTACAATAGATGGGTATTGACTTAATGGATTATTCGTCTTAGGACAGATTCTGGTTTGGACAGATTCTGTTTAGGACAGATTCTTTTTACATCAGATTCTTGTTATGGCAGAAGTAATATTGCCAACAAAAGTAAAAACCACACAATTTATGTATTGCTATATTACAAAAATTAGGACTTAAAACCTTGTAATGCTATATTTAAAAAAAAAAACAATATCAAACTAAAAACTCACAACAACACTGACTGGTGATCAAATCACAACGTTTGCCTAATGCGGGTTGATCACAAACCCTGGATATACATCGAAAAATCCGAAAACACACTTTGCCCGACCCGGGAATTGAACCTGGGACCTTCGGTTATTGAGCCGAGCGTTTGACCACTTGGCCACCGAGGCGTTAACTTGCGTTTAATTACTGCTTTATTAATTACTAGCGGCCGCTCGCGGTTTCACCCGCGTGGTTCCCGTTCCCCTGGGAATATCGGGATAAAAAAAATTTATGTGTTAATCCAGGTTATAAACTATCTGTATGCCGAATTTCATCTAAATCCATTAAGTAGTTTTTACGTGAAAGAGTAACAAACATCCATCCATACTTACAAACTTTCGCGTTTATAATTTTAGTAGGATTTATTTCAGTCTCCTTGTGACCAAGAAACTTGTATTAGGGTTGAAAACATAATTTAATTCTGGTCAATGTGTAGGGTCTTTCCCGTCTCGTAACCCTCATTTAATACCTACACAAAAGTGGCGTTTCGTAACCTTTTACATAACATTACATTTAACATTACATTTTGTAGCGTTTGGACAACCATTTTTTAAACTTCAGAACTACCTGATTGTCAAGAATTTGACGACCTCCTTGGTCGAGTGGTTTGTACACCGGTTTTCATGGTGTCGCCATCTCTGAGGTCCCGGGTTCGATCCCCGGTCAGGTCAATTTAGAAATTATTGTTTTTCTAAATTTTCTCAAGTCTGGGTGTTTTCTATGTATAATAAGTATGTATTTAAGTATTTTAAGTATGTTTATCCGTTGTCTAGTAACCATTAAATGAGTTTCTTCGAAGCTTCTCTTGGGATAGATAATTGGTGTGATTGTAGGTAAGTTTAGTTTTAATAATTAATAAAAACATTCAAGAAAATAAAACCCTTTTTCCCTTTTTAGAATTCGTGCAGCCAATAAGGATCCAGCGGGACATGGACCGTGACATCAACTACGACCAAGTCAGACTGGTCGCCAGCGGCTGGGGGCACACCTGGACTGGCGGTAACTTCTTCTTCTGTCTTGCTTCAATTTAACATCATCATCATCAGCCTATAAACGTCCCACTGCTGGTGCTGTTGTGTTTCGTCCCACGAGTGGGAGTTCCGGAGGCCCCTTCCCCCCTCACAATTCCTATTCCTTCCTTAAAGGCCGGCAACTCGTCTGCGATTCCTCTGGTTTTGCGGGTGTCCATGGGCGGCGGTGATTACTCTCCATCAGGTGACCCGCTTGCTCGTTTGCCTCCTTCTCATATATAAAAAAAAAAAAAACGTCGGAGAAACATGAAGAAATGGCAAACGGTAGCTAATAACACTGGCTAACTAAAAAATTACTTTGTTTCGTATGTTTGAGATTATTTAGGTGAGAAAAAAAATATTATTTTGTGATTTAAAATCGCTTTTTTTTAAGTGCATATTATTTTTTTTTTCGATGAATTTAGATGACTACATCTAACAGGTAGCCTTAACAGGTTAGAAGGACCAACCCTATCACATTGTATTAACTATCACTTCTGCCTAAGTCACTCCGTTGTCATGGGTCACTATCAGAATACCCACGTTGTAAATAATTACCGTCCCTTACATAATCCATCCAACTTTTCTTTGGTCATCCTCTCTCCCTCTTTCATCCATTGACACTTACACACTGGACTGACGGTAACATTGATTTATTTATTTACCGCAATATATTATTGACCCCACTATAGTATAAATAATATAAATCTTGAAGCGCAAGTATTTTTTTATTCCACAAGGGGAATAAAAGAAACTTATGATGAAAGAAGAAAGCGATGAAACCGCTTCATCTCATCTGATGGTAAAATGACGATAATGAGGTGGAAGTGCACTTCCCCGAAATGTGCAACTTCGACTAATTGACAAAACAATTAATGTTTTTTATATATTTTAGCGTTTTATTAACGCATAAATATACTTAAATAAAATTTTAAACACTGAAAAATACGACAACCTCAGGCGGTAATCGAACCACGCACCTTCCGCATTCCGGGCGGCTGCCTTAACCACTTGGCTACCGAGGTCTGGTTTTCACCCGTCGAAATTTATCAGTGCTCGATGCTTATGTTTTTAGTCAACATTTCTTCATCAACTCTTAGAAGTTTTCACCTCTGAGATCCGAAAGAAATATTTTTACAAATATTTGAACATTCGGTTAAGATAAAGCTGCGTTTATAGATTAATATTTTTTATATATTTTAGCGTTTTATTAACGCTTAAATATACTTAAGTAAAATTTTTAAACACTGAAAAAAGACGACAACCTCAGACGGGAATCAATAAATTTATATAATTTTAAAAATATTAATGTTAGAAACATAATTGCTGTACGGCCTTAACCCCTTGCCTGTCCCATGAATAAACATTTGATACATAACAATTGAAAACCAATTGTTATAATTCTTGGACAGCGAACCTGTATAAGATGGTAATAGAGAACTCTTAAATTTCCTACTTGGAAATAACCCAAATACCCCCCAAATTGCTAATTTAAGGTTTTTTATAATTATAAATACTAATTCCAGAAAAATTTTCGAAATTAGTCCAAAAACAAAAAAGTGCAAAAACATTTAGAAAATTTTCGGCCAAAAAAATTAAATTCTTCCAAAACTTAAAATTAATATAAATTGAACATTAAAACACCCAAAAATAAAGTTTTTGAAAAAATTTTTTAGATTAAAATCTCTCCAAAAATGTCGTCCGCCGATCGTCGACTGTCTCGTGACGGGCCTCCCGAACGTAGTGCAACGCCCATCCTGATCTGTCAGAGGCAGGAGAAGGTGAAAGACGTGCCGTCCTTTATGGAAGTCGTCGGCCACCTCTGCTTCCAGATCAGGAGGGCGGTGACTGCGGGGAAGTCTGTCATTAAAGCTCACAAAGAGCTCATTGTCGATGCTGCTAGCGAGATCGAAAATTGTACTGAGTTGCTGCCCACATTATGTCTACCTGAACAACAAGCCAGCGACCAAAGCATGCGTGAGCTTAGCGATAAGCTCGATAACGGTATGGACGCGGTCCTCAGCGTACAAAATGAGATGGCTGCGGAGGTTCGTCGAGAAGTCTCACAGACGGTTGACGAGCTGTTAAAGCAGGGTGAACGTCTCGAAGACCTCGTGCGCCTCTCTGGCAATATGCTGTCGGCCGCGCTCAAAGAGCAACAACAGAACCCGTTGGCACATAGCTCGCTGTCCGAAGCCCAATTAGCTCCCAAAATTCCTACGCCTACCCCTATCCCAACCTACGCTAGTATCGCCGCAAAATCTCTGCCCCCTACCCCTGAAACTTTTCCCGCCATGATTGTGTCCTCCTACGATTGCACCCTTAAGCCCCCGGAAGTAATGTCCCTTTGAAAAAAGGAGATGTCCTTCCGGAAGCACAAATATGCTCCCCTAAAAATCCTTCCCATCCCTAATGCTAAACTAAGGGTCGAATTCGAGACCAAGAAGCAGTGCGAAGAGACCATAGCCCGTCATAACGATAGCCCTAACTTCGTTGCCGAACAAGGGAAGCGACGACCACCACTACTTATCCTTAAGGGAATCTCTAAGGACGTCTCCCGCGACGAGTTAGTGGAGGTCCTCGTGACACAAAATGACGTCGAGCTGTCCCGCATCTGCTTCTTGACCTCGAACAAGAACCCGGTGCTGTACAATGCTGTCGTAGAGGTGACCCCCGAGATGCGCAAAGTCATTCTCGCTCTCGGGAAGCTCAACGTGGATCACAGTAGGGTCCACGTTGAGGACTTCTCCCGCTTTGTGCAGTGCCACCAGTGCCTGCAATACGGACACACAAAGGCTAAATGCAAGTCGGAGAAGAAGCCTCGCGCCCACTGCGCCAGCCCAGGTCACAGAATATCAGAGTGCCCAAACAAAACCGATAAACCAAAATGCTACAATTGTTCAGCACATAACTTGCGCATGGGCACAAAGGTGGATGTTGCTCACAATGCCACAAACAACCGCGAGTGTCCCCGTATCAAATCAATGGTTCTGCGTCTGCAGAACCAGACCGATTACGGAAATTGAAAACTAGACTTAAAATCCTTCGTACTATTAAATAAAACTTAAAATCTCTAAAATCAACTTAATAACTTAAACTTAACCTAGCTAAATTTCAACTTAACAAATTTAAACTTAAATTAACAAAATTTTAATTATTAAAACTGAAAATACAAAAACGTCTTAAATAATTAAAATTAACTTAAATAATAAATAACAAGAACTTAACATACAAATTGAAGGTAACTTTAAATTAACATATTAAATTAAAATAAATTAACCTAACTACAAATATAATTAAAGCCACAAAAATATCTCTTAAATTAAAAACTAACCATCTATACTTATTTTAAACTTAAAAATAACTTTTTTGAAAATAACCAATAACAAAGGAACACCAAATGAACTCAACAAAAATAAAAAACTTTAATAAATTAAATAATATCAGCTTTAATCCCAAAATTCCTCTTCCTTCCTTTTCTTACTTCTTCCTTCCCCTTCATTCTTTAACTTCAAATCTAAGCGCCCCGCAATTCACTAGAAGTGGACCTTAAGTCCACTTAAAATTTTTAAATAAATCTAGGACTTCTAAGTCTCCTCAAAAATTTTGGCGTAACAATTCTAAATTCCCGTGTTTCCCAACTGTCCCTAAAAAATCCCTTAATATCCCCAAAAATTCCCTTATCCAAAATTGATCCTTAAAATCCCCATTTCCTTATAGTTCTGATTCCGTTGGAAAAAATCACCCAAATTGTCATATTTCTGATTATGTTAGAAGAATACCTAAGCTCCATACTGTACCTCTTAAAGGAAACATTTGCCTCAAAATAGCCCTGAGACTCAAGCCAATTATCAAAAAAAAAAAAAAGATGTATGTGGATAGCCAGAGTGACTTCAAACAACCCCCCACCAACTAAACTGATTAAAATACCTGCTTAAAGGAAATTTAGTAAGCTTAAGTTATTTTTTTAATATTATTGAATATCTTCTTTATGGCTTCCCACAAGACCACTTAAATTACATCTATCTGGTAACCTACCATGACTCAAGCAATACCAATTATCACCGTGTCGCGTAGCGGTGAAAGAAAACTACCATCCCCTTTCTCCCTTGGACTAACAGACTACAGACTGCATACACATCTAACAGCATAGAGCGGCGATGGGCTCACCACCTGTCCCGCTAAGCACAGGCAGTGGCTATTAGGTGAAAAGTGGACTATGGTAGAGGACTGCTTTTGCTGTCCTCATTGCCTATAGTCTCTGACTAACCCTCCGGAGATAATAGTCGTGATAATATGTATGTATGTAATTATCATCGTGTTCCAGGATCCGGCCCTGAGGTCCTCAACTGGGTATACCTGCGCGGGGTGACGAACCAGTTCTGCTTCTCCTCATTCGGTGGCAGCGGCATCATTCAGCCCTCCACCATCTGCGCCAGCGGGTACAACGACACCACACAGTCCACCTGCCAGGTGAGATAGAATAATCTACATACAGTCGAGGAAGTTAGAAGATAAGCTACGCGCAGGCTACCGTACGCACGCGCGTACCGTACGCACGCGCGATCGGAATGCAGCGCGAGCAAATATCGCCAAAAAGTGTACCGGGATGATTTTCGATTGTACTCTTACTACGATTTGCGAACGCTTGCAATACCAGGGGTATCACTCACGCGTTACCGACCCTCAAACCTTGTATAAAGTGTATCTCTCTTTATCATTAACAACACAACAAGAAAACCAGCGATTTGCTCGCAAGGCAATCGAATATGACGCTGAGCTGCCATCATTTTACTGCTGCGGCACACACACACACTATTTTCTTTTTTTTTGATTGATTCAAAGCTGTATTTCAATAACTTTATTACTATTATTATTATTTATTTTTGTTTTTTATCTTTTTAGTTTTATTGTGTATCATGTTTTGTTATTGTAATTTTGTGTACTGTGTGTCTTTTAACAGTCAATAAACTTTTTATCTATCTATCTATCTATCATCAAACATCTCAATGGCCGAGTGGCTAAGTGCTCGACCTGATAACCGGAGTGGATCTCTGGGTTCAATTCTCAGGTCAGGCAAAGTGACAAGCGCATTTGACAATCGTTGTAATTAAAGCCAAAATACCCTTAAATTTAAAGCAAAGACCTGATTTTAATGATTTTCACTAAAAGATTAGTACCAACCCCTCTCTCAT
This sequence comes from Scoparia ambigualis, assembly GCA_963921215.1. Taxonomy (NCBI): domain Eukaryota; kingdom Metazoa; phylum Arthropoda; class Insecta; order Lepidoptera; family Crambidae; genus Scoparia; species Scoparia ambigualis. Next base: position 29,612,173 of record OY992519.1, on the reverse strand, counting down.
TGACATCAAGTCTTTTCTGACGCGCGCGTACGTAAGATTGCGCGTAGATAGTGTGCAAGCGAATACCGCCGAGAAGTGGTCGCCCGGAAATTCCTCGATCGAGCGTAGAATCGTAGTTAAGGCTAGGACTCGTAGCTACACCGTCAAAAACTGCCGTAGCGCCGTAGCGTCGTAGCAGCAGTACCTATGTTACCGGTTCTTCGTAATTGTTTGTGCAAAAAATTTTAAGGGGGGTTAGGCGGTGAAAACGGAAAAAAAATCTGTTTTCTATTCTATTTCGCACTGAAATATTTCAATAAGTATTACAGAATGTATGTGTGAGGGGGATGACTGTTTCCAAAACACGATTGGAAACATTTTGCTCGATAGAAAAAAAATCCTGAAGTTACCTCTAAAATTTCATACTTATTATTTTATTTTCCGTACCGTGTTTTACTATATTAATTCCTATTAAATCATAAACACATAGCGATAATTACCTTTTCGATTTCTTGACTGATTTGGATTTCCAAAAAAACTAAATATTTTTATAAACTCTTTTGAATTAAAAAAAAAATTGAATGGCGCTTACGAATTACGAACCACGCACCGCGCTACACACGTGAGGGCCCGGAATTTCCACCTTCGACCCTTAATCTCTTACAAACAGGTGAAATGAAGACAAGGACAAAAAATGAAAATAACTGAAGAACTTGTGTGGGAACACAAGAAAGAAATATAAACAAATTCTTCAGTTATTTTCATTTTTTGTCCTTGTCTTATAAAAAAAACCATAATGGGAAATATTTTGTCTCTTTCTGTCCTCCAAAGGGATTTGGAGGACAGAAAGATACAAAATATTCCCCATTATGGTTTTTTTTAAAAGGGTTTACTAGGCCAGAGTCCATTAAGCAGGGTGATAGAAAACTGCATTTTCGCGTAAACTTTAGAAAACAAGATTTTTAACAATGAGGCTGATATATTGGTAAAGAGTTCCATCCTGGCATCAAATTTATGGCTAATTGTTTAGGTTTGGATAAGGGTATATGCCAAAGCCTTAATAACAGATTGACTTAGGTTTTAGGCCCGTCTTTGCCATAAAATGTTAATGTAGTAAAAATTAAAAGCATGGATCTTATGTCAGGAAAATCTCTCAAGAATTTCCCCTCCTAATAATTCACTAGTCCGATTATTTTATCTGATGCCGGACTAAAAGGCTCATAGTTAGTGTGATTACCGCCCTCAGGACGACTTCGTCATTTTCTTAAACTTGACACTTTCCTAACTTGTCTCATTTTTAACTCGGCTCTTTCTTTGTTGGTCTCTTTTGCAAAGTTGACACTTTTCCAACCCGTCTCCCCTCCGGACGACTTTGTCATTTTCTTAAACTTGACACTTTCCTAACTGGTCTCATTTTTAACTCGGCTCTTTATTAGTTGGTCTCTTTCTTAACTTGACACTTTCCTAAATCTTAATTTTTTCATAAACTCTATGAAAGTTGTTACGGGACACCTGTATTCATATTTTCATTTTCAAGATTCACTGGACTGGATGTGTACAGTCCAGTTCATAAATATGTGTACACTTTAGTACCTTGTCACTTTAATCGCTTTGACAATTCATGTATGGCAGTTTAAACAGACATTAAATAGACAAGCCAAGGTACTAAAGTGTATACATATTTATGAACTCGACTGTACCTACAATAATAAATGAGTTTACATACATCTTAAAGCGTTCCGACGTAAGGGCCAATGGGTTACCACAGCGTTGTTTCTTATGAAAACTTAAAACAGCTGTTATTCTAAAATTATTCATTTTTTAGGAAAAGTTCTTGGACAAAAGTTATTTAATATCATGTATACTTTACCCTTCTTTCGGCTTAGTACCCCCTTTCCGACTGCCGTTGTGTATAAATTTAGTCACGCACGTCATTAATGAGGGAACACAAAGTGGCAATGCTGCAATGCAAAAAACCTGGCACCTACTGGCTACCCCTCCCCTGTTCCGAAGAATAAACGAAACTTGGAAGCCTTATTATCATACTTGACAAAGAAAAAGAAAAAGCCGTGTTAAGAATAAAACGAATTACGAAAGTGTCAACTTTGCAAAAGAGACCAACTAAGAAAGAGCCGAGTTAAAAATGAGACGAGTTATGAAAGTGTCAACTTTGCAAAAGAGACCAACTAAGAAAGAGCCGAGTTAAAAATAAGACGAGTTATGAAAGTGTCAACTTTGCAAAAGAGACCAACTAAGAAAGAGCCGAGTTAAAAATGAGACAAGTTAGCAAAGTGTCAAGTTTAAGAAAATGACGAAGTCGTCCTGAGGGGATTACCGAGGAAAATAATTTTACTACAGGTCCAAGGGAAATAACTCATTAAGGGTAATTGCTGACTCTTTATGTTGTGCCGCAGGGTGACAGTGGTGGTCCACTGACGGTCATCGACGAGGATGGTCAGCCCACCATCGTCGGAGTGACCTCCTTCGTCTCCTCCATGGGATGCCACGTCGACCTGCCCGCTGGTAAGATGACCTCTTTGCTCATTAGTGTCAGATAATGTCAATTTTTTACCCGGATTGGTTAGTGTTAGGGATAATTTCCGTGCTTCGGAAGGCTGTTGGTCCCCGGTTGTTGTCGTAAAATGGTAGCCGTTAAAATCCACTAACTTGCATTGGGCCAGAATGGTAGAATGTGTGAAGGCCTGTCTACTAGTCGACGAGTCCAGACGAATCACTTTATGGCCCTTGTAACATATTAACACTTCACACCGGGCGCAGTTACAACGCGCGCCCGCTTTCAAACTGGTGTGCTGTACCGCATTTTTAAGACCCATCTTAGGTACGAGTATGTTATGGCCTTTAGAAAAACTATTTATAATTAGTAAGTACTTACGTACCGACACTACAAAACTATCGCAATAGTTTGTCTATATGATAAGGTGTCTTAGGATAAATTAATGTCTTTTTTTGTAATTCCTATCTCTAAGGTTTCGTACGCGCCGGATACTACCACAACTGGTATACCCAAGTGACCGGAATATACTTCGACTGGGACTTCGTACCGGTGACCACCACAGAAGTTCCAGAGGTCACTGGAGGCCCGGTGGTCACGGTAACACCGACTGTGATCACTGAAGTCCCGGTGACCACTACTAAAGTGCCAGAGGTCACTGGAGGCCCGGTGGTCACTGTGACACCGACTGTGATCACTGAAGTTCCGGTGACCACCACTGAAGTGCCGGAGGTCACTGGAGGCCCGGTGGTCACGGTGACACCGACTGTGATCACGGAAGTCCCAGTAACCACTACAGAACTGCCAGAGGTCACTGGAGGCCCGGTGGTCACGGTGACACCGACTGTGATCACTGAAGTCCCGGTGACCACCACAGAAATTCCAGAGGTCACTGGCGGCCCGGTGGTCACTGTGACTCCGACTGTGATCACGGAAGTCCCAGTAACCACGACCGAACTGCCAGAGGTCACTGGAGGCCCGGTGGTCACGGTGACACCGACTGTGATCACTGAAGTCCCGGTGACCACCACTACAGTGCCAGAGCCCACTGGAGGCCCGGTGGTCACGGTGACACCGACTGTGATCACTGAAGTCCCGGTGACCACCACTACAGTGCCAGAGCCCACTGGAGGCCCGGTGGTCACGGTGACACCTACTGTGATCACGGATGTCCCAGTTACCACCACAGAACTGCCAGAGATCACTGGAGGTCCGGTGGTCACGGTGACACCGACTGTGATCACTGAAGTCCCGGTGACCATCACTACAGTGCCAGAGCCCACTGGAGGCCCGGTGGTTACGGTGACACCGACTGTGATCACTGAAGTCCCGGTGACCACCACTACAGTGCCAGAGCCCACTGGAGGCCCGGTGGTTACGGTGACACCGACTGTGATCACTGAAATCCCGGTGACCACCACTACAGTGCCAGAGCCCACTGGAGGCCCGGTGGTCACGGTGACACCTACTGTGATCACGGATGTCCCAGTTACCACCACAGAACTGCCAGAGATCACTGGAGGTCCGGTGGTCACGGTGACACCTACTGTGATCACTGAAATCCCGGTGACCACCACTGAAGTGCCAGATGTCACTGGAGGCCCGGTAATCACTGTGACACCGACTGTGATCCCCGAAGTACCGGTGGTCACGGTGTCATCTGTCTGAAGCACCAGAGTCTGAAGAGAATCCTGAAACCGAGGAGGATTTGTCGTCGTCGTCGTCATGAAGCGAAGAATATTGAACACATTGTTTACATATAATGACGTCGTAATATTCATAATATAATGTGTAATAAATTAATTTATGTAAACATACAAAGTGTTTTAAATGTCATAATTATAATTTTGATTTGAATTTTTTATGAACTGTTTGGGTTTTCATCGTCGGCCGCTCGATCTTACACTTGAACTGGCTGCGTCAAGCTGACATCAAGCATGTCGTCATCAAATCCGCATTCTCTAAATTCGACTCTACTCTACGGTAAGGTCACTGTTGATCGGAACGTGAGGGTCGAAGTAGTAGTAGCTAGTATTGGTAGTAGCCGTTTTTTCTACCGGACGACGACGGACCGTTTTTTTCGCCGAATTCGCAGTGTTGTACGGCTTACAGTGAACCTGTGTACATGCACCGGATAGCAGTCCGGCGACAGAACTCAAGTCTCCCCTCGGTGAGACGAATGAATGCAGTCCGTCGTAAGAATAGGCGTTCATTCATGCTAGTGTATTGGTGAGTGTAGACGCTACACCAGGCATATCGTTCTTGTTTTGGGAATACCTACGTTTTTTCTGTGATGGACATTGATAGGATTTTTTTAAAACGTTGGTTGAAAATGGATCTGTACCACCACAGCTTAGCCTGTCTGTGCTGTGTAATAAAACAAAATAACGTGGCTACACCTGGTTAGCACCTAGCCGAAGGGCATCCAACACTACGTTTGCCGAGTCGCGGTCTCCACTCCAGAACACGTCTACCCCAGCGGTTGTCGGTTCAGTGGCTAATATGAGTGTCCACGAATCTGCTCCGTATGTTGTTAAGACAGGTAATTACCACACACTGATCGTACATTTCGTCTTCAGGCTTTGTGGTATTCGCGACGAAAAGACCCGACGGAGTTTACGAAACGCTGCCCGGCCCAGCTATAGGCAGTTGTCCCACCAACGGCGAGTAAACGACTAACTATCGGCTATTTTCTCGCTCAAGAAACGTATTAACATTTACCATTCCGTGTAAACAAAAGAGATGCATATATAAATAGTTGATCGCTGACTGTTCACACTGCCGGCGAGGACTCGCTTCACTAGTTCGTCACTGAGCGACAAAAGCTATCAAAGATAATTCTCGCTTAGCAATACCATGCAATACTAACTCACGCCGAAAGACCAACTAGCGGCAGCGGCGCATATAGCCCAGCGACAAAACTATCGATACTACACACTCGCTTTCCGCTGCTCGCCAACTCGATTCCAATTCTAGCTCGACTCGCTTTTCGTTCATCGTCGGCGGTGGGACAACTGCCTTATTCTTCAGTTGTTTTCCTATTTACTTGTTTTTTTCTAGTTACCGTTTGTCCCAGGTAAACATATTCCGAACAAACTTTATGAGCTACACCGTTAATAGTAATCGGTCTCATATTAGACATGACCTCAGTGTTGTCGAGGTTCATCAGGAGACCGATGCGTCGAGAGGAATAAGCAAGAAGAAACATTTGTTGTAAATCTTGCAACGTTTCAGCCATAATGAAGATGTTGTTTTCGCATAGATTTACCTAGAGTATAAAGGAAAATAAATGAAAAAAAATCTCCAGTGTGAGATGTACTCGCCCTTCTTGCTTTTGCCCCACTCCTAATAGTACAGGATCCGAGTATACAACGACCTTCACCGAGCGGTTAATGGATGAAAAGTATTTTATATCAAATTTAATGTGTTAAAAAATATATTGCGAGTGGGTTGGCTAAAACATTTCAGTCCAGTATATGATTAATTAAATATTTAAAAATATATTTTTTTAAATATTGCACTTGTTTCGATAATAGATAAATTACATAGGTACCAATCGAAAGTATGAAGCCTCTATAATATGCAAACGTTAGGTTGACTATTTTTTTCCTGTCTTAACATTGGGTAGGCAGGTGTAAACAGGCAAGTCAATGTTAGTAATTTGCAACCGTCTGGTTAAATAAATAAAATTTATGTTTATATAAACGCCCATGTCCCCATTTCTATGTGGGAAGTTATGAATGCGCCAAAGCTGCTGAATGCAAGCAGGCGGCGTATCGTGTATTTTACACTCCCGAGCAGCGCTGTTTGCTGTACAAGACTCAGGTGCGATCGAGTATGGAGTATTGTTCCCATCTATGGGACGGCTCCGCTAAATACCTCCGCGATGCACTTGATAAACTGCAAAGACAAGCGGTACGCATTATTGGAGATGCTGAGGTTACAGCCTCGCTTGAGGACCTCCAGCTGCGTAGAGACATTGCTTCTCTCAGTGTCTTCTACCGGAACTACTACGGAGAGTGTTCTGAAGAACTTTTTGATCTTATTCCGCCCTCTCCTTTCCTCTCCCGGACTACACGTGCTGGTCTTAGGAACCACCATCATACTATACATACTATCAGTACTCGTACCAAAAAATTTGGCAAGTCGTTCCTCTGTAAGACCATTCGGCTTTGGAATTGTTTGCCGGCGCATGTGTTTCCCAGCTCCTACAGTCCCGGGTCTTTTAAACGGGGCGTGAAACGGCATTTATGCAGGCCGTCATGAATGGGTGCGCTCGTTGTCGTGCTTATTCCACGGTGGGGAGCGCTCTCATGATTTTGGACTGCATCGGCTGCTTACCGTCAGGCAGGATGCAGTCACTATGAAGACTCATTACAAAAAAAAAATGTGCCAGCAGTGGAACGTTTATAGGTTGAAGATGATATTATGATCTACGTCTCTTTGCTCGCTCCGCCCAGTTAATTGGTAGTCAAGTCCAAACCTTGTATCATTAATTATGGCCCTTATATCATATTGACTCTTCACACCGGGCGAAGTTGTAACGCGCGCCCGCTTTCAAACTGGTGCGTTTCTGACCCGCCATTGGTATGTAGGGGGAACCTTTAGAAAATCTATTTGAAATTAGTACCCTACAAAACTGTCGCAATAGTTTAATTGTCTGTATGTTCAAGGTATCTTAGTGTAATGATTTTTTTGTTTCTCCACTCTAAGGTTTCGTCCGCGCCGGATACTACCACAACTGGTATACCCAAGTGACCGGCATTAACTTCGACTGGGACAACGAACAGCTGACCACCACTGAAGAGCCAGAGATCACCACAGAAGTACCTGTAGTCACTGGAGGCCCGGTGATCACGGTGACACCGCCTGTGATCACCGAAGGACCGGTGACCACTACTGAAGTGCCAGCGGTCACTGGAGGCCCGGTGATCACGGTGACACCGCCTGTGATCACCGAAGAACCGGTAACCACCACTGAAGTACCAGCGGTCACTGGAGGCCCGGTGATCACGGTGACACCGCCTGTGATCACCGAAGGACCGGTGACCACCACTGAGGTGCCAGCGGTCACTGGAGGCCCGGTGATCACGGTGACACCGCCTGTGATCACCGAAGGACCGGTGACCACCACTGAAGTGCCAGCGGTCACTGGAGGCCCGGTGATCACGGTGACACCGCCTGTGATCACCGAAGGACCGGTGACCACCACTGAAGTGCCAGCGGTCACTGGAGGCCCGGTGATCACGGTGACACCGCCTGTGATCACCGAAGGACCAGTGACCACCACTGAAGTGCCAGCGGTCACTGGAGGCCCGGTGATCACGGTGACACCGCCTGTGATCACCGAAGGACCGGTGACCACTACTGAAGTGCCAGCAGTCACTGGTGGCCCAGTGATCACGGTGACACCACCTGTGATCACCGAAGGACCGGTTACCACCACTGAAGTGCCAGCGGTCACTGGAGGCCCAGTGATCACGGTGACACCGCCTGAGATCACGTCAACTCCTGTAGTCACCGAAGCACCAGAGTCGGAAGAGGGTATTGAAACCGAGGAGGATTCGTCGTCGTCGTCGTCGTCATCATCATCGTCGTCGTCGTCGTCATCTTCGTCGTCGTCGTCATCTTCGTCGTCGTCGTCATCGTCGTCGTCATCTTCGTCGTCATCCAGCTCCAGCGAAGAAGATTAAACGCATTGTTTAAATATAATGACGACGTAATATTCTCTCGTGTGTAATAAAGTAACTTAAGTAAACATTAAAAGTGTTTTAATTAAAAGTGTTTTAATTAATAATGACAGTTTTGATTTGTATTTAATCGTGTCGCGTAGCGGTGAAAGTATACTACCACCCCTTCTCTTCCCTTGAGTGTTGTAAAAGGCGACTAACGGCCTGAAGACTGCACACACATCCAACAGCATAGAGCGGCGATGGGCTCACCACCTGTCACGCTAAGCACATGTGCAGTCGCTATTTGGTGAAAAGTGGTCTATTTAGAGGACTGCTTTTGCTGTCCATATTGCCTTTTCAGCAGTGGCAACTGCGAGTTGTCCTATTCGTGCAACGAGAAGTGAGCGAGCTTTACAGCTCCGGTAACCTATCTGGAAAATAGGCAGTAAACTACACGTGTTCACAAGGAATCTCTCCCGAGAAGAGACACTAGTCTTATGAGTACCGAATAAAGAGCGCGCTTCCACTGATTCGGCGTCAAGACCTAACGCAGATGGTCTCCTGCGCGAGTTCGTTTACTGGCGCATGGACGTCTGGCACTTCATGTATAACCTAACCTAGGTGCCAGTATAAATAAAACTTAGTGAAGTGAGGAAAGGGGATGTCCTTATTGCCTAGTCTCTGACTAACACTTCGGGGATAATAGTCGTGATTATATATACGAGTATGTATGTATGTGATTTGGATTTAATGAAATGTGATTCAAACAGACCCTGGACCACCAGGTCACCGATCAGGGCTTGCTTGAAGCTAGCTGCGGCACGCAGCGGTTAGACCTTATGACTAAATTAAGTTCTATGTACTCACCGAATGATGCGACGGTTGACCCGCCTTGCAACCTTAGGAGAGGCCAGGGGTGAGGAAGGAATCAGGATGGTTGCAGCCCAGCTGCTGTGATGCGATGTGACGCCTGCCTAGTGGTAGCGTGCCTCGCCTGCCGACTCCTCGAAGACTCGTCCAAATCGCCTTCGTACACACGTCCGTTCCACCGACCCGTGCACACCCAGTCCACAGGCCTCCGATGGCCTGGTAGTCCCACGAGCACTCACGATAACGCGTGCTAATCCGCCAAGGATTTGCGACATATACGCTGCCGCCTGCGTTCGTCCGTCCGATAAATTACACCGCAGCCTCCGACGGCTGTTTACAAGGATATTATTAAGATTTAAGCCGATTAACTGTTAGTTCACAATCTCACGCGCCGATGCGTCATGAGTTTTCCGAAATGAACACATCGAATTTACAATATACGCGAGCGCGGGTCCTCCCGTCAGGACTTCATACGCAACCAATTCTCGCGGGGTTTTCTAACCGATTATCGAAGATATGACGCTATTTCACCGATAGAATTCAACTAGCGTACCGTAAGCCGACCATCGTCCGCCATTTTTTTATTATATCTTAATTAATGGCTATCGCGTGTAGCATTAAGCCAATATCAAGTGTTTTAATTTTTAAAGTACCTATTTTTAGTTTTGTACGGTAAATAGAAATAAAATGGAGTCTCACAACACGTGTTGTTGCTAAAATAACACGGGAGAAACTCCTCGTCCGCCATTACCGAAAACGAACCAATAATGAACTGAATGACATACGAATGTCAATGTCACCTGACAGTTTTATTTTTATACCCTGTTCATTGCAGGTTTGCAGTTTTGCAGTTCATTGCTGGTTTTAAACAAAATGTTTGGGGTCCGTCCATTGTCGCGTCGACTACAAACGTACCACTACGGTATGGCGATTCTGTAATGTAGATCGTTCACTCAGCTCACTTCGACCCACAAGTTCCGATCAAAAGTGACCTGTGTGACGATAAAGTAGAGTCGAATTTAGAGAATGTCGATTGACTATAATCCCGGAAAGGTTGTCAGAGACTATGCAATGTGCACCGTGAAAGCAGCACACTGACACAGTCCATGTTTCACCAAATAACAACAGGGCATCTGCTCAATAGCGACTGCACATGTGCTCAGCGTGACAGGTGGTGAACTCATCGCCACTCTATGCTGTTGGATGGTTTGAGATCACCAACCCGCATTAGGCAATCGAAGCCTAATCGAAGAATTCATAAAAACTCGACTGCTGGGCAAACGCATCGCAAAGCAACGCAACGCGAGGCATCCATCAATGAAATTATTCATTGAAGGATACGTTTTCGGGATAATTACAGTCATAATATCACAAAATAACAAACTTCAAGAAGACATTGAAACGTTGAAAAAATCCTCAGGTGGGAGTCGAACCCACCTCCTCCGCCATCCGAGATGTCGAAATTTTACAACGCTTTTGACTATATGTTTTAAAGCGACAGTGTCTCATCAAACCTTTTAGAATTTACATCCTAAAAAGATCTAAATGTAAATATTTTGCAATATTTTAAATAAGTATTCAGTTAATACTGCTTTTTTAGGATTTGTAAAATTAATTGACGTTTTTGGGTTAATAACGTTTAGAAATAATTATGCTACAAGTGTGCTATATTGGTCATTACAATCGAGGCGGGTTATGAAAGCCGAGGCCTGTGTGTTTTTGTTGTTTTTCTAGTGTATAAATCTTTGGTAAGCCAACATATATATTTTTTTGGACTTAAATGGTATTAAGCTGTCAATAACATTTTGTGCTTCACTTAATATTTCCGGCGGTGTAGACTGTAAAGGACATTAGCGAACTCCCATATAAACTTTTGTCGACTCTTATTTTTAGCGTCCATAAATGAAAAAAAATATGTTGGTATAGAGTTTGTAATCCTGAATAACATGGCCTTGGTTTTACTTCTCTAGTAAGTCTACAATTAGAGATATTCCAATTAAAAGTTTTAGAGGTTATGTCTAACATAATTGGATAAAACAAGTAAGTACTTACCTATTTAGTTGTGTTATCCTTTCAAAGATTGGCCAGCACAAGCAGCAGACCGCGAAAAAGGAAAGAGGGGAGGGAGGGCCTTTCCCAGCAGTGGGGAAATATAGACTTATGATAATAATAATGTGATTTTAACTAACTAATGACTAGGCAGTTTGGTCTCTGACCTTAGCCTACTACTACTAGGTACTGCCGTAGGTCACGTGATAGGTTAGAAATTTAAGACAATCGCGAAGCGCAGCGTAGCGATTGTCTTGAACTTCAAGGTTATTTTTTTTTTTAGACAACAGAAATACTAGCTACCCCATTCCTGTTGGTCATTTGTATTGTTATTGTGTTCTAGTTATAAATAATTCTTTTAAGGGTCTGTGTGTACGATTATACAACAAAGTACCAAATGATATTCAGAAATTAGATCTTGATAAATTTAAAATGAAAATCAAAGAAAAGCTTTATAAAAAAGCTTATTATAAAGTGTCAGATTATACAGAAGACAAAACAGCTTGGGTCTGAAATGCTCCAAGTACTCCTACAGCTAATTAATTAATTTGTATAGAGCACCATATTTAATTGAACTATTTACATTTAAATTCATATTTTGTATTTTGTGACCTGGTATACATATAATATATAATATATATATTTTTGTAAATGTCGTTGCTTCTGTGTGCTGTGGTTTCTTGCGCCCGTTCTTTGCCACAGTTAAAAAAATGATATCCTGAATGGGTGGTAGGTTAAAAAATATTTGGACGTTTCAAAGTACTTATTAATTGAGTTTATTGAATAAATATATTTTGATTATTGACTATTGACTATTAATAAAAAAATAACCTCGAAATTACAAAATACATATTCCAATGACTAATAAGTTGTTGCAGAATAGCTTTCTATTTTAGTCTGCCGCTAATGAACTATTTCACTACGCTACCATAATGTATATTTGAAATTAAACTTTGTTTGCGTTAAGGAACAAAATAAAATACTTAATAACTTACGGCAATAAAACATTATTTCTTAACTTACCACTAGTAGCAGTACATTAATTTTTATTAAATAACCACTAGTGGCAGGCTAGACTCTTCCAAATAAAATTATAAACGTGGCCGTGGACTTCTTGGCGGGAAAGTGAAGCGTCATGTTTGTTGCAGTTTTGTATTATTTTCTATAATTTGGTTTTTGTCGAATATTAATGTGAAATAATGGTGGATTATTTACTGTTAAGTGTTCGTGAACGTGAATGAGTGTTGGTAAATAAAACAAAACAGTGCAACATCACTTTTCAAATTCGCTCAAGAAGTCCTTGTGAGATCTCACTAAAGTCCCACAGCTTTATTGAGTCTCAAGGGGTTTGGGGAATGTCATTTACCATTAAACGTTAATTATCACTCATTATCATCTACTTTAAACAAAGAAAATATTCACTTTAATATCTTACTTGACACTGGCTAAATGTGCTGACTACACGAAGCCATTATTTAAGAGAAAAAAAAATGAAAACGTCGTCATTGCCACAGAACAGCATAACTAGTAATTTACGTGTCTTTGAAACTTGTTTTTATTTCGAGACTTGTTTTTCCTATGGTTTCAAAAGTCTTGCGAATTTATTTCATCCGTATTTGTAATAGTGAAATTTATAACGCTAAAGAATTCATTTAGCAATGATTTCGCCATTGTCCTTTAGTTCTTCATTACTAGAACTACCTAGACATATTTATTTTTAGTTTTTAGTCTTTCCATCTCTTCCCTTGGGTGTCGTAAAAGGCGACTAACGGACTAAAGACTGCACATACATCTAACAGCATAGAGCGGCAACGGGCTCATCAAATAATACTACCAACCCCTTTCTTCCCTTCGGTGTCGTAAAAGGGGACTAACGGACTAGAGACTGCACATACATCCAACAGCATAGAGCGGCGATGGGCTCATCAAAATAATACTACCAACCCCTCTCTTCCCTTGGATGTCGTAAAAGCGACTAACGGGCTAAAGGCTCACCACCTAAGCACATGTGCATACTGTGCAGTTGTTTCTTGCTGAAGCGTGGACTGTGTGGGCGTGGTCCGTGTTGTCCATAGATTTAAATGATTACTAATTTTACCATAAAAATAAATATCTCAAAAAAGTTATTGATTTATGTAAACAGTATTAAGTCGAGTCTTTAATCATGATTATTCTACTTAAGACTAAAGACTTTTTCGTTTTTGTAGGCTCCATAGAATAATAACTATAGCTTAATATTCTCTCTCATTGAGGCTCATTGTCATTTGTCAGACAAAAATTTAAAAAGTTTATCTTTTTCCCCTAGTGGAAGAATAGTAGATTGTTATACAAGGGGCTAAAATGACCCATTATATACGAGGTAGTTTTACTCCCGAGCTTTAGCGAGGGAGTAAATAGAAACCGATTTATAATGGATTTTTAGCGCCGTGTGTTACACTCAGCTTTTCACTACGAATGCAAGAAAATATAACAATCCAATACAGAATTGGTTTATTTTATAAAAACTTAACCTTAACTTGTTAGTACTCTGCACATACATCTTACAGCATAGAGCGGCGATGGGCTCATCAAAATAGATAGATAGACAGATAGACAATACTTTTATTGTAACATAACACAAACATTTACATTAGACATAAAAGAGCAAAAATACAAAGTTACAATGTGGCGGTCTTATCGCGTAAAAGCGATTTCTGCCAGACAACCAGTCGGATGGAGAGAACTTATACACTCTATGTTCGGTGGTGCAAACATTCAAAACATGGTTACACAATTAAATGCAAAAATAAGTAATTAAATAAAATAAATAAAATAACATTACTTATAAAATAAATAAATAATAAGGTGTAATAAATATGTGTATATATATACATATACATACTTAAACATAATAGTCTCAGGTAGGAAGTAGCGGACAACGACAGCTATGCAGCAGGATAGGGTAGAAATTCTTCACGAGCTCCTCGAATGCGTGAATGGTTTTAGCTCGCCTGATCGCAACTGGAAGCGAGTTCCAGAGACGAACAGCTTCAACAGTAAAGGAGCAATCGTAAGAGGTGGTGTTGTGAAGAGGAGTTTTAAGGGCTAGATTTTCTGATGACCGTAACGAGCGTGAGTTCGAACAATAAAGGAAACTGAAGCGTTCCTTTAGATACGAAGGATACTTGGGATTGAACAATATGTTATATAGAAGGGAGAGGATGTGAGCAAAATAATACTTACCAACCCCTCACTTTTCTTCGGTGACGTAAAAGGCGACTAACGGACTAAAGACTAGACATACATCCAACAGCATAGAGCGGCGATGGGCTTATCAAAGTAATACTACCAATACCAACCCCTCTCTTTCCTTGGGTCCCTCACCACCTAAGCACATGTGCAGACTGTGCAGTTGTTTCTTGCTGAAGCGTGAACTGTGTGGGCGTGGTCTCTGTTGTCCATAGATTCAAATGATTACTAATTTTACCATAAACTTTAATAATAACTATCTCAAAAAAGTTGTTGATCTAAATAAAAATCTTAGGTTTGGGAATCATGTTAGGCGAAAGGTCGGCCTTTGTTTCGGCTCCCTACAAACTTTATTTAAGCTCCACAGATTTTTGAGTACTTAATGTTAAAGTGAAATTATGCAATTCCCTAGTGTTATCACATCTACATTATTGTGATATTATGTACGGTCCTTATTTGCTCAAAAAAACGGAACATCAAATCCAGAATTTCCGCCAGCCCTTTTTTAAAGAAAGACTGATGCGAGGTCATTTTAACCTCAAGGAATGCATTGAAACATATTATGTGTCTGCATTCGGCATCCATGATGCATTATACCGGGTCCCTAATAAGGGCGAAGGTCATAACCGTTGAAGAATGCACTCAGGAAGATATGTTCTAGATACTCACTGCATTCGGCATCCATGGTGCTAAACTAATCATTCTACGCCCACGGTGTAAAACAAAAATTTCCGCCAGCCCTTTTTTAAAAAAAGACTGATGCGAGGTCATTTTAACCTGAAGGAATGCATTGAACTCTATTGTGTCTGCATTAGGCATCCATGATGCCTTATACCGGGTCCTTAATAAGTGCGAAGGTTATTTATAACCGTTGAAGAATGCACTCAGGAATAATGTTCTAGATATTCACTGCATTCGGAATCCAAATAGTTTCGGTGCCAAACTAATAATTCTGAACGCGGCTTTAACCCGCCACTTTTGAACACCCATGGTGTGACTTTGTAAACCCAATATTTAACCATCACTTCTGTGGATAGGTAATCTTATTCGAGATATCTCGATGACAACCAGTTCCTTTATCTTATAGAGAGAGATGAACAGTCGCCGATTTGAGTGACGCCGGAACAAACACCTGTCTTACCGTTAACTTCGTTGGAGGCATTGAATCCTGGGCCGTCGACGTCGTTGGTGGGCCTGGCCAACGAAGGTCAGGATGCTGCGAAAACCAATGGACCCCTCACAGATTGAGGAATTTGTTCCCAATAACGATGAACTGGCAAGTCAACATAACTTTCTTACCACTCATGGCCTTGATAAAGAAAATCGTAAAGATTTATTAAAAAGGTTCCTTAAACCGTCCAATTGTAAAAACTTATTAGCGCCCCAAATGAACCCTGAAATCAAGGCTGCAACTCCAGAGTATGTCCTTAAGCGTGATAAGTCAATCGAAGTCAACCAAAAACAGATTTCCGCAGCTATTACATGCGTTGGTCGCATTAACTATACTTAAGTGATCAAATTAAGAACGCGGACAGGGATAACAATTTATAAAAATGCTTTATGGATGTTAGTCGTATGTTATGTGATATACAGTATCTTCAATCAAATGCTCGACGAAACTATGCTCTTCATAAAAAGATTTATCGGAGAAAACTTAACAGAAACCTTAAAAACGGCTAAAGCAGTTTCTAAATCGTCTTCTGACCTTAAGGCAGAGGTTTTCAGGAAATCTAGACAAAGCAGGAATTTAAACCGGAAGCTGGTTCCCGGGAACCGACGGGCGGCGCCGGGCCCTCGTCGTCACAACCGACAACGTCGAGTCTGCGCGGTCGCTCCTCGACAACGTCTGCCTATCGGCCCAGACAAACAAGGAAGCACTAAATGCAAATATGGTACGCTACGCAGGCAGGTTACCTACACTATTTTACAAACAGTGGTCGCTAATTACTAGGACCAATCGGTACTATCATGGGTTAATGGATATGTTTGTTGCGCGTGCGCTTATAAATCAGTTTAACCCTCCTATCACAGAGATCAGTTCAAATTTAGAAAAATTACACTTACAGGAATCCATACAAGATTTCCTTAAAATAGGAGCCATTTCTCCTTGCACACCTTGTGATAATCGACTCTCGTGTTTTTCTGGTTCCAATGAAAAGATCTCAATTCATTTTAAATTTCAAAAACTTAATTAAACGTGTTTATACCAACCACTTTATGTTAGAGGATTTGGGTACAGTTATGAAATTAATTTCAAAAAATTGTTATAAGGCATTCAGATCATAAAGATGCATATTTTTTAATTAAAACACGAAAATATCTCATTATCATGAATAAATTCTATCCAAATACTAAAATATGTATGAATTCAACGTTCTACCCTTTGGTATCGGTACAGCTCCTTACATATTTACCAAATTGACATATATTTAAAAGAATCCACTTTTTCAGAGTGTGAGGAAAATGTTAATGCAACAATAAAGGACCATGGGGTTTGTATAAACCCCGTCCCCACCCTACAACAGTCATGGGATACGTGTCAATTTGTTCATTGGGACCCAAAGAAGCCTAAAGTACCTGTGTTAGTTGCAAAAAGTATTGGGTTTATTTATAAATAAAAAAAAACTTTTATTGTTTTCTTGCTTTAGTTGGAGTTGCTCGAGTGTGTCATGCTCTCTCAAAGTGTCTCTGCGATGGTGGCATGTGCGTCAGGTCGTTACGTTCACATCCCAACTAGCAAATTGGTCATATAAAAACTGTGCTATTCGACTTTCGGTTGTATAACTGTTGAATTGATGTTATTAGACAACTACAACGTTGTGTAACCGTTATTCCTACAACGATTTAGCCCCGTAACTAAATGGTCCACTAAATAAGTTGAGTAAACGTTTTTACGACTACTTTATACAACGTAGTATAATGGTACAAAATTATAGGTTATGTTAACGTTTTTACGACTGTATTATACAACGTTGTATAGTGGTGCCTGTGTATAGGTTAAGTAGACGTTTATGCGACAGATTTATACAACGTCGTATAGTGGTGCCTGTGTATAGGTTAGGTAGACGTTTTTACGACTGACTCATACAGCGTCGTATAGTAGTGTCTGTGTATAGGTTAGGTAGACGTTTTTACGACTGACTTATACAACGTCGTATAGTGGTGCCTGAGTATAGGTTAAGTAGACGTTTTTACGACTGATTCATGCAACGTCGAATAGTGGTACCTGTGTAAAGATTAGGTAGACGTTTTTACGACTGATTCCTACAACGTCGTATAGTGGTGCCTGTGTATAGGTTAGGTGTAGTCTAAAGTAGCGTATAGGTGTTGGCAACACTGGGAGCAAACGTCAGTTTTTATAACGTACAAAATAAAAGAGGATCATTTAAAAAGAAAATATAGTTTTTATTACATAAAAACTCATTACTACATGGCGCAGCCGTAATAAAAAGAACAATGCAGTGTTATTTACCAGAGAAATTAAACCTGTCCGGTAATTTGTCGGAAAACTGGCGTGTTTTCAAGCAAGCCTTGGAGATATACTTAGTGGCCGCCGGTTTGGAAGAAAAGGACGCTAAGAGAAAATTAGCAATATTACTTAATTTAGTTGGAGAAGAAGGGTTGAAAATATATAATAACTTTAATTTAAAAGAAGAGGAGAATACCTACGAAAGGGTTTTAAAAGAATTTCACAATTATTGTAACCCAAAAAGAAATTTATTGTACGCGAGATTTTTGTTTTATGAACGAAAACAAAAACCTGGTGAGCCATTCGATAGTTTTTTTTCTGATCTGAAGAAGTTGTTAAGAGATTGTTGTTTTCAAAGCGAGGAAGAAGCTTTAAGAGATAAATTAGTGCTCGGAACAAATGACAAAAAATGCCAGAGTTCACTCCTGGTTGAAGAAGAAATTACCTTATCTGATGTCATAAAAAAGTTAAGGATATCAGAGTATGATAAGGAGCAAATTAAAAATGTACAGTTAGCTCAAAATAAGAATGAACATTTGGATGAAAGGAACAGCTCTGTCGATGCAATTTCTAAAAAAGGCTCTAACTTTGGTGCACATGCTGGTGATATGAAGAATATCATTTTGTGCAAGTGGTGTGGTTTCAAGCATGTTGCCAAGCTAGATAAATGTCCAGCCCGGGGGAAGGAATGCTCCAAATGTAAGAATCTCAACCATTTTGCAACAGTCTGTCGAACAAAAGTCAAACGAGCTGTAAAGATGGTGGGAAAATCAAACACTTCAGATACGGAGGAGGAGTTCTATTGTGGGTTAGTGTCAAGTACAGATTGGTCACAGAAGCTGTTAATTGAAAATAGTTTGTTTGTTAATTTCAAGTTGGACACAGGTTCGGAAGTAAATTTAATTCCATACAGTGTGTATGAAAGATTGTCAAAATCCAAGAAATTAGAATTGAATAAGTGTCGTATAAAGTTATTTGCCTATAATAAATCACATATTCGAGTTCATGGGACAGTTCTATTAGAAGTCAAATTAAAAACTAAATCTTGCTTTATTGAATTCATCGTAACAGAATCAGATTTCCACCCTACCTTGGGAAAGGATACTTGTGAGTTGTTAGGGTTGATTATCAGGAAACAAATAAATGTGGTAGATAGTGAAAATTTGCAGAAGGAAAAGGATAAAATTGTTAATAAATATACTGATGTTTTTACAGGCTCGGGGAAGTTCCCTAATGAATATGAAATCCAACTTAAACCAGATTCTGTACCTGTATCAAAACCACCTTATAGAGTGCCATTAAAGTTGAAACAAAAACTGAAAACTGAACTAGACAGATTGTGTGAACTGGGAGTAATAACAAAACAGGACACGGCAACAGAATGGGTTAACCGTATTGTTATTGTTGAAAAAGATGAGAATTCTATCAGAGTATGTTTAGATCCCAAAGCATTGAATAAATGTATATTAAAAAGATACTATCAAATTCCAACCATTAATGATTTAAAAGCCAAAATTGGTAATGCTAAATATTTCTCAGTTTTAGATCTTAAAGAGTCATTTTGGCAAATTGGGTTATGTGAGACTAGTAGAAATCTGTGTACATTTTCTACAATATTTGGAACTTATGTTTTCAATGTTTTACCCTTTGGTCTTGATGTGTCTGCTGAAGTTTTCCAAGAAAATAGTGAAAAACATTTTAATGATATTGAAAACTTGTTTATATATATCGATGATTTCTTAGTGTTTGGAAACACAAAGGAGGAACATGATATTGCATTACAAAAAGTATTGTTAAGAGCTAGAGAACTGAACATTAGATTTAATATTAAAAAATTTCAATATCTCCCTTCTGTTGTTCGGTATTTTGGACATGAAATTGTTAATGGATGTTTAAGACCAGATACTAAAAAAATAGAAACTATAATTAATTATGACATGCCCAAAGACAGACTAAGTTTGCAAAGGTTTTTAGGAATGGTGAACTATTTAAGGGACTTCATTCCTAATTTATCTGAGATTACTACTCCTTTGCGACAACTTTTAAAGAAAAATACAGTTTTCCAGTGGAACGTTAACGTTCATACTAAATGTATTAATCAAATAAAGCAAATTATCACTAGTCCTCCGGTACTTCAGAATTTTGATCCATCTTTACCAATTGTAATACAAGCTGATAGTTCACAGAGTGCTATAGGTTGTGTCCTTTTACAAAATAGTCATCCAATTGCTTTTGGTTCTAAGAGTCTTACTAAAAATGAATGTGAATATGGACAAATTGATAAAGAATTTCTTGCTATTTTAATTTCGTGTCGTAAATTTCATTACTATATTTATGGCCGGCATGTTACAGTGCAAACTGACCATTTGCCTTTAGTAGCTTTGATGAATAAAGAAATACATGATATCAGCTCTCAAAGACTAAGGAAAATTAGATTAAAATTAGCTATTTATGATATTGAGTTAATGTACATTAAAGGTTCTCAGATGTTGATTGCTGATGCAATTAGTAGAGCTTCAAGTGTCGCTCCTACAACAGAGCTTGAACAGTCTCTTGACAAAGTAGTACATACGGTCAATGTGTCGGACTCTTATTTAAATGAAATAATCTTAGAGACACAAAAAGATAGTTCACTTCAAAACTTAGTACAATTTTGCAAAAATGGTTGGCCAAATAGTATTAACAAGATGCCTGATTGTATAAAATCGTTTTACAAGTTTAGAGACATGATTTATTTTGAAAATGACATATTGTATGTTGACCATAAAATTATTGTACCAGTTACTCTGAGAAAGAAAATTCTGCAGGAGATACACAGTTCTCATTTTGGGGTAAAGAAAACACAATCCAGAGCAAATTCTTTGTTTTATTGGCCTTCATTAAATCAAGATATTTTAAACTTAGTCATAAAGTGTAGTTTGTGTGAAAAATATAGTGTCAAGAAAACTAAAGAACCAATGGTAATAGATGAACCATGTAAACTTCCTTATGAAAAGATAGCGTGTGATTTCTTAACATTTAATGGCAGTAATTATCTTATAGTAGCAGATTATTATTCAAAATGGTTTGATCTAGTTAAAGTTACATCTCTGTCAGCACTTACAGTAAAAAATATTTAAAAAAATTTGTTTTCTATTCATGGGATTCCAAAAATAATTAGAGCTGATAACATGCCTTTTAATTCATGGGAATTGAAAGAATTTTCTAA
Source organism: Scoparia ambigualis (assembly GCA_963921215.1). Classification (NCBI taxonomy): domain Eukaryota; kingdom Metazoa; phylum Arthropoda; class Insecta; order Lepidoptera; family Crambidae; genus Scoparia; species Scoparia ambigualis. The sequence goes on along the minus strand of OY992519.1, from coordinate 29,591,186 downwards.
GTTGTGGGGATTTGAGATAATAACCTCTAGTCCTTATTACCCAAAATCAAATGGCTTTGTTGAAAGGTTTGTAGGAATTGCCAAAAATATGTTAAAAAAGAGTTGTGAAAGTAAAATAGATTTTGAGTATTTACTTTTAGAGTATAGGAACACACCTGTGATGGCATCACCATTCTCACCTGCCCAACTGTTGTATAGTAGAATGCTCAGATCTAAAATGCCTGTACATGACAATCTGTTATTACCAAAACTTGTTAAAGAATTTTGTGAATATCAAATAAAAAAGGATTTGAGTAACAAAACCAATTATGATAAAAACTCAAAATTATATAATAAACAATTTTATATTGGCCAGAGTATAGTTTATTTGAAAAATAATGTATGGTTAAAAGGTAAAGTTGTTGCTTTTCACAATACTCCTAGGTCTTTAATTATTGAAGATAACCAGGGAAAACAATTGAGAAGGAATACGTTTCATGTCAAACCATCAACGTCGGAAATAGTGACAAGTAGAGAATCAGATTTAAAACACCACAATTCAAATCACTGTTCAGATTTAAATCAACATGTTAATAAGAAGTTGGTTGTAGGAGTTGATGGTGATTTAGATAATAGGCAAAATTTTTGTAACAAGCATGTTTTGTTAAATAAAGGAAATGATACAGTAAATGAGGTAGATACCAATACTTTTGTTAAGGAAACTGTGTTAAATGCAAACAATCTTTCAAATTATAATGAAGAATTTGTTGTTATCAGTAAAGTTAATATGGATGAAGGTAATCAAGATTGTGATAACGTTAATGATAAGTTGTTAGAGAGTGATGATGATTATGTTGATGCTGTTGGTAATGACAACCACAGTAATAATATAAATGATAAGTTATTCGATAAAAATTACTGTAATGTTGATGTTACTGTTAATGATGGCAACCAGAATGTAGATTGTAATATTTGTAATAAAAGACCCACCAGGACGGTGAGGCCTCCAAAATATTTAAAGGATTATGTGTGTAATTCTGAAGGGGAAGATGTAGTGTAAAGTAGCGTATAGGTGTTGGCAACACTGGGAGCAAACGTCAGTTTTTATAACGTACAAAATAAAAGAGGATCATTTAAAAAGAAAATATAGTTTTTATTACATAAAAACTCATTACTACAAGGTAGACGTTTTTACGACTGATTCATACAACGTCGAATAGTGATGTTAGAGTATAGGTTACGTGAACGTTTTTACGACTGCTTTATTTTATCGTCGTGTTATGAAGCCAGGTTGTAGGTCGGATAAATAAAAAAAATATGACATCATATATAAAGGTTTTATTTAAATTAAAGGTTATCTGTTCATTTTTATTATCTCACGGAACTCTAAAATAATTTATCATGGCCGACCATCTTGGTCGCAAGAAACCGCATTATGCGACCTTTTCATTCTATAATTGATGTATAGAAGTCGTTTCTTAACTTAGACAAGATGGCTGCTATTTTAGTATGTAAACAAATTTTAAGCAATAGTCTACAATAATTTAATTTCAAGAAATTCGAAGGGGGCGTAAAATATTTCACAACAACACACCTATATTTCACCACAAAACTAAACGTCCCATAAGAACTAGGTGCACTGCACACATTTATCCTAACACTCTGTTCGTGTATAATATTGTTAAAGTAAATGTAAAACTAGTTAAGTTAATTATAAGTTATATATACCGTTTAAATTTTGTATTTGATAACACGCACTTTTCCAGCAAACATCACAGGAACGAATGAATGGAATGAACTGAATGTGTACAATAAAAGTCGATGTTAAACACTTAACCGACATTACAATCATCTTCTAATGTCTATGCAACTGTTATAAGACTTCAGTGGTTCGATAACAGTCGGTCGAAAACTTTTATGTAACATTTTAATGTTCTTGACTGACGTTTATTTAACTAGTGTTAGTTTTACTGAATAATAATGCAGGCTTAAGGAACTCAACCGATTTATTCAGAAATACCTTAAACTTAAATTGTACATACGATTTACACGAGCCGACAACCGCCTTCGTCGCTGTCCCGCCAACAAGTGCCGCCAAAAATGGCAATGCCGTTTCATTTCAAATTATGCCTGTCAATGTCATTGTCTGTGCAACTAATGTCTATGACTTTTAATGCCAATATCGTTTCGATTTAAATTAGGCTGAATGCTAGGCTGAATGTCATAGACAATAACACTGTCCGTGCAAATAATGTCTTTGACTTTAATTAACAATCCAATAGTACAGATGGCGACACTTTTTGGTAGGAGCGACGATAACAACCGCCATTCATCCAATTAACAAACTGTCATTGCGTACGAAATAATAGTGATATTATTTGATTTTACTAGAATAAAGAATAATGACAATTATTAAATTTGCACAATTAACAGTCGGCCTTTCCTGACATCTCATTACGACCTCGTAATAGCTGTAAGTAATGCTTTTCATGATAAAATGCAAACATGGATTTTCATAAACCAGTTACCAAAAAGCAAAACTGCTTACAAAAAGCTGCAGCCGCTGCTCCATAAGAAGATCAAAATTAATTTAATTTAGTTTTCATCTGATCAGAGGACAAAACAAAACAAGCACTGAAGATTCAATTTCAACAACAAGGATTCGGCCTTCCTGATAACACATTACGGCCTCGTAATAATTTACAGGTAATTGTATTGCTATAATACGTATTGTTAATCACGTAGTACGTTTAGTTTCCACTTTTGTATTTGTTAATTTGTAATAAATATTATAATCTATTGTGTTTTACTTTTATTGCCTTACATATTACTATTATTATAATTACAATATTCGTAGCATAATTACTTATTCTCAACTTCACAAAGAACGATTCATTAAATTAGTTTAACCATAATATTGCAACAAATGTTACTACTTACAGATTGGACACACCAAAACTATCAATTTTATGTATCACTGAGAGTCTAGCTCAGTACTATTATCACTGAGAATCTCGCTCGAATTATGTAATCATTGAGAATCTCGCTCAGAACTATTTTATCACTGAGAATCTCGCTCAGAACTATGTTACCACTGAGAATCTCGCTCAGGCCAACAGTATCTCTGAGAATCTTGCTCAGGACAATGTTATGAATTATTACCAATATTAACATAATTAATTATTATCATAGTTACCAATGCTATCTCTGAGAATCTTGCTCAGAACAGTGTTATGAATTATTACCAATATTAACATAATTAATTATTATCATAATTACCAATGCCATTTCTGAGAATCTTGCTCAGAACAATGTTATTTATTATTAGTTCTGCAGGTACATACTTCACCAAAAATAACGGACACACCATGGTAAGACATTTTTTTTAAATTGTCATATTAAATGTATTTTAAATCAAATCAAATCGCATGCGTGACACATAGTCATGTAAAAAAAAACAAAGCGTTTACCAACTAAATGAGTTTATTAATAACAAATATGGTTCTAAAAAAAAAGTAAAGAAATACATAATGATCAGTAATTGATAGAAACACAATAAAATAAAATATAAGAATTAGTAATAGCTAATACTTAACTGATTTAATTTGTTCGATACAATATCTCATTCACTATTTTCTTCATCATCAGATATAGCTTGCACAATAAATTTTTTCATTTTATCTGCGGCTATTACATTATTATACTTTCTACCTCGTTTGTTTAAAGATATTACTCTATAACGATCATTGTCATACACATTAGTAACTTTATAGGGACCAGCATATTTATCAACAAGTTTACCACTAGTTAAACCTTTTTTTTATTATCTTTCTTTGAACCTGTACTAAATCTTCTACTTTATAACTAACACTAGGTAATCTTTTTTTGTCATACCTTTCTTTAGATTTCTTAGAAGATGCAACCATGTTAGATTGGGCTTGAGCTCTTAGCTCAGGTAAATTAGGTACATTGTCTTGTTGCTGAGTCATTGGTAAGTCGATATCAAATCTAGGCTTAAAACCGTATACTAATTCGAAGGGACATTTTTGAGTTGTGTTATTTAATGTAGTATTAATACCTCTCTCAACTAAAGGTACCATCTGTTCCCAATCACTATTATTGTCCCCTGTATACGCTGTTAGAGATTGTAAAATTGTACGGTTAAAACGCTCTACTTGACCGTTTGCACGTGGGCAAGCAACAGCATTTAAAATATGTCGAATTTGTTTTGATTTGCAAAAAATTTCAAAATTCTTACTAGTAAAGGCTTTACCTCGATCGGTAATAATACGAGATGGTAAACCAAAAACTCTAATAAGTAAATTCATAGTGGTAACGACGTGCTCTGAACATGTATTTGGTACAGGTTGTAACCAAGTAAATTTACTGAATGCATCTACTATTACCAGCAAATAGGTGTTTGAATTACTCGAAACACAAAAAGGGCCTAAGTGATCTAGGTGCCATGTGTGCCAAGGAATGTTGCCTTTATCGATAGAGTTAAGGAAACCGCGTTGTTTTCCTGCCGGTTTTTTAGCAAATTGGCAAGATATACAACCTTTTACGTATTTGGTGACAAATTTTCTAAGTTTTTCAAACCAATATTGACGCTGAATTATTTCAATTACTTTATTTTCGTTCATGTGACCATTATCATCATGGAACATTTTTGTGAGTCTCCAACGGACTGATTTAGGAATAACAATTTTAAAATCTTGATTTACTTTTTTATGCAATATATTATCACAAACTTTGTAAGAATCTTTAAACTCTGAATTTTTAATATTATTAATAATGTTCTGCACTTTTGGATCATCAGTTTGTACTGCAATTATCCAATTTTCTTCAGTAATATGTTGCAATGGAAGAGCACAGCGGCTGAGAGCATCTACATGTTGCATTCTGGCACCAGGCCGATATTGAACTGTGAAATCATAGCTTGGTAACTCTAGCCACCAACGTCCTATCCTTGGGAGCAGATCTTTCTTTGCCCAGGTTGCTCTCAGAGCTTGGCAATCGGAAATGACTACAAAAGGACGACCAAACAGATATACGCGAAATTTTCTGATACTCAGGACAACAGCCATTGCCTCTAACTCATAGGAGTGATATTTTTGTTCGACTGAAGTTGTCTGTTTACTAAAGTAGGCTATAGGTTTAAGATCACCTTGAAGTTGTTTTTGAAACAGAATTCCGCCAACACCGTGGCTTGAGGCGTCTGTGTGAAGCTGGGTTTCAAATTCAGGGTTGTAAGCAAGAGTTGGTTCAGAAGTTAATGCTAATTTTATGTTCTCGAAAGATTTTTGTTGTTCGTCGCCCCACAGCCATGGTTGGTTTTTTTTGAGTAAAATGGATAAGGGTCGAATCCTATCTGCAAAAGATTTAACGAACCGTCTAAAGTAGCTTGCCAGTCCTATAAATCGTCTTAGTTCATGTAAGTCAGTTGGGGGTCTAAAATCGCTTAAAGCTTGTACTTTATCTGGGGAAGGTTTAATTTCTCCAAATGATATAATGTAGCCTAGGTATTCTATGCGTGATTTTAAAAAGCAACATTTTTCTTTTCGTAAAATTAAACCTGATTTACATGAAAGTTCCAAAATCTTCTCAAGTTGATTTAACCCCTCAGGAACAGTTTTAGAATACAAAAGAATGTCATCGCTATAGGCTGTTGCGAATTCAAATTTAAACTTATCTAGCAAAATATTGATTGTTCTTTGAAAAACAGCCGGAGCATTGGCTAGACCAAATGGCATTCTTTTATATTGGAACTGTCCAAAAGGTGTTACATAGGCTGTATACCTTTTGCTATCAGGGTGCATCCTTATATGATGAAAACCAGCAGCTAAATCCAATTTTGAAAACCATTTTTGATCGTTTAGCCTATCTATTTGATCTTGTATAATAGGAAGAGGATAGCGATCTTTTTTAGTTAACTTGTTTAATTGTCGATAGTCGACACACATTCTAAATTCTCCTGATTTTTTTGGAACAAGTATAATTGGACTTGCATATGGCGAATTGCTAGGCTCTATAATATCTTTGACTAATAAATCCTTGACAATATCTTTAACGATTTCTTGTTCTTTTAATGACATACGATAAGGGCGGTAATAGAATGGTAATTCAGTGGTCAATTCTATCTTCATTTCAACTTCACACTCGCCTATCCTTAAATCAGAATTGTCATTAAAACAATGGTTAAATCTTTGTAATGTGTCTCTAAGAATCAACAAATCATCACCTTCTAAATCAGTATCGAGCTTAATTTCACTTTCATTACAATGACCCCGAGCTATACAACGGGTCGAATAGAGGGTAAGGGGTTGGCACTGTAAGCTGTATACATCTAAATACCCAACACTATCGCAAATTGTTGTTAATTGTTCAGGAATATCAATTTCTTTACTATAAGACCTATGTTCAGAACGTGGGACACGAAAAATACTATTATCGACGTTATCTTCTGTATAAATCATGATTCTATTTAAACCTTGCACTAATGTGGTATCGTGAGGTATTTTGAGCTCAATTTTCATAAGTGGTACCTCATCAACACTAGGAAATTGAAATTCATTATTATTTTCACTTCTTGAGAACGTTAATTTGTCTGATGTTTTAATTATGCAAATACCAGGTAATTCGCTGAAAGCACGACTAACAATCATATCAGTATCTTGGAGACCATCACGAACAACAAGAGCTAGTGTTGTAGCACAGACGCTATCAATACTTAATTGGAGTGAAGATTCACCTTCTGGTGTAATAATTTGACCTCCATAACCTCTAATACTCGTACTACAGTTACTTTTAAATATCAGATTAATTTTTCTAGCCGCTGTTATAGTAATTGTGTTACAAGCACTACCTAAATCAATATACGCTGACAGTTGAAAACCATTAACAAGAGCAATTTTATGATATTTGGAATCGCCTACATCTATTGGGTGAATGTTATACAATTTAGACCTTTTTTCATGATTTTCATTCGGTTTAGCATTGGAGTTTGATTTGAGAGCATTATGTGTCTGAGTATTTTTAAGACTATAACACTCATCACGTTCATGACCGAATTTATCACAGTGAGAACATTTTTTTGAAAATCTACAATCAACTGTTTTGTGACCTAGCTTTTTGCAAAAGTCACAACGTAAATTTTCTTTACATTGGGTGGCAGTATGACCTCTACGGCCACATGTATAACATTCAAAAGATTGATTAAGATTAGTCTTAAGAGGTAAGGGATCTATGGCAGCATCAGATAAATAAAGAAGTAAAGCACGTGTATCTCTACAACCCGCACCACGAGCACCTGCCTTTAATAATGGATCGCCTAATGTATAAATTATAACGTCACAAATCATATTATCAGCAAGCTCGCAAGATTTACCCTGTGCTAGTTTTTTATAATAAAAATCTATTACCCGCTCATCTCTTCGTTTGTTGGTTGTCACGAACTCATGTAGCTTGGCAGCGAGTCCTCGGCAAAGTGGAAAGTAGTCAGCAAGGCGCCTCTTCCAGTCTTCCCAAGAAATGTCGATGTCTTGCTGATGTCCAAACCAAAGGAGCGCGTTGCCTTCCAAGTTGCCGGTCATGTAGTAGATTAAAGTTTTCTCGTCCCATCCGTAAATCTTCGCCAGTTACTCCAGCCGATGTAACCATGCGTGAACAGACATTGAATTAGTACTTCCATTAAATTTCGGTACATTTTCTGGTTTCCCGAGAAATCTAAGGTTACTATCGAAGTAGCTTCGTTTATGCATTGGCTCCACTATATTATGTTCATTGTGTAAGTTGACTGCATCCACAGACGGTGGAGGTAGACTACAATTGCTAGCAATGCCTACTGGCAGTAAACCAGCATTCTCAACGTCTATAATTGACGGAGTTTGTGCGGCATAAGTAGCATGTACTTCTACGGGAAGCGATGAAGCCACGTTAGTCATAATCGATGTAGTTGTATTAGTAATAGTGTTTGTCGTACCTGCAGATATGACTGGATCCAGCGTGTTATCTTGAAGTGCCGCATTGGTGGGTAGTTCATCCTAAGATGAACCTTTCTGAATAAGTTGCTCGAGCAAATTTTCTAATCGCTCAATGCGGTCGTTGTTGTTCGGTCGTCGCGAAGTTCGAGGCTTTCGCGGTTTCTTGGAGGGCGGAGGCGGTGGTGGCGGCGCTTCTTCATCACTCGATGTCGATAGGATAAGCCGTCCGCGTTTACTCATCGCGGCACGTGGAAGATAATAAACGCGCACTTCTGAACTGTTAGTTTTACTGTATAATAATGCAGGCTTAAGGAACTCAACCGATTTATTCAGAAATACCTTAAACTTAAATTGTACATACGATTTACACGAGCCGACAACCGCCTTCGTCGCTGTCCCGCCAACAAGTGCCGCCAAAAATGGCAATGCCGTTTCATTTCAAATTATGCCTGTCAATGTCATTGTCTGTGCAACTAATGTCTATGACTTTTAATGCCAATATCGTTTCGATTTAAATTAGGCTGAATGCTAGGCTGAATGTCATAGACAATAACACTGTCCGTGCAAATAATGTCTTTGACTTTAATTAACAATCCAATAGTACAGATGACGACACTTTTTGGTAGGAGCGACGATAACAACCGCCATTCATCCAATTAACAAACTGTCATTGCGTACGAAATAATAGTGATATTATTTGATTTTACTAGAATAAAGAATAATGACAATTATTAAATTTGCACAATTAACACTAGTAAATAACAATAATGTCGTTTAATATGGGCCTATTTCGCGTTGTATAAACGTCTACGACACGTCTAAATGACCCACTTTTTAGAACCAAAAGGAAATGTAAAACGTTTTCTCAACTATTATGCAACGATAATTTGTTACTTGGGATGTCATACTCGTGAACGGGTGCCGCCTTTGGAGTCTGGTCTGCTCTTGCAATCTTATTTTGATGGAAAAAAAAAATTCAAAAACAATATATTTTTTATTATCTAAATCCCGCGTATTTGAAAAAAGTCGCCATAGTAAAACAATATCTATCCTACTAGACCCTTCAAATGACATCTGTTGGATGGTGGGGACAAAATTTCCCATGGTCCTTTGTTACAATCCAAATGAAGAAAAAAGTAAATTAAATCCGTACCACAAGAAACACGAAATAAAATAGTAAACAAAATTCTACAATATAAAAAACTAAAACTTTGTAAATATGCATTGAAGATATATTCTGACGCATCGACAACGGGGTGGGGAGCAGCTTGTGCAACGGTCAGACAGCTAGTGACCAATTGTTAAATTCAGAACGCACCTTGCACATTAACAGTTTAGAACTTTTAGCTGCATTTTTTGTGCCCTAAAAACATTCGCAAAAACTATAGAAATTGTCAAATACGCGTTGATAACACTACTGCCGTTAGATATAAACCGTATGGGTGGAGTACAATATCCTCATCTCCACGATATCACAAAAAGCATTTGACAGTGGTGTGAATCACGCCATAACGCTGCATATATTAGAAAGTCATCTGGCAATTAATGTTGTTGCTGACTACGAATCGAGACGTTCACAGTGCGTTTACATCCCGATGTTGAATGGGAATTGTCGTTTTCGATTTAATAATGAAAAACTTTGGATACCCTCAAATCGATTTATTTGCAAACCGGCTTAACAAAAAATGTGAATTATATGCTTCTTGGAACCGTGACCCAGACGCTTAAGCCATTGATGCCTTCGCGTTTTCTTTCACAAACTGCTTCTTTTATGCCTTCCTTGCTGTAGCTATTATTCTTAAAACACTAAGAAAGATTATCTCCGATTAAGGTGAAGGTGTCATAGTTGTACCATCGTGGCCGACACAACCCTGGTATCCACTATTCCGTCGCCTCATTAGGTATATTGAAAGTAGTAGAACTTCACTCACAGTCACAACACTTTGCCATTGCTTATTCCAGGAGAAATATTCACCACAACCTCACCCTGGAGACCGCAGTCTTATCCGCAAAGGAACATTCCAAAGACTGCCATGGATATAATGTTGTCATCCCTATCAGTCAATACTTTAAAGCAGTACGATTCATGCTTACGAAAATGGTTTCATTATTTCACTGAAAATAAAATTGATTTAAACAAACCTTCAATACCAAATGTAATCGAATTTCTTACTTATACGAGGGTCAAACTGAAAATTCTTAGAAAATCAAAAACTGAGCCAACTAGTAAGTTTTGAGGTTTATTATATCTTTTCAAAATAGTGTCCGTTTACATCAATACATCGCGCAATCCGGTGGAACCACTGAGAAAAGCAATTTGCCCACTTCTCCTTAGGGGTCTCTTCAACGGCCTTTTGAAACGCAGCCACTGCTTCCTCGGCGTCCATAAAACGTTTTCCTCGAAGTTCTTCTTTTGTTTTTAGGAATAAATAAAAATCGCAAGGTGCGAGGTCTATACGGCGCTATACGGCGGGTGACCTAGTAATTCCACATCTGACGAGGTCAAATAGTCGATTGTTTGCCTGGCGGTGTGCGACGAGGCGTTGTCGTGGTGAAGGAGGATCCTACTGCGAGGGCGTTTCTCCCGAACTTTTTCCAAGACAAGTGGCAAACAATTGTTGGTGTACCATTTGGCAGTTATAGTTTTTTGATCTTCTAAAACAATTGTCGCGTAATGACCTGTCTTTCCGAAGAACGAAGCCACCATCTTTTTTCCCACGCTTCGACCTCTCTTCACTTTAGTTGGCAACTCATCGGAAGGAAACACCCACTGAGCAGACTGTCTTTTGGTTTCGGGATCATAACAGTAAATCCAGCTTTCGTCACCCGTAACTATGTCGAACACAGCATTCGAGTCACCTCTGTTAAATCTTTGAAGCATTTCACGGTACCAATCAACACGACGGAGTTTTTGGGCCTCGGTCAAATTGTGAGGTATCCACCGGGCGCAAAGCTTCCTGACAGCTAAATGTTCTTGGAGGATTTTGTGCACTTGACTCATACCGATGCCTTAGCTTACCGGAATCTGCTGATAGGTCACTCGTTTGTCAGTCTCTATCATACGCCGCACAACACTGATGTTATCTTCAGTCGTCGCCGTAGAAGGACGTCCCTCACGCAGATCATCGGTGAGATTAGTGCGACCACGCTTAAATTCATTGAACCAGTCGTAGACAGTGGCACGAGATGGGGCTTCATCGTGAAAGGCCAATCGAAGTATAACGTAACTTTCTTGTTGACTTAATTGACATCGGAAGTCATAGAAAATCATTGCACGTAAATTTTCCCGGCTTAGATTCATGCTGACGTCACACAGGCAATTTTCAATTTGCCGCCAAATCGAAAACAAATGACAAACTAATGATATTTAAACTGAATAATATTGACAAAGAGTTCCATTTACAAAATTCAAACTTTATTTTTAATTATATTGTTTACAAGTGGCCAGTTCTAAACACTTTCAGTGTCACCCTCGTATTTTAACAGTTGTGGTCGATACCAAACAAACTATTGTAGATCTGCAATTTCATTATTATTAGGACCCTTAGATGACGACTTAATTACAAGGTTCTGTAAGGGCGTATACAAACTCAAACCTGTACGTCTTTACATTGTAACGTGCGATACAAATTTCCTATTAAATTATTTATCTTCATAACAATTACGTAGTAAAATTACTCTACAACAACTCACAATCACAAAGAAGTGTCTTAAACTTTTGGCTCTTGTTACCGCACACTGAGTGCAAACCCTATCTAAAATTAAGTTCAAAAACTAATTTATTTACAAAATAATTAAATAATTATAAAAATTCCAGAACTGATAATACTTCTAGAGCTGGATCTCACCAACCAGCCTTACATTTGCCTTATTTTGAAAGTAGAGTAGCTAATTGTTCTGCAGTAACTTTAACTTCGTATATTGATAGCACTAAGAACATCAGACACTTAATAATTAGTTTTCGAAAACCTGTTAAACCAGTTTGTGCTTAAACGATTAGCAGATGTATTAACTCCAGATTGAAAGACAGTGGAATTGATATAATATCCATTTTTTCTGCTAACTACCCGTCATGCAGCTACATTCATCCTCCTGCATACAGCAATGGAGTCATTGTTGATTTAATAAGAAATACTGCTGGCTAGAGTGACAATTCTACTGTCTTTACAAAAACATTATAATTGCCCTATTGTAAGTAAAGATGATTTTCCCTTGCTAGCAAGAACGCTAGATACACTGTAATACAGATATTATTTTGTATTATAGTTATCTTTTGTTTTGTTATATTAATTACTTGCATTCCATCAATCAAAACATACAATTGATTGTATTAAGTTGTTGTCTTGTTATGTCTAATTCATGACAATAAATATTTCGCTGCTCTCAACATCTACATAGTTAATTAGTAGAATGGGTAAAAAGGTAAGTATACTAATCTTGAGGACGAAGCACGAGTATAATTAATGATTAAACGAACTTACCTAAGTGAAGTTCGATCATAATTATACGAAGTGCTTCGTCCGAAAAGATTAGTTCAATTCAATTCAATTATTTATTCATAACAAAATACATTGTGTTGAACATTAATAAAATAATAATAATAATTTAAAAATATAGGTAATAATAATCAAAAAAAAATAAAAATTAATTACAAACATTATAAAAAAAAATACAAATAGTCACAATAATAGTAGGAACAAAAGTAATTAATCAATAATTGCTAAATAAAACAAAAAAAAATAGATTTAAAATAATAAATAAGTTATAATCATCATTCAAGATCGCGATCCTTCGATGAATTCCTCAACTGAGTAAAAGCAATTTTCCAACAAAAAAGTCTTTAATTTATGTTTAAAATTACCCTTGTAGATGGAGATTTTTAGGTCAATAGGCAGTTTGTTAAATAGTTTATATGACTGATATTGAGAGCAATGTCTGACCGCAAGTCTAGTAGGAATAATATCATTGAGAAAATCTTTTCTTCTAGTGCTCTCCCTCTTAGCCCTTTCTTCTGAAGACTCGATGTTACCTAAATTTTTGGCAAAGTTTATCAGCAACACTAGAATATACAAGCAAGGAACAGTCAATATTTGAAGAGTTTTGAAATGCTCACGACAAGACTCTTGCTGCCTAATGCGGACTATGGTTCTAATTGCTCTCTTTTGTATGACAAAAGCTTTCTGTATGTTATATGTAAAGCTTCTCCCCCAGAACAATATACTATACCGAAGTCGTGACTCTATTAGTGCATGGTACACAATTTTTAAATGCGAAATGTCCAGCTCATCACGAAGACTTCGAAGCACATAGCAAGCTGAGCTTATTTTATTTTCTATTTCTTTAATTTCATGTTTCCAATTTAACGGGGTCAAAGTTGCTCGCGTCCGTAGGTTTACCCTTGAAACCCTACACGTGATCCCTGGGTGGTGCTAAATGAGTGACACTGACTGAGTGGTAGAGCCACGCTGCGTTGCAGCACGCATTGGGCCGGCTCGCCCGGCGTAATACCACCCTCTCACTAATATTCGGCGTGAAATAATGGCGCTTGGTGCTGTTGTGTTTCGTCCGACCAGTGTGGGTTCCGGAGGCCCCTTCCCCCCCCCCTCCCAATTCCTATTCCTTCCTTAAACCTAATCTCCCTTAAAGGCCGGCAACGCGTCTGCGATTCCTCTGGTTTTGCGGGTGTCCATGGGCGGCGGTGATTACTCTCCATCAGGTGACCCGCCTGCTCGTTTGCCTCCCTCTTTTATAAAAAAATAAAAATAAAAAATAACGAACTGTCAATGTTTACACCTAGAAACTTAGTGACTTCAACAGTGTCTATTTGTTTACTATTCAGTGCAGTATTTATATTGTAATTGTTATTAACCCTATGGTTAGTCCGAAAAATCATGACATTTGTTTTTGTAGCATTTATAAGGAGTCCATTTACAGTGAACCAATTTTCTAACAATTTTCGGGCATTATTAACGTTTGTTTCTAGGCTTTCTAAATTATTTGCCGAAACAATTGCATTTGTATCATCTGCAAATAGTACTAAGCGTGTAGAATTACTATTAGCTGCTACGTGATTCACTAAGTCATTTACAAACATTACAAACAGCACTGGGCCCAATATGGATCCCTGAGGCACACCTACTTTAATATTTATTAGGTTAGATCTCGTATCCACTTCACACATTTCATCATCAATAGTTTTGACTTCTACAAACATTTTTCTGTTTCGTAGGTATGATTGAAACAGTTCCAAAGCCTTGCCTTGAATGCCATAATGAGAAAGTTTGTGTAAAAGTAATTTATGATTGACCGTGTCAAAAGCCGAGCTCAAATCCAGAAACAATGCAGCCACCTTCAGGGTGTCATTAATTTTACTAACTATATCGTTGATCAATTTGTTAATTGCATCTTGCGTTTCAACACCCCTCTGATACCCAAATTGCTCCTTATTGATGATTTTGTTTATAAATAGATGCGATAGCAAACGAGATTTAATAACTTTTTCGAAAATTTTTGAATGAGTAGGTAATATTGAAATGGGTCTGTACATTTTTGGATCCGACCTAGATCCTTTTTTATATACAGGTACAACCTTGGCTATTTTCAGTTGGTCAGGAAATATTCCCTCTTCCATACACCTATTATAGAACCTACTTAAAGGCTCCGCCAAAATATCAATGTTCTCCTTTATGATAGTAATGGGTATCTCATCATAACTGCAAGACAGCTTAACCTCCATACTTTTAACAATTTTTTTTATTTCCGTAGCATCAGTTGGATTCAAAGTGATCTCATTTGTTATCGGTATCACGTTATGTCGAAGAGAGCTGAGTGCCGATTTTATATCAATTGGAATATTGTTCAAGCTATGGTCAAATTGTTTAGCAAACGCTGCAACTATTTCTTCTGGCTTATTTATAATTTTGTTTTCCACCTTTAGGATTAGTTGTGCCTGTTTTTTACTTTTTATGTTTCTATGCCTATTGACTATCACCCATACGTCCTTACACAAATTTTTAGAGTTGGATATTTCTCCTTGAACGGCTAGTTTTTTTGCGTGTCTGATAATTTTTCTGTATAAAGTAATGTATTTATTTCTATAACTTGCCATACAATTATTTTGTAGTTCTTTTTGTATGCATAGAAATCTTTTCATTTGACTTGATACTTTTATGCCCTTTGTAATCCACTTTAGTGTAGATTTCTTATCTAAGTTGGACGATTTCTTTGTCTTTGGAAAACAATATTTAAAAATTTCGTAACTCTTGTTTATAAATACATTAATACCCATATCACACCAGTTGAAACCCGTCAAGCATTCTCTGTATCTTTGTTTATTATTTTTTGAGAATATCCTTTTCATCTTATGAGCTAATGTTTTTTTATTTTGTCTATTTTTATGATATGCCACTATAGTATTACATAATAATCCTGCATGTCCATCGGATAATCCGTTATGATCAATGTGGCAGTTAATAATACTATTATTGGGCAGATTTGTAAATATATTGTCTATACAAGAACGAGCTTCATTTCTTACAAAAGTAGCATCGAATATTAATGGTCTAAAATTAAAACATGTTAAAAGATTTGTCAGTTCACTTTTTTTTTATTATCATTCAAAAAATCGACATTGAAATCTCCACAAACTACGCATTTTTTGTTGAAAAAGTGCTCCAAAAGCCTCTCCAATCTTTCCAAGAAGCTGTTGAAGTTTTTATCGATTGGATTGCGATAGCAACAGCAAATACATACATCCGTTTCCAAATCTTTCGTACAACAAACCTCAAAACTTTCTATTTTGTATAAAGTTTTACCTACAGGCAGCTCTACGTAATTCCTGTCCTTAATTACAAAAATAAGTGTACCTCCTCTTTTCTTATTGACTCTAGTATTACACGATGCGAGTATATAGTCATTTAACTTAAGCAATACAAGTAGTTTATCATTTAAAAAGTGTTCACTTATACATAAGTAGTGAGGTTTCTCTGAAAGAGTATTTAAATACAGCTCTAACTCATCCTTCTTATTATTTATACCACACACATTTTGGTGAAAAATAACTAGAGGTACTTCGTTACGATCAACAGTACAAGATTTAACACACTGTCTACTGTAATTCACGAAAAAACGGACTATCAATCTCGTCCAATCCATTTTCTGTTTGAGTGCTCACCGAACATTTGAGCTCATCTAATTTTGTAGTGTAAGCATTCACAAGAAAAACCCCATCGATGCCTAAATCCACATTCGCATTGCAGCGTATGCAAGTATGCATTCCCTCCCGCCCATCAAACTGTTTAAAACAGTTACCCATTAAGTGGAATCATTTATTTACTACTCTAAACTTAATGACGAGAGCGCCACTGTGAACTCGGAGGTGGGGTCGATGTTGGCGGGTAATAGATATCTGTCAATTTTAACCGGAAATGTGTCAAAAATTTGTCATTTTCGGCCTAATTAATGTACTTAGACCGGAAATGAAGTATCTTCTTTCTAAAATAGTGCTGATTGTGGCAACACTTAAGCGGTACTACATAGTTAATTAGTAGAATAGGTAAAAAGGTAAGTATACTAATCTTTTCGAACGAAGCACTTCGTATAACTATGTTCGAACTTCACTTAGGTAAGTTCGTTTAATCATTAATTTTATTCTTTTGGGATCAGTGGAAAAATATCTATTTAGATGATTAAAAGCTATGTTTTTTCATAAATCAATCACGAAATCATACCACGCACCGGTTCAGAATGAAGAGTTATCTGTTTTTATATAGTAGGTAGGTATGCAAATATTTATAAATTCATATTAATTAAGTTTTTACTTAATTATTTTAAAAATAATTATAACTATGCAATTTAGCAAAGCATTTAGGCTTATTTTGGACGATTCAAAAGTGCTTAGTAATAAGTTATTTGAATGGAAATATTTTGAGTTCGTGTAGACTAAATACTAGCACATCAGGAGCCGAACTGAAAATGTCTCTATTCAGACGGAACACTAGAAACATAGTAATTGTGATGGCTTCCGATAATGCATGGATTAATATTCGTTAATCGTCTCATTGCTATTGATAATAAATATTACTGTCTCATCGAATGCTTATATAAATCAAATTGATTGTATTAAGGTGCTGTTATATGTGTTTACATGATGTGGGGAGCTGCTGTGTTTTTAGTGGCGTTGGCTGGAATTTCGGTAAATAATCAAATACTTAAAAGTTTATACTTATGATAATTATCAAACAGAGATGAGGTCCTACTCGTACTGAGTAGGGCCTCACTCATCTCTGTTTGATTATTACGCTTTCAGTGTGAAAAGGGGGACGGATGGAGCCATACTAACCTTGCCTCCTTTCTGGGGGTGGGGGTATCCATAGGGCGGAATCACTGGAAAAAGAAGAAAAAAGTGTGATAAATGTTATAGGTAACTAGGTACATTTAGGACTTTAATGTTTTGACACAGTCAGATGTTGTCGAACAAGCGTTATTTGGATTGAGTGTAAAATACAAAAAAAATATTATAAATGTACGTAGGTAAATAGGTAACTATAGGTACTTAAACAATTATGAAAAACTTTTCGAAAAAAAATCCACGAGCAGGATTCAAACTTGCATGCACTTCTGCTAGGTCAGGCGAGCTACCAACTAGGTATGCTATCCGAATTATAATTTGTACGCACAGATTTGCTTAAAACTGTTATTTTATTGTTCTACTATCCTAGTGATATTTTTTTTAAATTGTCGTAATATTAAAGGCTGTTTCTGAGTTGCTCCCATACTTACAAATCGTGATTATATGCCTATTACCAAATTATTGGTATATAGGTTAAAAACAAACGCCATTTTATCAGGGATTTTATTTCCGTTCTATTATTTATTACCAAACACAAGCAAATCAAAATTATTGGTATGGGCTTCGCTTTTTTATAAGGTTTTAATGTTTTAAAATAGGTACATAACATGTAATTAAATATCCTTAATGTATTTACTTATTTATTTCCGTTTGATTTCACGCGATTAAACGCGCGCATAAAAGTTTTTAAGCTTATCTTAATTGATTGAGGGAATGAGTATGCGATTAACATTATAATTGTAACCTAAATATGATAATCGGCTTGGTAAAAAAAATATTTCCTTAAGTTATCGGCTATCGTGCATTAATACCTACCTACGGATAAATAAATGAATGTTTACCTATCTGTTTGGCCTAGCTTTTATACTTTACGATTACTTAGGTAGGTACTACGAGTAGATAACTATTACCTACAATAGTGACTAAGAGGATACAAGTTTAAAGCCTTCTCTTGTCAAAATAAAATTTTAGTTAAGTAAGTACCTGTTTTAATTTAAACGAGCTAAGCCGTAAAAAATGTTTATTACTCGTCTTTTACCAAATTGTTGGTTAGAAAAATTAAAGGACCTTACTTACTACTTACAATCTTTTAAACGTTATTTAGTTAAACATTGTTTAATGCTTTGTTTTGTCTCTTTTTCTCAAATTCAAAATGACGTTTGTATGACGTAGACAAATCAATGTTTTATTAATGTACAAATTGTCGTCGTACAATATCAACATCCCAAAGAACCAGGAGAAATAAAACTAACAAAGATATTTGTTTACATGTCTGTTTTGAAACGAAACCCTATGGTTTCGTTAGTGATTCACAAAATGACATAGTGACATATAATTAGTTATACTAAACAATTAAACATTGTCAACGTGATTAGACAACTAAATAATGCTTCTATACTACTACAATAGATATCTATTGTAAGGCCGATAATGCCATGCTTGCTTACTAGATATAATAAATTTATTATCTACAATTTTATTACAGTTGGCTTGTTAAAAATGTACGAACCTAGTATGGGAATCCGCTTTTCACTAATGTGAACTAAAATGTATCTATTTCCAGGCATCCGCTGACGATGTGTTTACTTATCCTGAATTAGCCAGAGGTAAGTTATCATTTAAACATTTCATAATTTAATTTTAAACGGTCAGCTCATTAGAGAAATTTTGGGCTGCTCCGAAATGTATTTTGCCGGAAAACAAAGTGAATTGAGCTGCTTCTAGTGGTCGGCAAAAATAACTAAATTGATCAGCAAGTAATGTGATATTGGGCATCCTTAAAATTTATGTCATAGAATATTAAATATATTTGCAGCAATATTACTAATTGCGGATGGATAGCCGCGAGGTGGTCGCGCGCCAATTAAAATCGCCTCTTAAGAGGAAATTAAACACTACTTCGAAGTGGCATGCAAAATTCTCATACAAAACACAGAAAAACGACGTGTCGTAGTCCCCTGTTTTCTCCTTCAGAAATGGACCAATTTTTATTACTTTTTCAGCATCGGTTAAAGAAAGAGATTTTCTATGTCTGTATGTTTGTTTTTTTTTTAATCCAGCCACTTAATGTTCCTCAAGACGCCTTAAAACAGAGTGATTTCGCAAACTTTTGAAGGCTCCTGGTTATAAAATAATCGAGTTAATGCAAAAAAATCAAACATACCGACATAGAAAATCTCTTTCTTTAACCGATGCTGAAAAAGTACTAAAATTGGTCCAGTTCCGAAGGAGAAAACAGGGGACTACGAAACGTCGTTTTTCTGAGTTTTGTATGAGAATATTGCATGCCACGTCGACGTACTCGTAGTGTTGCCTCTTAACCATTTACTTATATATTGTTATACCCCAGGCCCGTCGCGCATCGTGTCGGGCTGGCAGGCGGAGGAAGGTCAGATCCCGCACCAGCTGTCGCTGCGCATGGTGAGCGGCATTGGTCAGGTGTTCAGCTGCGGCGCCAGCCTCATCCACAACGAGTGGGCGCTCACCGCCGCTCATTGCACTGCGCGGTAAGTTAAATTTAAACAAGAAAGAAATAAAGAAAAGACATTTATTGACTGTCACAATTAAATAAAATTTAGAATAAAAAAAGTCGTAAAATACATAAACAGAAAATGCAACTTACAGAAAACACAACAGTGTGACAAGCCAATCAGGACTCTACCTCAGCTTAAGCCGCTACGGTGTGACAAAGTCACATCGAAGCGGCGGCGCTGGTATTCTGGCAGGGCCTGTATGTACGAGGTGACGTTTCTGAGTTTTATGAGATTACTTAAATGAATAAATAAGAATATGTTATAAATAAGGATATCTGAATATTGTAAAAAACCTAGATGCTCATAAATATATATTATATATATGTAAATGGTTTGCTGTTTCACATTTTCAGTGTTATACTTTTATAGAACTGTCGATTCACCTGTGAATATAAAATAAAATAAAAATAAAATGTATACTAACTATTCATACATAAATTCACGACTATTGTAATTAGTTATTCTGTGCTATTATCCCCGAAGGGTTAGTCAAAGACTAGGCAATGAGTCCACTGCCACAGCCCACGGCATACCTGATTATAACTGCACATGTGCTCAGCGTGACAGGTGGTGAGCCTATCTCCGCTTTATGCTGTTGAATGTGTGCAGTCAAATGATTTCAAAAATAATAAAACTGAATGTGTTTATGAATTTAATTTATTGGGTATAAATATGGATACAAATATGAACTGGAAAGTACATATGTATTAAAAAAAAATGATCCAATATCCATTCGAAAAGAAACTTCTGTGTGCATTGCTTCAATGAAAAACATTGATGAAAGTAATTTTTCCTCACGTTTTCTCTTACATTAAAACTAACTTTACATTATCGATATTTTTATTTCTCATCCCTAAAATATGCAGAAAACTCCCCTTATTCAGTTCAGTTCCTATGGCCACCTTCCAGCTCCATAATCAGATCAGCACCATGTCATCGTAATATTGCATTGTCACGCGATTTACACATGTCTGCAAAATTTTAGCTCAATCGGTAACCGGGAAGTGGATCAAAATTGAGTTGCAAAATTCCAGGACATACATACATGTGAAGTGAAATAAAAGCTTTTCACTTTTAAAAATCACTGCCGCTTCAAACGTGTTCAATGCCTAGTTTGGTCATTTCAGTGCTCATAATCAAACATCACAGTATAGTTATGCTTATGTTTGCTTAATAATAACTTAACTATTAATATAATTGATAGATGAAGTCAGTCTAGATTTGCTTACCTATCCTAAAATTGCTTTCGACAAGTATTTCGGCCCCTGCCAGTCTAGACAAACTCCTCTCTCAGGCGTCAACCTATACCTGGTGTTAAATCAGGCTTGCACCTAATTAATTCTGGCATCTAGTTAATTCTGACTTTACCATTAAAAAGGCATGGAGTTTGACTTGAGAAGGAGACTGCCCTACTCTGACAGGATTCTAAATCTTTAACGAAAACGTTTTGTCTAACAAGCAATCCCTACTTGTAAACTTTGCAAACTAGTGCAATACCCACATTTAACTTTAATTTTGTGATGAGTTGAGTGAATCTTGTCACCCCTGTACAGCAACAAGATCCTTAAGTGAGCTAAGGGATTGAGCTAGTATACTCAGGTGTGTATGACCTAAACTACACTGTGTGTTGGGTGAAAAACTTATAGGTTGGACGAGTCATAAATAAGTCTTTCGGAAAAGAGATGTGGGACCTACCTTTGATTTTCACTGAGTTGGACAATGCCAGCCCTGCTACTCTCTCAAAGATAGTGTATTCTTGAACGTTGTTATAATAACAATCAAATGCTTCCTGAGTAAAGCCAGTTCAACGGTAACTGGCTTCGTAATAGCACTGTTCAGTATTCGCACAATTACCTCGAAATACTTCATTTTGTTAACAGGTTCGAGTTGCGATTGCAATAAGTTTAATTAATAGTCAACTTTCAATTTATCAAAACAAATTCAAGTTAAAATCGCAGCTCAAATTAAACTTAGTGCGCACTTAAAAGCTCGAACGCTATACTGCGATTGAGACTTTGCCGAAATCCTCGTTTTGTTAGTAACTCGTACGTAGTTAACGACTGTCACCTTTGATGTTAACCAACAAGCCCCCGATTTTCCCGCGCTCCCGCCTTATGTAGCCGCCCTCGCGTCTACCCGCGTGCCCTACCCCTCGTTCACCTGACCGGCGCCTTCACGTCCCACTTCAGGTCGGACATTCTGGACAATGCTACCCATGTCACCCGCGTGCCCTACCCCTCGCTCGCTGACCGGCGGCGCCTTTGCGTCCCACTTCAGGTCAGACATTCTGGACAATGCTGCCCCTGTCACCCGTGTGCTTGCGTCTCACTTCAGGTCAGACATTCTGGACAATGCTGCCCCTGCCACCCGTGTGCCCTTTCCTCGCTCGATTGACCGGCGCCACACTAGGCGCGTACGAAATTCAAATAAATCAAAGATAAAGCTAGTGAATCAATGTATAATCTTTATAATTTTTAAATAAAAAGCTATACGTCCGCTCTCCAATCGTTTAAATTATTTAATTTTCTCCTTTTATACCTAGTAAAATAGTGGTGCGAAACAATAATATTAATTTTCATCTATTCCTCTTTCCCTTCCTACTCCGACAACAAAGGTACCTATATATCTCCATTGACTTGCCTGACAAAACGACTTTCTTTCTGTTTCATAGTTCCTTTATTACATAAGCAATGTATTCATACTCCAACTTTTCCTGTACTCATTAATTCCTTATTAACGAACAGATACCAACCATTCTGTTCCGTTACAACACCTTTCTGTAACACATGGATAGCAATTATTATTGAGTATTGAGTAACTTCAAATCTCTAACACTAAAGTACCTGAACACAGGATTACAAGAGAGGGGTTGAAGGACGGGTACTGGCATTTTAGCAGGTTAAGCCATCGTACACTACTTTGTACTATTCCGAGTTGGACGAGGTGCAGAAAGGATGCGTTACTGCGCGCGGCTCATTGTTTAGTGTCAGTTTTTCTACGTCTCTTCAAACGATCCCTAAATGAGGATATTCCTCACCTATTATTTGAGTGTATGGTCAACGAACAAAACCGTTACAACATGGTGGGTACCTAAAATAGACCAGAGTCTTCTGGGCTGGGGTAGAAGGAAGGATGCCAGATGTATTTCTTACCGGTTACTTGTTCCAGGCGCGTCTCCCTGGTCATCCGCGCCGGGGTCAACCTCACCCGGCCCTCCTACATTTTCGAGAGCACCGAGTACTATAACCACCCGCTGTACATCGAAGCCCTGGCCGGCCTCGTGCAGCCCAACGACATCGGCGTCATCAAGCTGGGCAGGCGCATCGAGTATAATGGTCAGTTTATCAGCACAACCATCCTTTTGCTTGGCTGGGCTGCATCATCATTCTTACCATTGTCTATATTATTATAAACTATGACTGGGTGGTAGAGTCAAGCTGCGTTGCAGCACGTATTGGGCCGGCTCGCCCGGGGTAATACCCCCTTTCGCGAATATCCGGCGTGAAATAATGACACTTGGTGCTGTTGTGTTTCGTCCGACCAGTGAGTGTTCCGGAGGCCCCTTTTCCTCCCCCCCATCACAATTCCCATTTCTTCCTTAACCCTATTCCTTTCTTAAAGGTCGGCAACGCATCTGCGACTCCTCTGGTTTTGCGTTGGTCCATGGGCGGCGGTGATTGCTCTCCATCAGGTGACCCGCCTGCTCGTTTGCCTCCTTCTTTTATATAAAAAAAAGTAAATCCGTTAATCGTGTCGCGTAGGGGTGAAAGAATACTACTACCGCCTCTCTTCCCTTGGGTGTCGTAAAAGGCGACTAGCGGACTAAAGACTGTTTTTTTACATCCAACAGCATAGAGCGGCGATGGGCTCAACACATGTCACGCTGTGCCATCGCTATTTGGTGAAAAGTGGATTATGGTAGAGGACTTCTTTTGCGGTCCTCATTGCCTAGTCTCTGACTAACCCTTCGGGGATAATAGTCGTGATTATGTGTGTGTGTGTGTGTAAAGTCGCCGTTTTCCTGTGTCTGTAGACTTAACCACTCAATGGATTTATATGCGGTTTTCACTGATCTGAAAGAGCGATAAGGTGGTCTTTGTTTATAATTTGTAGATATTTTGTACGAAATGGCTAAACTGTGAAGATGTTTCTAAGTTAGCGCGGAGGAAGGCGCGGACGGGCCATTAGTATTGCTATTATATTAAAGCTAGGTGTTAGTGAAACATTAAAATAACACGTTCTTAGAATTAATTTTTGAAGTAGTAAACAGTAAAATTAAAATCTGCGAAAATTATGAAACATTGTTGAGGCGTTTTTCTGTAGAATATACTCGATGGTAACACGATTAATAAAGTTGGCTTGATAGAATAAATTTACAAATTTACATATTTATGTGTAATTTTAACTTCTTTTCTAGGTTTTATTCTCAAAATAAGTGATTTGATATAATGAGTTATTTACCAAATGAAGTTCATAGATAACTTGAAGTATTATAACCGATCGTTTGTTTTTATAACAACTATCATTTTTTTAAATTTAAAACGCGCCTTTTCGTGCCGCTTCGCTGTTATACCCATCCCTTACCGTCGTACCGACGAGAGAGTGAGGGAGAAGCGCTCGAAATTTTAACTAGGTATAATTATTGCTTTTTTTGGGTTAACCTCGGGTTATGTAGGACACTCCTTCCTTTTTAGACGAGTAACTCGATTGCATTGATGAATCATAATTAAACGAAACACTTTTTACTAACTAACTTGCGTATAAATTACAGCCTGTAATCCTGTATAATGTCCCACTGCTGGGCAAAGGCTTCCATCTGAAATCAAGTCATCGCTGCAATAGGCTTGTGTGCGCTAAAGCCCCCTCTTTACATAGGCAGACGCATCCGCAAAATACGTCTGCGGATGCGTCTGCCTATGTGAAGAGGGGGCATAAGAATTAATCGTGCGGATTGGCGTTTCTAATGATCAACTATTATTTATAGAAACAAAATATCTAAAATATTCATTATAAGATATTGGGATTATTAATATTTTTAAAGAATCTAAGACACTAAACTGAAATCAAAAGCCGTGACGTCACGCTGTGACAAATGTTATTTCATTGTTGTGACATTTCTACAGAACAAACCTTGAACGAGACTTCTTGGCGGGAAAGTGAAGCGTCATGTCTGCAGTTTTGTTTTATTTTCTAAAATTTGTGTTTTTTCGAACATGAATGTGAAATAATAGTGGATTATTAACCGTTAAGGGTTTGTGATCGTGCATGAGTGTTGGCAAATGAAACAAAACAGTGCAACATCACTTTTCAAATTCTCTCAAGAAGTCCGTGTGAGACCTCAGTAAAGTCCCACATTTTTACTGAAGACTTAAGGGGTTTGGGGGAACATCATTTATCATTCATCATCTTAATCAACACTCATTATCATCAAGGGAAAAAAGAAATAAAAAAACTGATGACTAGGCAGTACGGTCTCTGATCTTAGCCTGTTCCTTCACGGAACAAAAAATATTTAAAAAAAAACAAACCTCGAACGGATGTTTGGCACGGCGTGACGTCATTTACTCAACATCGTAAGCGTTTTTGCGGTAAAATTAAATCGGATTAAAAAAACGCAAAATAAACATTTTAAATGATCGATTTTTTTAAAAATAATGTATTTTTAGGATAAAACAGGTAAACAAGTATTGTTTTAATATGATTTTGAAATTTAGTCGACTAGCCTATTGGTATTTAATCACACACAACGCTTGACAAATGCGGCTAAATCACAAACCTTGGCTATGCATCGAAAAATCCGAAAAAACTTTTTTTTTTATAATGACTCGTCATATTGACTGCATCTTGCCTGATGGTAAGCAGCCGATGCAGTCCAAAATAATGAGAGCGCTCCCCACCGTGGAATAAGCATGATAACGAGCGCTCCCATTCATGACTTTGCCCGACCAGGGAATTGAACCCGGGACCTTCGGTTATTGAGCCGAGCGTTTGACCACTCGGCCACCGAGGCGTTAACTTGCGTTTAATTACTACATTATTAATTATTTATTTCAGTCTCCTTGTGACTACGAAACTTGTATAGGGTTGAAAACATAATTTAATTCAGGTCAATATGTAGGGTCTTTCCCTTCTGTACACCTTCCCGTTTCGTAACCCTCATTTAATACCTACACAAAAGTGGCGTTTCGTAATCTTTTTGTGGCGTTTGGTCAACCATTTTTTAACTTACATAACATATCATTGTCAATAATTAACAAAAATATTCATGGAAATAAAACCCTTTTTAGAATTCGTGCAGCCAATAAGGATTCAGCGGCACAAGGACCGTGACATCAACTACGACCAAGTCAGGCTGGTCGCCAGCGGCTGGGGGCGCACCTGGACTGATGGTAACTTCTTCTTATGTCCTGGTTCAATTTAACTTCATCATCATCATCATCATCAGCCTATAAATTGCAACAACAACTGGCAACCCTCTGCCACCTAGTACACTACGCTCCTACGTTACTTTTTTCATAAGAGTTACACACCATAAAATCATTAAGAAGTGTTTGCAAAGTTAACCTCAGCAAGAAAGATAACTCTGGTGTTATTATCAGTGTCTTCCATCGACTGCAAAGGATCAAATCTGGACAAGATAAGTCTGAATTATATACCCACATTTGGAATCTTAATTTAAATCACCTCAATTAAACTCAATAGTACCCTCACACGATTGATATTCAAAGTGTCAAGATCAACTGACAGCTTCAAATTTCATTTTGGCAGATACACGTAGTTGTCAAACTCAACTGACAGCATCAATTTTGAATTTGACAAGTCAAGTAGTGTTGCCATCAGCATAAAATTTCCACAATTTAGGGAACTATCCAAAATGAATGTTTGCGGCTTATGCACAAAATCTATTAGGCCGACCGATTTGAAGTCCTGTTCTAAGTGTAACACCACTTTCCACTATCAGTGTCTTAGTATACCTGTGGATAAATTTTCCAAAGAGTCCAAGGCTTACAAGGCCTCGTGGCGGTGCAAAGACTGCAAAACCACGGATAAACTAGGAACAAGCTTCGCGGCCTCGCAGTCTTTAATGGCCTCTGCGGCAGCAGATAACATTGAAGATTTGAAACAATATATAGATAAAAAACTTGAAGAATCTTTGTCTCGTCTTCTCCGTGATATAAGACGTGATTTTTCGGCGGAGAGCTCCGACACACGCAGCAAAATTGAAGAACTCACTGAAAGTGTCAAGTTTATGTCATCTAAGTGTGACCAACTTAAAGAAGACCTAGACTCTAAAACAACAAAGCTGGACTGCTTGGAGGCTGAAAATAGTGCTTTACGTTCTAAGGTCACTAATTTAAGCGAAAGATTAATTCAAATTGAGCAACTATCGCGAGAAAGCAATCTAGAAATTCAGTGTGTTCCTGAACATAAGTCTGAAAATTTGAAGACAATAGTACGGCAACTGGCCACAACTGTGGGCTGTGCCTTGCCGGATCACGAACTTCTGAACTATCATCGTGTGGCTAAGGTGAACCAGGAGTCAACCCGACCTCGCTCGATAGTGGTGAAGCTGCCTAGTCCTTTAGTCCGTGACAAAATATTAGCTGCCGTTAAAACCTTTAACAGGACCCGCTACACAGAAAAACTCAACTCGTCGCATCTAGGCCTTAGCGGAGATAAGAGGCCCATATACGTCTGCGAGCACCTGTCTCCCGCAAAGAAACAACTGCACGCAGCGGTTAGAAAAGTTGCAAAAGACAATAAGGTTCAATTCGTGTGGGTTCGAAACGGACGTATTTACATGAGAAAGGACCCCACCTCTAAAAGTTTCGTGGTTAGAGACTTGGACTCTCTCAACTCTCTTAAATTTGTGTAGTTTATCTGATGGTATCCTTGTATAGCCCTTCATTTCAATGTGCTAACTTAAATATTGTTTATCAAAATGTAAGGGGTCTTAGAACTAAAACGTATGAAGTATTAACTAATGTGCTGAGACAGGGTGCGGATGTGGTTCTGTTGACGGAGACTTGGCTGAATGACTCAGTTTTTGATAACGAGCTTTTTGATAATAGATACACGGTCTTTCGAAGAGATCGAAGTTCTACAAACTCTAATAAAGTAGAGGGAGGTGGAGTTCTTATAGCAGTGTTAAATAAGTTTCAACCCATTCGTAAATTAAATTGGGAGTCCGCAGGGGAAGACCTTTGGGTTGTGATCAAACTTACCCAGGGTAATTCTACGGTCCCTTTATGTTTTTGCACTCTATATATTCCTCCCCCAGTCACATATAATCAACTTGATAACTTGTTATCAAAGATAACTAATGTTGTGCAATATAAAATGCCTCGGAAATCTTTACTTTTACTGGCGGGTGATTTTAATTTGCCTGGTATAGATTGGCAATATGACACCAATTCAGGATCTCTACTCCCTAATTCGACCTCAAATCAGATTGAAGGCTTGCTCGTTGACGCTTTGTCCTTCAATGGGCTTTTTCAAGTCAACCAAGTGTTGAACGCTAATTATCGAGTACTGGACTTAATTATTACTAATTCTAACCATTCATATAAAGTAACTTCTTGTCCTTCTCCACTAGTGAAATTAGATTTACATCACCCTGCGTTGAATTTATTTTTAAAACAAAAGTCTTGCAAACCTCCAAAAATAAAGAAGAACACTGTCTTAAATTTTTCCAAAGCTGATTACCCGGGTATTATAAAAGACTTAGAAGAAATAATCTGGAGTGACCATTTTAAAACTAGTCAAACTGTAGATGAAACTGTCGATATCTTCTACGATTTCGTCACAAACATAATTGCTAATCATACCCCGATGAGATGTAAACGCGGCAATAACTATCCTTTTTGGTTTAAACGTTCCTTAATCAATGCACTTAAAGAGAAAGCAAAGTTTCACAGCAGATATAAAAAATACCAAAATCCAATGGATCTCGTGTCTTATCAAATCCTTCGCGATCGTTGTGATAAGCTTATTCAGGAATGCATTTCTTACTTAAAGACAGAAGCTAAAAATAACATTAAAAAAGACCCTAAATATTTCTGGACTTTTGTAAAAACATTAAAGTCCAATACTAGTAGTATTCCCGACGAAGTGTCTCTCAATGGACAAACTGTTCAGGGAGGGCAGAAAATTTGTGATATGTTTTTGGAATACTTTCATTCAACCTACAGCAACAATCCAACATCCAATGTAGCTACACTTGAAGAGGCAGGAGGTGATAGGGGTTCTCTCGGTTCATGTTATCTCTCTGAATCGGACATATTAAAATCTCTTCAATTAATTAATGTTAACAAGGGCCCAGGCCCTGATTCGATTCCACCCTTATTCTTAAAAAAGTGTTCATCTCAACTTGTAAAACCCCTTTTATTACATTTTTAATAAGTCTCTTCTATGTGGCGTTTTTCCGACAAAATGGAAACTCGCCCATATTACTCCAATACACAAAAAGGGTGATCAGAGTGATATAATGAATTATAGGCCCATCTCAATACTGTTTTCCATCGGCAAGTTGTTTGAATGTTTGGTCCAGAAAAGATTGTCTTGGCACTTGAGGCCAATGTTAGATGCCCACCAACACGGTTTTTTGCCGGGACGGTCAACCACATCAAACCTTTTGGGTTATGTCAGTGAAGTCTCTGTAGGTCTTGAAGCCAAATGTGAGGTTCACGCCATTTACATGGACTTTTCCAAGGCCTTTGATGTGGTTGATCACGGTCTGCTTGTGCAGAGGTTGGGTCACGCTGGAATCTGCGGTTCCCTACTAAGATGGTGCGAGTCCTATCTTCGCAATCGGTCACAACTTGTCACGATTCGAGGTTTCAAATCTGCAGTTCAGTTTGTACCATCTGGAGTACCCCAAGGGTCTCATCTGGGACCTTTGTTATTTCTCGTATTTATTAACAATTTGTGTACAACTGTGACATCCGGGTACCAAATGTTTGCTGACGACCTTAAAATTTATAGGACGATTCGTACACAAGAAGACATTGTTGTTTTACAGAATGACATAAATACTATAAGCGACTGGTGTTCCCGTAACAAAATGCAACTAAATACTTCTAAATGTTTCTTTATGAAATTTACGAGGAAGCGTGTTCCCATGCCTGCTGTTTATTACATAAACAACGTACCAATTAGTGAAGTCGTAAACATGCGGGATCTGGGCGTCACAGTTGATAAAAAGATGGACTTCCGTGATCACATTGACTCTATCACTAAAAAAGCAGCACGTTTGTCTGGCTTTGTGATCAGGCAAACAAAATTTTTCAATGACTTTGAAGTGCCTATAATTCTTTTTAATTGTTATGTTCGTTCACTCCTAGAGTATTGTAGTCCTGTGTGGAGCCCGTCTTACAAGGTGCATATACAGCGATTGGAAAGGTTGCAGAAACAATTTTTATATCATTTATCTTTTGCTCATAATTTATGCCGTGATCTAACGTCTTACGAGTCTAGGCTCGTTTATTTTAAAATGACCCCACTGGAGTGTAGACGTGATGTAGCCGATATTTTGTTTCTACATAAACTTATTAATGGGAAAGTGGACAGCCCTGATCTACTGAACAAAATTGATATCTCTGTGCCACGTGCATGCAGCCGCCTCCGTAACAGAAGGACATTCGTTTTGCCTTCATGTCGCACCACTTATGCTCAGCATTCTCCACTATATCGTATGTGTTCAGCATATAACAAAATCTGTCATGATGTAGATATTTTTAGTGCATCTGTATCATCTGTAAAAAATCACACTTTTCAAATCAACGGCATTGATAGTATCTGATAGTGTATATTTTATTTTATTTTATTTTATAATTTATTTATTATTTTTGTATAAAATCTTGTGTAGAGCGTTAAATTATTTATTGCATGTTGTGTTCGCCTCAAGAAGGACATCCACTCATTGTTACTAAATATGTATGTATTCAATATTTTTATCGCACTTGTGTATCGTCCCGTTTGGTGAACCATTAAAAAAAAAAAAAAAAAAAAAAAAAAAAAAAAAAAAAAAAAAAAAAAAAAATGTCCCACTGTTGGGCACAGGCCTCCCAAATGGACATGGATGTTCACATAAGGAGGTTGGGCAACTCACCACGCTGGGCCAATGCGGGTTGGTGGGTTTTAACGACTTTCATCTTTCGCCGACAACCGGGACTAACAGCTTAACTTGAGTTCCGAAGCACGGAGGAGCACGAGATGTTTTTAATTTGGTCACCCATCCAGCGACCTGGCATTGCGAAAGTTGCTTAGCAGGGAAGATCGCCGAATGCGCTAGCCGCTGCGCCATCGAGCTCCTCCGTTTTTACTTGGGGTCGGCGTAAAATGTCTTTCCTTTCGGTCTTACTCTATTAACTGTCACCTGCCCAAGTCACTCCGTTGTCATGAATACCATCCCTTACATAATCCATCCAACTTTTTTTTGGTCACCTTCTCTCCCTCTTTCATCCATTATTAATTTTGTATTTTTGTTGTAATACAAACATAATTGGTTTTTGACAATTTGGAGTACCTATTAATTTTGTATTTTGTATGTAATTAGAATAGTCATTGTTACCTAGAAAATAAAAAATGTTAAAGTTATTTGCATGCTACATTGTCAGCTGAGAAAGAGAAGAAAAGTAGAATAAGACCAAAAATGTACCTTTCTCAAACGCAAATTAAATATTTCATTTCATTTCATTTCATTTCATTAATAACATAATTACATACTGGACTGACGGTGATATTGATTGATTTATTTACCGCACTTTAATAATGACCTCACTAGCCGTCCTCATCTTGAATCGCAAGTATTCCACAAGGGGAATAAAAGAAACTTATTACCAGAAGAAAGAAAGCGATGAAACCACTTCATCTCATCTGATGGTAAAATGAAGATAATGAGGTGGAAGTGCACTTCCCCGAAATTTGCAACTACAACTAACTAACAAAACAATTAATGTTACAAACATAGTAATTGCTGGACGGCCTTAAAGATGTTGGTAGATAGCTAGAGTGACTTCAAACAACCCTTGACCAACTAAACCGATTATAAGAACTGCTTAAAAGAAAGTTAGTAGCATAAGTTATTTTTTATTATTATTAAATTTCTTCTTTATAACTTCCCACAAGACCACTTAAATTACATCTATCTGGTACACCTGCCATGACTTATGCAATGCCAATTTATCACCGTATCGCGTAGCGTTGAAAGAGCCCCTCTCTCCCTCGGATGTCGTAAAAGACGACTAACAGACTAAAGATTGCACATACATCTAACAGCATAAAGCGGCGATAGCCTCACCGCCTGTCACGCTGAGCACATGCACATGTGCAGTCGCTATTTGGTGAAAAGTGGACTATGGTAGAGGACTGATTTTGCTGTCCTCATTGCCTAGTCTCTGACTAACCCTCCGGGGATAATAGTCGTGATAATGTGTAATTATCACCGTGTTCCAGGTTCCGCCCCTGAGGTCCTCAACTGGGTATACCTGCGCGGGGTGACGAACCAGTTCTGCTTGTCCTCATTCGGCGGCAGCAGCATCATCCAACCCTCCACCATCTGCGCCAGCGGGTACAATGACACCACACAGTCCACCTGCCAGGTGGGATAGAATAATACATACAGTTGAAAAGGAAGTTCCCCATCGATCACTTTTCGGTGGCATTCGCTTGCATTATTATTTTAATATGATAATCATTAGAGCTCTTGGGATTGAAAGTATAGAAGTTAAATTTTGGAGAACAATAGATTTGGAGCGCATGGGACTAAGGCAAAAGTGGTCGACCGAGATGTTCTGTGATTGTACCTACTCTTATCTTATCTTATCTTTTCTTAGTGGGGCCTGCAGAGGTCTCCCTCTCGCAGCAGCACGTCGACCCATTGGATCTTTTGTGCAACCCTTTCCTATCACTTTGTTTCCTCAGTAAAAATGACTGCCATAAGATTGGCAATGTCTGTGAGGGCAAAGAGCCTAAAATCTTCTGGTTTCGGATAACGTAAATGCTCCTATTACCGCCAAATTTAGAAGTCTTCGGATTCACTTTAAAAAAATATGTAAGACATATAAGTATGTTAGGAAAGATGTTATAATTTATTGTATGAAATTCAGTACGTAAATTCAGTATTCAATCACACAATAATTATGAAATAATAGTTTAATCCAAAAGAGCAGTTGATTCTATTACCGACCGGAATGTGTTTAGATTCTTTTACCGTTTTTCTGTTTCTATTACCGACCCCTAAGAAATTTCCACTTCTCCTATGCTATAAAATTAAATAAGAAAATAGTAGTAAGAGGTATTTATTAAGTATTTATAACAGTTTTATTTCTTGCGGTCTAGAAAAAATAATTTCAATCTAATAGAAAAAATCTGTAACACAAAAACAATTAATCAAAACTTAAATGGTATATATCCAGTATTCCTGGAATCTTAAAATATGATATGAAGGTAATTCTTATCGGAAAGCTTATAAGGAAAATTCAATAATGAAGAATTTTTATGAACTTATCAGTATTTCTAATTTTTGAGCTACCAATATAACGTGACCTTACGCTTGATACATTTTACGAAGGTACTTGGTTCTTATTAATCTGGTGCATAGATAAAAGTTTGATTTATCTTAGATTTATAATAGTACGGAACCCTCATTACGAAAGTCCGACTCGCACATGGCTGGTTTTTCTCAAGTTATTGTGTAGTAAAATTGATGGTTATACAAACTTACCTGAAGTGAAGTTTGCGCGTAATTGTACGAGACGTTGCATCCGAAGAGATGTATATTCACAAGGTAGTCCACTTTTCAATGTACCAGGCATCCAACACATATTAAGAGCTATCTAAAAGAAATTTTATTAAAAAAAACATAAAACGTTACCCATAGTATAGACACAGGCGCCATCTAGTGAATACCAACCGAGTGCACGAGTTTGTCACCCGCGCTGTCATCATCATTCACTTTTAGAGCTTTTTTGCAAAATTAATTTATATGGGGCCAGCATGTAAGGGAAGGGAGGGATCTTTATATAAATCTCTTCGGATGCAACGTCTCGTACAATTACGGTCAAACTTCACTTCAGGTAAGTTTGTGTAACCATCAATTGTACTTCGACGTTGCATCCTCGAGATTTATATTCACAAGGTAGATGTTTAGAACACAAATTTTACGAAATAATTTAAGTACCTATATGACTTAATTCAACTATTATAATTGAGTATTTACGAGTATAACCGATTAAATATAATTAGGTACCATATTAGTACAAACCAGTATGATATATTATAATGAATGATAAGCTAGAAACTAATCAATGTAAAGTAAGCCGCTGCAAAGGCATTATCGTCATTCTCAATGGTAAGGGGTCGATTGTAAAACCGTGCAAACACCAGAGAATTACCAGTCCATCCTGCAGTTATTGAAAGGCCTTTTCTGTTTGCTGCCGAGGTGGACGTGGACGCGTTTCTTACACGTGTGTGCTGAGAATAAAGAAGTGTCAATACCGCTGTTAAATAGGGTGTTTTTAAACTAACGACTTAATGTAGAACTAGTTGCATTATGAATAGGCTTCAGGTGAGCAATAATCTTTCCGTTCTAGGTTTATCTCTGTAAACTTTAGTCATATCTAAGTAGGACAGTAATGTTTTTGCAGGGCAGATCTCAATCTTATTTTAAAAAAATGGTATTAATAAACAAGGCGGTCGTCGCTCTGGAGCAGATGTTTGAATTAAATCATCCACAATGGTTTCGACATAGTTATTATTTATTTTTAAATTAGAAATTCGAAGATAACGTCTGTACTCGTTGTGCGGTTGACAATGCGAGCAGAGTTACTAATTTTTTAGTAATAAACTCCAGAGCAAGTTCCTCATTTGGATATAAATTACTAAGGTGATCGATTACAATCTTTGGATCTCACGTCTCCGAATATTTCGGATGACTAGGTTTAGTCCTGTAAATACCTTTAAAAAATCGAACAACTAAATCAGCTTCACTATAACGTTTGCCCTAAATAGCTAGAGCAGAACGATGCATATTTAATGAACTACAACCAATTTTTGCTGTTAACAATTGACCGTAAGGAATTTTGATAGAATTGGAAGTGGGGAGTTATAGAAATCAACTTTATAAATATCACAATAACTCCACCATTTCGTAAAAGCGACATTGTATTGTTTTAGTGAGGATGTAGACAATAAGGAAATCAACATTTGGATGCCAAGCTTCAGTGGGGCCCACATATAGCTAAATTGTCGAATAGACTTAGCTCTGCGGCTTATGCAGTAATGAAGATCCGTCAGTTAACTGACGTTGATACAGCTAGATTAGTTTATTTCAGTTACTTTCATAGTGTAATGTCGTACGCCATTTTACTGTGGGGAAATGCTGCCGACATTCAAACTATCTTTGTGCTGCAGAAGAGGGCTATTCGAGCAATATATAACCTACAGGCTGGTGACTCTCTCAGAGAGAGATTTAAGGATATAAGTATAATGACAGTTGCATCACAATATATCTATGAAAATCTTGTGTATGTTCATAAAAATATTGAAATGTTTTCAAAAAACAGTGATATTCACAAATTAAATACTAGAAGTAAGAACAAATTAGCAGTGCCTTATACTAGGCTCCATAAAATAAATAATTCTTTTAAGGGTCTGTGTGTACGATTATACAACAAAGTACCAAATGATATTCAGAAATTAGATCTTGATAAGTTTAAAATCAAAATCAAAGAAAAGCTTTATAAAAAAGCTTATAATAAAGTGTCGGATTATACAGAAGACAAAACAGCTTGGGTCTGAAATGCTCCAAGTACCTACTCCAACAGCTATTTCTATTTGCCTATATTTAATTTATATAGAGCACCATATTTAATTAAACTATTTACATTCAAATTCATATTTTGTATTTTGTGACCTGGTAACGACATATAATATATATATTTTTTGTAAATGTCGTTGCTTCTGTGCGCTGTGGTTTCTTGCGCCCGTTCTTTGCCACAGTTAAAAAATGATGTCCTGAATGGGTGGTAGGTTAAAAAATATTTGGACGTTTCAAAGTACTTATTATTTGAGTTTATTGAATAAATATATTTTGACTATTGACTATTGACTAACACCTCGATGGTTTCATTACTTAACGATTGTCTTTGAAATGCTTTTCTGATAATTTGTATGCTACCAGGATAAGTTTCTGCAAAGGGGGTGCTGGGTCCTGAAACGTGATAATAACATATCGTCACTTGGGCCGAAGTATATTGGTGGTGAGCTACTGAGCTAAGTAGGGGATACCAGGGTTGACTCGGCCAATACGATACGACTAGTACACCAGTGGCTTCGTCGTTAATTATTTTCCTGAAGCATTTTAATATGAGCGAGAAAGGGGGAAAAGCATAAAAATAAAATATATTCCAATTTAAGGTGAATGCATCTATGTCAAAGGCATAGGGGTCTCTTTGCCATGAGACGTATTTATTGCATTTATAATTTTGGTAAGTAGCAAAGAGATCTTCAAGAGATGTCCCAAACGATTGAACAATTTTTCGAACACAGGTGCTGACATTTGCCATTCTGTATTGATATTCATACGCCGTGACTCCTTATCCGCCTCGAAGTTATCTTTAGATTTTATGTAGGATGCAAAGACAAATATTTTGCGTTTCTCGCACCATTGCCATAGACGACAAGTGATATTATTTAAAGGAACTTATTGTACTCCACCCATTCTATTGATATTTATTTGTTCAAGAATGCGTTTTCGTTTTCCTATTGGCAATTGCAAACACATATTTTCTGAATTTAATTCAAAACCGAGAAATTTTTTAGTCTTTTGTGGTTCCAAGCTACTCTTTTTGAAGTTTTTATCAAAGCCTAGATTTTGTAATAAACAAACAGTTTCGAGAACAAAACTTTTACATTCTTTATTTATTCATAAAACCTCTGTTTCTAAGATAAATCCGGTAGACAGATCGGTTTCATGAGTTTCGTAAACACATAATAAGGTGCTGAACTAAGTCCAAACGGTAGGCACTAAAATTCAATATAAAATTAATAATTAATAAAATTTGGTAGTTTTTATCAATAGGAACTAAAGAAAAAAATACGCGTCTTTGATATCAACATTGGCCATATAACTGTCTTGGAACAATAATTTGTTTGCTGTCCGTATATCCTCCATTTTAAAGTGGTATGAGGTGACAGCTTTATTCTATGATTTTAGGTTCAAGATAAATCTGGACGATCCATCACTTTTAGGTGTTAAGAATATGGGAGAAATAAATTGGTCTCTGACATCCTCTCATATGCATATTACTCCTGACTGGCACAAGTCAGATATAGCTGTGATTAACTTACTTATTTCAGCCGAAGAAAAGTTAGGAGTGATAGGTTCAGTAGCTTGCTTTATAATAATATTAAATGGTATTTTGTAACCCGTAACGTACTGTCAGACTACCGGGTCATTTGTGATTGAACACCATGTGTCAACAAAAAAAAAAATTATACGACCAGCGTGGTTGTTATTTACGCAACATCGGTCTGAATGACGGTCTCACTGCTGTCGTAGTGTGATATCGGGCGGACGTCGGTGCTTGCGCTGATCGCCTGGCAACCCATGACCTTGTTGCTTGGATGGGTCTTGCCACTTTCCCTGGACGTAGTTCTTAGTGAAGTTGAAGGACAAAGTGGTAAGTATTCCGTATTTGCAAACCAGATTTTTCAGCGGCCTTAGCAGCTTCTATCTTTTTTCCCAAATTTTCTCCAAAAGAGTGTGCGTCTCTTTTAACATCTTGTGTCATTGACAAGAATTTTTTATCAAGAGTAGGCAGGTACGTGTAAGCAGTTTTCTATTCATGGTATTTTCATAATGTAAATGCAG
This sequence comes from Scoparia ambigualis, assembly GCA_963921215.1. Lineage (NCBI taxonomy): Eukaryota > Metazoa > Arthropoda > Insecta > Lepidoptera > Crambidae > Scoparia > Scoparia ambigualis. The sequence goes on along the minus strand of OY992519.1, from coordinate 29,553,467 downwards.
CATAATTTGGCCAACTTCAAACAGGTATCAAAGTTGTTGCTAACAGTTCTTTTTTATTATCTTTGTTCATACCATCTATGAGGATTTCCCTAGCATTTAGAGACCTCTTCTGGTATTTTGGGTCCCAATGGTATCTCCTTCCCTTAGAAACTCCAAGAACGTCAAGAAATTCCGACGATATTGGATTTACAACTGGCAACTCCTCTGCTGCGCTTGGATTATTACGACTAGGTATCGCTAGCGTCCTGGATGGTCTGGGTAAGATCCGGACTGTGTACTTATGCTACGGTCATGACAAATCGTAAGTCGTTTTCAATATTAGATTTATTTACGTCCGTTATTTACGGTTCTTTATTGAAATCGGAGTCACTAAGCCTTGTGGTAGGCGAGAGGCCTCGCGCAGACGAAGTCATTTGAAAGGAATGATCACAGAATAGAATTGCCGTAATCGCGTCACAGCATAGGGTAGGTACCCATAATATCGATCGTAATCGCGTCACGATACTAGATTTCATATTAGCACTGACCGTAATCACGTCACGGTACTACATAAGGGTAGGTACCCGTAATATCGATCGTAATCGCGTCACGTTACTAGATTTCATATTAGCACTGACCGTAATCACGTCACGGTACTACATAAGTGTGCAGTATATAAGGCGGAACTGTAAGATTTTGTAGAAATCACTTGCACACAAAAAAACACTACAATAAAAAGATTAGTAAAAAATAAAATAGAATGTAGGTACTGCCTCGCGCAAACGAAGCGTCATTTGGAAGGAATGACCGAGGAATATAATTGCCGTAATCGCGTCACAGCATAGGGTAGGTACCCGTAATATCGATCGTAATCTCGTCACGATACTATATTTCATATTAGCACTGACCGTAATCACGTCACGGTACTACATAAGGGTATGTACCCGTAATCTCGATCGTAGTCGCGTCACGATACTAGATTTCATATTAGCACTGACCGTAATCACGTCACGGTACTACATAAGTGTGCAGTATGTAAGGCGGAACTGTAAGATTTTGTAGAAATCACTTGCACACAAAAACACTCCAATATAAAGATTAGTAAAAAAAAAAAAATAGAATGTAGGTAACCACTGCCTCGCGCAAACAAAGAGTCATTTGGAAGGAATGACCGAAGAATAGAACTACCGTAATCGCGTCACAGCATAGGGTAGGTACCTCTAATATCGATCGTAATCTCTTCACGATACTAGATTTCATACTAGCACTGACCGTAATCACTTCACGGTACTACTTATGTGTTTTTTACTTTTTATTATTATTTAAAAAAGCCAAACGTCTTATGTATTCTTGAAAGTCGATAAATAGTGAAAAAGTCAAAAAATTTGGGTAACCACAAAGGCACTAGCGAAAGTATTAATCGAAATTAAGAAGGAAACGTACTATGAAATATATTTCAATAACGTTTCTACTTTGAATGTCTCACTAAGAGATTCTGAGTCGTATATTCGCTAACGAACCACATAGTTTTAAAAAAAATCGTTTACTTTGTTATTTAATCATAACATCGACAAAATGTAATATTTAAAACACTGACTGACCTGATTTATTTGGCGATCGTCGTTTACGCAGTTTTTCCACATGCGTATATAATGATTATCCATGTTTCCTTTTGCACATAGTTTTTTGCTACACAAAACACTTTTAGGGTAACGATGTGCGGATGCCCGAACACGAAAAGCGAATGACGATGACAGCGCGGGTGACAAACTCGTGCACTCGGTTGGTATTCACTAGATGGCGCCTGTGTCTATACTATGGGTAACGTTTTATGTTTTTTTTGATAAAATTTCTTTTAGATAGCTCTTAATATGTGTTGGATGCCTGGTACATTGAAGAGTGGACTACCTTGTGAATATAAATCTCGAGGATGCAACGTCGAACTACAATTGGAGCTTAAATATCTTTTCATCTATGAGTCGGTAAAGAATCAAGTATGAAGATTACAATATTCTATTAGCGATCAATAAAATTAATAATTAACAGCTACAATATCTAACCCATGGAAAACAGTTAAATTCGATGTTATTGCTATACATTTTCTTTTAATATCAATTAGTCACTAATTTAGATAGAAAAGGTTATTTAAAATATATTATCGTATTTTAATAGAGCTAATAGCTAACGTCGGATCAAGTTTTACTTAAAATCTCTAAGAAAAACGTATGACGTTAATTGATCCAACTAAGTAAAATAATCTTATGAATCAAACAAGAAAAATAAATCTAATAAAATTAGATAATTAATAATAATTCATCTTAAAATACTAAATGTTCTCAAATTTCAAACAAAGCCATGGGTCGCTATTAGAATCAAATTATGAATTTTGGATTCTGTCACCGCCCTAATTTAAAATTTGATTTATACCTTAAAAACCAATAAAAATGGTTATACAATGTGATACGGGTGGTACTTCTAACCTGTTAAGGCTAAGTACTACATCTAATTTCAATGAAAATATAATATGCACATAAAAAAAGTGATATTAAATCACAAAATAATGAAGTAATGATTTTTTTACACACCAAAATAATCTCAAACATACAAAACAATAGTTATTTGTTATACAAGATTGCAAAGTTGCTTTTTAACCGCGTGCTCAATTTTGATGACCGAGCAAGCGAAGGATTCTAAAATTGAATCACGAGTGCAGCGAGTGATTCAAACATTAGAATCCTGAGCGTTAGCGAGGGAATCAAAAGAGCACGAGGTGAAAAATCTTTGCAATCGAGTGCAACACGTAACTTTTCATCCCACCTCAGCAAGGAAGGGATTGTTGAGGGAGAAAGCTCATTTGCGCATTATTAACAGTTTCAGTCAATTCTGTTGGCGTCAAGCAAACTTCCTCGTCGCTAGAATCACTCATTTTAGTTTTTTCACTTGTTTTCAAGTTTCTTGTTTTTAATATAAGGTTTAACAATGACGTGAAAAAATGCCGCGTAAAGAACCGCGTACAAAGCAAATTGAAAAAAGAACACCAAGAAGGTTCCGAGTCTGAGTTTTTAACAAATTAAAAAAAAGTTGTATGATATATTCGGCACCATAGAGGTAGCAGTAAATAGGTTTAATGTTTTTTTTAATTCACAAACTTAGTGCACACGATGTTCTAAATTCAATTTACTTTATCCTCTAGAGAATAAAAACGGCTTTTCCATTCAGATATTGAAGATTAAAAATACTCTTTCCGAGATGGTGGGATGAAAAGTAATTTATTAGTTAGCCAGTGTCATTAGCTACCGTTTGCCATTTTTTTCATGTTTCTCCGACGTATGAAACCTTTGATATCGCATTAGGTAAAAATGGTCATAAATTATAGGGGGAGGGGGTTGGACCACCACTTTTTTTGTCGATGAATTTAGATGTAGTACTTAGCTTTAACGGGTTAGAAGTACCACTTCTATCACATTGTATTATGGGTTAGTTTAGAAACGAATATATACATTACAGTTGATAAGTGATAGCAAGAAGATAAACCCACTTTAAGTATGTTACTTTCCTTAAATAATATTTAAGTGTTCTTACGTAGCGACACTATGGAACGGTGTCGTTTCGGGCGCGTCCCATTATCGTCAAATTATTCCGTTCACTGATTATTTAGACACACAAACTTTACTCTTCTTGTTGACCAACAAAATACCTAACTCATTTTAAGTTGTTAAACGTATTCGAGCTGCTGGGGCCTATCAACGTGCAAGAGGCTGCACAAGACAGGGAGCAGTGGCGTCATCTCGTGTCGGAGGCCAAGATCCACTTCGGGTCGCTGAGCCAGCGGAGCCTTTTTAGTTGCGATTTTTCTGGAACTTTTAATAAGTCTAATATGAATGAATTAAACAATAGATCGTTAATAGAATACTTAGGGGGTCGTTAATAAGGAGCTTTTACCTTAGGCCAATCCCAGGAAACACATTATTTTCCTAGCAATTGAGTCACAGTCACACAGTAAGTGTTGCATGGACTCCGTTTTCTCTTTACATGCCCTGCACAAGCTGTATTTTGCTAGCTGCATTCTATGGAGCATTTGTTTTGTGGCATAGTGCCCGGTTAGGGCTCCGATGATTGTTCGTGCCTGCCTTTTACTACCTCCGCATATGATTTTACTCCGTCCTAGGGCGTCTTCGCTTATAAAGGATTTCGAGTGTTTCATACCGGGTAGCTTTTCCCATTCGGTTTTATGCCTGTTTAGGATTTGGCCCTTAAAGGCCTTGTTGATGGTGCTCGGTGCCTGTGCAACTTGTACTCTTACTACGATTTTCGGACGCTTGCAACACCGGGGCTATCACACACGCGTTACCAAACCTTAAACATTGCATAAAGTGTATCTCTCATCAACATCTCAATGGCCGATTGGCTAAGTCGGCCTGATAACCGGAGTGGACCTGGGTTCAACTCTCAGGTCAGTCAAAGTGACAAGCGCATTTGACAATCGTTGTGATTAGCGCCAGTACCAATCAATTTGAAGCAAATACTTGATTTCAATGATTTTCAATAAAAGATTACTACCAACCCCTCTCACATTGAAATCAAGTCTTCCATTCGGACCGCGCGCATACGAAAGAGTGCACGTTGATCGTGTGCAAGATAATACTGAAGAAAAATGGTGGACCGGGGAGTTCCTCGATCGTACGTAGAATCGTAGTTAAGAGGCCTATTACATCTCGAATGTGATTTTTGCGTAAAATGCCTATTTTCGCATTTTGTAGTAATTTTGCAATTGTATTTATCGTTTTTATCGAAATAGGATAATAAATTTGTGCATAATATTAGAAATCTCCATTCTGTGAGCATAAGTTGAATTCGGACGGCCGGCGCATCGCATTTTGTAGTAATTTTGCAGTTGTATTTATCGTTTTTATCGAAATAGGATAATCAATTCATTATAAAATCTTTATTCCTCATGAAGTAACAATTACTCTGGTATAAATTTTGCTCAATAATATTATCGTAGATAGGAGAAATTCACAGTTAACTTATAGTGATTTTCGAAGTTTTTTGGTTTAGAGGAAGATTTTTTTCCTATATTAAATCAATGATATCTAAAAATTCCCAGGCCGCTACGCACTATTCGACTACGTAAGAGATAACATTATAATTTTTTTATCACTCGTTTAGAACAGTAGTTCAATCGATGTGCCTTCGCGCACTTTATGAAAATCTTTCTCTGCAATTTTGGGTTTAATTAAAAATTTAAGCAAAATTTACAAAAAGCGAGGCCGCTACGCACTATCATAATTGTTAATGTATTTTTGTTTCTGAGATCCATAACGCCAAAATTGGCCATTTTACGCAAAAATCACAGTCGTGATGTAATCTCGTAGCTACACCGCAAAAAACTACCGTAGCGCCGTAGCGTCGTAGCAGCAGTACCTTTTACCGGTTCTTCGTTAATGTTTGTGAAAAAATTGTTAAAGGAGGTTCGGCGGTGAAAACGGAAATATTGGCTGTGGCTGCGCCAATATTGTCACATATTTAATTCAATTATTTATTTTCACAAAAAAACGCACTACATAAAACGCATCATTTACACATTTTTAACATGGCAACTTCCTCCCCTCCCTACCTCAACCTCAGTGCAAAACTATCAATGGCCGCGCGCGCATAAAACTTTTGAAAACCTTAATTAAATAATCTAATCCGCAATCACCGCAAGTAGGTACTGTGCTTCCAAAAAGCCCCAGTGTAGTGAGTAGTAATGGTGTTAAGAGGCCTATTACATCTCGAATGTGATTTTTGCGTAAAATGCCCATTTTCGCATTTTGTAGTAATTTTGCAGTTGTATTTATCGTTTTTACCGAAATAGGATAATAAATTTGTGCATAATATTACAAATATCCATTCTGTGAGCATAAGTTGAATTCGGACGGCCGGCGCATCGCATTTTGTAGTAATTTTGCAGTTGTATTTATCGTTTTTATCGAAATAGGATAATCAATTCATTATAAAATCTTTATTCCTCATGAAGTAACAATTACTCTGGTATAAATTTTGCTCAATAATATTATCGTAGATAGGAGAAATTCACAGTTAACTTATAGTGATTTTCGAAGTTTTTTGGTTTAGAGGAAGATTTTTTTCCTATATTAAATCAATGATATCTAAAAATTCCCAGGCCGCTACGCACTATTCGACTACGTAAGAGATAACATTATAATTTTTTTATCACTCGTTTAGAACAGTAGTTCAATCGATGTGCCTTCGCGCACTTTATGAAAATCTTTCTCTGCAATTTTGGGTTTAATTAAAAATTTAAGCAAAATTTACAAAAAGCGAGGCCGCTACGCACTATCATAATTGTTAATGTATTTTTGTTTCTGAGATCCATAACGCCAAAATTGGCCATTTTACGCAAAAATCACAGTCGTGATGTAATCTCGTAGCTACACCGCAAAAAACTACCGTAGCGCCGATATATCGCCACTATTCGACTACGTAAGAGATAACATTATAATTTTTTTATTTCACTTGTTTAGAACAGTAGTTCAATCGATGAGCTCAAAAAAGTGCCTTCGCGCACTTTATGAAAATCTTTCTCTGCAATTTTGGGTTTAATAAAAAGTTAAGCAAAATTTACAAAAAGCGAGGCAGCTAAGCACTATTCCAATAGCTATTCTACACTATCCAATAAGTGATAATTGTTAATGTATTTTCGTTTCTGAGATCCATAACGCCAAAGTTGGCCATTTTACGCAAAAATCACTGTCAAGATGTAATAGGCCTCTTAATGTGAATCTACAAATCTATTGTGTGTGTGCTGACCCACGAACTCAATCCCTGGACAAGAGGGCAGGCGCCGAGTATAGAGTTTGGTTCCCGCCCTTCCAGGCTGTTTTCTATTAGCTGTTATTAAAAATATTTTAGATATTTTGCACTGAAATTTTCAATATGTATCACAGAACGTATGTGTGAGGGGGTGAAAGTTTCCAAAACACGATTGGAAACATTTTACTCCATAGAAAAAAATCCTGAAGTTACCTCTAAAATATAAATGCACATTACGTGTTTTACAATTAAAATCAAAAACACTTAGGTTTTTTTTCTTTTCGATTAATATTAATATAGATATTAACATAAGGGTAAAAATTTTATTTATTTACCTTTAAGCTTAAGTTTTATTAACTTAAACTTAAAGGTAAAATATCTTGATTTTATATAAATTCTTATTGTAAAACACGGTCGTAATGTGCATTTAAATGAAATTTTAGAGGTAACTTCAGGATTTTTTTTATCAAGCAAAATGTTTCCAATCTTGTTTTGGCTTCGTTCATCCCCTCACACATACGTTCTATACACATTGAAAATTTCAGTGCGAAATATCTAAATTTTTTTTGAATAACAGCTAATAGAAAACAGCCTATTTTTTCCGTTTTTAGCGCCTAAGGCCCCTTAACACGTTCCGTGCGGCATGACCAGTATAGGCAAAGTAGGGCCATTCGTTTTTTTTTTTATAGCAGAAGGAGGCAAACGAGCAAGCGGGTCACCTGATGGAAAGTAATCACCGCCGCCCATGGACACCCGCAAAACCAGAGGAATCGCAGGCGCGTTGCTGGCCTTTAAGGAAGGAATAGGCTCGTTTCTTGAAGGTCCCTAAGTCATAACGGTCCGGAAATACCGCCGCCGAGAGCTGGTTCCACAACACTGTAGTTCGAGGCAAGAAATTTCTTGAAAAACGCACAGTAGTAGACCGCCATCCATCAAGGTGATGTGGATGGAATGACAGTCGATTGCGTGTAGTGCGATGAAGGAAATCATCGGCAGGGATCAAGCCGAACATCGTTTGGTGTGAGAAGTATAATAAAGAATAAAGAATGTAATAAAGAATCACAAATGAGTACACGGTTCATTATGTTTCTTTCAGTGAGCTCGTGAGGTACCCAAATATCGAGCTTTTTTGTGTAACCAGTTTTTTTTAAATGCGCCAAATGAAATGAAATGAAATTATTTATTTGCGTATAAATTGGGTACATGGGGAGATGTTGTGAATTTTTTACGCTCATCTTATTCAGCCAACCACAGTAGCATGCAAAAATAGGAACATTAAAATTATAAATTAAATACAATGCAATTAAAATTAAATATAATACAATAATATTAAATACGACACAAATGGAAATAATCTAAAACAAATAAATTAATAATATGAAGACACAATTAACCAAAAGAAGCCACTTTGAGGCTGTATGGTGCAGCTGCTCTGCCTTATTTGTTCAAGGTTACAATACAAACACAAACAAAAACGAATGGTTTTTATCCTTCTATACCTACTATGTAAAGTTTTAAAAAGTTTAAAATAAAAGTCATACCGAGTCATTTTAACAAAAAAATTATTAAATGGATTAAATGTCAAACCCTAATTACAAATAGAATTAAAAATCAAGTCATAAATAAAATTACAGTCGTTGAACAATGATTCAAACAGACCCTGGACCACCAGGTCACCGATCAGGGCCTGCTTAAACTAGGCTGCGCTTCGTAGCGGCTAACGTCCTCACCGAATGATGAAGGTTGACCCGCCTTGCAACCTGAGGAGAGGACAGAGGTGAGGAAGGAAATAGGATGGTTGCAGCTCAGGTGCTGTGGTGGCTCCTGGCCTCTGGCGGCGTTGCCACGCCGGCCGACTCCAAGAGGCTGTCCAGATCGCACCGTCCCACTCGCCGAGCAGCCGCCTCCTCCACGATATCGCCGGGAACCGGTTCCCACTAGCTCACCACGCGAGGCTAACAGTGCCTGCTAAACGCGAGGTAATGTTCGTAATATACGCGCTGCCGTCGCGTTTGTTCGTCCGATTAATCACACACAGCAGCCTCCGATGGCTGTTTAGAAGGAGATTATTAAGATTTAAGTTGATTTTATGCTATTTCACAACTAATGCACGTGGGCATGTACCGACACAAACCGAAACTGAAATCACAACAACGCGACGCGAATTCTGCCGTCAGAAATATAAGCGCGTACAACCCGCGGTTGGTTTTACACCATATCATAAAGTCTGGGCTGTCCCAGCCATGGGAAATCAAAACAACAAACCGTAAACGGACCGTTCCGCCATTCCGTCTTCCGAACCGATATTGAACTGAAGTGACATACGAATGTCAATTTTACTGACCTGTTTTTTTTCTATGTCCGTCAATGTTGGTAGGCAAAGTACCACACCCGTACGGCCTTAATTTGATTTTAAACAAACAATTTAAAATTAGAAAATATAATGTCAATCCGCACAATAAATAGGTTTAGATTTACTGTATGTTTTTGTAATCCAATTTAATTTAATTCATTGTCATTTGATTTACTTATTGAAATTTTAATTTAATTTATTGTAATTTAATTTATTGTAATTTGATTTATTGTAATTTAACTTGATTTATTTATATGGTTTCAATATTTTTTTAATTTGAGTCTGTACATTACTTGTTTTTATTAATGTTTAATTCTATCGTGGTGACAAGAATGTTTGCGCCAAAAATTTATAATGCTGTGTATACACGTTTTTTGGGTCTCGATCTAGTTTCAATCCATTGTAATTTATTTTTCTACTTTTATTTGATTGTTACCTGTTGTGTGTGCCAATATAATAAAAAAATAAATCATACAATTTGGTACAACAACGAAAACGAATATCAATGCAAAGAACCTAAGGCATCACAACACAAGGTAGGCGAATTGCAACATTTGTGTTTTAAATATACTTGCACAGAGTAAAAAACGTGTGCGATAAGCCATCTACTTATATAAAGCACTATGGAATTTCTTAATTAAAAAAACTGTTTTGTGGTGAATTCCTAGTGCTTCAGCTACGTCGTAACTACTGATAATATGCTGATCTTGCTCAACTTTTTCAAAAATGGCATCCATTTTATCCATAATAGCGTCCAGTGCGACGTGCATCTTTGACATCAATATTTTCGGATTGAAAATGCATTAACCATATTTGTGCTTCTCTCACAGACACTGCACTAGGTCCATAAACAACGCAAATTTTTTCGCGGCTTGCTTTTCATTTTTACTAAAATTTTAACTATATCGAATTGCTTTATTACCTCACTCATCTTGACAGTAAGAAAAACAAATGAAAACCACAAATTTTCCTAATTTGAATTTGGAATTATCTTCTTTAAAATTTAAACTTTTAATCATACCAAAACCAGCCAGATACAAATAGCCAAAGAGATTTTATTACAAGTTCATATCTACATAATATTGCGAAAAGACTTTTTCCCCAACCTAATATTTAAATAGAAATTAAAAAGAATGTGTTAAAATTGAGTAACTTTAATAACCTTTTAACCGAGAAGGTAAAGTGGGCAAATAGTTCTCATGACGCACCATGGGGAAGTTGACATGTCTGTTACCACTTGGTTAATTACCATCAGGTGAAATGAAGACAAAAAAAAAGAAAAAAAAATGAATATATTTTAGGATTAGGAATTGGTTTATTCTTTTCTTGTGTGGGGTTTGGAAGGCAGAAAGAGAAAAAATATTTACCATTATGGTTTTTTGCAAAAGGTTTTATTTACTGGGCCAGAGTCCATTGAGTAGGGTGATAGAAAACTGCATTTTCGCGTAAACTTTAGAAAACAAGATTTTTAACAATGAGGCTGATACATGGGAAAAGAGTTCCTTACTGGCATCAAATTTATGGCTAATTGTTTAGGTTTGGATAAGGTTATATGCCAAATGCCTTAATAGCAGATTGACTAAGGTTTTAGGCGGCTCGTCTTTGCCATAAAATGTTAATGTTTAAAGTAAAAATTAAAAGCATGGATTATGTCAGTAAGTTCTCCCAAGAATTACCCCTTCCTAATAATTCACTAGTCCGATTATTTTGTCTGATGTCGGACTAAAAGGCTCTTATTAGTGTGATCACCGAGGAAAATAATTGGACTACTGGTACAAGGAAAATTACATATTAAGGGTAATTGCTGACTCTTTTTCTTGTGCCGCAGGGTGACAGTGGTGGTCCACTGTCGATCATCGACGAAGATGGTCAGCCCACCATCGTCGGAGTGACCTCCTTCGTCTCCTCCATGGGATGCCACGTCGACCTGCCCGCTGGTAAGATGACCTCTTTGCTCACTGGTGTCAGATCACGTTAATTCTTCTACTCTCATTGGCTAGTATTAGGGCTAATTTCCGTGCTTCGGAAGGCACGTGTAGCCGTTGGTCCCCGGTTGTTGTCGTAAAATAGCAACCGTTAAAACCCACTAACGTGCATTGGGCCAGAATGGTGGGTAATGGCCATTCTCCCCACGTGCTGTTTTCCATATGTGAAGGCATGTCTACTAGTCGGCGAGTCCAGACGAATCACTTTTATGGCTCTTGTAACATATCATGACTCTTCACACCGGGCGCAGTTATAATAACGCCGCCGCGCGTTGTAAACGCTTTCAAACTGGCGTGCATGTACCGCACTTTTTAAGACCTGTCTTAGATATGGCCTTTAGAAAAACTATTCAAAATTAGTAAGTACCTACACCTTACAATTCCTATTCCTTCCTTAACCCTACTCTTTTTTTAAAAGGTTGGCAACGCATCTGAGACTCCTCTGGTTTTGCGGGTGTCAATGGGCGGCGGTGATCGCTCTCCATCAGGTGACCCGCCAGCTCGTTTGCCTCCTTCTTACATAAAAAATACCACAAAACTGTTGCAAGTCGCAATAGTTTGTCTGTATAATAAAGGTGTTTTAGGATAAATTATGTCTGTTTTTGTTTCCTATCTCTAGGGTTTCGTACGCGCCGGATACTACCACATCTGGTATACCCAAGTGACCGGCCAGTGACCACCACTGATGTGCCAGTGGTCACTGGCGGCCCGGTGGTCACTGTAACACTGACTGTAATCACTGAAGTCCCGGTGACCACCACTCAAGTGCCAGAGGTTACTGGAGGCCCGGTGGTCACTGTGACACCGACTGTGATCACTGAAGTCCCGGTGACCACCACTGAAGTGCCAGAGGTTACTGGAGGCCCGGTGGTCCTTGTGACACCGACTGTGATCACTGAAGTCCCGGTGACCTCTACTACAGTGCCAGAGTCCACTGGCGACCAGATGGTCACGGTGACACCGACTGTGATCACTGAAGTCCCGGCGACCAACATTGAAGTGCCAGAGGTCACTAGCAGCCCGGTGATCACTGTGACACCGACTGTGATCACTGAAGTCCCGTTCACCACCACTACAGTGCCAGAGTTCACTGCCCAACTAGCAAATTGGTCATATAAAAACTGTGCTATGCGACACTACAACGTTGTGTAACCGTTATTCCTACAACGATTTAGTCCCGTAACTAAATGGTCCACTAAATAAGTTGAGTAAACGTTTTTACGACTACTTTATACAATGTCGTATAATGGTACAAAAATATAGGTTATGTAGGTTAAGTGGACGTTTTTACGACTGATTCATACAACGTCGAATTGTGGTGCCTGTGTATAGGTTAGGTAGACGTTTTTACGACTGCTTTATTATATCGTCGTATTATGAAGCCAGGTTGTAGGTCGGATAAATAAAAAAATATGACACCATGTATAAAGGTTTTATTTAAATTAAAGGTTATCTGTTCATGTTTATTATCTCACGGAACTCTAAAATAATTTATCATGGCCGACCATCTTAGTAGCAATAAACCGCATTATGCGACCTTTTCATTCTATAATTGATGTATAGAAGTCGTTTCTTAACTTAGACAAGATGGCTGCAATTTTAGTATGTAAACAAATTTTAAGCAATAGTCTACAATAATTTAATTTCAAGAAATCCGAAAGGGGCGTAAAAAATTTCACAACAACACACCTATATTTCACCACAAAACTAAACGTCCCATAAGAACTAGGTGCACTTCACACATTAATCCTAACACTCTGTTTGTTTATAATATTGTTAAAGTAAATGTAAAACTACTTAAGTAAATTATAACTTATATACCGTTTAAATTTTGTATTTGATAACACGCACTTTTCCAGCAAACATTACAGGAACGAATGAATGGAATGAACTGAATGTGTACTATAAAAGTCGATGTTAAACACTTAACCGACATTACAGTCATCTTCTAATGTCTATGCAATTGTTATAGGACTTCAGTGGTTCGATAACAGTCGGTCGAAAACTTTTATGTAACATTTAAAAGTTCTTGACTGACGTTTATTTAACTTGTAAATAACAATAATGTCGTTTAATATGGGCCTATTTCGCGTTGTATAAACGTCTACGACACATTTATATGACCCACTTTATAGAACCAAAAGGAAAAGTAAAACGTTTTCTCAACTATTACGCAACGATAATTTGTTACTTGGGTGGCGGCCCGGTGGTCACTGTGACACCGATTGTAATCACTGAAGTCCCGGTGACCACCACTGAAGTGCCAGAGGTTACTGGAGGCCCGGTGGTTACTGTGACACCGACTGTGATCACTGCAGTCCCGGTGACCACCACTGAAGTGCCAGAGGTCACTGGCGACCCGGTGATCACGGTGACACCGACTGTGATCACTGAAGTCCCGGTTACCACCACTACAGTCACAGAGTTTACTGGCGGCCCGGTGGTCACTGTGACACCGACTGTGATCACTGAAGTCCCGGTGCCAACACTGAAGTACCAGAGGTCACTGGCGGCCCAGTGGGCACGGTGACACCGACTGTGTTCACGGAAGTCCCAGTGACCACCACTGACGTACCAGAGTCCACAGGCGGCCCAGTGGTCACGGTGACACCGACTGTGATCACTGAAGTACCGGTTACCACCACTGGCACCACTATAATGCCAGGGTTCACTGTGACCACCACTGAAGTGCCAGAGGTCACTGGCAGCCCGCTGATCACGGTGACACCGACTGTGATCACTGAAGACCCAGTGATCACCACTGAAGTTCCAGAGCTCACTGGAGGCCCAGTGGTCACGGTGACACCGACTGTGTTCACGGAAGTCCCGGTGACCACCACTGAAGTGCCAGATGTCACTGGAGGCCCGGTGGTTACTGTGACACCGACTGTGATCCCCGAAGTACCGGTGATCACGGCGACACCTGTCTGATGCACCAGGGTCTGAAGAGAATCCTGAAACCGAGGAGGAATGTACACTCGAACTGGCTGCGTCAAGCTGGCATCAAGCATGCCGTCATCAAATCCGCATTCTCTAAATTCGACTCTTCGCTAACGTCACATAGGTCACCGTTGATCGGAACGTGAGGATCGAAGTAGTAGACGTCCGTCTTTTCTACCGGACGATGACAGTCCGTTTTTTCCACCGGACTCGCAGTGTTGCACGGCTTAATAGTGAACCTGTGTACATGCAACGGATAGTGGTCCGGCGACAAAACGCCTTCTACTCAAGTCTCCTCTCGGTACGACGGAATCCTGTCGGGCATAAGAATAGGCAGTCGTCCATGTATATTGGTGAGTGTAGACGCTATCGGACGTATCGTTCTTTTTTTGGGAAAAACAAAATAACGTAGTTCCACCTAGCTACTCAAGCAACAAAATTTGGTACTATGTATAAAAGTCCTGAGAACGTTTTAGAATGTGCTAATTATAATGTACATGATTAGCACTATAATGCACTATAACGTTCTTGGAACCCCAAATATGCCCTAGTTTTATCACTGATTTATTCTATAAATATTACATAAAGGCTCTCACGGTAATAAATCAGCTCTGTAGTTGAAACCTAAAAGTGTCGAGAAACGCTTTTTAATACTGAAATAGTGCTATCTGCAGCATTTATGTCACAAATTTGCACTATAAAAATAACCAAAACATGTTTAAAGTGCTTTTTTGCACCGTAAACAATTCTAGTAATCTTTTTTATCACACTTATTCAATCATTTTATTCGTGTTGTAGTCGTGTCGGTCGTCGTGAGTGTTCTCCAACGAAAATCAACAAATAACAGTCAGCTAATATTATGCTTTATTTCATTCGCGGATGTAATAAAAAGTAAAAGGACACTACGTAGCTCTGCCGTAACTTGAACTTGCGAAATTAATTGTATTGAAAATATAATTAATGCCGATTTCAAAGGACATCAGGCAAATTTCTTTGACAAACGACCCAAAAATGTATAGCATTTCTGTTTGTACCACAAAGTAGGTATATAAATAGTGGATCTCGGAAACTATTCAGAATTTAATAAAGATTTTTATTAGAAGAGATATTATTATTCACGTTTGAAATATTTTTCTTTGGTAACACTGACACTAGTATAACAACACTTGTAACTCAAACGAAACGTTTCGTTATGTGCTAAATGAACATAGTGTTCTCGAAAAAATTTACTAAAAGTGGGCGTACCGATTCAAATAAAAATTTTTCATTATGCTTTCTTGTTGTACACAAAGATCTTAAATATCAAACACGATACAGATGGAGTGAGTGAAATTCTGTTCTGTTCATTTAGTCATGTGGTTGTAACCAAACGCTTCAGTTGACAGTGATTGACAATGTCAGTGACAGCCGATAGGCTGGCTGACAGATCAAAAATTGCATGGCATTTAAATCAAAGCGATACCCATTTTTAAGTATTTGCTTAGGCTATATTAACAATAAAAATCTAAAAGTTAGATTTCTCTAATTTCAGAACTATTTCTCCGAGAAATCCAATTCAGCCAACTTCTGTCAATGTCATTGTCATCTGATGCAATGCGCCTTATTCTTACGCAAAATAATAGTGATGGCGGCCACAAAATGACCGTTTCATAGTCGTTGTTTTGAATTAATAATTAATTAATTTCAGCCAAATAAAGGAGTTTCAAAATAAAGTTGATACTGATTTAGGTATATAATTACACTTAATGCATATAGATAAATTAAGTTCATACATTTTCGTGTCAAATATGCCTGATGTCCTTTGACAATGCGCCCTCGTAATATTTTTGTTTTAATTAAATTTAAATTAATAAAATAAGTACAATACTTTGGCTGCTATAGTACACATATGCACCAGCCGTGCTGCTAATGTGCTATCATGAAAGAAAACAGCAGCCATATTAATTTAATTAATTATGGCTGCTGTTTTAGTACTTTTTTGTCATGATTTAGTATCGTAGCCAATGACCTTTTATATATAGACTAGTTACACCTGAACGAATTGCATTTAAAAATGGCGAAATTGTTTTTATGACGTAATCACGTCGAAAGGGAAAGAAAATAAATTTAATCATATCATTAGCCTGTGTTAAAAAGAGAGAAACATATATTTTAAGTTTTGTATACTCTTTAAGGTAGTTGACCAATGAGCTCATTGAATTTATGCGCCATCTCGGCCGCCATTGTTTTCTCTCTTTCACTCTCATAGAAACGTCTCTCTCTTACATAGTACACGCGTCTCACTCATGCATATCGAATTGGCAACAGGGCAAATCAATGATATTATATTAAAAAAAAATAGATAGATAGGTTATGTCAGTACTAATATGATTTCAATAATGGACCGAAGCGTCGTACGTACGAAAACCTGAGCATGCGCTATACTCACTAAATATTACGATGTTATACGGCCGAGGTAACTTGTCACTTCTAGTCGATGATCTCATATGGCCGCATCTGCCGAGTTAACTTGATCGTATTCTAAAGTGTAAGCAAGATAGCATGACAACTAGTAAGAGCGTAAACAAGACAGATACATGTAGCGCTGTGTCATTTCGAATTACATGTCAATTTGCTGTCGCACCAATGATATTATATTAAAAAGAGGTAGATAGGTTATGTAAGTACTAATATGATTTTAATAATGGACCGAAGCGTCGTACGTACGAAAACCTGAGCATGCGCTATACTCACTAAATATTACGATGTTATACGGCCGAGGTAACTTGTCACTTCTAGTCGATGATCTCATATGGCCGCATCTGCCGAGTTAACTTGATCGTATTCTAAAGTGTAAGCAAGATAGCATGACAACTAGTAAGAGCGTAAACAAGACAGATACATGTAGCGCTGTGTCATTTCGAATTACATGTCAATTTGCTGTCGCACTCTATATTTTTATGACACAATTTATTCTGACATTTTGTAGTTGATAAATAATAAGAACTTAAATCAATTAAAATTTAAACTCACGCATGCCACTCATGATATATAATTTCATGACCTTTTATGTAGTTCGCATGACACAGGACAGCATATTTTTAATTAATTTTCGAAAACAAATACATGCAAACTGACACTGTCAAAGTGTCAACACTGCTAACGCTTTTGTGAGACTACGCGTAAGGTAAGCCAATTAGCATAGTTTTCTGTTGCCACTTTTTGGCACATGTAACACATCTACCTCTTTTTATTGTAACATCATTGGGGCAAATGTACTTACTAAATGAAAATTTCTGTTTTAAATTATTTTTACAATAATTACGAGAAAAAATAAAAAAAATCTTGTCTCATAAGGTTGCAGTATAATTTTTACAATTTCTGTATACACAAGAAGGCCTTTTATCCAAATAACAACACAAAAACTCATAACGGTAACGACCGTATTAACGTGACAATGACTGACGTGTGACTGAGTGAGGTCAAGGCAATTACCTGGATTTGTTCTAGTCACTACGGAGGGCAGGCAACGTATCTACTCATATAATATCATTCATCGTAGCAGTATAAACAAACTCACCTATATATTTAGAATTGAAGTTATTTAGCAGCTGCACCGGGAGTCGCTATGGTACTGTTAAGTACTGTAGAAGATTATCATGATTTTTTTGAGAACTATATTTCACGGATATTTAAATCCTTGTAACAACTACGCTCTGCTTGTTACAAGGATTTAAATATCCGTGAAATCAAAAACGTTTGTTTTCAAGCAACTGACATCGTATATTTATTTTTGGTTACTATGACTACACAAAAACATAGATAAAAGGTCTAGGACCTTTTTTAACAGCTCAATAGCAAAATGTTAAGGGAGCTTGTAAGAAGATAATAACGTTACGTAATGGTTGCGCGAGGTACTTTTATAGTGCACATTTAACCTGTAATAGTGTTTTCGACATTCCTACAATACTAGTACTCTAAAAGTTATTTACACGCATTATTATTTAAAAATAGATATACAAAACTGTCAATAAGGTCGTCTATAGTACTAAATAGTACCATATTCGCTATTGTCATATCTATTACAGTGAAACACTTTAGTGATTCTTTTGTACAGTCCTGTAAGCGTTCTTAGAGCAAAATTATGGAACTTGAATGCTTAATGATTTTAAAGAAGCAAAACGCTCTGTTAAAAACCTTTATGGTACAAACAGTTACAATGATTACCATTCTATAATGGTGGCCTATGCCTACTATATCACAGTTTGGTGATAAAATGCCTTGGTTATAGAAGCTTTTGCTAGTTGAGTACCTAGCACCTAGCTGCAGAGCATCCGACACTACGTTTGCCGAGTCGCGGTCTCCACTCCAGAACACTACGTCTTTGGGGTAGACGTGTTCTGGAGTGGATACCGCAACGGTTGTCGATTTAGTGGCTAATTTGAGTGTCCACGCCTCGGCTCCGTAAGTTTTTAAGACAGGTAATTACCACACATCGATCGTAGATTTTAATCTTTAGGCTTTGTGGTATTTGCGACGAAAAGACCCGACGGAGTTTACGTAACGCTGCTCAGCCCAGCTGTATTCTTCAGTTGGTTTCCTATTCGAAGTTGTTTTTTCCTAGTTCCCGTTTGTCCCAAGTAAACATATTCCGAACCAACTTCATGAGCTACACCGTTAACAGTAATCGGTCTCAGATCAGTATGGTTATTAAACATGAGGTTAGTGTTGTCGAGGTTCATCCGGAGACCGATGCGTCAAAAGGAATCAGCAAGTTGTAAATCTTGCAACGTTTCAGCCATAATGAAGACGTAGTCTTCCGCAAATCTATAAAGGAAAATGAGAATGAGAAAAGAAGAACTTGTGTGAGACTGTACTATTTGCAGATGATACGTCTCTTATTTTTATTGTTGAAAGAGGCCTTGAAAATGTTGACGATGTAAATAGTGCACTTTCAAAGGTATTACATTGGTTCACTCTTAATAATTTATTACTGAATTCAGCAAAAACAAAATTTTCTTTACCTAAATGTAAGACAGGTCAGCACACAAATTAAGATGAATGATAATGTAGTTGAATTAGTAGATTCTACTGTGTTTCTAGGCATTAAACTGGATTTACGCTTACAATGGGACCCATATATTGATACCTTGTCAGGAAGACTGAGTTCAGCTGCATACGCAGTTAAGAAAATAAGGCTTCTAACTGATATTGAGACGGCAAGAGTAGTTTATTTTAGTTATTTCCATAGTGTGATGCCTTATAGCTTACTGTTGTGGGGCTCCGCTGCTAATATTAATGTTGTATTTATTCTACAGAAAAGAGCAGTCCGTGCCATATACAACCTCAAGTCTAGAGACTCACTCAAAGAAGAAAAATAAATATATTAACTATTGCATCACAATTTATTTAAAAATATATATGTTTCTCAAAAAGTATGAAAAGACATTTGTTAAAAATTGTAATTTTCATAACTTAAACACTCGTAGGAAAAATAAGCTTGCCATCCCTAGTTTTACTCTTCATAAAACAGGTGGCTCTTTCTTGGGTAAATGTGTAACGTTTTATAACAAACTTCCACTAAATATTAATAAAATGCCTTTACATACATTTAAAGCCCATGTTAAAAAACCCTCATGAGTAAAGGTTATTATAAAATGGAAGATTATGTAAATGACAAATATGTGTGGACATAGTGCATGTACGAGCATAACAGTTAGTATTGTGTGTAGTAATTTGTATATGGTATAATTTGGTAACGACATATTGTTTTGTAAATGACGTTCCTTCTACATTATTATAAATCTGTGGAGTTTCTTGCGCCCTTTCTTCTCCACATCTAAAAGACTTCCTGAATGGGTGGAGTGGGTGGGCGGGTGCCCATCCATCCAAATAAATTTAGACAGTTCAAAATGCTTATTTTAAGTTTATTGAATAAAGATTTTTTTTAATTTGAATTTGTGCCAGCAGTGGAACGTTTAGGTTGAAGATGATATTATGATGTACGTCACTCAACTGGTCGGTCTGCCCAGTTAATCGGTCGTCAAGTCCAGACCTGTATCACTAATCATGGCCCTTGTATCATATTGACTCTTCACACCGGGCGCAGTTGTAACGCGCACCCGCTTTCAAACTAGTGTGTTTCTGACCCGCCTTTGCTTGGTATGTAGGGAGCCTTAAAAAAATAATTTGAAATTAGTACCCTACAAAACTGTCGCAATAGTTTATCTGTATGATCAAGGTATTAGACAATGTAATGATTTTTTTTTGTTTCTCCATCTCTAAGGTTTCGTCCGCGCCGGATACTACCACAACTGGTATACCCAAGTGACTGGCATTAACTTCGACTGGGACTTCATACCGGTGACCACCACTGAAGTGCCAGCGGTCACTGGAGGCCCAGTTATTACGGTGACACCACCTGAGATCACGTCAACTCCTGTAGTCACCGAAGCACCAGAGTCGGAAGAGGGTAAAGAAACCGAGGAGGATTCGTCGTCGTCGTCGTCATCATCGTCGTCGTCTTCGTCGTCATCTTCGTCGTCGTCGTCGTCGTCGTCGTCATCTTCGTCGTCGTCCAGGTCCAGCGAAGAAGATTAAACGCATTGTTTAAATATAATGATGATGTTATATTCTCTCGTGTGTAATAAAGTAACTTAAGTAAACATTAAAAGTGATTTGATTAATAATGACGGTTTTGATTTAAATTTAACCGTGTCGCGTAACGGTGAAAGAATACTACCACCTCTTCTCTTCCCTTGAGCGTCGTAAAAGGCTAATAACGGCCTGAAGACTGCACATACATCCAACAGCATAGAGCGGCGATTGGCTCACCACCTGTCACGCTGAGCACATGTGCAGTCGCGATTTGGTGTGAAAAGTGGTCTATTTAGAGGACTGCTTTTGCTGTCCATATTGCCTTTTAAACAGTGGCAACTGCGAGTTGTGCCCTTCGTGCAACGAGAAGTAAACGAGCTTTACATCTCCGGTAATCTATCTGGAAAATAGGCAGTAAACTACACGTGTTCACGGGGAAACTCTCCCGAGACACTAGTCTTATGAGTACCGAATGAAGAGCGTGCTTCGACTGATTCGGCGTCAAGACTTAACGCAGATGGTCTCCTGCGCGAGTTCGTTTACTGGCGCAGGGACGTCTGGCACTTCTTGTATAACCTAACCGAGGTGCCAGTACAAATTATACTTAGTGAAGTAAGGAAAGGGGATGTCCGTATTGCCTAGTCTCTGACTAACATTTTTTTGTTTCATAAAAACAACGGAAATATAAGCTTTTCTAACCGACCTCCAGCCAGCGGGATATTTATCAAAGTTACGTCTGATGAAGTATAAATTGGTACTAACTTTTAGATCTGTCATTGTTCTGTTCACCAAAACAAAAAACATTCTTCTAACGTTCTTACTTCAGCCACAGTCAAGCTGCAAAGAAACCTCCAGTCAGCGGACTTTTTCTCTTATAGGATTATTTTTGTAACTTTTACACGAAATTAATAAAATTTAAACTATTTACGACTTACATACATACATACACAACAATATCCATCCTCACACACATTCGCATTTATAACAATATTAGTAAGATAATGCAGACTGGTTATATTATTTTGTATTCTACCCACAAATAGGTTTCAAATTCTATGCTTTTAATTTTAACACATGATGTACGAATAGGTAATTTAAGTAAAGGGTTTAGAAGTAAGTTTTGTTGATATTTAGGGTCGGGTAAGATGTTTGACATTTGATCCCCATAAATCTTAACGCACGTGAGGTTAGGTAATAATAAACTTTTTTAAAGTCAACGCTACTCTGTGCCGGTTTGATGATTGCGTCAGTATTCAGTTTGGCCCTGTTTAATTCACTACCAGGTGTAAGTATGCAACAGTGTATTTGTTATTGACGATTCTTACTTTATTGATTGTCACTGTAATTCTGATTAAATTAGCCTGGAAGATCAATACTACTAAAGCTAAATCGGCCCAAGTTGTGGCTTTGCTGCGAGAGGGTTTTAGTCAACGTGTTGTCGCTCGAAGATTACATCTCAGTCGATCTGCAGTTCGGAGAGTTTACCAGAGGTTTCAAGAGACTGGGCAGTACCGTAGAAGAACAGGATCTGGAAGACAAAGGGTCACCACTCAAAGAGATGACCCCTTTATTGTGACATCGTCTTTAAGAAATCGCCATCTTTCTGGTGTAGATCTCCGGCGACGGCTGCGTGAAGTGCGGGGTGGCCACACCCTTCGACACAAGAAGACTTCGTAAACATAACTTATGACCTCAAAAGCCAGCAACAGGACCACAACTGACCGTAGCTCATCGCCATGCCAGACCAATCCGCGAGGGAACATCTTTATAATAATAATATAGATCTGCTCATGTAAATCTCCATTGAGAAATGCTGTGTTGACATCAACATGTTCAATGTCCATATCATTTTCAACACCAATCGCAAAGAGTAATCGTAGAGTGCTATGTCTCACAACAGGTGCAAGTGTTTCATCATAGTCAACTTTATATTGTTGAGTAAAACCTTTTGCAACTAATCGTGCTTTGAATTTTTCAAATTTTCCACTTGGATCTACTTTTTCTTTGAAAACCCATTTGGATTTTATCACATTACCGTTGTTAGGTCGATCCACAAGTTCCCAGACACCATGCGACATTAGCGAGTTATATTCATCTTGCATTGCTTCTATCCAATCTTTAGCATTCTCACTTTTGATCGCTTCGTTATATGTTTTAGGCTCACAGCGTCCCATCAAAGCTAGATCAGGGAAATAGTTCACTTCATAATCTTTGAACCAAATAGGAGGATGGCGATCACGTTTAGGTCTAGAACTTTCAGCAACTTCCAGGTCTGAAATATTCTGTTCCATTATTTGTGAGTCTGGTTGAATATTATTCAACGAAGTTTCTTCCCGTTCATTAGATGTAAGTACTTCTTCGACATGAGATTCTTCTTCAACAGGATCTAGAACATCAATATCCGTTGACGATATGTCTGGTGTGGCAAACTCATCACTGTCAGATTCATGGATAAGTCCATGAGAAGTACTTGGTTGATACACCGTAACTTCAACAGTATTTGTCAAATCTTTAGAGCTTTCTAAAGTATTTGATATCTTGTAGGTTATACCTCGAACAGTTTCAATAAATTCAACAGAACGAGCTTTAATCAACGTCGAACCATCATCTGGATCACCAAGTCTGTAACCTTTGGTATGATCACAATATCCCAACATAATGTAAGGCTTAGATTTGGGATCAAGTTTTTTGCGTTTTTGTTGTGGAGTAAGAGCATAAGCTGTGCTGCCAAAAACTCGAAGATTACTGAGATCCACTTTAGATCCAGTCCACAATTCTTCAGGAGTAGCATCTTTCACAGCTGCAGTTGGACTACGGTTCTTCAAATAACACGCAGTATTTACCGCTTCAGCCCAATATTGTTTCCCCAAATCAGCATCTTGCAACATCGCTCTGGCCTTTTCCATTAGGGTTCTATTTAAGCGTTCAGCAACGCCCTTTTGTTGAGGTGTATACGGAACTGTCGTTTCGTGAATAATACCGCATTGCTTAAAATGATTCGCGAAACTTTTATTACAGTATTCTGTGCCATTATCGCTCCTAATCTGCTTTATTTTAAGATCAGTTTGGTTTTCAACCAAAGTTTTGAATTCGATAAATATATTCAAGACAGTCGTCTGATCTTCCCGTTTCAGAAAGTATATAAACGATTTGCGCGAAAAATCATCCGTAAAAGTTATAAAATAACGATAACCACTCCAACTATTGACCGAAAAAGGTCCGCAAATGTCCGTATGGACTAAATCAAGTTTAGTCGTGCTCCTATGTGCCTGACCACGCGGAAATGATTTGCTCTTTTGTTTACCCTCAAAACAAGGAGTACATGGTGTCAAATCACCATTGGTAAACTTAATACCATTCGCTAATTTATCACGAAGTGTTAACATACCTGCTAAACTTAAGTGCCCCAGGCGACGATGCCATAGTTCCAATGAATTAATGTTGGACACATAAGCTTTACCTTCAGTGCGAATATTAGGCTCTTGGTTTTCCTTAGATACGTAACTATCCCTTTTCTGATCAATTTTGTAAATGCCGTCCACATTAGTAGCTGTCACAACGCTGGAACCAGTCACATTGACGTTATCCTTCCTGTAAATATGACATTTATTAACATCAAATAATAAAACATAGCCTTTTGCTGCAATTTTGCTGACAGACAAAAGATTAGCTGCTACTTTCGGCACATACAAAGCATCAGTAATGACTTTTTTAATATTATCATCAAACGTTACAGTAATATTACCAACACCCTCACTGTATATCTTATCATTATTCGCAGTAGTAATTTCGGATTGATTACTGTTAGAAAAATTATTCATCCAGTCTTTCCGATTAGTCATATGACTAGAACAACCTGAATCTAAGATCCAGCTATCACTGTCACAAGTGTTATTGGCTAAAGCAATTTCTCTAGACAATACAGTCAGATTTGCACTACTTCCCTTCTTTGTAGATGAAGATGCATCTGGCGTCAAGCTTTTATCAGGAATCTTCTTCGAATTCTTCTTTAATTTGGGACACCTTGGCTTAATATGCCCTTTTTCTTGACAATTATGACACGTTGGAATAAATTTGTCTTTTGCAACAAGAATCTTCTCAGTAGGTTCCATATTCGAAATGAAAGTTCCTCTTTTAAATTCGCTTTGTATCAACTGACATTTCACAAAGTCAGATGACAGTTTAATATTCGTGGCATCCATGGCCATTATCAATGAGTCAAACTCATTTGGTAATCCGATTAGCATCATTTCGGCTAATTCATCATCCTCTATTTGACATCCAATATCTGCCAATTCTTGGGTTACGGAAATTATATTTCCTAAATAATGGTCCATTGAGCTATGATCAACATATCTGAGCTGCGATAACTTCCTTTTAAGACTTAATCGTCGGCTAATGCCACTATTTTCATAAGCTGCCTTTAGATTATTCCAGGCGTCTGCCGCCGTCTTGGAAACCTTAACATGCGGATAGCAAATCGGCTCGATATTCAAACATATTTTGGCATATGATCTCTGGTCTTTTATGGGGTCCGGGATAGTACTCGTAATAACATCCCATAAGCCGTTATCGATCAATAAAAGTTTGATCTGAAACTTCCAGTTTTGATAGTTTGAAACACCCTTAAGTTTCTCAATAGATGTGTGTGAATTACTTACTATCGTATTATTCATACTCGAAGAGCTAATAATGTTCTCCATGCTCACATATCCATCCAGTGATTTATTTCTTCATAGAATAATATTCCACGAGAGAAAAAAAAAATAGAATCACGTTCTTTAAACATACATGGGGTGGGGTTACTTCAAAATATAAAATCACATACTACATTTATAGCCCATAATTGGCTAAGTAGCCCATTAGCCCATAACCTGAATTATTGGATTATTTCCTTAACAGTGAGTGCGGGATGCATTTGGATGTCGTGGCAGTTGATAGACACTTTACGCCGCTCTCCTTGGCAACAGAAAACTGGCGCAAACCAGTGGTGCTAAGCACTCTCGATCGCAAGGACATATGGAAGAGCAAGGTGCTACACGGGCGCTACTATCGGGCTCTAACTGGGCCTGATGTAGATTTGCCTGCCTCGGTGAACTGGCTACGTTTCGGTGACCTCTTTGGGGAAACCGAAGGTTTTGTCTGTGCTATTGAAGATGAAGTTATCAAGACGAATAACTACCGGAAATATATTATGAGGGACGGTACGGTCGACATCTGTCGGGCATGCCGCCGTCCGGGAGAATCACTCCGACATATTATTTTCGGTTGTTCTCATCTTGCTAACGGAGAGTATTTGCACAGACACAACCAAGTAGCCAGAATAATTCACCAGCAACTTGCTCTTCGATATGGCCTTGTTGAATCAGAGGTGCCGTACTATAAGTACGTACCTGCGCCAGTTCTCGAAAATGGTCATGCAACGCTCGACTGGGATCGCTCTATCATCACGGACAGGACTATTGCCGCTAATAAGCCTGATATCGTGGTGATCGACCGATCTCAGCGCCAAGCAATATTGGTTGATATCACCATACCTCATGACGAGAACCTCGTGAAAGCCGAGAAGGACAAGCTCAGTAAGTACCTTGACTTGGCTCACGAGGTTACCGCCATGTAGAATGTGGATTCAACCATTATTGTACCGATAGTCGTTTCGGCATACGGCCTTATAGCGAAGAGCCTCGATCAACACCTAGAGAGGCTCTCGCTGAAAGGTTGGGTCAAGGGTCAGATGCAAAAGGCAGTACTCCTTGACACGGCACGTATTGTCAGGAGGTTCCTCACTCTGCAGCCCTAACCACCGATAGCTTGGGTCTACCCCCGCTGCCGGTGGCAACCTAGGTTAAGTTTTTTATAATATTTTATATTGTAAATAGGTTTTTATATAAAATATTGTAAAAAATTAAACTTAAGAATTATGTTAAATAAAGAGGATAATAATAATAATAATAGTTTGGTGTGGATACGTGTGCGGTTATGCATGTACAGCGTGGGAGAGTAGTAAATTCAACCAATTTACAACTCTCCGAAACGATAAACTTCAGATCTCTCTCCGAAGTTGAAACATATAAATATCTTGGTATGTCACAGTCTTTGGGTGTTGTGGATGGGGACATAAAACAGTCATTACGGGAGCGATTTTTTTGCCGCCTAAGAAAAGTACTTAACAGTCTTTTATCGGGTGGCAATAAGACGCGTGCTTTTAATGGCTGGGTTATGCCTCTACTCACATACTCCTTTGGCATACTAAGATGGACTCAGACCGAATTGGACGCCTTGGATAGAAGAGTCCGCCAAATGCTCACGACTTCCAGAATGTTACACCCGCGCTCATGTGTTATGAGGCTGTACATCCCGCGGAGATGTGGGGGTCGCGGCTTTTTAAATGCCAAGGACCTACATAACCGTGAGGTGTGCAGTCTCAGGGATTATTTCCTTAACAGTGAGTGCGGGATGCATTTGGATGTCGTGGCAGTTGATAGACACTTTACGCCGCTCTCCTTGGCAACAGAAAACTGGCGCAAACCAGTGGTGCTAAGCACTCTCGATCGCAAGGACATATGGAAGAGCAAGGTGCTACACGGGCGCTACTATCGGGCTCTAACTGGGCCTGATGTAGATTTGCCTGCCTCGGTGAACTGGCTACGTTTCGGTGACCTCTTTGGGGAAACCGAAGGTTTTGTCTGTGCTATTGAAGATGAAGTTATCAAGACGAATAACTACCGGAAATATATTATGAGGGACGGTACGGTCGACATCTGTCGGGCATGCCGCCGTCCGGGAGAATCACTCCGACATATTATTTCCGGTTGTTCTCATCTTGCTAACGGAGAGTATTTGCACAGACACAACCAAGTAGCCAGAATAATTCACCAGCAACTTGCTCTTCGATATGGCCTTGTTGAATCAGAGGTGCCGTACTATAAGTACGTACCTGCGCCAGTTCTCGAAAATGGTCATGCAACGCTCTACTGGGATCGCTCTATCATCACGGACAGGACTATTGCCGCTAATAAGCCTGATATCGTGGTGATCGACCGATCTCAGCGCCAAGCAATATTGGTTGATATCACCATACCTCATGACGAGAACCTCGTGAAAGCCGAGAAGGACAAGCTCAGTAAGTACCTTGACTTGGCTCACGAGGTTACCGCCATGTGGGATGTGGATTCAACCATTATTGTACCGATAGTCGTTTCGGCACACGGCCTTATAGCGAAGAGCCTCGATCAACACCTAGAGAGGCTCTCGCTGAAAGGTTGGGTCAAGGGTCAGATGCAAAAGGCAGTACTCCTTGACACGGCACGTATTGTCAGGAGGTTCCTCACTCTGCAGCCCTAACCACCGATAGCTTGGGTCTACCCCCGCTGCCGGTGGCAACCTAGGTTAAGTTTTTTATAATATTTTATATTGTAAATAGGTTTTTATATAAAATATTGTAAAAAATTAAACTTAAGAATTATGTTAAATAAAGAGGATAATAATAATATCTTTATTTAAATACGCTTACATCTATAGTTTACAAAGAGCTCTTAACTAATAATCAAAAGTAGATTAAATTCTGTTGCCTGAGCTAGGTAAACCCTGTTTTTCAGGCGAATGTGGGCTTAGTCTAAGTTTAATATAAATCGAAACATAAATGAATATAACAGGTTCCTTATACGCTAAATTACAATCTAATATAAAGACATAAATAAAATAATAATAAGTTTTTTTTTAAATAAGCTTTTAAGTTTTACACTGAAATAAATAAAACAAAATTACCTAACAGCGGTCATTAACCCCTCCGTATCGTCGTAGGTCAATTTTTGTAGTTCTTCCTGTACAACCTTTCTGCAGCTGATAGTGTTTAACGGATAAATATAACACTTAGCATTAATCCTGTTGTACAGAAAGGGTCCTAAGAAAATAAAGAACCTCGATGAGAAAGCGCATTTTGTACCTTTGAGATAAGTGCAAACCATGTCCTTCCTCCTTTTATTAGTAATTTCAGTGCTGTAAGGAAGAGCCGTGTGCTGTTTTAGTATCGTGCTTTTTATAAATAATTGCCGAACTGTTAAAACTTTACAGGATTCATATAAAAGATGAGTAGGATATAGATAAGGACGGAAAGTGGACACCTTTAGGATTGCCCTTTGGGCTCTTTCGACAGTTAATAACAGGGACTTATACGTACCACCCCATGCAGTGATGCAGTAAATTAGTATCGACTGACATAAGGCCACGTAAACTTGCATTATTAATTTGGTATCTGCAATCGAACGAAGTTTTTTAAATACAAACATAAGCTTACGCATTTTGTTACTTAAAGCTTCAATATGATAACGGAATGACAGATTCTCGTCAATAATTACCCCAAGATACTTTATATTGCGAGTGCTAGAAATGGTAGGGCAATTGCAAGACATGTTTGTGTATAAATTACAGCCATCATGAGCATACAAAGGTGTTCTTGTTGTAGAAGTTGATTTGCGCATCGAGAATGTGATATATTTAGTTTTATCTGCATTTAGTGTTAGTAAATGTTGATTAAGCCAGTTATTTACAACATTGAAGCCATTTTGTGCAATTTCGTAAGCCTCGAGCTCCGTCGCTGCAGAAAAAAGTAGAGCAGTGTCATCGGCGTACGATAATATTTTACCGCCGTTTAGTTGAAGGTTGCAAAGGTCATTAATGTAAATTAAAAATAAGGTAGGAACAATTATACTTCCTTGTGGGACACCAAAGGAAGTGTTGCACCTGTCAGCACTGATCACATTGCCTATTTTAACGCATTGGCTACGATCACTTAAATAACTTGTAAACAACTTCAGTTGTTTATCTCTTATACCTATTGTTTCAAGCTTATTCAATAGGATGGGTATCGAAACTGTATCAAAAGCTTTTGCAAGATCCAGGAATATACCTATTGTTTTATTGCCTTTATCAAGCTCTTGTGCAATATAGTTAGTTAACTGATGAACTGCCTCATCCGTTGATAAATTAGCTCTAAAACCAAATTGATTGATTGACAAGAGCGAATTATTTTCCAAAAAATGTACTAATCTGTTGTTTATAATTTTTTCAAAAATTTTTGATATGGAGGAAAGTATTGATATAGGCCTAAAATTTGAAATTTGTTCTTTACTACCCGATTTATATACGGGAACAACAACAGCTTTTTTCAAACAATTGGGAAAAACTCCTTCGGTGAGACAAAGTTGAAAAATATACGTTAGAGGCAGGAGCAGGATATGTTTGAACTGTTTTAGCATTTTGTTAGAGATGTTATCCCAGCCAACAGCACAGTCATCTTTCAGACTCATGATAATTCTTTCTACTTCTGAGGAGTCTGTGGCTAATAAAACAAAAGATTTTACATTAGAGCTACACTGATTAAAACTTTTTGAAGTCCTGGGGAAGATAGGTTGTGTCTGAAAGCGCTCTGCTAAAGTTTTACCTACATTGACAAAGAAATTATTTGCACTGTTAGCAGATAAAAGCAGTGTAGGTTGTGTTTGTAATAAACTCGATGTCGATTCATGTCGCTTAGACGTGTAGGTAACATTTTTAATGAATTTCCCTTTTTACTGTTTTTTCCTGCCTGCTCTAGTTTATTTTTGTCGTAATTGTTTTTAACTTTTTTCAAAATGTTATTACAGAAGTTCCGATATCGTTTATATGTTATTTGTAAGAATGAATTTTCTAAGTTAGATTTAGCTTTAAAATGAAGTTTATCTCTATGTCTCATACAGCGAATTAGGCCAGGAGTTATCCAAGGTTTGATATTGTAATTTCTTCTGCTTATTTTTACTTTGCTAGTATTGTTTGATATGGCTTGTTGCACATTCTTAATTAAGTATGTCAACGCGGTGTCAGCGTCAGCAGAACTATAAACTGGTTCGAGGTCAATGTTACATAAATCGTCTTCGAGTTTAATCATATTTAATTTAGACTTAAGCTGCGTGCGTTGATGCCTAGGTGGTTTTAGACTTATGGTTAGTATAGCCGCTTTATGGTCGGTTACAGCTGAGTTAGTCACTAGGGTAACTGTAGGTAAGTGGGTTTTAAGCATAATGTGATCTAAGCAGGAGCCGCTTTGGTGGGTTGGGATCAAGTGTGCAGGTAGAAGACCATGGAAGGAGCACAGGTTAAGATACTCGTGAGCAGATGTTTCACAGTTTTCGGGCATAATGTTTATATTTACGTCACCTATTAATGCTATGGTTCTGAAAGATGATAGTTCTTTTAATAGCTCATTTAATGACGCAATAAAACAGTCTATGTTCCGAAAACAGGGGGGTCTATATAAAGCAAGTACTGCAGTGTCTGCACCAATTTTGATTAAAAGACTATTGCAGTCTTGTAGGCTAGTGTCTTCAACAGAAATATTTAATAGTGTATTTCTTGCATATACTACCACCCCATCATTTTGGTTATAATTAACTTTGCTACTGAAAATATTGTAACCCGATTTCAAAGGTAAACTGCCACTGTGTTTAGCCAGCCAACACTCGGTTAGTATAATTACGTCACACTTAATATTTAATCTTTGAACGAAACAGCTAAAATTATCTATGTTCTTATAAATACTACGAATATTTTGGGTCAGAAAGGTTAGTGCATTGTTTGCATAGTGTGAAAGATGTTGTTTGCAATTTTCGACATCACATGCTTTTGACTCTGATACGGAGAAGTTATCTAAATCGTAAATTAAATTATTAGTCATATTAACAAAGATCAAAATTAGAATGTACTGGACGGCGCTCTTAGGCGCCTTCATAGTCGATAGAGTTAATATATCTTTGTTCGGCCATTTTTTTGGCAGGACAATCAATATCACCTGTTTTATGATTGCTCGGCTTCTTAAATTGTAGGCAAGTCGCACATTTAGCAGGTTCGGCTTTCTTCATGCAATCGGTCATCGAGTGACCTAGGTCTCCGCAGTGGCCACATGAATGAGTTGACGCTCTACACGACTTGGCCGCGTGACCATACTGTTGGCACTTAAAACATCTAGTGACCAAAGTAAAGTCTCTCACAGGGCAAGATGACCAATTTACAAAAACTCGATCTTGAGATATAAGGGCCTTACGTATAACAGCTGGAACCTCTATGACGTAATTACAAGTCAACGAGTCTTTTTTGCCTGATTTGTGGCTAAGCTTAATAGAGGTCAAAAAGTTATCGCAAGTTGTGCCCTGCAATTTATCGGCCAAATTTTGTTCGTAAATGCACTTGAAAACCTCTTGCTCCTGCATAGATGTAGGTACTCCGATTACAACGATGCGAGGTCTGCGCTTATGTGGCTCATCTATTGTCAAGCCCGAGGTGGTAAGCTGTACCGACTGCTTTAACTTTTCAACGTCATCCTTCGTGTCCGTGCTTATTATGACCCCGCCGTTTCTAGTTTTACGTAATCCACGGACATGCAGCTTCATTACTTCAGGGTTGATAATTTGCTGGACCAGGGCTTTTGTGTCTTCGCTTGATTTTGATTTATCGTTTGGATAAATTGCTACGGACTTTACATTATTAGGGCGAATGAAAGTGGTATTATCTTTTTTGACCATATCAGCGAATGACGGGTTAGCCGTGACTGTGGACTCCTGGATGCTTCGTTTTAGGTCATAAAGACGTTCTGATAGGTCTTGGTTTTCACTGAGCGCCTGAAGGTTTGCTTGTACAAGAAGAGTATTTTGCTTTAAAGACTGTTACTTGACAGCCATTTGGGAAGTTCCATGTCCAACTTTCCGGCATAAGTTATGTATTCTTAACTTTTGGTCTGAGTTCAACTTTCCTTCTGCTGAGATAGCGCAGACTTCATTAAGGCACTGTTCAATGGTAGACATCCATTTCTGTATCTCAGAAGTCGCTACGATTCCGGAAGTTTTCTCGTCCATGTCTTCCCCTGGGCGAGGTGTGGGCGGGGGACTTCGTTGCGTTTTTCCACTCCGATTGAAGGGACTACTCATGTTGTTATATCTACTAACTAAGTAAATAGTCAATCACCAAACATAATGCGAGTCATTCACTTATGCAATCACAGCGTGACACAGAAACACTACCGCCTATGCACAACTAAGTAGGTCAATATTCATTTACTTAAGATTTATATTTTAATCAACTTTAAACACGTCCGATCATCAAGAGTACTGCAAGTTGAGGAGGAGAGAAGTGAGTGTAAATGAGTTGATGTTTGAGTTTTCATGAGTCATGAGTTTTCGTGTAAATTGTAGGTGGGCCGATGACTTTTGTGATAACCAGTGTATTATGTACTATTTTGCCCCAAAGGCGAAAAGGGAATCTAAAACAATTTAATAGTTTTATTAATATGCATGCAAAGTTAAATTATATTACATTTGGGCAACTGCAGATGTGGCAATTCAAAGTTTACCGTTACCTACAGTACACGGTTGGACATTTAATGACCCGAAATTGTCTCCAATGCAACACTAAAGTCATGCATGTCATGTCTGTTACAATAATTTAATATAATATCATTGCATGTCTCTGAATGATTTAGAATTAACATCTTGCCAATGCAAAACTGTCAGTCGCAATCTTAGATTAAAACAAAAAGGGAAGATACGGCATGCTCCTACTTGTAGTCATTCAAAATATATTCCTAATCAACTACTTAAGCAAACACTCACACACGCACACCTGTAAAGTGTAAATCGAGCGAGCGAGACAAAGCGGTAAGTTTCAACGTCAGCGCGAGGGAGTCAGCGAGTAGCGCGTTGACGTCTCGGTCGCTTCGCAACGGACGAGTACGTACGACCGATTCCGACGCCACTGCGGAGTAGCGTCTTTCTCTTTTTCACACAGTAGAATATCCGCAATAGTGCGATGTAGCCTGTTCGCTCGGCAAATTGTGACTGAAGTGAAATTGTGCCTTTAGGCCTAATTTTGGCGGTTCACTCACGAGACGCTAATGCCGTATCTTCCCTTTTTGTTTTAATCTAAGGTCGCAATGCGAGATGCGGCTGTGCTTATAAAAATCAAAAATGCATACAGAGCGTTTGCCATATTGGGGAAGAGGTATCCTTAAATTAGTATAATTATGTGATCCCCATGAACTCTTTTAATTTAACTTTGCATGCAACTAACAAGTGTTTGTTTAAAAGAGTTTGCAAGAATAAATATTGATAAAACTAACAAAGTTTGTTTAAGATTCCCTTTCCGCCTTTAGGGCACAAGAGACGGGCAGGCGTTCCACCCTTACCTATATAAAGTGACTGCTAGAAACAACAAGAAACTTCAAGGGCTGGTCAGGTCAAGTGTTTTAAACATGACAAAAATGACAAAAAGGAATTCGTTTTTTTTAATATCGTATCATAGCAATATCATAAGAAAAATAAAAATAAAACAATTGACAACCGTCCGCGTCAGTACCTACGTTGACGGGTCAATGGCCGGCCGTCTGTCGACCCGTCCGCCGCGTCAGTACCTACCTAATAATAATATTATCCTGGTTGTAAATAATCGTTAATTTTAATTGTTTTTAATTTTTTTTATGTTATTGCTTTAAAATAAATTAGATACCTACTTAAAGACTATCCAATTAAAATTCACAAAATAAATTATTTAATTCAAAATGAAAAAAAAAACAAATTCCTTATTTGTAATTTTCGACATGTTTAAAACACTTGACCTGACCAGCCTTTGAAATTTCTTGCGGTTTCTAGCAGTCATCTTATATATAATATATATACCAGCTATCCGCACAAACCGCTTTGGCTCGACCTTTCTAATGAGTACAGCTATGGAATGAAACGCTTTGCCTGCTAGTATGTTCCCCTAACAGTAGGTACAACCTGGACTCCTTCAAGGCCAAATTGAATAAGCTGTTTCTAAGTAGATAGGCATTCTCCACCTTCGGCCGTATCGTCACTTCCCATCAGGTCAAGTGCCAGACAGCCTAGTGCATATTTAAAAAAAAGCACTTTCATCCAGCATTGTTCATCTAAAAATCTTTATTCATCACAAGGAGTGCACCCTGCCAACTTCTAGCAAACCGAGCAAACTGTTGCAATGTTTTCACGAACCATTTCAACTGTATTGACTAATGAATAAGTACATGAAGTTTAAGTCACCGAATGAAAAGCACTAAGTATGGAACATTTCGCAGTTCTGAGAGAATAGTTTTCAAGATAAGAGTTTCATCAATATAGGATAGGCTATGAAAGCTTGGATCTCTGAAAACTTGCTATGTTGAATCTGTGAATTCGTCAGCGTCTAATTTGTACGTGTACGTCGGTACAGTCATCTGCAGAGTGAACGGACGCCCTTTCCATACATTTAATATTATGCTAAGGGGATCCGTTCCTTTTGCATTGACTGTACTTAGCTTAGGTTCCTAATTCTCGGGGTGCAAATTTGGGAACCTCCTCGTGGTGCACCCTGAGGTAAGGCCTCTCGGCCCACGTTCAGCGTGAGACAAGGGGCCTTATGCAAATCCCTGGCGCCCCTTCTGGGCGCTGAACAAAGTAGGCGGTGCCCCTTCTGGGCCCGCACCCATCTCAAAGCGCATCCCCTCTGGACCGCACAGCAAGTCCACTCTGGACCTGCGGGGGGCTTTTTGCCGGCACCCCTTCTGAGTGTCGAACAAAGTTGGTGGTGCCCCTTCTGGGCCCACAACCTCCCCTTGCCCATTATGGGCCTGTGGGGGGTAAATTGGTGGCGCCCCTCAGGGCGTCGTCCTTTGTTTTTGCCCGGCGTCCCTTCTGGACGCCGTTTCGAAAGACGGCGGCCTCTTAAAGGTTATCAGGTCGCACGGGGAGGAG
Source organism: Scoparia ambigualis (assembly GCA_963921215.1). NCBI lineage: Eukaryota > Metazoa > Arthropoda > Insecta > Lepidoptera > Crambidae > Scoparia > Scoparia ambigualis. The sequence continues at coordinate 29,518,047 of OY992519.1, read as the reverse complement.
GGGAACACTGCGAGAGCGGTGCACCGGGGGCCTCACGCCAGCCCCTGAGCGTCGCGCCCCTGAACTGTTCCGCAAAGACCCTCACTCGAGGCGTCTGGGGGGTAGTGGTTCAGGGAGGGGGTGCGAGGGCTTGTCTTAGCCGGCCGGCCGCGCGAGAAAACTCGTAAAAACCTGTCGGTCCACAGCCAAACCTGTCGGTCCAAGCCACTGTACGGGGTGACGTTGTATTTGTTCTCATGCTCGTGGGATAAGTTTCATGAATTCTAAAAAATCTCTTTCTGACGCCACGGCAGAGCCTGATACCAGGTATGCCGTGGGAGACGGGGCCAGCGGCGGCCGGAAGAGCTCGCGGAGTGTAAAAGGTGTCGCCGACAAAAAGTCAAGCAGGAAAGGGGTGTCGGAGTCGGTACTGCTCGATTCGGAGTCGGAGGGGTCTGGATCCGATGACCCAGGATGCAAAAAGATGGTGGAAGGTCTGATCGAGGACTCGCGGAAGCGCTCGCTCGTTGATGCGAGGATTGATTCCAGCGACGGCTTTGAGGAGCCCCTCCCCAGACTGGGGAAGGAGAACCGGTTTCTCCTTCCCCAGTCTGGGGGGCAAGGCGAAAAAGGTCGCCCTGGAACGGAGGTGGAGCGGAGGTGACCAGCGAATGGAGAAGCTGGGCACTCCTGCCCCTGCCCCCAAGAAGGCCACCTACCGGGGGAAAGGTATGGCCTCCTCCAAGGAGAAGGAGGTGGAAGAGGATGAAGCCCTCGCCCATACCCCTGCTCCTGAGAAGGCTACAACCGAGGAGGATGAGGACATAAAGAAGTGCAGGAAAAAAGTTGCGGGCTACTGTGCTCAGATGATGGACAGGACCGGCGCGGAGATCCTGGAAGAGGCCATGAGAGGGGTGCAATTTGTCACTTTTGCGGTGGCAAGGTCCGCCAACATCAAAGGGACGTGCCGCAGGGACATGAATGAGGGGCTGTTGTCCGTGGTAGCATGTATCCAAATGCTGACCGGAATGGATGATACCGATAGGGATAGAAGTCTTCAGGGACATATCCGGAGGCTTAAGACGGAGGTGAATAGGCTGGAGGGGGAGGTAAAGGCGCTCAAGGAGGTCCACAAGGCGCAGCAAGAGCCCAGACCGACCCGGGCTAAGGGCGCAGAGGTGGATGCCCTCTCCATGAAGAAGGCAATGGAAGGCCTCAAAAAAGATATGGTGGAGGGCCTGAAGAGTGGTGAGCTGGAGTCCCTGGGGGGCATGATTAGCGAGAGGATGGACGCGATGGAGAGACGCCTCCCTCGCGAGCCCCCCATGAGGCCGACGTTGGCGCATGACGGGCATGGGGCCATGACCAGCTATGCTGGGGTGGCTGCTGGACCCCCCTGCCCTGGCAGCGGCCTCTAACACGCCAGCGAATGGGTGGAGGGCCAACCTGTCCAGGAGCGCCAGGTTGAAGGCCAAGAGGGATGCGACCGCAGCTGCCAGGGCCCTGAATGCGGGAGCTGACACAAGGAAGAGGGCTACCGCAGGTTCCGCCCCTGCGGTTAAACTGGTGCCGCCACGATCATCTGTGGTAACCATCACATTGAAGCCTGAGGCCGTAGCGAAAGGCACGACGTACGCCTCGGTGATGGAGAGGGCGATAGGTGCCATCAAAGTTGAGGAATTTGGCATAGAGGCGGTCCGAATGCGGAACACGGCGGCCGGATTGCGAAAGCTGGAAATTCCAAGCACGACCAGCGGGCCCACGGCCGACAAATTCGCCAAGAGGCTACGGGAGGTAGTAGCGGAGGAGGCCGAGGTGGCCAAGCCATATCGTAAGGCTGAACTGCGCTTGGTGGGCCTTGGAGATGGTATCGGGCCCGAGAAGGTGGCGGAAGCCATCATAGCCAAGACGGGCTGCTCGGCGGAGCAAGTTTTCATGGGGGTAATTAGATCGGGATCGTGGGGAACGAGGACAATGCTTGTCCGCCTCCCGATCGCACAAGCCAAGGTGTTGGCAGACGCGGGCCGCCTGACACTGGGATGGGTGCAGGTACGGGTAGTAGCGCTGGAGAGGCTCCCCGTACGATGTTACAGGTGCTACGACGCGGGCCACACGAGCTACACTTGTGACTTGAAGGCCGACCGTAGTGCCCTGTGTTTTAGGTGTAGCGCTCCGGGACATCAGGCGGCGGAGTATGTGGTGGAGAAGCCCAGCTGTGCGGTGTGCAGGGAGGCAGGGCTCCCCAGCGAACATCTGCTGGGAAGGAGGACGTGCAGGCCCCCCATCACGAGGCCAAAAGTGGCCCCGGGGACAAGGGCCCCCCTGGCGGCGAAGGGGCAAAGCGCACCCATGGATGTGGCGGAGGCGCCGACGGAGCCGGAAGTCGGCGCGGATCCTCCGTAGGGTGATGCCGGGTGTCTGGCGGAGGCCAGGTTCTGCCCTGGCCAGTCGGACGCCCGAGCATATCTGTTAGTGTAGTTGTTGTCGCTAGGATAAGTGTGTGTATTTATGTTTAGGCTTAGGACTTTGTCCCCAAATGGATAGTCAGAAAGGTGGGCACTGGCATAGGTATGTCATCATACCACCCCAAGTGCCCAGAAGCCTAGTGGCGGCATCGTCATGTGCTGTCCTGTACGTCTCATTTCTGTCTAGTGTGTACATGTCGTTAAATTGTGGGTCGCAATCTGGTGTTGTTTTTGTTTCGGATTGTCTAGTGTAGTGTTCGTATAGTGGTTGTCTTTCCATGGGCCTGGTGCGGGACCCCACGTGAAAGCTATGATGGGCAACGGGGCGCCATTTTGAAGACGTCCCCTTGATCGGAGCTGACGCGGAGGGGCCTCACACCAGCAAATGTTGTGTTGTACTGTGGCTGTCCTGGGGAGCTGGCACGGAAGCTTTATGCGGAAGCCATGATGAGCAGCGACGCGCCCCCAATGGGTGACGTTGGCTGCTCGGAGCAGATGCGGGGAGTCCCGCGCCAGCAGTTTGTGTTGTGTTTATTTCGTTTTTTTTTTGTACTCGTACTTTGTGGTTGTATTGTCTATGTTGGGTGCTATGTCTTGTGTAGGGCTAGTGCGGGATTCCCCGGGAAGCAAGGATGAGCGGCAGGTTGGCTAGACGACTAATTCGCGGTCGTCGTGGCATCAGGCTGTCTCAGAGCATTCCATAATGGAATCCCGCACTAGTAAATTGTGTGGTTGCTATGGGCGCATGCCTGCGAAAACGTGGGCATGTTCGTGTGTTTGTTTGTGTCCGGCGAAATTTGGTTGTTTGGGTCCGCATGCCCGGGAAACTGGGCCACAAACAACCGGACTGACATCAGTCCGGTTGTTTGTGGTCTGCCCCCTAAATGGGCTGTTCTGTGTTATGTCTTGCGCGCGTAGTCGCCGTGTGTTGGCGCGTAACGGCTGCCATGCAGTGGTTATAGGCCAACACACGGCGACGGGGTGGCATCGCGAGGTAATACCCCTCTGGTCAGGTCCCGTGGCCGCCACCTCAAGCCTTACGCTCTCGGAGTTTGGCCCCCCGGTGATTAGTGGGTAGGCCCCTCCCTCTCGCCCGGCGATTACGCCGTGGAAAGGGGGACGGGAGAGTCCCACATATCCAGCCTCCCTTCTGGAGGCTGGAATCCATAAGTAGGGATTACACCGGGTTAAAAAAAAAAAAAGGTTTCTAATTCTCAGTTATAATATTTTTTTTAAAGGTGCGCCACAATTGAAGAAAAACAAAACCGTCGGCGGCTATCTTTATGACGTCACTGCTGCGCCCTCCACCACTTTAGAATAAATATACAACAAGCAGTTTCGATATCTGGAGGACACCCCGAACACATCCATACCTGTTGTAGATATTTACAAAACTTACATACGAGATTTTGTATTTTCTGCCCATGGCCGGCCTACTTATTCTTGCAATCTGGTAGTTTCTTTGTTGTCGACAGATGGTGCTGTGCCCTCGCCTGAATCACGCTATGGTTTCGTTTCTTTCGTAGTACATATTATATCTCGGCGCTTCTGTAAAATATAAACAACCAGTTTAAACATATTTACCGAGTCTATTTATTATTATTATTATTAAGACTTACTGCTATTTTTAATGTTATACTACTACATTTTCGTGTAGATTGTGTACTTGCATTTTCTTTCTTACTTATAGTAGAGGATCCGAGTATACAACGACCTTCACCGAGCCGTTAATGGATGAAAAGTATTTTATATCAAAAATGTGTTCAAATAATAGTTTTTTTTTATAGAAGGGGCTAAAATGACCCATTATATACGAGGTAGTTTTACTCCCGAGCTTTAGCGAGGGAGTAAATTGAAACTGAATTTTAATGGGTTTTTAGCGCCGTGTGTTACACTCTGCTTTTCACTACGAATGCGAGAAAAAAAACAATTCAATACAATATGAATTGGTTTATTTTATTAAATATTAACCTGTTAGTTGCTTTAACGACACCCAAGGGAAGAGAAGGTGTACTCGCCACGGGCGAGACGTCTTGTAAGCGTATTAAGATACGCCTAGCGCCATCTAGCGTTGTATCGTTGTATGATTCGCGTTGAAGTTGGCGCGCAGCAGGTGAAGGAACGACGCGGCCGGCGAGTGAGTCAGTCTATCTGCTAGCTACCGCGAGACGCCCACAAAATACGCGCCCTGATATCGTTTTCGACTGAGTATAGTGACTCTGTGACCTTATAGATAGTGACCCTGGGATGATAGTGCCTGTGATAAGTGAAGTGACTGTGCGTCAGGAATCGCGTACACCGCTGCCCCGTCTCCTGCCTTGCCCCCACCAATCATCTACCAAGTAAGTCGCATGCCCTCATTTCCGCAACCTAACCAAACCTTTTGTCCTGGGTTCACACCCCTAATTACGTCGCATGTTACGGCGCCCCCCTAGCGCTAACATTTCTGGTCATTCGAACCGGTAATATTAAAAACCGGTGACCTTCCCGTTAAACTGTTTCCCATTTCACCATAACTTGGTTTCACGTTCCATCAGCTCATTCAATTACAGTCCGCTAAAAATAATTATTTCCGCCCATAACTTAATTCCTGCCTTCATTTTTAAATTCATTTGTTCCCGTAACTTTACGATTTATATCTCGTGGTTTCGCCACGGCCTGCCCCAATAAAAGTTTTTGTCGGTACTCAGAAAACAATTGTGTTAGTATAGCTGGCCAACGTACACTTAAATTATTTTATTTTTATTGTTGATTTTGTGTATGCATCCGATTGTCTGATCACAAATCGAAAGTGTGATGCAATGTTGTAATGTTGTTGTGATTTGAGCGAACTTGTGTAGGTACCTATACGATCGTTGTCTAATGATACATTGTTCGGTAACTTAGTAGTTAAATTATTACGTTACGTATGGTATTATAACGAGAGATGGTTTCCCGTTTTATTTTTTAATGATTTTTTTATGTTCGTGTCGTGTTAAATCGGCTCAGATCTAGTGCATGCTCACCACGCGTGCCAAGTAGCGTGCTTTATTTTTTCGCTCGTGTTAATTTTATATATTTTTTTGTTTTTGATTTTTGCCTTGGCAATCGGCTCATTCTTGTGCGTGCTCACCACACGAGCATAGTGCTTCTACACATGTTTGCTCACTTGTGGGACACAGACAGAGTGTCCCAATTTTCTTTTTTAATTAAGTTTTTATTATTTGTTTATTTTTATTATTTTTTTGCGACAGACTCATTCTGCGCGCTAGTGTCCGCTACAGGTCTGCCCGACTGTGAGCGCCTTGCCGTTTTTGTTGTTTTGTTTGTTTTTTGTTTTGCGGTCGGCTAATATTACGTACGCGCGTTCAATAAACACAGACATACACATACACATGCGTTTGCCCACCCGTGGGCCATATACAAGGCGTCCCAACTTAGTTTTGCTTTCTTTATAGTTGCGTTAATTTTAGCCCATTTGCCATTACCTTAGTAAACAAATACGTCCAGCCCAACTATAGAATATATACAGGGTGTTGTTCTTTTTACTGCCTTTAAATTTGTTATTTTTTTTTATTTTTTCTTGTCTCCTTTTGTTCATCGCGATGCCGACCAAGTCACAAGCCGCGATATTTATCGAGGCAGTTAAGGCCATACTTCAGCTCCTTGAGTTAGGGTCACAAATTATTGCTGGCGACACCACACATTCCAAATTGGAGTTTAACGTGCGTTCGCACAGATACAAGGCGTGAAAGACAGGATGAACGCAGTGTATTATAGCATTCTTGACGAGGAGGACCTGGACGAGAAGACCGAGAAGACATACACTGAGAACCACACAAAAGCCTCCGGAGCGTACCTGGGGATACTTATGGCTAGGGAGGAAATCTCAACCTCTTCCACGTCATCCCCAACCCATAGCGCTCAGCCCAGTTTCGGCGTCAATACGCCCACAGCCGTCCTCCCCAAGATAGCGCTGCCCAGGTTCAGCTCAAAAGTGGAGGACTGGCCTTCCTTCATTGCGCTGTTTAGGAGTCTGACTGACGACATGGCGACCCTGTCGGACGCAGTCAAGCTCCACCACCTATTTTCAAGTCTCAGCGGTGAGGCATTAAGTATGGTATCCCACTTAAAGGTCACCAATGAGAATTTTGCCGTGGCCATGGACATCCTCACCAAGCAGTACGAGAACCGCCGGGTTCTCATTGATAGTTTTGTGGACATCATCCTGGGGCTGCCAAGCATCCATACGCGCTCGAACATCCGCAGACTGTTCCTTACGCCGCTCATATCGGCTCAGTGTGCCCTCAACAATTTAGATCTGCCCATAGGAGACGACTACGTGTTTGTGTCAATAGTGGTGCGGAAGCTTAAGGGCGAGCTCCGCACGCTATTTGAACGCAGGCACGGGTCTAGTAACACCCTGCCCACGTTAAGGGACCTTATCTCCTACCTCGAGGAGCACGCGCGCTGTGTGGAGACAGAGTTCTCCAACATAGCCCAGCCGCAACCCATTCACGCCCTGCCCGGCCCTTCTCGTAGCCGCGCGCCTCCTCAGTTGCCCCATCGCACTTATGCTCAGGTGGCTCAGCAACAGCCCGACCATTACCGTGGCCGCTCCTCAGCTCCATCGCCTCACCGCGCCTATGATCAGCCTACTCACCAACCGTTCCGCCCAGCGCAGCAAATGCGTCACCGCCCATCCACCTCCCCGGCTCGCAGTCAGCCCTTCCCCGTCTACTCGGCCTTCCAGCAAAGCTGCTCCTCATTATCGTCCTCGTCCTCTTCCTCACGCTCTACGTCCTACTGTCCCTATTGTGCCACTAGGGGACATACGCTCATGACGTGCAGATGGTACAATGCCCAGCCAACACAGGGCCGTTGGGACTTTGTACAGGCACGCGAGCGCTGCCAGCCTTGTCTCGGCCGTCACTACGAGAGCGAGTGCAGGTCAAGGGGGGCATGCAAGGACTGTGGGAGCTCAAACCACCACACGTCCCTGCATCGACCAGACGGCCCAACGCACTCAGCTCATTCGTCGTCTGTACATGTACCCCCACCACAGCTGACAGAGCACTCGAGGGAGCATCCCAGACACAGCAGGCGGCACGAACCCGCACAGGCTAAACAGGTGCAACCCAGCTCTGCTCACAGAGCCAGCCCGCCCAGGTCCGGTTCGCCAGGTAGGCCCCGCGAACGCCGCCAGCAATTATGACTCTCAACTATCACGGAGCACCCTAGCGAAGAGGTAGATTTAGCCCATGCCCAGTCAACCCATGCCCACACAGCTGATACATACTCAGCTCATACAATTTCAGCTGATACTCAATCAGCTTACTCACCTTCTGTGCCCACTGGCACACCCAATTTGTTGCCAACCGTCTCACTAAGAGTCACGGACGTAAATGGCTATCTTCACACAGCCAGAGCTTTATTGGACTGTGGCAGTATGCTGACATTAATAACGTCACGCATGGCACGACTTTTGAACCTGCCATCAAAACCCACTTCTTTAAAAATTACAGGAGTTGGGAATCAGCACAAACATGAGTCAAAGGTGGCAATAACAATAGTATGCCGACCCACTCACAATGATACTCCTAGAATCACTGCCACAGCTCACATTTTAAAAAACGTCACTGGCTACCTTCCCTTAGAGAAGGTACCAAACATTTCCCACGTACTAGGCCAGCCACCCGTGCCATTGGCTGACCAGCTTTACCACACACCAGCCCCGATCGACCTCTTATTGGGGTCGGACGTTCTTGGCCAGGTGTTAGACGGGACTAAGGTCTAGTTGGGCCCGGGCAAGCCCATAGCCTTCGGCACGATTTTCGACTTCGCGTTGATAGGGCCCATTGAGGACTTGTATGCGCAGCCAGCGCAGCAGGTTAACTCAGCTCACGTCGTTAGCTCACAACCAGACTCAGCTGAATCAGCCCAGGACATACGCCAGAGTCTGGAAAGGTTCTGGGAGTCTGAGGAGCCCCTCCCTCAATCTCACACTCATAATGATCCCCTGGAGGAACAATGCGAGGAAATCTTCCGCTCTACCACTACACGCGATCCCTCAGGCAGATATACGGTCGCTCTGCCCTTTCTAAAGGACGCCCCTCAACTAGGTAAAACTCACTAATGAGAAGAAGCTAATGGCGAACCCGTTTCTGCGTTCCAAATACGTCGACTTTATGGCCGAATCTGCCGTCAGGGGCGCGACGCGGCGCCGCGGTACCATGTGACATGCCCCGCGAAACGCCGCCCGCTATGGACCCAGTCAGACCTGGGTCCCCTGCACCACAAGGAGCAGTCTGGCAGATGCAGAATTCTCCCCAACGGGAGGAGGGCTTGTGCAGTGCAGCCTAGTGCTCCTCAACACTAGGCCGCGGCCCTCCCTTAGGGGGGGAGGAGGGCGGCGGCATAACGCCGCCCTCCTCCCCTGACCCCCCCTCCGCCTGCGCCGGATCGGATCCGCGAGGACATCGTCCTCGCGTACCCTTTCCGCCGCTTCCTTGTGTGAGATCACGGTCTCGCAGAAGGAAGCCACCGCCCGCCAAGCCACCTCACTCCCGAGCATGGCCCGCACCACCGCGGGCAAGGACAGGTCCTGCCCGATCGCGTCCGTCAGAGTGTGGCGCTGCGCAGCCCACGCGCCGCACACCTCGAGGGTGTGCTGCGCTGTGTCCTCCGCAGCCCCACACTCGTGACACGCCTCCGTCGCCTCCCTCCTAGCCATCCTGTGCAGGTACCGACCGAAGCATCCGTGCCCGGTCAGCACCTGCACAAGACGGAAGGATAGAGCACCATGTGTCCGGTTCGCCCAATGATCTAAAACTGGGCGAATCGCGTCCACCGTGCGCCTCCCCCACTGCGGGTCGACCAAGCTGGCCTCCCACCACTCCATCAGGGCGCTGTCCCGCTCATACGCCTCCGCTAACACCCCCGCCTCCAACTCCCACGGGGGGGTGCCAGCGAGCGCGCAGGCCGCGGCAAACGAGGTAGTCCGGTAGCTCCGGATCGCTCTCTGCGCCATGACCCGTTGGGGTTGGCGCAAGAGGGCCCGGATCTTCAGACTCCGTCTTAGTGCCCCCTCCCACACGGGGCAACCGTAGAGCTCCATCGACCCTATCACCCGCATGTACAGTCTCCTGCAGAGAGCGCTCGGCCCCCCCAGATTGGGGAGAAGACGGCCGAGCGCCACGAGGCGAGGCGAGAGCCTCTTAAAGTGCTCCTCAAAGCTCCAGCGGCTGTCCAGGGTGAGCCCCAGGTAGGTCATTGCTGACCCCACCCTCACCCGCTCACCCGAGACAACCACCGAAGCACCCGCTGGAGGACGGCGCCTAGGCCCGTGAAACACCACGGCCTCCGTCTTGGCCAGGGCGAACTCAAGCCCCAGGAGGCGGATACGGTCCACCACCAGGGAGGACATCACCGACGCCCGCAGACACGCACCCCTGAAGTCGCTGTCCCGCACCGCTACGAGGGTGTCGTCTGCGTAGCAAATGAGCTCCGTCCGGGGGCAGCCACGACAACCGCAGCATCCAGTCGAAACCGATGTTCCACAGGAGGGGCCCCAAAACGGACCCCTGTGGAACACCGGCATGCACCGGCCTCGCCGCCCGACTCCCGTCCTTGCGGACGTATACAACGGATCCGGTCCCGGAGGTAGTTGTGGACCCATCTGCGCAGATAAAGAGGGACCCTATGGTGTTCCAGGGCCCTCTCTATCGTCAAGAAGGGAAGGGTGCCAAAGGCATTGGCGATATCCAGTGACACCGCCAGCACCCATTCCCCGCGTCCCGTCGCCTCGTCGGAGAAACGCTTGAGCCTCAACACGGCATCGATAGTGGAGCGTCCCCGACGAAAGCCGAAATGCCTTTCCGACACGTCTGGACCCACCTTCTCCAGGTGCCGGGCTATGCGGTCCGCCACAACCCTCTCAAGCAGCTTGGCTGCTTCGTCCAGCAGGACGATCGGCCTGTACCCAGCCGGGCTGTCTCTGGGGCGGTCTTTCTTGGTCAGCAGCACCAGGCGCCCCTCTTTCCTGATTCTGGGAAGCCTCCCTTCCCGCAGACTGGCGGAGAAGACGCCCCTCCCGCGCTCGCCGAGCTGGCCCGCAGCCAGCCGCATGACCGTTCCCGGGACTCCGTCTGGCCCTGGCGCTTTTTTGCGGGTCAGCCTCTCGACCGCTACGTCGAACTCACCCTCCGTGACCGGGGGGACGTCCCCCGGGCGCACAACCGCCTCCTCCTCCTCCGCTGACGGCAGAGTCATCCGCGGCGGGACGATGCGTCGACCGCGCGGGAAAAGACCCTCAACGAGCCGGTCCAGAAGACCCGGGTCGAATGACTCTAGGGGGGGTGCCTGTCCGGTCATCCTCCCCCTGACCATCCGGTATGGTCTGCCCCACGGGTCCCTGTCTAGCTCCAGCAGGAACTCTGCTCGTGCAGCCTCCTTGCCCCGAAAGATGGCCACCTTGAGGTCATTCCTGGCCTCACGGTGGGCATCCAGCAGGGCTGCCTCCTCCTCTTCGTCGTGCCACCTGCGGCGGCACCTCTGGTAGGCCCGACGCGCGCTGATGCACCTGGTGCGGAGGACTACAAGCTCCTCCGACCACCAGTGCACCTTCCGCCTGGATCCGGCGGCTCTGACCCGGGGCATACAGAAGTCACACAGCGCTATCAGGACCTGGCGGAGGCGTCGAGCTCTCTCCTCGACGTCCAGGTCCTCCTCGGGTGTGGCACCCCGTGAGCACCGCCTCCTCCAGGCGGTCTGCCTGCAGCCGGGACAACGCCCACCGCGGGAACACAAAGGCACGCCTCGCCTCTCCACCACCGGTACCTACTCCCCTCCCCGAGGGGGAAATCACAAACTTGATATACCGGTGGTCGCTCAGTGTCTCTGCCGCTTCCAGCACCTCCCACCCTTAGACGCGTGCGGCAATAGCGGGGGTAGCGAACGTGAGGTCCACTATGGACCCCCCGTTATGCCGCAAACACGTCCAGGTATTGCCCGTATTGAGCAGCGCAAGCCCGGTTGGCACGGCCCACAGCTCGACCGCAGTCCCCTTCGCGTTCGTGGCCGGGGAGCCCCACATCGTGGACTTCGAGTTAAAGTCCCCGGCCACGATCACCTGCGAAGGCGCAATCCGCCTCACCACCCCGCCGAGCACCTCGAGCCACGCCTCGGGCGCTGCCAGCCTTCTGTTGGGGGAGAAGTATACCCCCACTAGAACGACCTCCCCCCAGCCAACCGCCACATAACCCGAACCCCTCTCACGAAAGGAGAGGGGGGAATGCGTGCAGCACCCGAGGGGACAACGATGGCAACGGACCCATCCCGATCCCCGGCCCAGTTAGGCGACGGGGGGACCGCGTAGGGCTCCGCCATTACGGCGGCCCCTACCCCCCACTCCGCAATATGCTGCACGAGCAAGTCCTGTGCAGCTGCGGTGTGGTTTAGATTTCCCTGTAGGATACGGGGTCATTGGAGGCAATGGCTTCTACCTCCATGCCAGTGGCGGTACCTTCATACAAGCCGAAAAGCCCGGCTTGCCCTAACAAAAACTCAATATCACTACTGGTAAAACGCAATTATTAAAATCACTTAATATTTTTTACCATTGTTAATTTTCTTTCATCAGCATTCAAATTATCAATTTTATAAGTTTCTCATATTAAGAATCACCAAACAAATCGCATAAAGCTGCTTATAAATCGTGCGATGCTTTACATCTCTCTCGCACAAGTTGGCTTGCAACCGGGCTTCGGATTTAAAGTATATCCGCTCTCTTCTAACTTTAACAAAATTGCTACTCTATCAACATAATACTGCGTAAGTATGTATAGATTCTATGAGAAATTCATACTCTTCGTCAAAGCCAGCTTGCGTTATGAAGTTCGCAAGTAAGGCCTTCTCCAAATCAGGCTTTATTTCTACCGAATCACGTGCAACTTCAACGCGGGCGAACCAATCAGAGGCGACCGACGACAGCTCGAGCTCGGGCGAACCAATCAGAGGCGAGCGTTAATACGCGATTGTGCTATGCAGCAGCCACAGGCTGCACAGCCATTTTTTATTCTTTGTTATTGTCACACTTCACTTTGTTTGAGCGATTGTTTTTAAGTAACAAGTGTTTTCGTAATTTGTGATAAAAGAAATGTGTTCTGAGTTCATTTCGTCGCTTTATTGGTCTCTGTGACGAACTTAGATGTATTGGGCATGTGATGTGTTATATTCAATTCAATTCAATTCAAACATTTATTTCAGACATAATTAAGTCCATACAGCAGAGTAGAAATATAATAATACAATATTACATAATTACAAATAAAATTACAAATACAAATAAATACAATTATGCCAGCCTTTTACCATAATAAAAAATTAAATTAAATTAAATCGATTAAAGTAAAAAATAAAATAATTAAGTATTTAAAAATAAAAATGAAAATAAAAAAAAAATCTACACGTGCAGCTGAACCCAATGCATCATAAAAGGGCAGTTTACTCTATCAGCTACAACACGCAGAATGTCATTGGGGCTCCCACGAACACGTCTTAGCATCGAGGCTGCTCTTTTCCGAAGAATAGCATGAAATCCATCGGTATGGGCCTCCGCAAACATGGCTGATGCACTGCAGTACCGTGGCAGCCCCAACAGCACCCTAAACGCGTTGTTGTACTGCACACGCAAGGCGTTGATGGTTTTCTGCGTAAAGCTGACCCACAGGTTACACGAATAGAAGGACTGGCAAAAAGCCTTAAAAAGTATCACCTTAACGGGTTCTGTACATCGTGCAAACCTGCGAGCCAGCATGTTGCATCTTACCGCCAACGCCCTCCGCTCCCTATCGATATCCTCGTTATCAGTAAGGTTCTCTGTAACCCAGTGACCCAAATACTTGAAATGCGACACTTGTTTTAGTGCAGTACCATCAAGAAAGACTTGAGGTACTGATTTGATCTTGTGACCCCTAGACTTAAACATCAGCAGTTCACTTTTTTTAGCATTGTATTTGAGTCCATGAGCGCCGGCATACTTTTCACAAATATCAAGAAGTTTTTGAATGGCACTTATCGAGGGGGCCAGCAGCACCATGTCGTCTGCATAGCTGAGGTTATTTATAAACTTTCCGTCAATGGAGCAGCCAACACCGGCGCCGCTGAGCTCCTCGATAAGTCCATTCACGTACAGATTAAACAGGCGGGGTGAGGTTAACCCTCCCTGTCTCACTCCACACCTGAGCCTATATTCATCAGATACTTCTCCCGCCCATCGGACAACATTTGTTTGGTTTTTGTACCAATAGTCTAAAACATCGACTATTTCCCCTGGGAGACTCGTATCAGCCCTCATTTTATTCCACAACAACTCATAGGACACCAGATCGAAGGCCTTCGATAGGTCTAGAAAACACGCATATACTGGGGTTTTCTTATCAGTATAATACCGGACGGTATGCTTCATGCAAAGTATCGCAGCCTCTGTAGACAGTCCAGTCCTAAATCCGAACTGTGCATCATTCAACTCCAGATGACTGTTTAGAATGCGATCAAGCAGACCGTCCAGTACCTTTGCCACAGTAGTGGCCAACGAAATAGGCCTATAGTTGGTTTTGTCAGAAGGATCTCCAGTCTTATTCTTGACAATTGGCACAACAACCGTCTTCATACATTCCAACGGCAAGTACGCATGGCGTACACAAAAAGTAAAAAACATTGAAAGAACCCTGGGCAAATGAACACCTGCATGCTGTAAATGCTCAATACTGAGTCCGTCATGTCCTGGAGACTTTCCCCGCTTCATATGCTTAATAACAAAAGCTACTTCTTTTGCAGTGAAGTTAGTTGGTGATTGGGACTCGACAGGCTCAGGATCAAGCGCCCGCAGCTGGCAGGTAAGGGGAGATGGTTTTACATGAAAGTGATCTTTAAATAAGTTAGCGATATCTCTGGGTTTAGTCACACCTTCCACACTCAGAGGCACCGGCTGCCTGGGGCTTAGCCTCTTAGTGCATTTCCAGAAGCTCTTAAAATCACTCTTAGCGTGATGTGATGCCAAAACATCCATCTTCAACCTCTCCTCGTTATTCTGGCACCACTTTAGTTTGGCTTTAAATACACGTCGAGACTCCGCCATTCTCTCATAAAGAGGACCACAGCGCGGACTACCTTCTTGCCTCCAAATCTGGAAGTGAGACCTCGCCTCAGAATGTATGGCTTGAACATGCTTATTCCATCCGACCACCCTACGCTTTTTTTTGCCCCGGGTCCGACAGTTTGATGTGGCTTCGGCTGCTCCACTCAATACATCAATAATATTATTGTATAGTTTGTCTATAACTAACTTATGATCAGGGTTTTTACAAACCTTGTCACAACATTCACATAATTCGGACGGAAAATCAATTTCCCTTAGTCCTTGATGACATAACTTACTATATTTTTTAATCTGTATTTTATTCCTATTCCCCCATACTACTTTATTACAATTATTAACAATTTCTGTCGCAGGTATACTAAGAGGGTTGATAGAGCACAAATTGACGCTAATTTCAAGAGGCAAATGATCTGACCACATACAGTCATAATGTACCCTCACATCTACCACCGACTGCCACGCTGACTCGGTAACCAAACAATGATCCAACCAGCTTGTACTGCCGTGCGCGTCGCTAACAAATGTGAAAGTGCCGGAGTTTATTCCTAGCTTATTTATGTCTGCACAAATCCAATTTTGCTCATTACAGAATTTTATAAGTTCAATACCAAATAAGTCATTAGGTTTTGCATTAAAGTCTCCTAAAATATATACGGAAGCTACTTCGTTACCATCTATTATTGCACTTATTTCACTAAGACAGTCTGCGAAATCAATTAAGTTTTCGCTACAACTCACTGGCATATACACGGATATGACTAGAAATGAACGATCACACACACTAATTTTTATCGCCAAGAGACGCACACTATTACATGGAATCACTGACACCGCTTCGAACGCACTCTTCCGCCATAACAACGCCACACCACCGTGAGGTCTACCTCTCACGATACCAGCGGACGTGTCCATAGCAGATGTACCCGTAAAACCAAAGTTAGTGTCGATAGTACTAAGGAGTGGTAAGTCATGTTGGAACAGCCAGGTTTCCTGTAAGGCTATAATGTCAGCTTTCCCACAGAGCTTCCTTACGTGATCTATGGAACGTGTGAGCGATTTGCAATTAAAACTTATAAAATTACTTGTAGATAGTACTCTGCTTGTCTGTCTTTGAGTCATTTAGTTTATTGTTTTTATTCCTATAACTAAAGTCTATATACCGTCTAAAGGCGATACCTTTGGGCCACACATGACTCTCTAAGAACAATTCAATTTTTTGCTTTGGTACAAAAATCTTATATGCATTGTAATCTTTTTGCTGCTTCATTTCAATCTTTTCCAGTGTGACGGTCACATTAGTTTTCTCTCTAATATAAACCGCAATGTCCCCAGGCGTAGTGCTCTTATCAACATTATTTATAAACAATGGGACTTTCAGATCTGCTGCCTTAAACTTACAATCAGATGATGTAGTAGCAATCCATTTTTTTTCAATAAATCTATTCCTATATCGTTTCTTCTGTACCTCAATCCACTCGCTACTTTTGCTTGGTTCTTTCCATACTCCCGCCGCACGCGCAACATCAACAAACGAACGCGCAGGTGCGATGTTATCGGCGGTTATGATTCCCGAGATAGGGTCCGAAACCGCAGTGGGCCTCGCTACCTCAGGCGCAGGCGCAGCGCAGTCCGTCTGCCTATTCTGCTGTTCGGATTCGCTCGGGCGTTGTCGTGTCGAAACCGCGGTACTGGCCTCCGCGCGCTCACATGGCGGCAGCGTCGTCGTCGTCGAGCAGGCCGAGACGGAGACAGCGCATTTTTGCGCGCGCGAAAGGGATGGACTGTCACAGCTGACTTTTGCGATAGCAGCGCCTGAGCTAACGGTTTTTTGTTCCTCATTAGGCAAGGTCATATGAATAAGGCCAATGGGACCGCTATCGTAATTAAAACTGTCTAAACATGCACCCCTTTTTACATTTATGTTTCTGTACAGTGGTTGTTCTACTACATTTTCTACTGTTACTGGGTCTAATCCGGTTTGCACGTTGTTGACCGATGGTCTAACATCACAATTTGCTTTCAATAAGTCATCCCTAGTTTGCGTTAACTGCTCGGTGGTTACGTAAGTATTCTTTATAATGTGTACTTCGTTTTGTAATTTCAAAAGGTCCTTTAATAGTCTAGTTACGTCTACATGATCAAATGTTATTGGTGGCAGTTTATTTAAATCATGAGCTACAAAATTTGGAATTTTTTCGGTATCTGTCGTCTTAAAAATTTCAATAACGTCGAACAAGTCCTTGTCGCGTTTTCCATCCTTAATTTTACGTTTAATTTTACGTGTTTGAGTAGGAATAGATAGAAAAAGTAATGACTTAGCTGTTTCTATGTCCTCCGGTGAGAAGGCAGTGGTACATATCCTCACCAAACTCTCACTATCCATCACCTCATGCTTATGTTGCACAAAAGTTAACAGTTCGTTCACTACTAGATTGCAGTGATTGCACTTTAGCGTATTTGACATTTCTATAAAAACAACAGCGGAGCTACGCTTTGACAACCGTTCGCGTTACGCGCACGACGCAGACTGACTGTGATTCCCGCGCAAAATGCCCATTTTCGCATTTTGTAGTAATTTTCCAGTTGTATTTATCGTTTTTATCGAAATAGGATAATAAATGCATGCTTAATATTATAAATCTCCACTCTGCGAGAATAAGCTGAGTTCGGACGGCCCGGCCGGCGCATCGTATTTTGTACTTAGTTGTAAGTATTTATAGTTTTCATCGAAATAGGATAATAAGTTCATTAAGTATAACATTTTTATTCCTCATGAAGTAACAATTATTCTGGTATAAATTTTACTCAATAATATTATCGTAGATAAGAGAAATTCACAGTTAACTTAACGCGATTTTCGAAGTTTTTTTGGTTTTGAAAACTATTTTTTTCTACTTATATAAAATCAATAATATTTAAAAATTCCGTGGCCGCTACGCATAATACGACAAGATAACATTCTCATTTTTTTATTTTATTTGTTTAGAACAGTTGTTTAATCCAGGATCTCAAAAAAGTGCCCTCGCGCAATTTATAAAAAATCTTTCTCTGCAATTTTGGGTTTAAATAAATAGTTAAGCAAAATTTACAAAAAGCGAGGCCGCTACGTACTATGCCAACAGCTATTCTATACTATTCAATAAGTAAATACTGTTAATGTATTTTTGTTTCTGAGATAAAGAACGCCAAAATTGGCCGCAGTAATTTTTTTTTTTCAAAAATTTCTCGCAAAAATCACATTCAAGATGTAATAGAAGGTAATAGGCTGTTTTTTTACAAACGACAAGAACGTTTGGAATGCCACGGCCTATGACACAAATGGGTACCAACATTGTACCTAGGTAGCAAGATTAGGAACTTCAGGTTTCGTGGCTTGCCCCAATCTGAAGCCCTAGGCACGCCACTGCTCCATGCCCCCTGCGAGGGGGGTGTCCTCTGCCCGCCGGGCCCTAACCGGGGGGTCAGCCTTCGGCCTGATGGTGGGGGGTCTGCAGCTACTGCCCCCCATGTAGTGGTCGGCCGTTCGCACAGCCTTCGTGCACACCGAGCACTCCGGGTCCTTCGCCGAGCATGTCGCCGCCTTGTGCCCGTCATGCCCACATCTATAACAGACCTCGGTGCGGTCCTCCGACAGCGGGCAGCGCTGCCTCGTGTGCCCGATGCACATGTGCATGCACTTGAAGCAGCGCATGGGCATCGGTTCGAGGGCCACCACCCTGGCAGCGCTCCACCCCACCAATAGCTTCCCCGCGGCCACGATCTTTTTGGCTGCCCTCACTGGGACCCTGACCAGGCAGGAGCCGTTCTCACCCTGCCTGAGGGCAACCGCCCCCGCGCGCACGTCGTCGATCGGGCAGTCCCCCGCCGTGGCCAGTGCCGCCGCCACTTCCGGCGTCTGGACAGAATCGTCCAGGCCGGTCACCCGAAGGCTCGCCATCTTACATGGCCTCGCCACCTTGGCGATGTCCCCCAGCGCTGCCCGTAGTTTTTCGGCGAGCTTGTCCGCCTTTTCGGCGCTCTCTGTTCCCGACAGCTCAAACATGCGAGCGCCGGTCGCCGCCTCCTTAATGCGGAGCCCCCCCTCGATACCCAGCTCGGGCAGTCTGATGTTCCCCTTGGCCTTCGCGATGACGTGGGCGTAAGTCGTTCCCTGGTCCGCAGCCTCGGGGAGCAGCGTCACCGTCACTGCCGCCGACTTTGGGGATGACAAAAGAGAGGGCCCTCTTTTGGCCGGCCGGGCAGCTGCTTTGGCTGTATTCGCGGGTGGGCGAGTAGGCGGAGCCTTTTTCTTCCTCACCACTGTCACCCATTCGTCTGACCGGAAGTCCGGTGCATGGCTGGGTCCCGGCTGGGGGTCAATAAAGGGGTTCCAATGGGGGGGGGGCCTCTCCCCTCCTCCCAAGCATCTACAGGTGGCAGGGCCCTCTTTGGCAGGCGTGGCGTCGTCTCAGCCCCTTTCGCCGGTCTCCTGGCGGGCGGCAGAGTCGACGGGGCCGGCAGGACCGGCGGGGGCGGCGGGGCCTCCCTCCTCCGCTTATCGGCCGCAAGCGGCGGGCGCAGGGGCAGCAGTCTGCCCTCCACCGCCTCAAAGCGGGCTTCCATCATCTTGCCGAACACGGCGACTAGGCGAGTCTGGAGTGTCTCGATAGGGTCGGCAACTTTTTCCTGCGGTGGCGAATAGCCCAGGATCGGGGACTTCGCCCGGGAGTCGCGCCGGGTCGACCGCTCTGTGAGATCGCGCTTAATCGCCGCCATCTCCTTCTCCAGGTGCTCAAGCTTGTAGAAGAGCCTGGCATTCTCGGCGCGGAGGCGCCGCGTCTTCTCGTTCATCGTCGCCTTCGCCATATCCTTCACCGCCTTGGTGACCTGCTCTATGTGGGCAAACACCTCTCCCCTGCACGCGCTCCCCATTTTCCCACTTTTTTGGACGACGCCCTTGATACCATCAAGGGCCGCAGTCACCTGCGTGAGGCTCGTCTCAGCGACGAGAGCCTCCTCGTTTGGGGCCTCCGGCTCAGAGGCCCTCGGCGAGGCGCTCGGCGTTCCCTGCGCCTTCTCCTTCTTCTTTTGGGACCTCGTGATCCTGGGGGTTGGCATATCTTTCGTCTTCAGAAAGCTCTCCTCGCCCAGCTCCACTGCCTTGTCATATTCCCGCTCGTCGTTCCCCCGCTTGAGGACCTTCTTCGCCCCCGACACCCCAACGGTCGAGCCAATGGACGGGCCAGCAGTGAGGCCACGCTTTGCCGTCTGCCCTGTCGAGAACGCTGCCGCCCCCTCCGACTCCGAGGAGTCGTTGTCCGCATCTCGCCGTCGCTTACGGCTGACCTCTATGATCTCCATAGCGTCAACGGACTGGGGGATGTCCCCCGATGACCTAGAGCCGGCAGTACTGCTGGGCCCGCTCCTGCGCGCCGCCAACGTGTGGGTATTTGGAGCATTGGGCCTGGCATCGAAAGTAGGGAGCCTGAGACCTCCAGAGCGAGGGGGGGGGGGGAGAGACGCTGTCCTTCTTCTCTCTTTCTCAACCCTTTCCACTCCCCTGGCTACATCCCTTTGGGCCTTCGCCACGAACTTCTTCTGGTATCCCTCTCTCTCTCGTATCGCCTCCTTGAAGCGTTCCGCCGACTCCACATCGAATTCCGCCCCCGTTCGTCTCTCCCACTCAGTTCCCACCGCTTACTCCCCCACCCGGGGACCACGCAGTGTCAGCGATGACGCCCTGCTGGTTCTCCCGGAGCTATCTCCGCAAACCCTCGTCGCCTCCACTGCTACCCCCAGGGCAGTCTTCGGCCACCCTCGGAGACCCTTTCGACGTATCGGAGCGTCCTCCATCCCCAAAACCAGGCACCGCCAGTTCCGCGCCGCTCAAGCCATTAGCCTTCGCGGGCGTTTCCCTGGGCGCGTCCCCAGCATATTCCTCGTCCTTCTCGGACCCATCGCTCTCGAGCAGTGTCGGCTTTCCAGCCCTGCTCGATTTGGCGCTCGATTTGGCACCCTCACTCCCTCGACCCTTCCGCCCGTCGCCAGGCCCACCACCCACGGCATACCTAGTACAAGGCTCTGCCGTGGCGTCAAATGATTGGGTTTTTTGCGTGTCCATTTGATTCCCACGAGTGTGGGGCATAGTGGACCACCCGCGCAGAGGCCCCTGTACGCGGGCTACCCTAAGTACGACGGAGGTCGGGTGGTATCCGAAGGTTGATTTCGGGTTTTCTCCCGGGCTTTAGAGTCTTGCCTGACGTGGCCGGCCGGTGAAGGCAGGCCCTCGGTCCCCTCCCCAACAGCTCCCCCACAGACGCCTCGAGTGGGCTCATCGCTGCTAGTTCGGGGATTACGATGCTCAAGGGCTGGCGTGAGGCCCCTGGTATACCCCTTTCCCTCCCATGGTCGCTAACGGGTGGGCTGTAAGCCGCCCACCAACCCGTCCAAAGACGGGCGCCCGTCGCCGCGCCCCGCAACGACGGCACCTTTGCATGAAGGGTGCCCAGAAGGGGCGCCGATTACCCCCGCCCCCCCCCCGTAACGACGCCCAGAAGGGGCGCCGTCACAACTCCCCTCAAAGCCGCTCGAGAGTGAGCGGCGAGCGTGCGACCCAAAGTGGACCGCACGTGGAGATCCCCCCGCAGGTCCGAGTGACCCGCTGTGCGGTCCAGAAGGGACGCGCGTTGAAGGGGGTGCGATGCCCAGAAGGGGCACCGCCTACGTTATTCGACGCCCAGATGTGGCGCCAGGGATTAGCATAAAGCCCCTTGTCCCACGCTGAACGAGGGCCTAGAGGCCTTACCCCAGGGTGCACCACGAGGAGGTTCCCAAATTTGCCCCTAATGTAAATCATCATGCCTGTTGCTTCTATTTCGTCCCTATTACAAACATATCACAGAAATCAGAAATCAGAAATCAGAAATCAGAAATACTTTATTTGTTTAACATAGGTATATAAATAAAAGGTCTTACAAAGTTTTATGTCCGCTATGTTTTGCCTATAAAGGCGTACAAACAGATAGTGAATTAATTAACTTACTGGTTTACTTTCAATTATTATATTCATGCATTAATTAATAAAATGTAAAATTATATCTATCTTTATCTATGTCATTAAAATATTATCGTTAAAAAAGTCGTTAATTGTATAATAGCATTTTTCCAATAATAATTGAGTTACCTTTTTCTTAAACAGACTTTCTCAAACTTTAGTAGATTCCACTTGTTTTCTTGGAATCACTCTTGACGAACACTGCAATTGGAAAAATCATATTGATGGTGTATGTAAAAAGATTAACAAATTTGTTTTTGCACTTGGTAGAATTAAGAGAATCGCCTCGTTTGATATTGCGTTACAGGCATATCATGGTTATGTTGCCGCAGTCTTACGCTATGACCTAATAATCTGGGGAAATAGCGTTGACATAGAACGAGCATTTAAAGCGCAAAAAAGGTGTGTTAGGGCACTGTGTGAAATTAGAAGTTGGGAATCATGTAAGCTTCTATTCAAACACCATACAATTCTTACATTACCGTGCATGTATATAGTGGAAATATGTCTTTTCGTAAAACGATATCCCGACTACTTCGTCACACACAGTCAAAGGAATCCAAATGCTCGTGATTCCAGAAAAAATAAATTATGCTTACCTAAAAGCAATCTAACGCTTTTTAATAAAAATGTATTTTGTATGGCAGTTAAGATATACTCGTACAATAAGTTGCCAGCTGATGTTAGAAATCGCTCATCTGACAAAAACTCTTTTAAAAATTTCCTATGTCGTTGGCTGCTGGAACGCGGATATTATTCGATTAATGAATTTCTAAATGACAAATTGTAATGTGATATTTTTATTTATTCTTTAATTTTTAATATTATCTAAACTATTTTTAATTATGATAAATTTATTAAGTTGACATTAAATATTTTTGTATTATTTTAATTATTATGATTTAATAATTATTTTCTTTTATTATTAACTTAATCCTATATTGACATGTAATTTTTTTTTTCTTAATACCATATTGACATGTATAAATTAATTGAATTAGCAGATCTGACTTATGCATGATTAATAAAAACCAGAATTTAGAGTCGACATTTATAATATAAATATTTGCACACCTACGTTAATAAGGTAAAAATATTGTAGATCTATTATTTAATGAATGTAACATCTTGACTGTACACAATATTTAAGCAAATAAATTATTTGATTTGATTTGAAACATATTTAATTTTAATTGTTTTATGTCAACTGGTAATTTATTATAAATCCTCGGGGCCATGCCCAGAATGCTATTTCTAACTAAGGATGTTTTACATTGGCATATACATAAATTATATTTGTGTTGACTACGAGATGGGTTCCGTCGTATCTCAGATAACTTCGCAAACAATTCCGGGTTTTTTTTAACAAAGATCGCAGTCTCTAAGATGTATATAGATGGTAATGTTAATATTTTTAATGACTTAAAAACAGGTAAGCAGCTATCCTCTGTTTTCAAACCGCACATTGCTCTTATGCATCGTTTCTGAGCTTTGAAGACAGTATTTCTTTCTACCGAGTTACCCCAAAATATTACACCATATCTTAGGATAGATACGACTAGTCCATGATATGCCACTATGACAGCCTCTAGTTTAGTCACTTTTTGAAGATTGTATAGGGCATATGCACATTTGTTTAGTTTTTTGCAGATGTCTTCTGTATGTGATCTCCATGTAAACTGACTGTCAATAACAAGTCCTAAGAATTTGGTTTTAGTAATTTGACTAATATTTTTATTTTCATAGTTAATGTCAATGTTCTGTGTACGAAGCCTTTGATGAAACTGAATTATGTGCGTTTTATTAATATTTATTTTTAAATTATTTTCGTCGAGCCAGTTAATTATATTCGTCAATGTTATACGTATATCCGTTTCATAATTTTTTATTTCAGAGCATTTTATTATGGCTGTGCTATCATCAGCGAATATAGGATCATTGGGTGTTGGGTAACTGAAGGCAGGTCATTTATGTATATTAAAAACAACAGAGGGCCCAGCACACTACCTTGGGGAACTCCAAACTTTATATCTCGAGTCTGTGAAACATGTTCCAGTTCATGTCTAGTTCTGGGGCATATATTCGTAATTTAAGTGAATTGTTTTCTATTAGTAAGATATGAGCACATTAATGACAGCACATTGCCTCTAATTCCGTAGGCTTCTAATTTATCAAGCAGTGTATTGTGATCTACGTAGTCAAATGCTTTTGACATATCTGTGAAGATAGCACATATGGGTATTTTATTATCAACGCTAGTCAGTACAGTTTTTACTAAATTAAATATTGCCATGTCAATTGTTTTCCCTCTTCTAAAACCCTTCTGCTCGTCACATAAATATTGGAATCTGTCAAGATATGTATAAATTCCTTCATAGATGTATTTTTCAAATATCTTGGAGAATATCGGAATTAGGGCGATCGGTCTATAGCATTTAACGTCTTCTTTATTGTCTTTCTTGAAGATAGGCTTTATTAGCGTTATTTTTAGTCTGCTTGGATATATGCCTGAGGTTATAGAAAGATTTATGATGTAGCTGAGATGTGTCGCAACGGTTTTTGCAACACTTTTTACAACCTTGGTTGCAATGCCATCGTAGCCCACACTGTTCGTGTTTTTCAGGGATTTGATAATACGTTGTATGTCGTTAGGTGTTGATGGAAGTATAAACATACTGCACTCTTTTGACATCACTCTTAAGCTTTTCCTAGTTTTAGGAATTGTATTTGATACGAAATCCACAAAGTAATTATTAAAAGCATTCGCAATCTCATGTGGGTCAGTGATTATCCTATCGTTGTAGTTAATTGTTGTTATTGGTTCCTTTGGGTAAACAGCCTTATTTTGATTTATAATCTGCCATGTTGCCTTACTTTTGTTGCTTGCCGTATTTATAAAATGATCGTTTTGTGCCTTTTGTGTCAATTTAACTATTTTTCTAAATTTCTTTGTGTAAGTTGTAAGTAAGGTTCTATTTTTGGCTGTGCTTTTAAATCTGTATAGCCAAAGAAGTTCTCGCTTTTTTTTGCTACATGCTTTTATTCCTCGGGATAGCCACTTGACTTTCCTTCTGTTTTTCATATGAATAATTTTATATGGGAAGCAGAGATCGTATAACAAACAAAATTCCTCTAGAAAGGTATCGAACGCTTTATCTGGATCGTCTGTTTCATAAATCCAAGAGAATGACAAGCTTTCAAGTTATTTTTTGAAATTTACTATGTTTTCTTGTGATATGTCTCGTCTCCTCATGAACCATGATGTTATACGGCAAGATTTTTTTATCTGCATATTCAGTATCTGAGCTGTGTGGTCTGATAGGCCTAACTCTTTAACAGTGCCCTTACAACGCTTTTTCAAGTTGTGTGCGAAGTTATCTATGCAAGTTTTACTACTAAGCCTAGTCGGTTCTTTTATTTCTAATGTCAGATTATAGCTAAGCAAAAAATTTTCAAATTCCAATGTCATATTATTTCTATTTAACGTGTTTATGTTGAAGTCTCCACATATAATAACTTTCCTATCTGATTTATTATGACATACTCGTTTCAATATAAAATCTAGTTTCTCATAAAATATTTCTAAGCTTGTTGTGACAGGAGGTCGATAGATACACAAGATAATAACATTATTTTCGTTTAACTCAACTCCACAACACTCTACAACACCAGATACAGATGCCCCTGTTACATAATCTAATTCTTTGTATTTAAAGCCCGTCTTCAGGAGTATGCAGGATCCTCCACGCTTTTTGCCGCTCCTTGAATAGCAAGCTGCAAGTTGATAGTTCGGTATAGTTAATAGGTCTTCTTGACCTTTTAACATAAAATGTTCTGTTACACAGATAGCATCAATGTTCATACTATTATTTTTCAATTCTTCGAGGCAAATTGTTAACATGTTAGACTTGTTGATTAATCCTGCAATATTTTGATGTATAATATTCATATATTCAAACGAGAAAAAACGTAGTCTTGTCTGTATCATCATGTTCGGTTTGTGATTGTTCTTGGGTAGGTATTGTATGTTTGTGACCTGGTTCATTCATGTTACACTTATCATAGTGTTTCTTTATGTCAGTAATTTTATGTCTCAAATCTGTAAATATTGCTTTCATTCCATTATTATTTAATGTAATTTTTGGTCCACCAAACATTTCGTAACTATATGTCAGGTTTCTGTTCGAATCCAGGATGAAAGCATACTCATGTGTCATTACGTCTAAATATAATAAATTGTTGAACATTTCCACTCTTTGGTTGAATAAAGTTGAGTATTTTCCAAATCTATATGTTGGTAGACATAATATAATATTCGTGTGCAATTCTTTCAAACTATCTCTTAGACTTTTTATTAGGTTGTGGTAATTTGAAGTAGTCATGAAGTCGTGCTCACCAATGAAGACAACGCAGTAATCTTTTTTGGAAAACATATTCAGCTTGCTCTGAATGTTCAGTAGAAGTGTATTTATTCCGCCGTTTGGTGTAAGGTAATGACACATTTTGTAATCTTCAAATAATCGTTCCGCTGTCTGCAGTATTTTGTTTCTATTGTTACTACTTATTATGTATAAATTTGGTTTGTTAGTTTCAGCCTGCCGTTTTAAGTAGTTAGTTTTTTCTGTAGATTCATTTATCTGAGAATCAGACTCACTATTATTTTTCTTCGTAATTGGTTTTCTACTTTCTTTCATTTCTACTACAGGTTTCTGGTCTATAAAATCTGTCTGCGTTTGTTGATTTATGTTTTTATTTCTCGTGAGTTTTTGTTTGGGCGATCTGCTTTTTTTAGCTGGGCTTTTTTTGGCTGGGCTTTGTGTCAATTTTACTAATATATCAGTTTTCTTTGATAATTCTTCATTAACTCGTCTCAAGTTTGTATTTTCCATAAGCAAAGTCTCAATCTCATTATGAGCACTACACAATTCTAAAGTAAGTTTCTCAATTTGTTCTTTAAATTTTGATATTTTGTCATCTTCATTATCCATCGATGTGTCGGGTAGACTACAAATACTAGTGCAATTTATTGATTCGTTGGACTTAACACTTTCAATTGTGTTCGAGTCGGATTTTGTGCGGTTAGGGCGAAAAGTAATGTTCTCTAGGAAGTTCATTTTATATCAGTCAGAAAAACGTAGTCTGACAACTTATTATTTGTATAAGATTTTTGTTTAAGTTAAGAGAAGGCTCTTCAGCGAAAAAAACCAATTGTACACAAAAAGATTTATTTGTGCCTGGGTTTGAACCGCGGTCCCTTGACGACGACTTGTTGAAAAACCGTCCCACACTCGCCGGCGCCAAGCAGTAGTAGTTGTAGACGGCGAATATAAGGCACAGTATTGACAGCAATGTTTATAATAATAAAAGTGGTGGGTGATCAAGCGATTTATCAATTTTTATTCACCACACTTTTCGGTAAAAAAAAAACACTTTAAGCACAAATCCACGAAGATACACTATAAAAACAGCGTATTTGAAGTAGGTTCCTTGCACTGCTAACATCCCTTACTCAATTTACGACGGACTGTTTATGCAGAATGTAACTTATAGCATAAATTCATTGCATTTGTTATAGTTTATATTATTAGTGTTACTGTTCCGTTTCGTAACTTAATAACGATATCACATAAACTTCGCACTTAAAACTGAGTGTAGCATTTGAAAAAAAACTGTATAATTACAAATTATTAATATTTAAAGTCACTTTATTACGGAGCCTGTGTTTACTCGATGACTAGCGCCATCTAACACATGCACGCGGCTTCCATTAGCGCATTATTTTATTGTACTCGCCCTCGCCTTCAATCATCCATTTCTTTTAAACACACCAGCTTCTTTTATGCGTTATACCTACATATACGATAGACATACCTAATTTAAAAAGTTATGTTATACTATGAATCATTTTAAAATTGTATTGTGCATAAATATTTTTTCCCTACTTTATTGGAAATTAGACATTCGCTGGCAACCATTCGCGTTAGTGTCAGTCATCCACGGCTGTCACGCACACTTCAAATTCAATACAAAAACCGGACGGATTTTGAGAAGCGTTTGTACCGCGATGCTCCGTCTAGACAGGTATATAGTCAAAGGCTTTCATGTACAATTCCTTGGACTTTTCCGGGAGTAGATTGTTGGCAATGCCAATGGCTTCGGATTTAATGTACTCCGGAGTCAAATCACTATCGTCACTCGACATTTTTGTGAGAATTTGTAGCTATGTAATTTGTTGTTTATCAAAGCAAAGCAATTTTCAGTATTCGCGCCTCTTTAAAATTTGTGTTCTATTTTGCTTTTATTTATAATCTACTCGTGGTGGCCAGTTCGATTTTCGAACAATTTATTTTTTAGCGCAGGTCCTAATGGAGAATGCATTGAATTATTATGTAACTTTCTACATTTTGTTCCAAATTCAAATCACTTTATTGACGAGCGGGGCATAATGAAATTCAGTACAATATTATTGCCCTGCTAGACATCAGGTATATAATGACTTACTTTCTTAGATTAAAACAAATGTTTTAATCTAAGCTTACTTTAGGTTAGGTTTGCATGACATATAATTTGACGTTGTCGAGCAGGTGGTGTGAAAAGCTATTTAAGCCTCGCTCTAGAACGCTACAATGACGGTCTTTTTGAGCAAGAGGAGTGAAAAATATATTGCGAGTTTGCGAGTGGGTTGGCTAAAAAAATTCAGTCCAGTATAATTATGATTAATTAAATATTTAAAAATATATTTTTTTAAATATTGCACTTGTTTCGATAATAGATAAATTACTTAAGTTATATATAATACCAATCGAAAGTATGAAGTATATGCAAACGTTAGGTAGACTATTTTTTTCCTGTCAAATTATTTATAAATTATAAATTTGATATAAAATACTTTGCATCCATTAACCTTCCCGGTGAAAGTCGTTCTATACTCGGATCTTAGACTATTACATCTTATTGGGAAATGATGCGAGGGTTTCAGGACAGTATAATAGTTTCAGTTTCAGGGCTTCAGGGTTTTGTTTAGTTCTGTTCTTCTGAGTGTTCTGTTTCTGTCTGGTCTGACCGAGTTAGTTAGGTCAGGTCAGTCTCACTCAGAGTAGTTATTATTTTACTTTGATTGTTAATCGAGTTTCGTATCGTTCCGTTTGCGCGTATTCTATTGCCTAATGCTTAGCCTAGCTAAACGGAGCGAGCTCTCCTGTGTGCGCGTTTTTATAATATTTTTTATTTCAATTCTTTAGGACTAGGTATTTATATACATAGGTATAGGTAATCATAGTACCTACCTAATCTTGTGTTATAATTGTGCTTATTGTGCTATGTCGGAGGCAAATTGTATTATTCGGCATCGTTTGTTGATAATCGTATTCATGTGGCCAATAGTCATATTTTATATGTATTAGAGTAGGGTAACCATGGTTTAAGAGGCCTATTACATCTCGACTGTGTTTTTTGCGTAAAATGGCCAATTTTGGCGTTCTTGATCTCAGAAACAATAACACATTAACAATTTTGACTTATAGTGTACAATTGATGGTTAAACAAACTTACCTGAAGTGAAGTTTGACCGTAATTGTACGAGACGTTGCATCCGAAGAGATTTATATTCACAAGGTAGTCCACTCTTCAATGTACCAGGCATCCAACACATATTAAGAGCTAACTAAAAGAAATTTTATTAAAAAAAACATAAAACGTTACCCATAGTATAGACACAGGCGCCATCTAGTGAATACCAACCGAGTGCACGAGTTTGTCACCCGCGCTGTCATCGTCATTCACTTTTAGAGATTTTTTGCAAAATTAATTTATAGGGGCCAGCATGTAAGGGAAGGGAGGGATCTATATATAAATCTCTTAGGATGCAACGTCTCGTACAATTACGGTCAAACTTCACTTCAGGTAAGTTTGTTTAACCATCAATTGTACTTCGACGTTGCATCCTTGAGATTTATATTCACAAGGTAGATGTTTAGAACACAATTTTTTTCGAAATAATTTAAGTACCTATATGATTTAATTCAACTATTATAATTGAGTATTTACGAGTATAACCGATTAAATATAATTAGGTACCATATTAGTACAAGCCAGTATGATATATTATAATGAATGATAAGCTAGAAACTAATCAATGTAAAGTAAGCCGCTGCAAAGGCATTATCGTCATTCTCAATGGTAAGGGGTCGATTGTAAAACCGTGCAAACACCAGAGATTTACCAGTCCATCCTGCAGTTATTGAAAGGCTTTTTCTGTTTGCTGCCGAGGTGGACGTGGACGCGTGTCTTACACGTGTGTGCTGAGAATAAAGAAGTGTCAATACCGCTGTTAAATAGGGTGTTTTTAAACTAACGATTTAATGTAGAACTAGTTGCATTATGAATAGGCTTCAGGTGAGCAATAACCTTTCCGTTCTAGGTTTATCTCTGTAAACTTTAGTCATATCTAAGTAGGACAGTAATTTTTTTGCAGGGCAGATCTCAATCTTATTTAGAAAAAATGGTATAAATAAACAAGGCTGTCGTCGCCCTGGAGCAGATGTTTTAATTAAATCATCCACAATGGTTTAGACATAGTTATTATTTATTTTTAAATTAGAAATTCGAAGATAACGTCTGTACTCGTTGTGCAGTTGACAATGCGAGCAGAGTTACTAATTTTTTAGTAATAAACTCCAGAGCAAGTTCCTCATTTGGATATAAATTACTAAAGTGATCGATTACAATCTTTGGATCTCACGTCTCCGAATATTTCGGATGACTAAGTTTAGTCCTGTAAATACCTTTAAAAAATCGAACAACTAAATCAGCTTCACTTCTACGTTTGCCCTAAACAGCTAGAGCAGAACGATGCATATTTAATAAACTACAACCAATTTTTGCTGTTAACAGTTGACCGTAAGGAATTTTGATAGAATTGGAAGTGGGGAGTTATAAAAATCAACTTTATAAATATCACAATAACTCCACCATTTCGTAAAAGCGACATTGTATTGTTTTAGTGAGGATGTAGACAATGAGGAAAATCACCTCGATGGTTTCATTACATAACGATTGTCTTTGAAATGCTTTTCTGATAATTTGTATGCTACCAGGATAAGTTTCTTGCAAAGGGGGTGCTGGGTCTTGAAAGGTGATAATAACATATCGTCACTTGGGCCGAAGTATATTGGTGGTGAGCTACTGAGCTAAGTAGGGGATACCAGGGTTGACTCGGCCAATACGATACGACTAGTACACAAGTGGCTTCGTCGTTAATTATTTTCCTGGAGCATTTTAATATGAGCGAGAAAGGGGGAAAAGCATAAAAATAAAATATATTCCAATTTAAGGTGAATGCATCTATGTCAAAGGCATAGGGGTCTCGTTGCCATGAGACGTATTTATTGCATTTATAATTTTGGTAAGTAGCAAAGAGAGATCTTTAAGAGACGATCTAAGAGACTTTCCCAAACGATTGAACAATTTTTTCGAACACAGGTGCCGACATTTGCCATTCTGTATCGATATTCATACGCCGTGACTCCTTATCCGCCTCGAAGTTATCTTTAGATTTTATGTAGGATGCAAAGACAAATATTTTGCGTTTCTCGCACCATTGCCATAGACGACAAGTGATATTATTTAAAGGAACTTATTGTACTCCACCCATTCTATTGATATTTATTTGTTCAAGAATGCGTTTTCGTTTTCCTATTGGCAATTGCAAACACATATTTTCTGAATTTAATTCAAAACCGAGAAATTTTCTAGTCTTTTGTGGTTCCAAGCTACTTATTTTGAAGTTTTTATCAAAGCCTAGATTTTGTAATAAACAAACAGTTTCGAGAACAAAACTTTTACATTCTTCATAAGAATGGCCAAGGCACAAGATCTAAATATATTAGAATTAAAAAACCTCTGTTTCTAAGATAAATCCGGTAGATAGACCGGTTTCATGAGTTTCGTAAAGACATAATAAGGTGCTGAACTAAGTCCAAACGGTAGGCACTAAAATTCATACGTATTACTTTTGTGTCCCAAAAATTTGAACCTTAAATACTTTTTGTGGTTTTCATCAATAGGAACTAAAGAAAAAATGCGCGTCTTTGATATCAACATTGGCCATATAACTGTCTTGGAACAATATTTTGCTTGCTTGTAACGGTACAGAATGAATGGTATCCGTCCGTTAGTAAGGAATGTATGGGAGTAGCACTAAAATTAATATTAATGCGTAGCACCATTAATATAATAAGCATGAAAAGGGAAAGATAAACTAGTTTAAAATAATGGACATGTGGACAAGTGGCTTTATGTTGAAAGTTCTAAGAATGTGTCAATAGACTAGGGCCTTAGCATTATTTTCAATTTCGCGGGGACTGTTCCATATGCCCCTTGCGACATAGGCGCCGTCTAGCGTGCGTTATTTACTTGAGTTTCGCGTAGGATTGTTAGGTTGGCAATGGATTAGAATGATGGGGTTGGCTAACTTGTCCCTTGCGACAGGGAGGCGCCACCTATGGTCGGAATACGGAACTTTTTATAATTTCACAAAATACAGAATTATTGGCTTAAGTAGGTGGTTATTGAGAAGGAATTGTTGATGGAAGGCTACATCTAGATGTTCAAACATGTAATATTGGCTATCTAAAGAGATTTGGTTGGATTATGGAAAAACTTTAGAATTTCGCGGCGGACGGCGGCAATGAGCGAGCGAGAGGTTGAGAAAAAGATAGAAAGAGAGGGAAGATGTTATCTCCACGTGGCACGACACGAAGTTCGCATATAACAAATGATAAGACACGTGAAGGCGAGGCGCATTGGCTAAACAGCTAGCGATTGGTTGGAGGCTAGGGAAATGGATTTGCGCGGGCGAATGTCGGGCGAAGTGGCGCGGTTTTGGAAAGATGTTGGCGTCATGGTAGGGAAGACGGGCATTCGATTCAAGGTCGCCGGGTGATAACGATCTCATACGTTAAAACAAGCGTCCGAGCCATTATAGCGCGCTAAGTGATATTCGAGCTGCGATATTAACTAAAATTGATTGTGAAATAGAAAGTGATTATTAAAGTAAAATTATTGTTATCGCAACTCGAATTGTTAACAGAATGCAGTATTCTGAATCATATAAGCGGAAACGCATCACGGTGGCAACGAAAGTTAATATGATTTCAACGGACTTCGGTCTGGAGGCATTTGACTGTATTTAATAATGCCGGCGTTATCTATGACAACGCTAAATAATACACTATCTTCGAGAGACTAACGGGGGAGAGACAGTTGCCTCCCTAGTGAAAATCGAAGATAGGTCAGACACCAATTAGCTGGAGACGGGCACGTATATCCCGGGCAAAGACCGTCTCGTCTCCTTACACACAGGGTAGTGTTAGGTTGACACACTGGGTATTCCTGGCCCGACGGATAGTCAGCTTAGGGGTCAATTGCTTTCAGGGGCAATGCGACTCACACAACTCACCACGAAATTAAGTTAAGTGTGGCTTGGGCCTAGATTGCAAAGGTATACAAATAGGGACTGTTAGTTCAACAAAATGTAATGGGTTTTCGGGTAATGCTTGGAACCTCGTCAGAGGAGGGCAGTTTCCATCTTGGGTCAACCTCCATACTTTGTTGAAAGTAAAGCCGGAACTAACTGGATGTGCTTGGGAAAGATAAGGCGAAAGCCGATCTAAGACCGAGTGGAGGTTGTCTTTGAGAGTGGAATTTGTCTAGACTGACGAGGGGATGGACGCTGGTCGAAAACGTACTGTAGGGTAGGTAGACGTCTCATATATTGTTAGGTAGTTGGGGACGGCAAGGTGTGTGTGCACGCTGTGCGTACATAAATTAGGTACGTGGGCCGCGGGGCCAGGCTGAATTAATTCAGACTAATAAGGTAGGGATAATTAAGTTACGGTGCTAAATAGAAATTACGATGAAGTGACGTGGGTTAGGAGCGCTAAAGGGACCTATTTAGGCATGTAATCTGTTACCGTAGGCCAATAAAATTCTAATTGTTTTCCTAAAGTTGTTACTAATTAACTATTCATTTTAAATAATTAGCAGAAGTGTGGTAATATGGTACCATCATTATTTTGGAGTGCCTAAAAGTCTAGACTGGTTTCCTATTACAAGAAAAATACTAAAAAGTTATAGCAAATAAGCATAGCTGTACTGTGATGTTTGATTTCTAATACTGAAATGACCAAACAGGCATTTTTAGCTTTCCCTGGGGTACGATACGGCCTTAATATAGCTACACTCTTCAAAGTATTATAAATATACATCCGATACCTATTGGTAAAATATAAGCTGATACTAAACAACTAAAACCAGTTTAGAACCTAGGTTAATTCGTTAAAGCTGCGAATCCACCTTAATGGGAAAAGACCTTACAAGCTATGAGCTCCTATTATTATGAAACATAGAAATAATTGATTGATAACAACCTACTAATTAGCCTGATAGTACAGTCTACTTATAGTATAAGTAGGACATACCATTTGAATTCACCTTAATGGTCAAAGACCTTATAAGTTATGTACTTACTTACTTCTAATAATATGAAACATAGAAATATTTGATGGGAACAATCTAAATCAATCAGACTAATACCTAGTACAGTCTAATTTATACCTATTAAAGTGAGTAAAGGATAACTCCTAAATATAATTGATTTAATTATTAACAGGGATAATTACCTGATTTACTACCTACTAAAAATATACTAACTATGATTTGGTAGGCTATTAAATAATCACCCAGTCTGAGAGACAGGGGTGGAAGTTAATGGAAAAATAATTAACTTAAGTTCACTTCCTAAAAGTTAAGGATATTGAATAAATCAAACATCTTTTAATAAACTTAAGATGTGATAATCTGCCAATGTAGTTATATTGGTACTTTATAAGAGCTGTATAATAAACACTAAGATTAAACCAAAGTAATTTTACTTCAAATGATAGTATTCGATTTAAGTTCACTTCCTAAATGAGTAGGATATTGAATAAATCAAACATCCTTTAATAAACTTATGATGTGATAATCTGCCAAAGGCAGCCCATACAATGTAGTTATATTGGTGATTTATAAGATCTGTATAATAAATACTAAGAGTAAATAAAAGTAATTTTACCTTTATTAATAGCATTCTATTTTAGTCCACTGCCTGAAAGTGGGTTTTGAATAAATTATCCACCCTTTATAGAACTGAATATTAATTTCTAATAAGACAAAAGGGCAGTCAGTTAATAATGTTACATTGTGATCTCTTTATGGTAGACACAATAATCAGAGAAATAAGTGGGTCCTGTTGAATGCTGGCTTCCCACCTCTGTTCAATAAGTGATATCATAAGACATAAGTTATTGCATTGAATAATTAAGTTCTTAATGTGAAAAGGATATTTGGATGATAGCAAGCCTTGAGATAAACTCTATTGATTTATGTGGAATAATAAGAATTTAAATGCTAACACATAATTCATGATGTAAGATGAAATTAAATTTTGAGGAGAGATGTAAATTCTCAGTTTAAAGAATTAAAGCCACAGGCTAATTAATGTTAACGCCAATGTGACGGAACTATAACTAAACAATGAGATGTATAGTGCGCTATGTAGCGGCGGTGGGGCTCATAAATTGCACGAGATTTTTTATGTATCATGCTTTTGTTAATAAATAAATAATACCTGCAAGCTAAGCTATCATCTGATTATCTTTGAGTGGTTAACAAATCTACCCCGCAGCTGCTGTGAAGGATTTAGGTCACAGTTCAGACGGAGTCATTGCTAGGCTACACATATCTAGGATATTATTTATTGACTGATAGGTAATTAGGTCCGGAGAAAATAAATTAACACAGGGTTAAGCCAATTACTAAACTTTCACGAAAAGAACTTGAGTTACTTAAATGCGGTTAACAACGGAGGGTTCACTAGACGATCTGGCCAAAATAGTATTTATTATAATATTACATTGCTTGACTGAAATTCACCGCAAATAGAATTAAGCTATGCTAAGGTTCCATTATATTACAAACACTATGCACTCTACAAAACCTCCAGACACAACCATTAGTTTGTAGATAAATTAGGTTAAATAGTTTTAAGAATTAGATAATAAGTTAAGCTAAGGTAAAGGCGGCGATGATGTGTGTATGTGTGATAGCAGGCAGACGTTGGTGCTTGCGCTGATCGCCTCGGAGGTGGATACGGGAATCTTTGCTTGCTCCCACCCGGCCTGGCAACCCATGACCTTGTTGCTTGGATGGGTCTTGCCACTTTCCCTGCTGGGCGACGTAGTTCTTAGTGAAGTTGACGGTCCAATGTTGTTAGTATTCCGTATTTGCAAACCAGATTTTTCAGCGGCCTTAGCAGCTTCTATTTTTTCTCCCAAATTTTCTCCAAAAGAGTGTGCGTCTCTTTTAACATCTTGTGTCATTGACAAGAATTTTTTATCAAGAGTAGGCAGGTAGTGTAAGCATTTTTCTATTCATGGTATTTTCATAATGTAAATGCAGCATAATTTGGCCCACTTCAAACAGGTATCAAAGTTGTTGCTAACAGTTCTTTTTTATTATCTTTGTTCATACCATCTATGAGGATTTCCCTAGCGTTTAGAGACCTCTTTTAGTATTTTGGGTCCCAATGGTACCTCCTTCACTTTAGAAACTCCAAGAACGTCAAGAAAATCCGACGATATTGGATTTACAACTGGCAACTCCTCTGCTGCGCTTGGATTCTTCTTCTCAGTCAAAGGCTCTCCCAAAATCCGAACTGGTGGTAGATTAGGGTAAGTAGATTATGTAGGTAGAGTAGATTATGGTCTGTGCCAGCTAATGTGCATGAAGGGTCATTTACCCCACTTGTACCAGTGGGGTTCCGCAGTTTAGGTACGTTCGGCCGGCGTGCCTCCCAGGAAGGCCGCCTAGGTGTATGGCAGTA
Organism: Scoparia ambigualis; assembly: GCA_963921215.1. NCBI lineage: Eukaryota > Metazoa > Arthropoda > Insecta > Lepidoptera > Crambidae > Scoparia > Scoparia ambigualis. The sequence continues at coordinate 29,481,508 of OY992519.1, read as the reverse complement.
AAGGTTGCCGCTCAGCTCGCACGCTCCACGTCGCGCGTCGTCGCTTAAGGCCAGGTATTTCTCTCTCGCGGCTTAAAAAAAACTAACAAAAAAAACTATCAGTCGACATTGACCCTAGGGTCAATCTCAAATGAAATTCCAATAAACTTTCTCATAATTTTGTCAAGTATAATTTACTGTTTAAATTAATCTAAACTCTATTACACAGCCATAACACACCCTAAAATACCAGAAAATCCTAAGTGTCAAAAGTGACCCAGCGAGTCGTTGATAATTTTAATTTGAAATAAATTTTATAATATTGTTCCTTCTACTACCTAGCCAGCCAGCTAATATTTCAGTGGTAAGAGCTATGGTCGTGGGTGGTTGGGATAACCGTCCGGAGTATGATGTTGAAATTAAAAACCACTCACTCTTGGATTTTTTTTGACACTTTTTTGACAGTAACTGTCAACGTCAAATTAGACAGAATGGAGCATAGACTATGCGATATTGTGCGATAACAATACATAAGATGAACCACAGAACCGAAATAATCAAACTTGTTCATACTAAAGTAGTCTGTAAGTCTATGAAAACACGGTACAAAGTCAAGTGTGTTTTTGTCGGTGCGGTCTCATGCGACCGCTTGGGGTTTGAGGGGTTAAATTACTCCGTCTATAAAAAAATTAAATTAAATGTTTTAATCAGTTTAACCGTATCAAAACCATCAAACGTTTAAAGCCAATAAACTAGAAAACCGTAGGGTTATACCGATATAAAATTAATAATTATGGGCGCCAGGATCGTATAGTCGATCCGAACCTGGAGACGATGTTACCATACAACTTCACAACACAGGTCGAACTCGCAGATCCCCAAAGGTTTCACAGCTTCACCAACGCTTATATTGGATTATATTATATATCTTATATCGCTTGGATAATAAAACGAAAACAAAGGTTAAGGTGTCGAAACCTTAATTTAAAAATGTTCAAGAATAAAAAACAATTATCCAAGAATTATTGGGTATAAAAAAACCGTCTACGCCTGCGACTCTAGGCGTTGTCCCATCGCCGTACAGCCGGTGGCCGCTGGTACCCCCGAGGAAACAGGTCTCGCGTCCAGGTTTTAGGGCCCAGCTCTAAATCCTGGCGGCGAGACGGGCTTCTCGAAGCACCTGGAATTATCAATACGCGGCCTCATTACAACATTACACGCTTAGGTCAGAACTATTACATGAATTGGGTTCCGCAGTCTGCTATCTGTAACCGGAGCTGCAACCTATCATAATCAGGGACTCGCTGCTCAAAGGGGTTCTCAAAAGCTTCCCAGCGTGGTTGTACAACTATAAACTAACACTATATCTATACTTTTTCACACCATTCTTTAATTTTAGTGTTGTTTCACATTTAACTAGGACCCAAGGCACAACAAGGCTACTATATTCCACTAAACAAAACTAAACAATGCTAGTCTATTGTTGGGTGATGCAGTATCCACTTTCTAAAAGGGTCTGACACGTCTGCCACATGGCTAAGAGCCTTGCGTCGCCTGGCGACAAGGCGTGATTTGGAAACCATCAAAAGTCGAATGTCTGCATTTCTAGTAATGACAGTTTATTTGTTAACAGTGCTCAAGTAAAACATTTAGGAACAATGATATTGTAATACTTACGCGCTGTGACGCTCGCACGGGGCGCGTGGCTGCCAGCGGCGTCAGGAACGGTCGATTTGAGCACGGATTCCTGTAATTAATTAAATCACTGTAGATCACAACACTCTCCATAACAAAAATCCTTTTACGAGTACTTCCCTAATATCATTTCACAATAAACTCGTTAAAATGATTCTCTCAGCACAGCACCGACTCACACCAGAGAATGAATCATTACGCGTCGTGTCTCTGCCACTTTCAATTAGCCGGAAGCGTTATAAATCGAAGGCCAGCCTATGAAATCTACCCTAAAAGTTGGAAATAATTAAAATCGTGGTTCCTTGAGAATTTTTCCTTCAAACTATCAAAACGTCAAATATGACGTCTTTCACAACTCGTTCTGACACAGAATGAATCTGTCAACCGTCCAACTACAAACTATGGATAATTTAACGTTTAGCAATCTGAATTGCGTACTTTTTTAAATTTCGAAATCAGAAAAAATAGTTACATTTCCGGATTTGTTTGAATTTAATTTAATTACTTAAAATAAATATTATATAGATTAATTTATTATCGGAACTGTATCGGCTATTATTAAAATTTATTTTTCTATTTGCAACGAAAAGCTGACTGCCCTTTCGCCCCGCCTCTATGTGTCTATGGGCTGTCAGAAATCGTCTTTGGCGTTATGTCAAATACAAAACGTAAACACAAATTACGTAGATCTCTTTAGATTCAAGTTTTAGGCTCGGACTACATGCATACGGAATCAGTCCGGCCCGGGAAAAAACCAAATTCGGCAAGTAATCGACTACACGCGCTCCGTTTTGAATCCGGAGAGAAATTTACTCAGTCGGTCTCTAGCACTTGCGCTGGATAGTCGTCCAGTCGACAATGGAAAGTTAAACTTTAGTTGAAATTGTATGCTTAGCTGTAGCCGTTAAGAGGCCTATTACTTACATCTCGACTGTGATTTTTGCGTAAAATGCCCATTTTCGCATTTTGTTGTAATTTAGCAGTTGTATTTATCGTTATTATCGAAATAGGATAATAAATTCATGCTTAAAATTACAAATGTCCTTTTGCGAGGATAAGCTGAGTTCGGACGGCCGGCGCGTCGCATTTTGAAGTAATTTTACAGTTGTATTTCTCGTTTTTATCGAAATAGGATAATTAATCAATTATAAAATATTTATTCATTATGAAGTAAGTAACGATTATTCTGGTATAAATTTTGCTCAATAATATTATCGTAGATAGAAGAAATTCACGGTTACCTTAAAGCAATTTTCGAAGTTTTTTGGTTTCGAATAAGATTTTTTTTTCTATATAAAATCAATGATATCTAAAAATTCCGAGACCGCTACGCACTTTAAGACTATATAAGTGATAACATTCTATTTTTTTTATTTCATTTGTTTAGAACAGTACTTAGTTCAATCTAGGAGCTCAAAAAAGTGCCTTCCCGCATTTTATGAAAATCTTTCTCTGCAATTTTGGGTTAAATTAAAAATCTTTATTATTGAAATTTTGCATTCACAATGCTATATAGTTGTAGAATAAAATGTTTACTAGAAAAAAAACAACCAGTCTCTGGAAAGCTCGAACGGGATTCGAACCCGTGACCTTTGGATTGCCGGTCCACTGCTCTAACCGCTAAGCTACCTCTCGGAAACCCCAGAAGACTCTTGAATTATTATTTTTTTATCGGGTAAGCGCTTGGTCTTCATCTCACCTTATGGTAAGTGACGATAAGGCCGAAGGTGGAAGCGCGCTTCACCTGGAATCCTCACTGAGGAACTGGCTATCTTATCTCAAACTGCCGAAACACAACAATGCTATAAACATCGTTGTTATGGCGACAGACTTAGATAAGATGGTGGTAGCTAGCCAGGCGGACTTAACAGCCCTACCACCAACCAAACCGAGCACACAAAGATGTACCCCCGCTGGGAATCGAACCCGGGACCTCTAGGTCTGAAACAGGTAGCTTAGCCACTAGACCACACAGGCGGTTAAATTTTATGATTTTTTCTAGTAGTGCTGCAAGCCAGCGGTATTACGTCACTGTGAAGTGTGTGTGCGTGTGTTTTTTTCTAGTAAACATTTTAATTAAAAAGGACAAATTATTACAAAAAGATAAGGATATAATATTATGGCCGGAACATGGGTCTAAAACAGACTCAGCTACAATCAACAGTCTGGTTGGCATTTGTTAAATCACCCGGACCCTAGTATTTGTCCGGTGCGTCCTATACAATTATTAATACAGGCTTCTCAAAGGAGAAGATCAGAAGTCAACATAGACCAACTGTTTATTTCAGTAACAGGAATAGTTAAGACTGCCACCAGGACTATGTTGTCTGGATGGATAAGATCCATTTTTAAAGTTGCAAATATAGAAAGCACCTCCGGGCAGCATACGTTAAGCAAAATTTACAAAATGCGAGGCCGCTACGCATTATTCCAAAAGCTATTCTACATTATTCAATAAGTCAAAATTGTTAATGTATTTTGGTTTCCGAGATCCGCAACGCCAAAATTGGCCATTTTAATTGGAATAAAAATGGAAACAGAAGAAAGTGAAAAGATATTGGGTTAATCCGTTTCACATAGACCGCATAACGGAATATGAATTCTACAAGTCTTATACAAAAATAAGGTTCTTTTCTGATAAATTCTACGAACACTACTACTACTAGTGTACTAGTAGTAGGGTACTATTATTTAATCTGTGCTACTACTACTATCACCATAATGAGGCGCTCGGAATCAACTATTATTTTGCAGTTTTGCTTGCGCACGCGACGCGACCGACCGCTTCGAGCGTCTGTCATCGACTGGCGCGTGATTCCTCCGGACCGGACCGGAACGGACGTTTCTCGAGTTCTCGTGTGGTCAGCTCCATACAACTTCATACGATATTGATAGGCCCCGCCCCCCGTGCCGAAAAATAACGGACCGGCTACTCGGAGACGTCCGGAGCATGTTTCGGTTGCTTCCGGGTGAAAATCGGGATCGGAAGGCCCCTGATCACATGTAGTCGATGCAGTAAAAACTCATATATTTGTTTGAGCTACGGAATGAATCCGGGGCCGTGTTTTTTCGGGTCCGTGTGATTCCGGATGCATGTAGTCCGAGCCTAAGTCTTGCTAAAACTGATTTAGAAAGGTATATAGATACATAGGTATTATAGGTACATAGATAGCCACAAACGTCAAAACCAAATCGATGAGCGGAAAATTGTGAACTTATCAAAGCAATCACTGGACAAAGCCACTGTTGAGGTACTAAAAAAGGGGCTTAATTACGCCGTAGCCCCTCGCAGGATACCGTATGAAAGCATCATTAGTAACGTAGACGATTGCTTAGTTAAAAATAATATTAGGAAGGCTGATGCTGAAGCACTACGTCAAAACATATCGTCTGTCTTGCGCCGGAGCAAAGTGCCGAAATCCAACCATCCTCGCGATCAATACTTCGCCCTAAAGAACCTGCGAGCTAAGCCAGAATTAACCATCCTTCGTGCTGATAAGGGTAATACTACGATAGTTATGGATACATCAGATTATAACGAAAAAATAATTCAACTTTTATCAGATGACAAGACCTACAAACGCGTTAAATGCGATCAAACTAACAAAATATTAAAGAAGACCAGTGATCTTGTCAAACAACACTCCGAAACGTTAAATCTAGACACTAATTATTTAATACCTTTCTGCCCTTAACCACCTAGACTGTATGGGTTACCAAAAACCCACAAACCTGAGGTTCCACTACGTCCGATTGTAAGCCAGATCGACTCACCAACTTACCGGTTGGCCCGGCATGTAGCAAAAATACTTTCCCCACTAAGAGGTAATACAACAGCTTATGTGAAGGATTCTTACCAGTTTGTCAGTGATATTAAAGACCTACATCTTGCTGACAATGAAACCATGGTTAGTTTTGATGTCCAGTCCCTATTTACATGTCTACCAGTACAGGACTGCATTGAAATTACCAAGAAAAGACTAGTTGAACAAAATATGCCCAACGAATATGCAGTACTATTAGAGCATTGTCTAACATCTGGCTACCTTTTGTCGAATGAAGTTTACTACTTGCAAATAGAGGGTGATGCTATGGGGTCCCCTGTATCACCCGTTGTCGCCGATATTTTCATGGAAGACTTCGAGGAGCGGGCCCTAAGCACAGCACCCGTAACCCCAAGGTTCTATAAGCGGTACGTAGATGAAACTTTCACTATCTTACCAACTGATAAAGTATCTGCTTTTCTAAGTCACTCCATACACCCTAAAATACAGTTCACAATGGAGTTAGAGGCAGACAACAAGTTAGCTTTCTTGGACACTTTAATCATCAGGAATCCTGACCATAGTTTGAGCCACGCTGTGTTTCGTAAAGTAACCCATACAGATAGGTACCTCAATGGTGATTCTCACCACCATCCTAGACAGTTGGTTACTGTATGGAAATCTTTGTTTCAGAGAGCACGCGGCATCTGTGACACCCAACATCTGGCTGCTGAACTTCAGCATGTCAAGCATGTACTACAGGATAACAAACTGCAAGTACCGCGGTTTCGTCACAAAAAACGCAAAAACCAACCACAGTCGAGCGCCAACCTGCAGTACTTCCATATATATGAAAGGCGTCACTGACAAGATTAGTCACATCTTGAAGCGAGCTTCAATCAATACTTACTTTAAGCCGCCAAAGAAGATCAACCAGTTCTTATGACCTGTCAAGTGCAATATACCCCTTCAAGATGCAGGCGTGTACAAACTGGACTGCGACTGCGGGCTCTCGTACATCGGGCAAACATAGAGAAGTGTAGGAACCCGCGTAAAAGAACATATAGCCGATGTCAAGCATAGGCGCGAAAATAAGTCTGCAGTGTGTGAACATGCTCTCGAGGGACCCAACCATTACATCCGATTTGACAAACCTCAAATACTCGCCAAGGAACAACGATTCATCCCTAGGATGATACGCGAGGCTATTGAAATTAAAAAACATCGTAATTTCAATAGAGAGGATGGTTGGAATTTACCACCTGCCTGGGACCCCATCATACAGGTCATCAAATCCCAGCCCCAACAGCAACACATTGACAGACCTAAAAATATTGTTAGCTCGTATTGTGTAAACTTGAACGCACTACCACAACTCCCCTTGAGATATTCAGGCGGATTAATTTTTCTGCTTAGATAATAGTGCAACAATATTTTCCATCTAATTGACGAAACTGGACACCTTAGTGTAATACCAAATCATATTTCCCTTACCTGACACTGACGAGCATAGACGCTCCCTGCAAGCTTTCTTAACACAGATCTAGCTCCATTCCATGCCGCACCAGATTTAGATACAAAGGTATGTTAAAGGAAAATTACTAAAAGCAGAATATTATTGTAGGTCCTGGCAACTATCAACGCCTCTAGCAAATTTTAATTGAGCTGTTGAGATGAAGAAACTGAGAAAAACCACCTTGTTTTTGAAAATAATTTAATATTAATAAAACAACCGTTGCGTTTTTGCTACATAGTTTATAGACAAGAGCGTGGTAAAGTTAGATGCATACGAAAATAATAAAATTTTATTATTGATTATTTCCAATTTCCAAAATTTGTAGAGAAAATGTTAATTTTTTTTTTGAAAAATTCATTATTATTATTATATATAGAGGCCCATTATAACACTATGTTACAAAAAAGATAAAGTAACATTAACAGTTAAGAAGTTATGTAAAATTTTTCCGTATCTTAACATAATTTAAGGAAACGCATACGTATATAATAACTAAGTCACCATCAGCCTATAAAGCTCCCACTGCTGGGCATTGGCCTCCCACGTGGACAACAGCACGTGGGGATATTGGGCCATAACCCACCACGCTGGTCCAATGCGGGTATGGATGTAAATATTTAAGTGTGCTTATTCATTGTCTGGTTTACGAATATAAACAAGTTTTAACGAGACTTAACAGGTTCACTGTCCAAAAAATATAACAATAGGTTAATCATTTGTTATGGCACTTAAGTGGGCTGCGCGACTGTGAACCGGTTAACGTGAGCTAGATGATTGGATAGTATGGAAAAAGTTCGTATTATAATTAAAAAATCTTTATCCGATCGGCCGTTACTACTGTACACTGTGATACCAGTCACTAATCCGCTGGGGTGAATGGCTTATTTAACTATACAGGTTACTGAAATAGACCTACAGTTATCTCACTGGGTAAGTCTGATCCATTAAGCAATATGAAAAAGACGAAGCCCAGAGAGGCACAAAATAATAAATACATACACCAAACGTCTATATATGTTCCACAGGTTAAGTCTGATCCATATACAAACATGGAAAAGACGAAACCCAAAGAGCTATAAAATAATAAATACATGTAAGAATCGTCTACACGTCCAAGTCTACCCTTCCTAACAAACGATACCTCCTCAATACACAAACATCTAAATGCTCCTACCAATAAGCAAATATTTAAAGTAATGCCCAGTATACTACTAACACGGCTGGGCATCCGCAAACAAAAAAACCACAAACAAACCCAACAAATATCATCCACCACCTAAATGTTTGGCTTATCGCCCTAAAAATAAATCCTACTAAAAACAACGTATTCCATCATAGCAGCCTACACGCCCGCCACGAAATGGCCACCTTACTCAGGACTAATATCACGCTGCCAAACAAGAGGTCCGGAGATTGGACCCCTTCAATATGGTATCTAATCTATAATCTAAAAATAAAAAAGTAATAAAACACTCACCTAAACAAAAGAATGTCACCACGCCAAAAGTCGAAACTTTCCAATGTGCAAAAACACAACCACGAACATCAAGCTCCTTTTAAAAGAGCTTCTAGCGCCGCTGCATATACAGCCAGAAACGCAAAAAGTGCAGTGACTTAAAGGCATATACAGCCCTCCTTCGTCACTTTTAAACCATCTAGCAACAAACCAAACAACATAACGAATTCCAGCACCGTGGCATATACAGCCACCAATGCTAACACCAGCAGCGACTACAGGGCATATACAGCCCTCCTTTGTCACTTTTCAACCCCTCACAACAAGCAAAACATTGTACAATGATACAATGATCGATAAAACTACAACTAAAACATCTCAGTCCTCCCATGAAGACTTAAAGTCCTTGATGTGCCATTCACCAAGGTTTTTACCGGAACTACAGCCTTCTAATTCATACACTAGGGGGGAAAGTCTTTTCCTAATAAAACATTTTTCATATTTAGGAGCTAATTTGGCCATAAAAAATTTGGAGGCGTCACTCTGTGGATATGTCTTTTTCCACACAGTGTCACCCACCTCAAATTCTAAGGGCCTCCTCCCATTGTTATAATGACGAGCACTACGGTCATGTCATCAGCGCGCCTTTCACTTTATTAAAAATTTCCTCTAAGACGCCTAACTGGTTCGCATATACACTGCGAGAAGCGCACGCTAGGGTGAGCGGTCCATCGGTATTATTGCCGAAAACCTCTCCGCAACTAACTGCCTCCCTACCATGTACTAGGAAGAATGGGGTAAAACGTGTTACTTCATTAGTGGAAGTGTTTATTGAATACAATGGCTTTCTATGAAAAGAAAGTAGAATTAATAGACATAAATAAATTATTAGATAATAATTTTATATTGACAAAAGATAAATATTATCTAAGACTTATTTTAAGCGACAGATAGCAAATTCGCTATCATTTTATTTTAAGTAATTAGCCAATAACATGGCTAGCTCAGCGGCTTCTATTGAGCTGCAACATACTGACATGCCAATTCAGACTTTGGAATATGTTCCAAATAATTTAAATTAGATTATAAGACAATAGAGGACACCTCTAGCAAATTATTGGAATTAAATTATACGACAAAAGAGGAACTCCCTTGCAAAATGTTTGCAAATAAAATGAAATTAAATCAATGTAAAAATAGCTTTATAAAAAGCCCCGGTCAATCATTAAATTTAAAAAATGTAGAATCTTTGAACATTGTTCACCAGAACATCCAAGGAATGATGGGCAAAGATTTAGAGATTGAAATGTTCATGAACTGTAATAATATTGATATTCTTTGTATTACCGAGCACTGGCTTAGAGACCATCAGTTCATGATCAATTTTAAGAATCATTTGGTAGGAAGTTCGTTCAGTCGAGAAAATGCAATACATGGTGGCTCCTTAATTATTGTTAGTAAAAAGTTTAAATTAAAAGAACGCAAAGACATAGTGAGCCTCTCGGTTGAGCGAACAATAGAAGTAGCTGGTGTGGAGTTGGAGCAGTTTGTTGTGATAAGTGTATACAGACCTCCTTCAGCATTGTATGATCTTTTTGAAAAAGTTATGGATGAGACATTGCGTAAGGTCCGCAATGTAGGTAAAACCATAATTGTTTGCGGTGATTTTAATTTAAATTTGCTAGAAAACTCCACATTGTCAACTAAAATTAAAAACTTATTTCTATCATACAATTTGAATAATTTATTTTTGGAGCCGACAAGAATAACTGCCACTTCGGCCACCTGTATTGATAACATATATACAAATGTAAAACCACTGGCTAAGCAAATTATTAATAACCTGGACTCTGATCATTGTGGCCAAATGGTCAACTTTCCACACCAGCGTAAGCAAGTGATGAAAAAGAATATCACTGTTGTGCCAAAAACTGCAGGTCGGTTGGAACGCTTTAAAAGCAATCTAGATACAAAATTAAATTATTTAGAATACAATGACAACCCTGATGTCTTTTATAATGATTTTTTTAACATATATTGTTCAGAATTTAATAAATCTTTTGTTCCAAAAAAGATCTCGGTTAGTGGTACTGCATCTTTTAATGAATGGGCTACAATTGGTATTCACAAAAGTAGGAAACGCCTTTATGAACTTTATGGTGAACGCAACTATAACACCAGCGACGACTTCAAATAATATGTTAAAAATTATTCAAAGTTATTTAAAAGAGTATGCCGATTAGCCAAGGCAAACTATCTGAGTTCTAAGATTAAGAATAGTAATGACAAAATAAAAATGACATGGAATATTATAAATAGTGAAACAGGAAAGGTCAGAAGTCGTAATAATGAGTACAATTTAAATTGTGATAATAAAACCTTGACTTCTGATGCTGATGTTGCTGCAGCATTTGAGAGGTTTTTTACTGACATTCCAGTTTCAACTACAAAAGCCTTGATTTCCTCCCCCACTGTAGCTGAATCTGTTTTGAAGGAGAATGTTAAAGATTGTGAAAGTAATTTCAGTTTTCAAAAAATTTGTGTTATAGATATATTAATAACATTTAACACTCTCAATAAAAAAAAAACTGCTGACCTGTGGGGTAATTCCGTGGATGTCGCTAAATCAGTTGTACTCGTCACGGGCGAGACGTCTTGTAAGCGTATTAAGATACGCCTAGCGCCATCTAGCGTTGTATCGCGAAGTTGGCGCGCAACAGGTGAAGGAACGACGCGGCCGGCGAGTGAGTCAGTCTGCCTGCTAGCTAACGCGAGACGCCCACAAAATACGCGCGCTGCTATCTGCCTTATTATAGTGACTCCTGAACCTAAAGTGAAGAGCTCGACCTAAACGCCCTTAACCAGTGCCCCTAGTGAACTGTTTAGTGTAGTGACTGTGCGCCAGGAACCAACCTACCTCGCCGCCCGTGGTCAGCTCGCCCCCCGGGTTCCTGTGACTCATCATCCCTGTAAGTACTTTTTTTCCCTTATACCTCCTGCCTAAACCTTATTTCGCCGCTGTTACTGCGAACGCCTTTCGCCGTAACATTTCTGGTCCATCGAGCACGGAATACCTCTAAATTTCATGGTCTTTCGACCATAATCAGCCCCGAATCAGCCCTTAACTTTGATTAATTATTTACAGTCCGCTAAAAATAATATTTCATAATTATATCTATTTCACTTCCTAACATTTATAATTTCATCTCCATACAAAATCTTTTCTGCACGACAGTCGTTGCAAAGTTGACCTACCTACACGAATAAAAATTCGTGTTTCGGGTATCGTGTTCCAAATAAAAGTTCGTACCAGTATCCGATTCGTGCTAACTCCTAGTTAATTTACGCTAACGAGTTTAGTGTTTATGTTGTTGATGTTGATTTTATGGTGTCATACAATGTCTTTGTGATTTGAGCAAGCTAGTGCACTAATTGTGTAATATAATCGTTGTAATAAGTAATAAGATCGTTGTCTAATGATACATTAGGTTTAGTAGTTAAATTATTGCGTTACGTTTGCGTTTTACGTTTTTCGGTTGCACATATAACTTTGGTTACGTAATAACACACCCGCGTCTAGACGACGATATTGTTGTTATTCCCGTTTTATTTTTTAAGGAATGTTTTATGTTCTTGTCGTGTTAAATCGGCTCATTCTTGTGCGTGCTCACCACAAGAGCACAGTACTTCTACACACGTTCACACGTTTGCCCACTAGTGGGACACAGACAGAGTGTCCCAACCTTTTTAATTAAGTTTTTATTATTAGTTTATTTTTATTTTTTTTTTTGCGACTGACTCATTCTTCGCGCCAGTGTCGGCAACAGGTCTGCCCGATTGTGAGCGCCTTGCCCAACAGTGGGCTACGGATAACGTGATTTTTTTTTGTTTTTTTTTGTTTTGTTTGCTTTTTGCTTGCGGTCGGCTAATGTTACGTACGCGCGTTCAATAAGCATACATACATATACACAGACATACCTACACATACACACGCGTTTGCACCACCCGTGGGCCATATACAAGGCGCCCCAACTTAGTTTTGCCTTCTTTATTGTTGCGTTAATTTTAGCCCATTTGCCCTTACCTTAGTAAACAAATACCTCCAGCCCAACTATAGAATATATACAGGTTGTTGTTCTTTTTACTGCCTTTAACTTTGTTAAATTTTTTTATTTTTTATTATTTTTTTTGTCTCCTTTTATTCATCGCGATGCCGACCAAGTCACAAGCCGCGATATTTAGGGAGGCCGCCAAAGCTTTACACCAGCTCCTAGAGATGGGATCACTGATCATTGCTGGCGACACCAAACATTCCATAACGGAATTCAACGTGCGTTTCGCACAGATACAGGGCATAAAGGAGAAGCTGGACTCAGTGTATTATAGCATTCTTGACGAGGAGGACCTGGACGAGAAGACCGAGAAGGCATACACTGAGAACCACACAAAAGCCTCCGGGGCGTACATTGGGATTCTTGTGGCTAGAGAGGAAATCTTACCCTCTTCCACGTCATCCCCAACCCATAGCGCTCAGCCCAGCTTCGGCGTCAATACGCCCACAGCCGTCCTCCCCAAGATAGCGCTGCCCAGGTTCAGCTCAAAAGTGGAGGACTGGCCTTCCTTCATTGCGCTGTTTAGGAGTCTGACTGACGACATGGCGACCCTGTCGGACGCAGTCAAGCTCCACTACCTATTCTCATGTCTCAGCGGTGAGGCATTAAGTATGGTGTCCCACTTAAAGGTCACCAATGAAAATTTTGCCGTGGCCATGGACATCCTCACCAAGCGGTACGAGAACCGCCGGGTTCTCATTGATAGTTTTGTGGACATCATCCTGGGGCTGCCTAGCATCCATACGCGCTCGAACATCCGCACACTGTTCCTCACGCCGCTCATATCGGCTCAGTGTGCCCTCATCAATTTAGACTTGCCCATAGGAGACGATTACGTGTTTGTGTCAATAGTGGTGCGGAAGCTCAAGGGCGAGCTTCGCACGCTATTTGAACGCAGGCACGGGTCTAGTAACACCCTGCCCACGTTAAGGGACCTTATCTCCTACCTCGAGGAGCACGCGCGCTGTGTGGAGACAGAGTTCTCCAACATAGCCATGGCTCAACCCATTCAGCCACAGCCCGGCCCTTCTCGTAGCCGCGCGCCTCCTCAGTTGCCCCATCGCACTTATGCTCAGATGGCTCAGCAACAACCCGACCATTACCGTAGCCGTTCCTCAGCTCCATCGCCTCACCGCGCCCATGAGCAGCCTACTCACCAACCGTTCCGCCCAGCGCAGCAAATGCGTCACCGCCCGTCCACCTCCCCGGCTCGCAGTCAGCCCTTCCCCGTATACTCGGCCTACCAGCAAAGCTGCTCCTCATCATCGTCATCGTCCTCTTCCTCACGCTCGACGCCCTACTGTCCCTATTGTGCCACTAGGGGACATACGCTCATGACGTGCAGATGGTACAATGCCCAGCCAACACAGGGCCGTTGGGACTTTGTACAGGCACGCGAGCGCTGCCAGCGTTGTCTCGGCCGTCACTACGAGAGCGAGTGCAGGTCAAGGGGGGCATGCAAGAACTGTGGGAGTACGAACCACCACACGTCCCTCCATCGACCAGACGGCCCAACGCACTCAGCTCATTCGTCGTCTGTACATGTGCCCCCACCACAGCTGACAGAGCACTCGAGGGAGCGTCCCAGAAACAGCAGGCGGCACGAACCCGCACATGCCAAACAGGCGCAACCCAGCTCTGCTCACAGAGCCAGCCCGCCCAGGTCCGGTTCGCCAGGTAGGCCCCGCGAACGCCGCCAGCAATTATGACTCCCTACTATCACAGAGCACCCTAGCGAAGAGGTAGATTTAGCCCATGCCCAGTCAACCCATGCCCACACAGCTGATACATACTCAGCTCATACAATTTCAGCTGATACTCAATCAGCTCACTCACCTTCTGTGCCCACTGGCACACCCATTTTGTTGCCAACCGTCTCACTAAGAGTCGCGGACGTACATGGCCATCTTCACACAGCCAGAGCTTTATTGGACTGTGGCAGTATGCTGACGTTAATAACGTCACGCATGGCACGACTTTTGAACCTGCCATCAAAACCCACTTCTTTAAAAATTACAGGAGTTGGGAATCAGCACAAACATGAGTCAAAGGCGGCAATAACAATAGTATGCCGACCCACTCACAATGATACTCCTACAATTACTGCCACAGCTCACATTTTAAAAAACGTCACTGGCTACCTTCCCTTAGAGAAGGTACCAAACATTTCCCACGTACTAGGCCAGCCACCCGTGCCATTGGCTGACCAGCTTTACCACACACCAGCCCCGATCGACCTCTTATTGGGGTCGGACGTTCTTGGTCAAGTGTTGGACGGGACTAAGGTCTCGTTGGGCCCGGGCAAGCCCATAGCCTTCGGCACGATTTTCGACTTCGCGTTGATAGGACCCATTGAGGACTTGTATGCGCAGCCGGCGCAGCAGGTTGACTCAGCTCACGTCGTCAGCTCACAACCAGACTCAGCTGAATCAGCCCAGGACATACGTCAGAGTCTGGAAAGGTTCTGGGAGTCTGAGCAGCCCCTCCCTCAATCTCGCACTCATAATGATCCCCTGGAGGAACAATGCGAGGAAATCTTCCGCTCTACCACTACACGCGATCCCTCAGGCAGATATACGGTCGCTCTGCCCTTTCTAAAGGACGCCCCTCAACTAGGCAAAACTCACCCTATCGCATTACGCAGATTCCTCAATATTGAGAAGAAGCTAATGGCGAACCCGTCTCTGCGTTCTAAATACGTCGACTTTATGGCCGAATACATCGACTTAGGGCACATGGCTCCCTGTCACCCAAATACATTCGCCCATAAACCTCACTTCTACATCCCTCACCATGGCGTATTTAAGTCAGGGTCGGACAAGCTGCGCATTGTTTTTGATGGTAGCTGCAAAAGCTCCAATGGTGTCAGCATAAATGAATGCCTACACACAGGCCCCGCCCTTCAACAGGACATTGTGGACATCATCATGTCCTTCAGAACGCATCCAGTCGTTTTCAGCACTGACATCCAGAGGATGTTCAGAAATGTGCTGGTTGCCCCAGACCAGAGACGGTATCAGCTGATACTATGGCGGTCCTCACCAGATCACCCTCTGCTCACCTACGCCCTCAATACAGTCACGTACGGCTTAAGATCAAGCCCATATCATGCAATCCGCACCCTGCTCCAGCTGGCTGATGATGAAGGCCATCGCTACCCTGGAGCCGCTCAGGTTCTTCGCAAGTCTATCTTCGTTGATGACATCTTGTGTGGCCATGACACGGTTGAATCCGCCCAAGCACTTCAGGACGAGTTGATAAGTCTGCTAGACCTAGGCGGCTTTCAGCTCAGTAAGTGGACATCTAACTCGCCTAAGCTGCTCGAGAGATTTCCCGACAACCAATGCGACATGCCCAAGGACTTCGACATGAACCCAGAGTCCACGTCCATTAAGGTCTTGGGTATACAGTGGAGCCCTCAGTCAGACGAGTTCACCTACCGCATCTCTCTGCCCCCCATCACACATGTCACAAAGCGGTCTATTTTAAGCACCGTAGCCTCACTTTATGACCCAAACGGCTGGGTTTCGCCCGTTATCTTCCGCGCAAAGCTGCTGCTTCAGCAATTGTGGCTACTGAAGCTGGAATGGGATGAGCCCACTCCCTCTGAAGTACAAACGGAGTGGCACCACATCTCAGAGGATCTGCCGCTGTTGGCTAGCATTCGTTTCCCTCGGCACATTTGTGCAAACAAAGGCTCAGCTGCATACTCGCTTCACGGGTTTGCAGATGCCTCTGAAGCCGGGTTTGCCGCCGTTGTTTACCTCCATGAGCTCGATGCCTCCGGAGATACTTTGGTACACTTGATTGTCGCCAAGTCGCGAGTCGCACCAATCAAGAACCGCCTCACAATCCCCAAGTTAGAGTTGTCGGCCGCCACTCTACTCTCCCAGCTCATGATCCGTGTGTCGGTTCAGTTATCGGCCCATATCAGTATACAACAACACATATGTTGGTCAGACAGTACGATAGTCCTGGCCTGGCTCAATACACCGCCTCACCGTCTTCAACCCTTTGAAGCCAACAGGGTAGTCAAAATCAGCTCAGGCTCACCAGAATGTACCTGGCGACACGTACCTTCTGAGCTCAACCCGGCAGATTGCGCAACCAGAGGAATGTCTGCGCAATCCCTGTCAGCCCACGACCTATGGTGGTCTCCCACGTGGCTTGGACAGCCTTGTGAGTCTTGGCCTGCGATGCCCTTAGCTCTGGGCCATCACGCCCTGCCCGGCCTTAAGCCCAAACACGTCCCGTCACTGGTCACAGTGCCCGGTCTTGACTTTGACCTGCTCACTCGGTTCAGTTCACTAGACAAGCTCGTCGGAGTGACAGCTTGTCTAAAACGCTTTCTGCACAACTGCAGACACCACCCAGATTCGCGACGCTCAGGCCCCTTGTACGTCAGTGAACGAAGAGAGGCCCTACTTTACTGGGTGCGCAGTGTCCAGCACAATGAGTTTGCGGAGGACATCCACCGCCTTCAAACTGGCAAAATCTGCTCCGTCAGACTCCAGCGGCTGTCACCTCTCATTAAAGATGAGCTCCTTAGAGTTGGTGGACGACTGTCCCATGCGTCTATCCGATATGACGCGCAGCACCCGCTCATACTTCCCAGCTCTAGCCCACTTGTAGACCTTATCATTGACCACTACCACAAAATACACTGCCATCCTGGCGCTGACACTTTACACGCTATCCTACGCCAACAATTTTGGATATTGTCCGCGCGCCGTATTATTAGACACCGAGTTTTTAAATGCATTAGATGCTTTCGATGCCGGGCCCAGCCGCAAGCGCCCTTCATGGCCGACCTGCCAGCCGATAGAGTTACGCCTCAGCCAGTATTTAGTCAAGTCACGACCGATTTTGCCGGACCATTCCTCGTTAAATCTAGTACCCTACGTAATGTTAAACTCTTAAAAGCGTACTTTTGTATATTCGTGTGCCTCTCGACTAAGGCGATTCATTTAGAACCGGTCTCGGACCTCAGCACGGAAGCGTTCCTCGCGGCATTACAGCGTTTTATAGCACGCCGCGGTGCCCCGGTTCTCATCCGCTCGGACTGCGGTACAAATTATGTAGGCGCTAGAAATCAGCTCATCGAAGTACAAAACTTTCTTGCCTTGAACAATGATACGATTGCGCACAAGCACGCTGGTCAGCACATTACTTGGTTGTTAAACGTCCCTAAGGGACCATGGTTCGGTGCGTTACATGAGATCAACGTAAAATCAACAAAGCAACTTTTATATCGCGTAATTGGCGAACAGCACCTCACATTCGAGGAATTCTCTACACTTTTGGCACGAATCGAAGATGTCCTTAACTCTAGACCTCTCTGCCCACTTTCGTCTGATCCTTCAGACTTTGAGCCGCTTACGGCCGGACATTTCATTATAGGCCGCCCACTAACGGCCCTTCCCGAACTATCCGTGGAAGATAGGCCGATCTCCACACGTAGGCGATTCCAGATGGTACAGGCCCTTTCCCAGCGATTCTGGACGCTGTGGACCCAGTCCTACCTCCACACACTCCAAACCCGCTCCAAATGGTTGTCCCCATCCTCCCCTCCCCGAGTTGGCGAGCTCGTCCTCATCAAGGAGGACAACCTGCCTGCCCTTCAATGGAGACTGGGGCGCATTACTCGCACCCTGCCTGGGAAGGATGGCGTCGTGCGGGTGGTGGACCTGGACACCACCAATGGACACCTCCGGAGGCCTGTGTTCAAGATTGCCAGGCTCCCTCTGGATGAGCCCACCCTGGGCCCCGGAGGATGTACTCGCCACGGGCGAGACGTCTTGTAAGCGTATTAAGATACGCCTAGCGCCATCTAGCGTCTAGGAACGACGCGGCCGGCGAGTGAGTCAGTCTGCCTGCTAGCTAACGCGAGACGCCCACAAAATACGCGCGCTGCTATCTGCCTTATTATAGTGACTCCTGAACCTAAAGTGAAGAGCTCGACCTAAACGCCCTTAACCAGTGCCCCTAGTGAACTGTTTAGTGTAGTGACTGTGCGCCAGGAACCAACCTACCTCGCCGCCCGTGGTCAGCTCGCCCCCCGGGTTCCTGTGACTCATCATCCCTGTAAGTACTTTTTTTCCCTTATACCTCCTGCCTAACCCTTATTTCGCCGCTGTTACTGCGAACGCCTTTCGCCGTAACATCAGTAATTATGACAATAGCTCCAGTTTTAGCTTGCATATTTAACGAATGCATTGACTGTGGTGTTTTTCCTGACCTAATGAAACATAGCAAATTAATTCCATTGTTTAAATCAGGTAGCACTTCTGACCCCTCTAATTTTAGACCTATTTCTGTGCTACCCACATTTAGTAAAATTTTTGAAAAGTTGATGCTAGACCAAATTCAAATCATTTTCATAGAAATAAACTTTTACATTGTAAACAGTATGGTTTTACTAGGGGTCGCTCAACAACTGACGCCGGTGTTGAGCTTTTAATCCAAATATTTGATACCTGGGAGGAATCACAGGATGCCCTAGGGGTATTTTGTGATTTATCCAATGCTTTCGATTGTGTTTTACATGAAACTTTGGTCAGGAAGCTTAACCACTATGGAATTAGGGATGCTTCTTTGAGCCTTCTAATCTCATACTTGAGTAACAGGATTCAGAAGGTCGACATTAACGGTAAAAGATCACCGGGATCAGTG
The DNA here is from genome assembly GCA_963921215.1 of Scoparia ambigualis. Classification (NCBI taxonomy): domain Eukaryota; kingdom Metazoa; phylum Arthropoda; class Insecta; order Lepidoptera; family Crambidae; genus Scoparia; species Scoparia ambigualis. The sequence goes on along the minus strand of OY992519.1, from coordinate 29,462,314 downwards.
GTTACAATGGGAGTTCCGCAGGGTTCAATACTAGGTCCATTCTTGTTTTTGGTTTATATTAATGACTTACCTTATTTTGTAAAAGACAGTCATGAGATAGTATTGTTTGCTGATGATACTTCACTTTTATTCAAAGTGAAACGACGACACCCAAATTATGACGATGTGAATAATGCGATCTCAAAGATTGTTCACTGGTTTAGTGTAAATAACTTGCTATTAAACGAGGAAAAAACCAAATGTGTAAGATTTGTATTGCCTAATGTTAAGCAAGTAACAACTAGTGTACAAATTAAAGATAAGAATGTGAATCCTGTGGACACCACTGTGTTTCTAGGCATCACGTTAGATGCCAAGCTTCAGTGGGGCCCACATATAACTAAATTGTCGAATAGACGTATCTCTGCGGCTTATGCAGTAATGAAGATCCGTCAGTTAACTGACGTTGATACATCCAGATTAGTTTATTTCAGTTACTTTCATAGTGTAATATCGTACGGCATTTTACTGTGGGGAAATGCTGCCGACATTCAAACTATCTTTGTGCTTCAGAAGAGGGCTATTCGAGCAATCTATAACCTAAAGGCTGGCGACTGTCTCAGAGAGAGATTTAAGAATATAAATATAATGACAGTTGCATCACAATACATTTATGAAAATTTGATTTATGTTCATAAAAATACTGGAATGTTTTCAAAAAACAGTGATATTCACAATGTAAACACTTGAGGTAAACAAATTAGCAGTACCTTATACTAGGCTCCATAAAATAAATAATTCTTTTAGGGGTCTGTGTGTAAGATTTTACAACAAAGTACCAAATGATATTCAGAAATTAGATCTTAATAAATTTAAAATCAAAATCAAAGAAAAGCTTTATAAAAAAGCTTATTATAAAGTGTCAGATTACACAGAAGACAAAACAGCTTGGATCTGAAATGCTCCAAGCACTCCAACAGCTATTTCTAATTGTCTTTATTTAATTGATACTACATTGTATTTTTTTTTTATTTTTAAATTCATATTTTGTATTGACCTGGTAACGACATACTCTTTTTTTTGTTTGTAAATGTTGTTGCTTTTGTGCGCTGTGGTTTCTTGCGCCCATTATTTGCCACAGTTAAAAAATAATGTCCTGAATGGGTGGTAGGTTAAAAAAGATTTGGACGATTCAAAGTACTTATTAATTGAGTTTATTGAATAAATATATTTTGACTTGACTTGACTTGACATACTGAATTTTCGAAATATTAACATCCCACGATCTATGGTCATCCTCCACAAGAATTGATACGGCGGTCATAATCGTACGGTTATAACGTTCAACTGTGTTTACGCTGGGGCAATAGCGAGGTGTAAAGTGAACCTGAGGTACCTTGTACCTCTCCAACAAAGATTTAATTTCATTGCCCGTGAACTGCGTTCCGTTGTCCGCTGTCACCGTACGGGGTATGCCGTGAACCAAGAAAACGCCATCTTCAAGTTTCTGCGCTATAGACTTACCAACAGCTCTTTGTAAAGGAAAGAGCAAACAATATTTCGTAAAACATCATACGACCACAAAAAGATATGTGAAGCCCGCTCTAGACCGTGGTAAAGAACCGACGAGGTCGAAACTTATTGTTTTAAACGGTTAAGAGCAGTCTTTCGCGCTACCTAAGAGACCAGGGGTTGGCAATTGTGAGTGTTTATGTGTGGCGCACGTATCACATTTCCCCACGTAGTTAGTTACATCCTTATACATGTTAGGCCAGTAGTAATGTAGTGCAAGTCGTTTATAGGTTTTAAATACTCCAAAATGTGGAGATAATTCACCACTATGGTGATTCTTTAAAAGTTCAAGACGATTTCCCTCCGGTACTACTTGTTTCCAATCATAATCACTCGCCACACCGAATTTTTTTTTTTGATAAACGAAAAAGTTTATTGTCTCTAATAATAAAGTTAGGACACGACCTAGGAGTACTAACACACTTGTCCCACAACTTTTGGAACCAAGTGTCTGCATCAGGCACCTTTATTTCGAGCACCGGAACGGCACGCGATAGTGCATTTGGAACTACGTTGTCCTTGCCCTTGCGGTGCTCAATAACAAAGTTGTAAGGCGATAACCGACAACCCAAACGAGCTAATCGACCCGTAGGATTGGTTAAATTAAAGAACCACTTCAGACTCGAGTGGTTGGTTACCTTAAACGCAGGACCTCCTTCCACATAAGGACAAAAGTGTTCTACAGCGAAAACCACCGCCAGGGCCTCCCGTTCCGTCGCCGAATAATTGCGTTCTGCCGAATTCAGTGAACGACTACAATATGCTATTGGATGCTCCTCTCCGTTTATAAACTGAGTCAGAGTGCCCGCTATCCCAAAACTGGATGCGTCACAATGAATCTCAAATGGTTGGGAAAAATCGGGACAAGCCAATACTGGGGCAGAGACCAACGCTGTTTTTAAAGTAGTAACGCGGTTTCTGCCTCAGCAGTCCACTTAAAAGGCGGGGCTTTTTTGCTAGTACTCATAAGTGCATTCAAAGGGGCCGCTATAGAACTGAAATTTTTAATGAAACGTGTATAATACGACGCTGTTCCGAGGAACATTTTCATCTCCTTCCGGGTGGTAGATGTGAGAAAGTTGACTATTGACTAAACTTTCGACGGATCAGTGTGTAAACCATGTTCATCTACCCTGTAACCTAGATATTTTAACTCCCGACGAAAGAAACAGGACTTTTGTAAGTTAATCGTTAATTTAGCCTATCGTAACTTTTCTAAAACCCGTTTAAGAAGCGAAATGTGTTCCTCGAATGTCGATGAGCAAATTATAATGTCATCCAAGTAAACAAACACCTTATTATAAAACTCAGGACCAAACAGTATGTCCATTAACCGTTGCTGGGTGGCTGGTACCTCCGTCAACCCAAAGCACATAACCTTAAAATGGAAAAGACGTCGTCCGGGAACCGTGAATGCGGTTTTTTACTTAGATGAAGCGGAGTCAGGCTCAATTTGCCAAAATGCAGATTTTAAATCAATTGATGAAAGGTATCGAGCGTCACGCAACTGATCTAAGATGTGAGAGATGTAGGGAAGCGGATAAGCATCTTGTTTGCTGACTGCATTCAATTTTCGGCTGTCAAGGCAAAATCGCCATTCTCCGTTTGGTTTAGGAGCTAATAGGACTGGGTTATTCCACGCGCTATTGCAAAACCTAGCTCGAGTTGCCTACACTTCTCCTTTAATTCCTCCAGGGTATTGACCGCCAACATTGACAACGCCGCCGCGTATTCCGGCCGCATGTTGAACTTAATCCGTGCCAAACGCTCAGGTTCCGCTACTCTATAAGACAGCCTGTTGAAGAGGTTCTCCATGACCGCTATGTAAATACAGGACAATTCAGTTTGCCCCTGAGTCCTATTAGTAATTTCTGAAATGAGACGCATATCGTAGTCTGGCGGAGCGAACGCTGTGAGGAAATGCCTCTTAAGTTCTGACCAATTACCCACCGACGCTTTTATACCCCGGTACCACAACAAAGCACCATCCGAAAACAAGTCCAGAGCTGATTTATGCAACGAAGCCTCGCTTATACCCCTAGCTTCGCAAAGTTCTTCGAGACGCTCAATAAAAGCCTTTACGCAACCGGTACCATTGAATTTACAGTCGAGAGATCTGACTGTTGCATCCTTCCTACTATAATACACGACATCAGGAGTAGGTTCAACTTCAAGCACGTTCGGTGTCTCTGGTGCCGATGTAAACGACGCATGAAAACTCGCGTTAATATTATCAACTTTTGACAAATTACCGTTAAGCTCTTTGTCAATAGTCTCATATACGGAATCAAGTTCAGGTGGGGGAGTTACCCTGCCCAAGCGATGAAAAAGGTAGGAACTTAAAGCTTTTACACGGTAAAATTTTTTAAAATTTGAAGGATTTTTACCTATAACTTCGGCGATCTCTGCCAATTTGGCTTTAATAATTTGTAATTCTACTTTGGGATCCCGAGTAGTCTCCACGATCTCGTCTGAGCAAACTAGTTTACTAAGTTCCCTAATCTGAACTCGTAATCCTTCTACCGTTGTCGCCGGCGCTGCGTCTTGAATCTCCACCTCATACGTAAGCTCGTGCTTATGAAGCAAATTAAAAGAAATTGGGCGTTCCATTATGAAATTTAAAAAAAGACTACTAAAATATAAGCTGGCTTCCTCAATAGGCAGTTTCAAACTAAGTATACAGTTACAATCCACAGAAAATAGTAATAAACCACCACAAACACAGTATTATAATAATAATACTATCAACGCTTGCATTAAAATAAAACTACTTATTTTCAAATAAAAATTGTGTCAAAAATATTCAAAAAATAAAGTCAATCCAGACGAGTACAATTAACACTAGTATAAAAAAATTATATCACCTGTATTTAAATAAAATTAGTGTTAAGAACGTTCAAAAAAAAATTGCACAGGGACACAATTACACAATATTTAAAAAAAATAACGAATTTAAATTCACTTTAAAAAAAAGGAGGAATCCGTGCCACTGCACACGAGACAGTTTTTCTTAAAATTAATAATCCCCACGGTTCTGGAACGCTATCGGTACTCTGGCTTATAAGTTACAGCTTAAAACATAACCACTATCCCTAACCAAAACACACGTCGAGTGCGCCACTGTTACATTTAAGATTTTGTCCCTTTCGGGGAAAAAGAAGAAAATCCCAAACGCAAGCTTCAGTGGGTTGTTATAAAATAAAACCATAAAATGTTCAACAGCTAGGCAGTATATTGTAAAAGAAAACACATACCCTAAATTTTGTTTAATAGCAATAAAATAAAATTATAAATAAAATTATAAATTTTATTTCACTACTATTATTTAAAAGGGGGTTAGTAACAATTTTCCTTATAGTATGTTAGGTGCTAATCATTTACCTTACTTAATTTTAATTTATTAGGCCGAAACTAACAAAAAACAACTATCAGTCGACATTGACCCTAGGGTCAATCTTAAATGAAATTCCAATAAACTTTCTAATAATTTGGTCAAGTATAATTTACTGTTTAAATTAATCTAAACTCTATTACACAGCTATAACACACCCTAAAACACCAGAAAATCCTAAGTCAAAAGTGACCCAGCGGGTCGTTGATAATTTTAATTTGAAATAAATTTTATAGTATTGTTCCTTCTACTACCTAGCCAGCCAGCTAATATTTCAGTGGTAAGAGCTATGGTCGTGGGTGGTTGGGATAACCGTCCGGAGTATAATGTTGAAATTAAAATTAAATTACTCCGTCTATAAAAATATTAAATTAAATGTTTTAATCAGTTTAACCGTATCAAAACCATTAAACGTTTAAAGCCAATAAACTAGAGAACCGTGGGGTCATACCGATATAAAATTAATAATTAGGGGCGCCGGGATCGTATAGTCGATCCGAATCTGGAGACGATGTTACCATACAACTTCACAACACAGGTCGAACTCGCAGATCCTCAAAGGTTTCACAGCTTTACCAACGCTTGGTGTAGTTGGATAGTAAAACGAAAATAAAGGTTAAGGTGTCGAAACCTTAATTTAAAAATGTTCAAGAATAAAAAAACAATTATCCAAGAATTATTGGGTATAAAAAAACCGTCTACGCCTGCGACTCTAGGCGTTGTCCCATCGCCGTACAGCCGGTGGCCGCTGGTACCCCCGAGGAAACAGGCCTCGCGTCCAGGCTTTAGGGCCCAGCTCTAAATCCTGGCGGCGAGACAGGCTTCTCGAAGCCCCTGGAATTATCAATACGCGGCCTCATTACAACATTACACGCTTAGGTCAGAACTATTACATGAATTGGGTTCAGCAGTCTGCTATCTGTAACCGGAGCTGCAACCTATCATAATCAGGGACTCGCTGCTCAACGGGGATCTCAAAAGCTTCCCAGCGTAGTTGTACAACTATAAACTAACACTATATCTATACTATTTAACACCATTCTTTAATTTTAGTGTTGTTTCACATTTAACTAGGACCAAGGCACAACAAGGCTACTATATTCCACTAAACCAAACTAAACAATGCTAGTCTATTGTTGGGTGATGCAGTATCCACTTTCTAAAGGGGTCTGACACGTGTGCCACATGGCTAAGAGCCTTACGTCGCCTGGCGACAAGGCGTGATTCAGAAACCATCAAAAGTCGAATGTCTGCATTTCTAGTAATGACAGTTTATTTGTTAACAGCGCCCAAGTAAAACATTTAGGAACAATGATATTGTAATACTTACGCGCTGTGATGACTTATCTCGCACTGGGCGCGTGGCTGCCAGCGGCTTCAGGAACAGTCGATTTGAGCACGGATTCCTATAATTAATGAAATCACTGTAGATCACAACACTCTCCATAACAAAAAACCTTTTACTTCGCTAATATCATTTCACAATAAACTCCTACCTCGTTAAAATGATTCTCTCAGCACAGCACCGACTCACACCAGAGAATGAATCATTACGCGTCGTGTCTCTGCCTTTTTCAAAAAATATTTCTCACAATCGAATGTTCTAGATAAAAGTCCTTATAGAAAAAATAGTTCCATTTTCGGTATTGTTTGTATTTAATTAATTTACTTAAAATAAATATTATACAGATTAATTTATTATGTAATTTATTATCGGAACTGTATCGGCTATTATTAAAATTTGCAACGAAAAGCTGACTGCCCTTTCGCCCCGCCTCTATGTGTCTATGGGCTGTCAAAACATCGATCTAGTAGTAGTCTCGGACCAAATATTACATGGACAGAGTCTTACGACGTTGCCGCTTTTACATACGTGTATCAAAGTAAAGTATTTGTATCTCTGTCTGTATGACTGTAGTGTGATATGAGTAGAAGAGATAGTGAATATACGTTTGGCAGCGACGCACTGTCGGTGTGAGACGTGTCATTTCATGACCGACTACTCGGTCAAAACATTGCTGGATTGTGCGAAATAATAGTGAAATAATAAGAAATCTTAGTGTTTGTGTTATTTGTGTAATATACAATTGACATAATGTCTTGTTCAGCTGTTTATTGTTCGTCAAGAACAACGAAAGGAGGTGTGAAAGACCAGGAATTATCATTTCATACGTTAGTGATTTCTCTTAATATGAATGCTTTACTATGAGTTTTTTTATAATTAAAACGGCAAAGCATTAATTTTGCTAATTCTAAATCATACTATATCGTACACTATTCACAAGAATCAGGTTTTAAACCTTAATTAAATGTAATTTAAAGGCTTTGTTTTTGGCATAATGATTAGTGATGTACGTATTTGTGTATCGATGCTTTATCCATATTACTAATATTCTTTTTATAATTCTTTTTTTAGGTTTCCAAAATTCCCGGAAATAAGACGTGAATGGGTTAAAGCTATTAGACGTGATAACTGGGAGCCTACACAATATTTAAGGCTCTGTTCCAAACATTTTGAAAAATCTTTCAATAAAATCTTTATAGTAAAAATTTTACAGTCGTAGTTTAAATTTGAATCTTAATAATATGGGCGGAAATATGAATAGTAAAAAGTATTGCTCTTCACTTTACTACACAATTATTATTTTTTTTGTTATAATACAAGGGAGGCAAACGAGCAGGCGGGTCACCTGATGGAGAGTAATCTCCGCCGCCCATAGACACCCGCAACACCAGAGGAATCGTAGATGCGTTGCCGGCCTTTAAGGAAGGAATAGGAATTTTGAAGGGGGGGGGGGGGGGAAGGCCTCCGGAACCCTCACTGGCCGAACGAAACACAACAGTACCAAGGCTATTATTTCACGCCGGATATTAGGGTGTTACTAGACCAATCGATCGATCGATGGTAGAATGGATTAGTCGACGTCGATCGATAGGTCTGGTAGACACTATCACATCTGAATATGGACGCCGCTGCAGAATGAGGAGGAGAAAAATGTCAAATCCAAAATGTTTGGAACGTTGACGGGATTTAGATAATTTCTTAGCCTTACTACCACTGGATCCTCCCGCAGAAGACGACGCTCTCAATTGAGGTATAGAGTTTCGCTTTCGCTTACTAACGACCGGAGATCATCGTATCATTACGAATGGAGATCTCCTTTTCTGAATCGTACTGAACTTCGTCGGTATTATTAAAATTAGAATTATCAACTTCCATTGTTGTTCTTTTTTCGCTAAAATGTAGCTTGTAAAATATTTCGTTATAGAACGACGAGATCGATCAATGGTAAAATGGATTAGTCGACATCGATCGATAGTTTCTACCAGACCAATCGATCGATGTCCATCGACAATCGACCGGTAGAATGGATTGGGTGTTAGATTAGACGCGCCGGCCGCTTACTTTTTTATAAATTTATTTCGTGCCCATGGATACTAGTCGTAATAATAGAGTTCATGATTATGCTTACAGTTGATGATAATCTTGTGAATGCCGAAGGAAATTATTTTTTTAAAAAGACAAAAATAACGGCTAAAATAATTTTATAACTTTTTAGAAAAATAACAGACTCGAATAACAAAATCACGGAAAATAATTAGGTCAGCAACAAGACGCAAAATAAGTAAAGTGAGAGAGCTCTGAACACGACGACGGTTGGCGGCGAAATAGGGGCGAGCACTGGCGCGCTCCGGCTTATATAGCCACGCTGGGGTGGTCAGTCTCTCATCTTCTACACGGCCTCTCCTGACAGGAGACCGTCCTCGGGCTCCTTTCGTGTCCTCTTCTTCTAGTCCAGCAGGGGCATGGACAGCCCACACATAGGCTCGGCGACGGGCGGGCAGCTGTCTTCAGTCTCTTCTACTGAGCACGCGGCAGGTGCACACGCACGGTGCTGGAGACCGCTCGTGGACGGCTGCTGTCCGTCGTCCGAAGGCAACTCGTGAACTTGAACGGAAGGTGCCTCTGGCTCCGACTCGCCCGTTTCATGAGGCTGTTCGAGGCCAGCACCAAGACCCCCGTCTTCCATGTCTGCACCTATGCACAAAAATAACAAGCCATTACGCATACGGTAACACGGAACTATAGTACAATACTAAACATCGCATGCATAAAACGCGTCCGTTAAATACACAAGAGGCTCAGCATTGCAGGTCTCATTTAGATTAAGCCATAGGCACGACGTTAGCGTAACTTAATCAAAACAAAATAAGAGTCATAGGCACGACGTTAGCATAACTCAAACTTGGCATAAGTCATAGGCACGACGTTAGCATAACTCAGCCCACACAAGACAGAGGCACGACGTTAGCATGTCCAATAACAAATTGTCAGGTAAGAGGTACGACGTTAGCATTACCAAACAATTAACAAACCAGAAAGGAAGCACGACGTTAGCTATTTCTGGAGTTAGGCTATTCACCATCAAAGTAAGCAGCACACACATCAGGGGTCCATTCTCCGCGCCACGGGACCATGTACTCAGCTGCTGCCTGGGTAGACTTCCCGTAGGACCCAGCCAGAAGTTGCAGCTCGTAACGTCCATGCGGGAGAATCGTCGTCACGCGGTATGGCCCACGCATGCCGGAGTCCAGCTTCCCCGTCGCCTGCGCTTGCTTCTTAACAAAAACAAGAGAGTTAAGTTCAAATCCCCGAGGAGACTTTCTCCCCTGGTTCACATAGGCGTCCTGGGTCTGCTGATTGCGCCTGAGCCGCTCCGAAGTCCTTTGGCGGCTCATCTCGCGTAAAGACTCCCTGTTTGGGTTGGAGCCTTCGAGCGCCACGTCGCGTACTAAGCTTCGTATGAGTGGTGTGGCTGCGTCTATGCCCACCAGCAGATTGAGTGCGGAGTATTGCGTCGTTCTGTGTCGGGTGATGTTTAGGACCAACTGGAGCTTCCAAATGACGCTCGGCCACCTTTGCTGTCGGTGGTTCGCTTCGATGCGAATCATGTTTAGTACGGTCCTGCAATAACGCTCTACTTGCCCGTTAGATTGGTGCATCTCAGGTGTAATTAGATGCACCTCACAACCCATATCCTTGACCCAATCTAGAAACTCGGCGTTTTGGAACATGCGACCTCTGTCAGCGACAATTAGTTTAGGGGCGCCAAACAGTGAAATAGCATTAGTGACATGCTGCTTTAGTTCATTGGCGTCCTGCCGATACATAGGGTACAGCAGGGTAAACTTGGAAAAAGCGTCAATAACAATAAGGACGTATCGATACCCGTCTACTTCGGGAAGCGGCCCCAGAGCGTCCATATGGACAGTCTCAAATGGCAAATCTGGCTTTTCCCAGGAATGGATGAACTGTAGCGGAGCCCGCGGTACCTTTTTGTGGGAAATACACACAACACAGTGTGTGATATATTTTTGGACAAAATTACGTAAGCCCGGAAACCAAAAATGTTTCGTGATCAGATCAGTCGTCTTATCAACCCCAGGGTGTTCGTGCTCATCATGAAACACGCGAAGAAGGCTGAGCCTATGCCCTTTAGGGATAAAACATAAAAGTTTGGAAGGTTCGCCAGTAGGCGTGTGTCTAAAATAGAGAAGGTCGTTTTTGACGACATACCGACTTGCGTCCAATTGACCGTCATTTAATCTTTGGATGAGAGACCGGGTCTCTTCATCAGAAGCCTGAGCAATCTGAGCCCAGTTCAGTGGCTTCTGAACCGTGCACACATTGACAGGATTCCGACTCAGGTAGTCGGCGTGCGACATTTGTGAGCCCTTCCGGTAGTTCAGGTCAAAATCAAAATCTTGTAGGTACACCCACCACCGAGCCACCCTGGGTAACAGATCTTTCTTTCGCTGCGTAAGCTTAAGTGCGTTACAATCAGTGACTACGGTGAAGCGCACACCCACAAGATAATGCCTGAAGTGCTGCAGAGCCTTCACTACAGCAAGGGTCTCCAATTCGTACGAGTGGTACTTCCTTTCAGCTCCCTGCGTTAGCTTACTGTAGTAAGCTGCCACTCGTTTGTGACCGTCCTCGTGCGCCTGCAGGAGCACGGCCCCGTAACCGATCGAACTTGCATCGGTATGCACCTCAATCGGCAGCGAAGGGTCGTAAACCGCTAGTACAGGTTTACTGGTCAGGTGGTCAATAATTTCTTTGCGAGCAGCTTGCTGCTCCGCTCCCCAAATAAACGGCACGCCTTTTCGAGTCAGGGCTGCGATACAGGCTGTTTTCTGGGCAAAACCAGGTATGTACCGCTGAAAATAACTAGCTAGCCCCATGAACTGCCGTACCTGTTTGACGTTCTTTGGTTCCTCGGCCTCAGTTAATGCCCTAACCTTATCACTGCTCGGCCTCACCTGACCCTCACTAATATTTCGGCCCAAATACTCGATTGAAGGCGATAAAAACGAACATTTCTTTAAATTTATTGAAAACCCCGCGTCAGTTAGAGTTTTAAGTACCTCTCGCAACAAAGTTAGCCCCCGATCAATAGACTGGCTTAGAATTAAGACGTCATCAATGTAGACGAGGATTTCACCAGATTCTATATGCTCCCGAAGCGTTTTTGATATGATTCGCTGGTAAATAACCAGTGCGTTCGCGAGACCGTACGGCATTTTCAAATATTCGTAATGCCCCTCGGGCGTTACGAAAGCAGTAAGAGGAATGGACTCTTTCTCCATAGGGATCTGATGAAATCCTGTCGCCATATCGAGGCTCGTGAAGAATTTGTTTCGCCCCAACCGGTCAATGTGATCATTGATTCGCGGTAACGGAAATCGGTCTTTAACGGTCACTTCATTTAACTTGCGATAATCGACGCACATACGATCGGTACCGTCTTTCTTTTTCACGAGAAGAATCGGACTGGCATAATCGGATTCCGACTCCTGAACGATGCCTTTATTTACTAGGTCCTGGATTATATCGCGAACTTTAAGTGTCTCCGTGTAAGAAAGGCGGTACGGTCGGTAATAGATGGGAGTATCGCTTTTCAATCTGATGGCCATACTGCCTGTATTCACCGTAGATGTGGCAGTGCCGGAAATAAGGAACTTAGAAAACTCATTTATTACAGCTAACAATCGTTCCAGCTCGTTGTCAACAAGTGGAGTGGTTATCGGAATAGACACATCAGATTGAACAGCCATCACTCTGTCCGGTTGAATAATTTCACGCATAAGAATCGCGAGTACGAATATAACGCACGCCCTCCCTGTTAAGTACATCAGTACCTACTATTACTGGCGTATTCATAAACTCGGACGCAACTACGTACATGTCAACTTCTAGGGTTATACCGTCAAATTCGATAGGCAAGGTCACATATGACGTGCTTTCAATCTCCTGACTACCAAGACCTTTTAGTATTCGAAACGCGGGCCTATGCGCACAGTTAAAATGCTTAAGTAAGCTTGACGAAATGAGCGATATAGTCGACCCACTATTAATTAAAACATCAATTGGCACGCCTTGAATAACAGCAACAACGTCATTATTGCGGGTAGGTTGATTTTCGCGACAAAAATTAACGTTACTTTTATTGCGAGACTCTGATTTTTGTTTGGCAAAACAATTCTCAATTTTATGACCCGTCTTTTTGCAAAACAAACACGTACTCGGCTTTGTTGGGACAAAAACTGGCGGAGTCGTCGTCTCATCCGTGACGTTTGAAGAAGCACTACTATTGATATCAACTGTGGATTTCTTATTACAATTCGCCTGTCTGTGTCCAAACTGGCCACAATAAAAACATTTGCCCTCATCAAAACGTCGTTTTCTAGGAGGTAGATTTGAAACGCTTTTATTCTTTGCCGCAAACGTGTTCTGAGATGGTACACAAGTAGAACTACCCTTAGACATGCTAGGCTTTACATAAGTTGAAAAAAATTCGACTAAATCGTTAGGTAACAGTTTCGTGTTTGTGGCGGACGCCCTTATTTGTGGGTCATTTATTCCGCGAATAACAATCGCTGTTATCAATTCGTCACTGAGTCCGCGCACTATACGTAAACGAAGCTGTGAACGACGAGCATAGTCAGCATATGTGGTAAATTTATCTGAATTTGTGATCATAACTTCAAAAAGTATGTTAGCTATGTCTGGTGTTTTTGGGCATAAAGGCTTAAATTCCTTTTTAAAACTGCTTCAACTACGCTCGGTCGTTACCCACTCGTTTAACCACGTCTTAGCGTCCTCTTTTAAACAGTTCCCTATCCGAGAAAGGCACTCAAAATCACTCCAGTTATTTAAAGATTTAGCGCGGTCAACTTCCTCACACCAGTCCTCGATATTATGTAAATTTGGGTCAAAGTTACTAATATAATAATGTTGGTTCGATCTCACCACCGTGTTGATTGAACGAATCGCGTCCACAATGCGATCCGTGACCGTCGATAGGGCGTTGACCTCGCTGGCGACACACTCTGTATCGGTGCCCGGCGGAGGCGCGGCGCTCGGCGTAGGCACGGCGCTCGGCGTACGCGCGGCGCTCGACGTAAGCGCGGCGCTTGGCGTATGCGCAGCCCTCAGCGTAGACACGGCGGTCGGTGACCGCGCGGCGCTCGGCGGATGCGGCGGCACCAGCAGCGGCGGCGTGTGTGTCGATCGTGCCGTTCGTCGTGTCAAAGATACAGACCTATCACGCGATGGTGACCTTACGCGTCTACGTGACTCACGGCGTATAGAAGGCGGCGACCGATCATTACGATGTACTGGTGGCGATGACTTACGCGCAGCTACCGTATTTTCTAACTTCCTAAGACGAGCAAACATCGCGTCCATTTCACGGTTCACATTACCCGGGGTACGATCGCGGTACCTACTGCGTCGCCTATCTTCACTATAACGACCTCTACGGCGCTCACGTTCGCGATCACGAGAAGACATTTTCTCCTTTTAAAAACCTTCGCGCCGGAAGACACAGTATCAGAATAGCGAGCAGGATAGAATCACGTTGATCCTATCCCACTTCTGATCTTGTGAATGCCGAAGGAAATTATTTTTTTAAAAAGACAAAAATAACGGCTAAAATAATTTTATAACTTTTTAGAAAAATAACAGACTCGAATAACAAAATCACGGAAAATAATTAGGTCAGCAACAAGACGCAAAATAAGTAAAGTGAGAGAGCTCTGAACACGACGACGGTTGGCGGCGAAATAGGGGCGAGCACTGGCGCGCTCCGGCTTATATAGCCACGCTGGGGTGGTCAGTCTCTCATCTTCTACAGATGATAATAATATAAAGGTTTAAATACTAAATAATATTCCCCCCCAAACACCTTGGGAAGCACTTTAGATTAAGCAACACCGAAAAAGGGGGGAAGGGGAGGGGGAGGGGGAGCCAAAGTGCGAAAATGCCACGAAAATGCATAGTTTCCAAGATATTATACCCCCTCCCCCCTATAAATATTTGTCAATGAAGCTATAGTTTTTTGTTGTGTATTAAAAACAAACTCTACGCAAAAAAAAACAAAAACAAAAACCGCTGCTTAAAATGTCATTTGGATAAAATAAGCGATCGTTGGCTTTAAAAAACGGCCGCATACAGATTCTTCTGCGTTTGCGTCTCCGTAATAATAGTACGAGCAACATCGTACTGGCCAAGAACAACGAGTCCTTTTCTGAATACATTTCGAAAGAAACTGATGGAATTTAGCCAGGGTTAATCGATCAACGTCGACCGACCGTCGATCGATGGGTTAGACGAACGGTATCCGTCGATCGATTAAAGCTACCACACCTATCGATCAACGTCGACCGACCGTCGTCGATCGATTGGTTAGTCAAACGGTATCCGTCGATCGATTAAAGCTACCAGACCAGTCGATCAACTTCTGGTCTGGTAACACCCTTAGTGAGAGGGTGGTATTTACGCCGGGCGAGCCGGCCCAATGCGTGCTGCAACGCAGCGTGGCTCTACCACTCAGTCAGTGTCACTCATTTAGCACCACCCAGGGGTCACGTGTAGGGTCTAAAGGGTAAACCTACGGACGTGAGTAACTTTAACCCCCAATTATAATAACGAACTAGGTACACACCACATTAAAGTGGTTATATCGATTTACTAGTCACATCCTTAGTCACGCACACATGTACAGATAGAAAGCAGCACACTAACAAAACACGGACATGCTAAAAATCCAAAGACTGTCCATTGTAATATTTGGTCCGAGAGTAGTAGTACTATGCGTGGGTGAGAACGACTACGACTGGAAAATTCTGAAGTCACAGTTACGCACTACGTTCCACAGATTTACCAAAAACACTATAATTTTATTGAACATGTTTAAGAATGACTATATTAATGTTAATTACCCTATCTATTCTATTGAACAGTTATGTAAAGAATATTCAAGTTATGTACATTTTTCTCATAGTGATCATAAATATCTTATGTGTAAATCAGTTAGTCACGTTATTGATTATATTGATCACAAAGACAAATATTTAAAGATTATGAACCTAAAAACACTGGTGGCTGGCAGTAAACCAAAAAATCAAAACATTACAAAAAAACCCGTAACATTTTAGTAGGGAAACAATTCCTTTCTACTTCCCGCTAAAATCGCTCAACGATGACAGGAGACATAACACTATCAATAAAAATACAACACTTACAAAAACGTCATCAAAAGGGACTATCCCACACTACTTTCCCATCATAAATAAAACATGTCATTTATTTCGAGGCTAAACAAATTTATTTTAAAATCTTTCATCAAAATACTGCTAGTATACTCTCCAAAAAATCTATTTTGTAACTGACATTTAAAGGAATTGCGTGATGTACGTATGGACCCAGATGTTATTTGTCTTACTGAAACTTTTTTGAAGGCAGGATACGAAAATTATGTACAAGTTGAAAACTATGTTCTTGCTGATGCCTTTTCTAAAAATAAAAATAGAGGAGGATCGTGTATTTTGATTAAAAAAGACTTTCATTGAAAAAAACAACTTATATTCAGAATTTTTCTTCTCAAAATACATTTGAAGCATTTGGTATTGAAATCCCTACAAACAAATTAGTAATTGTCTCAATATACCGAACCCCTACATCTGACCCAAACATATTTTTTGACAAATTGGACATTCTTTTACTAACCATTACTGAGGAAACCAAGTATAATGCAAAAATTATTGTAGTAGGTGAAATTAATATAAATACTTTGAAACCTGGGAAATTAACAAATTACCTTCAAGATCTTTGTGACAATTATAATTTAAAAATTCAAATTGACGTACATACTAGAAAAAACTCGTTTATTGATCACATTTTGAGCAATATAAAGAACGCAACCACAACAGTTCTTCCTCTTTATTTATCAGACCACGAAACTGCACAAATGTTGAGCTTTTCAGTGGGTACATAAGAAAACAACGAAACCTAAAACATAATACATTTACAAGAAGGATTATTCATGCGACAATATAAATTAATTCAGGGAATCCTTAAAAAGTCTGTCATTTTATAATTTTCATACGACCTATTGTCCGTTTTATAACTTGTGCTTCACAAACGTTTTTATTTTTTTTCTCTTTATCTTCACAAACGTTAGAATTAAAATCTGTGATAAAAAAACAATAAATAGATGAGTCGAGGCATATTAAAAAGTTGTAAAGCAAAAACACTGCTTCGATACCGATTCTATAAGCGGAAAACTACACTAGATGAAAGAGCATATTTGACATACTCAAAAATTCTTAAGAAATGCATATATAAGTCCAAAAAATGTTCAAATATGAAGTTCATTAAAAACAGTGCTAATAAATACAAAGCAACGTGGTCCCTTATTACTAATGAAACCACCGACACAAATATTGATAGAACTATTCCGGCTGTACGAATTGGCGACCTAAGTATACATGATCCGACTGACATAGCTATGACTTCTAATAACTATTTCATTGACATTTCAAATAATAATGTATCCAATTCCAATAGTGACAAACCTTTTGATTAAACTCACTTACCTAATACGATGTTCCTAATACCTATAACGCAATATGAAGTTAAAAGAGAAACATTAGCTTTAAAGAACACGAATTCTAAGGGTTATGACGGGATCAGTACAAAAATACTAAAAGCCTGCATTAATGAAATATTGCCTACTCTAACACACCTTATCAACGAGTCGTTTTCTTCCGGATCTTTCCCCGAGGTACTAAAGATCTCCACAGTTAAACCCATACACAAAAAAGGGAATAAGGATGAACATAGCAACTACCGTCCAATGACCATTATACCAATAATATCGAAGATATTTCAAAAATGTATGTACGAAAAATACTACAGTTCTGCAATAAATTTCAAATTTTAAAAAATAGCCAATATGTCTTTCGTCAGAATAATAATCCACAACTTTAGCAATTTACGATTTTATAGAAACAGTTTTGAAAAATATCAGTGACAACCATTTTTGTTTCTCACTATCTACTAGTAAAAAAATTAGACAATGTAGGAATAAAATATATACCACTTAATTGGATAGACTCTTATCTGGCAAATCGGACTCAATGCGTCACAATCTCAAAGCTGGTTATGGCGAAATGCTGCCATTCCAATCTAGCTACCAAAACGTAAAAAACGGCGTCCCACAGGGGAGTATTTTAGGCCCTATCCTGTTCATTCTATACATATATGACATAACGGAAATAACTAATTACAAATGTATTCTATACGCTGATGACATAACGATTATTGTGACAACTAAAAAGGCAAATAATTCTATAATCAATCATGAAACTGACATTAATAACACCATGGACCAAATTATTGAATGGCTAAATATGAATAAATTTAAAATTATCATAGGAAAATCATTATCAATTTAATCACTCTAAACATAATGAATATAATTTTAAATTAAACGTGGACAAGATCAGACAAGAACCCCAGACTAAGTTCTTAGGTGTCACCATAAGCCAGACCCTTGGCTGGGATAAACATATAGAAAACGTATGCCAAAGGATAAATAAATTTTCGTACGCTCTTCGTCAGGTTAAAAATATTACCAATAAAAATATCGCAATACTGACTTATTGAGCTTATATAGAATCGGTGTTACGATATGGTATAGTACTGTGGGGCAATGGTACAGACTGGAACAGAGCTTTTATCGCGCAGAAAAAGTGCATTCGAGCAATTGCGGGAATTCGAACGGATGAATCATGTGAACCTATTTTCAAAGATCTTGGTTTACTGTCATTTCCGTCTTTGTATATATACGAAATTTGTAATTTTGTTAACAATAATATGCATTTGTTCAAGAAGTCTTGTGAGACGCAAAATTCACGCTCACGTAGGGATTCTTACAGACTAGTTTTAAATGACATACCAAAGTCTACTAAATATGGAAAAAGCTGTCTTGCCATGTGTGTACGGATTTACAATAATATTCCGAAGGACCTTAAAGATTTGAATAAGTCTTTATTTAAAAATAAATTATATAAATGGCTAAACGTAAACAATTTTTATAGCCTGAAACAGTTCTTTGATAAGTCAGTTAGGTAGGTAACCAAAAAGATACTGTTATTCAATTTGTTTTTTGTCTCTGTTATTTCTCATTTTTTTTGTCATATTATTATATATTTGTTATTAAAATTAGTTAAATGAAGATTACCTTAACCAACATTTGCACTAAATTTGTATGCTGTGTGAAACAAGCAAAACATGAGATCAAATAAGGTACTTACCTAAGTATAACATCTCCACCATGTAAACCATGTTATACGCAAATAAATATCTTATTCTTATTCTATCATTTATTAACCATCCATAGTGAAAAACAGTTTTAACAATAACGAATGTGACATATATGTTATTTTTTAATGTTGGCACGTTTTTCTTTAAAAGTTACGCAAAGTTGCAGCTTGTCGTTTTAGGGGCAACACTTTTTGTTTGACATTTTTTTTCAGTATATTTGCAAATTTAGAGCATTATTCAATATTTTAGAGAAAAAATAACACTAACAGATTAAAAGTAACGCTATCCTTTTGTACATTTGATGTTTCTGATCGCTTTTTGCACGTTAACACGCTGCAATTTGGCATTATACTTCGGGTCTCAACCGAAGACGATTACTTATTACATGCAGCAGTACATGAGATGGTGCTATCTTCTTCACACTTTTAAATATATCCTAAAAGAAATATTTTATTTCCGTTCCCTGCACTGGCAACCCCGCGTCACGAGACTTCATTAGGTGTTTATGTGTTATCGGAATCACACGTACTTTTCGTAACGAAATTAAATATGTATTTAATAAGATAGGAAAATGTTAAAGTTCGAAGTTGAGAGACAGTGATCATTACGGATTTTCTTCGTAAAGTAAAGAAATCAATTTTTATTGAAAAAACGTAGGCGTTTATCATCATCGGTGTCGGTGAATAGTGATAAATGTCGTATCAACGATATTACGACACGCAGGTATTGGAACATAACGCTAATTTACCTGGAAAATTAACTATTAAGAAATGTATCATAGTTGTAAAGGACTAAGATCATTTATCATTAAAATTATCTACCCTCATTTTTATTGGTTTTTCTTGGGTTCTATAATAATGATTGTAACAAAATTAAAAACCATTTACAACAAGAAAGTCATTAAATACTAAACTACTTACTTAGACACCATTGTAACAGTGTTTAACTTACTAAACGTATGATGTGTCGAGGATATATAACTGCTCAACAGTGTGCCGTGTCAAGGTAACTTACTCCTCTTTAACAGAGTTGAGGCTCCACGCATGCCGTGTCGAGGATACTTGCTCCACTTTAACAATGTTGAGGCTCCACGCAAGCCGTGTCGAGGATACTTACTCCACTTTAAAAGTGTTGAGGCTGCACGCAAGCCGTGTCGAGGATACTTACTTCACTTTAACAGTGTTGAAGCTCCACGCAAACCGTGTCGAGGGTACTTACTCCACTTCAACAGTATTAAAGCGCCACGCAAGCCGTGTCAAGGATACTTACTCCACTTTAACAGTGTTGAGGCTCCACGCAAGCCGTTTCGAGGATACTTACTCCACTTTAACAGTGTTGAGGCTATATCTTACTCCAAGCAAGCCGTGTCAAAGATACTCACTCCACTTTAACAGTGTTGAGGCTATATCGATGTTGTCAATTGGTGTCAATTGTCAATTGGTACATCAAGAAAGAAAATTCCAAGGAACCCCTCTGGATTGGAAGCAAAGGAGTCGCCACGCGGTTTTCAGGTCAGACCTCAGCATTATATATACTTATTAATTGTATTAGAATAAGAATTAGACTTTCTCCGTGACACAGCGGCTACACAAGCCGTGTCCAAGATACTCACTCCACTCTACCAGGGTTGAGTGAGGCTATATTTTATTTCAAGCAAGCCGTTTCGGGAATAAGTATTTAGTACATTTTAACAGTGTTGAGGTTTTATTTTATTCCACGATAGCCGTTTCATGGTTTCTAACTCCACTTGAACTGTGTTGAGGATTTTCTACTCCACATAAACCGAGAGAGGCCATACCTATTTCACCCTAACAGTTTCACGTTTCCACGTCATCCGTGGAACAAAGCAGAGTCTAAACATTGTTGAGGACGTAAGTTCGATTTCCGCCTGGGGTGGACATGATTTCAACGTTTCGTTATCTTCGGGTTTACTTATCAATAATGATTTGGTGAAGACATCTTAAACTATGTCATTGATGTTTACAATGACTCAACCAGTAGCGGCAGAAACGAAGCTTGGCCATTCGCGCTGCTTGCAGCGCTAGCGCCTGTGCCCGTGCCAGCTGCGCCACTAAGATCTTCGATCTGTCCCCGTATATGACGGTCAGTTCGACGATAGCCTGCTTTCATTGGACACCCATGGATTCTACAATTTTTCAGAGACGAACCTCATAAAAAATAAAGGGTTTACTCATAGATAATAATAATTAACAAAAAAAAATAAGTACTTACTTACCTACTTAAATAAATGGAAAAAAATAATAATAATAAAAAAAAAGTAATAATGTACATAAGCCTCGAAGCTCCAAAACTAAATTAGAAAATTGAAATAATAATAATAATAAAAAAAAAAATTAAAATGAAAAAAAGAAATTAAAAAAAATTGAAAATGAAAATGAAAATTTTTTCACTGCTGAAAATTACTGAGACTTTCAGCAGTGCCATCAAGATGGAGTTTGGTGTGGATAAGTGTGCGGTTATGCATGTACAGCGTGGGAGAGTAGTAAATTCAACCAATTTACAACTCCCCGAAACGATAAACTTCAGATCTCTCTCCGAAGTTGAAACATATAAATATCTTGGTATGTCACAGTCTTTGGGTGTTGTGGATGGGGACATAAAACAGTCATTACGGGAGCGATTTTTTTGCCGCCTAAGAAAAGTACTTAACAGTCTTTTATCGGGTGGCAATAAGACGCGTGCTTTTAATGGCTGGGTTATGCCTCTACTCACATACTCCTTTGGCATACTAAGATGGACTCAGACCGAATTGGACGCCTTGGATAGAAGAGTCCGTCAAATGCTCACGACTTCCAGAATGTTACACCCGCGCTCATCTGTTATGACTATGAGGCTGTACATCCCGCGGAGATGTGGGGGTCGCGGCTTTTTAAATGCCAAGGACCTACATAACCGTGAGGTGTGCAGTCTCAGGGATTATTTCCTTAACAGTGAGTGCGGGATGCATTTGGATGTCGTGGCAGTTGATAGACACTTTACGCCGCTCTCCTTGGCAACAGAAAACTGGCGCAAACCAGTGGTGCTAAGCACTCTCGATCGCAAGGACATATGGAACAGCAAGGTGCTACACGGGCGCTACTATCGGGCTCTAACTGGGCCTGATGTAGATTTGCCTGCCTCGGTGAACTGGCTACGTTTCGGTGACCTCTTTGGGGAAACCGAAGGTTTTGTCTGTGCTATTGAAGATGAAGTTATCAAGACGAATAACTACCGGAAATATATTATGAGGGACGGTACGGTCGATATCTGTCGGGCATGCCGCCGTCCGGGAGAATCACTCCGACATATTATTTCCGGTTGTTCTCATCTTGCTAACGGAGAGTATTTGCACAGACACAACCAAGTAGCCAGAATAATTCACCAGCAACTTGCTCTTCGATATGGCCTTGTTGAATCAGAGGTGCCGTACTATAAGTACGTACCTGCACCAGTTCTCGAAAATGGTCATGCAACGCTCTACTGGGATCGCTCTATCATCACGGACAGGACTATTGCCGCTAATAAGCCTGATATCGTGGTGATCGACCGATCTCAGCGCCAAGCAATATTGGTTGATATCACCATACCTCATGACGAGAACCTCGTGAAAGCCGAGAAGGACAAGCTCAGTAAGTACCTTGACTTGGCTCACGAGGTTACCGCCATGTGGGATGTGGATTCAACCATTATTGTACCGATAGTCGTTTCGGCACACGGCCTTATAGCGAAGAGCCTCGATCAACACCTAGAGAGGCTCTCGCTGAAAGGTTGGGTCAAGGGTAAGATGCAAAAGGCAGTACTCCTTGACACGGCACGTATTGTCAGGAGGTTCCTCACTCTGCAGCCCTAACCACCGATAGCTTGGGTCTACCCCCGCTGCCGGTGGCAACCTAGGTTAAGTTTTTTATAATATTTTATATTGTAAATAGGTTTTTATATAAAATATTGTAAAAAATTAAACTTAAGAATTATGTTAAATAAAGAGGATAATAATAACAATAATAAGCTCTGTTGGAGATAATGTTTAAATAAATGAATAAAAGTTTTAAAATTTCACTTTCTGAGCATAATAATATTAAGACCCCTAATGCCTTAACCAAGTTTGATTCAGAAAGAAAACAAAAATCCAACGCTCTGTTCAGAGTCCCGGGCTGATGCCCGGGCTGAAGTTGTGATCAACTTCGAGGTTCTTTAAACTATAGGGGGGGTGCCACTGTGCGTAGTAGTATCATCAGCTATCGAGCTGCGATAAGCCCTGCCGAGGTTCCGCCGGATATCTGACAGGGAGACGTTGGAATCAGAGCTCCTGCAGTCGCTTGACCTATTTTTATGACTGAATGACAGAAAGTGTGAGCTCACTAGGGATCGTAATGTTTTACATTGGATTCGTAAATGTAATATTCCCGGCAAACCTATACAAAACAACTATACTTCAAAACAATGTTTGTTACTTACTATCTCCTATAGATAAAAATGAATCACCAAATGTGTTGCTAAGCGCACAAAAACGGCTTGACTGATATGTCTGATTCTCTTTTGTTGTGTTTATAAAGGTCAGGAAAAGTTTACAAAAACCAATGTATAGGATCTCACAGATTCACTTAAAATTTTAAGCAGCTTCAAAATAATTATATTTAAAAGAATCGAACTGCCCTTAAATTATTAAATCACAGCTACTATTGTCAACAATTGATATTCAAGATGCTTATTTTTAATTAAGTATCTACTGCAATTAAAGCTGATCGGAAAAAGTTAAGGTTTAGTTTGAGGACTCAGTTGAAATTAATGTTCTTCTGTTCGGCTTATTTGTGTTTGCGAAATTACTGGAACCGGTTCTAGAACAATTGCGCATAATATTTGAATTTTCTACAATAATTGTTTAGTTTATGTTTTGTACCTACGCACGAAAAATAAGCTTGAATTATGACGAGTGTGTATTGAATAATAAAACTACGAGTACAAGCACCTTTTTGGAGTCATAGGGTTTGTCACAAACACTTACAAAAGCATTACTAAAAAACCGAGCAACAGAACTTGTTTTATACATAAATGTATAATAAGAGATTTAGATGAATTCAAGAATATTGACTACGGCATGCACAGCGGCCGTTGCGGTTTGAATTACCTACCTACGCCAAGTTGTTTGAACAAGAGAAATTCTTAGGATTAATTGATTCAGAAACTTTTATGTATTCGTATCCTACATCCAGTCTTGTGAAAACATTATACGAATATACTTAGATACGGAGTAGGTAACTCTCCTATCATGCGTTTTGACATATTATTAGTTTATTGGAAAAGCCATAATTTGACCTTACAAACCCTTACAAACGCAGAATGCATCACAAAATCCTGACCAAGTTATAAAAAAAAAAACACTTACATTTAATATAAATTGGATAAAGCAGAAGGTATTGAAGTGGTACAGATTAGAATTTACATCCTTGGTATACAATGTGACCCAAACTTGTTGTCCAAGAAAAATGTTCTTCGGCCCTAAATAATATTTGTTATACCTAATTTCCTTTCAAGGCGAGCCATCCACTTCTAGATAGCCTTATCCAGGTGGCGCCAAATTATTAGTGAATCGTTGACCAGACATGGTATACCACGAGCATCTTGAGATATTATGTTTACATCTCTTGCAACAAAATCAGTAACATTAAATCAGTACTGTATTTGATAATATCTTGGTAGCATTATTCGAAAAATAATAACTTGAATCTTTTCAAAGCTGATAGTTATAAAGTTATCATTTCTAACCAAAAAGTTTGAGGAAGGTTCTATGTTGTTTATACGCATAGGTCTACTTTACCTGTCATGTAAGGGAAGTAATTTACTTTCCATGAATGACTGTGTTTATCACAGTTTTGTTAAGTGTACACTAACTTAGATTTATTGCTCCAAATCGAAAATACAATTTAACATGGGACACAAATGTTATATTAATTAAACCATATTTCCAGGACTATCCTTAGAACCAGATCATAATCAATGATTTGTCACTTATGATTCTTACACTATATTTTCTATTGTTTCTGCTCAAAAAAGGCAGTCTATTAGTTTAATCCAAAATAATATATCAATACAAAATTATGTGATTGTGATGGAAATTACCGACTTCATTTAGACTTCAGGACCCGTGTTTAGCAACCGCTCATCAGATTGTCCAATATTTGTAAGAATCCCAGTTATTTGTTGCTGGCTGTGCCAACCTCATAAAAAGGCGGTCACAAACATTTGTTGCAGAAAAAAAAAAAAGGATTTTAAGACAGTGGACGACATGCCGATACGGATATTTGTCTGTATTTGGAGCTCACTGTCACGTAGTCGCTCGGCATTTACTGCTCACACTGCTCACACATCTAGTCTGGAGGTGTTTCGCAGAGTTGTTGTGGGCTGGGCTGAGTCACTTAAATGTATTTGTTAATACTGTTGGAGAAATGTTTAGGTACAAATTAGAATGAATTTGTCAATGCAGTATTTACAACAAAATAATAATACTTAATCAAATAAATAAATGAAATTGTCAAAGTCATTGTTTAGAAAACGACCAATGCATCGATAGCCATTAAATGCATATTTTAAGGTTTAAAGGAGGCTTACGCAACTATAAAAAACTACCTACATATTGTAAAGTTTAAATTGAAATAATTTTTTATTTTTATTGTGTTAACATTACAATGCTCTGAACATCTGCATGTAATAAGTAATCGTCTTCGGTTGAGACCCGAAGTATAATTAAGAATCAAACGAACTTACCTTGTGAAGTTTGATTCCAATTATGCGAGGGTCTCAACCGAAGACGATTACGTCAACCCATCCCTCCCAACCCAAAAAATAAAATAAAAAATTGTGGAGGATAACACAAAATTCTCTGAAATAATGACGTCTCGTGACGCGGGGTTGCCAGTGCAGGGAACGGAAATAAGATATTTCTTTTAGGATATATCTAAAAGTGTGAAGAAGATAGCACCATCTCATGTACTGCTGCATGTAATAAGTAATCGTCTTCGGTTGAGGCCCTCGCATAATTGGAATCAAACTTCACAAGGTAAGTTCGTTTGATTCTTAATTATTTGCTCCCGTCGTGACGCGTCAAATATGATTTGCAAATAGTGTAGTGAGACGCGAAAACAAGTTTTATATAACGGGTATGTATGACCATTGGTTGGGCCTGCCAGTGGCGTCTCCGATTGGTTGAGTGCTCTAAGGTAGTATTCTTTAAATAACTAAAAATATTTAACAGAATAAAATCACTCACCTTATTTTTCCCATACACAAAGCTGAACACGGACGAGAAGGACACGCGTACTTGTATGAAGAAAAGTAAACGTATCCTGATGATTTGATTTTTATTTAATTGATGATGTTATCGGAAAAACATTATTTATTTCTTTTTAGTTTGTTATAAGATGTAATTTTGTAAACATATTTTAAAAAATATATGAAAAAAGTCATGTATTGAACGTTTATTCTAATAGGACGTTCACGCATTCAAAAATGTACAATTTTTTGCATTTGTCCCTTTTGTCATACGTACCACTATTGATGGACGAGTACGGCATTCTTGCTTGTTTCTTTTTTTTACTGCACCTGTTTTATTTGTTTACTCTAAGGTAACCGGTTCAAGACGAATATGTTAAGGGAAAGGCTAAAAAACACAGAAATTTCTAATCAACAACAGTCTTTTTATTATTAATTTGTACTTTAGTTGATCATCTTTGGAAAATGCCAGTAAAAACTTTGTCCATTATCCGTTTTGCCCTGCCCGTTACTTCATAAAACACGCAATCGATAAAACGGAGTTTAGACGTTGAAACTTAATACTTAATACAATAAATGAATACCCATACCTTGCCAACAATCGTAACAAAATAGCAAAAAAAACTTTTATTTTTATTTTTACAACAAGTGCAGGCATCCGACTGAGTTGCTGTTTTATCGACCCGAGCTCGTCCAGTAGCGCCATTTATTGTAGGGTTTTAATAAAATCTAGTATTCGTCTTACCCACACTATGCATCTTACCCGGGCTTACATCTCGACTATAATGTTTGCGTAAAATGGCCAATTTTGGCGTTATGGATCTCAGAAACAAAAATATATTAACAATTATGACTTATTGAATAGTGTAGAATAGCTATTGGAATAGTGCGTAACGGCCTCGCTTTTTGTTAATTTTGCTTTTTAATTAAACCCAAAATTGCAGAGAAAGATTTTCATAAAGTGCGCGAAGGCACTTTTTTGAGCTCATCGATTGAACTACTGTTCTAAACAAGTGAAATAAAAAAATTATAATGTTATCTCTTATATAGTCGAATAGTGCGTAGCGGCCTCGGAATTTTTATATATCATTGATTTTATATAGGAAAAACATTTTATTCTAAACCAAAAATCTTCGAAAATCGCTATAAGTTAACTGTGAATATCTCCTATCTACGAAAATATTATTGAGCAAAATTTATACCAGAGTACTTGTTACTTCATGAGGAATAAAATTTTTATAATGAATTTGTTTATCCTATTTCGATAAAAACGATAAATACAACTGCAAAATTACTACGGGTATTTACGGGTATTTTACGCAAAAATCACATTCGAGATGTAATAGGCCTCTTAACAACGAACGATCCGTAAACGCTTGCTTAACACCGTTACTTTTACAATGTCTTTAAAGTCTACTTGTCTAGCATAAGTATAGTAGTATATTAGTAAGCATAAGTAAAATTAACCTTAAAGATTAAAACTGCATTGATGAGTTACCAACACTTATAGAATCTTGTCTTACTGCACTCTTGACAAAATCTCTTTTACAACCAATTCCTGCACCCTAAAGTCAATATGATACCTAAAGATTTATATGAGTATTACAGGAAACCACTTAACAACCATAAGTGTTAACAGGCGTCAATGAGCACTGTTGTATAACTTTATGTGTTAGAAACAGGTTAAACCTATAACATCTTAATTACAATTGCTTTAACTAACACCATTTTAACTCTAAGCTGCCTGTTTAAATTAAAAAGAAACATAGCAATATAAGAAAGGGTTTGTCTATGATAATTCTCTTCGTCATATTTGCTGTCATGTGTAAAAGCCGAATAAAGAAAATTAATCCAATTTAATAGTTTTTATGTTCTATCCCGAACATAAATGGTGCCGAAACAATAATCGGGGTGTGATTCTTCACGTCTAATGTTATCTCAGCAAATTTCTCAGTATTTTCAGTGATATTTCGTTTGCAAATTTCGCCGGCCGTGGTAGGTTTTGCGAGTTCACGAAATCGAAAGAGACAACAATACTTCGCATTCATCGAGTGTGACAAAGACAAAAAAGGTGGCTACGCGCATGACGCAAAAGGCGAGAGCAATATAACAGCTACAGAAGTGCAAAAGAGTGCGAATTATCTTCACTCGGCCAGAACTTTTATGTTTACACTTCTGTCAAATTAAAGCTGTCAACAATTGTCAAAAACAACATCAAAACAATAACAAACAATCTTGCTTAATACAAGTTTGCTTAAATTGCGTATCAAGAACTCAAAATGATGGGACCACAACCAGCCTTAGGCGACGACATGGCTCAAATAAGGAAGCTAAAAGGTAAAATCGGGCAATTTAAAGGTCAAATCACTCGCGCCAAAAAATTTGCCACTGAACAATCAGAACAAGTTTTGACAGACTGCGAAACGGTCAAAATAAGAATTCAAAGTCTTAAAAACACCTTACTTCTTTATCGAGACCAACAGTTAGATCTGCAACTACTGCAAGGCGATTGTGATGATGAAATCTTCGAGCAAGATGAAGTAGAAGAACAATGTTTCCAAGCTATTAGTTCGCTGCAGAAGGTCTTGAATTCGTTGCGTGCTCCTTCGACATCAGAAAAGGATCCTAAACAACAACCGGAACATGGAATATCGCGAAAATTACCTCAGCTTGAAATTTCTGGATTTGACGGCAGAGACATTGTTCAATACAAGTCGTTCATCGATATGTTTTTAGCAGTGATTGGCAGTGACAAGAATCTAGCTCCAGTGCAAAAGCTATTTTATCTACGCAAATATTTAAAGGATGACGCTCTAATGCTGATAGAAGGTTTACCATTAGTAAATGAATCCTATGATCAAGCATTGATTTTGTTAAATAAAAGATATGATAACAAATGTATTCTTATAACGCATCATTTAAATATTATGTTAGATTTACAGCCAATTTCAAAGGGTACTTGTCAAAACTTAAGACAGCTAGTGTCACAGGCACGTCAACAAATAGGAGCACTTCAAGGCTTAGGGCAAAAGGTCGAACATTGGGATATGGTGATTGTGACAATTTTAATTAGGAAACTTGATACTTATTCTTGCAGAGCATACTACACTGACAGAGAACAATCAAAATTGCCCTCTGTCAACGAATTCTTTGAATTTTTAGAAAGGAGGGCCTTAAGTTTTGAAGAGAGCCAGCAAGCTGAAGGTAAGTCTTCACATACATTTTCTAAAAGTCAAAATCGTGTAACCAACCATGTTAGTGAGTCTTATGTAATTTGCAAGTTTTGTCAATCAAGCGATCACAAGTTATATTCGTGCAAAAGGTTTCAGTTGTTGAGTATTCATGAAAAGCTAGATTTCGTTGACAATAATAAATTATGCAAGGTTTGCCTTAACCTTCACAACAATAAATGCAAGTTTTTCTTTAAATGTGGGATATGCAAAAGCAAATCTCATAACACAGTACTGCATTCAGAACAAATACAACAAATAAGTTGTCAAAATAGCACTGCTTCTTCTGACATGGTACTCTTGCCTACTATAAAGGTAAAAATTTATGACAAAAATGGTTCCTTTGTTGTTGCAAAGGGGTTGTTAGACACTGGAAGCCAAACTTCTTTTATTACCTCGGATTTAATGTGCAAGCTAGGTTTACCCACTTTCAAGCACGAGGTCAAAATATCAGCCTTGGGTCAAAAGGAAAACTTGTTATCGAGGGCTGCAAATGTAATGCTAAATTCATTGCACGATAATTATAATTGCAATGCATTATTCTCAGTGGTAGACAACATTACATCACTTCTACCACAGTCTAAGTTTAATTTAAATAATATTGATCTTCCAAATAATATCAATTTAGCCGACAATGAATTTTATATTCCAAGCCAAATTTCATTTTTGCTTTCTTCTGAAGTATTTTTCAGAATAGTATTACCAGACAAAATTGATTTATCTGGAGGAAGTTTTTGCTTGTTGTCAACAAGGTTCGGCTACATATTATCTGGCAATATAAAAAGAGAAAATATTTGTCTCTCTAGCACTAAGCACGATAGTGTTGTTTTGCATGCCGCCTCTAATCAAGATGATGTAGATCTCCTCCTACAAAAATTTTGGGAAGAACAACATATTCCTGAAATAAAAAGGGAGGATATATCAAATCCGCATATATGCGAGACCGAATTTCAAAACTCGGTACAGTTAATCGATAATCGATTTCAAGTTCGGCTACCGCTTAAAGTATGTATGGCGGAGTTAAAGTTCGGCAAATCATTTGATTTGGCATTGCAGCGATTAAATGGCCTTACTAAAAGGTTTGATAGGGACCCCAAGCTGAAAGAGGCTTACTCTGAATTTATTGAGGAGTATCTAGAATTGGGACACGCAAAAATCATTGATTTAACATCATCTGAAATACATATCGATCAACATTATTTTATGCCTCATCATCCAGTCATAAGGGAGCATAGCCTTACAACAAAACTTAGGGTTGTCTTTGATGGGAGCGCAAAAGTAAAATCATATTTTAGCCTCAATGATGTTTTGCAAAATGGACCACCAGTACAGCAGAGTCTATTTGAAATATTAGTGTTGTTTCGATCATATGAGTTTATAGCTCTATGCGACGTCCGTCAAATGTATCGACAAATCAATATTGATCCCTCCCAAGTTCATTTACAAAACATCTTGTGGAGAAGAAGTATTAATGATAAATTGTTGTGTTTACAGCTTCAAACCATTACTTATGGACTCAAAAGTTCAAGTTTTCTTGCAACGCGATGCCTGGTTGAGTTAGCCATGAGGTTTGAGGATCAATATCCACTAGCAGCTAAGGTATTATTGAATAACACATATGTAGACGACTGCATTTTTGGTGGCCAAAGCATCGCGGAGTTAAATAAGGTATGTGATCAATTAATTCAATTAATGAAACTTGGAAGTTTTGAACTTCATAAGTGGAGTTCAAACAATCACCATATTTTGTCCAATATTCCTAAGGAAAAGCAAGTATTCAAGGATCATGAATTTAATGATAATGATACTGTATTGAAGGCCTTGGGCTTATGTTTGGATTTGAAAAAAGATCAATTTAGAATATGTAAGCCAGGGGGTGACGTTCCCAAGGAGTGGACAAAGCGAACCGTTCTCAGTTTCATTGGGACATTTTTTGACCCTTTGGGATTGGCTGGTCCTATAGTTACAAGAGCCAAAGAATTTATGCAAAAATTGTGGAAAGAAAAGTTAGATTGGGATTCCCCGCTCAGTGACAAATTGTTATTTTCGTGGAATGACTTTTTCTGCGATTTAATTAATATGGATCCGATAATTGTAAACCGAAGTATAAAACTTTGTAATGCAGATTATGTGGACCTAATAGGCTATTGTGATGCATCAAATATTGCGTATGGATGTTGTGTGTATGTAAGAGCCATACATGGAAAGGAAGTGCACGTATCTTTAATTTGTAGCAAATCAAGAATTGCACCATGTCATAATAAATTAACCATACCAAGGTTAGAACTAAATTCTGCAGTGCTTCTTGCTAAATTGTTTAACAAAGTTATGTTAATATTTCAAAATAAAAATATTAGATATAAGTTTTTATTTTCTGATTCTATGATTGTGCTTTGGTGGTTAAAATCTTCAAAAAATCCACTATATGTGCAAAACAGGGTTAATACCATTAATGATTTGTCTCAAGGTTGCAATTGGTTTCATATTAATGGATCAAACAATCCCTCTGATTGCTTGTCGAGAGGATTAAATCCCACTCAATTGTCTTCTCATGATATTTGGTGGCATGAGCCACAGGAGCTACATGATGTGGAATTTATGCCACAACAGGTTATTCCAAACAAAGTTATAATGGACCCAGAGCCAAATGATATTACTGTTGTAAATTGTACGACCGAGCAGGAATTATTGCAAATTTCAAGTTTATCTTCTCTTATAAGATTGCAGCGTGTTTATGCATATGTATTAAGATTTATTAATAGCTGTAAGGTCACGAAAGATAAACGCAACTTGGGAAACTTAACAGTTACTGAAATAAGACACTCTATGTCATTTTTGATTAAATATGTTCAGTCCCTGCACTTTGCTGATGAATTAAAATGTATCAAGGCAGGAAGGACAATCAAGACTAATATTAAGGCTCTCAATCCGTTTATAGATAAATTGGGAATAATGAGAGTAGCTGGACGTCTGGAAAATGCCAATGTTCCATACAGCCAAAAGTATCCTATTATATTACCTAATAAATGCCATTTTACTACTCTCATCATTCGAAATGAACATCTATCCTTGCTTCATTCTGGATTAAAATTAACCTTATCTAGTTTAATTCAAAAATATTACATTGTGTCTGCAGTTAGGGCTATAAAAAAAATTGTGCACAACTGCATCATATGTTTCAAGTTTAGATCAGAAAGAGCAAGCCAGTTAATGGGATCATTGCCAGATACTCGGGTAACCCAAGACAGAGTATTCAATAATATTGGTATCGATTATTGTGGCCCATTCCAGATTAAACAATCTTCTTTACGTAGATCTGTAATAACTAAAGGGTATGTACTTGTAATCGTCTGTTTTGTAAGCAAGTGCATTCATTTGGAATTGGTGTCGGATTTAACCACAGACTGTTTTCTTGCAGCCTTCAAAAGGTTCTGCTCTAGGCGAGGAATACCATCTACTGTTGTTTGTGATAATGCCTCTACTTTTAAGGGTGCCAATAATCAATTGCATCAATTATATAAATTAACAAGGTCTGAGAGCCACAAAAACGCTGTATTAAATTATTGCACAACAAAGAATGTAGAATTCAAGTTCATTCCTGCTTACAGTCCCACGCTTGGAGGATTACATGAGGCATCTGTTAAGTTATTTAAACACCATTTAAAGCGAGTGGTGGGAAACCTCTGTTTCACCTATGAACAATTTCAAACCATAATGGTTCAAATTGAAGGAATTATTAATTCTAGGCCTTTAACGCCGCTAACAAATGATGTCAACGACTTTACATTTTTAAGCCCAGCTCATTTTTTGTGTGGATCCTCTTTAAATTCGATTCCAGAACCAGACTTGACTTCCACAAACACTAACGTTTTAAAATTTTGGAAAAAATGCACAAAGATTAATCAAGACTTTTGGAAAGTTTGGCATAGGAGTTATCTGTCGCAACTTTTAAGCCGTCCTAAATGGCAGACAGCAAGTAACAATGTTAGGATTGGAAGTTTGGCCTTATTGATCGGCGAGAAATGTTCTCCATTGACATGGCCACTAGCCAGAATAGTGAAATTGTTCCCTGGTTCTGACGGCAGAGTTAGGGTTGTAGAAGTCAGGTCAGGCCTTGGATACCACCGCAGAGCAATAAATAAGTTGGCAATATTGCCAATTTATGATGAAAATTAATAGATTTTTAATTATAATTTCTTATTGTAAGTTTATCGTTTTAAGTTTTTGTGCGCCTCGCCAATTTATGTTTAAATTAAAAAGAAACATAGCAATATAAGAAAGGGTTTGTCTATGATAATTCTCTTCGTCATATTTGCTGTCATGTGTAAAAGCCGAATAAAGAAAATTAATCCAATTTAATAGTTTTTATGTTCTATCCCGAACACTGCCTAACGTCGTTTGTTAAAGTTCTGTTGACACTAACGCTTTATGCTAGAACTGAGATAATTATTACACAGTTAAACAGGTTAAAGTTATAATAATAGCTGTAACTGACGGTAGAATGTTAGTTGAAGTGCACTTCTCTCAAGAAGTCCGTGTGAGATCTCACTAAAGACTGCACTGCACATACATCCAACAACATAGAGCGGGCGATGGGCACACCACCTGTCACGCTGAGCACATGTGCAGTCGCTATTTGGTGAAAAGTGGACTATGAAAGAAGACTGCTTTTGCTGTCCTTTTTGCCTTAGTCTCTGAATAACCCTTCGGGGATAATAGTCGTGATTATGTGTATAAAGTATGTGTAAAAAATCATTATTTTGCTGGCAAGTTATTACAGCCCTAAACGTGAAGAGTGGAAAGAGGGTAAGGAGACAAGTTAGGCCAAAAAATATTTAAATAAAATATCCGACAAAAACAAATTGTTGGAAATAAAACAGTAGGTACTGTTGACACGACTCTTTACTTTCCCTCCAAGAAGTAGTTAGCGGCCCTTTGTCCACTCACTGGCTTGTTTTTAAAAGAAAGAAAAAAGTCCAGTTAAATATTTGATGTGAAAAGCAAACGATGATCGAAGCATCAGGGTTCCGTACGCATATTATTTTACACATTTTTTAGGCAGCAATTACACAGTTAAGTTCCTTTGCTTTAAGTTTAGATCTGTGGTTTGACTAAAACCGTATCGCGTACCGGTGAAAGAATACTGCCACCACAATACTCTTCCCTTGGGTATCGTAAAAGGCGACTAACGGACTAAAGACAACATACAACATAGCATAGAGCAACGATGGGCTCATCACCTGTCACGCTGAGCACATATGCATTCGCTATTTGGTGGAAAGTGGATTATGGGAGAGGACTGTGCTGTCCTCATTGCCTAGTCTCTGACTAAACATTCGGGGATAATAGTCGTGATTAAAGGTATGTATGTGTGAGCGTCAGAATTGTATGTGTGACACTGTGTGACATACAACTGACAGCCCAAGCTGCCCTTGATGTTTTTATTAAGAGGGTTTACGCCATTCGGTTTCCCATACAAACTTTTTTTAAAGCCTATAAAGCCAATTTTGATGGAATTTGGCATGCTGAAGTAAAACACGGGATCTAAATTGTCTGTTGAAAACATTTAAAAAAAAATGTTTATTTAACTGAGTTATTGCGATTTTTAACTTTCTATGGTGGACTTTAAATCGCAATAACTCAGCTAGAAAAACGTTTTTTAAAATTGTTTTCAACAAACTATTTAGATCCCTGTGTTTTAATTCAGCATGCAAAGTTCCATCAAAATTGTCTCATTGGTTTTTAAAAATTTCGACTTGAAAGTTTGTATGGAAAACTGAAATGCGCAAACCCTCTTAAGCTTTTACCACTTGACTGTCTTAGACAACATCTGCTCACTACTGGGTAAAGCCTCTCCAATCATCACGGTTCTTGCCAACCGTTTCCGAGATCCCATTATTTGTGCCATTTACCTATAACATGGGACAGGATCCTTCGAGGAGTGATAGAAGCCACATGCAGGTCGGCAAGGTCAGGAGTTGAGGACGGCGAGTGCGGCACAATTCTGCTTCAATTATAATGTTATTTTATATTATTTTAACGCAAAATTTGTTGCGAGCTCAATTTAATCGAATTCTTTTTTAAATTGTAAACTGCTTCACTTGCTTCCTTACACGGAAAGAAATTATTAGTTGGGTTTACCATATTTCAACAAAATTTTATGGTTAATATAGCTCTTGAGTTTTGTTGAATGAACAAAAACTGTATTGTTGATCAGTTACGGTAATTTGAACTTATTACATATATCTTTTGTTGTTTTAACGTATTTATTTTGTAAATTTAACTTTATAAATGGTTATTTCAACAACTTGAACAGTAAAATCAACAATTACCTATTGAATTATGCATGAATTGTTACGCCACCATGTACAAATAGGTAAAAACAACCAAAAAACTTTTATGTGAAAACAACAATTTGTTCATGTTGCTTTAAACCCATCACTTTGTTAATTCAACAAATGTTTCGCCAACCCGTGCAAAATCAACCTTTTTGTTCTTTCAGTGTAGCATTTGGACTTCGCTTCTGCTTAACATCAGGAGGTCAGGAGATTTGGCGTTTGCCAGCTTATAACAAAAAGGCCACCGAACCCTAAAAAATTCCGGCGACGTATACTGACGCGTGTGACGCTGTGTTTAAGTATAGCTGGGTATAAGCAGCTTATTTACAGGAAGATGTTTAATGAGTGTCACCCAAAAGTCAAGCTACAAAGACGTAGGAATGGTCGCATGGTGTTCCTACGGCGTATTGCAGAGGCGGTGCATTGCGCATGCGTTGCGGGGATACCAGCGCGCGAATCAAATCTACAATTTTTTAATTAAATATAAATATTACAGATTTTTCTTTGAAAAAACAATGCAGTAAAATACTTTTTTTGTTTGTATAGTAATGTGTGTTTAGGAAGTGGTTCTTTTAACACGTCCATACATGTATTGATTTTTACATTTTTTTTAATAAAACCACCATTGTTAGTTTGTTGTTTTCTAGTGATTCTCTCTCGAGAAAAAGAAAAACGAGTGACACTAGATATTTGCATAAAAATTACAATAATTAGTTTAAAAACATTTTTTATCGAATTGTGCCGTCGTATACTCAACATTTATGTAAAATAAAAGCAGGTACCTACATCAGTTTTATTATTAGATTTATAATTTTATTAATTTGCCTTTTGTAGATAAAATCTACCGCAAAGGTCTCTTTTAAATTGATCTTTATACCCAAACGTTGAACATTAAAGTTCAAAATTTATTGAAGAAATTTGACATTTTGGTAGTTTTTAGGAGAAGGTAAATTCAAGTTGTCTGAGTTTGCTAACATCACAACGAGTCTGTGTAAATTAAGCAAGCTTTCACTCACAAAACTTTGAAAAATCTCTCTCTCCCACCCTCCTCGCCATTACTGCCCCAGCCGTTATCGATTGCTCCTCAAAGCGGGGTAAACTTACCCACAACTGATAACACAGTGACACATTTGGCGCGCGCGCGAATCGTTCCCGTAGCCAAACCAACATGGCGATCGCTCGGGGAGCGCGCCTTGCATCATAAAAGCCGGAAAAACCGTCGCAGTTACTCACACACCGGTCTTAGTTTATAACAAACGTGCTGTGTCTAAAATGTTATAGTGTCTAGTGTCAGTGGTTTATTGTGCTTAAGTGCGCTACAGTGTGTTGCATGAGTGTTCCCGATGGACGAGACAGAGACGATGGACGCGACTCACCGGCGAGCACGGAACAGCTAACGTTAGTCCATTTATTTACGCTTTTTAACTTGGACTAATCGATTCCACGTTATCGCAAAACAAAGCTGCATTTAAAAAAGAGATTGATCGAGCGAAACCTCTTTGGCGGATTAATACCTTTTTTTGGTTGGACTTTAATCGCTTTTCTTTTTATACATAGTTTAATTAGGCAAAGGGATATCGATGAATTACATACGTCATTGCTTCCATCCGCGACTTTGGCAATGATTGTTGGACATAAAAATTGGGTACTTACGTCAAAGAGTCAAAGTGGTGACCCATTGTGACGTATAGTTACTTACTACAGCACCCTGTAGGTATAAAATGAATAGCCGACACGGTAGCTTTTCGACTCCTTTTTAAACATTACTTCGTTGTTTAGAGACTTTTTTTTAAATTTATTTTAGGCATCTTTGTTTTTTTTACTTCAAAACTGTATTGCAAAGGTTGCAGTAAATATTCATTTTAAAATTAATGAAATGGGACCGGAAATTGTATGGTTAAGTTACATTAATTTCACTTTTATATTTTTAGAATAATGTTTAATCTAATGATTGAATCGTTCCTAATCGTTTGTAACAAAGATTATCTACAACAAAATTACTGAAATTTGCTTTTAGTTTTTAATCTGTGCTTTTAGTATTATATCCTTAACCGGTCGCTAAGCCATTAACTTTTATTTTATCTGTTTTTATTCTACAGCGTAATCGCTTTGATCTGTTTTTATTCTACAGCGTAATCGCTTCACCTTCACCTCATCTGATGCTGATAAGTTATGTTAATGCTAAAGATGGAACTGCAAAGGTTTCACCTGGAATCCTCAATCCCTAAAGGAACTGGCCAATTCATCTTTTGCTGTCTCTAACTGCCGGAAGACAACAATACAATTAACATTGTTATTCATGACAAAAGACTTTTATAAGACGACTAGTTTAGGCCTGCTACTTTTCTCTCGTTAATTTTTTAGGTGCAAAAAAACCCTATAACTGTATTTAGAGCCCTCTTTACCTATTTCCAAAATTCATCGAAATATTTCTTTCAAACATCAAAATTATGTATTAATTTTTATTCCCGCGACATACGGACTTCTTGACAGAATTTAAAAAGTGAAGCATTGTTATTGCGAAAAAATAAAACAAACCAGTGCATTTGTGAAGCGTTGAATGCACTGGTTTGTTTTGTTTTCATAATTTTTAAATAAATAAAACAAAACAATGCATTGTTTTGATTTATTTATTTGCCCACTTTCATGCACTTTCACGAACACCTTTATGTTACCAATTTAAAGTGATTGAAATCAATATGAATATGAATAATCCAACGTTATTTCCGCTATAACAGTTAATATATATAAGTATCTTTATTATTGAAATTTTGCATTCACAATGCTAATAAATAAAGTATAAAATGTTTACTAGAAAGAAAATCAATCAGTCTCAGGAAGCTCGAATGGGATTCGAACCCACGACCTTTGGATTGCCGCTGGCTTGCAGCGTAAATCAAACTACTAGGAAAAACTCAGCGAGTCTTCTGGGGTCTCGGTAGCTCAGCGGTTAGAGCAGTGGACCGGCAATCCAAAGGTCGTGGGTTCGAATCCCATTCGAACTTCCTGAGACTGGTTGATTTTTTTCTAGTAAACATTTTATCCTAATATATAAGCGGTGAAAGAATACTACCACCCACCTCTCTTCCCTTGGGTGTCGTAAAAGGCGACTAACGGACTAAACACTGCATATACATCCAACAGCATACAGCGGCGATGGGCCCACAACCTGTCACGCTGAGTACATGTGCAGTCGCTTTTTCCACTTTTCACCAAATAGTGAAAAGTGGACTATGTTAGAGGACTGCTTTTGCGATCCTCATTGCCTAGTCTCAACCCTTCGGGGATAATGGTCGTCATTATATGTATGTGTGTATGTATTTCCGCGTCTCCAGATTCTTCATTTTATCCAATTTATTTTTTACGGAAATATGATTATATATAATTTACGGAAATATGATTATATTTCGAATTATCGAGTCTGGCTCAAAATTCGACCGCCGGCGTAGGGACTTCCACGTTCACTCCTTTCTAGATTCTGTCCTCTTTCTATTAACTTTTCTTTTTCTATTAACTCTTTATCTGCGAAATTTTGTGTCATTTCGTACCTCTTCCTCTAGCAGTACCTACTTTGTGCTCTGCTTACCCTACCTTGCTCTTGTAACTCTACATCACTCCACTGGTTTAATACCTTGCTCATTTCTGTGCATGTTGTCCGACTTTGGAACGCACTACCCGCGTTAATTTTTTACGGGACAAAGTAGTCTTTAACTCAAACTCAAAATATATTTATTCAATAAACTCAATTAATAAGTACTTTAAAATCGACCAAATCTTTTTTAACCTACCACCCATTCAGAACGATACCGCAGCGCACATTCTTATTCTTCTCATTTATTCAATAAACTCAATTAATAAGTACTTTGAAATCGTCCAAATCTTTTTTAACCTATCACCTATTCAGAACTATACCGCAGCGCACAGAAGCAACGACATTTGCAAAAAAAATATATGTCGTAACTGGAATACAAAATATGAATTGGAATTTAAACTATATAATTAATGTACTCTATATAAATAAATTATAGACAACTAAAAATAGCTGTTGGAGTACATAGAGCATAATTCAGACCCAAGCTGTTTTGTCTTCTGTGTAATCGGACACTTTATAATAAGCTTTATTCAACGCTTTTCTTTGATTTTGATATAAATTTATTAAGATTTGATTCTGAATATTATTTGGTACTATGTTGTAAAATCGTACACACAGACCCCTAATAGAATTATTTATTTTATGAAGCCTAGTAGGTACCTACTGCTAATTTGTCCTTACTGTTTTTTGATAACATTTCAATATTTTTATAAACATATTCATCAGATTTTCATAAATGTATTGTGATGCAACTGTCATTACACTTATATCCTTAAATCTCTCTTTTTGAGAGAGTTAGGTTATAATTTAATTCTCGAATAGCCCTCTTCCTCACAGTAAAATGCTGTACGACATTACACTATGAAAGCACATGAGTAACTACATGAAAGTAACTGAAATAAACTAATCTAGCTAGATCAACGTCAGTTAACTGACGGATCTTCATTACTGCATAAGCCGCAGAGCTAAGTCTATTCGACAATAAAATTTAGCTATGTGGGCCCCACTGAAGCTTGGCATCCAACGTGATGCCTAGAAACACAGTGGTTTCCACAGGATTCACATTCTTATCTTTAATTTGTAGACTAGTTTAAACATGCTTAACATTAGGCAATACAAATCTTACGCACATTTGGTTTTTCCCTTGTATAATAGCAAGTTATTTACACTAAACCAGTGAACAACCTTTGAGGCTGCATTATTCACATCGTCATAATTTGGGAGGCCCTAATTATCTACATCTAAGTATACCGAATTTCATCAAATCCGGTTTAGCGGTTACACCGTAAAAGCGTAACAAAAAAACAAACAAACAAACAAACAACAAACTAACTTATTTCTACATTTATAACTTAAGTTAAAATGAATAGTTATGAGAACAATACAAGGTGTTCTAGTACAACGAACGGTCAACGGCTTTACGTTACGTGCCTTCCGAAGCAGATGGAAAAGTTTCCTATTTATTATTATTATTTCTTATTATTATTATTATTAACCACGATCTCTCGAGTTCAACCCGACCATCTATCCGCTCGGCTACCGACGCCTCAAGTTTGATGAGTTCTTTTAATTTAGTCGCTCAAAGGCGGCGGTAATTGGCTGGTCCGCACGCCCTATTTGAATATTTATTGTTTGGGATATAACTACAGCCTTTGGAAGGTTTCGTTTCAGCCAAGGCGAAGTTTTAGTTGAGCGGTAACTTTTTTTGTTTTAGCAGCTTTTTAGTGAAGACTTAATTACGTTATAGATTGGATTTTTAGATAAGAGTTTATATTGATATTGAGAATAAGGACGTTAGTATTACGATAATTTTACTACGGTTGCGTTACCGCGCGATCGCAAAACCTGACATAAGTCTCATAATGAACTTCAAAGCAAAATCAATCATATTGATATCTAAAATTAGAACTATGCTGCTTTGAAGTTTCAGACCTAGTAATTTGATTAGAGCAAAGTTTTTATTCTGCGAAATGTACAAAACCATCACACGCTTGTGTGAGAAATTCAAATTTACTTTTTTAAGATGGGGGCGACCTGCTAAATATCAATACAAATATTTTCATGAAAGAAATTGTTGTTTCATAAAATTAAGAAAGTTGTCGAAAATTTATGTTTTTAGGAGTTATTCGATTTATGTATTGTTATTGTTTAAAGAATTTGTTTCCAATTTCAACAAGGCCACGACCTTGTGCAAAGATCAGGCTAACTTACGTAAGTTCTTTGAATGTATTTAACTAATTCAGGGCATAGTACAAGTAACTTAAAAATAT
The DNA here is from genome assembly GCA_963921215.1 of Scoparia ambigualis. Lineage (NCBI taxonomy): Eukaryota > Metazoa > Arthropoda > Insecta > Lepidoptera > Crambidae > Scoparia > Scoparia ambigualis. The sequence continues at coordinate 29,421,001 of OY992519.1, read as the reverse complement.
GTACATTTTCACAATTTCGTGCAGGATCCCCTTAAGTTAAGTCCACCTTTTGCAGTTTTTTATTTACACACATACATACATATAATCACGACTATTATCCTCATAGGGTTAGTCAGAGACCAGACAATGAAGACAACAAAAGCTGTCCTCTACCATAGTCCACTTTTCAACAAATAGCGACTGCACAATGCTCAACGTGACAGGTGGTGAGCCCATCGCCGCTCTATGCTGTTGGAAGTATGTGCAGTATGTAGTCTGTTAGTCGCTTTTTACGACACTCTAGGGCAGAGAGGGCGTGGTAGTATTCTTTGAGTTACGCTGATTTTCTCAGTACCTATGATTGTGTCGCCACAACGACGGCCAAATTCACCACGTTCGAAACCAGGAGGCGCTGTTTCAATGCCATACATAAGGATTCTTATGTATTGCACTAGAGTATTTCGTGGTATTACCACAGAATAACTAATAGTGTATTACGCCCGCTTTGTGTGCTACCATAATCATAATTATTATATTAAATACACAACTACCTAAGTTTTAAACCTGTTCCAACATTAGAAAACAAAACAAAGTAATATTGCGAGGTATTTGTCAAAATTCCAGCAAGAAACCGTGTTGCGTAGCGGTGAAAGAATATTACCCCCCCCTTTCTTCCCATGGGTGTCGTAAAAGGCGACTAACGGTTAGTGTATTATTCTGTGCTAACGGACAAAGACTGCACATACATCCAACAGCATAGAGCACGATGGGCTCTCCACCTGTCACGCTGAGCACGATGCAGTCGCTATTTGGTGAAAAGTGGACTATATGAGTGAACTGCTTTTGCAGTCCTCGTTGCTTAGTCTCTGACTAACCCTTTGGGGATAATAGCCATGATTCTATGTTTAAGTAAACCAGTCCGAATGCGATGTTTAAGCTTATTGGGTAGTCTGAAATGTCATGGCAAGCTACCTTGTAAATTGGGTCAATCGTGCTTTGTGAAAAAGCCTTATTATTACCTATGCATACGTTGGTAAAGCTAAATGCTTAATGGCAAAGACTGCTGTTAATGTCGCAAATTCGCGATGTTTATTCGCAAAATGTCAATTCGCAAATTGTCAAGTTGGAAGAACTAGAACTGGAAATTCTGAAAACTTGATGTTAGGTACTTTCGACATGTCGGTACTGGATGGGTGATCGATTGAAATGTCTCGAGCTTTTCTGTGTTTTGATTAGATGATCAAAGGTTTCGATAGCCACTGTTGAACATTAGTTCTGGTTGTTCTCAAAAGATGGCAGTCTGTCATTCTCCAACCCAGCAGCGCATTACTGAAACATCAGAGGTCCAGTAACATGGAGACTTGTAGAATAGAAAGACTTGACTTATGTCAACGATACTTCATTTACTTATTTATGACATGCATCACACACGACGAATGCACGAATCACGACTATTATCCCCGAAGAGTTAGTCAGAGATTATAGGCAATGAGGACAGCAAAAGTAGTCCTCTGCCATAGTCCACTTTTCACCAAATAGCGACTGCACATGTGCTTACGTGACAGGTGATGAGCCTATCGCCGCTCTATGCTCTAGATTCTAGAATGTAAGTGCATTCTTTAGTCCGTTAGTCGCCCTTTACGACACCCAAGGGAAGAGAGGTGTTGGTAGTATCCTTTTACCGCTACGCGACACGGATATTTATTTATTCTTATTTATTTATTTATTGCACAATTACAGCAAAAGGCGGACTTAATGCCGTGGTACATAGTTAAGTACCTATATACGGGTAGACTATTTACTTAAGTACTTACTTAATTACACTCGATTTAAAAGTAACCCCGTTCGGGTTAGGAGTGTTCGGTCATGGTGTCGTTTCGTCAAGAAAAAATGGTGGCGTTTCGTCATTGCTATTTAAATTAATTGTTTTAGTGTCGTTTGGTCATTCGCATAAGGAACAGTCCGCAATGCAGTTTTATTCTCAAAAAATGCATTAACTTAGATACACAACAGTAGAGTAGTGTTAATCATTTTTATATTCTTTGAAAAAAAGAATTGTTGTAAAAATTATACTTATGATTTTCAGACCTGTTCATATTGGTTTCATTTATTTAGTTTGTTGACTCTACAATATTTTAAGAGCTGATGTACAAATGACGAAACGACACCATGACCCCTATCCCCCCGTTCTAATATGACCTGCATTTTCTAAAAAAATTTAAAAAAACACGTGTTTTTTAATGTTTTTTATTTTAGCGTTTTATTAAAGCTTAAATATACATAAGTAAAATTTTAAACACAAAAAAATTTTACGTATTTTTTTTTTAAAAATCTATTAGTGTGTCAGAATAATAATAAGTTTAAATTTTTGTACGCATCAAATATATTATTATTATTCATATGACATGACATGATGCATACAAAAAAATAAAATTCTAAGTTAATGCGGCACACAAAATCGTCAGGTATTTTCGTGATGCACACTCACATCCGCTCTACATTCAGACAAAAAATACCGAGTAAAATGTGATTTCATAAACACTCTGGTTTTGGCAAAGCAAAACAAAACTGTCCAGATATTTAGCAATACATAAATGTTGGTTAGGAAGGCACGTTAACCTCTTGTTTTGCATAACCACCTTTTGAGAAGTCGAAAAAAAATATTACTTACCGCCTCGGTAGCCGAGTGGTCAAGTGCTAGGCTCTGTCCCGGGTTCAATTCCTAGCTCGGGCAAAGTGTGTTTCGGACTTTTCGATATATGGTCCACGTTTGTGATCACCAACCACATGATGATGATGGTGATGATAACCAATAGCATAATTGTTTTATGATTATTGATTGTATAATTTGGTACATATTGTTTTGTAAATGTCGTTACTTTTATATTATTATAAAGCTGTGGAGTTTCTTGCGCCCGTTCTTCTCCACAGCTAAAAGACGTCTTGAATGGGTGGAGTGGGTGGGTGGGTGCTAATCCATCCATATAGAGAAGTAAATTTTAGTTAAGACGATTCAAAATGCTTATTTTAAGCTTACTACAAATACTCTACTAATAAAATTAATACAAAAGAAATTTTGATTTTGATTTTGAACCCGGCAAGCGTGTTGATTAATCCAGCCCATGAATTGTTAGAGTCTGGCCAACGAAAGCTAACCTCGCAGTTATTCGAATGGCAACACTTTGTTTCTAAGTGTGTCTATGACTTCATGGCGGGAAAGTGAAGCGTCATGTCTGTAGTTTTGTATTATTTTCTAAAATTGTGTTTTTTCGAATATTAATGTGAAATAATGGTGGATTATTAACCGTTAAGTGTTCGTGACCGTGCATGAGTGTTGGCAAATTAAACAAAACAGTGCAACATCACTTTTCAAATCTCTCAAGAAGTCCGTGTGAGATTCAGTAAAGTCCCACATCTTTACTGGAACTCGAGGGATTTGGGGGCAATATTATTTAGCTTATTATCATCACTCATTATCATCTTGTAAGCATAATAAATGAACTCTATTATTTCGACTGAAGGAGTAGTTTCCATGGTCAAGAAACAATTTATCAAAAAAAAATGTGTGTCTATCTGACGTGTCATGTCGTATGTCAAGCAGCTGCGTAAGTGACCTTGTGTTACCCTGTAATGATTTTTTTTAAATTGCCGCGTTTTTCCTGGTTCAGCTTTCGTTGGCCAGACTCAGAATAGCGATGACTTGATTTCAGTGATAGAGGCTTTTGCCCAGCAGTGGAACAGCATGGCTGTACTACTATTCAAAACTACTAGTGAAGGAATACTACCACTACCTCTCTTCCCTAGGGTGTTGAAAGGCAACTAACGGACTAAAGACTGCACATACATCCAGCAGCATAGAGCAGCGATGGGCTCACCGCCTGTCACGCTGAGCACATGTGCAGTCGCTATTTGGTGAAAAGTGGACTATGCGGTCGAGTACTGCTTTTGCGGTCCTCATTGCCTAGTCTGAGACTAACCCTTCGGGGATAATTATCGTAATTATATGTATGTAATGTACTGCTATTATTACTTACCAATGCGTAACCACTTCCAATTCAAAAGCGTATTTACCTAACTACCGAAATGGCGATAATAAAGTCACACTTTGATCAGAATTCACTGAAATTGTCGTACATAATTTCTATAGGGACTACATAAACTATTTAGGCTGTTGTGTAACAGTTTACTCAACTTCCCTTTGTAAGTAAAGAGCTGAATAATAAAAACTTACTTTGACATGATGTTGTCTTCGTTAAACTTTTTGAAATTCATCATCATCATTATCATCAGCCTATAAACGACCCACTGCTGGGCACCGGCCTCTCACGTGGGGATATTGGGCCATAACCCACCATGCTGGCCCAATGCGGGTTGGTGGGTTATGACGACTGGCATCTTACGACAATAACCGGGACCAACGGCTTAACGTGCCTTCCGAAGCACCGAGGAGCTCGAGATGTATGATGACGGGTCGAGCGACCCGTCATTGCGAAAGTTGCTTATCGGGCAAGATCGCAAGCTGACGCACTAACCGCAGCGCCATCGAGCTCCTTGAACTTGAAATTGCCTTTGCTAGTTAGTATAGTAGTAGTAGTACTAAGTACTAGTAGTATGATTTATTTTGCTCTAATTGAAAATAACGTTTGTCGTGTGACGTAGACAAAACAATGTAAAGCTAAATAATGCATAAATAGAGTTTATAAGTTAGGCGGCGAATGTATAGTTAGAAAGATTAATGTCGAGTTAGTTGTAGAGATATATAAAAAAATGTCACAAGTAAAACAAAAAATAAATAAAAGACGATTGATTGAAATTTTCCGTAAGAAGATGTTCATTCATTCGTGAATGTAGAGGCATGTAGTATCCACATAAATACGCACAACACCTACGCGAGACTACGTGCACAGTGACGTGCATCCAACAAAATATTAGCATTTAATATAACCCTTAAGCCACTGTTATAAGGTTGTTTTGAAATTGTGCAACCCGCCCTATCGCTATAAGTACTTTGGCTCCCTGCCAAGTTCGCGACGACGACGACGCGGACGTCGCTGAACTAAATTTTTTATTAGTTTCTCGTAAGCATTTCCAATGTTTCTTTTTTTTGACTGCGTCGAGCACTGCCCTACTGACATGCATGATGTGGGACCTTGCCTGTGTGCGTGGAGTTACTTAACACTTTGAGAGCTATAAGCGTCAATTGTAGAGCTCTTATACAAGGGTTTTTGATAATTATTTTTGATAATAGGATGCCTATATCTAACTTTAAAAAGTAGTAGCTACCTGTAGAATACATGTAGAATAAATTGTTTATTGGATAGTAGAGGGAAATTAGATAATGTAGTGCAGCTTTAATTTATGGTCTTGTAGAGTTATGGTAGTATAATCACAAAATAGTAAGTGCTATTTGGTCAATAGTGAAATTTTGTCATAATATCAAAGTGCAAATTGGTCATAAAATATCACAACAACCAAAAAGTCTAAATTTAATGATGCTCTCTCGAAATAATTGTAATATTTAATATTGAATGAAACACATTTTACGAATCTAACCGCGTTTCGTTTAATCCTACTAATATTATAAACGCGAAAGTTTGTAAGTATGGATGGATGTTTGTAACTCTTTCACGTAAAAACTGCTGAATGGATTTGGATGTAATTCGGCATACAGATAGTTTATAATCTGGATTAACACATAGGATACTTTTTATCCCGATATTCCCACGGGAACGGGAACCACGCGGGTGAAACCGCCTCTGTGGTCTAGTGGCTAAGCTACCTGTTTCAGACCCAGAGGTCCCGGGTTCGATTCCCAGCGGGGAGTACATCTTTGTGTGCTCGGTTTGGTTGGTGGTAGGGCTGTTAAGTCCGCCTGGCTAGCTACCACCATCTTATCTAAGTCTGTCGCCATAACAACGATGTTTATAGCATTGTTGTGTTCCGGCAGTTTGAGATAAGATAGCCAGTTCCTCAGTGGTTGAGGATTCCGGGTGTAGCGCGCTTCCACCTTCGGCCTTATCGTCACTTACCATCAGGTGAGATGAAGGCCAAGCGCTTACCCGTTGCCAATAAAAAAAAAAAAAAAAACCGCGAGCGGCTCTTTATATATAGTGTACTACTACGAGAATGTAGGTATATATCCCAGACTGGGATTCCCAGTTCATAAGTTCGAGTTATCGGTCGTCAGGATAAAATAACTTGACAAAGTGTCTTGTTTTTCACATGAATCTTGTGACTTATAAGATAGGTTTGCTGTTTTTATTCCAAAATAACATGTTTGTGCACTATTTGGGTACCTCTGGGCTGGCTGCATGCTTGCTGGGAGGATTCGCTGTACCTACTGTTTACTCGTGTGTCGTGCAAGCTGTTGAGAATAATCATCTGAAGAATGAGAAGGACGTTCACACAAACACATACCATATCATTACACAAAGTTAAAAAAAACCAAAATATTTGTTAGAGTAAAAAAGAGAGCTGTGTGTAGTGGCGCCTCATTCAAAGAATTAGCAAAGTACCAACAAACCTCTTTCCTTGGGTGTCGTAAAAGACGACTAACGGACTAAAGACTGCGCATACATCCAACACAATAGAGCGGCGATGGGCTCACTCACAACCTGATACGCTGAGCACTACTTAGCTAGAATTTGGTGAAACGTGGACTATGGCAGAGGACTATTTCGCAGTCCTTGTTGCCTAGTATCTGACTAACTCTTAAGAGAAAACACTACGTGGAATTGGCATGCAAAATTCTCATACATAACACAGAAAAACGAAGTTACGTAGTCCCCTGTTTCCTCCTTCAGAACTGGACCAATTTTATTACTTTTTCAGCATCGGTTAAAGAAAGAGTTTTTCTATGTCTGTATGTTCGATTTTTTTGCATTAAGTCATTTATTTAATAACCAGAAGCCTTAAAAATTTAGCGAAATCACTGCGTTTTAAAGCGTCTTCAGAAACATTGAGTGGATGGTTAAAAAAAACATACATAGAAAATCTCTTTCTTTAACCGATGCTGAAAAAGGAATAAAAATTGGTCCAGTATGAACGAGGAAACAGGGGACTACGAAACGTCGTTTTACTGTGTTTTGTATGAAAATTTTGCATGACACTTCGACGTAGTGTTTCCCCTAATAGTCGTGATCATGAGTGTATTATGATGTTATGTTTGTATGTAAAGGAAGAAAGAAATGTATGAGTGGGTACCTACATGTTTTATGTACGGCCTACTTCGTTAGAGAATGTTTTTGCAATAAAATTATTGACATTACTTTGTTTTCTTTGTGCAAATACCTATGTTTTGTCACTGGGATTATTACTTTTTCTTGAGAGAGACTCAAGAGGAAACCTGTACCAATGTTCTTTTACTTACAAAAAACAGTAAAGATCCAAGTTCAACTAGAATCTTGATGTACCTACTTACACAAAGAAATGACTCCGGGGTATGTTTGGCCAAGTGTCAGAATGTCCAGTGTGTCAAAATGACAATGCAAAATGCCCAATTGTCAAAATGACCAGTTGTCATATTATCAAGGAGACAAAACAACAAATTGCTTAAACGTCTAATGGTCATAATGTCAAGTTACCAAATCAACAAATTGTTAAAATGTCGGATTGTCATAATGTCCGTTATCAAAACACCCAATTGCCAAAATGAAGTAACGTATCACAAGTACCTAAAAAGACACTTGTAATGGTCTTTATAACATCTGCCCGGCTAACACCGATCAAGTTTATTCGCCGACCTACAGCATTCAGCCCGTACTGGCAAATATGTGAGTACAAGTGGGACGTATGCTTTATGTCGGTAAAAACGTGATCGTGCAATGTCTGTAATATGTTTAAAAACATTCTCCATCAAATTTAGCCGTAGTGCCTGTAGGAATCCGCCTCAGCTCATGCCGCTGCGGTGATGAACAGATTCGATCATCCTAACACTATACACAATTAGCGCTCTCAAAGTGTCGCCTCGAACTGGTACTGGTAGAGTACTGGTAGAGTACTGGTAGAGTAAGAGGGCATTCCCCTTACTCTTGAAACCGATCGTTATTGGATCGGATTGGTATTGTGAATTTTCGAATTTTTAAGTTACGACACCAGCGCTAATTTGGATTCATATTGGGTGAACTAAATGGCATTGAGTTTTGTATTTTTTTCACTCAATATCCACGCAATATGAATCCATATTAGCTCTGGTGTTGTAACTTAGGAGTACGAAAATTCACAATACCAATCCGATCCAATAGCGATCGGTTTCAAGAGTAAGGGGGCTCCAAGTAAGAGGGAGCATTGGATTGCTGTCAGTTGTCACGTTTGACATTGCCGTCCAAATTTAATTTAATACTGTGGTGATTTTCGATATCAAAATTGTATAGAATAATTGGAACAACTTTTTATGTTTGAACGTATTTTAAATGGAATTGTGTCTCTTGTGTCTCTAGTGTATAATTTGATGATCAAAGATGAACAGACACCATAACGGCTGTTGCAGTATCGATTGCAACTCAGTGGAACCATAGACAACGTGGAACCTAGCCAAATGGGGACCTTACCGTTGTACTGACCTGACTACTGAGAAAATTGATTGTCTATCGTAAAACCAGACACAATGGAAATGCATTATTGTTAGTAGCATCTACAACCCGTGTGTAGCTTTGCCAGGGGTCCGCATAAAGCCGGACATAGTTAGGCTTTTTGATTGCCGGCTTCTCCGAAATTTTGTTAGGCTTTTTACATTTCGCAAACGAGCGAGCGCCGAGCGTGGCCGACCGCAGGCGAGTCGACTGTCGGTCGCTGCTCCTGCTCCCGAAAATGTAGGGTGTCCGACCTTTTTACCCATTGTCCGGCCACACTGGCTGTTATATCCGGCTATATTATGGCCCCTCCACATTAGTGCCGTGAATTCACGCGCGAATTTACTCCATGAATTCACAGCACAAGTCGTGCCCTCCACATTCACGGGATGCTCACAATCGTTCGTGGAACCCGCCGCGAAATGGACGTAGAAGCTGCTGCAGCAATAACTTTGCAATAACATATTATTTAGACGTCCAACAAAACATTTTAAGAAAGCGTTGAAAAACAAATATCACGCCTGTTCCCGATGGCGTGGACGAGCGTGAACCCCGCGAAAACCGTCCACATTTACGTTCACGCCCGTTTACGGAGCTTCACGGCACTAATGTGGAGCCGCCATAGGTTTGGCGACCTGGCAACCCTAGCCGTTTGTGTAGCGGCTCACTAACCCTGTTATTAATAAACGTAAGTTACACTTAGGATTAAATTAACGCTGTCCCTGTTCAACAAAAACTTCTTCTTTAACAAAAACGAGACAGCATCATTTTAAACCGAGGTGTAAAATTTCACCATTTTTATTAATAAGACGGTAAAAGAATACTACCAACCTCTGTCTTCCCTTGGGTGTCGTAGAAGGCGACTAACGGAATAAAGACTTACACATGGCGTCAGGTCAACCTACCCTAAACTGTCAAATTTCTCCAATGAATATTGATCCTTAGAGCTAAATATAATGTTCAAAATTGATTGTAGAAATTTGACAGTTTTGGGTAGGTTGATCTGACGTCGTGTGTAGTCTTCGAACAGCATCCGGAGCGGCGATGGGCTCACCACCGCTGAGCACATGTGCAGTTGTATATTGGTGAAACGTGGGCTATGGCAGTGGACTGCACCTGCGGTCCTCATTCCCTGTCTCCGACTAACCGTTTGGGGATCATAGTTTGGAATGTAAACACTAGAAGTAAGAACAAATTAGCAGTACCTACCTTATGCTAGGCTCCATAAAATAAATAATTCTTTTAATGGTCTGTGTGTAAGATTTTACAACAAAGTACCAAATGATATTCAGAAATTAGATCTTAATAAATTTAAAATGAAAATCGAAGAAAAGTTTATAAAAAAGCTTATTATAAAGTGTCAGATTACACAGAAGACAAAACAGCTTGGATCTGAAATGCTCCAATTACACCAACAGCTATTTCTAATTGTCTATAATTAATTGATACTTTGTATTGTAGTTTTGTATTGTTTAATTTATAATTTTTTAAATTCATATTTTGTATTTTATGACCTGGTAACGACATATTCTTTTTTATTTGTAAATGTCGTTGCTTCTGTGCGCTGTGGTTTCTTGCGCCCGTTCTTTGCCACAGTTAAAAAATGACGTCCTGAATGGGTGGTAGGATAAAAAGATTTGGACGATTCAAAGTACTTATTAATTGAGTTTAATGAATAAATATATGTTGACTTGACTTGACTTGAATCTATGTAACTTCGTGACAGACAATGGGATAATCAACACATTAAGTATTCTATCCAATCATCAATCTGGAATTCGGAAAGTTCCGAACACGAAAGTTTGAGAGCCACTGCAATTTAAAATTTGGTCTAGTAAGGTAAGATCGAATGTCCGGAACAAAAAAAATAAACAATTTACTGTTCCAGGTGACTTCTTTACCAATATAAAATTTTCCAAAGATACCTAATCATGTAGGACGTATAAGACCGGATATATTCTTTTGATGAACTCTGTGTTTTAAACCATAATGGCGATTTTAGAAGGAAAGTCCGGTCTCTCCCCATGAATGTCCGATCTTTCCCTAGGTTTTAAAATTTTATTCGTATTTTAAACACCAGAAAAATAGTAGTTGTTTCGTTTATAACTACATAAAACACATTGTATCTTATAGCCTGTTTATTAACAATAAATTTTCACTATAAATTATTGTACTAACTAATGTAACTCTCGAGAAAAATAAATTTTGCTAACATCTTCCAAATACAACTTAAAACTATCCGAACTTACCCCAACGCACCTTACTACTCGTATTAGTTATTCTGTGGTATTACCTCGTTCTTATTTTTTGACCCGCTTCTAAAATGTAGTGTGGTCAAGTAGTGGTAAGACCATCGGTCTCAGACTTAAAGGTACCTACCTGGTTCAATTCGACTTGGTTCACCAAACCGAGTACAAACTTGTACAAGTTTGGATTGCAACAGTGTTTAAATTCTGTAAAACCTTTGTGGTAACGTATCAGACGTGTATCATGTCGGGTATTGTTGTAATTGTTATGTGGGTAGGAAACACATTTATTCAATAAAGCAGTCAGTCGCCAACCTCTTTGTTTCATTGACGTTACACTGGCGACGAGGATTATTGCAAACTATAATTACTTACTTACGGCTATTATTTTAGCCTAATCATAATGCCGATTGGACACTTAGAACCGTTTGATGTGCAAACTAAACAGTGGCCATCGTATATTCGTCGAGTGAGACAATATATGGTGCTTAATGAAGTGAAAAGTGAGTTACGGGTACCATTGTTGATTACGGTCGTAGGTGAAGCTACGTATTTGTTAATGTGCGACCTATGCGCTCCGGCCAATCCAGAAAATAAAACGTTTGAGGAGCTAGTGCGTGTAGTGACGGAACATTTAGAACCTCAACGTTCAGAGATCGCCGAGCGCCATGTGTTCCGCTTACGGAGACAAAGGGTGGGAGAATCTATGACAGAGTACCTCCAAGATTTAAAACACCTCGCGACTACGTGCAACTTCGGTACCATGCTCGAAGAAAACATACGCGACCAATCTGTATCGGGGCTATCCAACCCCGCGATGCGATCAAGAATTTTTGCCGAGAGAAACATAAAGTACAAAGAGGCGGTCGAACTGGCTCTGGCGCTGGAGGCTGCAGAAAGGCACGCGGAGGTGAGCGCGACGACGTCCGCGGCTACGACCTCGGGTGCAGGCGGCGAGGCAGGCGAAGGCCTGCACAGTACGAGCGCAAGGCGCGCGCCCCCGAGCGGCACCGGCGGCGGGGCGTCAGGCCAGCGAGCGCCGCGCGCCTACGGCGGAGCGCCGCCGGGGCCGCAGCAGGCGGCAGCGGCGGCTGGGGCGCAGCGTTGCTGGCGATGCGGCAAGGCGCATCGGCCAGACAAGTGTCGGTATGCCAATTATAATTGTGACGAGTGCAATCAAAGGGGACACTTGAAAGTGATGTGCCGAGGGCGGGGAAATTTTCGGAACGGCAGGCATAACTACGTGAGTGAAAACCATTCCGAAGACGAGGACATGTTTAGTATAGAATTAGCAACGAAAGGTAACAAACCATTTTTTATTAATGTTAATATTTACAGCTATGCAATTGAGTGTGAGATTGATACAGGAAGCCGGATTTCTGCCATTAGTGAACAATTTTACAAACAGATGTTTTCACACAAACATATTCACTCCGACAATATTATGTTACGTTGTTATTCGGGTACGCGAATCGAATCATTGGGATATATAGTTGTTAATGTGAGACTTGGAGATGTATTTGCAAAGGATTTGAATTGTTACATCATTAAAAGTGGAGGGCGCCCCCTTTTAGGGCGAGATTGGATAAGGGCACTTAATATCAAACAAATTAACTTTAATCAATTGCATGATGACCCATTTGTGAGCCGCTTAGCGGCTGAGTTTCCCGAAGTGTTTACTGATCAATTAGGTCAGTGTAAGAAGTTGCTACAGCTGCAACTGTCGGATAATGAACCGGTGTACGTGCGTGCGCGGCCCGTGCCGCTCACCCTGCGCTCGCGGGTGGAGCGCGAACTCGAGCGCCTCGAGTCCGAAGGGACCATCTATAATAGGGTTGACCATTCCGAGTATGGAACGCCTATCGTGCCGGTTATTAAGGGGAATGGCGATATACGAATATGCGGTGATTACAAAGTGACTATTAATCGTAAGTTAAAGCGCGACTATTATCCATTGCCACGTATTGAGGAATTATTTGCGACTTTAAGTGGGGTTAAGGAATTTACTAAAATTGATTTGTCACACGCATACCAACAAACAATTCTAACAGAAGAGTCCCAGCCGTGTACCGCGATAACTACACACGTTGGCACGTTCGTATATCGCCGTACCCCCTTTGGCCTTTCATGTATACCAGAAAAATTCCAGAAATTGATGGAGGAGACGTTGAGAGGAATTCCGTCTACTGTGGTCTTCTTGGACGATATTTGTACAACGGGTAGTGATCGACTAACGCACTTGACTAATTTGAGGCACGTTCTGACAAGATTGAAAGAAATGGGTCTAACGGTAAAGTTAAGTACCTAAGTGTAGCTTTCTACAGGAAAGTGTAAAATATGTAGGTTTTATTATAGATCAGAAGGGTTTGCATCCTGATCCGAATAAAGTAGAAGCTATTGTAAACGCCCCCACTCCAAAAGATACTACTCAACTAAGGAGTTTTTTGGGCCTATTCAATTATTACGGTAAATTCATCCCTCGACTTAGCATGATTTTACAACCATTACATGAACTTTTAAAAAGGGAATGACGTGGAACTGGACTACTGCGTGTACCCAAGCTTTCCGGGCGGCTAAAGAAAGTTTATTGTGTGACAATGTGTTAGCGCACTACGAAGAGGGACGGCCCTTGGTGCTGTCGGTAGACAGCAGCGCGTACGGGCTAGGCGCGGTCTTGGCGCATCGCTTTGCCGACGGCAGCGAGCGCCCGGTCAGCTGTGTGTCGCGCACGCTCAATGACGCGGAACGTAACTATAGCCAGATTGATAAGGAGGTGCTGGCTATATTTTACGGAGTTACTAGGCATCACCAGTACCTCTTTGGAAGACAGTTTGAGTTACGAACCGACCATAAGCCATTGAGTTATATTTTCGGAAAGAATATGGGTATACCCCAAACAGCTGCTAGTCGCCTACAACGGTGGGCCGCACGGTTAGCCGCTTATGATTATACTATTAAATTCGTCAATTCAAAAGAAAACGGACCGGCCGACGCGCTGTCGCGACTGCCGATAACGCGGGAGGGAGGCGCCGCCCACTCAATGATGACCTATATTCACTTAGTTCAAGAATGTATGCCTGTTAACTTTCGTGACGTAGCTAAGGAAACAATGAAAGATACGTTGTTAAGTAGAATAATTGGTTTTGTAAAGTTTGGGTGGCCTTCAGTGGCTAGTTGTGATGACGAGAAAATCTACTTTATGCGAAGGAATGATATAACTGTGGATTTCGGCTGTTTAATTTATAAATATCGTATTATTATACCAGTAACTTTACAACGCAGGGTCTTAGAAGAACTACATAATGGACATTTGGGTGTTAACAAAATGAAAAATTTGTCACGGAATTATGTTTATTGGCCAAATTTAGATCGGGATTTGGAGGCTGTTTGCCACGCTTGCCAGGCGTGCCGCGCCGCCGCGCGCGCAACTGCACCCGTGGGAGTTTCCTTTGTATCCATGGCAACGCTTGCATGCGGATTTCGCAGAATACAATGACAGAAAATACCTAGTTTTGGTAGACGCCCATTCGAAATGGATTGAAGTGCTAAACATGAATCGTACCGACGCGAAATCCACAATTTCGGCCTTTTTAACAATTTTCAGTAGGTTCGGGTTACCATCACAACTCGTCACTGACAATGGCCCACCGTTCCTTTCGCAAGAGTTTAAAGATTATTGCGCATATAATTGTATTAAACATGTAACAACTGCCCCATATAGACCACAGGGAAACGGGGCAGCCGAAAATGCGGTGAAAACAATTAAAAAGGCAATTATAAGGGCTACTATGTTAGGTGAAAATGTGTCACAGGCCTTATGCAAGTTTTTATTCTACTATAGAAATTGTGATCACGCGACAACGGGAGTGCCGCCCGCAGTGCTGCTAACAGGACGTCGTATGCGCACGCGATTGGATGCTTTGCGACCGGACGTCAGTCAGATAGCACAAGCTGCGCAGCAACGTCAGGCCGGCAATGCGGGAGGCACGCCCAGGGCCGCGGTGCAGGTAGGGGACCCGGTACTCGCGCGCGACTACTCCTCGCGCGCAAACAAGTGGGCTGCTGGAACCGTCACAAAAAGGACAGGGCCGGTATCTTATCGCGTTAGTTTGGGAAACGGGGTCGAGTGGCGAAGACATCTCGATCAAATCTTACCGGTCGGTGATAAATCGAGGTTGTCGTTGTCGCGTGCTAATATCGGTACCCAAAGTATCACCCAGAATAGTGAGGTAGAAGATGAGTTTGAGGATGCCTCCGATGCCGGCGGCAGGGCGTCAACGACCGAAACGAACGCGGCCTCGCCGCTTGCCTCGCCTCGCTCGCAGACGCCGCCGCCGCCGCCGGAGGGAGCTTCGGAACGAGCTCTTCGTGCTTACAATCGAGCAAATCATTTTAAGAAATTAAAAGTTTTTTATGCTGTACTTATAACAAAAGAGCATTAAGTTGGTTTAGTGCTGTAAGATAAAAAGGTCTTATAGGTATAGATACGTACCTATAACTTTAAGACTTATGTATTTGGTTAACATTAAGTATAAATAAGAAAGTAAGTATATAAGTTGTAAAAAAATATATATATATAAAAACAAAAAAAAAAAATTTTGATAGGCTGACCGTTTGTTTCGCCACCGAGTCGCCTCGGCTCCCAATTACTGAGCCAAATGTCTAGGCACCAAAGGAGGGTGAAGCGACTAGCCTTACAGCCCCATAGCCTCACAGCCCTATGGCCCCAGGGACACATTAATTGGGTTACTGCCTCGCGTGTTGCACACATTTAGGTGTTATAACTAGAGCAGCTATTCCACACAAAAAAATGTGTTCAGCTATGCTAAGGCCAAATTCGATAAAGAATGTTTGTAAACCATACTTATTTCTTAATGCAAATAGGTATTTAGTGTCACCGGATTTTTACTTTTTCTTGAGAGAGACTCACGAGAAAACCAATACTAACAATGTTGTCTTTCTTTTATAAAACAGTAACACTTGACATTTGCAAAAAGAATTGTGAATAATTTCTTTACAAACATTCTTTATTTTTTTGGCTATAGTATCTATCGACATATAACGGACTAAAGACTGCAGCTACCACCAACAGCATAGAGCAGCGATGGGCTCACCACCTGTCACGCTGGGTACATGTGCAGTTGCTATTTGGTGGAAAGTGGACTATGGCAGAGGACTACTTTTGCTGTCCTCATTGCCTTCTGACTAACCCTTTTGGGATAATAGTCGTGATTTTTATGTATGTATGTATATATCGATGACAGCGTGCCACACATGGGGGCGTAGGGGCGCGGGGTAAACTATCTTGTCAGGCGTTTTGGTACAGACGCCAGGTCAACTTATCACAAAAAGTAAAATCAATGAATTTTGAAAATTATCTTAAATGTAGGTTCAATATCGATTGTAGTTTGACAGTTTCGGATAGGTTGATCTGTTTTCAGCCGCAACTCAATGCGCAAATATTTACTTTGCGATAACGTCTCTAGTTATACTACCTCAATGGTTGCACAGTCAATATTTGACCGGACGCGTCTCGGTGCGATCGTTCCCCGCTTGCCGTAAGATCTTTATTAGCGACGATTACAGGCGTAGCCTTTGTAAAGAATAATTATAATCTATACGAGAATCAGTCGTAAAAGGCGACTAACGGACTAAGGACTGCACATATACATCCAATCCAACAGCAAAAAGCGGTGATGGGCTCACCACCTGTCACTCTGAGCAGTGCATTTGTTATTTGATGAAACGTGGACTTCGGCAGAGGACTATTTTGTGGTCCTCATTGCCTAGTCTCTGACTAACCTTTAGGGGATACATTGAGTTATAATGTATTTATCTCAATGAGGGGATATTAATAGTTACTTATGTATTTAAAGTAGAATACCCGAGATTATTTCTTGCGAGTTAAAGGGATCCTGCACGAAATTGTGAAAATTTACGTATTTTTAAGTTACTTGTACCTACTATGCGCTGAATTAGTTAAATACATTAAAAGAACTCACGTAAGTTAGCCTGATCATTGCACAAGGTCGTGGCCTTGTTGATATTTGAAACAAATTCTTTAAACAATAACAAACAATACATAAATCGAATGACTCCTAAAAACATTGTTTTATAAAACATTGCTCTAATCAAATTACTAGGTCTGAAACTTCAAAGCAGAATAGTTCTAATTTTTAATATCAATATGACTGATTTTGCTTTGAAGTTAATTATGAGAGTTATGTCAGGTTTTGCGATCGCACGGCACCCTCCTAACGATATAGCAAGAAGCTCGATGGCGCGAAGGCGTTTGGTATGCGATTGGAAGGAAATCTATAAAATATAATCTTGGGCCTTGCGCTATACTTATACCGTGTTTACTATACACACTCAAACTAAAATGCAAAAAAAAGAAAGCCATAGTTAGATTGCTCATTGGTGTAGGCGGTACTCCCTAACCGCGAGAGAAAATGTGTGATGTGATGACTGATGAATGATTTGTGCGAGGAATGAAAGTACGAGAGGTAAACAAGCGAGTAGGGGTATGAAAGAGAAAGTTCTCATAAAAGAGAATAAGAAAATAAGGACTCCGGTCATGTCATGTCTTGTCGGAGGTTGTAGCAAACAAAAAAAACAAAACTAATTATACCTACGTAAACATAAATAATATATCATTATCTAAACATACTGTTAGTTAATATAATTTGACTTACAATAAGTACCTACACGTTATTGTTTTGACGAATCGTTTGCGGATAAGGCACAGATACAGAAGGTAAATGATATTCCAATTTTCGCCTCCGCTCTGTTAGGAAATATCCTAATTCCCCTTGTTTCATCGAAGCTTGTTTCCGACAATATTTTCTTGAGAAAAGTGCTTTCTATTCGTGTTTTTGCTCAAGACTATTTATAGATAAATAAAAGATTTTTTGTTAATGTGACTTTTTCTTTTGATAGGAGGATTTTAGCGTTATGGAATTATAAGTAATTATTATTATAATTGTAATAAAGTCCTTGTATTGCGTGATAGGTAAACACAAACCAATAAGTACAATGCAGTCTCTTGATGCTTAATTTGAAGAATTCTTACAGCAGCAACTGGCCGCTTAACGTCATTAAATTATTAAGTACCTACGTTATAACTAAATAAAAAGGCTTTTCCGGAAAATGTCGCTATTATGATAGAGGCCTGAAAAATAATTTAATACTTACTTCATTTTCAAATATTACAAGTTAATTAAATACCTATTATTACGTGTTTAAGAAATTCAGCTATGTATCTACTTTGTTGTTATTGTTGTTCTGCGCAGATCAACAATGTTCTTTTCTCTTCTTCTTACAACATTTTACTCCTAACGGCTTTCTTTGCAGTAAACGCTTCACGACATGGCTTTACTATTACCATTCCAAATCGCTCCAAAAGGCTTTCTCCGGCCAAACGCGATTGCAGCCGAATGCCAAACCCAAATGCTGACGTCAGCACAGCTGAACCCAATCGATACACGGCAGCCATCCTTGATTACATAGGCGGAAGGTCGAATTTCGAGCGAGAACATAATTAAGAGCTTGTCGCAAAATGGTAGATTTTCCTTTTGTTTAACTAAGTCCACTAATCTCTTCCTTTGTGTCGTAAAAGGCGACTGATGCATATATGTGTGTGTGTTGCTAAGTCTACCCATCTCCTCCGGGGTGCCGAAAAGATGACTGACGGACTGACTAAAGACTGCACAATTGCACATACAAGAACACAGTTTTCTTTATAAATAAAAACCAATGTTTGTTATGTTTGTCCTCTATGCGTTCCGAAACCAGGTTGTGATGAAACTTTGGGAGGGTGTTCTGGTGACGCCCGCAAGGGTTTCTGGCCCAAAGAAACGTGGCATTGGCAGCTAGTAACATTATTAATGCGAAAGTGACTTTGTTTGTTAAGCTTTCACGCCTTACTACTGAACCGATCTTCACAAAATTTTGCATACACGTTGTCATAGGTACAGAAAAGAACATAGAATACTTTTTATCCCGGTAATATGTTCCTGTGGCATAATAATGAAGTAAGTCCACCGTACGAAGTCGAATACAAATGCTTATTATAGACCTGTCTACTGCGGCCGGGCACTGATTAGTGTTCAATAAATAAAATTTATAACGATTTTCTAACATTCGGAAAAGTAAAGTCTGTCCATAAATCTAAGGTTGACTGGTTAGTTATAAGACCGCCTTTCCTACCTGTTACTAGGGTTAAGATTGTGTAGTGATTGTTGTCTTGTGTATGTGAAATGCAATAAAGTGTTTATCTACGAGTATATTATCTATACCAAAATTTGCTTAATTTTTTTTTAATTTCACTTCTTTTTAAATCTTGTTTAAATCAGTATTAAAGTTTATAAGTACTATTAAAGTTTAACCTGACATTAAGTATATTATTGTATTTAGTGACCACGGACCTAAAAAGGTCCGTGTTAGTGACCAACTATTTTATTTTTTTTATTTATTTTGGAGCAAAGTAGTTCCTATGCAGGAGGTAACTTTGTTCCGTAATTTCTCTTCACAAGTCTGTCATTTAATTTATTTATGGAGAATAGTTATATTTTGTCATTTTTACTTTGCTCTGATAGGACAGGGTAATAGAACGCAGATGTGTTATAAAATCACCTTTATTTATGAGAGAACAATTTAAAAATCACATTTTGTGTTCATTACAAGTTTAGATGCAAAATAGATTTTACTCACTTTCAAATTTTCACCTTGTAGAGCGATTCAATCTCTTTCGCAGACTCACAGAAAATATTAATGGCTGACTTTGACATCTGTCAACACTGGTGTTGCTAGATCAAAAAAATATTTTCAGGTGCAAATATTGGGTTCTACTAAATAGTAAAGTATCAGTACGCAAAATCAGATTTTATATTTTTTCGGAAGTGGAGCATTTTAACCACCCTAGTAGGTCCAGATTACTCGGTAGTTAAATGTTTTATTATTTTTTAGTTTAGGGATTTTATACGTCAATTTTATTTTATCTACCCTTTATGTAGTCTATAAAATTATAAGTAATAATCGAGATGGCAAGAAGGAAAGGAACCATGAATCATAAATCAAACACTACCCAAATCCTAAGTGATATTAAACACTTTTAAAATGCTACTAGATATACGTATTTAGAGTGTAGGTATTTATATTGTCAATTTAACACAGATTCCTAATTGATTAATAAACACACTCACTTTTAGCATAAAACACCCATCGTTTTGAGCTTTTAGTTTCGTTTGAACACCTGGTAGCTATCGGATTTCATGTAACTGTCATTATCCATTACCTTGTCCCATTACCCTGATAAACTATGAAATATATATCACGAATGAAATGATAAATGGTAGCTACTGGAATCGAACTTGAGAGCGGTGGTGGTCTCTAGATTGTTTTAAGGAATATAGACATAGATAAAAGACTGTAATGCTAATTTCATTCGAACGTATATGAAAAATGAGAGTAAAGCAATAGAAGTGTTTATCAGGATCGTAGTAGTAAATTGAAATCTATGCCACAGATTTAGTCTATGGTATCTTCTACCCCTCCGGAAAACGAGCCTGATGTACCCAAAGACACATAAAAAAGTTTATACATCATTGGATTTACCTATTTTTTATGATAATTTCGTTATAAATACTAGTTCTGGATAAACATTCGCCACTCGTCACGTCAGGAAATCGTACAACTGGCTCGCAATCAACAATAAATCACGTTGTATGGCCTGCTCACTGTGATTCCCGCCAAAATGTGACAGCTAAGGGCAGTCCGCCATTTTAAATATGAAGTAATAAAATATGTCGCCATTGAAAATAGTATAGTTTTTGTGCGTGCGTGTCACTCCTTAGTCGTTTGATGTTTTTTTGTGATAGGTACTAATACGATTGCTGTGACTGTGGTGTGAATGATGTACATAATTATAGGTCTATAAAGGTGGATTTAGACCAAACGAACATAGAACTAGAGCTAGAACAAGAGCATTCTTTCTTGATATTTTAGTGTAAACGATAGCTCGATATCAGCGTTTACATCAAATCAACGAGCAAGAAAGAGAACCAAGAACCAGAATGCTTGCACATATTTAGATCAGCCGAACGAATGCTCATTGCTCATTCGTGTCGTACGCGGTGTACGTGTACGGTCGGGGTCACCGTCACCATTTTCCAGCGATTTTCGTATGAAGCGCACCGACCGCCCAGGTGCGTACCCGTACCAAATAGACGACGCGGTGTGCAAGGGATTTTGACCTTTAAGGTTAATTCACACGTATCAGTGAAGTCACATTTCCTGCACAGTACCATACATTTACAGCACAGTGCGAAATATTCTTTCATACATTCTCTATGAACGCACTGAGAGCACTGTGTCGTAACTGACACTGACAAGTGGGGATACGTTCATAGATAATGTATGAAAGAATATTTCGGCACTGCGCCGGTACCGTGTCGGAACTGTGACTTCACTGATATGAGTGAAGCGACCTTTAGACTGGTAAAGCGACGGAGTCCGCCATTGTACATACACCCTATGGCCGACTCTGACAGCCATGTTATAATTCCAAGTGCTGCATTTATGATTGTGTCTCGAATACTCTCAAACACTCAAAAAGAAATTGCTTATTCAACATTGCATTCTAGTAGCTTTGCAATTTTTTGCCAAGCATCCTCGTTTGCGAGTTGTATAAGTATATTTTTTAGTAAGTACCTATTCAAAAGTCGGATCCCACAGACATCTGTAATATTGGTAGGCTAGGCTTCTATCATTAATAGTCAATTTTCTAAAGACCAATTCATAATTAAATCGATAATTAGCTATGTATTCAAATCGCTATAACAATAGAACGCTTTGAGCAGATCGCTCAGGAGAGCGAGCACGTCCGATCACACAAGAACGCTCTACGGCTCTAAGTAACTGTTCGTTCGCACGCTCTAGTGCCGTGCGTGCCGTTTACAACAAGCGAGCGAACATTCTTAAGGTGGGTATACACTATGTTCGCGAACATCTTGCGCTCCGCGCTCCTGCAACCGTTCTGATGGAGACGGTACGCATGAACAGACTGAGCTCCCCTTTGTGTTCGCCCAAAATCTGCCACCGATTGGAGCGCGGAGAAGAATTTAATAGAGTGCGGATAGAAATAACCTTCGCTCGTCTGATGTAAATCGGCCTATAGAAAAAGATATTCTGCTTATGTCAATATTTATGTACAAGACTGTTTGTTTCTAAATAAAATAAAATAAAAATATTTTCGCAAATTTTTGTTTTCTAACGTTAGGACTGCAAAGCCATTTTTATGGTTTTTTTTTTTTATTTTTTTTATTAGGGATAACAACAGCCAACAATAAATTTAGTGTAACATTGTGAATGTGCAACTACATAGGCCAATTAGAGCTATCCACATTTTACAATTTAGAAAAAATATCCACTAGGTACTTAATTTAAAAAGAACTCTTTCGGAACACAATAATGTTTTAAAGTTACAATTAGTTTCAAACGCTATGTTTACGAGGGGATAATATATGTTTAGATATGATATGAATTAAATACACCATACTATACATAAATACACACAAATACACACCTATAAATAAACACGTATACATATTAATTACATACATAAATACAAATATACAATATTATGCATACACACAGAGAACACACCTAAGTACATATACTCAAAACAGTGCACTAGATAAACTGATGATAACGTCTAGTTCAACACAATATTAAAGTTGTGCAGTACACAACTTCGACCTTACACCATTCCTAAAGGTGACTTTAGAGTTTGTAAAGATGTCTATTTCCTGAAATTTGTTGTTGTAAGTGCTCGTCATTCTAGTGAATACAGAGTTTTTGCCGTAATTTGTGCAATGAGATGGTACATGAAATAGAGGAGTCACTCGAGTTCTACGCTTAGGAGTCTTGATAGATATTCGTTCAATCAGCTCGGGAAAGTCAAGACGACCACTGATCACGTCGAAAATAAGACACATGTCTAGCATTGTTCTACGCTCCTCAAGTGTCAGAAGATCGTAGGCGCGACAGTTATCGATATAACATGGACCGGGAGACTATATGTGATTTAAAAAAAAGATGTCTAATAATTTTTTTTTGAATGCTTTCAATACGATTTATGTGTACCTCGTATAAAGGAGACCAGACAGGGCTACCGTACTCCAAAGTGCTCCTGACATAGGCATAGAACAAAACTTTGAGAGTAAGTGTATTATTAAACGGTTTACATGTACGAATTACAAAACCAAGGTTTCGATACGATCTGCTGATTATACTTTCGAAGTGATTTTTGAACAGCATTTTGGAATCGAGCAATATCCCCAAGCCCCGCACGATATCAACCCTACTTATTATGGAGTTATTCAATTGATACATGAATTTGATTGGTTGACTTTTGCGTGTGAAAGTGATACATTGACACTTTTCGGTGCTGACCGTGAGTCAATTAAGAGTGTAATATGACATCAACTTGTTTAAATCCTTTTGTAATAGTTTACAGTCAGCAACAGAATTGACACGTATATATATCTTTTCGTCATCCGCATAGAGCATATGATAGGCGTTGTCAAAACAGTCATTTATATCAAAGATATACGCATTGTAGAAAAGGGGGCCGAGATGGGAACCTTGGGGCACACCAGATGGCACGGCAACGAAATCTGACCTGAACCCACCCAATACCACTGCCTGTGACCGATTAACGAGGTAAGAGCGAACCCATCGCAACAAGTCGCCATGAATGCCGAGCGCTTCCAGTTTTCGGAGAAGAATATCGTGGTCCACGCGGTCAAAGGCTTTCTCCACATCTGTGTATACCACGTCAACCTGTCCTCCCCCCTCCATGTTACGAAGTACAAAGTCAGTGAACAAAGCCAGGTTCGAAGCGGTAGAACGACCCTTAAGAAAACCGTGCTGATTTGTGGGTAGACCACGTGCAATCATTAAGTATATCTTATCATACACTAACTTTTCAAACATTTTACCCACGGCGTTTAAAATAGAAATAGGCCGATAATGGGAAATTATTGAGCGTGAACCTTTCTTGTGGATCGGAATGATATTAGCCCTCTTCCATATTTCGGGGTATATGCAATCTTTAAATGAATGACGAAATAAAATGGAAATGGGCAGCGAAAGGCTTTCTGCGCAGGACGACAGAAAAATGAGGGGTTCACCATCGCACCCTGCACCTTTAGACCTATCCAACGAACGCAGTAATTTCAAGACATCATTCTCTGTGACAAAAATACATGATAGAACTTCGTTACCTGAATATATGCAAGTATTTGATTGTGATCTATTCAAAGAAGATCGGGGTGCAAAAACACTCTGGAAGAAGCCACTAAAAGCGTTTGCAATTTGCTGACCATCCGTGAACTTGTCGCCATTAAGTGAAAATTCTTTGGGGTAATTAGAGCCGCCTTTTTTCGATTTTACATACTTCCAGAAGTATTTGGGGTTAAACTTTATATTACGTTCTGAAGAGTGTGTGAAACTTTTAAAGCATTCGTCTTGTAAACGGTGCTGTCTAGCTCTCAAGAGTGAAAACTCATCGTAGTCTCTGGGGTTTCCATATTTTTTCCATTTTTTATGAACTTTGAGCTTTTCATGAGTAACTTTCATGAGAGCGGGACTATACTAATAAGGGAAGGACGAATTTGATGATTTAGGTTTGTAAATAGGTATGTGTAACATAAAGCATTCATTTAATTTGGTATAAAAAGTTTCTATAGCTTCTTCGACTGACGTGCAGTCGAGCACCTCATGCCAGTCAATGTTTTTTAAGTAGGAGTTTATAACAGTGTAGTTGCATTTGTAAAAATTGAAACGGGGGGAGCAATATTCTTTAACCCTTAACCACCTACCTCCCGTCTCCTAGACGTAAGCAAAACTGTTATTGTAAATAATTCAACTCGAACGCGTCGCTTTTGCCCGTGCGCCTGTGTACCTTTCCCCCGCTCCCCTCAGTACCGCGTGAGCGATTGGAGAGATCACAGGTGCGCGCGTTTGTCTATGGTGAGTAAAATTCTATTATCGAGTGTCTCAGAGACGGGAGGTAGGTGGTTACGTAATTTTTCTGATAGTTATTTTTTTGTTGTTTTAGTGAAAAATGGCATTAAGTAATGCAGTAATTGAGAGGTTGTTAGAACAAGATGTGTCAGAAAACGAAGACTTACCAAACGATGAATGTAGTGATATGGAGAGTAACGTTGGTGAAGATCATGTATTAGTCGACAGTCACGAATCAGAATCTGAAATTGAAGCCGAGGAAGTACCATCGGTATCTGCATCAAGCGGACACCAACCAGCGCAAATTTCGTCATCGATTCCCGCAGAACATGAACATTTTTCATCCGAAGACGACGAGCCCCTATCACAACTAGAATCGCGACCTAGAAAAAAAAATTATTTTGGAAAGAACCGTTTTAGATGGTCTTCTACCCCTCCGTCTGCACGATCCAGAACGTTACAACATAATATTGTTTTGGAAAAAGAAGGTATAAAGCCACCATACAGCAGCGAAGTGAATGCTACATCTTCCCCACTAGATATTTGGCAGTTATTCTTTACAGATGAAATGCTCGAAAAAATTGTACGAAACACGAATGTAAAGATACAACAATTTAGGCCTAACTACCAAAAACAAACATGTGTTCAAGACTTAGATTTGATCGAACTAAAAGCATTTATAGGACTTTTGTTTTTCACCGCAATTTTCAAAGAAAATCGTGAACATTACACGTCATGGTACAGCAGTGACGGTACTGGAAGAGAGATATACCGTTGTATCATAAGTAAGAATCGATTCGAAGTCTTACTGAAGGCTCTTCGTTTTGATGATGCAGAGAGTAGACCAATACGCCGTGAAAACAACCCGGCAGCACCTATTTCTGAACTCTTTGATTCTTTCATCAGACGATGTCAAGCTGTATATACAATAGGAACCTGTGCGTGTATTGATGAAATGCTATTAGCATTTAAAGGCAGGTGCAAATTCAAGATGTATATGCCAAAAAAACCGGCTAAGTACGGTATAAAGATACAGTGTCTTACAGATGCGAGATCAGGTTATTTGCTAAATGCCTATATTTATGTAGGCAAAGATTCTGATGGACAAAATTTGCCTAATGAATACCAACGACTAAAGAAACCTACTCAAGCTGTCATGCGTCTAATTTCTCCAATCGAAGGTTCGAATAGAAATATAACGACAGACAACTGGTACACTTCTTTAGAGCTCATAAACTTGATGAAGCAGAAAAATCTGACTATTGTAGGTACAATAAGAAAAAATCAAAAGGAAATACCACCAGAATTTCTACCCTCTCGTAATAGGAACGTGGATTCAACTATTTTTGGATTCACAAAGGATATCACCATCTCATCCTTTGTGCCAAAGCTAAATAAAGCAGTGATAACTATGTCAAGCATGCATCACTCACCAACCGTAGATGAAACCACAAAAAAGCCAGAAATAATTCTTCACTACAATAAAACAAAAATCGGAGTAGATTTACTCGATCAAAGATGTTCTAATTACTCCACTGGTCGCCGTACACGAAGGTGGCCATTGGCAGTATTTTACAGATTGTTAGACATTTCGGTATCGAACAGTTACGTTGTGAGCTTGTCTGCCCAACAAACTCCAGTAAGTAGGTTCAAATTCATAAAAAAATTAGCTGAACAACTTTCAAGACCACAAATGCAACGCCGTGAAAATAATGTGAATGTACAGCGCGATATCAAAACCTCTCTACGACGTATCCTTCATCACAACGAGGAACCTACTTCAACATCATATCCTGGTGGTAGTCAAGATGAAGAGAAGCTGCTAGTTCGTAAAACATGTTCCACCTGTGATCCAAAGAAAAAACGCCGAACACAGTATATGTGTTTTGATTGCAAGAAACCAATTTGTCTAGAATGCTCATCAAAGCTTTGCATACACTGCCGTGAAAAACTGTAAGTTCGAGGCCTGCAATTTTGTTAAAATTTGTTTTTTTTAAAGAAGATAAATATTTTATTTTATTTGTTGATTATTTTAATGTTTTAAAATTATTATAAAGAAGTTCCTATTTGATTAAGTTTTTTTTATTGATCTCTTTTTCATTAGATTGTAGTTTCTAAGCTAAAAAATAGGGTTATTAAGAAATTATTGTCATCATTAGGAAAGGTAATTAATATGTGTACGTTTTTTTCTTAGAATAAAGACTTAAATATGTAAATAAACTATTTTTTATTTAAAAAGTCCTGTATTCTACATAAATCTTACAAACAACAGCGATATCTTACTGGCGTCTGAGAGACGGGAGGTAGGTGGTAAGTAACAAAAACAGGGGGTAGGTGGTTAAGGGTTAAATGGCCTAATACTTATGTCCTGTATATTTAGAATAAGGGAGGGGTGAAAACCATCCTCGCTTATCAGAGGATTAGGGGCTCTAGTTATTGATAAAGGAAGCGTACTGAAACATAAGTCTAAAATATAGTTTTTGAGTTTTTTATTAAGTTATATTGGTTCAGTAATAGGAAATCCAAATTTGAAGATTGTCTTGAATTTCTAACCTATCACATGACCTACAGGAGTAGGGCAGCTAGTATCCCCCACTATCCCCGCGTACCCATTGATATCTTAAATGATTTACATATCTGATTGCTATTTAGGAAATGTGTCTTATATAATTTATTTCACACATTTCCGGGCGATTTTAGAAATTACATACATTTCTTAGGAATTGTATACAATGACGGATTACATACATTTCCGTTAATATATACATAGAGTCGGTCTTTCTCTTCCATTCTCCGTTTAATCGTCATCTATATACTCATGCAGTCATTTATCTTTCACATAGTCCATCCATCTTTCCTTTGGTCTACCTCTCCCTAGTTGTGACTTTTAATTAGTAAATAAATAAATCCGCTATTCGGGAAGCCGTAAAACTTAGTGCAAACAGATTAACGGAACACAGATTTGTGTAAACGTTTAATCGATAGGATTATCCGGCAGTGTGCTAAACTGGCCACGTGTAGGGAATTAAGCTCATCGTGACGTCATCGAACACCTGAATAATAGAATACGGTTGAAAAGTTATCACCCTCTTGAAATAAAACTGGAAATCGAAACGATAGCGCCATGCAGGGGAATGAATCAATGCAGCGCCATCTAGTTCTTAAATATTCTAAACTCAAATGTCATGGCGTACGTAGATCCTGGCTAAGATAGCGGTGAAGTAGCGTTTAAAATTAGAATCATTCGATTCGAAGTAATAGAAGTTACAAGCAGGACTTCTTCGAAGAAAATTGTAGAGACAGCACTGGACTGCAATCAGGCTAGCTTTCACTGAGACACGATTATGGGACGTGATCATGGTCGATTTACACGTATTAAGTAGTTTAGTAGGTAACTAAATTTTAACTTAATTTTAAGTGAATAATTACATGTAAACACACAATTTAGTAGCAAGTTGCAAGATAAATCACTTAAAATTATGTTAAAATATAGGTAACTGCTAAACTGTTTTACTACTCTAAATTCGTATCTATACAAACGTTACAAAGGTCCTCTTGATCGGAATCGAAGGGAACGTGAGAGGCGAGTTTACGATCGAGCTTTAGAGAATGGACATTCTGAATATTATATTAGTGTTGTTATGAACATGTCTGTTTAATGCGTCAGGGTAAGGCATGTCACTATGGCTCGCAGCATTCGCAGCAGACATGGCGGCGTCACCGTCCGCATCATAGCTTGCGTATATTATCCAACATGGCGGACTTTTGGCGCGAATCCCACTCGCATAATCTTTCATTTCGATATGCCGTTTGCAGCTGCTCACAATTTATATTTGTGTGTTAAATGCTTTAATTATAAACGGAGTTTATTGCTGTCTATTGCTGTTGGACTTTAGTTGAATGCATCATTGAAGACAATTATTATGATGGAAAGCTTTCCGCAAACAATTTTAGAACACGCTTTTGTACACATCACTGGTTTGCACGTGGTATATTAGATCTCATATGCGTCCCTAGGCTCTATTCGAAAAGCTGGTCAGAAAAACAGAAACACGGCAGTTTGTAATTTCAAAGAGTATATTTTCATTTGTATTTATTTATTTGTAAAAAGTACACTGACAGATTACTGTCATTACAAGAGCTTACAAACATAATCCACATGATAAAACTAGACAATAACACAAAATTAGCGTACACAGCATGCCCATCATTTGTACATTATTTTTATTATTAAGTGTTTAACTTAAAATATGTGTAGTGTGTGTACGCCATATAGTTACACACATGCATCTCCACCCAGTATATAAGCAATAACTTGCATTAATAATAGTAGATTATTAACCAAGGGGATAAAGCAGTGTCTTCTGTCGCGGGTGACGATTTAAATCGCGAGCGTAACGAAGGACTCGAGGTTTACTCCCGAGCGTAGCGAGGGTGTTAAAAACTTAAATCACGAGCGAAGCGAGGGATTTAAGACGAGTCCTGAGTGTAGCGAGGGATTTAAGTTCACCCAAGACTAAGACAGCTTTATCACCGAGGAAAATACTCTACTTTTCGTACCATTTGCGAAAAAATTAACACAATAATAATATGAGTTAAGCATTTATTAAAAACTAGCGGCCGCTCGCGGTTTCACCTGCGTGGTTACCGTTCCCGTGGGAATATCAACATAAAAAGTATCCTATGTGTTAATCCAGGTTATAAACTATCTGTATGCCGAATGTCATCCAAATCCATTTTGTAGTTTTTACGTGAAAGAGTAACAAACATCCATCCATACGTTTCCGTGGGAATATAGGGATAAAAAGTATCCTATGTGTTATTCCAGGTTATAAACTATCTGTATGCCGAATTTCAACCAAATCCATTCAGTAGTTTTTACGTGAAAGAGTAACAAATATCCATACATACAAACTTTCGCGTTTATAATATTAGTAGGATTAGTAGGATAATGACAATTAAAAGTTTCGAAACATTGGTCCAATTATTGATAGAGAGAGTTACATTTTTGTTTGGTACATTTATTGTTTTTTTTTCTTTATTTTAATGGCTTGGTGCGGTTTGCACATTTAGCCAATGTCAAAGTTAGGGAAAGATGTAGAATAAAAAGGATTCGGATGTTGTACGACTTTTAGGATGGGATAATAGGATCAGTAGAGTATATTTAATATATTTAAATAGATTAAAAAAAGATACTTACTTATTGATATGGTAATAAATAAAGGGTTGGACAGGAATATTAAATCTTTATGTTATTAATGTTGATAAAAGATGCTATACATTTATAAATAGATAAATCATTGGTACATAATAAGGAAAGTATAGATAATGGGAATGGAACACCGAGGGAAAGGAGGTCATTGAAAAAAGAAGAGCGGTCATGAAGCACACAAGAAAAAAATATGTGGTTAACATCACCAATGTCCATCCTACATTCGCATGTGGAGTCAGTTATTATTTTAAGCTTGGCAAGATGTGCTGGAGAACAAACATGCCCTAGTCTCATACGTATCAAGATACTTGCTACAGTCTTACCAAGTTTCGCTTTGCGAAACCATGGTTTAGCTAAGATATTTGGTTGAATATGCGAGTAGTATTTTCCCTTTAATTGTCGACTGTTCGTACAATACCTCTGCCACTCATCCATTAAGAACACCGCAGGTACAGGAAGCAAGTCATGGCTATAGGTCTTATAAGGGTACATGTCCCCACAATGCCATCTCGCCGGAGGGATGGAACAGAAAGAAGTCAACAGGACATCATCAGCCTGCTGAAGGAGACCGACCCGGACGACGTGCCTTCGTTCGTGGCAAAGAAGCTTCACAAGCTGCCTCCCGTCACGTTCGACCATGTAGATGTCACCAGGCTGTTAAAGGACATCAACTTCCTCAAATCAAGCCTGGCCGAAGTAGTGGAGAAGTTAGAGGCTTCAAATAACACCATTGTTGAGTTGCGCGCCCAGGTAGTGTTACTAAGCAACACTGCTTCGGTATGTAGGTCACCCGAGGCCTCTTACGTAAACACTCGTCGCGGGGCGCAAAATGCATCCATCAGCAGTTTCGAGTCGGCGCATATGGATGCGTCACCGGCCGCTGTCAGTGCCCGCGATGCCCCGCGCCCCGCCGCCCGCCCCTCCGCCCCGGTGGGGACGTCACGCGTTTGCTCGTCAACACCACAACGTGCCTACGCTGCTGCGGCCGCCAGCCGACCTGTCGGCGCCGCCGCCACCGCCGCTCCGCAACCTGAGCGGCGACCGCCTCAAGGGAAAAAGAAAAGTAGCCTAATCCATGAGGCTACTCCTGCGGCACCGCAAGATCATCGTCTCGACGAAGAGGGCTTTGTCAAGGTCGAAAGGAAGAAGAGGAAGCCCGCCTGTCGAAACCTGTGCGGTGTTGCACTGACCGGACCGAACCACCTGCTGCGTCCAGCTATACCGACGACGCTGCTGTACGTGTCCCGACTGCATTACTCTCCGAAGGCAGAGGAGATCGTAGAGTATATCAGAATCAAGCGCAAATTCACTCTGAGAGTCGAGCGATTGGAGTCCCGCCATAACGTGAATTTTAATTTATTTGTGGTGAGAGTACCGACCGACCATCTATCCACTCTGATGAAAGAGGAATTTTGGCCGAAGGGTGTCATGTTCCGGCGATTCCGTGGCCGGCTACCGGACACCGCGCTGCGTCGCACGGCGCCGTGTTTACTTGCAAATTAGTTTATTTCTTTAGTTTTATGTTATAATTGTATGTATGTTAGTCTATAAGGTATTTATGTTGCTATGGGCCATTGTAGCCTGAAATAAATAAATAAATGCACCGCATCCTTGGCAAGCCGGTCAGATATCTCATTCCCTGTGATTCCGCAATGACTCGGTATCCATGCAAACTCTACTGAGTATCCTAAAGCATCGCATTTAACCAGACTATTTTTAATATCAAACAATATAGGGAAATAAGATTTCATACGAAATGGAAAATTACTCAATGCTTGGAGAGCACTCATAGCATCACTAAATATAATTGTTTTTTTAAATTTCATAAGCAGAATGTATTCAACAGCTTTTGACAGACCCATGCACTCCCCAGTAAAAACAGATGTCTCCGGAGGAAGTTTGACCTTTTTGATTTTGAATTGGGAATGGTAGACTCCGACACCTACGCACACATCAGGGGCGGATTTCGAAGCGTCACTAAATACATGGTTATAGTCATTGTATTTGGTGTCAATAATTACTTTAAAACTTACATTAGGATTGACATCATTTTTATCAACTAAATTGTAAGTAATGGACGGACGAAACTGAAGTGAGTCGTAATCGATATTGAACAAAGGGAGACGATTAGCACGATGAATAGGAGAATGTAGGTTAATATATTTCCTATAACTAATAATTATACAAGGATGTGACTTATGTTGCCAATAATTTGAAGAATTTATTTCATTAGAAAGCGAATGTAGTAATTGAAATAGTGGGTGATGATCAAATTGAAGTAAACGAAACAGAAATCTGTCCGAAAGGAACTGTCGCCTTAAGTGTAAAGGAGGTTCGCATGACTCTATTTGTAAAGCGTTTATTGGGCTTGACTTCATAGCACCTGTTGTTATTCTAAGTGCCTTTGATTGTACTCTGTCCAATTGTTTAAATGCGGCTACGTTGCCTGGCTCCAGAAGGAATGTACCATAGTCGAGAATTCTTCGAATAAGAGCGTTGTAAACTAATTTAAGAGATTGAGGATGTACACCCCACCACACGCCTGAAAGACATCGTAGGAGATTAAGTAAGCGTTCGCATTTATTCATAATATAATCGCAATGTGCCTTACCTGTAAGCCTTGTATCTAGCACTACGCCTAAGAATTTAAATTGGGATGCTACTGGGACAATTGTGTTATTATAACATATTACCGGGGAAATAAGGTTTCTTTTACGTGTAAAAATATGACAACTGTACTTTTAGAAGCAGATAATTCTAGACCATTGTCATCCATCCAAGATTTCAAGGAAACTAAGGCAGATGAAATATTTGAAGTTGCAAAATCTAAACACCGATTATCCGAATACAATAACAAATCATCGGCGTATTGCAATAACTTAACATATTTACCAAGAGAACAATCTAAATCGTGTGTATATATATTATATAAAAGAGGGCTCAGTACAGACCCTTGCACAAAGCCTTTCCAGACAGTTCTTTTTACATTTGATTTCTTTGTCAGCAATAAAGTTAAGTGCCGCTCAGATAAGATATTCATAATTAAATTTAATAAAATAATCGGAACATTTAATGCTTCTAATTTTGACCTAAGTACTAATAATAATACGTTATCGTAAGCAGAATTTATATCCAAAAAAGCGGCGACTACAGACTTATTAAAAGAAAAGGCTAATCGTACATCTGTTGTTAATATAGCTATTTTATCAATTGTGATTTTACCTTTCCGGAATCCGTATTGACTATTAGACAATAAATCCTGACTTTCTACATACGACTCTAGACGATTTTTTATTAATAGTTCAGCTAGTTTGATTAAAACACATGACAACACTATTGGACGAAATGAAGATGCATCAGACGGAGATTTATTCGGCTTACGTATTGGCAACACTACTTGAGATTTCCATGACAGAGGAATGACACCTGTTATCATGATGCTATTTATTAAATCTAGATAGTAAGAAAGAAGAATATCACCAACATTGGTGAAAAAGATATAAGGAATGCTATCTATTCCAGGTGCAGAGTCTTTTGTGTTATGGATAACACCTTTCAGTTCATAAATAGAAAAGGGAGAGTTTAGTCCCGAAAGGTTTTTTCTGTGAACAAGAGAATTGTAGTGATGTTTATTGTCTGGCACCCACGGAGGAGCTAATTTGTTTACAAAGTTGTTTACTAAAGCAGGTGGCATGATAGACATAGGGGACGTATTGTAGGCAGACTTAAATCTTTTAACATTACGCCAAACAAGTGTTGCTGGAGTATTTGGAGAAATAGAACTGCAAAAGTTTCTCCAACTTTGAAACTTTTTCTGTTTAAATAACTTTTTTGTTTCAGCCATTACTTTAGACAGGTTCTCATAGTTTATGTCTGTCATATTATTATTATAATTCGTTTCTGCCCCCTTTCTCCTCTTTATAGCGTCTGTACAGTCCTTATCCCACCAAGGCGGAGATGGTATTTTAGTAGGAGAATTATCTTTACATGGAAATACCTCTTTGGCTGCTTCATTCAAAATACATGCAAGTCTATCAGCGCATTCATTTTCATTACCAGTGCTTATACTAGGAAGAGAAGAAACTTTGCAGTCAACACTATTTTTAAATTTTACCTAATCACTGGAGCTTCTATTTGGGAGTCTATATATTTTCTAGTAGACAGCGTACTACAGTGCTTGGGTTTATTAAATGGAAAGGAAATTACTATAGGATAGTGATCACTGCCATATGTAGAGGGGAGAGTATGCCAAGACAATGATGAAGCTAAGTTAGGTGTACATTTTGAAAGGTCTACAACACTTATGTTATGATTAGGGCCTGTGCAGCGGGTAGGTGTACCTGTGTTTAAAATGCACAAATTACATGAATCAACAATATTTAATAGGTTATCCCCAAAAGTTGTAGATACTGAACTTCCTCATGATCGATGTTGCGAATTAAAGTCCTCTAATACTATAAAAGGTTTTGGAAGTGTTGAAAAAAGTTGTTTGATTTCATTAAAAATAGAAGATGATGGACGTGGAATGTATATAGATACAATACATATGCTATGTACACTAACAGCAAAAATTGAAAAATCTTCATTGTGAGGAGGCAGACAGATATTATGGTAAAGAACAGAGTTCCTTATGAGTATGGCTACTCCACCATAACCATCTGATCTATCTTCTCTGACGCAGTTGTACCCATTTATATGAAAATTATTATGTGTCTTTAGCCATGTTTCTGATAGTGCACAAACAGATGGATCATATTTATTTAGTAAATGTATTATTTCGCTTTTTTACTTATAGCACTACGGCTATTCCACTGTATAATTTTGTCTGTCTGTGTGTCCATTATGAGATTGATTATTATTCTTAAAAGTATTTGAAACGTTGGACGGTGATAATAAATTAAATTGAGAAAGTAAATTAATGAAAGCAGCTACAAAATCTTTGGGTAGCTGTTTATCTAAAGGTATATTTGTTTCTTCTTTGTTGATAAGGCCACACCCATTGTTAGGTGTAGGAATCATATATTCTTTTAAAAGAGCTTGGTGAGCAGTCTTATCGTACCCTTTTGTAGGGCTTGAAGGGGTGCGTGGCTTTAATAAAACAGTTTTTTATATGAATTAGTAGGGTTGCTATTAAGGGATAAAGAATTGGAAGTTACATTAGAAGATGCTTTTTTTGAGGAAGATACAAGATCAGCATAAGATTTAGAAATGTTCGGGTGTAGTTTAATAGCTTCTGCATATGAAACACAATTTTGTGCCATGTACAATTTTATTTGAGTTTGCCTAACAAACTCAGGGCAAGATTTGTTGTTTGCAAAGTGGTATCCAGTACATGACAAGCAAGAGGCACTTTCTTCTGAAGTATTGCAGGAATCTCCGGTGTGGTTTTGAGCACATTTATAGCAGCGAGGCAAGGACCTACATTGTGTCTTAGTATGGCCGAAACGACAGCAATTAAAACATTGGATAGTAGGATATATATATATATAAATCTACACTGAGGGCATTAAAACATATAAATATTTTTTTTCGGCAGTATTTGACCATCAAAAGTTAAAACTACTGTTTGAGATGGCTTCCATGTGGGGGTGCCATCTACATAGGATTTGAAATTTAGACGTCTTACTTTTAAAAACTCCCCGCAACCAACCGGAGCAGAGACATTTTCTTTAACTTCATCCAGGGACCTTTCTTCTGGGACACCTCTGACTAGGCCCATACGTGTTACATTAAAGGTGGGTATAAATGCTCTCAGGTCATTGGACGATAAGTCACTGTGATTAATAAAGTGGTTAGCATCAGTGTAGTTAGAGAAAGAAACTGTCATTTTGTTTCTACCAATTTTCTTTACACTGCCATTGATTATATTGCGAAAAGAGTTCTTTTTAAGGAATTTACCGAAGGTCATGGGGTGCATTGTGGTTCCATCATTTGAAGTAGCTAATGTTTTTTGGACATGCACCACATATGGTGCAGTATCCGTTTTCTCATAGAGTTTACGACCTATAGGCTCGGGAATGGGCTTTGGTGGGGCTACTGGATTTTGGATAGTGATGGGAGTTATAGATGTTACGGGCGGAGCCGCAGTTTTACTTTTAATATCTTGTGGTTGTTCTAGTAAACAATTGCAGTCTGATGACCGCCCTTCGGAACAGTGTTTGCGTTTTTTGTTGCAATGTTTGCAAATTCGAGTATGTGTTCGAGTTCTTTTGCGCGTAGATCGACTAGAGGTCGAACCGTCGGTGTCCATTTCCGATTCATTATTTGAACAGACAGTTACATAGTTAGCAGCCGGAGGGACGGAGCCCCCCGGGTCGGGGGGCTCTTCCATTCGTAAGTAAAATTAAGAAATGTGTGAACTTACCAATTAAACTAAAGTATAAATACACAAACTAGACAAAAAATTAAAATATACTACTCAACTGATCACTATTATTACCATACAGCGTTTTAAATTAATAAAAAATTTGGAAATCAAAAAACCGCGCCCGCCAAGTTTAACGTTTCCCGCCCTTTTGTACATTTATTGTTGATGAGTTAATTTGTTATTTTTTTTTATTTCCTTTTTCAAAAAGATGTATAACGCTTTATATACAAACTCAAATCCAACTTTAAAAAATTATGTCTATATTACTGAAGGACTTCTGGCGGGAAAGTGAAGCGTCGGAGTCTACAGTTTTGTTTGATTTTCTATTATTTGTGTTTTGTCGAATATTAATGTGAAATAATGGTGGATTATTTACTGTTAAGTGTTCGTTAACGTGCATGAGTGTTAGCAATAAAACAAAACAGTGCAACATCACTTTTCAAATTCTCTCAAGAAGTTCGTGTCAGACCTCAATAAAGTCCCAGAGCTTTATTGATTCTCGAGGGGTTTGGGGGAAAATCATTTACCATTAAACGTTCACTATCACTCATTATCATCCACTTAATGTATGTAAAGAAAATAATAATTACTATATCTTACTTGACACTGGCTAAAGCCATTATTTAAGAGAAAAAAAAATTACTGTTTTAGATTAAAAAATTATGCGCACTGATAAAAAAAAATATTCTGTAATAGTGGCCGTGGTCATATAACGGCAATAGCCTGCTTAGTGTAGCCGGTAGTTATAGAGCAGGGCAGACGCGTTGCAATTTCTTCGCGGGTCTATTCTCATATTTGACGTGGCATGGCTCATATTGTTTTACAAATAAATCGGGACCGCCTCCTTTTTGCGCTGGTTCTGTCCTGTTGAATGCGCCATCTCTGAGGTCCCGGGTTCACTTCCCGGTCGGGTCAATTTAGAGAAAAACTGTTTTTCTAAATTGATTTCGGGTCTGGGTATGTTTTTTCTATGTTTATATATACACCCTCAATTTTTATTATTTTTAATGAAATTAAGGATGAGTTCCACCCATGAAACTGAACAACTTTCCCCAAGAAACCTATTTACAAAAATTACAAAAAAAAATTGACCTCCCATACAAAAAAGTCCGATCAGCTGACGACAACAGTATGGGAGGTCGATTTTTTTTTGTCATTTTGCACATAGTTTTCTAAGGGAAAGTTGTTCAGTTTCATGGGTGGAACTCATCCTTTATTTCACTAAACCGAATAAAAATTGAGGGTGTATTTATCCGTTATCTCGACGGTCCCTTAGTATAATCCCAGATGTGGCACATCCGTGATTTTCAGTTTTTTGTTTAATTGTCTTCTACTGATTTAACTCTATCGGTCTATGAAACAAACAAGTGAAAAAGTTCAATAATTATCTAGATTTCGAAGTATGTCAAATACTATAACTGCAATTTAAATTAAATTCTCCGCCGTAGTATGTCTGAAGTGCCACAACTTAAATGATATGTCGGAGCGTCACTGCGCGAGGGGCCTCTCGCATAAGTACCCTAGTGTCAGTTGCGTTTAATGAACTAATTAATTATGTAAATAAACTCATTACGTAAATTAACAAAAGTTAATTTTAACATATTTCTACATTAAAATTTATTTTATTTGTCTAATACCATATCTTAAATTAAACCAATAAGTTTTCCGAAAACAAAATCATTAAATACCACATACAAAATTTGACGTTGAGCAACTCCCCATGTAAAATTAGTAAGTGCCATTTGATTTGTTAAATGATTTGTATGTTCCGACGTAAACCATTTTGGCCAAATTGAGTTATATATACCATTTACCTCAGATTTTTTTTCTCTATCGATCTGTTTTTTTTTATACTAAGCCCGGCAAATGACCCCACTCCACCTGATTTTAAGTGGAAATGAAGTCCAGGCGCGAGGACAACTGGTGCAGCGTAAGAGACGTAGCATCAGTCACCCTCACCCTGCCGGCCCACAAAGTGCTACTTCACGCCTCGTTTGAAGGACCCTATGTCATAGGTAGGAGGAAATACGTGTGCTGGTAGACTATTCCATCTTTTGGAAGTGCGGCAAAGAAACGAGTCACCGAATTTCTTTGTGCGTGATGGAATGATAGAGACTGTATATTGGTGACTCCGGAGAGCAGCACGCGTACTCCTATGGAGGAGGGGAGAAGGAGGGATGAGGTCAAAGAGTTCTTCAGAGCACTCGCCATGGTATAAACGGTAAAAGACGCTGAGTGACGCAATATCTCTACGCAACTGCAAAGGCTCGAGAGTTTTAGTGACGTCCGCATTGCCGATAATGCGCACAGCGCGGCGCTGCAATCTGTCCAAGGCATCGAGAAGATACTTTGCGGAGCCTTCCCAAAGGTGAGAGCAATACTCCACGCAAGACCGCACCTGTATCTTGTATAATAGACACAACTGATCAGGCGTGAAGAATCGCCGCACCTTGTTCAGGACACCGAGTTTACGTGAGACATTTTTAATCACGGTTTCGATGTAGTCCTTTTGGTTCAGATCGCAGCGGATATCCATACCGAGCATGTTAATACTGCTCTGCAGGCCTAGAGATGTACCCTGAAGAGAGGGAAGGGGAAGGAATGGCGACTTTTTCGCTGTGAACTCGCATACCTGTGTTTTCTTGGCATTGAACTCCACCAGATTATCGGAGTCCCATTTAGAAATGAGGTCCAACACCCGATCGAGCTCAATGACAAGATTTGCTCGCTTCATTTCGGTGTCTACCCGCCCAGCCGTTGGGTGACCGTTATATCCCCCATGCACTGTGCTATTGATATGCAGAAGGAACAGCGTGGGGGATAAAACAGAGCCTTCAGGAACACCAGCGTTCACTGACATGAACCGCGAAGCGCATCCATCCGAAAGGACACGGATTCTACGCTCATGCAGGAAGCTAGCAATCCAGGTACAGAACTGAGCGGGCAAACCGTATGCTGGGAGCTTGGAGAGAAGAGCTTTGTGCCAGATCCGATCAAAAGCCTTGGCTATGTCAAGGCTAACTGCCAGTGACTCGCCACGCTTGTCAATAGCCTCATCCCAGATATGTGTGACGTACGCTAGAAGATCACCCGTTGACCGTTTTGGCCGAAACCCATATTGACGATCGTGAATTAGAGAGTGATCTTCTAGGTATCGAATAAGCTGTTTGTTCAATATTCGTTCTAGTATCTTACACAACACTGAAGTTACGGCTATAGGGCGGTAATTAGTCGGATCTGACCGATCTCCTTTTTTAGGGATCGGTTGCACATTAGCTTCTCTCCAAGATTCCGGCACACAACCCGAAGAGAGCGAGAGACGGTACAGACGCGTTAACACAGGGGACAACTCCGCTGCACACATTTTCAGGACTATTGCTGGGATGCCATCAGGACCGTTAGCTTTCCGGACATCGATTGACTGCAGCTCCGCACGGACATCCTGACTATTTCCTGACAAGGACTGCCTGATTTTAATACCAGACATTGTGTGGCCACAGTGAGGAATTGAGGGTGGCTGTGCATTACAGTCATCGATCCGGGAGTTAGCCGCAAAGAGTTTGGCCAGGAGATCGACCTTTTCCTGCGGCTTGTGAGCTAAAGTTCCGTCAGGACATCTCAGTGGTGGCAGCGAGGGTTGGCAGAAGTTGGATTGCACGGCTTTGGCCAGACGCCAGTAGCTACGGCTGCCCGTAGGATGCGTCAGGAGTTCTTGGCCTACTCGTGCAACGCGCTGGGCATCCGCTCTAATGTAGGCCCTCTTACACGACTTGGTGGCATTATTATAGGCTGCTTTTAGCGAGCGAGTTTCGGGATCCCCATGAGCTTTATCTCTGATCCAAGCGCGGTATGCCGTCTGTTTGCTCTCAACAGCGCTGGCACACTCGCAATTGAACCAGCGGTTGCGTCTGCCTTTGCTGGTGACATAGGAGTGTGGAATATAGTATTCCATTCCTAATACTATCTCATCAGCAACGGCAGTGGCGTTAGCGGTCGGGTCCTTCCCACTAAAGCAGCGCTGCCTCCAAGGGACGGATGCAAAATACTCCCGCATACCGTCCCAGTCTGCCGACGCGTAGTGCCAAATCTGGCGTTTCGAAACCGCTGTTGGCGGGCGCGATGCCAAGGGCACTGTGCTGTATATCAATCAGTGATCCTAGGAACCTAAAGGAGCTCGAATCTCCACCCGGTATCCAGCTGGGCGACTCGTCAGCAGAAGGTCGAGTAAGGAGGGCGCATGACCAACTATGTCTGGGATCCTGGTGGGCTGGTTCACCAGTTGCGTCAGGTCATGCGTGAGAGCGAATGCGTGGGCAGTTCTACCAGCATGGTCTGTTTTGGAGGAACCTAACCACAACTCTTGGTGGGCGTTGAAGTCCCCCAAAAACACCAATTCCGCCGATGGAAACCGCTCCTGCGCATCACCTGCTACCCGACTAAGATGTTCAATTAGTCGAGTTGTCTCCATACTGTTTATACGAAATAAAGAAATTCGCAAAAAAAATGTTTATACGACTCGGAAAATTTTGATAATAACGTCTTACAAAAGGTAAATTATCAATGTAAAAGCCGAATGATTATGTTTTGTAGTATTGTTATGATGTAACGACCATAATTTATATCACTCCGGGCGTACAAATCGTCGTTAATCGTATATGGTTTTTACGCCATAACATGTTTAACGTATTACGTATATATCGTTTAAATTAGACGTCGTAAATCCAAATGATCAATAGCGTATTGATGTAA
Organism: Scoparia ambigualis; assembly: GCA_963921215.1. Lineage (NCBI taxonomy): Eukaryota > Metazoa > Arthropoda > Insecta > Lepidoptera > Crambidae > Scoparia > Scoparia ambigualis. The sequence goes on along the minus strand of OY992519.1, from coordinate 29,379,850 downwards.
AAACCATGTTGATTGCAAGAAGCACTTTACGACCAACACACAAGGCACAAAACTAAAAAACTAACGCCACAAAAGCCAGTGGTGCAGCGACAGGACGAAGAGCGAGATAGATAGGATACGGCGTATACCTATCGTGCATGAGACGTTTCTACAAAAAAATATGATTGTTTACTTCGACGGATGCGACAGGCGAGGACGCGCACTGAGTGTTTTGTTTGCAAGTTTTATTGTTATAAACATCAATTAACTAAAAGTAGTGATTAAATAATAACTTTCTTTTCTGTAAAATGGGAGACGATAATAAAAAAGAAACTCTGGACGCTTTACTTCAAAGGAGGCAATTGCTTAATGCAATATACGAAAAACGACAGTTTAAACCTGTGAAAACGTGAGTGCCTACCTACTTTATCACTTTTACACTTTTATTTGGTAACAATGGGCGATTTTCTGACAGCCCAAATTAAAAAGTAAAAATTTCAAAAACACTCGATAGATGTCGTTATATGAAAGCCGACCCGTACCTACCTAAGGGCTGTAATAAATTCTACACTATTACTTGTCTACCAAAAAAATAAAAAAATTGTACTTACTTATTTTTATTTAGGACGTCCAGAATCTATTTCTATTTTGGAATAGAATAAATATTACGCAGCCATACACGTGCTCTTCATGAACTCGTCTATTACTATGCGCCATACTCTATGCTAAGCGCCATCTATGAAGTAATTTACGATCCAATTTCTTTTTTTTTTGATCTCGGATAATCGCCCATTGATAACGCCTCGTGTTATGAATTACGACTCAGTCTAGATTTGAAATGTAAACTAACTAGGTACTATTATTTATACTAACGTCTAGTAATTCACAGTGGTCTTTACGGCCAAGCGCAATCACAAAGAAACGGCTGAACGAATTTAGTAAAATTTGACACACGGATAGTTTTTAACAGGATATTTTTATCCCAGTTAAATGTTCCCTAAGGATATTTCGATTTTCATGTCGATGCGGACTAAGCTGCTTAGTAATATTTTTTAAAGAAAAAAATTTGAACGCTTATTATTAGTTACGGTTGTGTTAATTATGCACAGCAATTGTTACTATTTATTATGGACTAGCAATTTACGACATAGTTGTGATTTAAAGCCAACCTTGTTTGTTTGCAGAATGTTTTTATTCACCTTGTGTCTAAAATATTTTCTTTTACATGCATTTACGACTCAACTTTTATATAGAAAATGGTTTGTACACCCTTCAAGCAGTTATTATTTATAATACACTAGCAAATACGACTTTATTAACTATAAACAAACTTCGTTTTCTTATAGTAAATGGTTTATACAACCTTCAGCACTAAGATAATCTTATCATGAAAATATTTTATAAGATACATTTTAATAATGCATGCTGTAGGTATTCATAAATAAAAAGCTATTATAAAATATATTCTACTTTTAATACGCACGTCATTCAGCTGATTGTACCAAGCATCTCTTCTGTATTTAAAATTATTATGTTTAATCACATAATATGGCATCTGCCAAATTGTAATCATTTTAATTTTAAAACGAATATAACTAATGAGGTGCTTTTACGTAATATTACGTAATAGGCGGTGCCTCCTCTAGTATTACATTTAACTCAATGTCCTACATCTGTGACTTTGTTTTTTTATTTTCAGTTCGAGCCAACAAGTAGAACCTGCAGTTATTATGCCACACAATAATTCACAACGGAGTATTTCATCAAATAATAGTGACGTAATAGAAAATAGTGATCCTGAATCACCTGCAATACATGCTAAGAAACCGCAAATAATTTTGGATTCTACTAACAATACTTTTAGCACGTCAATGAATACATATTCACTATCTGATCCTCTTTTTGAAGACGCTGCTTTATCGATTAATAGTCCTGTAAAAACTAACAAAAATAAAAATATTAACATAATTTCAAACATTATTATTAAAAAATCAAAAACAAAACGTAAATCTACGAGCAATACTGACCTTAATGCGGTAACGTTTGATGTACAGTGCTAGCGTTACAGAAACAGGCACTCTAGCTCCAACTAATGTAGATACTGACCATAATGTTGCGATTGTAACACCTCTGACGTACAATACCAATAATGCAGGCCCAGATTTATGTACTCCAGCCACAGACGTAATACGTCTGTGACTCCAGCTGATTTAGTTACTGACCTGAATATCATGACTTCCTCGTTGAATAATGCCGACGCTGTAAACCCAGCCTTATCTCTTACAATATACGCTAATACTGACCTAAATGCTTGATTCTTCCGGAGTACAATGTAAATAATATCATAATAAAAAATAATAAAAAAAATTAATTTGATCGTGTGTACACTTGGAAAAAGCGATTAAGTCAGTCTCAGGTCATTTTTATCTGACGTAATCAAAATGACCTAAAACTGACTAAATTGCTTTTTCCAGGTGTAGAATTTTTTAGACTAATTTTAGTAAACGAAAACATTCGAATACATATAAAAAATAACGGTTCGCATTTACGTAATTTCATTTTACATTCGTTCGCAAATTATTTTTTAATAAAAATATACTACCTATGTTCCTTTAAATAATTATATTCTGAATAACTCAAATTTCTTTGCGGTGAATTTCAATATTTTTGTGTCCATAATAAAAAAAAATACATGTTATTATAATGCTATTAGGTTGAGTTATGCCTAATTACTTTAATTATGTAGAAGTTTGAATTATTAAGTTTAATATTGACTTTTGTTTTAGCTTATCTAACAATGTGTATTTTTTTTTAAATTTATCTTTCAATTTAAGATGACTGTAATTTTTTGTTAAACTGTTTTAACAGTCAGTATGCCATTATCATAAGAATAAATATTGATTTCGTATTCAGGTAATTTTATTTTATTTGAATCGATCATAATTTAGGCAAGAGGCTTATAATAATTAAGTTCTTACATATTTTGGGAGTAACAGGATTGTTTTGAATAGTTAGAATTCAATTTTTCTATAATTATAACTGGCTTTTAATACAAAAAATCTACATCTATGGGTTTTTACGTCAATAAATGTGATTTGAAATTTATCAAAGTTGGATATACGACGTACACAGTTAATTTTAGGTAAATTTTCGTGGGTTGTATAAACCATAAACTATTTTTTTTGACGTAAATCCAAGGCTAACTTCGAAACTAAAGACGATAGATATGTTTTGATGATTTAGCCTTCTTCATTCCCTAATTCTAAGAATCTTACCTTTTTTTCATTTTTTTATAACTTCAAAAACAAAAAAGTTACGATTTTTTATTTAAAAAAAATGTGTTTTTCTGCTCTCCTGAAAAGTCGGGTTTTGGTTTATACGTCAAATGAACCCAAAGGTATCGATATACAATATTATAAATCAAGTTAATATATATTCAGTACATTCTTAACTTAACCTACTATTTACTTGCCTAATTTGGTAATCACAGCTTGTATACTTTTAAAGTTACTGATAAAGAGACTTTCAAACCGCTCTCCTTAAAAAAATTGCGATTTTCACCTATGGGATTATACGTAGGGACCGTCGATCTTACCATATTAACTAGTTTCAAAAGAATAATTGGACATTGATGATTTTTCGAAACACTAAGACGTAGAAATTTTTATTATCAGTACCTAAGAACATTGAATGTATTTTCACAGCTGAAGATATAAAACACGTCATTCTCATTAACAATCCTACCGTGAGCCTCATTAGCGTTCGCAAAGACTGTTATTAATAATAAATTAATAGATAATCCACGGTTTAGCAGTGCAGTCACGGAGATAACTCATTATGCGAGCTTGATTGACATTTTAACGCAAGCTTTGTTCGTAAGTACTTTTTACGTTGGCGGAATAAATTAATGTTAATTCTTGGGTACCTACGTTACCTCCGTGTGGTTAGCGACACACTAAAAGAATTCTACCAAGCCCTCTCTCCCCTTGGGTTGGGTGTCGTAAAAGACGACTAACAGACTGCTCATTCATCCAACAGCAAAGAGCGGCGATGTGAACACCTACCTATCTTTTATTTGACGGCGGCAGTTTTGACGGCCGGATGGTCGAGTAGTCAGCGACCCGACTGCGCAACCCACGGTCGGTTCGAATCCCGGTAGGGGCGAATGATTGTGTGGTGAGCACGAGCATTTGTGACCGAGTCATGGATGATTATTAAAGTCAAAGTCAAAAGATATTTATTCAATTAACTCAATTAATAAGTACTTAGAATCGTCCAAATCTTTTTTAACCTACCACCCATTCAGGACGTCATTTTTTAACTGTGGCAAATAACGGGCGCAAGAAACCACAGCGCACAGAAGCAACAAAATTTACAAAAAATATATACTTATATATGTCGTTACCAGGTCATGAAATACAAAATATGAGTTTAAATGTAAACTATGTAAATGGTACTCTTATATAACTCTACTCTTAATGTCTAGGATAAAGCGTGTAGTTAAATAGATGACAGAGACGGTGGGCTATAGAAGCATCCCTAATTCCATAGTGGTTACGCTTCCTGACCAAAGTTTCATGTAAAACACAATCGAAAGCCTTGGATAAATCACAAAATACCCCTAGGGCATCCTGTGATTCCTCCCAGGTATCAAATATTTGGATTAAAAGCTCAACACTGGCGTCAGTTGTAGAGTGATATCTAGTAAAACCATAGTGTTTACATGGTAAAAGTTTATTTCTATAAAAATTAATTTGCATTTGATCTAGCATCAACTTTTCAAAAATTTTACTAAATGTTAGTAGTAATTAGTATTTATGTATGTTTATCCGTTATTCTGTCACCATAGTTCGGGCTATGCTTAGTTTGGGGTTGAATGATTGGTGTGACAGTTGTGAAACTAGCGACCCGCTCTGGCTTCGCACGGGTACCCGTACCTAAACAAATTAACAAATTGCCTATAACCTTCCTCGACAAATAGGCTATCTAACACTGCAAGAATTTTTTAAATCGGACCAGTAGTTCCTGAGAACGTTACTTCTATATTATTATAAACCTGTGGAGTTCCTTGCGCCTGTTCTTCTCCACAGCTAAAAAACTTTCTGAATGGGCGGGATGGGTGGGCGGATTGGATAAGTGGTCTGTGGCGGGTGCCCATCCATCCATTAACTTTTGAAGATTCAAAATGCTTATTTTAAGTTTACTGAATAAAGAGATTGTGATTTTTGATTTTAGCGCGTTCAAGCAAACAAACTCTTCAGCTTTATAATATTAAGTATAGATATATACAACCTTAATTTTTCTTTATACAAAACCAATTAAGGGTGAGTTCCACCCATGAAACTGAACAACTTTCCCCAAGAAACCTATGTGCAAAAATGACAAAAACATTTCGATCTCCCATACTATTGTCGTCAGCTGATCAGACAGTTTTGTATGACAGGTCGAAATTTTTTTGTCATTTTTGCACATAGGTTTCTTGGGGAACGTTGTTCAGTTTCATGGGTGGAACTCGCCCTTAATTGGTTTTGTATAAAGAAAAATTAAGGTTTTATATCACGCTGAGCACATGTGCAGTTGTGATTTGGTGAAACGTGGACTGTGGCAGATGTCGGCTTCTGCGGTCCTCATTACCCAAGTCTCTGACTGACACTTTTAGGATAATAGTCATAAATCTATCAGTGCAAGTATTTAAGAGGCCTATTACATCTCGACTGCGATTTTTGCGTAAAATGGCCAATTTTGGCGTTATGGATCTCAGAAACAAAAATACATTAACAATTATGACTTATTGAATAGTGTAGAATAGCTATTGGAATAGTGCGTAGCGGCCTCGTTTTTCGTTAATTTTCCTTAAATTTTAAATTGAACCCAAAATTGCAGAGAAATATTTTGATAAAGTGCGCGAAGGAACTTTTTGAGCTCATCGATTGAACTACTGTTCTAAAAAAGTGGAATAAAAAAATTAGTCGAATAGTGCGTAGCGGCCTCGGATTTTTTAGATATCATTGATTTTATATAGGAAAAAAATCATATTCTCCTATCTACGATAATATTATTGAGCAAAATTTATACCAGAGTAATTGTTACTTCATGAGGAATAAAAATTTTATAATGAATTTATTATCCTATTTTGATAAAAACGCTAAATACAACTGCAAAATTACTACAAATTGCGATGCGCCGATAACTTTTGCTTACAGAATCCATTCTGTTGTGATTTGTAATATTATGCACAAATTTATTATCCTATTTCGATAAAAACGACAAATACAACTGCAAAATTACTACAAAATGCGAAAATGGGCATTTTACCCAAAAATCACATTCGAGATGTAATAGGCCTCTTAAGGCGACTGCTAAAAACCGCAAGAAACTTCAAGGGCTGGTCAAGTGTTTAAGACATGACAAAAATAACAAAAAAGATTGCAGTCTAACGTAGGTATTTTATCGCCCAGCTGACGCGGACGGGTCAACAGACGGGTGGGTCACGGCATGGCTGGCCGCTGCCCGCGCGTTGATAATAATCGTTATTTTTAAATGTCTTTAATTTAATTTTTCTTATGTTATTGCTTTAAAATAAATTAGATACTTACTCAAAGAGTATTCCATTAAAATTAACAAAATGAATTATTTAATTAAAAATGAAAAAAGCACGAATTTCTTTTTTGTCATTTTTGAAATGTTTAAAACACTTGACCTGACCAGCTCTTTAAGTTTCTTGAGGTTTCTAGCAATCGCCTTATTTATGTACCTACCTGCTTGGGCACTTAAGTGAAAAGTCACTGATAGAGTCTGGCCAACGAAAGCTGAACCTCATAGTTATTTGATTGGCAACACTTTGTCTCTACGTGTGTCTATCTAAGGTGCTATCATGTCGCATGTAAGGTGTAAGGTGTCAAATTGAAATATTTCTGAGAAAATTGCAGCTGTGTGTGTGACCCTGTGTTACCCTGTCATGATTTTTTTGAAATTGCCGCGTTTTTTTGCAGTTTCAGCTTCCGTTGACCAGACTACCTTTGAGGGCCTTGTGCCAGATTTAATGACTTAACTTATCTCGTTTGTTACCGAGACGCTGCGCTGCTTTAAGGCCATAGTCAGGCATTCAGCACTCTTGAGGCCCTTGGTCGACCACCATGTCGATTCTCAAAAACTCGATCGCAAACTCGGCTCTCTTTTTTCTAAGATTCATTTTTGTTTTTATCTTTTCTTTTATTATATAATTGTTTAATGATTATTGATTATATAATTTGGTGACGACATATTGTTTTGTATATGTGGTTACTTCTATATTATTATAAAGCTATGGAGTTTCTCATGCCCGTTCTTCTCCACAGCTAAAGACGTCCTGAATGGGTGGGATGGATGGGTGGGTTCCTATGCCTATCCATCCATCCATAAAAGTAAAATTAAATTTAGATTATTCAAAATGCTTATTTTAAGTTTATATTGATTTTTGATTTTTTTTCTTACTTCAACCCTGACGTTTCAGCAGAGTCGAACTTAGAGAATGCGGATTTTGTCCACCTGTCTCTGGGGCAGGTTTCACTCAGTGCTCTGTTGTCGTGGGTGTTCAATCAGACGGATAAGTGAACATCAGTGTCAACGGACGAAAATTTAAACTTGTCTTATTTAAGTAAATTTAAAACGAGAATGGATAATTCTTCAAGCATTTTATTTCTGTTCCACGTGAAACAAGACAACACAAGACAAGAAGCTTTTATCTCAACTTTCACCGTAACGTAGGTAACGTAAGTAACAATAAGTTGGGAGCGAATTTACCGGTTTCCTAAAATACTGAGGAACATATTTTTTCTCTAACTTATTTTAACGGTAAACTTAGATAGCATGAAAACTAGCTAGACGAACTTAAAACTAGACAATAACTTTTTTATAGTAGGTACTCGTAGACGAACTATTATGCTTTGCAGCTCATAATATGGAAGGCGAAAGTTCACGAAGGCATTACCCTCTCCTGTTTGGTACTGGTGCTGTTCAGTATCGACCAGTACCAGCTTATAACAACATTAAAATGAGTAAAATTTTAAACACTGAAAAAAGACTACAACCTCAGGCTGGAATCGAACCAACGGGAAGCACTGACAAATTTCGACGGGTGAAAACCAGACCTCGGTAGCCAAGTGGTTAAGGCAGCCGCCAGGAATGCGGAAGGTGCGTGGTTCGATACCCGCCCGAGGTTGTCGTCTTTTTTCAGTGTTTAAAATCTTACTTAAGTATATTTAAGCGTTAATAAAACGCTAAAATAATAAAAATAAAAAACATTAACATTAAAGTGAGACAAAAGATTTCGTCCCCTTCATTAGTCTACTGCACTGCAATTTCACGCGTGCTCTATAATTTGTCGGCCGGAAGTAAAGAGTGAGGGCGGAGGGATTAAAGAGAGGGAGAGAACGAGTGTTTCATACAATCAACACAACCACGTATCTAATTATTAAAAAAATCATAGAAGTAAACTACTTAATCTTTCATTTCTTTGTATTGCGTCTTCTGGTGCGCGGACCCTATAGGTCACAGATGACCTACATACATATACAATCATGATTATTTTATCTCCAACGGGTAAGTGAAATACATAGGTATTATCATCTACGAGGAGCTGTGTGGCGGACGCGGAGGTTCATTATTAAAAGAAAATACCAATCCATCTCTTCTCTTGGATGTCGTAAACGGCGACTAACGGAATAAAGACTGCACATACATCCAACAGCATAGAGCAACAAAACAGATAGGTACAGAAGGCAATCTCATGTATGTACCTACTTCACTTTTCATACCTACGCCCGGCGGTCGCGCTAGGGTTGCGCTCGCGACTGAAGGGCTACTCCAAACCCGCAGTATAGCCCGCATAGCAAAACAATAAACATACTACCTATTACAATACAAAAGGTTTACTGAACAAAAACATACAAAGCAATTTACATTTGATATTTTTCATCATCAAAAATCTCTAATAACGTCTAAATTCATATTAGACCTAAACCGTTCACAGACGCGTGTCTCAAGCGGATGGCACTCGCGCTCGTTCTGGTCCCAGCCGGACCGAGATATCGTGTCCGTGAGGGGAAAACTCCGAAAAACTTAATTCCGAATGTTGGAATATACGAAAATACTCTATTCAATTGAATCTATTGATTATACCATGCGATTACTTTGTGTAACACCACTACTTTTGTATTAGTCACTCAAACGACTTTTCATTATAAAACCGTTGTGCCAACGGAGCGACTTTTACTTTAATAAAAGCATGCGTTCAGACAACTACGAAGTTTTACTTTGCCGTCACTGCGTCCCTGCCAACAGGTCATGGGCCCAGGGACCATAATTTCAAAAGTTATTTTTATAAGTCAATCTTAATAGTAATTTCATATTTAAATAATCAGTGCTGTACGTGAGTGATGAAGAAATACCAAACAGCCTCGAATAAAATTGGCTGAAACGGAATCTGATTGCTAAAGGTACGATTGTTGAGTTTTTGGGCTATACCTTTTTGAATTTTGCAAAAGGGTCAGACACTGCTAAATCAATCATGGCAGATCTTGACAAAATTTATATAAGAAGAAGCTTGGCGACTCAATTAGCATTACGTAAGCAATTAATTCACCTAAAATTGCAACCTGATGTCAGTTATTCCAACATTTCACGTGTTTTGATAAAGAATTACCTAATTAATTTCCGCTGGAGCGAAAATTGACGAAATGGTTAAAATATTACATTTGTTATTCACCGTCCTAATATGGCGGTGTGATCACGGCGCAGGAAACGCTAGGAGAGGATCACCTATACCTAGCATTCGTAAAAACTCGTCTGCTAGATCATGAAGTTAAGTTGAAGACCGAAATATCTACCGAATTTAAAGAATTGCCTGACTGATTTATTAAAATAAAGTAAAAATGTTTTTAGGTATTAAAATTGAAAGAACAAAGAACACAATAACTTTAGGTAAATTTATTTATTTACCAAATGTTTTACAAAAACAAAATATCCTTGAAAGATTGCAATTCTTCAAAATCATCATTTCCTTCTACATTAAATTACTTAGATTTAAACTCCGACGAATGTTATGATGCACCTTGTCATATTGTAATAGATTGTTTAATGTACGCTATGCTTTGTACACAACCGAGATAGACGAGACATGTGCAGCAATGAGTATTTTAAATCATTTTTTAAAGTAAAATTAATGAGGAGTTATGTTTAAAGCTTTAAAGGAACTATACATTTAAAATAGTAATATGATCCCATTAACAAAACCGCTAGATATATTTGAATATAATAACGGTTGTATCAGCAAAGCTAACAATCCCACAGATCATAAAAAGTCTAAACAGATAGAAATTAGAGGTACCACTCTAGAGAGCAAATTACTAACAAAGTAATAAAGCTTGAATATATCTCCACAGGAGACCAACAAGCTGACATTTTCTCGAAAGTGATGCCCTCTACAAAGTTCCAGGAATTGAGAAATAAATTTAATTTATTTTGATTCCTTATTGTAGCAAAAATCTTAAACCTTAAACAATAAGATGTTAATTTATCAAAGAATGTATTAAATAACTAAACTATTTAGTTGAACATTACATAACATAACATGTTAATATCATGTAATAATGTGTGATGTACCTACATAACATAAGATGTTAATTTATCAAAAAATGTATAAAAATACTTATTAAGTTGAATATTATTTTATGTTATATTGTTATTAGTATGGAAAGAGTTAGTAACTATTTTTAAGCAGCAATTTGCTATTTTTGTTTACTTAAGTATGTCCTATTTTCGAGGGGGACTGTTGGAATATACGAAATTACTCAATTGAATCTATTGATTATACCATGCGATTACTTTGTGTAACACCACTACTTTTGTATTAGTCACTCAAACGACTTTTCATTATAAAACCGTTGTGCCAATGGAGCGACTTTTACTTTAATAAAAGCATTCGTTCAGACAACTACGAAGTTTTACTTTGCCGTCACTGCGTCCCTGCCAACACTGAATTTCAAAACTCCGAATTTCATTTTGACGAAAAATTCAAATTACGATTATTTAAAATCACGAACGTTACATATAATACCGACTATTTTTCAGTTTTCTGATTTTCATAAGTCCGAAGAAACAAAAATCCGAGATGTTATTAGTCCGATAAACGGAATTCCGATTGTCATATTTCCCTACTCCTGTAGGTCACGTGATAGGTTTAAGACAATCGCGAAGCGCAGCGTAGCGATTGTCTTGAATTTCGAGGTTATTTTTTTTATTGACAACAGAAATACTAGATTAGACTTTGGATTATTGTTGAGTCGGAATTTTAATTATTAGGAATATTTAAATTCGGAATTTTGATTTCCGCAATTGTATACATTCGGGATTTGTAAAAAAGGAATTACTTATGGTATATTGAAATTGTGATATTCGGAATTCTAAACCATTCGGAATTATAAAATTGGGAGTTTTGATGTTCGTGATTATGAGTTTCGGAATTAATTTTTTCTTATTTATGTAGTGCAGGTACCCATGTATAGTTCGCATTTAAGCCAATTAAGAATTAAGGCAACCATTTACGTGTATTGTCTGTGGCACCGGAAGTGACGGGGTGCATATTGTATCGGTGCAGGCGCCGAGGGGGCGCCACTGGGGCGATGCGGGGGCGCGATATGTGATGTGCAATTAGAACTGTTTAGGGCCTGACAATCAATATGGGCAGGGCGAATTAGGGTAAGGCCGGGAAGGCTTTTATTGTGTGGGGTTGAGTTATGACGTGTCCAACATAAAGGAACAAAAGAGAGAACAGTTCCATTTAGGCGCTGCGCAAACGTAGACACTTTTTGTTGCCGACACGGGATACCATAAAAATATCCCTGATAAATAAAACGTATTTTTTCACTCTATCTAGCTCAAGTTAAGACGGTTAAAGCATTTCAGTTTCCCATACAAACTTCTAAGTGATTTTTTTTTTAAACCAATCATTTCAGTCATTAATAATGAAACTTTCCAGGCTAAAGGCGTACATTTAAAAAAACACGTTTTAGCTGATATTGCGATTTTAAACTTTCTGTAGTAAACTTTTGATCGCAATAACTTAGGTAAATAAACGTGTTAATAAAATGTTTTCTACAAACTATTTTGCTCTCTGTATTTTACTATAGCATGCAAAGCGACAAAACATAAATGTATATAAGCGCGGTCGACATTACGTCTTACGACATCTACTTATAATTATAAGTATTTATTTGGTAATTACATAAAATAAAATTTTCTTGATAAAAAATCATGAGTTTGACATTAATACAGCTTTAGAAAATATAATTAATTGGCTTGAATTACATAATCTAACAATGAATTTAAATAAATCTAATATATTCAATTTAATTAATCAAAACACACTAAATACAATTATTACAATCTAGACTTCAAAAAAATTAAAGAAGTTACGTAAACAAAGTTTTTAGGTGTTACCATTGATCAAGATTTGAATTGGAAAATGCATGTATAATAATTATGTAATAGAAGTTCGTTTTCGCTTTAAACCAAATTAAGAAAGTGACTAGCAAAAAAACTGCGATTTTATGTTACCATGCACATATAGAATCTAATTATACGCTATGGGATCATTTAATGTGGGGAAACAGTACAGATAAAAATAGATAATTTATTGCGCAGTAAAAATGCATCAGAATTCAGAGCCATGTGCGGAATCCCCCCTGACAAGTCCTGTAAACCAAAGATTCGAAAAAAAAAAAGCTTCGTCAAATTGGCCTATTAGTTTTAATTAATTTGAACTCCAGAGTTTGTATGGAAAACAGAAATGGTTTACGCAGCTTCTTTTGAAACCTGTTTTTATTGATTGGATAAAGGATAAACGTCATTATTTATTTATCATACTTAGGTACATAGAGAACAATAAAATAGTTTGACTGTATTGGGGTTATAATAATGTACTACCTATAATATAATGTATTTACCTCAATGTTTGACTGTCACTTCAACATTAAATTTGCCCTTCCAGAAAATGTGGCGAGAAGGAGTCGTGCGCGGCCGACTGCGTGGCGATCGGTAGCAGGCTGCGCGGCGCGATGGGCACCCGCCCGCCTGCCCACTTCTGGGCCCAGCTGTGGGCCACCGTGGTGCGCAACCTGCTGCTCAAGAAGAGGGACACCCGGAAGACCTTGGCGGTATGACTTTTTCTATTCGTCATGCTTATAAACGTACGCTGCAGAGACGTGGACATTGCGAGAAGTGGAAAGGATGTAAATAGATGTTTTAGAGTTGTGGTGCTGGAGAAGAATGCTTGGAGTATCGTGGACCGAGTTTCGCACTAAAGTCTCGATACTTTAAGAATTCGGCATTGAGCAGAGTCTATTTTCAGTAGTACAGTCTCGCATACTCACATTTTTCGGACACGTCTCTCAACGCGACCATCGGTCCATCGAACGTCTTGTCGTTCAGGGAAAAATGGAGGGCACAAGGCCGCGTGGAAGGTCTCCCATGCGATGGGCGGACTAAGTTAAGTCAGCCGTGGGAGGTCCATTAAACGACTGCAGCAGGATGACCACCAACAGAGAAAAGTGGCGCGCTGACGTGAGGCGAATAACATCTGCCCAAATCACTACTACATGACGACCACGACCGCTCTGTCAAGAGTGTAGCGGATAAGAAGAATAAACGTATCACTGCTGGGCACAGGCACAGGGTAAAGGCCTTCCCATATTGACAACATCACGTGGGGATATTGGGTCATGAGTTCATGACCCACCAGGGAATATTGATAATAACTTTCTACGCTCACACCAATATTGTGGCTCAAGTTATTGTATTAGAAAACCGAAAACCCACCCGAAACAATTTGGAAAAACAGTTTTTTCTAACCTTTCGACCGGTAGTTCAACCCGGGACCTCCTAGTTCTATTAGGGACTCGACAAAAGCGAAACACCCCGAATGGGAATGAATGGTGAAGGGTGAATGTGTGGTATGCAGAATGAAAGTGCGAGCAGAATTATTGCGAGAACTAGTACGAAAGAGAAAGTAGTATATAATGGGTCCGACTAGGTTGGAGGAAGTATATAAAAAAAAGAACCCGGGACCTTAGAGATAGCGCGATGCCAGAACCGGCGTGCTTACTGCTCGACCACGGAAGTCATCCGATTTATTTTCGATTAAAAACGCTAAAAGTTAAAGACTTATACTTGCAAACCGATGCCGATTATAGCGATGGCGTACCTAGGTACTTAGCATTAGAAACAGTGCCCAATTATTTTATATATGATATTGAATCTTCAATCACGTCTAGCTTCACTGAACAATTGAAATAACAAATATTTTAAAAAAGTCGTAAATCAAATTGTAGCACGTTTTATTCCAAAAAAAATTAAGCAAAACATATTAACGGCGAACAAGCTAACTTTAAAATTTTCAAGTTATTTTATACAGAGACGGAGGAGTGAATTTCGTTCGTCGCACTCAATTGTTCGTCAAATAACTCATCTCTGTAGTTAATGAAGTTAAACAGGCTCAGTTAAAATACTAATGAGGATCCAACAAAGTTTTGGACGATCAAAAATAGCTGATTTATTTTTTCGGATCAACCGAGAAGACTTATAGTTTCGTCATGTCACAGCCATTTTACCCGCATTTTGTGGTTTTTGCTGACTCAGCCAAAAAAACGGTTGCTAATAAATAAACAAATGTGAATTCGTATTGACTGCCAACTAAACTTTATTATTTAAAATGAATATATCTCACTGTACTTTCTACTATGAAAAAATGGAATTCATACTAACTATAACAAGAAAAATGAAGCATTCGGAAAATTAAGAATTAGTATAATCAAGAGTTTTCATAAAGAAGAATTCATCCTGATAATAATTTACAAAACTTCACATGTGGATAGTTAAGAATTGGGAAGTTAACGCTGACTTCATACATACTTACACACATACATACATACATACATAGTTAAACGACTACTATCCCAAAACGTTTATTCAAGGGACTAGGCAGTGAGGACCGCAGGAGCAGTCCACTGCCACAGTCCACGTTTCACTAAATTATAACTGCACATATGTGCTCAGTGTGATAGGTGGTGAGCTCATCGCCGCTCTATGTCTTTAGATGTATGTGCAGTCTTCAGTCCGCTAGTCCCTTTTTACGACACGGCAAGGAAGAGAGAGTGCAGTATTATTTTAGTGACCCGCTAAACGACACAGCTCAGGTTCCTAATAAATTATTGTTTTATTTTCAGGAAGTCCTAGTGCCTCTCTACTCGCTGGGCGTTCTGATCTTCCTCAAGATGCTGGTGCCCAACCCCAACTTCCCAGAAGTGCGTAACCCCGGCCGCCTGCTGCGGATCCACCACGACGCCTTCCCTGAAAACCATTCGGTGGCTGTGGTAGCTGACTGGCAGAACGCTAACGGAACTATGGTATGATTGTACTTGATCGCACCGACATTTCGCCACATAAAAACAGCCTACAGAAACTATATAAGGTGACTGCTAGAAATCGCAAGATACTTCAAGGGCTGGTCAGGTCAAGTGTTTTAAACATGACAAAAATGACAAAAAAGAAATTCGTGTTTTTTTTATTTATAATTAAGAGCGTTTACGCCGAGCGCGAGACTTCAAGTTTAGGTTTTTAAGTCCAAATAAACAAAGCACACAGAAGCGAGCTGTGAGCGCGCGCGAATGTGTGTGTAGAAAAGGCTAGTTCTGCTCACTGTAGTCAAACTCACTCACTTTGATCCGTTAGATCGAATTTGCTTTTTCGTAATAAGTGCTTCGATTATTTTTTTTAATATTTTTTTTTTAAGTAATGCATGAAATATGTAAGTATAATATTATATTGCATGTATTTTTATTAAACTTGCAATGTATGTGTCTTGTTCGGGTGGAATTTTGCAACTCAATTTTGACCCACTTTCCGTTTACTAATTGAGCTGAAAATTTGCATACATGTGTAAATCGCGTGACAATGCAAATTTATGATTGACATGGTGCTGATTTGATGATGGAGATGGAAGGTGGCCATTGAAACTTTGCAATAAAATAGCACAACCTAATCGAGTTTGGGCTCGTTTGAATCGTCTTGACGAGTAGTTTGTCTTTCAATGGTAACCAGGGTCTGATGATGGAGTTGGATGGTGGTCATAGGAACTCTGTAATAAAACGACGCAACCCCATCGAGTTTCGGCTTGTCTCATTCGTCTTGACGAGTCCTTTGTTTTTAAATGGTTACCAAGGTCTGATCTGATGATGGAGCTGATAGGTGGTCATAGGAACTCATTGAAGAAACGACGCAACCCCATTGAGTCGCAGCTCGTTTGATTCATCTTGACGAGTACTTTGGTGCTAGATGGTAACCAGAGTCTGATGATGGAGCTGGAAGTTTTCCATAGGAACTGAGTAATTAAACAACATAATAACCCCATCGAGTAAGGGCTCGTTTAATTCGTCTAGACAAGTATTTTGCTGCTAGATGGTAACCAGGGCCTGATGATGGAGTTGGAAGGTGGCCATAGGAACTCCGTAATAAAACGACGCAACCCCATCGAGTTTCGGCTCGTCTTATTCGTCTTGACGAGTACTTTCGTTTTAGATGGTTACCAGGGTCTGATCTGATGATGGAGCTGAAAGGTGGTCATAGAAACTCAGTAAAGAAACGACGAATACTTTGGTGCTAGATAGTAACCTGGGTCTGATGTTGGAGCTGGAAGATGGCCATAGGAACTCAGTAATTAAACAACATAACCTCATCAAGTAAGGGCTCGTTTAAATCGTCTAGACGAGTACTTTGCTGTTAGATGGTAACCAGGGTCTGATGGTGGAGCTGGAATGTGGCCATTGGAACTTCGCAATGACCACCCTATCGAGTTTTGGCTCGTCTCATTCGTCTTGACGAGTACTTTGTTTTTAGATGGTTACCAGGGTCTGATCTGATGATGGAGCTGAAAGGTGGTCATAGGAACTCAGTAAAGAAACGACGCAACCCCATCGAATCTCAGCTTGTTCGATTCGTCTTGACGAGTACTTTGGTGCTAGAAAGAAAGAAATTAAAATGTATTTTCATTTCAGGTTATCGAAGATGAGGTTCCACAAACAACAAATAAGGTTGAAGGTCGAAGACTAGTAGATTTTCAATACTTTTTGGACCAAATTAAAATAGTAACCACAATAGAGCCACAGGATGTACAATTGATAATTTACAAGTGATAAAAGAGCATAAAGTAGGCTTATTATTTTTAATGAAGTATAACATTTACCTTTAGATAAGTTTAAGAATCATGTAAAATCTTGTTTACATAAGAAAGGTCAAAGTGTTTTTAGTTGACAATACAGCCTGGTCATAATTATATTTTCACATTATAGTTTCTTAGTCAATTATTTTTATAACTAATTAATTTTACGCTGGTATATAGCCTTTAACAGCAGTGTCTTACAGACAAAGGTACCTACTCAAAATTTATGTTGCGTTTAAAGTAAGTATCTCTGAAACAAGAAAAAGTAAGACTATTCAATACTAACAGTAAAAAATAAGATTGCAAGAGCAGACCAGCTTCCACAGGCGGCACCCGTTCACGAGTATGACATGTGAATCAGCCATCGCTTCGTTTAACCATGTTTGAGGGCACGTAACGACCCGACGCACATGCCACCACCGCAGAGACACTTTGAGAGAGCATGACACACTCGAGCAACTCCAACGAAAGTAAGAGAATATTACTTTAAACGCAACATAAATTTTGAGTAGGTACCTTTGTCTGTAAGACACTGCTGTTAAAGGCTATCATACCAGCGTAAAATTAATTAGTTTTAAAAATAATTGACTAAGAAACTATAATGTGAAAATATAATTATGACCAGGCTGTATTGTCAACTAAATACACTTTGACCTTTCTTATGTAAACAAGATTTTACATGATTCTTAGACTTATCTAAAGGTAAATATTATACTTCATTAATAATGTAGATAATAAACCTACTTTATGCTCTTTTATCACTTGTAAATTATCAATTGTACATCCTGTGGCCACATTTTAATTTGGTCCAAAAAGTATTGAAAATCTACTAGTCTTCGACCTTCAACCTTAATTGTTGTTTGTGGAACGTCATCTTCGATAACCTGAAATGAAAATACATTTTAATTTCTTTCTTTCTAGCACCAAAGTACTCGTCAAGACGAATCAAACAAGCCGAGACTCGATGGGGTTGCGTCGTTTCTTTACTGAGTTCCTATGACCACCTTTCAGCTCCATCATCAGATCAGACTCTGGTAACCATCTAAAAACAAAGTACTCGTCAAGACGAATAAGACGAGCCAAAACTCGATGGGGTTGTGTCGTTTTATTACAGAGTTTCTATGGCCACCTTCCAGCTCCATCAGCAGACCCTGGTTACCATCTAGCAGCAAAGTACTTGTCTAGACGAATTAAACGAGCCCTTACTCGATGGGGTTATTATGTTGTTTAATTACTCAGTTCCTATGGCCATCTTCCAGCTCTATCATCAGACCCTGGTTACCATCTAGCACCATAATACTCGTCAAGATGAATCAAACCAGCCGAGACTCGATGGGGTTCCCTCGTTTCTTTAATGAGTTCCTATGACCACCTTTCAACTCCATCATCAGATCAGACCTTGGTAACCATCTAAAAACAAAGTACTCGTCAAGACGAATGAGACGAGCCGAAACTCGATGGTGTTGCGTCGTTTTATTACAGAGTTCCTATGACCACCACCCAACTCCATCATCAGACCCTGGTCACTATTGAAAGACAAACTACTCGTCAAGACGATTTAAACGAGCCCAAACTCGATTAGGCTGTGTTATTTCATTTCGAAGTTCCAATGGCCACATTCCAGCTCCATCATCAGACCCTGGTTACCATCTAACAGCAAAGTACTCGTCTAGACGATTTAAACGAGCCCTTACTCGATGGAGTTATGTTGTTTAATTAGTGAATTCCTATGGCCATCTTCCAGTTCCATCATCAGAACCAGGTTACTATCTAGCACCAAAGTATTCGTCAAGACGAATCAAACGTGCCGAGACTCGATGGGGTTGCGTCGTTTCTTTACTGAGTTTCTATGACCACCTTTCAGCTCCATCATCAGATCAGACCCTGGTAACCATCTAAAACCAAAGTACTCGTCAAGACGAATGAGACGAGCCGAAACTCGATGGGGTTGCGTCGTTTTATTACGGAGTTCCTATGGCCACCTTCCAGCTCCATCATCAGGCCCTGGTTACCATTGAAAGACAAACTACTCGTCTAGACGAATTAAACGAGCCCAAACTCGATTAGGTTGTGCTATTTTATTGCAAAGTTTCAATGGCCACCTTCCATCTCCATCATCAGATTAGCACCATGTCAATCATAAAATTGCATTGTAACGCGATTTACACATGTATGCAAATTTTCAGCTCAATCAATAAACGGGAAGTGGGTCAAAATTGAGTTGCAAAACTCCACCCGAACAAGACATACATACATTGCAAGTTAAATAAAATAAATAAAATGCTTGTAATAATTTACTCACCAAAGTACTAAGATTTGCAAATCAAGCTATAAATTTGCACTATCTTCGAATTTACGGAAAGGTCGACAACCGCGCCGGGCAGAGCGTCAAGCGACGTGACCACTCTCTCAGAGGCCTCGCGGCGGACTGATTTGAAGCGAGTGGAGCGCAGCGTTTTGTAGTAGTTTTAGAGTAGTTTTAAAATATTTGTAAAAAAATTATAGAGCTTATTTAGTAAAAACAATTTTGTTAAATCTCCATCGCCTCACCGCGCCCATGAGCAGCCTACTCACCAACCGTTCCGCCCAGCGCAGCAAATGCGTCACCGCCCGTCCACCTCCCCGGCTCGCAGTCAGCCCTTCCCCGTTTACTCGGCCTACCAGCAAAGCTGCTCCTCATCATCGTCATCGTCCTCTTCCTCACGCTCGACGCCCTACTGTCCCTATTGTGCCATTAGGGGACATACGCTCATGACGTGCAGATGGTACAATGCCCAGCCAACACAGGGCCGTTGGGACTTCATACAGGCACGCGAGCGCTGCCAGCGTTGTCTCGGCCGTCACTACGAGAGCGAGTGCAGGTCAAGGGGGGCATGCAAGAACTGTGGGAGTACGAACCACCACACGTCCCTCCATCGACCAGACGGCCCAACGCACTCAGCTCATTCGTCGTCTGTACATGTGCCCCCACCACAGCTGACAGAGCACTCGAGGGAGCGTCCCAGAAACAGCAGGCGGCACGAACCCGCACATGCCAAACAGGCGCAACCCAGCTCTGCTCACAGAGCCAGCCCGCCCAGGTCCGGTTCGCCAGGTAGGCCCCGCGAACGCCGCCAGCAATTATGACTCCCTACTATCACAGAGCACCCTAGCGAAGAGGTAGATTTAGCCCATGCCCAGTCAACCCATGCCCACATAGCTGATACATACTCAGCTCATACAATTTCAGCTGATACCCAATCAGCTCACTCACCTTCTGTGCCCACTGGCACACCCATTTTGTTGCCAACCGTCTCACTAAGAGTCGCGGACGTACATGGCCATCTTCACACAGCCAGGGCTTTATTGGACTGTGGCAGTATGCTGACGTTAATAACGTCACGCATGGCACGACTTTTGAACCTGCCATTAAAACCCACTTCTTTAAAAATTACAGGAGTTGGGAATCAGCACAAACATGAGTCAAAGGCGGCAATAACAATAGTATGCCGACTCACTCACAATGATACTCCTACAATTACTGCCACAGCTCACATTTTAAAAAACGTCACTGGCTACCTTCCCTTAGAGAAGGTACCAAACATTTCCCACGTACTAGGCCAGCCACCCGTGCCATTGGCTGACCAGCTTTACCACACACCAGCCCCGATCGACCTCTTATTGGGGTCGGACGTTCTTGGCCAGATGTTGGACGGGACTAAGGTCTCGTTGGGCCCGGGCAAGCCCATAGCCTTCGGCACGATTTTCGACTTCGCGTTGATAGGACCCATTGAGGACTTGTATGCGCAGCCGGCGCAGCAGGTTAACTCAGCTCACGTCGTCAGCTCACAACCAGACTCAGCTGAATCAGTCCAGGACATACGTCAGAGTCTGGAAAGGTTCTGGGAGTCTGAGGAGCCCCTCCCTCAATCTCGCACTCATATTGATCCCCTGGAGGAACAATGCGAGGAAATCTTCCGCTCTACCACTACACGCGATCCCTCAGGCAGATATACGGTCGCTCTGCCCTTTCTAAAGGACGCCCCTCAACTAGGTAAAACTCACCCTATCGCATTACGCAGATTCCTCAATATTGAGAAGAAGCTAATGGCGAACCCGTCCCTGCGTTCTAAATACGTCGACTTTATGGCCGAATACATCGACTTAGGACACATGGCTCCCTGTCACCCAAATACATTCGCCCATAAACCTCACTTCTACATCCCTCACCATGGCGTATTTAAGTCAGGGTCGGACAAGCTGCGCATTGTTTTTGATGGTAGCTGCAAAAGCTCCAATGGTGTCAGCATAAATGAATGCCTACACACAGGCCCCGCCCTTCAACAGGACATTGTGGACATCATCATGTCCTTCAGAACGCATCCAGTCGTTTTCAGCACTGACATCCAGAGGATGTTCAGAAATGTGCTGGTTGCCCCAGACCAGAGACGGTATCAGCTGATACTATGGCGGTCCTCACCAGATCACCCTCTGCTCACCTACGCCCTCAATACAGTCACGTACGGCTTAAGATCAAGCCCATATCATGCAATCCGCACTCTGCTCCAGCTGGCTGATGATGAAGGCCATCGCTACCCTGGAGCCGCTCAGGTTCTTCGCAAGTCTATCTTCGTTGATGACATCTTGTGTGGTCATGACACGGTTGAATCCGCCTAAGCACTTCAGGACGAGTTGATAAGTCTGCTAGACCTAGGCGGCTTTCAGCTCAGTAAGTGGACATCTAACTCGCCTAAGCTGCTCGAGAAATTTCCCGACAACCAATGTGACATGCCCAAGGACTTCGACATGAACCCAGAATCCACGTCCATTAAGGTCTTGGGTATACAGTGGAGCCCTCAGTCAGACGAGTTCACTTACCGCATCTCTCTGCCCCCCATCACACATGTCACAAAGCGGTCTATTTTAAGCACCGTAGCCTCACTTTATGACCCAAACGGCTGGGTTTCCCCCGTTATCTTCCGCGCAAAGCTGCTGCTTCAGCAATTGTGGCTACTGAAGCTGGAATGGGATGAGCCCACTCCCTCTGAAGTGCAAACGGAGTGGCACCACATCTCGGAGGATCTACCGCTGTTGTCTAGCATTCGCTTCCCTCGGCACGTTTGTGCAAGCAAAGGCTCAGCTGCATACTCGCTTCACGGGTTTGCAGATGCCTCTGAAGCCGGGTTTGCCGCCGTTGTTTACCTCCATGAGCTCAATGCCTCCGGAGATACTTTGGTACACTTGATTGTCGCCAAGTCGCGAGTCGCACCAATCAAGAACCGCCTCACAATCCCCAAGTTAGAGTTGTCGGCCGCCACTCTACTCTCCCAGCTCATGATCCGTGTGTCGGTTCAGTTATCGGCCCATATCAGTATACAACAACACATATGTTGGTCAGACAGTACGATAGTCCTGGCCTGGCTCAATACACCGCCTCACCGTCTTCAACCCTTTGAAGCCAACAGGGTAGTCAAAATCAGCTCAGGCTCACCAGAATGTACCTGGCGACACGTACCTTCTGAGCTCAACCCGGCAGATTGCGCAAGCAGAGGAATGTCTGCGCAATCCCTGTCAGCCCATGACCTATGGTGGTCTCCCACGTGGCTTGGACAGCCTTGTGAGTCTTGGCCTGCGATGCCCTTAGCTCTGGGCCATCACGCCCTGCCCGGCCTTAAGCCCAAACACGTCCCGTCACTGGTCACAGTGCCCGGTCTTGACTTTGACCTGCTCACTCGGTTCAGTTCACTAGACAAGCTCGTCGGAGTGACAGCTTGTCTAAAACGCTTTCTGCACAACTGCAGACACCACCCAGATTCGCGACGCTCAGGCCCCTTGTACGTCAGTGAACGAAGAGAGGCCCTACTTTACTGGGTGCGCAGTGTCCAGCACAATGAGTTTGCGGAGGACATCCACCGCCTTCAAACTGGCAAAATCTGCTCCGTCAGACTCCAGCGGCTGTCACCTCTCATTAAAGATGAGCTCCTTAGAGTTGGTGGACGACTGTCCCATGCGTCTATCCGATATGACGCGCAGCACCCGCTCATACTTCCCAGCTCTAGCCCACTTGTAGACCTTATCATTGACCACTACCACAAAATACACTGCCATCCTGGCGCTGACACTTTACACGCTATCCTACGCCAACAATTTTGGATATTGTCCGCGCGCCGTATTATAAGACACCGAGTTTTTAAATGCATTAGATGCTTTCGATGCCGGGCCCAGCCGCAAGCGCCCTTCATGGCCGACCTGCCAGCCGATAGAGTTACGCCTCAGCCAGTATTTAGTCAAGTCACGACCGATTTTGCCGGACCATTCCTCGTTAAATCTAGTACCCTACGTAATGTTAAACTCTTAAAAGCGTACTTTTGTATATTCGTGTGCCTCTCGACTAAGGCGGTTCATTTAGAACCGGTCTCGGACCTCAGCACGGAAGCGTTCCTCGCGGCATTACAGCGTTTTATAGCACGCCGCGGTGCCCCGGTTCTCATCCGCTCGGACTGCGGTACAAATTATGTAGGCGCTAGAAATCAGCTCATCGAAGTACAAAACTTTCTTGCCTTGAACAATGATACGATTGCGCACAAGCTCGCTGGTCAGCACATTACTTGGTTGTTAAACGTCCCTAAGGGACCATGGTTCGGTGCGTTACATGAGATCAACGTAAAATCAACAAAGCAACTTTTATATCGCGTAATTGGCGAACAGCACCTCACATTCGAGGAATTCTCTACACTTTTGGCACGAATCGAAGCTGTCCTTAACTCTAGACCTCTCTGCCCACTTTCGTCTGATCCCTCAGACTTTGAGCCGCTTACAGCCGGACATTTCCTCATAGGCCGCCCACTAACGGCCCTTCCCGAACTATCCGTGGAGGATAGGCCGATCTCCACACGTAGGCGATTCCAAATTGTACAGGCCCTTTCCCAGCGCTTCTGGACGCTGTGGACCCAGTCCTACCTTCATACCCTCCAAACCCGCTCCAAATGGTTGTCCCCATCCTCCCCTCCCCGAGTTGGCGAGCTCGTCCTCATCAAGGAGGACAACCTGCCTGCCCTCCAATGGAGACTGGGGCGCATTGCTCGCACCCTGCCTGGGAAGGATGGCGTCGTGCGGGTGGTAGACCTGGACACCGCGAACGGACATCTTCGGAGGCCTGTATTCCGGATCGCCAGGCTCCCAGTGGATGAGCCCCCCCTGGCCCCCGGAGGATGTTCCCGCCAAAGCCGGGACGGACTCAGCGGTTGTTGACGACCGCGTCCGCCTGTCTGCCGCGGCGCCACCGCTGCGCGAGCCGCCGCCGCTAGCTTGGTGAGCCGCGCGCGCCGACCAGTCTTCTGCTAGCTAACGCGAGACGCCCACAAAATACGCGCGCTGCTATCTGCCTTATTATAGTGACTCCTGAACCTAAAGTGAAGAGCTCGACCTAAATGCCCTTAACCAGTGCCCCTAGTGAACTGTTTAGTGTAGTGACTGTGCGCCAGGAACCAACCTACATCGCCGCCCGCAAGCCTCGCCGCCCGTGGTCAGCTCGCACGACGGTTCCTGACTCATCATCCCTGTAAGTACATCCTTCCTCCCTACCTACCTACCAGTTCCCTACGTCGCGTAGTCGCCACGTCTGAGTGGCGACTACAGAAATATTGATGTTATTAGGGTCTGTGGTACTATTGAACAAGCAAGACATGTGCTCCGTCTTCTTCCTGCTTATCTTGAGACCATTGTTTTTAAGTGCCTCCATCCGCGCGTTGAAGTTATGCTGGCAGTCTTTTATGTCTTCTGAGATAAGAGCAACATCGTCCGTGTATAGGATGTTCCAGGGAAGTGGTTTTTGACAGCCTTTTGTAAGGTGGTTCATGATCGTATTAAACAGCAGTGGGCTAAGGGTGGAACCTTGATGCACTCCGACGTCAATCTTAAATATTTCCCTTGTTCCAGCTGGGCACACGACTTGTGTACGTCAGAGTACATGTCCTGAATAAGGGCGATGTAATACTCAGGAACAAATTGCTCTCTGAGTGCTTCCCATATAAGATCCCGTGGGACATGATCGAACGCTTTTTCCAAGTCAATGAAAACCATAATATGCAAGTTTTTATTGTTAGACTTGGTTTTCTCCAGCATGATTCGGATGATTTGGATTGCATCTGGCGTGCCCTTTTCCGCTACAAAGACACATTGGAGTTAATGATATTATTTGATTTAACCGGTTGTTCAAGATTCTCTCCCATATTTTAAGAGTGTGTGACATTAATTTAATAGCTCTGTAGTTGCTAGTTGCTACATTCGCTCACATCACCTTTTCCTTTGTAGAACGGTATCAGGAAACTGTTACGCCACGAGTCTGGTGTTGGATGACCTTGAATTAGCTTGTTGTACAGGTCATAAAGCCAGACAGCTCCAGGTTTGCCTAATTTTTTCCAGATTTCTCATTTGCATTATGGCTTTTGAAACTTCATCTGCGTCACTACTGGAATTGGCCCGTAGGCTATGTGAGGTCTTGTGTAGTTTTGGATTCTCGGGTGAGATATGTTAAGAAAGTGTTTGTAAAATTCTGTCCGTCTGTTCTTCATTTCTTTATCTTGCGTTAAAAGTTTGTTGTTATTGTCACAAATATATTTTACTGTTGTTATGTCTTTAGCTTTATTGTTTCGCGCTTTCGCTATTTTATATATATATGTCTACTTCTGTGTCTGCTGATTCTAAGTTTTCGTAAAATTGGATAGTCTTTGAGTATCTAATTTATTTCAAAGCAATAACATAAAAAAAATTAAAAACATTTAAAAATAACGATTATTTAAAATACTTGACCAGCCCTTGAAGTTTATTGCGGTTTCTAGCATTCACCTTATATAATACCACAAACATACATCATGCTCGCTTCCCGGAGGGATCAGCAGAGACCATAGCTTACCATTTGTGAGGATCCTGACACACATCCATTGCTGCACTCACTCTTATAACGATAATAATCTTACACGTTTGTCGGTTATAAAATTTTAGAATTAAAGACGAGAGACGAGAGACGTCAAGTCAAAAGTCCCCTTTACCCGTTAGCACGTATAAAGTAAGGTTGGTGGACCATGGAAGGCCACTGTAACGAATAAACAGTGATTTTGTTCAATATGTCGAGAAAATGGACGAAAGTTTTCGCTGTTGTTTTCAAAGACATCTAATTAACATTAATTTTAAATTAGCTGTATGAAATTACAAAAAAGTAGACATCATCAATTTTATAGTGCCGTGTCCATGTTTTTCGGTAATTTATTTAATAAAAGCTATTTCAAAAAGCTATTCTAAAAGCTATTCATTAGAATGAGAATTTTTACACTATATTAAATAATAAAGCATTTCGAACATGTCGTAGCAGCAAAAATAAGAGGACAACCCTAATACTCAATTGGCACGTAGGTATATAACTCAACAAAAAGGCCTTGTTTCGGTACTGCTTTAGCTTATAGTTACTGTGACTCGCCGCGCCGCGCCGGCGCCGCCGCCTCGTCTGTGTCCTTGAGTTTGATGGATCTTATTGTGAGTAGAAGGAATTTGTTCTCATATGACAATAACTAAGAGTTTTTGATAGTTGGCCTTCAAAGTAGCATGGTCTTCCATGGTCCACCCACATTATGTGAGAATTAATTAAGTATAATTAAGTGTGTCAGGTAGTTCCTTTATGCATAAAATCGTTAAGCATGCTATTCTAAAGACTCAATTTGCTTATGCATAATGAAAGAATATTTAAGCGTAATTTTGATAGGGATAATATTTATATGAATAAGGAAAAAGTCAGTTTTGGAAATTTCGTGTTTGCATTTAACAATTTAATTAAATTTCGTATATAAAATAAACATGTTAGGCAGAATATTTTAAATCAATACGTACAATAAGTAAACAATTTATATTTAGTTTATTTTCTTCGAATTTGTTTTAATTAGTTCTTTTTATCTTTAATTGGATAGAAATAATATTCTTAGATGATTTACACAGCGCCATCTATTCCGAAAGGAAGCAACTTATTGCTTGTGTTAAAGGCAAGTTTATTTATAAATACAAACATATACTTACTGACACACTTTAACATCCCGGCCCAAGACAAATATCATCAATATAATATGTTACATATTTTATTACACATACATATTTATCCTGTGTAGGATTCAACCCATGATCTTAAGCATAGTAGTCCAGCACTCAAACCGTTAGATTAATAGAGGTCACAAACCGCGAATTGGACAAACTGCGAATTGGACAAATTCCGAATTGGACCAACTGCGATTTTGACCAACCGCCAATTGGACCAAATGCGAATTGGACCAACTGCGAATTGGACCAAAAGCGAATTGATGCTTTTTTGAAAATTAGACCAAACGCGAATTGGACCAAACGCGCCTAAACGAAACAGAGCAATCCGGACCATAGCCTACTACTTCTTTGCACTTTGCACAGCGTGAAGAAGCTAAGCTAACCCCGTTGCCATTGCATTTGAACACCCCTGGTTACCGTTGTGTCGGAGTAATATTTTTACTTTGAGACGCGTGTCTACTCAACGGAGCGCTGCGCGGGAATGATACAAAGGGATCATCATCATCATCATCATCATCAGCCCATACTCGTCCACTGCTGGACATAGGCCTCTCCGAGAACACGCCACTGAGCACGATCCGCGGACACTCTCATCCAGCTCTTGCCAGCCACCTTGCGAAGATCGTCGCTCCGCCTTGTCTGAGGGCAACCTACGCTACGCTTGCCGATACGCGGTCTCCACTCCAGATCTCGTCTACCCCAACGGTCATTGGTTCTGCGACTGATATGGCCGGCCCACTGCCACTTCAGCTTGGTCTCTGCCGGATCACCTCGTTTCGAATCCGATCCCTCAGAGAAACTCCGAGCATAGCATACAAAGTGATATAGAAATAAAATTATGACACAGTATACAGAACATTAAAAAAATAGTATTTTAAAAGAAAGTAAAGAGTGAGAAGTTTGACGAGTGCATAGTGAAATATGCACATATGCCCTTAGACCGCAGTATTCAATCAACTTCCCTTGTTAAGACTTTAAGCCCCATATCGGTGACCGGTGACCGACAAACAACAATTATTGTATCTGCTTTTGTAGCAGTCAACGTGTTAAGAGGTGAACTGGTTCCATCATTGTCAATCACCGGAGGAGTGTCCCATAGCCTGGGTCGCCCCTGGCCCCGGTGTATGCGTAAGACATTCTTTCTGACCGCCTTTATGGTCTAGTGTTTAAGCCACTTCCCAGTGTGGGGGAGTACATCATCGTATACCATGTTTGGTTGGCTGTAGGGCTTGTTATGTCCGCCTGGCTTGCTACCACCATCTTATTTTAAGTCTGGCGCCATAGAACGATGTTTTTTTTTCTCTTAAATAATGGCTTCGTGCGATTAGCACATTTAGCCAGTATCAAGTATAGTAATTTATTATTATTTTCTTTACATACATTATGTGGATGATAATGAGTGATAATTAACGTTTAATGGTAAATGATTTTCCAAAAACCCCTCGATACTCAATAAAGCTGTGGGACTTTATTGAGGTCTCACACGGACTTCTTGAGAGACTTTGAAAAGTGATGTTGCACTGTTTTGTTTTATTTGCTAACACTCATGCACGTTCAAGAAACACTTAACAGTAAATAATCCACCATTATTTCACATTAAGACCTATTGAAACCTGAGCGGTATTCGCTGCCGCTGTGGGTAGAGCGGATACCGCTCAGCTAATATGGACATGGGCTTCATTTGACATTTGAAGCTCATAATATACCCATATAAGGGCAAAATATGGGCTTCAAATGTCAAATGAAGCCTATTTCCATATCCATATTTTTTAGCCGATAGACTCGTAGGTCAATCTAGCCGCGGAACGTGATACTAACTAAATACCTGAGCGAAACCCGCGCGGCAACCGCGCGGTATATACCTTTACCCACAGCGGCAGCGAATACCGCTTAGGTTTGAATAGGCCTTTAATATTCAACAAAACACAAATTATTGAAAATAAAACAAAACTGCAGACATGACGCTTAACTTTCGCGCCAAGAAGTCTAACAACAATGTTAATAGCATTGTTGTGGTTTGACCGCTTACAGATAATATAGCCAGTTCCTCATTGGTTGAATATTTCGGGTAAAGCCCGCTACCACCTGTGGTCACTTACCATCAGGCGAGAAGGTCAATTGCTTACCCGTAGTTGATAAAAAACTTCACTTGTGCTCCTTTTCAGGACTTTTTTTTGTTTAGTGGTACTTTTGTTTAAAAATTACATCAGTCCCTTCGTTTTCCCAGGACTTTCTGGACGAGATAAACGCGATGCTCCAGGAGTCGGGCCAGCAGGGCATCCAGTGGGTGCGATACAACAACACCACAGAGCTGAACGACGCGTACCACAACGACGCCAGGCACTTCCCCATCGCCGTCATCTTCCACACGGATCCCAGCTCGTTTGAGGAACCTCTCAGGTATGTACACTAAGGACCTTCACTATCTCCCAGTTAGTTCCCATTCCGATGAGGAGTTACTTGACAGATAGTTCATTCAAAACTGCCATTTTCTCTCATTGTCTGGCACTTACATATTAAAGTAATAGTAAATGCCATTTAAGTGTCATTAATTAATCAGTAAGATATTTATAAACAAACATACATAAACACGACTATAATTATCAACGAAGATGTCGCGACCCCGGAATATCTTTGTGTTAATACATGTTATTTTAATATACATTGCTCGTTACGGTATTGCTAGAGTAAAACAAAAATATGATAGTATCTGCTTCGCTTAGTTCTGTATATTCCGAAATGCAAAAATTACACACTGGTGGATCCAATGATATTAAGTTATTTTTATTGTAACATCATTGGGTGGATCCTACAATATTCGATGTCAACAATCTACCGTTGATTATTTAAAGAATTTCAGTTTTTCTAAATTTATTTTAGCTGCAAATAATGAGTATACGATAATAATAACTAGGTAAGAAATAATAACATGTGTTTATTCACTCTTTAAAAAAATAAGCTTAAAAACCATTAAAAACTATGCAAAGTGTCATTCAGACGCTTGAAGCTTGAAACCAACTCGGCTTCTTAGAAAAACATAATTATAAAAATAAAACTACTACTAGGACAAAAAATTGAAAAAAATCTCTGTGACTTGATGAATGTCCCATTCAGTCAGTAGATATAATAATATAAAATAATTAATATTTTAGAAATTAATTCAATTCAAAGTTTTGTCACCGTAAATCCGTCATTCAGTTCACGATGACAATTCGACTTTTGAAAGTTTTTAAATTCATGTTTAATCGTGGCGTGAGCGTGACCTGCCGAAACCCCACTGAACGAACACCCGTCCTGCCGGCCTGCGTTCCGTTCATATAGGACAAAGACGTGTGTTATTGATATTTTTTTTACAAAACTTCGTTCGTAGTATTTTGTCACCACCTTATGTCATTCTGTTTGAACCTTAGGTTTGAAAGTATGTAAAAGGATGAACCGTAAGTAAATTCTAATTTATGCATTTATTAGACCCTGGTGCCCAACGATAAATGTGTGGAGTTTTACCTATTAACTACTTATTTAGTAAAATTATAATTTAAAATTGCTCGTCTTGTCATTACGCTCTTAGTCATTACGTTCAAAGCCAAAGAAATGAAAAGTCTACTATTAAGTTTAATACTTATTAACTTTTTACTTTATAACCAGATTACGAACTTAAAGTACTTAGATGTTTTTGAAACTAAGTACTTTACGAATCAAAAATTCTCTTGATCTCGAAGATGCTACTGATTTTGGAATATTTCTTTATTGGGTAATGTTAATCAAAGTTGTAATTTGTGTTCCAAATTAGCACCTAATTTTTCATTGCTTTTTATATTGCAGTTACATAATTGTTACCTATTATATTTAAGATTAAGAAGAAAGTATTGTTACTGTTCTGTTATTATAAAAAATCAAAGCCTTGTTAATTCTACGAACTATATTGTTGTTTCGTGTTGTATTTTTGTTTCGAGTTGTATTTTGATTAGAGTTGAATTTTGCTTCGAGTTGTTTTTTTTGTTTTGAATTTATCTTTCAGTAGTATTTGTGTTTGAGTTTATCTTTGAGTAGATTATAAAGGACCTAGAACCTTACGGCAGCGTAGTTATCTTGCATTAACCCTGAGCATGGTCTCCTGATGAGACTGAAACTGATCGGTCTATACTCAATAGTAAGTACCAAAGTACTTAATATTAAAAGTCAGATTGAATAACCATAATAATATATTTTTAGGCATTATTATAATAATACGTACGATTTTGTCGAAAAGACCGATCAGTTTCAGTCTCATCAGGAGACCATGCCAATAAAAAAACAAAAATTAACAATTTATTTTTTATTTTTTATTGAATAAACGAAGTACTTATTGATAGTTACTTTCTTTTATTAAGTTTGTATAATCCTTAAAAGGTAAATAAGATAATTACAAGAATGAATACCTGCATGTATTCATAATACCTATTGCCACTAAATACCTCATTCCTACACTGCAATATGAAAATGTCATTACACTCCTGTAGATGTCATTACATACGGTGGCGTGGCTACGGAGCACATCACCAATAAATAAAATTTTCTTGATTACTCAAAATCTACAAGAGTTAACATACTTCAAATACTTGAAAAAAGTTGTCAGTAAGGTAGACTATAGAATGTATCCCAAAAGATTGATATTATAGAGAAATTCCCGGATAAAAAATGCATTAAAAAAAATATTTTTGTGAGATCCACCCAAACACTGAAGGCATTGACGACTCACCCGTGGCTGAAGTGACGCAGGATTGGGCGGCGGCAGCAGACTGTGGCGAGTTCCCTCGGGACCCCAGATTCCCGCCTATAATGTATAAAAATAAGTGGATCAATATTTTTTCAGCCGAGCCGAGCGTTTCAAATTCAAAGAATATGGTATTGAGTGAACAGTAAATTAGGCAAACTCGCTTCTATGCTAACGGCTACTCGCTCGTGAACTATGTTACTAATTATTGTTCTTTTAAGAACATGTTTTTGTCATAACGTAGAAAATGTTTTGTTGATTTTTAAATAAATAATTGGGTTTCTTTTAAATCGAGTCGCCGAAATTTGAAGAAAATAACACTGTGGGGGGGGGGGACCTAAGGGGTTTTTTAACATTTTCGCTGCCGCAGTTGCGTTAAAATATTTAAAAATACCACTTGAAAGTTTTGTCAAAATCGGCCATAAAAACGAATAATTTAATGTATACTGTTAATTATTTTTTATTAATATTATACAAAGGGCGACCCCCTTTATCATACTGTGTTTCTATGTTTTGTGTTAAATTGTTTTTATAGTGCAATAAAGTATTTTTCATTTATTCATTCATTTCAATCATTCATTCTTTATATTTATATGGCTTTCGTTTAATTTTGTTATAGAACACAACTAACCAAATAGTCGGAAATGAAAATCATCTTACTAGTTTAGTCAACAATCAAGATAATATTCATTATTTGTACCAAAACATACAACTAAACAAATGAATAGAAAGAAAGACGAAAAGAAAAAATACTACTAAACCACAACGTGCTTATTGTTTTTACCCATGCTTTTGGGTATTTACCCGGTAAATACCCAAATTGAGAATTTACCCGGTAAATACCCAAATTGAGAATTTACCCGGTAAATACCCATCAGGTATTATTTACCCACCGCCCACACACCGGCCACCAGCTCCGGACAGTCCACATGTGCGTGCACCACGTCGTAAAAAAGACTAGCGTCCGATACTAAACGTCTTTGTTCTAGTATTAACAAGTTACTACGATAGCAGTTTTCTAAGTATGATGTAGAAATTAACCGTCGCCTATAATTGAGGTGGTTAACTGATATTTTTTGTATCCGTTCTATTTGATTTTAGTACATGGCGTATCCAGGGCTCCATACTGGGCTGGCAATTTACAAAATGCTGCGAATATATGCACAGTAAACCGTTACGATAGATTTAATATCTTTGAAATGTTTGCATTCCCGTAAAACAAAGCCAAGACTTTTTTAAGCTTTGACGGTTACACTGTCGATATGTTTCGATAACATACATTTTTCATCCAATTCCCCTAGGTCGCGTATCACTTGTGTCCTATTAATGACCGTGCCATTAAAATTGTAGTTAAATTTAATTTACGACTAAATGTAATCATTTGGCATTTATTAACGTTAACAGTAATTTTATTTTTTTCGTAATATTGATCTAAAGAATCTAGATCTGATTGCAAAGCAAGACAGTTACTCAAGTTATTAATTTTAATGTACACTTTTTTGTCATCAGCATACATGAGATGTTTAGCAGCTTTAAGATAGTACTTAATATCGTACAGGTATACGTTGTAGAACAGCGGGCCCAGGTAGGATTCCTGGGGAACTCCAGTTAAAACATCTATGTAATCGGATTAAAAACCTCCTAATACAACGGCCTGGGAACGGTTACTTAAATAGGATTTTATCTATCGTAAAAAATTCCCATGAATTCTCAACGATTAAAGTTTTTGTAGCAAAATGACGTGATCCACACGGTCTAACGCTTTTTCGAAATCCGTGTAGATCATGTCAATCTGACCACCTCTTTCCATATTCGTTAGAACATAGTCAAAAAACAAACAAGATTAGTCATGGTTGATCGTTGTTTTAAGAAACCGTGTTGACTATCGGGCAAACCCTTCCAAATGACCGGATAGATGGCATTATAGACGATCTTCTCGAATATCTTACCTATAGTGCAAAGAATGGATATTCCACGGTAGTTACTTATTTCAGTTTTAGATTCTGTTTGCGCCACAGCGCAACGGAAAACAGCCGTCGCTGCGCCGGAATAGAGTGCATATTAGAATGCACTAAGCCGTCGCGCGGCCATGTTGACGGCCGGCGCAGCGCAACAGTTAGTGACCTTTGAGATCTCAAGACGAAATCACGCGTCGCGCGCCCTTGAACTCAGCCTTCGTAATAAACCAATACCACTCATAGCATATGTGTAAAGTTACGCCTAACGAACTGCCCTAGTGAATAGTTGCGTGTAGTGACTGTGCGCCAGGAAACCAACCTACATCGCCGCCCTCAACTACCTCGCCGCCCGTGGTCAGCGCCAGCCGCCTTCAGCTCCAGCACGATCCTGTGACCACAGCCCGGAACCAAGTAAGCCCCCACTATCCTATATTTCCATTTCCCTGCGTCGCATGTTGGTGCCTTAAGCGCCAACATTTCTGGTCCATCGAGCGCGGAATACCTCTAAATTTCATGGTCTTTCGACCATAATCGGCCCCGAACCAGCCCTTAACTTTGATTAATTAATTACAGTCCACTAATAAATAATTGTTTCCGCCCATAATCTAATTTGTGCCATCATTTCGAATTTCATTTGTCCACATAACTTTACACCTGCCCCAATAAAAATTTGGTGAGGTAGCTATAATTTGTTTGTGGTAGGATTGCGACCACACGACATCCGAGTTACCTTGACGCAATTGTTTCTGCATGTTGTTGATGTTGATTTTATGGTGTCATACAATGTCTTTGTGATTTGAGCGAGCTAGTGTACTAATTGTGTAATACTTGTACCTACCTATAAGATCGTTGTCTAATGATACATTAAGTTTAATAGTTAAATTATTGCGTTACGTTTCCGTTTTACGTTTATCGGTTGCACATATAACTTTGGTTACGTATAACACACCCGCGTCTAGACGACGATATTGTTGTTTTTCCCGTTTTATTTTTTAAGGAATTTTTTATGTTCTTGTCGTGTTAAATCGGCTCAGATCTTGTGCATGCTCACCACGCGTGTCAAGTAGCGTGCTTTATTTTTCGCTAGTATTAGTTTTATATTTTTTTTGGTTTTAATTTTTGCCTTGGCAATCGGCTCATTCTTGTGCGTGCTCACCACAAGAGCACAGTACTTCTACACACGTTCACACGTTTGCCCACTTGTGGGACACAGACAGAGTGTCCCAACCTTTTAGTTAAGTTTTTATTATTAGTTTATTTTTATTTTTTTTGTTTGCGACTGACTCATTCTTCGCGCCAGTGTCGGCAACAGGTCTGCCCGATTGTGAGCGCCTTGCCCAACAGTGGGCTACGGATAACGTGATTCTTTTTGTTTTTGTTGTTTTTGTTTGTTTTTTGCTTGCGGTCGGCTAATGTTACGTACGCGCGGTTAATAAGCATACATACATATACACAGACATACCTACACATACACGCGTTTGCCCACCCGTAGGCCATATACAAGGCGCCCCAACTTAGTTTTGCTTTCTTTATTGTTGCGTTAATTTTAGCCCATTTGCCCTTACCTTAGTAAACACATACGTCCAGCCAACTATAGGTTATATATACAGGGTGTTGTTCTTTTTACTGCCTTTATATTTGTTTAATTTTTTTTATCTTTTATTACTTTTTCTTTTGTCTCCTTTTATTCATCGCGATGCCGACCAAGTCACAAGCCGCGATATTTAGGGAGGCCGCCAAAGCTTTACACCAGCTCCTAGAGATGGGATCACTGATCATTGCTGGCGACACCAAACATTCCATAACGGAATTTAACGTGCGTTTCGCACAGATACAGGGCATAAAGGAGAAGCTGGACTCAGTGTACTACAACATTCTCGACGAAGAGAACCTAGACGAGGGGGTTGAGATGACATACACTGAGAACCACACAAAAGCTTCCGGAGCATACCTGGGGATACTTGTGGCGAGGGAGGAAATATCACCCTCTCCCACGTCGTCCCCAACCCATAGTGCTCAGCCCAGTTTCGGCATCAATACGCCCACAGCCGTCCTCCCCAAGATAGCGCTGCCCAGGTTCAGCTCAAAAGTGGAGGACTGGCCTTCCTTCATTGCGCTGTTTAGGAGTTTGACTGACGACATGGCGACCCTGTCGGACGCAGTCAAGCTCCACTACCTGTTCTCAAGTCTCAGCGGTGAGGCATTAAGTATGGTGTCCCACTTAAAGGTCACCAATGAAAATTTTGCCGTGGCCATGGACGTCCTCACCAAGCGGTACGAGAACCGCCGGGTTCTCATCGATAGTTTCGTCGACATAATCCTGGGGCTGCCGAGCATCCACACGCGCTCAAACATACGCACGCTTTTCCTCACTCCGCTGGTGTCCGCCCAGTGTGCCCTTAGTAATTTGGATCTGCCCATAGGAGACGACTACGTGTTTGTGTCGATAGTGGTGCGAAAGCTTAAGGGTGAGCTCCGCACGTTATTTGAACGCAGACACGGGTCTAGCAGCTCCCTGCCCACGTTGAGTGACCTCATCTCCTACCTCGAGGAGCACGCGCGCTGTGTGGAGACAGAGTTCTCCAACATAGCCCAGCCGCAGCCCATTCACGCCCTGCCCGGCCCTTCTCGTAGCCGCGCGCCTCCACAGTTGCCCCATCGCACTTATGCTCAGATGGCTCAGCAACAACCCGACCATTACCGTGGCCGCTCCTCAGCTCCATTGCCTCACCGCGCCTATGATCAGCCTACTCACCAACCGCTCCACCCAGCTCAGCAAATGCGTCAGCGCCCATCCACCTCCCCGGCTCGCAGTCAGCCCCGTCTACTCGGCCTACCAGCAAAGCTGCTCCTCATCATCGTCCTCGTCCTCTTCCTCACGCTCGATGCCCTACTGTCCCTATTGTGCCACTAGGGGACATACGCTCATGACGTGCAGATGGTACAATGCCCAGCCAACACAGGGCCGTTGGGACTTTGTACAGGCACGCGAGCGCTGCCAGCGTTGTCTCGGCCGTCACTACGAGAGCGAGTGCAGGTCAAGGGGGGCATGCAAGAACTGTGGGAGTACGAACCACCACACGTCCCTCCATCGACCAGACGGCCCAACGCACTCAGCTCATTCGTCGTCTGTACATGTGCCCCCACCACAGCTGACAGAGCACTCGAGGGAGCGTCCCAGAAACAGCAGGCGGCACGAACCCGCACATGCCAAACAGGCGCAACCCAGCTCTGCTCACAGAGCCAGCCCGCCCAGGTCCGGTTCGCCAGGTAGGCCCCGCGAACGCCGCCAGCAATTATGACTCCCTACTATCACAGAGCACCCTAGAGAAGAGGTAGATTTAGCCCATGCCCAGTCAACTCATGCCCACACAGCTGATACATACTCAGCTCATACAATTTCAGCTGATACCCAATCAGCTCACTCACCTTCTGTGCCCACTGGCACACCCATTTTGTTGCCAACCGTCTCACTAAGAGTCGCGGACGTACATGGCCATCTTCACACAGCCAGAGCTTTATTGGACTGTGGCAGTATGCTGACGTTAATAACGTCACGCATGGCACGACTTTTGAACCTGCCATCAAAACCCACTTCTTTAAAAATCACAGGAGTTGGGAATCAGCACAAACATGAGTCAAAGGCGGCAATAACAATAGTATGCCGACCCACTCACAATCACTGCCACAGCTCACATTTTAAAAAACGTCACTGGCTACCTTCCCTTAGAGAAGGTACCAAACATTTCCCACGTGCTAGGCCAGCCACCCGTGCCATTGGCTGACCAGCTTTACCACACACCAGCCCCGATCGACCTCTTATTGGGGTCGGACGTTCTTGGCCAGGTGTTGGACGGGACTAAGGTCTCGTTGGGCCCGGGCAAGCCCATAGCCTTCGGCACGATTTTCGACTTCGCGTTGATAGGACCCATTGAGGACTTGTATGCGCAGCCGGCGCAGCAGGTTAACTCAGCTCACGTCGTCAGCTCACAACCAGACTCATCTGAATCAGCCCAGGACATACGTCAGAGTCTGGAAAGGTTCTGGGAGTCTGAGGAGCCCCTCCCTCAATCTCGCACTCATAATGATCCCATGGAGGAACAATGCGAGGAAATCTTCCGCTCTACCACTACACGCGATCCCTCAGGCAGATATACGGTCGCTCTGCCCTTTCTAAAGGACGCCCCTCAACTAGGTAAAACTCACCCTATCGCATTACGCAGATTCCTCAATATTGAGAAGAAGCTAATGGCGAACCCGTCTCTGCGTTCTAAATACGTCGACTTTATGGCCGAATACATCGACTTAGGGCACATGGCTCCCTGTCACCCAAATACATTCGCCCATAAACCTCACTTCTACATCCCTCACCATGGCGTATTTAAGTCAGGGTCGGACAAGCTGCGCATTGTTTTTGATGGTAGCTGCAAAAGCTCCAATGGTGTCAGCATAAATGAATGCCTACACACAGGCCCCGCCCTTCAACAGGACATTGTGGACATCATCATGTCCTTCAGAACGCACCCAGTCGTTTTCAGCACGGACATCCAGAGGATGTTCAGAAATGTGCTGGTTGCCCCAGACCAGAGACGGTATCAGCTGATACTATGGCGGTCCTCACCAGATCACCCTCTGCTCACCTACGCCCTCAATACAGTCACGTACGGCTTCAGATCAAGCCCATATCATGCAATCCGCACTCTGCTCCAGCTGGCTGATGATGAAGGCCATCGCTACCCTGGAGCCGCTCAGGTTCTTCGCAAGTCTATCTTCGTTGATGACATCTTGTGTGGTCATGACACAGTTGAATCCGCCCAAGCACTTCAGGACGAGTTGATAAGTCTGCTAGATCTAGGCGGCTTTCAGCTCAGTAAGTGGACATCTAACTCGCCTAAGCTGCTCGAGAGATTTCCCGACAACCAATGCGACATGCCCAAGGACTTCGACATGAACCCAGAGTCCACGTCCATTAAGGTCTTGGGTATACAGTGGAGCCCTCAGTCAGACGAGTTCACCTACCGCATCTCTCTGCCCCCCATCACACATGTCACAAAGCGGTCTATTTTAAGCACCGTAGCCTCACTTTATGACCCAAACGGCTGGGTTTCCCCCGTTATCTTCCGCGCAAAGCTGCTGCTTCAGCAATTGTGGCTACTGAAGCTGGAATGGGATGAGCCCACTCCCTCTGAAGTGCAAACGGAGTGGCACCACATCTCAGAGGATCTGCCGCTGTTGTCTAGCATTCGCTTCCCTCGGCACGTTTGTGCAAACAAAGGCTCAGCTGCATACTCGCTTCACGGGTTTGCAGATGCCTCTGAGGCCGGGTTTGCCGCCGTTGTTTATCTCCATGAGCTCAATGCCTCCGGAGATACTTTAGTACACTTGATTGTCGCCAAGTCGCGAGTCGCACCAATCAAGAATCGCCTCACAATCCCCAAGTTAGAGTTGTCGGCCGCCACCCTACTCTCCCAGCTCATGATCCGTGTGTCGGTTCAGTTATCGGCCCATATCAGTATACAACAACATATATGTTGGTCAGACAGTACGATAGTCCTGGCCTGGCTCAATACACCGCCTCACCGTCTTCAACCCTTTGAAGCCAACAGGGTAGTCAAAATCAGCTCAGGCTCACCAGAATGTACCTGGCGACACGTACCTTCCGAGCTCAACCCGGCAGATTGCGCAAGCAGAGGGATGTCTGCGCAATCCCTGTCAGCCCACGACCTATGGTGGTCTCCCACGTGGCTTGGACGGCCTTGTGAGTCTTGGCCTGCGATGCCCTTAGCTCTGG
The DNA here is from genome assembly GCA_963921215.1 of Scoparia ambigualis. Classification (NCBI taxonomy): domain Eukaryota; kingdom Metazoa; phylum Arthropoda; class Insecta; order Lepidoptera; family Crambidae; genus Scoparia; species Scoparia ambigualis. The sequence continues at coordinate 29,340,056 of OY992519.1, read as the reverse complement.
GCCATCACGCCCTGCCCGGCCTTAAGCCCAAACACGTCCCGTCGCTGGTCACAGTGCCCGGTCTTAACTTTGACCTGCTCACTCGGTTCAGTTCACTAGACAAGCTCGTCGGAGTGACAGCTTGTCTAAAACGCTTTCTGAACAACTGCAGACACCACCCAGATTCGCGACGCTCAGGCCCCTTGTACGTCAGTGAACGAAGAGAGGCCCTACTTTACTGGGTGCGCAGTGTTCAGCACAATGAGTTTGCAGAGGACATCCACCGCCTTCAAACTGGCAAAATCTGCTCCGTCAGACTCCAGCGGCTGTCACCTCTCATTAAAGATGAGCTCCTTAGAGTTGGTGGACGACTGTCCCATGCGTCTATCCGATATGACGCGCAGCACCCGCTCATACTTCCCAGCTCTAGCCCACTTGTAGACCTTATCATTGACCACTACCACAAAACACACTGCCATCCTGGCGCTGACACTTTACACGCTATCCTACGCCAACAATTTTGAATATTGTCCGCGCGCCGCATCATTAGACACCGAGTTTTTAAATGCATTAGATGCTTTCGATGCCGGGCCCAGCCGCAAGCGCCCTTCATGGCCGACCTGCCAGCCGATAGAGTTACGCCTCAGCCAGTATTTAGTCAAGTCACGACCGATTTTGCCGGACCATTCCTCGTTAAATCTAGTACCCTACGTAATGTTAAACTCTTAAAAGCGTACTTTTGTATATTCGTGTGCCTCTCGACTAAGGCGGTTCATTTGGAACCGGTCTCGGACCTCAGCACGGAAGCGTTCCTCGCGGCATTACAGCGTTTTATAGCACGCCGCGGTGCCCCGGTTCTCATCCGCTCGGACTGCGGTACAAATTATGTAGGCGCTAAAAATCAGCTCATCGAAGTACAAAACTTTCTTGCCTTAAACAATGACACGATTGCGCACAAGCTCGCTGGTCAGCACATTACTTGGTTGTTGAACGTCCCTAAGGGACCATGGTTCGGTGCGTTACATGAGATCAACGTAAAATCAACAAAGCAACTTTTATATCGCGTAATTGGCGAACAACACCTCACATTCGAGGAATTCTCCACACTTTTAGCTCGAATTGAAGCGGTCCTCAACTCAAGACCTCTCTGCCCACTTTCGTCTGATCCTTCAGACTTTGAGCCGCTTACAGCCGGACATTTCCTTATAGGCCGCCCACTAACGGCCCTTCCCGAACTATCCGTGGAAGATAGGCCGATCTCCACACGTAGGCGATTCCAGATGGTACAGGCCCTTTCCCAGCGCTTCTGGACGCTGTGGACCCAGTCCTACCTGCATACCCTTCAAACCCGCTCCAAATGGTTGTCCCCATCCTCCCCTCCCCGAGTCGGCGAGCTCGTCCTCATCAAGGAGGACAACCTGCCTGCCCTTCAATGGAGACTGGGGCGCATTACTCGCACCCTGCCTGGGAAGGATGGCGTCGTGCGGGTGGTGGACCTGGACACCGCCAATGGACACCTCCGGAGGCCTGTGTTCAAGATTGCCAGGCTCCCTCTGGATGAGACCACCCCTGGGCCCCGGGAAGATGTTTGCGCCACAGCGCAACGGAAAACAGCCGTCGCTGCGCCGTAATAGAGTGCATATTAGAATGCACTAAGCCGTCGCGCGGCCATGTTGACGGCCGGCGCAGCGCAACAGTTAGTGACCTTTGAGATCTCAAGACGAAATCACGCGTCGCGCGCCCTTGAACTCAGCCTTCGTAATAAACCAATACCACTCATAGCATATGTGTAAAGTTACGCCTAACGAACTGCCCTAGTGAATAATTGCGTGTAGTGACTGTGCGCCAGGAAACCAACCTACATCGCCGCCCTCAACTACCTCGCCGCCCGTGGTCAGCGCCAGCCGCCTTCAACTCCAGCACGATCCTGTGACCACAGCCCGGAACCAAGTAAGCCCCCACTATCCTATATTTCCATTTCCCTGCGTCGCATGTTGGTGCCTTAAGCGCCAACAGATTCCTTTTTTTGAATCGAAACTATGTGAGCTTTTTTCCAAATACCAGAATACAAATCTTCGTTTAGGGATAAATTAAAGAGAAAGCTGATTGGTTGTGCCAAAGACTTAGAACAGCTAGCCCAAAACAGGGGAGGTATATCATCATTTCCAGCCCCTTTAGCCATATCCAGACTGGTTAAAGCTTTTTCGATAACGTTAGACGGGATATTAAGTATTGACAAATAATCGAAACTCTTGTCGACTGTGTACTGCGTACGAAGTAGTATTGCTAGTGGTTGGTACACTGAAAACACTTTGGAAAAAAGGCATTGAAAATGTCCCTGCCATTCGAGTAACTAATGTCGTTAAAAATAAAGCTTTGCGGATAATTTGACCTACCGCCATGGACTTAAGATAAGACCAGAATACCTTAGGATTATGTTTTATAGATTGTTCTGTCCTTTTGATATAATTATTGTAGCATAATTGAGGAGCGTCTGATCAAAAATCAATATTTGCACCTAATAGTCATTTAAATATTTTTTACTGGCAACAAATATGAAAATCTATCCGATTCTTTACTCCATTCGTTTTAAATTACAATAATCCCCTTAAAAACAGCTTTCAAAATCAATGGTTTGGATTAGAAGTCAACAGCTCCAATCAAAGTTATAACGTTATTTAACATTATTTAGAATCTTGTTCAAAACCCAATAATTTTCATTAAATATTCTCTTTAAGAGAAGAAGTTTGCATCAAAATGTTTTTTTTTATGTCTATAGTATTTTAACTCTGCCTACTTACGGCGATATGGTTGTATGTTCTCGGAGCTTTAAAAAAACAATCATAGACGAAAACAAAACTTTTGGTCAGGTTTTTGAAACCTGTCATAATACATTTTATCGAATTATACCATGTTTGAGTTGTTGGTTTTGAGTCCCCGATATTTCGGCGCAGTTGCATGCACCATGATCACGGAGTAACTGCAGCTAATGCGGGTGGATGTTCAGAGCAGACGAAACGGTCTACCCTCTTTCTTGTTCGTTTATTGCGCTCGACACCCGTACCACTGTTCTCGATCGCACTGTCAACTCGAACTTGTTTCACAAGAATCACCGACCACCGTTTTGATTCTGGCGGTTTTTGCATAACTGAATCACTGGATTCTAGACATTCGACAATTTAAACCAGTCTTCACGATTGAAACTCTCATGGGTCTCAAAACCAACAACTCAAACATGGTAAAAATGACGTTTTTTTCATTAAAATAATAAACATGGTGATTATAAAATGACATTCTTTTATTTAAAAATGGATCTTCCAAAACTTTCTGAACAGAAACCAATATTTCCAGAACTGTCTGAATTAGAAACCAATATTTCCAGAACCGTATAAAACAAAAAGCAATACTTTTGGTTTGCTTGGTAAACTTTATAAGCTAATATAAGTCAATAAAATGCATGAAAGGATAAAATTACAAAATACGTGTTTCATGGAAATGCTAAATGTCCAGAATACATTAAAAAAGAAAAGGGCTAGTATAATGATTATTCGAGTTTTGCGTTTTTTGCATTTTGCCAAAAAAAGTGTATGGTGCAAATATTGGTTTTTGATCAGACGCTCCTCAATTGTTGAACTCTGTGTTGTCTTATTCTAAGTAGGGAGAATTCGTCATAGTTCAACAGGTTTCCATAGGTCTTCCATTGTTTTTGTGCCTTAGACTTTTCCATAATAATTTTTATTAGAGCGGGACTAAACCATTTTGGATACTTGTTATTCTTATTTACCTTATTTAACGAACTTTTCTATACAATTATTTACAATGTTATAAAAAAGAGTAATTGCATTTTCAGTCGTATGACATTTCGACATTATTTGCCAATCTATTGGCAGGTGGTTATTAATTTGTTGATAGTCGGCCTTTCTAAAATTACGTCTAGGAATGGAAGATTCTTCTAAAAATGATATGGCGTGATCAGTTAAATATATCGTAAAAGGAGGGTGAGAATGATCGAGTTTTGTGAAGGGCAAGGTACTTGAGTCTATTTCTTAAATTTGAAAAGATCAGATCCAAAGTATTGTTATAACCATTTTTTTATGTGTTATACTGAGTTAACCCATGAAGACTTAGTTGTTCTAGTAAAAATAAACCGGCATTTTAGCTTTCCGTGGAACCCTGTTTGATGTGAGTGGGGCTGTAATTATCCCATTGGATGCACGGACGGTTGAAGTCGCCTAATATCACAAAATTGTCCTTAGAATATTGTTAAAACATTTTTTTAGTCATGTTTATCACAATTGTCAACACTGTCGGGTAAGCAGGTGGGGTCAGGGGGTGTGTGTAAGCCCATAATATGTAAATTGGTGTTACTATGTAGTGCCTTCGAAGATATACCTAGTGATTAAAATTATTTCTGTGTAAATACAAGATGAGATATCGACGCGGCAAGCATTTAATTTACGATTTACTAGTATCATCACACCGCCCCCTGTCTTTTTCTTTGTTAATGAAAGATCGCGATCGTATCGAAATACGTCATACCTATTATCATCCCTCACTTCACCGTCTAAAATTCCGGAATGCACCCATGACTCAGTTATAACGATTATGTCGTAGCTATTAAGTAATAAGCCCTGGCGGAACTCAGGACATTTTGTACGTAAACCCCTTGAGTTTTGGTAAAAAATGCTTAGCTTGTTGTTAGCCATTGGGAACATAAAAAGTATCCGTAGGTAAATTAACCATTAAGTATGCGTCTTGTATAAATAAAAAAGTAACGTGATCAATATTATTGTGTGAATTGTTATTATTGAAATATTTAAAATCCTCAAGGGCTAAGGTAACTAGTAACATAAACACAATAAGTAAGTAAGTACTACAATAATTTGACTGCACTTGTAAATAAGTAAATTTTATTGTAAATAAAACGCACATAAACACTAGAACCTATACACCGAGTTTTTTCATTGGTTTTGGAGCCGAAACCCTGTTCATGTTTATCATCAGTAGAAGCTATTTAGCTTGTAAAAACTTAAAATATGAGCATAAAAAGAAAGAACCTAATAAACAAAGGCGACTGGATAACGGACTAAAGACTGCACATCCATCCAACAGCACATTATGCAGTCGCTATTTAGTGAAAAGTGAACTATGGCAGAGGACTGTTTTTGCTGTCCTCATTGCGTAGTCTCTGACTAACCCTCCGGGGATAATAGTCGTGATTATAATGTACTTATGTATGTACCAAAGTATGTAAAAATATCCGTAAGTAATTCAATAAATTTATACAAATTAACCTAACTTTTTCGTTTCGTTTTCTCTAGTACTATACCCTAGAAGTAATAACTAAGTAACGGACGATTTCTAAATAACAGAGCCATAATTGTCAGTGTCTGAAATCACCTACTATAGATTAAATTTCTCTGCCGGCGCATGTGTTTCCCAGTTCCTATAATCCCGGGTCTTTTAAACGGGGCGTGAAACGGCATTTATGCAGGCCGTCATGAATGGGTGCGCTTGTTACCGTGCTTGTTCCACGGTGGGGAGCGCTCTCATTATTTTGGACTACATCGGCTGCTTACCATCAGGCAGGATGTAGTCACTATGAAGTGTCACATAAAAAAAAAATCCACAACAACCGTAGTGACTGTCAGTCGAATGTAGTCATGAGAAATTTAGCTCTTTGAAGAGATAAGTGCTATACGGCTCTTTACCCAGTCAAGAGCTATATAGCTCTTTTAGCTCAGTAGCTCATTTAGCTCATGAAGACAGAAGGCTCTTGAGTCGTTTATGTATACTCTTCAGGAAATAGCGCGAACCGCAACGTATTGTCTTGAATTTCGAGGTATTTTTTTTTTATTAGACAACAGAAATCTAGCTCCATGCAAAAATTAGAAAATATTTTTTTATGTTAAGTTCATCTGATACCGCTCAAGTTCTTGCGGGATTTTACAGGGGGGGGGGGGGGGGGGATTTCGTTAGATTTTGGCTACGACGCACCGTTTTCGAGATATTCGCGTTTTTATAAAAAGTTACCTTAAATTTTAAAGTTTGTAAGTTTAAGGCTCCATATAAAAATCAACAGAAAATTTTGTCTCCCCTTTACCCCCTTTGCGACACCCTTTTGACTATCAAGCCGAGCCGCTCTCGATTTCGAGCCGACATATTCCGATGAAACTCTGAGCTAATTTAGCTAAAATGAACACTGAGCTAAATTGAACGGGAGTGAGCTAGAATAGGTGAGCTGGCTCTTTTAAACAACTCGCTCGCGTGCTACCCATCGCTAGTCGAATGACATTAACTTAGGAGGATGTAATCACTACGTATAGGCATCACGATGGCTAGAATATGAAACGATACGAGCCGTATAGAACGAGTTTGTGCTTCCGATTTTCACTTTGTGTGCTTAGCGAGCAAGATCGCAAGCCGAACGCGCTAGCCGCTGCGCCATCGAGCTCCTTAATCCTGTAACGACTAGTACATTATTCTCTACTTCCATTTCTATATCCTTATAAGTGACACGACAGTGTCTCCTAATCGGACATTGTGTAACAGGCCCATATCTAGGTCATTTGCAAACTGGTAGTTTCTTTGTTGTCGACAGATGGCGCTGTGCCCTCGCCTGAATCACGCTATGGTTTCGTTTCTTTCGTAGTACACATACTCCGGCGCTTCTTGGCCTAGCCTGTCTTATAGTCTAATTTTAATATTAAAATTTTTGATGGTATACTACTACATTTTCGTGTAGTTTGTGTACTATTACACATAGATTTTACAAGCTCTGAATAGGGATGTCGGTAGAGATGGGTCGTCGACGTATTTTTCGTCAACGTAACTAGACAGTCCACTACCGTCCATCGACTAGTCGATCAACTAGTTGAATTCGTCGACTAGTCGACGCGATAACGGATAACGGCAGGAGGCAGGCGTTTTGAGGCGTTCAATTCAATCGAATAAGCGCGGTGGCTGGTCTACGGGCGCGACGCAACGACGGACGCGACGGTGTCTTTAGTTAATCTAGTTTTACGCACTATTTGACAGTTGAATAAACGAAGTTACAAAATGTAAAATCAAGCCCTTCTTACTTTTCCAGGCTTAGGACTGGCTGAATACGTTTTGAAAAGATTTTAATACTTACTATCGTATTTAAGACGTATTTAGAAGATCAACTGATTTTATGTACATTTTTAATTGAAATTTTTTTTATTTACATATTTTTTATATTATTAATATTATTATTTACCTAAGAATTTTATAAGTTTTATTTGCTTTTTTTAAAAACAACAAATATCAACTCCTACGCGATATACTTATGGTTCAAATCGCTTTATCAGACGATTTTATTTCAACGAACGTATGGAACTTATATTAACCGGATACGTTTATGCGTCGTCGTCGCGTTGACAGTAGACAAGAACGCTGTGGACTCTCAGTTTAGCCGTCTATGAATTCAACTAGTTCACAAATGAACTGTAGACCGTCGAAGCGTCGATTGAACGTAGACCGTCTATTTAAACCGTTCGTTGATTCAACGCCCATCGCTGGATGTCGGAAATGAAAAAAAATATCGATATATCGATCGATACATCGATTTTTTGAAAAATATCAATATCGGCTAGTAATGGGTAATAACGGATTTTTCGCGTACCGAACCGAAACTATGTATTGGTTTTCGATAACGGTTTTCAAAACTATTTATTTTTGAAACTATTTATCGGAGACGTTGTATGGTATTGCCAATCCAACGGCGGCACCGAATACCGAAATAACTTGTTTATTGTACGGTATTGGTAAGTTCATGATACCTGTTTGCGGATGTTAAAAGAGTTAAGTTATGGTAGTTATCGAATATTAAGTAGGTTTCAAATGAACTTTCCTTCATACTTCATCCACGCTAGGTCTGGCTGCATAAAATAGTCAATAAATGCAGGTGTATTTTAAAGTTCATTGATTTTATATACAATTTGTTTGCTTTACATTATTTACACAGGACTTCTATTTTAATTTTTATATGTATTAGTTTTTTTGTGTTATTTACATTTTTTAGTTATTTTTTTTGTTTTTTTAGGATGAAATATTTAATTTTAAGTATATCAGTTTGTTTATTTTTGTTGTTACCTTTTTACATTAATTGGCACTATTTACATTTTTAAAATTAAAATCTAAGTTCTTTTTTGTATTTTTTTCTACTTTTTAAACTTGATGAGATATTACATTATTTTTTGTTTTTACACCTGTTTACATTTTCACAGTAGGTAAGTAGGTATACCTACGTATTTTAGATTTACTGTCGTTTATGTATTAGTATGTAATTTGTAATTTCTCGCACCTCCGTGAGCTGCGCGCGGTCAGTCATAAAAAAATGTAAACAAATTGATTTTAAATATCATCTTAGGGTCTTAATTTGTTATGCAATAACTGCAAAAACTTTATTTTCTATCTCATTAATTTTGATACATTTAATAACTAACTTTAATCCCTACACATAGGGCTTAAAATAAATATTTAGATGTTGTGCGTCTTGGTCGTTTATTGCGCGGTAATACGCGACGTTGCCAAACCTACACGATTGCGACGATTGCACAAATAAATACGGTACAGTTTTTGTAAACGCTATGGGTATTGTATTAAGGTCAGGTATTGAATATCTGTATGTTTCTATCGATAAATAGTTTCACCGTAGACCAATACATAGTTTTGGGTATTGCACCGATAAATAGTTTCAATAACTATTTATGGTTCAAATCGACCATCGCTAATATCGGCCTCGATATATCGCGAAAAAAATATCGATATATCGGTCAAATTTTTCACCGGCTTTAAAAAAAGAAGAACCACCTGCTTTTTCTTAAAATCGGTTAAAAAATAATTTAGGTGAGCCTAGCCCAGTAATAAAAACAGATTTTTTATTTTAAATTATTGTTTTAACCGGTTTACAGTTCCGCAGCCCATATGGGCCATAACAATTGATTAACCTATTGTTATATTTTTAGGCCAGTAAACCTGTTAATCATGCCGCCCTCTAAGTCGGCTCCTGTTGTTAGGAACCGCCATATTTACGGTAAAAGCCACTCTCTCTGACGGCACGGAGAAAGCCGTAGGTGTTAAATATTTCCGTTGCATATTCGTAGCACACATGCACACATGACATGAAGTTGATTGAAGCAACGCACTGACAGTGAGAGTTACACACTCACTACCACAGATTACATTAATGGAATTCAGCAACAATAAGATTTTTTTACATTTTTACGGCTTTGAATTCTAACGAATTAAAAAGTTAGATCGTGATGCGATGCGATGCGATGATAATAAATAAAAAATATCGATTTTGATACGAATTTCGATATTGGTTATTTTGTATCGATGTATCGATATATCGAAACAAAAAATATCGCCAAAAATATCGATATATTGAACAAAAAATATTGATATATCGATGTATCGATATTTTTTCAACAAGCCTAGCTCTTAATTTAAATAGCTTGCAAATGCAATGTAATGTATGACTTATTCGGGTGGAATTTTGCAACTCACTTTTGATCCACTTTTTCCGGTTCCGGGCGGTTACCGATTAAGCTGAAATTTTACATACATGTGTAAGTCGCGTGACAATGCAATATTATGATGACATGGTGCTGATCTGATGATGGAGCTGGATGCGGGTTCGTACTGTGCGATTATGACGCCAAAACAAAGTTCGATGCTTTTTTCACCAAAAAATTTCGTAAAACGGGTAAAACAAATACTAAAAACACATTCTACACTTATTTACCAGTACTTTTATTATAATACATGTAGTAATCACTCAACGTTTAAATGCTAGAGACATTTTTTCAGAACACAAACACGTAAGCGCAAGTCACAACGTATTGTAAAAATGGCGGACTGTTTATTTTGTATGACATTTATTTTTTAATCATCTGGTTTACTTTGTTCTGATTGGTCAAACTTTAAATTTATATTGTCAATGAGCCCCGAATGCCAGTATAAATTTATGGACCCGGCTACACATAGAATAAAAATACAGTTATTTTTGTCAAAGACAATAAAATCTTCTATCGAACAACGTTGCGTTCAGGCTCATAATGTCCCTTTCCTGTAATGTCCGGTTTCAAAAAGTCCCTTTCCCAAAATGTCCCTTTCCCGAAACGTCCCTTTCCCAGAATGTCCCTTTCCCGAAATATCCCTTTCCCATAATGTCCCTTCTTACAATAACCCCTTCCTATGACATACTCGTAGATTGCATTGTTGAATGTATAAAATAAAATAAAAGCATTTGGCCAATCAACTTTTAATACATAAAACTAAACATAATTAGAACTTTACAATATAATTGTTAAATACCCAAAGTTATATTTATTTATAAAAACAAAACAAAGAAAATCTTAACAATATAATTTTTCTCAAAAACTGACCCATTGTATGTGGTCAATTAACTTTGATACATAAAACTAAACATATTTATTCAGAATTTTTCGATATAATTTTAAATGAAGTTATTTAAACAAAGAAAGTCTTAAAAATATCACATTTCTCAAAAACTGACCGATGGTCATTAGTTTTGTTTGTAGGTTTTGTAGGTATATATTATGTTTTTTATCGAATTGTATGTCTCTTCAATCTACGAGTATCTGTCATAGGAAGGGGTTATTGTAAGAAGGGACATTATGGGAAAGGGACATTTTGGGAAAGGGACATTTTGGGAAAGGGACATTCTGGGAAAGGGACGTTTCGTTAAAGGGACATTTTGAGAAAGGGACTTTTTGAAACCGAGGGACATTACGGGAAAGGGACATTATGAGCCTGAACGCATCGACCAGACGCGTCCCGCCATATTTTTCTATCTGTGCGATAGAAATAGTTGTTCGATGAGACGCGTGACGAGTTAAAGAATTTGTTTCAAATTTCAACAAGGCCATGACCTCACAATGATCAGGCTAATTACATAAGCTCTTTTAGTGTATTTAACTAATTCAGGATCCCTTAATTGTCGAATGTGATCCGAAAGGACTAATTAATTGTTTCTTTGGAAGTGGTTATTATTATACTTTTTTTTAAGCTCTTTAATAATAAAAATCAATTGCCAAAATGTTTGTACGCGCATCACTTCAGAACGGCTGCACCTATTTGGCAAATTTTTGATGTGTAGGTACGTAATTGTCAGGACTAGGTTTATGTGAAATATTTTTTTTAGATAGTCGTCGCATGATACAGGGTGTTCACGCACACGAAGTCGCGGGCGGGCCGCTAGTATAATATAAATAATACCGTGAATTCTTCTACCCCATAAAGCACTCTTTAGTCACAAAATCTTCAATGCAGTTACAAGTTGTCGCAGTTTCGTAACTGTAACAGAACATGGCGTCCGTGTGGGGTTTGGTCTGTATGTGTGGTAACATTTTAGGTACACACAATTTGACCGGAAATGTTTTAGTAACTATTTGTAGTCGTTGTGTTCACACGTGACGTAATCATTTGTGTGAACTTATTTTTATACACTTTGTGTTTAGCTTGTAACGAGTATACAATCAAGGAATTAATGTATGTAACGGTGTGGTTACGATGTTACAATAATAGTAATGTAAGTACACGAGGTGTTGTAATGTTACGTCATTGTTCCTGAGCAATATTACTTAAATGAGATAAAAAAAAACGCACTGTTTCTCAAACATATTATGCTGATAAGTCATGAAACGAAAATGAGTGAACAGCCGAAAAAACGTAATTTTCGTTGTACATCGACTTTCTACAGGAAAGTTATCAAATTATTAGTTTCACAAAATAGTCCTTCAAGTAAGTGCCTAGATTTCTAGTTTTTATATATATTATACTTAACTAAATTTTTGTTTACTAAATTAGCATTTTTAGTAACAAAATTAATATACTTAGTAACTAAAATCTTAAATTTTCAATCGCAGTCTAGGATCAAACACATTATGATCATTGGACAAAAAGTATAGGTAATAATCCAATTTTTTTATGTTCATAATTATGTTAAATTTTGTTCTGCGTTAAAATGTAGGTACCTACCTACTTAATATATTTAATATCTTCATATCAGGCAATGTCAATGCACAATCAAATGCACCGTCTTCATTATCTGAAAATCAAGAAATTAGTTCTGAACTACGTGTTGTCCAATTGTCCAACGTGCACTTAGACGATGTTGCGACCTCTTTTAATCTAAGTTATGTCATGCTCAGTGTGATGTATAGATGCTGAAACGTTTGCTTATTGATATTGTTAGACTCTATTTAAATATAAGAGACCAAATTCAACAATGGGCATTAGTACCAAATTCCGCATAATGCCATAAACGAATTACTTATTATATTGCGAGAACATTCAAGCTCCGATTTCGATTTTTTTTTATCAAAACACAGTAGAAGTCTCTTAAAAACGCCAAATTTAAACAATATAATACCAATGAGCAAAGGAAAATATTGGTATACAACGGCTTAGAGAATTGTTTGAAAGTAGTTTTGTCTCAAAATATGGTGTCAGAGTTACAACGTACATATTTTTGTCTTTAAACATAGACGGCTTACCGAGACACAAAAGCAGCAAAAATGAATTTTTGCCAATTTTGTGTAAAATAGACATATTGCCCCATTAGTTATAGCAATATATTTTGGAAGCACAAAACCGCCCTTGGAATTATTTCTGCGACCATTCGTAAATGAGCTATTAAAGTTACTTCAAGATGGATTACTTATTCAAAGCCAAATCTTACCTATAAAAAATCGTTGCTTCATAGTCATATGTGATATACCTGCGAGGTGCTTTATGAAAGGTACTGTAGGATTCAATAGCTACCATGGATGCATGAAATGTACAGTTATCGGCGAGTACGATAGAAGAGGACAGCATTTGAGTTTTCCTAGAACGGACATGCCTTTACGTACTGACTATTAATTCAGAAATCGATTAGATCCAGATGACCACAAAGAAAAAAGTGCAATAGAAGATTTACCAGTAGATCTTGTTAATTAATGATTTTACGATTGCAGATGCTCTGCATTTATTAGATTTGGGAGTAATGAAGAGAGGTTTACTGGGCTGGGATGGACTAGTGTCACTTTTTTTTCTTGTCCTTGTCCAAGACAGGATAACATTTTTGTCTATCCATGTACTGGGTACCACAGATATAAGTTGGGACAAACCCTCTATAGTTAAAACTATTGCAAAGGGCATGGTCGCTAAAAGTTTAAAAATCGCTGGAAGCAATAAAGTAAATGACACCATTTTATAATTTCGGTAACTTTGTACTATATACTTCCAGTTTTAAGTCGAGATGTGTAGACATAGTCTAGTAACTTTGTTACCAGATGTGGCTAGAAAGTTTTCATTAAATTAATTAATGTTTTTATTGTTTTATCAATTTTATGGGTTATTATTAATTAAATAACATATGGCTAAGTATAAAACGTGTATAATTCTATTAAAGCAAAAAGCTTGCAATTTCTGAAAATTAAAAACTTGTTATATAAACCATTGTAAATATTTCACGAAACTGGTTACAATTAAGGGTGGCGCGTTGCTTGATTTTAATATATTTAACCAAATTACTCGATGTATATTTTTTCCCATTGATATTAGTACGATAAATCTATTAGAATCAAATAATATAAAAAATAAGGAGTTACGTGTGTCAGAAATATGATGGAGTCAATCAAAAAATTTCTGTAGATTAAAAAAAAAGCCAAATAATGAACGAACGAACGAATGATTTCTGGTACCTAAGCCGTTGCAGACTGAGAACATTGTTACCACATAGTTACGTAACTTAAAAACCAAATGTTACTCTGTCTAGATATGCCCCATTTTTAGTCGAAGCGACCGAACTGCACACAGATAGCGACCAAAAAAATTACTAGTGTCAGCTATTGTTGACGCAAAAATGTGTACATTTTTCGTAACGGTTACCAAAAAGCGCTGTATGCTGTATGGGACAATATAAACACATTTACTAAAAACCAAATTCGAACAGTCTAACCAAGTCTTACCTCTCCCCAGATACACGATCCGCACGAACCCCTCCCACGTGGGCACCCCGTCCACCCGCAGCCTGACTACCTCGCCCGCCAAGTGCCGCGAGAGGACTGCCAGCAAGGACTGGTCCTCCGACTGGTCGAGGGGGGGGCAACTCATCCCCCTCTCTGAGATGCATCGAGAGGATACGTGTCCAGTACTGCAGTACTACTATTCTGGCTTCTTGGCGCTGCAGACGCTCATCGATTATATCAAGATGAAGGTGACTTATTTTTTTTACAATTTTTTTGTGAGTTTAATGGATCTGCCCGATTCCCTTGAGCGCTGGACGAGAGGGCGGGGTGCTTGGTGCTTTAACACTAAAAACTACTACCTTATATTTGTAACACAAATCTGCCTTTTAGACTAATGTCTCATGTTTTATGATAAAACCTCCACTTTTGGCGATTGTGTAGTATTGCAGGGCCATGACCCATCGCACTGGACCAATGTAACATAAGTACATAGATTCACAACTATAATCCAAAAAGGGTTGTCAGGGACTAGTCAATGAGGAACGCAAAAGCAGTCTACAGCCATAGTTCAAGTTTAAACAAATTACAACTGCATTATTATGCTCAGTGTGGATGGATGTATGTGTCGCAGTCATATGATAAAAACAGAGATTTGGTCAAATCCCTAGTTAAAATAACAACACGATTTTATCATTTCCCTAAACAAATCTTGGGATTTGAACATCACTAGAACATAAATTGCCCTACTCCTGTAGGTCACGTGATAGGTTAGAGGTTATTTTTTTTATTAGACAACAGAAATACTAGCTGCCCTACTCCTGTAGGTCACATGTTTTTGGTCATTTCACGGAACCAGTTCTGGTATTTGTTCAACTTAGAGAATTGACCAAATCTCTGTTTTTATCATATCCCTGCGACATAGGCATTCTTTAGTCCGTTAATCGCCTTTTACGATACCGAATTAAATAGAGGGGTTGATAATATTATATTAGTTAAAGCTAAAGTTTTCTCTAGTACCTATAAAATATAGTACCTACCTATGCATTACTACTTATATTTTTTAAACATTTTATATGTTTTGTTGGTTCTCCCCTCTTTCCAGATAGACACCGGCTCCCCAATACCACCGCCGCGCATCGAGCTGCTCCAGTTTCCGAAACGTCAGCATACCGGCGACTGGCTGGTGATCTTCCGCGTGATCATGCCCATGTACATGGTGATGACGCTGTCCCAGTTCATCACATACCTGCTGATGTTCGTGGTGGGGGAGAAGGAGAAGAAGATCAGGGAGGGCATGCGGATTATGGGATTGAAGGATTCCGTTTACTGGTGAGAGATGGTATCTAAGTTTGTCCCCATAACAACAGTGTTGTTGTATTCTGACAATTAGAAGAAAAAAATAAGCAATTCAAATGAAGCTAAGACGGACGTAGCTTTAAATAACAAAGTAAAGTTCATTTCATTTCATATCAGCTCATTT
Source organism: Scoparia ambigualis (assembly GCA_963921215.1). Taxonomy (NCBI): domain Eukaryota; kingdom Metazoa; phylum Arthropoda; class Insecta; order Lepidoptera; family Crambidae; genus Scoparia; species Scoparia ambigualis. The sequence goes on along the minus strand of OY992519.1, from coordinate 29,324,591 downwards.
AAATAACAAACTAAAAAGTCTGGAACAGGTGGTAGGAAAATATAGACGATTCAAAAGTGCTTAATTAATAAGTTTATTTGAATAAAGGAACATTGACTATTGAACACCAAAAAATAATATTAAAGAAAATATACACAATTGCTAATCTTACAGCTAATTTTATTTTTATAGTGGTTGGTTGGTGTGTGACACAATAGTTTCTTGTAAATGGATAGTTTAAAAGGGTGCGTATCATTTCGTATAATGACAAATTAACTAATTTCAAAGGAAATAACGTTCATTGGATATAATTTTTACTTGTTTTAAATACACTTCCTATTACAACATTACGCATATTATTCATTTGATATAATACTCATATTCTCTAACAACTTTTTCTATAAAGCTGTATTGGTAGAATTATCATATTATAGAATATGATAATTCTACCAATACAGCTTCATTTGATATAATTTTTTCTTCTAAATAAAAATAGCATTTTAACCCTAAATTGATTTCAAATATTGCCTTAAAAAGTTAATACATTGTGTTTTCGTTAAGGTTGTGCTATAAAAGTCAGTGACAGAAACGAATTTAAGCCCGCGTAGGCGCGGAGGGGCGAGGCGGCCCGCGAGCTGAGGAGCAGGTGGGTTTAACGCTCGCCGCCGCGGCTGAGGCTGGCCAGCAAGCCGAAGCTGCGGTGGTGAGCGAAAGCCATCTGCGACGATAAGCTCGCGTGGGACCGCCGGAGACCCGCAGCGCCGGAGCCGTGACAGAAACCATGCCTGCTGCATGCTGCATGCCTGCTTGCATGCTACATGCCTGCTTGCATGCCGCATGCATGCTGCATGCCTGCATTCATGCTGCATTCTTGCTTGCATGCTGCATTCTTCTTGAATGCTGCATGCTTGCTTGCATGCCGCTGCAATATGTTTTACAACATTTAAATATTATTCATAATTGTGTGTGTTTTATCAATTTTAAACATTATTCATATGTTTTATATGAATAATGTTTTATATCATTAGATACTATATCAAATGTAATTATAGAATCTAAAATTTAGTCAGTTTTTATATGAAAAGAAATTATAGGAAATGAAATTATATTATCTGAACGTTAGACCATAAGTATTTATATCAAACATTACACACCCAGTTTAAAAACGTATTGCATTATTGTCTATTTCAGGACAGCTTGGTTCCTCATCTACGCAGTTTTTGTCACCATACTCTCCATAGTCAGTACCGTCCTGCTTTTTACACTGAAGGTAAGCGAACGTTTCTCTGTTCGATTTTAATATTGGGCCCAAACATTTAAGCCTTTAGATCTTTAGATGTACACTTTGGAGGAAGTTCCCGGTTGCCACATTTCGGCGATATTAGCTAGCAAAACGATCTACGCGCTCGCTTCTGTCTGTACGCGCAGTTCGGCTTATGCGATTTTCGCCGAAACTGAAAAGTTGTCGAACGGGAAATTCCTCGGCCGTACCTTCGCAATGATATCACATCGTCGAAATGCTTCTAAGATGCAATCATCACTAGCTGACTCTACTTGAATGAATAAGGGCCTTACTTTTAATCACTATTTAAGCTATATTTAGTTAAACATTGTTTTCTCTTTTGCTCAAATTCAAAATCACGGTGGTTTGACGTAGACAAAACAATGTTTAATTGGGTTACTCGCATAATGACAAATTACGTACACGCTTAATGACATACACGCATTTTGACTTACACGCATATTGACTTACACGCATTTTTACTTACACGCATATTGACATACACGCATTTTGACTTACACGCTTATTGACTTACACGCATTTTTACTTACACGCATATTGACATACACGCATTTTGACTTACTCGCATATTGACTTACACACATTTTTACTTACACGCATATTGACCTACACGCATATTGACACACAAGATATATTTAAGTATTTAACACTTCCCATTTCCCACCGTACAAGTAGTAGTCTGTGTACAAATCTATTTCTGTGCAAAATAATAATGAAAATTAGATGCGTAGTTTTCAAGGAGTGTAGCGATGACTTTCCATAAATCGAATTTTACTGCAAGCGATTTTTCCATTCGCATAATTTCCCAATTTTTAATTTTCTGTGTGGTTTTTATCTAATTTTTTTTATAACATAAGTATTATAAACCCCTAGAAATGGTCAAAGACGACCGGAGGGCTATAAGCCCTATAAACATACCTTACGTATGTTTATTTATCCATCCAATCATGATTTACATAAAATCAATAAAAATTAAAAATAAAAATACTTTTTAAAAACAAGCTTTTTTTTTTTTTTAATTTTTATTCAAGTGCGCTAAAAAGAAAAATAAACTTTTACTATCAACTTATAAGGTCAATACACAACTTATATGATTTAAAAGGTTGTCGCGAGATTATGTAAGTACTTGTATTTAACTATACTTAGATTGAAAATTTTAATCAAGTTAATAAAAGTTTATTTTTTCTTTTTTGCGCATATAAGCTTGTTTTTTAAAAAATAATCTACCTATGTCATTTTGCGTAGTCGATCCCGTGTGTCATTTCGCGTATGAGAATATGTGTCAATTCGCGTATGTCATTTTGCGTAGTCGTTCCTGTGTGTCATTTCGCGTATGAGAATATATGTCAATTCGCGTATGTCATTTTGCGTAGTCTTTCCCGTGTGTCATTTCGCGTATGAGAATATGTGTCAATTTGCGTATGTCATTTTGCGTAGACACTACGTGTCATTGTGCGTTGGGCTACCAAAATGGGTCATTATGCGAGTAACCCTAATATCTAACGGTCAATCTAATTCTAACGGTTTAAATATTTGATTGGTTTGAAACCTTGTGGTTGTGGCCCCTCCAGGAAATTGATCTTCTAATTCGGTTGTCAATATGGATCTAAACTTACGTACAGGATAAGACAATATGTCAATGTTAACTGCAGACGAGCGTGACAAGTGACTATATTGTGCTTGCATTCTGTTAATAGCAGAGAAATTACCAAGATCAATCTTTGAGCACCTCTTTTCCAGAAAACCTACCCAGATCATCCTGAAGAAAACTACAGTCGTTGTCGTCCTCTATTATTTTTACAACTTTAAGATCATCTGCGTATAGGTAAATCCGTGAGTGGAGAAAACAAGAAGCCACATCATTGATGAAAATATTGAAAAATAATGGTCCTAGACGCGATCCTTGTGGGACACACCAGAGGATGCCATGAACGAACTAGACTCGAAACCGTTCTTTCTTTCTGTCGTTCCGAAACGACGACTTTTGAAGTTCGTCCGACAAGGTACTATGCACATCAACATAGAAGATTATCTGTGATACCTCAGTGCGAAAGCTTTTTAATTAATGTTTTATGATCGACCTTGTCGAACGCCCTACTGAAGTCTGTGTAAATGACATCCACCGGCGTCCCACGATTCACATAGTCATAGTCCACCTCCGAAACAAAACTCACTAGATTTGTTGCTGTTGATCTAGCTTTAATAAACCCATCTTGTTGAGGTATTAAAATGTGTCTTACATGCCAAGACATAATTGGATTATGAAAAACTCTGAATGTTATTCCAATTAGAGTTGCTCGCATACAATTAACTAGTTGTTCTTTGCACTTAATAGAATGGTTCAGTTGTGGAGTTATTTATTCTGTGGTTATATCCCTATTACCAAACAACCTGTGATGCGTCGCTAACAGTATAGCGATAGATTCTAATCTTAGTTAAATTCTATGGATCTAATTGAATATTATAAGCGTAGCATTAATTATAATCTTAACAAATTTTAGGTTTATAAGCCTTAACCGAATTTTCTTGATGTTTCCAGGTTTTCCAGCATTCCTCTTATATCCTGATTTTCCTGCTGATGCTTCTGTTCGGTTTCACCATTATCACCTTCGCTTTTATGCTGACACCGTTCTTTGATCGCGCCAGGGTAAGTTTCAAAAAAATTGTGCCAAGTAAATCGTTTGACTATAAAACCAACTGAACTGAATCGCCTTTCAGTCGAAACTTATGGAACATTAATAACTGCACAGATCTCTACTATCCGCGTGTGTAGGTGCTCACTAAAAGAAAACTACCTACCCCTCTCTTCCCTTGGGCGTCGTAAAAGGTGACTAACGGACTAAATAATGCAATAGTTCGATAGTTTAATAGTTTATTTATCCCATAACCATACAATTAACTGTGTCGGAAATTTAAAAAAAAAAATCAAAATACTAAAATGCAAATAAAATTGCAGTAAATTAAAGTAATTTTTTTTCATTTTATTCATTTGCAATTAAATGAATTATTTAATTAAAAATTTAAAAAACACGAATGCCTTTTTTGTTATTTTTGTAATGTTTAAAACCCTTGACATGACCAGCCCTTGAAGTTTCTTGCGGTTTCTAGCAGTCACCTTATATGTATATTTACAATACAATAGAATAATATATAATGACGACTATTATCCCCGAAGGGTTAGTCAGAGCTGACTAGGCAATGAGGACAGCAAAAGCAGTCCTCTGCATAGACCACTTTTCACCAAATAGCGACTGCTCATGTGCTCAGCGTGACAGGTGGTGAGCCCATAGCCACTTTATGCTGTTGATGTGTGTGCACTCATGTGCAGTCTTTAGCCCGTGACGTGAGTCACCTTTTACGACACCCAAGGGAAGAGAGGGGGTGGTAGTATTCTTTCACTGATACGCGGCACGCTTATAATAATTTTCAATACATTTATTGTCAATCATATGGTGAATAAGGTGAATAGACGCACGATCAGTATAAGCCTATTTGTGCGCGGCGGGCTAGCCAAAGCGCACAGCAAATAAAGTAATTTAACGACCTCCTTGGTCGAGTGGTTTGTACACCGGTTTTCATGGTGTGGCCATCTCTGAGGTCCCGGGTTCGATCCCCGGTCGGATCAATTTAGAAATTATTGTTTTTCTAAATTGTCTCGGGTCTGGGTGTTTTCTATGTATAATAAGTATGTATTTAAGTATTTTAAGTATGTTTATCCGTTCTCTAGTAACCATTTAACGAGTTTCTTCGAAGCTTCTCTTGGGCTAGATAATTGGTGTGATTGTAGGAAAGATTTATTATTTATTTATTTATTATTTAATCTCCTTAGATGAATGATTGGTATCGCTCCGCTCGACTAATAGTTACCTCCGTTGTACTTATAAAATGCGGAAACAAATACTACGCCGAAATCGGCGTACCCGAGAGCCAGTCAAGCTGTGTGTAAAGTGTACGTACCGAATTTTTTATTAAAGTTTGGGCATAATTCAAAGTAAAATGCCAGTTTTCGTAATAAAACTGTGTAAAAATAATACTACAAAAAAATAAGAAGGACCGCATTCTTGCATATTGTCATAGATGAGTTGCCGCATTTACGGAGCTGTAGTTTTAAGATAGGACGGTATCTGGTCGAACGCAGCGAGACCAATCATTCATCTAACTAAGGTAATCTCAATAATAAATTTTTCCGCTCACATCTTGAAATAATTACGTATAAGTATTGGAAAGGCGTTCAGTTTCAGATTAGACGATCACTATGTATGTAAGAATAAGAATATTGTTTAGCTAAAGTAGGTACAGTACAGGTGTTGTGTAAAAACAGATTGAGGCAGTTCAATTATTTAGAGGTTCCCAAACTAGGCAGTGCCTGGATTGTGTTGTTGGTTGACATGTGTTACCTGTTCCAGACTGCGGGCATCCTGGGCAGCTTCGCGGTGAACCTGATGAGCGGGCTGTACTTCATCCAGGTGTTCGTGTCCAACGCGGACTCGCTCGCCTTCTGGTTTGTGTCGCTCATCAGCTCCAGCTGTTACGCGCTGGCTATGGATAAGGTGTGTTGGAGTACACACTTAACTTTTAAACTTACGCGTTTCAGAAACTAGATATTTCGACGGGAAATTAATGCTAAATACATAGACAAGAGTCAAATTCCAAGGAATGTTTTACAATTTTTGGGGGGTAAAGTTACTTGCGTCCGTAAGTTTACCCCTGAGACCCTACACGTGACCCCTGGGTGGTGCTAAATGAGTGACACTGACTGAGTGGTAGAGCCACGCTGCGTTGCAGCACGCATTGGGCCGGCTCGTCCGGGGTAATACCACCCTCTCACGAATATCCGGCGTGAAATAATGGCACTTGGTGCTGTTGTGTTTTGTCCGGCCAGTGAGAGTTCCGGAGGCCCTCCCCCTCCCCCCCCCCCCCATCACAATTCCTATTCTTTCCTTAACCCTATTCCTTTCTTAAAGGTCGTCAACGCACCTGCGACTCCTCTGGTTTTGCGGGTGTCCATTGGCTGCGGTGATTGCTCTCCATCAGGTGACCCGCCTGCTCGTTTGCTACCTTCTTACATAAAAAAAACAATTCTCTGTGTTCATTGTACCTATAACGTAAAGACACAGTAAAAATTGGAGTGAAACTAGAAACATATGTGCTCAAAGAATTGTGTTTTTATTTATTAATAAACATTTTTCATAGAAATGACTCAGTTTATGTCATTCTAGCAATGTTAATTACCAACCTCCCTTAGGCACACCGCCGTAACCTTAAATTTAGACGTTTAAAGGCTGAAAATTATTTTTTTGTAGGGTAATTTTTTCCAAACAAAAAAAATTTTTTTTAACTTTTCCTCTCGTCCGTGAGGTAGCAGAAATTACCCTAAACTAATTGATAAAAAAAAAATTACAGACCTCATGAATAGTTATACTTACATTTATTTCATTTGATCGTTGTTGTAATTTGTTTACATTTTTTTATTAATTTTTTTTTTTCGATCGCCTTTTTCTGGCCAGGCCCTGGTGCTGGACATGGCGGGCGTGGGCGTGACGTGGGACAACCTGTGGAGCGGGCCCGGTGTGCCGTTCGGCGGGTCGCTCATCATGATGGCGGTCGACACCGTGCTTTACGGGCTAGCTGCTTACTGGCTGGACGCGGTGATACCCAGTGAGTGGAGATAGTTTTTACAAGTCTACACTCGGTGAACAGGAATACACCAGCCTCTCTCTTCCTCTGTGCTTTGGGTGTCGTAAAAGGCGACTAACGGACTAGAGACTGCACATACACATTTTAACCGCCTCCGTGGTCTAGTGGCTAAGCCACCGGTTTCAGACCCAGAGGTCCCGGGTTCGATTCCCAGCGGGGGGTACATCTTTGTGTGCTCGGTTTGGTTGGTGGTAGGGCTGTTAAGTCCGCCTGGCTAGCTACCACCATCTTATCTAAGTCTGTCGCCATAACAACGATGTTTATAGCAAAGTTGTGTTCCGACAGATAAGATAGCCAGATCCTCAGTGGTTGAGGATTCCGGGTGCGCTTCCACCTTCGGCCTTATCGTCACTTACCATCAGGTGAGATGAAGGCCAAGCGCTTACCCGTTACCCGTAAAAAAAACATACATTCAACAGCATAGAGCGGCGATGGGCTCACCACCTGTCACGCTGAGCACATGTGCAGTCGCCATTTGGTGAAAAGTGGACTATGGCAGAGCACTGCTTTTGCGGTCATCATTCGTCATTTCTCACGCCCGTTCTTCTCCACAGCTAAAAGGGAATGGGTGTACCCATCCTTATAAAGAAAAAAAATATTTTGTTAAACGATTCAAAAATGCTAATATACCTACATAATAAGTTTACTTAAATAAATAATTATGATTAATGTTTTATATTTTAGCGTTTTATTAACGCTTAAATATACTTATGTAAAATATTAAACACTGATAAAAAAATTTACTTAAATAATTATGATTTAATTGTGATTAGGTATATGTAATGCTGTGTGTACACGTTTTTGGGTCTCGATCTAGTTTTATTTAATCTATTGTAATTTCTGTAAGTATTCTACTTTTATTTGATTGTTACCTGTTGTGTCATGCCAATAAAATAAATAAATAAACAACATTAAGTAAACTATGACCGACTAGGGAAGGGTGATCAACTGATCAAAGATCTTTATCTATCTTTTAAGAATAAATAAAACCACACCACAATTCACAGAATAATATCCACAATTACCACAAATCACTACAATGTGAATAAATGAAAATAATCATCCCTTTATTCATTTATTGTAGGCCATTATTATAGACATAGGTCGGAGGATAAGCACACTAAGCACTTAAATGAACTAATAAGTCTGAATTAGGCTTGTTGAAAAAATATCGATACATCGATATATCGATATTTTTTGTTCAATATATCGATATTTTTAGGCGATATTTTTTATTTCGATTTATTATTATCATCGCATCACGATCTAACTTTTTAATTCGTTAGAATTCAAAGCCGTAAAAATGTAAAAAAATCTTATTGTTGCTGATTCCATTAATGTAATCTGTGGTAGAGTGTGTAACTCTCACTGTCAGTGCGTTGCTTCAATCAACTTCATGTCATGTGTGCATGTGTGCTACGTATACGCAACGGAAATATTTAACACCTACGGCTTCCTCCGTGCCGTCAGAGAGAGTGGGTTTTACCGTAAATATGGCGGTTCCTAACAACAGGAGCCGACTTAGAGGGCGGCATGATTAACAGGTTCACTGTTCTAAAAATATAACAATAGGATAATCAATTGTTATGGCTCATATGGGCTGCGGAACTGTAAACCGGTTAAAACAATAATTTAAAATAAAAAATCTGTTTTTATTACTAGGCTAGGCTCACCTAAATTATTTTTTTACCGATAGAAAAAGCAGGTGGTTCTCCTTTTTTTAAAGCCGGTGTAAAATTTGACCGATATATCGATATATCGATATATTTTCGCGATATATCGAGGCCGATATTGATATTTTTAAATATCGATATATCGATATTTTTTTTCATTTCCGACATCCCTAGTCTGAATTTGAACGCAGAGACACACAGAACGAAACTCGGGTCGGGTCGGGTCGAGTGGTCTGAAAAAATCATGACTTATACGCTTTCTAGCTAGCTATTAGGGATGCTCGGAATCGAATCGATTAATTGATTAATCACTTTTAAATAGTAACTAAATCGATTAATCTAAAATTTAAGTAATCTATGTAATCGATTATTTTATGGCGATTAATTGATATTCACGGTAATTGATAACCTTGGCTGTATGATGACAATATCTTTGCCGATAGTCAGGTTCACTCGCGTTGAAAAAAAAGATTGACGTTCGTTCGTTTCTGACAACAACAATCTGTGATCTGTGTGTCTTTGGCATTTTTCTTTGTTGTTCATTCAATTATGAATTTCATAGGAGTTTCTCCCATGTTCTTTTAGCAACAACTGAAAATTGTAATTAAAACCAAATGTAAATAAAATGGTGAAAGATGTAACTTCTAAAATTTTATTATTTTTATTTAAAGATTTTTTATATTTTACGGATAATACAGTATTTTGCACTTTTACAGCATCTAAAGAAAGGTTTTCCTTCGATTAATTGATTAATTGATACCATGGGTGCGGTTAATCAATTAGTGCTACTATCGATAGCTAGAATAGAGTGCTAGAATCGATTATTTCGCCATCGATTAACATTCGGAGTGGGCGATACAAATCGTATATAGTTACTGAAACGTATATTGCATCAATATCGTAAAATCCGATATCGATGTGTTCTGAAACTATACATTTTGGAAAACACTATATCGCATCAGGAATGCGATGTGCGTAGGTTACTGAAACGTATTATTGCATCAATATCATCAAATCCGATATCGATGCGTATTGCGTTCTGAAACTATATTTTTGGATAACACTATAATAATTATCGCGTTAGAAATGCGGTGTGCGTTGAGGTATAACTACAATAATATATTGTACGTGATCCGATTCAAGAATAAGTATTATACCGTATCGCTGATATTTATTGAATTATCATTGATCGGTATTTTTTAAATAAAAAGGTGCTTTTTGTACAAAGGTTTCATGAAATAAAAATCATAATTTTGACGTGACAACGTCTTAAATTAGGTTGCGGCTGGGAGTCACTTATGAAAAAGTGTAACGCTCGGTAACGTTACGATGAGTCACCGAACGAGAGAGAGGCCCGCCGAATGCCTTGCGTCTCTGAAACACTTCCTTTCATTTCATATTTCTCCTATCATCGTCCTATCCTCAACAAAATCACTCAAATAGGAATTAGTTAAGTTTAAGTTTACATGTACAATGTTTTAGTAAACAAAATATATTTCTATAGTTAAAATTTGTGCAATTCTTATTTTCATTCAATTCCTAGATCCTATTGTGCAATTTAATTATATTCATATCAATAAATATTCTACCGAGAAAAAGACGTTGTCACGTAAAATCTTCGCCCGTAAAACCGACTTTACAGGCAACCATTTTTTTTTGTCACTAGCATAAGGTGAGTAAAGTTTTGCGAATCCTTTATTGATATACTATACAGTGATAGATATCGCCGCTTCTTATGAAAAGTGTACAAAGTCAAAAAAATTGCAAAATAAGTTAAATATACAGAAATACTAAGAAAAAAAAGTGAAAAGTGTCTAAAGAGGCTACTTTCAAAAATTGTCGCCAAGGGGAGCTAATGTTCAGTTTTAAATTGGCGCGATTTTACGTCCCTTTCGCGCAAAAACGTTACAATCTTTAGTTGTTACCTACTTGTTTAAAAGATTCCGCAGGATAACCCTTAGTGTTTCTCGTAAAAAGTGTACAAAACCGAAATTACGACCTAAAGGTAAGTTCAGTTTCTTTGTAATATTGTATTAAATCAAATTTATATGGTTTTTGACAAAAGGATGACAAAACACTTAACAAATTCTTCTCAATTCTTAAAAGACTAAAGGCCCCAGTACACATTGGCGTATGTTGGCCCACTGCCGGTCATCGCCATTGTGTAGATCAACAAATTGCCCGCCTACACAATGGCGATGGGCGGCGGCAGTGGGCCAACGTACGCCAATGTGTACTGGGGCCTTTATACAATCTCAAAATGGAACAGTTTTGTCGAACAGTTGTTTATTTGCCTAGAAACGTAAATTTATTCATCATAACCGTATCATTTCTTGTTCGTTTTTAACAGTACATTTTGTAAGAATTAAAGTTTAAATTTTTGTTGTGTTGTGTTGAGTTGCTATAGGAGTACGCGTGCTGCTCTCCAGAGTCACCAACATACAGTCTTTATACACTTTTAAACTTTCGCGTTCCATTATAAATACACATTTAGACGGGGATTAACGCTAACTACATATTATAGGCATACTACGCATACCTTTTTATACCCGACGTTTCGACCGAGTTGCACCGGTCGTGGTCACGGACGGACTGGTGTCGCGATGTGCTGCCTCCGCGGCTGAATCTTCGTCCACCGTTACATTTTTTATCCAGCTACCTTCACACACAACACTAACGGTGTCCCTATTACGTACACAGGCCTTATTCTGGTGGTAAGTCGATTGCGAAGTAAAACGAAGTTGCGTTTTTGCAAATACTGGATTCCACGCTGTAGATAGTTCGTGACCGTCTTCCCGATTGAAATTATTAGGATGCTTTTTGATTTCAATCGCTTCACGCACTACCCTTGAATAAAAGTGGCGATCTGTGGAGAGGACTTGCGTTCGATAAAATTCAATCCAGTGATTTGCGCCTCTTTCAAGTAGATGTTCTGCAATCGCTGATTTATTAGACTGGCGGTTTTTGACAGCTGCGATATGTTCTTTGATCATTGATCTATGCGTAGTATGCCTATAATATGTAGTTAGCGTTAATCCCCGTCTAAATGTGTATACAGTCTTTAATATTCCATTGCAGCGTGTCTTCGCACCTGGACTTCACTTCCACTTAATATCAGGTTGAGTGGGGTCATTTGCCGGGCTAAATATTATTTTAAAAATATTAAATAAAAACAAATATTGACACTTTACCAGACAGGCAACTATTTGCTACTGAAATAGAGACTGATGTTAATCCAATTACTGGTTTACCAGACAGCCAACCATTTTTACTAAAATAAAGGAGTTAACCCCGAATATCAGTTTAGTTGCAGTTTAGAAGACAAATAAACCTCTCTTACTAGAAGATAAAATAACGAGTAATCATTATCATACATGTGTCATATTTGACGACCTCCTTGGTCGAGTGGCTTGTACACCGGTTTCATGGTGTCGCCATCTCTGAGGTCCCGGGTTCGATCTCCGGTCGGGTCAATTTAGAAATTATTGTTTTTCTAAATTGTCTCGGGTCTGGGTGTTATCTATGTATAATAAGTATGTATTTAAGTATTTTAAGTATGTTTGTCCGTTGTCTAGTAATCATTAAACGAGTTTCTTACGAAGCTTCTCTTGGGCTAGATAATTGGTGTGAGTGTAGGAAAGTTTATTTTATTTGTATTTTTATTAATGTATTTTTGTCTTAAACTTATTTCTTTCTGGCATCCTTCTATTTGACATTTTGATTTGTTAGTTTCGTTATGACATAAGAGTAAAGTACCTAGGTTTTCTCTTTTTCGTCCCATTCTGTAAGCAATAAATAAACACCACTAACTACACTCGGCGTCAAAAAAATCGCACCTTTTAAAAATCATCTTTAAAAATTCTTAAACCTTATGTAGAGGATAGTGTTGGGTATCATTAGAAAGGTAACAAAAAGGAGTATCAAAAAACAATTAAATTTAACTTTCTGTTTAATTATAATTATACAAACAACATTAAAATTAATAAAATAATAAAAATCCTTAATTAAGTCCTAATTAACAACAGATAATTTACAAAGAAAAATGTACAAAAAGTGTCTTAAAATTAACTTAAAATCTAGTGTTCCCCCCCCTTGCCCTGATCACGGCTTCCATACGGTCCCTCATGGACCTCACCAACTTCAGGAGCTCTTCTTGAGGGATAAGCCCCCATTCTTCAATCACCGCGTCTTGGAGCTCCTGTAGAGTCGAAGGAGCTGGATCCCGAGATCGAACCTTACGTTTAAGATGGTCCCAGAGGTGCTCTATAGGATTCAGATCCGGACTTCGCGCTGGCCACTGCATCACAGAGATTTGGGACCTCTGCAAGAAGTCGCTCACGATGCCTGCAGTGTGAGCGCGAGCGTTGTCGTGCATTAATGTGAACCCCTCGCCAAAAGATTCGGCAAAGGGGACCACATGCACTTCCAGGACCTCAGTGACATAGCGGCGAGCAGTCAGCGACCCTTGTCCGCGAGCACCTCCAGTCCGGGAGACGCAGACAAGGTCGGTTTTGCCGGCAGCAGACATACCGCCCCAGAACATGCAGGATCCGCCACCATATTCCACCGTCTCCTGGATGCAGGCTTGGGCGAAACGTTCACCCTGCCTCCGGTATACTCTTCTCCGTCGGTCGTTGCAGAAAAGACATACTCGCGTCTCGTCTGAGAAGAGAACAGCTCTCCACTGCTCAAGGGTCCAATCGACGTGGTCACGAGCAAACTGCAAGCGGGCTCGCCGATGCGCTGCAGTCAATTTTGGACCCGTAGCAGCTCTGTGGGCCGCTATCTTCTTCTCCTTCAATCTTCTTCTAACCGTAGATACGCTTACGGTGCGTCTGCGAACTGCCTGGAGCTGCTGTTGCAACTCAACAGCGTTGGAGAAACGATTTCTCAAAGAGTTCGACACAACGAACCGGTCGTCTCTTTCCGAAGTGCAGCGACGTCTACCCGAACCGTGTCTGCGGATATAGCCACCGGTCTCTATGAAGCGCTGGTACACTCTTCGAACGGAATAACGGCTCAGGTTCAGTTGCCGGGCGACATCACACTGCCGCACCCCTGATTGCAGTAGTGCAACCACTTGAGCGGCTTTATCAGCTGTGGTATCCATCAAAATCTGTGCGTGTGTCCTCTTCAACGGTTGAATAGCGAATGACCCACATTGAACCCGTGTTGACCGTTTTATACCCACAAAGGAAGCGCAACTAGCAACTCTCACGGGTAGCAAAATTTGCATCGAATTTTTGTGACACTTTATTTGTTGCATTAGGTTTTATTTGATAATGAAAAGTAATGTTTTTTATTAAGTTAATTAAGTAACCTTGTAAATAAAATCATAATTAATGCGACTGCATGTGCATATCAAGAGTAAATGACATTTGAAAGTGATTTTCTAAGAGGTGCGATTTTTTTGACGCCGAGTGTATAATAGGTTAGGTAGGTAACTAATAGGTAACCACTCGCGAAGTCCCAATAACAACAGCAAACACAACCTCAGTAAGCAAGCGAATGATGAATGATTGATCTACACTGGCCTGCAAAAATAAGTATCACACTTTTAAAAATTGTAATAACTTTTAAAGTAGGTACACAAGATAAACAAGACACACAAGACTTAAAAATGTTACTATTGTATAATTTACTATAGTTTCAAAGAAAGCTGATAAAATTGCTATAAATCTTTTTTTTATTTTGAATCTCTAACTGGTAATTTAAGCGATTAAAATAAACGCGACCATAAAATATTGCTTTATGAAAAATCGCTACAATAAATTTTGCAAATAAAAAAATTACGATAATGAAAAAATGCGATATGAATAAATGCAACATTAAAATTCGCGAGTAAAAGAAATTACGAATATGAAAATATCGATAAGAAAATTTGCTTCTTTAAAAAATTATGCTTTTGTGAAAATGATCTAACAAATCTTTTTGAAAACGTTTCCATTTCGTTTTCGTTCCGAACGCAATGCAAAGAACACAATACGAAGAACTGTTAGAAACGTTTAAAAAACGTTATTTTAAATAATGTTTCCGACTACTTTATGGTTTTTGGTACTTTTTAAGTTTGAATAATTTATATCCTATTTATTGATAGGATGAAAATTGTTTTATTTTTATTTTATAAAACCCGACTGAAACAGCCAGTTATCATGATTCTGTGATTTTCCAAATGTTTATTTCATCAATTTCAATGTCCAATGAAAAACGCCATTTATTCTGCTTTAACACTAACTATCGAATATCTAAATTACGAGCAATTTTTTTCTTAAAAAGTAGCTAATAAAATCAAAACGACTTAATATTAATTAATTTTTTTTCATGACTTCGCTTTTTAAATACTTATTTTATTATTACTTACATTACAAAAGTTATTTTATTTTACGAGCTAATTAAAGGATTGATTTACTAAAAAAAAAATAAAAGTGACTTGTCGGTGTCGGTCAAAGTTTATTTATAAATAACGCTTTTATTAACAGTTCAATTTTCGGAACGTTTTCCTTTTAAACAAAGTTTCATATGTAAGTTGAGTACACTAACCACACATGTAGCAGTGCACTATGAAAAAATATTTAGTCCGTTAGTCGACTAATTTTGGGAAGGCCTTTTTCACCAAGCAGTAACATTGATAGGGAGCGCTGGGGTATATGTACTGCGACAGAAACGAAACCATAGCGTGATTCAGACGGTGCACGTACAACGCCATCTGTTGACAATAAAAGAGACTACCCGATCGCATGGTGCTACGACGACCAAACCACATGTTTGTGTGTTAAGTATTTATTCTGTGGCTAATAGTAGAGTTGGTGTTTCACGTACATATATGGTTTTATGCGTCTAAAGGGTGTTTAATAATTAAACAAACGGTTTTTACAAAATAATGTTGATTTTAGTAAAATAAATTAGTTACATGTGACACACTTTTTACATTTACATGTCATAAATCTTATATCTATTTTCTTTAGAAATAAAGCGCTTCGGCCACTTTAGAAACCAAAGTTTCGAAACCAGATGCGAAAAAAGAATAGACGGTCTTATCGCTAAAAGCGCTCTCTGCAAAGCGAACTTTAGTTAATATAAAAGTGGTATCAAAACAAGAAAGTTAAGTAATCATATTATTATAATAATTATGTATTTATAAAGTGTTTGTTAAAATAGAAATGGGGACTATTTTTTGAAGCTTTTTATTGAAGCTGTTGTGCAACATAATACTTATATAAATATTTTTATTAGTATAACAGTGTCGTTATACAATCTATAAGCACGCTTAACAAACAATAACATTATGTTTTAGATCTGGGTATAAAACATTATTATTTTTAATAAGATCTTAATAGCATAAGTATATATTATCAATGATCATTTAATTAACTATTGTCGTGTCGTCTGGTGATCGGACAGTTTTGTATGGGAGGTCGAATTTTTTTTGTCATTTTTGCACATAGGTTTCTTGGGGAAAGTTGTTTAGTTTCATCGGTGGAACTCACCCTTCATTTAATTCTTCTTCTTCTCGTCGTGCCATATCCTCAACGGATGTCGGCGACCATCTTCCGGAACTTGTTTCTATCCTGTGCCAGCCACAAAGACTGGCAGCGTCATAATGTTGGACCAGCTCTTGATGTTGTCTAACCAGGTTAACCTTCTCCTGCCTCTGCCTCTTTTACCGTCGATTCTCCCTTCCAAGATTTTCCGGATAATGTTATATTTCTCGTATCTATAGATATGGCCCAAATAAGATGTTTTCCTTTTCTTCACTGTGTTCAGAAGTTCCAAGTCCTTGTTCATTCTATTCAAAACTTCGATGTTTGTTACTCTATCCTTCCAGGAAATTTTCAACATTCTTCGATATAGCCACATTTCGAATGCACTGATCCTAGCCTCCATGCTCTTACTAATGGTCCATCCTTCGACACCATAGAGAAATATCGACAACACGTAGCATTTGACCATTCGCCATCTTAGCTTTAAGTTAATATCTTTGTTTGTATAAAGTTTCTGCATTTTCACGAACGCACTTCTGGCAATTTCAATTCTGATACGTATTTCTTTTTCTGAATCCCATTTTTCATTAAGTGAGCAGCCCTAATATTTATAATGTTTTACTTTTTCTACTATGTCACCGTTTATAGTCAGTGAGTTAGGTTCAGTTGCATTCCTACTCACAATCATACATTTGGTCTTTGCTATATTCATTTTCAGGCCGTATTCCTCTACCACAGAGTTGAGGCGATCTAATAGTTGCTGAAGTTCTTCCATTGAGTGAGCAAGAACAACAATGTCATCAGCATATCTAAGGTTATTAATCACCGTTCCGTTGACTCTGATGCCAGTTTCTACGTCTTCATTTAATTACAACGAATAAAAATTAAGGGTGTATAGTCAAACAGAGCGTGAGCGCTAGCGCTGGGATATGATAAAAACAAAGATTTGGTCAATTCCCTAAGTGATTTGATCAAATCACGGAGGATGTTAAAATAACAAAACGATTTTATCATTTCCTTAAACAAATCTAGGGATTTAAACAATTACCAGAACTAGTTCCGTGAAATGATCAAAAACATGTGACCTACAGGAGTAGGGCAATATTTATGTTCTAGTGGTGTTCAAATCCCTAGATTTGTTTAGGGAAATGATAAAATCGTGTTGTTTTTTTTAACATCCTCCGTGATTTGATCAAATCACATATGGATTTGACCAAAACCCTGTTTTTATCATATGTCTGCGACATATACGCACTTTGTTATTAGACACCATCATACCGTCACAGTCACACACAGTACCTACAACACAACTCGGCGCTATAGCGCTCAGCTATGCGATTCTCTAAGCGACACATAGACGCTGCGCGCATGGCTGTGATCTGCTGTCTCTTTCCAATTCTATGAATATAAAAGAGACAGAGTCATGTCAGCGCTGCGGCAGCCGCAGCTAACAAGGCTTTAGCTTAGAGAATGGCACGGCTGACGCGCGTTAAGAACGCGTTCTGTTTGGAGTAACCTTGAAGGTTCCTTAATTGTGATGTTTTTCCCCCCCAGGCGAGTACGGCATCAAGCAGAAGCCGTGGTTCTGCCTGCTGCCGTCGTTCTGGCTGGGCAGCCGCCGCGGCCGCGCCACCGCCGTGCACTTCCATTCCAACGGGGATGCGGCACACAACAAGGATGTCGAGCCGGTGCCCAGGTGATCATTTTTGTTCCAATATAGTTTATACTGATCCACAGCAGAGCACATACCTGTCCTTCCATCCATCTTTGTCTGGAGCCACCTCATGCCAGTCGGTCTGGTGCGCGACCAATTTTTTCAGGATAAGTAACGAAATGAACAGATTTATATTATAATCCTTACCTACTTTTTTTAGGAGGGACCTACTTTATTTTAAGGATTTGTGATTTGGGATTTTGATGTTGAACGTCTATTGTCTCTACGCCGTAAACTGCATGACAGTAAAATAGCCTCCTAGTCACTTTCATTCAGTTTGGACTCATTAGAGCGTAAACGGATATTTGCTCCGTGAACCGGACATACAGGTAATCGCGGGCAAAACACTAACGTGTCCCATTAGAATAAGATTCTCAGGATAAAGGAAAGGCTCTGTGGTACCTAAACTTCATGGCAGGTTGACCATGTCTCCTTAAATAAATGTACATCTAAGCTTCGACTCTCGATGCACGCCGCAATTTTAACCGCCTCTGTCTAGTGGCAAAGCCGGTCGTAGACCCAGAGGTCCCGGGTTCAATTTCAAGCAGGGTGTACCTACCTACTGTCATAAGTTAGCATTGTTGTGTTCCGACAGTTTAGAGATAAGATAGCCAGTGCCGTGGTTGAGGGTCCCGGGTGAAGCGAGTTTCCACCTTTGTCACTTACCATCAGTGGAGATGAAGGCCAAGTGCTGTTTTATATGTTAAGCCCGGCAAATGACTCCTTTCCCCCTAAATGAAGCATCGGAACAAAAACCGATAAATCACATTTTGACATATTTTTTTTTGATGCCAATTGGTTGTTCTTGTACATATCTTGCTCTATGGTTAATGTAAATAAATCCGCTCTTAATCCGTCCGCGAAATACCTGGATCTACATTTAAACTGATAATTCTATCACTCGTACTAAACAACGATTGCGATCGGAATATACCAATAAATCCCTAACATTTTTCATTGTTGACTTTGATTTTGTCAAAAACCGATGTACCTACCTATCTAATTTCGAGTTTAAAGCGTTTAGTGTAAAGCGGCCTTATTTTTAAAGTGTGTGTTTTATCAAAATCCGCGCATCCAGTTGGTTTGGTCAAAAACCGATATATGCATTTTCTTTATTTTAATAACTCAACAGGTACCTACCACAGTCACGAATGCAGAATTTAGGTTTCCAAACAGTGATGCCAACATAAATAAATTGATAGATTTCGTTCAACTCTAAATTAAAAAACCATGAACTGGGCCACTATTTAACATTTTACCATAATAAACACAAATGTGATTTATCGGTTTTTGTTCCGATGCTCCAGCAGCAGTTACTGGTTTAACGTGAAGACGAGCATCAGTCACCTTCACTCTGCCGGCTCACAAAGAGCCTCTTCACATCTCGTTTGATACTAAAACTATTTTAACGGGACCTAACACGATTAATTTAGTAAGTACTTAAGTACATATCTACTTACTGCTTGACGTTTCGGCCGCGATGCTGCGGCCGTGGTCACAAGCGAACTGACCATAGATAATACTATATAGACGGGGATAGATGGGCCACTGAGGTTTTCCTTTTGCAAAATGTGTGTACCTAAGCACAGAGATGGCGCTGCATACCTACGCCTAGCCACGCTAGATGGCGCTAGTATTGGTTTTATTTAAATTATTTTATTCGTAATGATTTATATTTGTTTTATTTATTTATTTGTTTGGAATAAATACATTTTTCGTAGTTTATTCCAAAGAAAAAAATAAATAACACAAATATAAATCATTACGAATTTCTACATTCAGAGGTTTCAGTCGAACTTCATGCCAACATAATCTTGACTTAAATTAGAAACAGGCATCCAAGATAAAATAAGCAGCAAATTAAAATAAAATGAGATGTATCTCATTGTCTGTAGACAAGATGGAAATCAATAAATGATTTTTGTCTTGTCACGAGATGTTAGTCGTTAAAATGACAAATGAATAATACTTTATATTTTAGCGTTTTATTAACGCTGAAATATACTTAAGTAAAATTTTTAACACTGAAAAAAGACGACAACCTCAGGCGGGCAGTGTTTAAAATTTTACTTAAGTATATTTCAGCGTTAATAAAACGCTAAAATATAAAATATTATTCTATAAACGCAGCTTCATCTTAACCGAATGTTTAAATATTTGTAAAAATATTTCTTTCGGATCTCAGAGGTGAAAGAAAACTTCTAAGATTTGATGAAGCAATGTTGACTAAAAACATAAGCATCAAGCACTGACAAATTTCGACGGTTGAAAGCCAGAACCTCGGTAGCCAAGTGGTTAAGGCAGCCGCCCGGAATGCGGAAGGTGCGTGGTTCGATTCCCACCTGAGGTTGTCGTCTTTTTTCAGTGTTTAAAATTTTACTTAAATGACAAATGAAAGTCAATAATATGGTTTACATTTTTATTTTCGCTTTTTGTGTGTATTATAATAGTTTAGAGCTTGTATTTTTGTCATATTATTATTACATACATTTGTTTTGCCTTTAAGTATTCTATTGACATTAGTGCACCAGCTATTTATGACTATATTTGATATTGTATCCATTAGGAAATTTTGTACATCACTTTTATGAGTCTGACAGGAGAACTGTGATAGATTACAAAATATTTTTATTAATTCTTTTATTTTACCCTTTAAACATATTTTATGTGGTTCCTCATTTAACTGTGTTTGAATTATTATGCAAACATCGTCTACAAACTCGCACAATGCCTCCGATGGATAATGAAGTGATCTTCTAGTGTAATCTCTTTCTAAAATGTAATCTTTATTATTCGGAGGCATTGTGCTCACTAAATGCATTCGGCAACAATGGCATTTTTTACAAATTTTTTGTATTGTTTTTTTTATTACATATCCGGCTACATATCTTTTCGCCTCTTTACTAATAGTGTTATTTGAGTAGTCTATTTCTGTTTGCGTGAAGCAGTGAATTACAGAATCCACATTAATAGTGTCTGTGGGTTGTTCTCCTGATACCTTGTTCTGAAAATTTAACAGGCTTTTGAGGGGTTTTAATGCCTTATTGTCATCTTGCTCGCAGTTTGCCCCAACTGAGTGGGGCGAGGTTAAATTGTTTATTAGTAAGGTTTTAAATGCTCCAATAAACTGCGAGCAAGATGGGGACGTGTTTCTGACACCATTACTCCTTATGTTGCAGAAAAAATTTTCTAATGGATCCTGGTTAATATTTCTTGTCAATAGACTACTTATATTATGAGTTTCGCGTAAATAATTAAACATTTCTTTATAGACATTAATATTAGATACCCAATTTTTAAGTGATGGTACCTGTTCAAATTTTGTAGAAATGGTCCCGTCTCTTAACTTTTTCTCCACCTTGAATTTCATTGATCTTAAAATTGGTAATGTATCATTCCATAATTTAAAATGCGGCGAGTTTATTTTTAGTGCACACTTATAGATTTTTTCCGAGCTTTGATAGCTATGACCATTAAAAGAGTCAAACAATTTATCAACTAAAAGTAATAGATCAGCAGTGTGCAGACACTCTTTAGGAAGAATATCGTGATCTGAAAAGATAATTATTATTATTTACAGGATGCAACAAGAAAAGGAAAAAATTATTAATTATTGTACAATCACCATTATCCAATGTGGATTACATTGAGTTCGTGTGGTGAGTTCGTATTGTCTATTCTCCCTATTTTGTAAAATGGTTTGAAGTTTAGTAATAAAGTGAATTCTTTTTCTTTAACAAAATATAAACATAGATAATTTACTGCATAATAGGTGCATGTGTTCTTACAAAGTCATTTTGTGATATGATAACATATACTGGTCATTGTATATTGACCTGAAAAGAACACTAACAATCAGATAACCTTACTTGTAGTCTATTAGTATCATAAAACTAAAGCGACATTATACTTACTCGCTAAATATCTCATTGTTGCGGACACCCTCTGACTGAATACCTGGGCTGCGTTCTTCACCTTCATTTTAGGTATTTTTTCTGATAAGACATGACTCTCAGTCAATTTATTCACTAACCTAATATCATCGTCCCCTGGATCAGCATCAAGAAGCATTTGTAAATGGTTCCATTTTGCAAATTTGACTTCCCCATTTTGAATATATCTTAAGTCCTTTGTGAGGAGATTATTTCTTAATCCTTTAAGGAGGTGCGGAGGATCGAATATTGGAAATATTTTCATTCCATTAAATTCAAATGACAGACTTTTGTATTCCTTGCCTTCTCGAAAATATGTTTTTTTTGTGTCATCTATTAAACTATTTATGACACTAACATTGCAAGAAGACTGGTCACATACAGTGGCAATTACTATTAAACCAGTGCTTTGTACAGCTTTCAGTACTTCTTGAACTAGTTTTTTTAATTCTGTCCTCTTTGTCACACTTTGGCAAAATGTGAAACAAATGGGCTGCTTGTACTTTCCTTTTAAGCCCTTGACCATAAAAACAAGTGCATGGTCAGCTATCTTAGTAGTTTTATTATCACCAAAATCCTCGAAACCAATTATTTCATCACAGCTTCTATTAAAATATAAACCAGGACTTAATGCAACTTCATCAAATATAAGAGTGCATATTTTTTTTTCTTCAGGCAATTTACTTAAATGTATGGAAGTTTCACCGCCCTGGAACTGACTGTTAGAACAGTTTCAATGCAATGCAACGCAATACTGCTTACTGCTTTCAACGCCTCGGTGGCCGAGTGGGTAAGCGCTCGGCTCTCCAGAGGTCCCGAGTTCAATTCCCGGGTCGGGCAAAGTGTGGATTCGGATTTTTTTAAACGTGACTCGTCATCGTGACCACATCCTGCCTGATGGTAAGCAGCCGATGCAGTCCAAAATTATGAGAGCGCTCCTCCTTTTGACGACCTCCTTGGTCGAGTTTAACACCGGTTTTCATGATGTCGCCATCTCCGAGGTCCCGGGTTCGATCCCCGGTCGGGTCAATTTAGTAATTATTGTTTTTTTTTAACTGTCTCGGGGCTGGGTGATTTCTATGTATAATAAGTATGTATTTAAGTATTTGAAGTATGTGTATCCATTGTCCAGAAACCATTTAACGAGTTTCATAACGCTTCATAGCTTCTCTTGGGCTAGATAATTGGTGTGAATATAGGAAAGATTTTTTTTATTTTTCGATCTTTTAACCCGGATTTGTGATCAGTCAGATCAGCAACACGCATTTTGCAAGCGTGGTGATTAAAATAGAATAGAATAGAAGAACGTTTATTGGTACATTTTAAAAAAATAATTATATAAGTACTTACAATTTATCACAAAAATGAAACATAATAAAACACAGAACAATTTAACAATTTATAAAAACTTAACATAAACATAAAGGTATTAATGGGCCTCCACTCAGCAAAGTGTCATGGGATAAACCCATGACGCTGATCTTACTGGATTTGACTTTGACTGACTGATGATTTTGACTTACCACTAAAAAATAAAAAATAAATGTGACTAAGCCAATACCCATTAGATATAGCGATGACTTGATTGCAATGATGAATGTCTTTGCCCAGCAGTAGGACCGTATACAGGGTGCACTTAATTCTTTGTTTTACTGCTTTTTCAATAAAAAAAATGCCCTTTCTTCCGGCAGAGAGCTCCAAGACAAAGAAGCGATCAGGATCGTCGGCCTCCAGAAGAGCTTCCGCTACTGCCGGCGCCCTGAGATCAAGGCCATCGACGGCATCGACCTGAGCATCTACGAGGGTCAGATCACCGCGGTGCTGGGCCACAACGGCGCCGGGAAGTCAACACTGTTCAACATCCTCACAGGGTTGACAGCGCCCACCGCTGGCACAGCCTATGTTTATGGGTTGGACGTCAGGTGAGACGAGTTACGCCCGAAATTCTTTAGCCTAAAAAAATATTATTTTGACTTAAGGTCCATACTTTTGTCGTGTAGGGGTGAAAGAATACTACCACCCCCTTTCTTCCCTTGGGTGTCGTAAAAGGCCACCAACGGAATAAAGACTGCACATACTATCCAACAGGGAGGGCATGTTCCAATTTGTATTGACGCTCACAATTTTTATATTTGTATGTTGTATGATTTCGTAACGACATATTGTTTTGTAAATGTCGTTACTTCTATATTATTTTAAAGCTGTGGAGTTTCTTGCGCCCGTTCTTCTCCACAGCTAAAAGACTTCCTGAATGGGTGGGGTGGGTGGGTGCCCATCCATCCATTAACTTTTGACGATTCAAAATGTTTATTTTAAGTTTACTGAATAAAGGGTTTTTGATTTGATTTTATTTGAACAGCATAGGCTCACCACCTGTCACGCTGAGCACATTATGTGCAGTCGCTATTTGGTGAAAAGTGGACTATGGTAGAGGACTGCTTTTCTGTCTTTTCTTTCTGTCCTCATTGCCTAGTCTCTGACTAACCCTTCGTGT
The DNA here is from genome assembly GCA_963921215.1 of Scoparia ambigualis. Lineage (NCBI taxonomy): Eukaryota > Metazoa > Arthropoda > Insecta > Lepidoptera > Crambidae > Scoparia > Scoparia ambigualis. The sequence goes on along the minus strand of OY992519.1, from coordinate 29,300,318 downwards.
CCCCATGCTTTCTAACCTCTTTAGAGCCTAAGAGACCCCGACTAGTCTCTTAGATGCCTAAGAGACAGGTAAACTTTGAGGCGTCGGTTACCGAGCGCCCGAGCGGGTAGACAGCCGGGTTGAACGCGAGAGATCGTGGTTCAATCACCGCTCCGTTAGACTACCGACGTGAACCCACTCCGACACAGTCGTTTAGATTAACAGGATGGGTTAAGAGGACTATACACGGTTAACTACGGATTTTTAAGTACTTACAATACAAGGCGACTGCTAGAAACCGCAAGAAACTTCAAGGGCTGGTCAGGTCAAGTGTTTTAAACATGACAAAAATGACAAAACAGAAATTCGTGCTTTTTCATTTTTAATTAAATTATTCATTTTGCGAATTTCAATGGGATGGCCTTTGAGTATCTAATTTATTTAAAAGCAATAACATAAGGAAAATAAAATGTAAACAATTATAAATAACGATTATTTACAACGCGAGGGCAAGGGCCGGCCGGCCGGCCGTCTGTACCCGTCAACGTCGATACTTATCGCCCAGCTGACGCGGATAAAACACGAATTCCTTTTTTGTCATTTTTGTCATGTTTAAAACACTTGACCTAACCAGCCCATGAAGTTTCTTGCTGTTTCTAGCACTCAACAGTTATATAAGCGGCACTCTTGTTACGCATTATTTTTATAACTTGGAAACTACTTGGTAAAGTCAGCTCGTGACCATGACTTGGTCAAAACGTTGGATATTAAAAATGCATGCTATTTACTAAGTGATTTTGCGTTAAGCTCCGTTCAAATATTTCTCGAAAGTGTTAATTCATAATTCCTGTAAACCTATCCTCAGAATAATACTTTAGTTAATTATTTTGAGTACCAGATACTTTATTTTGATAATTATTAACATGTAACATTAGAAAAACAGAAAAAGTTAATGAAACAGCGCAAGTGTCTAAAATAATCTAATTTTAAACTTTAAATAAAAATTTATTTATTTATTGTTTTTGTCATGCCCCAGGGACCCCAACGACATGCACGAGATCCGCCAGATGATCGGCGTGTGCCCGCAACAGGACGTGCTTTTCGACCTACTCTCTGTCAAGGAACACCTGCAGTTCTTCGCCGCAGTCAAGGTAAAAAAATGCCTGTGAACCTGTGTGAGCTCATTTGATATCTTATTTGATAATTTTTACATTTTTCGTAATTTGTCGAATGTTGAGCCTGATTATTAACACAATTCTGATATACTTACCAGTTATTGTTAACCAGGAAGAACTTTTTAACAAAAAACAGACAAGGCACTCAGGTCAGGTACAGCCTTCGAACAGTTGCCAAATAAACACGCGAATAGAATAGAATAGAATAGAATAGAATAGAATAGAATAATTTATTAACCATTCTATTCTATTCTATTCTATTCGCGTGTTTATTTGGCAACTGTTCGAAGGCTGTAAAATAAACACGCGAATAGAATAGAATATAATAGCGACAGATTGAGATGAAACGGTTTGACTGGATAAATTACATAAATAAAATCTATCGAAGAATAATGCATTAAAATGTAAGCAGTATTACGAATCACAATTTTTCGACAGTTTACAATCTCGCGAGATATTTATAATGTAAAGGTACATTATAATTATCTCGCGAGACAATTATATGTTAAGTACCGTAATATTGTAAATGTTACGTTTACAATATTACGGTAACTTATAATTGTATCTTTATTATTGATTTTTTTTGCATTCACAATGCTATAGTTATAGGATAAAATGTTTACTAGAAAAAAAACAACCAGTCTCAGGAATGCTCGAATGGGAATCGAACCCATAACCATTGGATTGCCGGTCCACTGCTCTAGAGCAGACATTTTGTCTATGCTAATATTCTAAAGAGGAAACATTTGATTGTTTGTTTGTATTGAATAGGCTCCGAAACTACTAGACCGATTTCAAAAATTCCTTCACCGTTGGGAAGCTACACTATCTCCGGGTGACATAGGCTACCTATTATTTTCAAAATTGTCACGGGGTACGGGGTCCACGCGGACGAAGTCGGGGGCGGTCCGCTAGTCCTATATAATTGTATGTTTCCACACTTCAGGGTATACCACGCAAGCTCCGCGCGGACGAGATCCACAAGGCCATGGCGGACGTGGGGCTGCTGGATCAGGCCGGCGTGTTCTCGAAGCACCTCTCAGGCGGACAGAAGAGGAAGCTAAGCATTGCCATCGCCTTCATTGGAGACCCTAAGGTACCTAGTCATACTTACATATGATCACGGCTATTATCCCCGAAGGGTCGCTACGCGGCACGGTACCTAGATTTATTTATTTATTTACCAGCTTTGTCCTGATCCTGACCATTGCAAAGACAACAAAATGGAATCGGCCAAATCGGTCTAGCCGTTCCCGAGTGATGCGCGAACAAACATATAGGGCAATTGATTTTTATTTATATTCACTTGCGTGCAAAAGTTTGGAATCACCTAACTTGTGATTTGTTTCGAACTCGTAAATTATTGATAAAGATTAAGGGGGGTTAGGCGGTCAGCGAAAATTCCGGGCCCTCGCGGGTGTGGCGCGGTGCGGGGTCCGTGGTAATTCGTAAGCGCCATTCACATTTTTATCAAACAGTTAATAAACATGTTCAGTTTTTTTGAAATTCGAAACAGTCATAAAATCGAAAATTGAATACCTATGTGTTTATGATTTTAGAGGATTTTTTATTGTAAAACACGGTCGTAATGTGCATTTATATGAAATTTTAGAGGTAACTTCAGGTTTTTTTTCTATGGAGCAAAATGTTTCCAATCGTGTTTTGGAAACAGTCATCCCCTTACACATATACGCGTTCTGTAATACATATTGACAATTTCAGTGCGAAATATCTATAATATTAGGAATACCTAACAGCTAATAGAAAACAGCCAATTTTTCCGTTTTCACCGCCTAACCCTCCTAAAGCCTCCTCCTCCTCCTAAGCCTACAAAATGGTACCATTTTCATTAAGAATAATGAAAATAATACCATTTTGTAGGCTTTACTGTGAGCTTTGAATTATACCATATTCATTTAAATTACATCCATATTTCAGGAGCTATCGGTGTGATCACCAGTTATAATACCTCATTGTACCTGCAACTCCAGATCATAATCCTGGACGAGCCGACCGCGGGCGTGGACCCCGTCTCCCGGCGGCAGACTTGGCGCATCCTGCAGCGCGCCAAGCGAGGGAAGGTTCTGCTGCTCACCACACACTTCATGGACGAGGCGGACATCCTGGGGGACAGGAAGGCGGTCATCAGCAAGGGCAGGGTTAGTGGGCAAATAGATTTTTTGTCTAGATATCTCCAGTCGGCTTAGTCCCATGCGCTCCAAATCTATTGTTCTCCAAAATTCAACTTCTAAACATTCATTCCCAAGAGCTTAAATGATTTTCATATTAATATAATAAATAAAACCACATTTACCAATTGCATTCCCTACAGCTTTAAAACATTAAAAAAATATACAAAACAAACATTCTCTCCTGGGATCAATGTATGGAGATCAGAGGTTTTAAAGAAATATATTTGCATACGCTTTTGGAGCCCTTGGGTACTATTATTTATTCTGTGCCCTTGGGAACGAATTTACAAAATAATATTAAAATATAATTTTACTCTTGGAGCGCTTGGGACCAATATCTTGGAGCGGGCGAGAATATCCCTCCGTCTCCACAACTGAAAAGGGCCTGTCCATGCCATCTCCAGTAACCGACATCTTCTGTGAACTGGTCAACAAGGCTAGGGTCAGATGGCAGATGGCATGCCTGGCAATGACTGGCATTGATGGATGCCATGGATGGCATTTCTGAGCATTTCTCGCCCGGCGTGAAACAATGGCACTAGTTGCTGTTGTGTTTCGTCTGGTGCGTGGAAGTACCAGATATTATTGTAATGGAAAGTGCCCTTCTATAATAGCACAGTGATAATAGGGAGGGCATTTTTCTATTCTATTGACGCTGTAATAGAATGGGAGAAAAGAAATGCCCTTGCTGAGTTTCTTGCCGGTTCTTATTACTACAAGGCTCCCGCCCCATAGATAGACCTAATGCTGTAACCTAAACATGGCCTAACCTGAATAAATGATATTGGTTCTTGTTTCTGATACATGTCCGGGTGTCCACGAGCGGCAGTGATCACTTTCCATCAGGTGGCGCCAGCTTGTTTGCCTCCTTATCACATAAAAAAGATTTGTTTTTTTAAGTGTGATGCATGTGAAAGCCAACCGAACAAAACTAGCGTATTTTTATTTTTTATTGCAGGTGCGGTGTGCTGGGACATCGTTGTTTCTGAAGAATAAGTTCGGAATCGGTTACCACTTAACTTTAGTTTTGGATGGTAAGATAACTTCTCAATTAAATACTTGTAGCTTTTACACAGACCAAAGAAAAAGCAAGACTGTATCTAACGTAAATGCTGCGTTTGGTTGGCGTCAAAGACATAGTCGTGGTTGTAAAAGAATAGCATTATTTAATAAACGCTTAATGCTGCATTTACACGGAGCCAATACTTGAGACAATCCACTAAGCCAGTCCAATAATGGCATTGTGTAAATAGAGACAGTCCATTACATTGGAGTGTCCTTAAGCCATTTTAGCTTAGCATTAGCATTGGCTTATTGGACTGGCATATTGGATTGTCTCAAGTATTGGCTCCGTGTAAATCCAGCTTAATGCTTGCGTACCATAGGCCCAATTTCTTCGTTGGCAATTTTTCGTTTGGGAAGGCCTCAGGTAGTTCAGCGTCTTTAGGCGCATGAAACCATATAAGTACGTGAAACACCAACTCGAGGTTTTGTGGTGTTTTGCGGATTAGTATAAATAATTACGTCAATTACCAACTACGTACAATTCCACAAACGCAAATCAGGACTTATGTTTATAAGCTCATGATGAGCTGTGTGATGACGGCTGTACCAACCCATCTCACGTATTGGGGAGTAAGTAAACTAGTACACAGAGGAGAGCTCCGTCTAGGCAATACGCGCCAGCGGCAGCGGAACGAACGTTACGAACGAAACTCGAAATCAATCAAAGTATAAACGTCTGCACTCAGAACTAAATCGCTCGCATTTACAAGGGGGTGCCGCGCGATCGCAAAAGCTGACGTAAGTCTCATAATGAACTTCAAAGCAAAATCAATAATATTGATATTTATAATTACAATAATTCTACTTTGAAGTTTCAGACCTAGTAATTTAATTAGAGCAATGTTTTTATTCTGCGAAATGTGCAAAACTATCACGCGCTTGTGTTAAAAATATAAATTTACATGTTTAAAGAAGGGGTTGCCCTGCGGAATATCAATACAAATATTTTCATGTAAGGATTATTGTTGCATGCGTACAATTATGAAAGTTGTCGGAAAAAAATGTTTTTAGGAGTCATTACATTTATGAATTGTTTGTTATTGTTTAAAGAATTTGTTTCAAATTTCAACGAGGCCATGATTGGATTTGGACCTTGTTGTGCAATGATCAGTCAGGGCTTGCGGGCTTGCGGGTTTGCTTGAACATCAGATTCATCAGGCTAACTTACTACTTAAATTCTTTTAATTACATAATGACAATGTAGACAGAACGTAGTCAATGTATGTATTTATGGGGATCCTGCACGAAATTGTGAAAATTTACGTATTTTTAAGTCACTTGTACTGTGCGCTGAATTAGTTAAATACATTAAAAGAACTTACGTAAATTAGCCTGATTATTGCACAAGGTGGCCTTGTTGAAATTTGAAACAAATTGTTTAAACAATAACAAACAATACATAAATCTAATGACTCCTAAAACATTTTTCTTCGACAACTTTCTTAATTTTACGCATGAAATAATAATTCTTACATGAAAATATTTGTATTGATATTCCGTAGGTCGCCCCCATGTTAAAAAAGTAAATTATAATTTTAACACAAGCGCGTGATGGTTTTGTACAATTCGCAGAATAAAAACATTGCTCTAATCAAATTACTATGTCTGAAACTTCAAAGTAGAATTGTTCTAATTGTTAATATTAATATGATTGATTTTGCTTTGAACTTCATTATGAGACTTATGTCAGTTTATGTCTGTTTCAGCGCATAATAGTAGTACAAAAGTGACATTTATTTAACGTAAAATTTCTCAAGAATTTCGTTTGTGCAGTACAGGACCCCATTACCTTAATTAATAAGATTAGATTGTTGAAAAGTAAGTACACACACTACACGAAAACGTATAGTAAGTAGTATACTATCAAAAACTAGTAGCAATAAGCTACTTGGGAAGGCCTTTGTTTTCCCAGCAGTGGACGATTAGATAAATTATATTTAGTAGCGCCGCGGTATATACTACGAAAGAAACGAAACCATAGCGTGATTCAGGCCAGGGCACAGCGCCATCTGTCGACAACAAAAAAAACTACCAGATTGCAAGTAACCTAGATAAGGGTATGTTTCACAATGTCCGATAAGGAGATACTTGTTAGTTAAAAAGGTTATATAAATAGAAGTGGAAAAATAATGTAAGTACTAGTCATTACAGGATTATTAACACTTCAGGACCCGCCCGCGCCCCTATTTGTGACGCCAAACTCGCTACCGGGTTCGCTGGACCCAGATTATATTGTGTGATATATCCAAAACTGCTAAATGTTATTGAACATTTCTTATTTATATAATATTATTACTAATGGTATGCAAAGACAATTATTAATTATTTAAACATTTAAAAAATGTTAAAATTAAACATAGTTTTTGGAACCATGTCACGCGAGCACCATGTGCAGTCTCTATTTGGTGAAAAGTGGACTATGGCATGGCAGAACCTGCTTATGCAGGAGTGTGGCGATGTATTTCCGAAAATCGAATTTTTCTGCAAGCGATTTTTGCATTCGCATAATTTCCCAATTTTTTATTTTCTGTGCGTTTTTTTTCCCGGAGGGTGAAATATCTGAATTTTTTTTTAACTTAAAGTACCTAATATATCCATTCTTAAATATACATACGTACGTAATTTACTCATTCGCTTAAGTGATCACTGAAATATTACTTTAAGCAATTTTTCCTATCTAATTTCTATGCTATTTTAAAAAAGTAGGTAAGTACCTAACATTAAAAAAAAATTATAATGTTTTTTTTTTTATCAACGTCCGGAAAAAAAACTGTCAGATTTTGTGGTCCTCATTGCCTAGTCTCTGACCAACCCCTTGGGGATAATAGTCATTAAGATGATATACATATGTATATGATGGTGATATACGAATGTATGTTATGATAAAGATAATGTTGATGATGATTTCGTTTACGAAGATGATGATAATGATATTGTTGAAAAAGAAATGAAAAAAAATGTTGATAAAAACTCATTAATATAACATTGATGATTTTTGACTGAGTGGAAGAGCCACGCTGCGCTTCCGGCTCGCCCGGGGTAATACCATCCTCTCACGAATATTCGGCGTGATATAATGGCACTTGGTGTTCCAACGCGTCTGCAATTCCTCAGGTTTTGCGGGTGTCCATGGGCGGTGGTGACTCTCCATCAGGTGACCCGCCTGCCCGTTGCCTCCTTCTTTTATATAAAAAAATGATGATAAGTGGTTTTCTGGTCTCTCCAGGCGCGTGCCGCGAGCACCAAATCACGCGACTGGTCCGCGGGCAGGTGCCGCGCGCGGAGAAGGCGCGCCGCCACGGACGCGAGCTGTCCTACATACTGCCGCATTACGCCGTGCATCTGTTCCCGCCATTATTCCACGCTATCGAACACGAGATAAGGGAGAAGACCAACCGGCTCGGTAAGTGTGCTGGAGTATGTGAGAAGACCATAAGCAGTTGTAGCTATACCGTTACTAGTTGAGTAGGTACACATGGTGGAATCTGTTAGGTACCATACTAGGCTTTTTCAGACCGGTCCGACCCTTGACCAGTCCTTCTTTGATAGGATTCAAACCCTTTTCCTAAATAACTATTGTATAGTTTTGTCGAATAGGTATCTACCTAAAGAGATCGACGCTTCATCAAATAACTATTTATTTATGTATTTATTTATTATTTGGGAAACAAACAGTTTTAAAAAATACATAGCACACAAATCAGCAAAGTTTCTACAAAAAAAACAAATCACATACGTATCAATAACATGCGCAAGAATTCAATTAAATAGTAATAATGTATATAAATTAAATTAGATTTAATTACAATTATAAAAAAGCAATTAATTGGTAAAAAATAAAAGATTTATAAAAATATACCAAAATCGAAAATAAATTAAAATATTAAAATAAATTAAAGTAAATTAAAGTTACTAATTGAAACCATAAAAAAGGGGCTAATAATTTTTTGTGTACAACAAATCTCTTATATATCGTTACATGCTTACAATTAAATAGATCAACCTCAATGAATGACTTATTAATTATACACAATACAGGATCTAAAAAGAAAAGTAAGTATAACTTACGTAGGTAATTGGTTTTAGCCAAAGGTATCGATAATAGTTTCAGAGAACGAGAACTTGTCCGGAGGCATCTCAAAGAGAATTCTCAAAAAGAAATGGAGAATCAGCGCTATTATTTAAGATCTTATAAAGGAAGATTTGATCTCTCTTCGTACGACGCTCTTTCAGTGGATGGAACTAAAGGAACTGATTGGTTAAAACGCAAAGCTTTGTAATTAAGGTGCATAATATTTTTATTCTGGATCTTCTCAATAGCATCAATTTAAATTTGATATTGAGGATTCCATACCGTCGATGCATATTCCGAAACGAAACGCACATAGGCGTTAAACAATAGTGTAAGCGTGGAGCACTGTTTAAAATCTTTCCTAGCCCTTAGCACAAATTCAAGCATCCGGAAAGCATTAGTTGTAATATAGTCTATAATAATGTTTATTAAAAAGATAACTTGCAATCTAGATAAACTCCTAAATCGGTCACTCTCTCAATAGGTTTATTATTTTTATAATAGTCAAATTAAAACGGATTAGGTTTACGGTTAAAGAAGATCGTATTACATTTTTTTTGAATTGAGTAGGAGATGATATTTATTGCAATAAACTAAGAAGTCATTAAGATCATTTTGAAGCAAAGCGCAGTCAGTGGATGAATTAATCTTTCTAAAGATTTTCATATCGTCGGCATAAATAAGAACTTCTGAATGCTTCAATGCAGTAACTACGTCATTAATGAATAAGTTAAAGAGAAGTGGACCCAGATGACTGAACTATGTTCAATACATAATTCCTTTTTCAGGTATAACTAGTTACGGCGTGTCCATGACAACCTTGGAGGAGGTGTTCTTGAGCCTTGAGGGGGAGAACGCTGAAGAGACGGAGACGGTGGAGGGCGTCTCCTCCGTGAAGCTGGTCAGGGCGCGCGCGCTGTCCAGGAGTCTGTCGCTGCAGAGCAAGACGCTCAGCTACCAGGTCAGGTCTTTAGAACTGAACTAAATGTTATCTACAGAAAAGTGGTTGTTCATTAAACATTGGTGAAATCGTTGTAAATCGGTTTAGTCGGTGTTGAATTTTTTTCCGAAATCTTCCTATAAATTAATTTAATGATGTAAGTATACTTTGTATACATTTTGGTTTGGCTTAATATTTATGTTGGTAAATGCTTTTTTTGTAGGTTGTTAATATAATGTTGTTAATTCCCAAATTGTTGTGCGTAGCAGCACTTAATAAATAATTGGTAGCAGTCATTGACCTAAAGAGATAGACAAGAACGTCCATATAAACCATTTGTTCCAATTCGAAGGGCGTGTCAAGATGGCGTCCCAAATAGATTGTCAACTACAGAGGGTACTCAACTTTTGTGTCTACAATACTTTGTCATCTCGGCGGTCCCAAATTGACTTTTAGTACTAACAGCACTGGAATATGACAGATCGCCCATACTTCAACTATGAAATCACCGTGCAGTTAGCGCTCCCGATCTTCTCGTCATGACGTAGATAACATATTGACACAAAAAAACTCAAAATATCAATCTGGTTGAAAAACAATTAAAACAACTTAAAATATATTTTTAAAACAACACAATAAGTCAGTGCTCCTCAGTCACATATTTTACCTTCAATCGGTTTTGTATGGGAACATCTGTAGGTTTTTAGTCTATGATTGTAGAAGCCGTGGCACAGAAATGAAAAAATATCTATTATAATCTATTAAATACGATTTAACTACCTAATAATGACTTGAATAACAATTAATTTCACTTAATTGACAGCTGAGTTGTTGTAAACGTCTAGGAGTACACTTTGTCATGAAATATAGACTTGTTTTCGTCGCTCCGCACGCGCGCAAGCCGTGTGAATGTCAAAGTCACACTAAAGCAAGTTGCCGAGTCGACTCCGCAGATGAGTGGAACATAGTGCGTGTTCGGAAGGGCCTATCTAGTGTAACGTATACATCGCTGGTAGCAGTGCGCACTTTAGCTTTTCAGTTTTAGTGTAGGTATCTACGGAAGACCAGCGTCGTGGCATACTGAGATGCTACGACACAATGCTGAGTAGATGCCTTTTCAGTGTCACATAACATTGTTATTTGTAATTTTATGTTGTGTTTTTTGATGCTGAATATATTTTTATTCTATTCTATTCTATTCTATAAAAGAAGTAAAATCTTTTCTAGACCTAAAGTAAAGTACACCCTGTGTACTGTCCCACTGGTGGGCAAAGGCCACCGTCATTGCAATCAAGTCATCGCTACAATTTGATTTGAAGACTATCGGACTGATGTATACATACACCCAACAGCATATAAAATGGCGATGAGTCACCATCTATGTAACAGCTGAGTACATATACATAATGTTGACATCTTAATATTTCTCTGTGACGATGGCTTTGGTCATGAAAAATTTATAATGTTTTTAATATCATTTACTTTTATCTTAATTTTATTACGTACTTATATAATTTTATAAATTGTTAATGACATAGTCACATCTAATCTAAGTAAATATTGTAATTTTTGTAAATTTAGAATTATAAATAAGTACTAATTAATAATTAATTTCAAAAGTATGACCACAAAATATTTGCATATCGACAGATCGATAAAACATGTATGTTGCCATCCTCCAATAATTACATCCTTGTTACCATGCTTTATGCAAATAAAGATTTTATCACACTAATATTATAAAGGCGAAAGTTTGTGAGTGTGTATGTTTGTTACTCTTTCACGTAAAAACTACTGAATAGATTTGGATGAAATTCGACATACAGATAGTTTATAACCACGATTAACACAAAGGATAGTTTTTATCCCGATATTCCCAAGGGAACGGGAACCACGCGGGTAAAACCGCGAGCGGCCTCTTGTGATTTATATCTCGCTTAGCACTTTTGCTTAGGTGAAACGTGGAGTGTGGCATTATACTGCGTTTGCGGTCCTCATTGCCTAGTCTCTGACTAACCCTTTTGGAGATACAGTAGATAATGTATGAATGTATCTCCCCTTACAGGAGCTGAACGACAAGGACAACCAGAAGGCCACATCCCTGCCCACGCCGCCCGCCTCCCACGCGCTGCACTCCACCACCCATGGGGTGGAACACGTCAAAGTGGCGGTGAGTTTTTTTTTATAAAAGAGGGAGGCAAACGAGGTACTTATCGCCCGGCTGACGCGGACGGGTCAACAGTCTTTTTTTTATAAACGAAGGAGGCAAACGAGCAGGCGGGTCACCTGACGGAGAGTAATCACCGCCGCCCATAGACACCCACAAAACCAAAGGAATCGCAGACACGTTGCCGGGCTTTAAGGGAATAATAGGTTTAAGGAAGGAATAGGAATTGGAAGGGGGGGGGGGGCCTCCGGAACCCTCACTGGTCGGACGAAACACAACAGCACCAAGTGCTATTATCTCACGCCGAATATTCTTGAGTACACTTAACTTTAACATAACATTGTAATAAAGCACTTTTTACGGATGAAATTCGCGTTTAATTTACTACATTTCAAATTTCAATAAGTAAGTATAATTTACCATGAAACGGCACAGATTATAAAAATTAAAACGAATATTAATAAAGCTTATAGTAGTTGGTTTGAGTACCGTAGGGACTATAGTAACGAAAATGTGCAAAAATTTTGTGATTATTTATCGAGATTTTCATTTTCGGAGGTACTTCATTGTGATAGAGCCCAGGGCGCTATCACTAATTTCTATGAAGAATTTTGCCTAACCGCACTATGAAGGTTAAATGGCTCACAAAAGGATTAAAAAAGTCGAGTGCCACAAAGCGTGATCTATATCTGAAATACAAAAGTTAAATCATAACAAAATCGCAAACAAACTTAAGTTTAAGCGATACAACCAAATTTTTAAATCATGTTTATTAAAATCACAAAAACTCTGTAATAGTAAATATATTAGTTCTAATCCAAATAAATCTAAAGCGACCTGGAACATAATTTCGCGGCTAACAAATAATATGCATAGTAAAAATGATATTAATACCTTGAATTTCAATAATTAATCGGTTTCTAATCCAAGTGACATATGTAATTTATTAATAATTTGATTATATATCTATGAAAAATAATGAGAAATCTATTTTACGTGACATCAAATACAATAAAATTCCTGTTAATTCAAATACAATATTTTTAAAACCTACTGATGAGAGTGAGATCCTAAATATAATTAATAAGTTAAAAAATAGTAACGCTTGTGGCTATGATGAGATAGCCACCAAGGTAATAAAACGGTGTGTCAAGAATATATGTCAACCGCTCTCCCATATTATAAACTTGACCTTCATAGAGGGGATCTTCCCTGACGAGCTTAAGTTTTCTTTAATCTGGGCGTTATATAAGAAGGGAGACAAAACAGATCCTTATAACTACAGACCAATTACAATTATACCAGTTATCTCAAAAATATTTGAAAGGGCTCTCTTCTGTAGACTTAATGATTTTCTTAATAAAAACAACATTTTGGCAGAGGAACAATTTGGATTCCGTTAGAGAAAATCAACATCTCTAGCCTGTTTTAATTTGGTTAAAGAAGTTACAGAAGCTCTCAACGTTAATGCTTCCGTAATATCTATATTTCTAGACATGAGTAAGGCGTTCGATAGTATTGATCGCACGATACTTTTGGACAAATTGGAAAAGTATGGAATCAGAGAGAAAGCACACGACTGGATTAAGAGTTATTTGTCAAATAGAATGCAGTCGACAGAAATATCGAAAGTTACAAGAAATAGGATGAACAGTAATTTATTAAATAAGCTTAAATATAGATCCCAATTTTTGGACAATAATGTAGGGGTACCCCAAGGTAGTATTCTTGGACCTTTATTATTTCTGCTCTTTATAAATGATCTACCGCAATTTGTTGGTAAAAAATGTATTCTTTTTGCTGATGACTAACACTGACAATTAAAAATGAAGATAAAACTAATTTTGAACAAGAAGTAAACAAAGTGCTGTCAGATGCAGTAGCATGGTTGGAAAATAACAAACTTCATATAAATGTAAGCAAGACTAAAGCCTTACAATTTCAATCCTATAACTCTAGACAGATTTAGAAATAGCAGATACATGCAGGTTTTTTGGAGTAAATATTGATAAAAATCTGAACTGGAAAAGCCACATTGACCTTATATGTAAGAAAATTGAGAGTTTCTGTTTTGCAATAAAAAGGCTAAGACAGACCGTATCAACAAACTCTGCAATAGCTGCCTACCATGGATACGTTTCCTTCGCTTGATAATGCATGGTATTTAGAAAGTTGTAAGCCCTTATTTCATAAATACAAAATTCTCCCATTGCCCTGCATGTACTTAAAGGAAGTATGCCTATTCGTTCATTTAAATGGAAACTATTTTAAAAATCGCTGTAAAACTACTGTGAGGCATACAAGGGCCCAGTACCGGAACCTGTTGTATCAACCTCCTTGTCGCAAATATATTTATAGTAAAAATGTTTTTAATATGTGTATTACTATCTATGATAGTCTGCCTGACGAGCTTAAACGTGAGAACACAGCTACATTCAAAAATAAATTGACCAAATGGCGGCAGGCAAATTGTTTTTATAGCGTGAAAGAGTATATGGATAGGATCAAATAAATATTTTGTAGTAATATTAATTAGCACACCTGCTTGCAGGTTGAATACATGTACACACATTTTATATTTAAAAACCCACAACTGTGTTCTGGCAAATAAAGACATCTTTATCTTTATCTTTATTCAATTTAGGCCACAATAATTGAGCACTTATGAATGTCACTATGCCATCGGTTCGTAAGTCCTAACTATGGGGCGGGAGCCTTTGTACTGAGAAGAACCGGCAAGAAACTCAGCAAGGGCATTTCTTTTCTCCCTTTCTTTTACAGCGTCAATATAAATTGGAAAATGCCTACCCTATCTTATCAGGACACTTTCCTTTACAACAAAAAAACATTTAAGTAATAGGATAACAAGACAATACAAGCACAACACATACAAAAAAATATCCAATAAAAAACAGATATTGCTCAATTTAAAATAAAATAAACAACAACAATAAAATGAACAACAACAATTAAAATTGTAATGCGAGTGATAACTTAGTTTTGCCCTCAGCCTGCAAGTCAATTCTCTAAAGCTCGATCCAAAACTCGTCCAAGAGTGACCTTTGTGTTTGAGTATATGAGTCGAATTTAGAAAATGCGGATTTTGGATGGAACCTTTACAGAATCGTACTGCTGAGATCGCACCATAAAGGTCGCCGTACGCGGCCTGCCTATATAATAATGGACCCCCCATTTACTACCCCTAAGTATTATTTGATGTTAACATCATGATCATCAATGATTTTACCTAAAGTTCACTATATATACATACTACCGTAAAAACAGACAACGTAGACCCACGTTGCGGCTTATCAAAGTATCAATCAAAGGCCCAACAAAAGATGGAATGGATTTTCATCTGCTTGAAACGAAACCAACCGAAGAATTTTGTCAAACAATTCCTTCTTAAAATAGAATCTGAGATGAGTTAACTATTTCTACCAGGTGACGCCCGAAGCGCCAGTGTCGGTGGACGTCCTGGGGGAGACGATGAAGACCAAACCGTCGTGCTGGAGGACGTTCTGCGCGCTGGTGTACATCAGGACGGTGCGGATGATCCGAGACCCCTACAAGCTTTACGTCATGATCTTCATGCCTATAAGTAAGTATTTCATAAGAGCTCGACTGTAGTAAAATCAGACACATTGTTAGATCTTTTTAAAAGCGAACGCGAACCTTTGGATTTTGTTACGTCAGAAATATTAATTGTTTTTTAATCGAACACTGAGAAGATATTTAGGGACGTAACTGAGAGCCGAGTTCAGAAGTGGACTGCGATATGCTGATGATGATGACAATGAATAAATGGTGACTAATGCATGATAGATGTTCGATGAAAAATTATATTCGCCAAACTCACGTAACATTTCCCAAAACATTTACTATTTCATGATTTCAACGAATCTCTTTAACCTAAAACCTAAACAGTGTTTGGTATTATAATTTTATTATGATCTCGTAACTGGGTCCTTATATTGAATGTGCAAAGAACAATAATTGTTGGTAAAGAGATAAAGATATTTTTATTTGCAAGTATGGGTACATGATTGGTGGTACAGAAAAATTTAACTGATTCAGCCATATTATGGTAAGGGAGCAAACTCCGAAATTCTGAAAAATAAATGAGCTGTTCCATACAAATTAAGTAAAACTAACTATTGATTAGTAGTGGTTATAAATTTCGAGCGTAACTAAATACCCATTTGTCTTTTGTTTCAGTTTCTTGCGCGCTCGGCCTGTACATAAAGTCCAGGCAAATTGTGTTTTTTCGTATGCAACCACTGCGGTTGGAACCGAACGCGTATTTTAACAAAACCCCGTTGGCCGTGTTCAGTGAACAGAACAACTACAAAGAAATCACGGATTTAAAGGACTCCTTAGAAATGTTCGGGGCCCATCCGATCATAGATTTCGATGGAAATTTCTCGAGCTTACTGGACATGGAAAACTTTGGAGCGTTCAGCGTAAGAGACAGCTTGATACCGTACGGGAAAATCATGGCCTATTACAATAGTACATACACTCATAGTCTGCCGATTATCATCAATTTATTGGACAATAGTATTTATAGGTAAGTGACTTTGGTTCTTTACAGTATAATTTTCGTTAACACTTTATATTTTCTATAACAACATGTATAAATTTGCTTGTTCTAGATTTTAACTTGTTGTTTTTAAAAAAGCCCTACAAATTGACAAAAACCTCTGAATTTGGTAATTAAAATTACATTATTAGAAAACCTACATCGTATAAAAACGTAAGGAACTATGACAAAATCCCAGTAAATACCCTTAAAAAACTTAAGCTCTATGTACTGTTGCGAATGCCAATGCAAACTAACCCTTATTCCCCACACCGCAGGGTGCTAATGTCAACCTCCGGCATGGCAGAGAGCTTCAAGCCGATCGAGGTGCTGGCCCACCCATTCCAGCAGACCGAACAGCAGGAGGAATTCAACGTGGGCAACGTGGTGTGCGCCATCTTCATGGGCATGATCTTCGCACTGGTGCCGGTCACGCTAGCTGTGGACATCGTCTATGATAGAGAGGTAATTCTCCTACATACAGCCCCCTAGATAGGGGCAAACGTATGTCTTATTGGTTAGCGTGTGTCAATAGAAAATTGTTAGACATGTTTACTGATACTTTGCGAATGTAAGCATGATAAAGAAAAGACTTCAAGTCCAAAACTGTATTAGTGTTACATTATGGTGTGTTGACAATCTGAAAATAAGATTACAATTAAAGAAAAAGCATTTGATTCCTTTCTCAATTTCTAATAAACGTACTATTATAGATAATGATTAATATTATTTACTCAGGCCTGCACAAGTTTAAATAGAAGCGCGTAATTTAATGTGTAATTAACTATATTATCATCAAAATTACATGACTGACGTTTAAGTCACACTAATTAACTAGCCTTTTAGATTAACTATTTAATATTCTGATTATACATTCCGTTTGGCGCCAATAAACATCTATAAATATTTTTTATTTAATATTTTGAATGCTGTAACTTTATTGTTATATAAACAAAATAAAATGGAGTTACCCGCTGCCCATGTCCATGATGATTCTAAAGTAAAATTGATAAAGACCAATCAACGATTAACATTCACACAAGTCTAACAAACTACGTTAATTGTCAAGATTGACCCAATTGTTATTGCGCTTTTCAGATTTTTATCAGCAAAACGCATCCATTCGTTATATTTGATGTTTTTTTGCGTTAACCACTCACAAATATACTGAAAATTTCTTAAACGTTGAAAAAATTAATAGGTAACTCAGGTGGGAATCGAACCTCCCCATACCGGATGGCTACGTTGACCACTCCGCGAAGTGGACATGTGCCTATCCCACTATTTACATAGAGTCCTCTATTTATTCATCATTCGAATCATGTAAACAAAAGAAATCAGAATTTATCAAAAAAGAAATATTTTGTTTTACAGATTAAAGCCAAGAACCAGCTCCGCGTCAACGGCTTGTCGATGAGCATGTACTTCCTGACGTATTTCACCATCCTCATCTTCATCATGGTCATCACCACTGTTGGGGTGCTGGTTCTTGTGAGTATTATTAGTGTTATTATTATTACATTATTTATTATTGCAATAAAAAACATTGTCAATTCGCGTTTGTCTCACATTTAATTTTATGTTGTAGTTTTTTTAAAAGATTTTTATTAGTGCCCTTTTTTAACACACTCATAATAGTCCTGTTAAGTTTAACCTATCCTATAATCAAATTTCATTGTGTAGGAGTGGGTTCACGACAGTAGTCTAACGGAGCTACCCATAGCGAGAGCGAACCGAACGAATCTACCGAACGCGAGAAATCTTGGTTCAATCCTCAGATTGAACCACGAGTTCTCACGTTCAACCCGAGTATCTATCCGTTCAGCTACCTTAAGTTTGTAACCTTATTTAGAGTCGGTGGTTACTGATAGTTTTATGGTAGTGAGAAACTTTAGAAATTAAAATATAATATCGATAGACTATCATTATACGCCCTCATTGATACTGGCCTATTTTAATAACTTTGCATAAAGGTTTCACTCATAGCAAACAATTTCATAGCTTTGAAAACTCAACCAAAATCTAAAATAAACTACGTTTATTACCAGGTAATCCTCAACGACATCCCGAGCTTAACAAACAGCTCGGCTATCACCATGCTCACCTTCCTGCTGCTGCTGTACAGCCCGTCCGCCATCTTGTTCAACACGTGCTTCTCATACGTGTTCGACAAGATGGACTCCGCGCAAAGCATCATGCCCAACATCACGACGTGGGTCGGCGTTATACCCTTCATTTTGGTGGCGGTTCTTGATACTTTCAAATGGGGTGAGTTCAATACAAAATTAACTAATTAAGTTGGCGTAGCGGATCAAAGTTAGTGTTGACCTTCGATAATAGACGCGTTTTACCTGAAATAAAACGCATATTAAATACTTACCTCATTAGAAGCTTATAATATTGAGATAGGCATATCCGTTTCCCGTCGTATTTTCCTTCTCTTTCTTCCCGTATATCGCTGTCTCTCTCGCTCATCCCACTCAGTGGCGTCACCAGGTGGCGCGGTGGGGGAACCAGGAGATTTCACACCCGTGCCCATTTGTTCATCATTGCGTCGAAATATGCATTAAGCACCAGACGGAAATAAAAACTAAGCTTCTAATGAGGTAAGTATTTAATATGCGTTTTATTTCAGGTAAAACGCGTCTATTAAACACTTGACCGTCATTAGAAGCTTATAATATTGAGACCTGTTTGTTATCGCCTGGTGAAAACGCCAATGTGAGAAATAAATTAAACAATAAGTGCGAGAGAGTCAATCATATGATTATGGTTTAAACAAAAAGTTATAATAAGAGATTTAATTAAGTACTAATTATTTACAATTTAAGTCATGTAAGGAAATAATTGGCCAGTCATTGATGAACAATCAAATAATTTAGCTTGTAAACCATGTAAACGAACATTATTATTAGGAAATAAATATTGTTTACTATTTGATTTCAATCACTTTACAGGGTAAAAATAAAAAATGAAAAACTTCGTGAAGCCTGAATCAATATTTCACGACAATAAACCTTGTGAAAAGTATTAAGTAACTAATCTCCATTTACCAATAGTTAGTATAATCTCAATGGGTAAATCATATCAATCTAGTTTGTAGATGCTACAGCGGAGCAAAACACAACCAGGTGTGGCTGTAATATCCATCTAGCTACCACAGTGCTTGAAACAGGTGACAGGTGAACCACTCGAAGTTTTAAATAAATTAGTTTAGCCATTTTGTACAATATTTATTGATCCTTTTAACCAGTAGCAATTTCTAGCTTGTTTGTCTGTAGTCCCTACAGTCAGTTTTTGACCCAAACTGTCGCCAAAATATTACTGCATTGTCCTGAACAAAATAATGTTTGGTGTCCACAGCAAGGTAACAAAGGAGCAATGCGACAATAATATTGCAGTGTTACGAACTGTTTGAAATCTAGTTGATTCTAGGTTTAAAATACATTACAAAGGTCTACAGACTAATATTACTAAAACCTGGAAAAAGGAGGTTTTGTTGTTTTTAAATGTTTAATTGAGATTGATTTTAAAACATGTTTAACTATTACCTCGTCACTAAGATTTCCATACAATTAGAAAGGACAATTTATGGTAGTGTATAGTATTGTAAGAAAGATTTAAAATATTAAGTGTAAATCTGCCAAAAACTGGACTGACTGGACCCATTTGGTACGCGTTCCGCGTGTGGATGGCGCCGCTGCTGCTAACGCCCTTCCTGTACTACTGGACCAAGCACAAGTGCTCATATGGTTTTATAATAACCGGACGCTTGAGTAGGGAAATTTGCTTGTGGTTCCATAACGATATATCATTTAAGCACACCAAATTTCAACGTCATATCTTGAAACTTGGGGGTTGGCAGGCCAGTGGTTATGTCTACCAGGCGTCTACGTTTCGAATTCCATACTGTGAATGAGGCAGCAAGGGGTACCACAATCAGATAAATTCCTGTTGAGGTGTGCTAGCACCCGGGGGATGAGGGAAGGTGGTGCGAATTTCCAAGCCAGAGGGAAGCGTTCTACTTCAGGCTGAAAGTATTGTGAAACATCGATTCGTAATCATTGAGATTAATCTGTATAGTTTACCCACTACTCGAGCGTTCTTGGATACAAACAGGTGAATTACTGGCCAGGCCCACTTCGCGAATATCGTTTGTGTGAATTCTGGCAGTAGATGCCACTCTAGAGCTTGGCTATGTCGAGACAGTTGATCTGCATAGCTTTTCAAATTCCCTGGAATGTAATGAATTTTGACCACAATTTGAGTGGTGGTCATTTGTTGGTTGGCAATTTGGAGGATAAAAATAAAATTGTCGCAGGCTTCGTGTTCGATGCTTGTAATTCTAAGACTTAGAACAGCCCGCTTTTCTTTTTGATTGCAGTGCAGCTTTTGTTCGGATGCACTCCACCTTCCCGATAGGGCAGAATGTTGAGTTTTGACCCCCCAATCCTGAAGCAACGGTTGTCAAAAAGAAAGTTGGTGGAGGTATATGTATTGGTGTTTCTGATAATTTTTAGCTACCAATACATTTAACTACATCGTAAGGTAGAGTCTATTTTACCGCACAATTTCTTCTCTTAGGTATCGTAAAATGCGACTAACGGACCATAGATTGCATCCAACAGTATAGAGCGGCGATAGGCTCATCACTTGTCACGTACATGTGCAGTTATCATTTGGTGAAACGTAGACTATGGCAGAGGACTGCTTTTGCGGTCCTCATTGCCTGGTCTCTGACTAACCCTTCGGGGATAACAGTCGTAAGTATATGTAGGTATGTATAGACGCTTGTGATTCCTCCATGTATCCTAGTATGTCCTTACAGAAGACATTGATTTTGGTACGCGCCATCTGCGAGGGCGGTCAAACAGACTTTTTGAAGTTTATGTGGACACCAAAATAAGTAAGTGTTTCTATTACAATGTTGGCATGTCTGGACAGAACCATCTGGTCTTTATGTCTATAAGATAAATAGTCTACGAAAACATTGCCGTGCTCATCTCAAATGGAAGGCATATAATTTTTAGTAATTCGCATTTGTAGAACAGACGAAGAAACCATTGTGGGATTTGGCTATAGTCAGATGGTAGTACCTAGGTCTGAGAACAGTAATTTGTGCATCTCGTCTCTTGGCCGTACACAGTCCGGAATTCATATAATAATAAAATTTAACGAGTTCAGGTTAAAAATTGGACGGAGTGACCTTTCTTGAGTGCTCTTTGGTACTAAGAACTGGGTTAAAACGAAGTTTGGAAAAAAAAACTTACTGTTTCTAGAAACCTGTTCCTTTATCTGTGTCAGCATTGCAGACATTTTGTCCGATACAAGCGTGTAACAACTGTCGATTGTAACGTTTGGAACCTTGAGCGATGGCTTCAGATAAAACGGTATTCGATACCTTTGTGTTATGATAGAAAACTTGGAGCACCTATTTAGTCCCAACGGTGTCGATAAAGTGCATATTGACCGGCTCGAAATTTCGGAGCGTCATTGTCTACGTCTTTTGTTACCTCTGGTAGCAGAGAAGATGGACGTTTTTGTCCTGATTGATAGAGCTGCCAAGCCTATGATCCTGGGGATCGAAAGTAAGAACAGCCTCCGTTGTTTATATTATAGCTACGATGTGGTTCGGGGCTGGCATAAGTATGTCCTTGCGGAGAACATTGTTTTTGTTAAGCGCCCTGCGAGGGCGGTTCATAGCCATGATGTGGTTCGTGGCTGGCATAAGCATGTCCTTACGGAGGACATTGATTTTGGTAAGCGCCCTGCGAGGGCGGTTCATAGCCACGATGTGGTTTGTGGCTGGCACAAGCATATCCTTGCGGAATACATTGTTTTTGGTAAGCGCCCTGCGAGGGCGGTCCATAGCCACAATGTGGTTCGTGGCTGGCATAAGCATGTCCTTACGGAGGACATTGTTTTTGGTAAGCGCCCTGCGATAGCGGTTCATAGCCACAATGTGGTTTGTGGCTGGCATAAGCCTGTCCTTGCGGAGGACATTTATTATTTAATTTAATTAAAAACGGTTACATAACCATTTACAACAATTAAACGTATTATTCAAATTCAAATAAAATAAGGGACATTTAGCATTCGTCGTCGTCGTCGTGTAAGCGATGCGGATCGGTGCAGACGCATCAAATTAAAATAAATAATATTACGCGTAGCGCGGCGCATGCCGCTGCTCGACTAACGTCATGAGTGACAAACTCGTGGCAAATGAACTCTTGGCGTTCCTGCAACAAAAGCTGGACGTCATGGACGAGGTGAGCGCAGTGCAAATTTGCAAGTCTAGCTTCAGTGAAGATGAGGTGGCTGGTGCGAAGAAGCTGCTCTACGAGTCTGTCGGCAAGAGCGACCAGATGGTGTCCCGGAGACGAGATGGGACGCAGAAGAGTCTGAAGGAGATCATAACACTGATCAAGGCAACCGATCCAGATGACATGCCGACGTTTGTGGCGAGAGACCTCAACAAGTTGCCTCCCGTCACCTTCGACCATGTCGACGTCACCTGCCTCCTGAAGGACATCGTGTCCCTTAAGGCGAGTTTGGCTGAAGTGATGCTGAAATTTCAGACATCCGAAAATACCGTGAGTGAGTTGCGCAAGGAAGTTGATTTTCTACGCGAATCGCTCGCGGTAAGTAGGTCATCGATCGCGGGCTCATATGTCAACACTCGACGAGGGGCCTGCCTCGATACGTCGATGTCGAGCTGCAAGTCAGCAGTTTCGGCCCCGTCTCCGATACGACCCGAGCCGAGCCGAGCGCCGCCGGCGCAGCTGTCAGCCGCGAGCGCAGTCTCTACGCCCCGCGCGCCTGCCGCCGCCGCCGCCGCCGCGCCGCTGCCTGCATCGCCGGCCGTGACGACGCATGCGCCTATCATGTGTGCGCCCGTCAACTGCCGACGTCGTGATTTCGCCGCTGTTGTTGCCGCTAAGGCAAAAACACAGTCACAGCGACCTGTCGCCGAGGCAAAGGCCGCTCCACGAAACGTCGCGCTCCCGGATCAAGACGAGGATGGCTTCGTCGAGGTTCGAAGCAAGAAGCGACGTCGTCAGCGAGCGAGCCAGAACCGCTGCGGTACTGCACCGACAGGGCCCGCCTTCCTGCTGCGTGCCGCGACGCCGACCACGGCCGTGTACCTGTCCCGCCTGCACTACACCACCACATCGCAGGAGGTAGCAGAGTACATTCGCATGAAGTCTAACTTCAATTTGAGGATTGGACAGCTGGAGTCGCGCTATAACACGAGCTTCAAGGCGTTTGTGGTGCGAATCCCGACATCAAAGCTGGACATCTTTTTGAAGGAGGACTTCTGGCCTAAGGGTGTAGTCTACAGGCGTTTCCGAGGGAAGCTGCCTGTTGCTACCGAGTTGGTACCGCAGGTGCCAATTAAATAATACTAACATTAGTTATTAAGTTATTTACTAACAAAACATTGTATTTTATTTGTATATATGTTAGTCTGTAAGGTATATATTATATGGGCCAATGTAATTTACCATCTGTACATTTTGTTGCCTGAATTAAATGATTATTATTATTATTATTATTATTATTATTATTATTATTATTAGCATTACATTAACATACATGCATCTTCTCGCAAAAACCGCAAACACTCAAGTAATATTACCATTGATTTTGGTAAGCGCCCTGCGAGGGCGGTTTATAGCTACGATATGGTTCGTGCTGGCATAATCGCATAAGCATGCCCTTGCGGAGGACATTTATTTATTAAATTTTATTAAAACGGTTAAATACCAATTAAATAATTAAACATATTATTCAAAATAAAATAAAATTAAATAAGGTACATTTAGCATTATATTAACATATATGCATCTTCTCGCAAAACCGCGAACACTCATGTAATAACCATTGATTTTGGTAAGCGCCCTGCGAGGGCGGGCAGATTATTGCCACGATATGGTTTGTGGCTGCCATAAGTATGTCCTTGCGGAGGACATTGATTTTGGTAAGCGCCCTGCGAGGGCGGGCAGATTATAGCCACGATATGGTTCGTGGCTGCCATAAGTATGTCCTTGCGGAGGACATTAATTTTGGTAAGCGCCCTGCGAGGGCGGTTCACAGCATGCTGTGCGTGTGTCTGTCCCATGAACCAGAAGAACAACGCGATGGTACACTATAAGAAGTTTGCCCTTGCGAAAGGTAACCGTTTGTTGTTAGTACAGGTTTTGCTTGCGAGGCATTCCCAGTACCAGATTTAATAACTGGCCAAAAAGTTTTCTAACAGGACAATTTTTTCTAATGCAGCTGTAATCTGTTCAGAATTAAACAAATGTGTGTTTGAAGGTAGAATCTTATTCAAAGTAGCAAGCATTAGAGGGTCTTTTACATTTTTATGAGTACCTATCCTCTTTTCGTATATTTATAGTTTATTTTATTTATTTTATTTATTTATTAAGGACTTCCAACAAGACTTGTATCAATACATGATAAAAATAAAAAACAATCAAAACTTATAGCTAAACACAAATCTTACTTAAAGGAAGCCACAGCATGTACTAATAATCTAAAGCTAATAACAGCTAATAAAGCTAATAACCTAATACATGAAAACAATTTACATTTAGGTGCAATTGAAAAATAAATAAATAATCATTAAAAATAAAATTAAAATCATTGAAAATTAAATTTAAAAATAAAACATTGAACATTGAAAATTTAATTTAAAAGAACATTGAGAATTAAATTTAAAAAAAATCGAATTGAATATTAAAATTGAAATACACTAAAACTTTCAAATTCATTATTAAAACATTACAATATAAAAACATTACAATATGAAAATAATAATAATAATTGTTAATTAAAAATTAAATCCAAGTTCACTGTAAACACTCTGTCGTAGTAAGAGCTTCAATAACAAATTTCTTAAAATTACTTTCGTTATTAGAAAAAATACAGATATCACACTTTTTTGAAATAGTATTAAACAATCTACATAGTCTGCTTAGAGGAGCATAGTATGCGCAGTTGGACTTAACTTGTTTCAAGTAAAACACACTGTATCTATTGGGACGAGGCAATCTAGAGGGTACATTGTAATTTATTTTTTTCAATAAGTCTGGACAATCCAGGCCTCCGTTAACGAGCCTATAAAGATACAAACAATCGAGGTATTGTCTGCGCCAGGCTAGTGAATACATATTGAAATGCTTAAGTCTATCGCCATAATGAGCAAGTTTTCCAGCTAACCCAGTTCCGTAGGCAACATGCCATAGGAATCTCCTTTGAACACTTTCGACACGCTTCTCATAAACAACGTAGTGAGGGTTCCACACAGGGCTGCAGTACTAGAGGCCGCTGCGAACTAGTGCATTAAAAATTGCAATTCTTGTGTACGGGTTCTTAAAATCTTTTGAAATACGTAACAAATAACGCAACACTTTGAAACCTGTTGTAACTATGTGGTCCACATGCTTGTTCAATTGCAATTTGGCATCCAAAGTTACCCCCAAATCTCTTATTTCATTGACCCTCTTCAACTTAATTCCGTTTATGTTATAAGTAACATCGACAGTACGACCTCGCGAAAAGCGGATATGGTAGCATTTTTCCACATTTAGGGACATACCATTATCAGCACACCACTCCACCAGGTTCGTGATGTCGCTTTGTAATAAACAAATGTCATCCGGAGACCTAATCTCTCTAACAATCTTCAAGTCATCTGCAAACAGATGATAGTCACAATGCTTAAAGCAGGACCCGTTTCAGTCTACAACCTAATCACCACTGAAAATAAGACCTTTAAGAGAGGCATCAGATCTTTGCGACCAACTAGTAAACTGCGCAGACAATTATTAAAAATATCTTTTTAGTTTTAAAATACCAAAAGTCATTGGTGCACAAGATTTATCAGAATATTGGTGCTTAAGGCCTAGCTGGCTCTTGTAGTTTACTTTTAAAATCAAAAATAAAATCTAGATCACTACACGGAATATTTAAATTGTTAACTGTTTTAGTCAGTATTGGTAACACCTGCGAGGTGCAACAATCGTTGTAAGATCTCCTCTAACGTCCGATAAAGCAGACACATTGTCGTTATCGTCATGAAAGGCGGGTAGGTACGATGACCATGCTTCTTTGAACGATGACGACTAACTCGAACTCAACCTTCGCCGATGCGATCGGGATTGTTAGAAGGACTAGCTATAGCCGCTTAGCTACAATTCGTTTTTCTCATTATCTAATGTAAGCACTAATTATCGGTTTCTTATCTAAAATAAAAAGAAAAAGTGCCTGGAGGGTAGATACCACGTATTAAACACAAAAAACACTTTTAAAAATACTATCTTTACTCGAATGCTTTCTTATCTTAAAAGAAAAGGTGTATCTACATCTCTTGCGGGTAAAATAAAAAGTTTGATATACCAGATAAGTTTAAATTATAAATTCAGCGAACGGTAAAACCGTTAAGTTAAGAAACTATTCTAAGTACTCACGTGTGTAGAAACTCACGAGAACTGTGTTGCAGTTTAAATAAAAATAATTCTATTTCTTTGTCACTTGATCACTATGTAGTGCACAAGTTACGCCGACGGGAAATTTCTCGCCTATGATGAACAAATGGGCACGGGTGTGAAATCTCCTGGTTCCCCCACCGCGCCACCTGGTGACGCCACTGAGTGGGATGAGCGAGAGAGACAGCGATATACCGGAAGAAAGAGAAGGAAAATACGACGGGAAACGGATATGCCTATCTCAATATTATAAGCTTCTAATGACGGTCAAGTGTTTATTAAGATATTTGAATTAGGATTTGAGCTTCCACCTGGGTATGTTCTGCGCCACCTTCTGCCAGTCAAAGTCAAATACAAGTTAAAAAAAATAGAGGAGCTCAATTACGCTGCGGATGAGGCGGCAAGGATTCATTGCAAAATTTATAAGAGAAATAGGTTAATAGTCTGTATCAAAAATTTGTTTTTGAATGGTCTCAATATTTAAATTTAAACTGAAAACATCACACTGAAAATAGCCCTCGTCCGAATAGACGTGGGTTTGAATCCTACCTAAGTAAAATCTTCTTTTGTCAAGTGCAATTTTAAATGTTGACAGTGAACCTTAAAATGTGGTACATACAGTTCGAAATCTCGTATATCAGTGTTAAAATAGTCACCGGTGACTTCCAGTAATGCGATGAGCACTCCAATAACATATTGTTTATTTTTTTTCAGGCAGCAACATCGCGTTCTACCTGCACTTACTGTTTAGTTTTGTGGATGTTATGTACATACCTTACGCCATCATTTACTACGTTGACAGGTAAGTAACTGCTTTCATTTTACCCGGCAATAAAAGGCAAAAATTTTATTCCCGCTTTACCTGGGAATTGGAGGTAAACTGGGAATTTAAACATCTGACACACCGTGCCGTTGCAAAATTACAATAATTTTTAATCATCATAGCGTATGGCAATATTTTTTTATTAAAATATGTATCTTGCTTGATATAAACTATACACATATCAGACAAATTACAAACGGGATTACCATGTTTTTTTGTTGTCGTTAATTAGGTATAGAGAGCAAGATCATCTTAATGAGATGTAAAAACAGTGATACCAGTGTAGAACGCAAATGACGATTAAAAAATAGTTTTTTTTCTCTTAAATAATGGCTTCGTGCGATCAGCACATTTTGCCAGTGTCAAGTAAGATATAATAGTAATTATTACTTTCTTTACAATATGTGGATGATAATGAGAATTAAGAACATTCAATGGTAAATGATTTTCCCCCAAACCCATCGAGACTCAATAAAGCTGTGGAGCTTTATTGAGGTTTCACACGGACTTCTTGAGAGAATTTGAAAAGTGATGTTGTATTGTTTTGTTTTATTTGCCAACACTCATGCACGTTCACGAACACTTAACAGTAAATAATCCACCATTATTTCACATTAATATTCGACAAAACACAAATTATAGAAAAAAAACAAAATTGCAGACTGACAGACACTTTCCCGCCAAGAAGTCTAAAAAAGAGTTTGTAAGAGATAAAATTGGTTTCGAACCCTGGTTTCAAATCGTGGCCGAAGCGAAAATGTTTACTAGAAAAAAACAACCAGTCTCAGGAAAGCTCGAATGTTGAATTGCTCGAAATTTTCTAGTCAACATTTCCTAGGTATACTCGTATCTTATAGCATTGTGAATGCAATAGTATCAATAATAAAGATGTGTAAGAGATGTCTCTAAGAGATGACAGTAGGGCCCCTGGCTCATCATACACTTTGACGTTCCCATGGGTGTACCACTTTGACGTTTCCATGGGTGTACCACTTTGACATTCCCAAGGTGTACCATTTTGACGCTCCCAGGGTGTACCATTTTGAAGTTCCCAGGGTGTACCATTCTGACGTTCCCAGGGTGTACCTGACGTGCAACCTGCGCGGGCTGTGCACCACCCCGGCGCTGAGCGCGTACTTCACGGCGGAGGTGTGGGTGCTGATCGCGGCCATGCTGCTGCACGTGCCGGCGTGCGGCGCCGTGCTGCTCGCCGCCGATCGGCTCAAGTCGGGCGGACGGTTGAAGCCGGTCAGTACCTTATGAGGAGTTGAAAGATCTCCACTGCAGGAAAAAGGCCACCTCAATGATCTCATTACGGACTTAAAACAAGTCCTTGACTACACATAGTATAATAATTATTATGTAAATCGCTGGAGTCGAAAGTAGAACCTTTCCATCTGCGATCGATAGTCTAACCACTGGTTAATGGGAATAAATTAAATAAAACAAAATTCAACTATCCCAGACAATAGCACTGCTTATCGGAAGTGGCTAGACTAGAACATGGCGTAGCATGACATTTGCAAACACCAAGATTTACCTTTTGACATTCTTTCTGTCAACTCTTTCTACGAGTCTTAAAAATACCACTTTAATAAACACTGATTACAGAATAATCACTATGTAAAGTTTTTATTCAAATATTCCATAACGGTTACTGACGAGCTCAATGTTGATCACCGCCAGGACTTGAAACGTGTTCTTGTTTAAACTGTCAACTTTTCTCCATAGCGCAAGCACAAGCCGCCAGAAGCGAGCGCGGACGCTGAGGCGGAGGCGGGCACTGAGGCGGGCGAGGACGAGGACGTGCGGCGGGAGCGGAGGAAAGTCGCGTCGCTGCTGCAGCAGCC
The DNA here is from genome assembly GCA_963921215.1 of Scoparia ambigualis. Lineage (NCBI taxonomy): Eukaryota > Metazoa > Arthropoda > Insecta > Lepidoptera > Crambidae > Scoparia > Scoparia ambigualis. The sequence continues at coordinate 29,270,980 of OY992519.1, read as the reverse complement.
GCAGCCCGCGGGGCCGGTGCTCGTCGTGCATGTGAGTAACATAATATACAATACGGGGTTAATTTTGGAACCCCCCCGCCAAAAGTACATATGGGATAAAAGTAATAATAAAATATTTGACGTAAAAATAATAAAAGTTTTAATTTTTTAATTACATTTTTTTTTGCCTGCTTTTTATATCCTATAGTTCTAGGTGCGTGCGCTCACCCTCGTGGTCAGAGCGACGGCGCGCTGTCATTGGTGCACGGGGTGAATAATAGCGATGACGCGCATGCGCTTTGATGACCGATAGGCCGCGCGCTAGGTGACAATAATTTTAATTTTTTTAAGGAAAAGTTGAGACAAAAATGTAAAAAAAAATTTTTTTTATTTCATTATTTGGTTGTACTGCTGCTATAGGATCACGTAAAAAAATTGCCGGAGGGTCCAAAATTAACCCTGTGTAGTACAAGGTGACTGCTAGAAACCGCAAGAAACTTCAAGGGCTGGTCAGGTCAAGTGTTTTAAACATGACAAAAATGACAAAAAAAGAATTTGTGTTTTTTTTTAATTTTTAATTAAATACTTCATTTTGTGAATTTTAATTGGATAGTCTTTGGAGTATCTAATTTATTTTAAAGCAATAACATAAGAATTTTTTTAATTAAAACAATTAAAAATAACGATTTTTTTTTAAATGTGACACGTCATAGTGACATCATCCTGCCTGATGGTAAGCAGCCGATGTAGTCCAAAATAATGAGAGCGCTCCCCACCGTGGAACAAGCACGGTAACAAGCGCACCCATTCATGACGGCCTGCATAAATGCCGTTTCACGCCCCGTTTGAAAAACCCGGGATTATAGGAGCTGGGAAACACATACGCCGGCAGAGAATTCCAAAGCCGAATGGTCTTACAGAGGAACGACTATATATATTTACAACACGCGGGCAACGGCCGGCATGTTGTAAATATATACGTAGGTGCTGCCGCGGACGGGTCAACCCCTTGCCCGTGCGTTGTAAATAATCGTTATTTTTAACTGTATTTTTTTTTTTTTTTGAAGGAAAACATACAGCATTTTATACACTTATAAAACAGAAGTTAATAAACATTTCGTTAGCCAAAAAAGTTTCCACAAATGTAAACAACACAAATTAGCTTAACAATTACTCCTCATCAATGAAGACCTCTACAAGTTACATGTTTAACTTAATCATAACATTTTATTTTGCTATGAGAAATATTAGAAATATTAACTACAAGTTAGTATAGCGACAATAACCTCTCTCATAGTCTCTCAGTTCTTCTCTCAGTCACTAGCATTTCCTTAGGATATTGCTATTGCATATGATATGATATTGAAAAAAACACGAATTCCTTTTTGTCATGTTTAAAACGCTTGATCTGACCAGCCCTTGAAGTTTCTTGCGGTTTCTAGCAGTCATCTTATATACTCACGGCTATTATCCCCATAAAGGGGAGTCAGAGACTAGGCAATGAGGACCGCAGAAGCAGTGTTCTACCACACTCCACGGCAAACCTAACACAACGGCACGTGTAATCACGTGACAGATGGTGACTCATGTGGTGAGCCCATCGCTGCATTATGCTGTAAATGTAAGTGCAGTCTTTAACCCGTTAGTCGCCTTTACAGCACCGCAGAAGAGATGGATGGTTGGATTATTATTTTAATAATAAGTTGCAGCAACACAGCTCATTTATTCTCTAGTTAATAATAATAATTTAAAGTTGTTATCCGTTACATTGCTTTATTATGTTTGTTGTATTGTCAGTAGTTCTTAATGTTATTGTTACGTGTAAAGGTTGCGTTTAGCTGTGAAAGCCCTTTACATTTCTACTCCAACAGACTGTTGTCTTATGCCAGCCTCGACCAATAGCGTTTCTATTACACAACAGCGATTTAATTACCCTACCTCTTACGGCCTACCTCTTACGGCCTACCTCTTACGGCCTACCTCTTACGGCCTACCTCTTACGGCCTACCTTACCTCGTCTTCTTTTTTTCACAAGTTGGTCAGTACTTTCTGAGTGCATGTGACCAATCTTCTATCTGTGTGAAACAACGTCCCAAATCATACAAGATGATCGAACAAATGGTACGCAGAGTAGGTATAGCCGAAAGCTCTGAACCCCTATTTTGTCAAATACATTACCTACTTGAAGGAGTTCAATGGAAACTAACAAAAATACCAAGCCAACTTAGAAATAAGTCATATGAGGGAATGTTGAAGACCTTAAAACTTACTACATTAAAAGATCGGCGAGAGCGAGGAGACTTGATAGAAACTTTTAAAATTCTATCGGGGCACTATGACATAAAAAGCCTAAGATGTCTGTTGATATACATAAGTAATTAACAACTAAGAGGACACAGCCTGAGTGCTCGGCCAGACTGCACGCGCGGGCGCGGCGCGGCGTACAAACATATGCCCCGCGCCGCGTGGCCACTATGGACACTCAAATAAGGATACATATGTTTGAGCACGCCGCGCCGCGCCCGCGCGGGCAGTCTGGCCGAGCACGTAAACTTGTTAAATCATTTTCTCAGAACAATTCACTTAAACACTTTTTAAGCAACAGAGTAGTTGACACCTGGAATAAACTACCGGAAGAACTAATATCAGCACAAAATGTTAACCACTTCAATAAAGTAAAGGAAAAATAAAGAAAACTCTACAATAGATACCGGCTACTATCAGTTTTTTCAACTGCCAGCCTGACTTATCTATAATAATAATAAGCGAAACCTTCCAGAACCTTCGCAAGGAGTACAAGGTCCGCGGCACCGCGGGCGGATGCTGCGGGGGCGAGGCGGAGGGGCGGCGCGCGGGGCTCAAGCGGCTCAGCCTGGCCGTGCACGGCGGGGAGGTATTCGGCCTGCTCGGCCACAACGGCGCCGGGAAGACCACCACCATGAAGATTATTACCGCTGAGGAGCGGCCTACCTGCGGCTCGGTGAGTTCATCTTTTTATTCATGTTTTCTTGGTTCTTTTTCGCAACATAGAATCAATACATACGTGCAGCCATTCACTAAACTATTACCACATTTATCACAGAATAAGAAATAGTACTACCGTACAGAAGGTTCACTCTCTAACGACTTTCACGCGAAATTGAAACTTATCGCTTGACCCCAGCGTTCATATTCCATTAAGCAACGCTGACTCGATATCGATTTGACGTCGTCAGAAGCGCGCGCTAGCGTAGGGTTTCCACTCATGGATTTAATTAAGAACGATTACGGTTACGTGCGACGTGGAGCGTGCGAGCTGAGCTGCATCCTTTAATGGCAGCGTATGGCACACGCCTGCCCAGGAGGCGCGCCGGCCGAATGTACCTAAACTGCGGAATGACACCCCCTGCTATTACCCCCAAAAGGTTGTCCGAAAGTAATCCACGTTTCATGAAATTACAAATGTGTTCAGCGTGATGGCGGTGAGCCAATCACCGCATTGTGCTGTTGAATATATGTCTTCAGTACGTTACTCGCCGTTTACGACAATTACTTATAGTTCATGCAACTTTCTCACTCAACATTTTACTGGATTGGTAACCAAATTAAAATCATCTTGAACTCCTTCGTGTTCAGGAAGGCGCATAAAGATTTGGTCCCGGTTGCTGTCGTGGGACGGCAGTTAAAAAACCCTCATTGGGCCAGCGTCATGGCTTTATACCCAATACTCTCACATTTTATAGTTGTAACACTTTTAGCATGGCAACACAATGTAAAAAAAGGTTGTTATATTATATCCATAACATAATAGTCAGTTGCTTTTACACTGATCCTCCTCGAAGGACCAGTGTTAAAGCAGCTGACTTTAGGTTTCCTTATAATTTAATTGGGATGGTTCAATTAAAAAGACAGATTTTTGCAATCGCGTGTATTCGGTCCAACACCACACAAAAGAAGCAGAAAGGCGGAAACGGATATTCACCCTTATGTGTTGCAACTATAAAATGTTGGTTATTCCAACACCCTTACGTTGTCGACGTGAGAAAGTCTGTAATAAGACGTTTATATATACGCTAATGTAGACGCTTTGTTTAACACCAACGGTCCGTTCCAGGTGATGCTGGGCGGCGAGAACCTGAGCGAGTCCCAGAAGTCCACGTTCCAGATGCTGGGCTACTGCCCGCAGCACGACGCGCTGTGGAAGAACGTCACCATCCGCGAGCACATCGAGTGCTACGCCGCCATCCGCGGCGTCAGCAAGGCCGACACGCCCAGGTACCCATACACATACAGACCATACTTAATACAATATTAGGATCGAATGTTGATGACGTAAGAGGCTTAAAATGAACATTTAATAGTAAATAGTAATTGGAAGAGCACCTGATGACCTGACCCGGAATGTAAAAAAATTGCAGGATCGAATTCTGCTCAAGGAAGAAAAAAAAAAATCGTTTTCTAAGGGGTTCGAACATTTTTCAATGGAAGCTGGGATATCCACATGCCGCTATTTTGATTTTTCCTTAAGTTTCCGCGCACGGTGAAAGTGTTATTTAAGGATAGAGGATACTTTAACAAATAAAAAATGTCGATTAATAAGGTACCCTAAGGTGTCACGTTCCCGAGATATTTGGAGGTTAAAGATCGCCATGTGAAAAAATAACAATCATTTAAACCCCAACAATTACGTGTATATACGCATTCCATTGCATTCAAATGATAGTTCCCAGGTTGATGTAGTATTTATTAAAAGACAGCACAACCTAGTAGCACGAAAAACCACTTTTTAATTAATTACTTGTCTTCTAAATCGCATCACCTCGCAATGAAACGCTATTTTGTCAAAGTAGGTAACTCAAACCGCGGTGGTTGGCCCTATACCATCTCCCGCCACAGAATAATATATACTAGCCCCCGCTGCTTTTTTGGATAATGTACCTAATTCAACTTGACGAAGACAATGCTGATTAATTATCTATATTTTTGTTTGATCATAAACCGTAAATAAGTGTACATGCTATTTTAGTGTTTACTTATTACTTACCTGTAATAACCTAATCTATTTTGTTCATTGTGATCTAATTGGCAAACAGCCAGACGACCCACCTGATGGTATAATGAATATTTAATATGTTTTTTTTTTTTTTTTATAAAAGAGGGAGGCAAACGAGCAGGCGGGTCACCTGATGGAGAGTAATCACCGCCGCCCATGGACACCCGCAAAACCAGAGGAATCGCAGACGCGTTGCCGGCCTTTAAGGGAGGAATAGGTTTAAGGAGGGAATAGGAATTGGGAAGAGGGGAGGGGGGGGAAGGGGCCTCCGGAACCCTCACTGGTCGGACGAAACACAACAGCACCAAGTGCCATTATTTCACGCCGAATATTAGTGAGAGGGTGGTATTACGCCGGGCGAGCCGGCCCAATGCGTGCTGCAACGCAGCGTGGCTCTACCACTCAGTCAGTGTCACTCATTTAGCACCACCCAGGGATCACGTGTAGGGTCTCAAGGATAAACCTACGGACGCGAGCAACTTTGACCCCCCACTGGTATAACCTCTGTTTATAAATCTTTAAAAAGTCACACCTACCTAAGTGTTAATATTCCCATAGGATTTTTACACCCTAGGTATTGTAATTTTTTGCAATAATAATAAACGGTTGTTACATTACATCTATGAAATGAAATGAAAAAGAAATGAAAATGTATTTATTAGAACACACAATAATATGTTGCAATTGTCTTATTTATATTAGACAAACAGTTCGACAAAAATGTGTCCTAAAGGGACTCCCTCCATTCAGCATTTGTTGCAGTGAGCAAGTCACTACAGCGGTGATCTTCCGTGGAGACCGCAGTACTCATGTGCTTCAGTTGTGTGAATGTGCGCGACGTCGCGCTGTACATAATATACTTTTATCTTATTCATAAACACATTAATAAAACATCCAGGCTCAAAATTGTATCTAAAAAAAGGGATTAACTTTGTATTACTTGTTACATTATGTGTTTTGTTTTATTTTAACTGGTTATGGAATGGAAGAAAAGCCAACCACCGTGGTTCGAGTTACCTACTTTGTCAAAATAGCGTTTAATTGCGTATGATGCGATATAATAGACAAGTAATTAATTAAAGTGCTTTTTCATGCTACTAGGTTGTGCTGCCTTCTAATAAATAGTTAATCAACCTTGGAACTATCATTTGAATGCAATGAAATGCGTATATATATACGTAATTATTAGGTTTTTAACGATTGTTATCTTTACCTTCAAATATCTCGGGAACGTGACACTTTAGGGTACCATATTTCTCAACATTTTTTGTTAGTTAAAGTATCCTCTATCCATATATATCACTTTTATCGTGCGCGGAAACTTTATAAAAAAATCAAAATGGCGGCATGTGGATATGCCACAAAAAACCTTTGTCCCCTTTGCAGTTAGTTAGTTCTCACACTTCTCCACAGAATAGTTAGTAGACTACAGAGACAGTTTTGAAACGGTCATAAACAGGCAATGCGAGGACCGCAAAATCAGTTCTCTAACAACCACTGCACATGTGCTCAGCGTGACAGGTGTGAACCCATCGCCGCTCTACGCTGTTGGATGGATGTTTAGTCTTTAGTCCATCGTCGCCTTTGACGATACCCAAAGGAAGAGATGCGTTGGTGGTATTATTTTACACACACAGCTCCACAGAACAGTATATTCTCCGCCAGGATCGTGGACGCGTACCTCAACGGTCTGCAGATCATGGAGCACAGCAGCAAGAACGCGGACGAGTGCTCGGGCGGCACGCGGCGCAAGCTGTCGTTCGCGCTGGCCATGGTGGGCGGCCCGCGCGTCGTGCTGCTGGACGAGCCCTCCACCGGCATGGACCCGCGCTCCAAGCGGTTCCTGTGGGACACCATACTCGCCAGCTTTCAGGTAACTAACTGTGGGACCAGGTAAAGTAGATATATACTGCCAAATCAACCACAGGTTTCCAGGTAAACTTACATGCCAACCAATGTCATGAACCCCTGCAGCAAGCCTGGAAATACTGCCAGATCTTCCACCGGCGTAGACCCGCGTTCCAAGCGGTTCCTGTGGGACACCATACTCGCCAGCTTCCAGGTAAACAAGAGTCCGAACCAATCACAAGGACCCTCGCAGCAAGCAAGTAAATATTGCCAAATCAACAGGAATAGGATCTAAAAATCAAGCGGTTAATATGGGACATCATTCTGGCTAGCTAGTTGCTAGACAGATGTAGGCTTTAAAAAAAAAGCGATTCCTATGGGACACCATCGCCAGCTTCCAGGTACGAAGTCAAAGTCAAATAATCATGATCCACAAATCAAAACATTCACAGGTATAGGCTTGAAAAAAAGCGGTTCCTGTGGGACACCATACTGGCCAGCTTCCAGGTATTGAACAGGAGGAACAGGCTAAGGTCAGAGACCATACAGCCTAGCCAATCAACTTTTATTTTTAATAAGTAAATTCTCACTCCGTTTTTCGAGAAGACCAAACGCATCGATTATATCGAATTCTACTTATCCCGTGAGACTGCCAGCGCCATCTATTGAGGTACTACAAAACCAAAGTCAACGAGACCTTGAAAAGGTGGCTAGAAAAAAATTATTATTTTTTAAACAAAGACCACGTTAAAAAAATACAACGTTACAGCCCCGCACTGATAGGCATACCTTACTGCATCCACCATGTGGAAATTAGGCCAAAAACCATTACGCTGATCTAATGCGGGTCACGTCACCATCCTGAGCAGCTTCCATTAAAAAGGTTCCACCGCTGGGCACAAGACAACAGCACGAGGGGAGATAAAGCCGATAGTCCACTAAGGTTGGTAGGCTCAAGGTAAACGTTACTCCCAAACAGAAGCAAGCAGTTCCTGTGGGACACCATCAGGGCCAGCTCCCAGATAAGGCCATAACCCGGTCCCCCTGCTGGGCCCTGCCCATCATTCTTGGGCGACTACTTCCAGCAAAGAACTCTGACAGATAAACTCCATTTCATGTATAATAGTTAGTAATTTTATAATTCGATTCAATCAATGTTTGTTTCAGGGTAAAAAAGGTGCTATTCTGACGACACATTCCATGGAAGAGGCTGATGCTTTATGTTCTAGAGTTGGAATTATGGTTAAAGGAGGTTTAAGGTGAGATTTGATTTGAGTAAGTAAGTAGTTATTATCAGAAGATTTTCAGGAATACATCCTTAACCTTATGTTAAGAATATTTTAGGTAACAATTTAAATTGGAATTCTGGCCTGAAATTAAAATTTATATTATATACCTACTGCAAGAAACGTAAATAAAAATTAGACAAACTAAAATGTAGATAAAGTTGCCACATGATAAAATAACACTTTCCAGATGTATTGGTTCAACGCAACACCTGAAGAATTTGTATGGTGCAGGCTACACGCTAGAAATGAAAATAGGGCAAACTAATCAAAAATCATCGGTAAGTTAAATTAGCTTTTTTTATAAATACCTGTAGTTACCTATTTTAAATAATTTTAATGCAAATTAGCGAATTGCAATTTGTTTGTGGCTCCTAGCCACGGTAGCTAATTATTTATTGGAATAGGACCTGACCCTTGAGAGTTCCGGAGGCCGAACTTGTATATTTTCCGGTGTTGTGACTTTGACTATACAAGCTTTTTATATGATAGCTATGATAGTGTCAAAGAATCAAAAGATGGTTCCGTAGTAAGAAATAGTATTTGTAAAAAAGGATGCATATGTACATATACAAAATGAACTTAATATTAAATAGGTAGCTTATCGTAATAATATCTAACACCTGTCAATTATCATATCTTTTTTTTTCTTAAAATTTAGTAAGTTCAACAAGTAATCCTCAAATAATCATCGCAGATTTGCAAAATGATGATGAAAATGACTATTATTCGTTTGAAACCCAAGACGATGATGATGAAAACAGTAATGAAAATGAGAATTTTAAAACATCTTCAATTATCACTATATTGTGATTTCAATAAAATGTTTATCCCACGGGTTTTCACTTCTTTACGGTATCCTAAAAATGGCGGACGACAAAAGAATTAAAATCGTAGTATATGACTTATAGTCCTAAGATATCATATAATAGTTATCATCACTACCTAAAGTCGTATAATTGTAAAAGTACTAGAAATCTTAAATAAAATGGGATTAATTATTTTTATTTTGCAATAATTTGAAGGGAGCATTAAAAATTTGTGAAAAATTGTATATACAATCGTCATGAAATTTAATTTCCCTTAGAAAAGTAGATATTGTTACCTACTAACACCAACTACAATATAGTTAATAACATTCAGTAATAAATATGGCAGACATAAGATGGTGACACTTTGTAAACAGTTTTTTGGTTTTTCGTTTGTTTTTTGTTGTCTCACTCCCACTGAACCGCGCTGTAATAGCAAGCATCCGAGTAAAGGCTATGCTAATGACTACTTCCCAATGTTAATTAAGTTATACGACGTCTATTGGATCACTACACGACAAGATGATTATAATATTAATCACTTTCACGACTGCTATACGAATATTTATCATATATCTGATATTAATATGACTATTACCTTCCTAGTAGCCACTAATACGACCTTGACACGATCGCTATACGAATAAAAGTTTTATTATTTCCGCCTATTTCGCGTCATATATACGTCAATACGACAGCTATATAACCAAAACAGTCTGACCTTAAGTTGTGACGAAAACGTCCCGAAAACTATACGACCAAATTTTGTTAGTTGGGTGATTGCTCTTTATCAGGTGACCCGCCTGCTCGTTTGCCTCCTTCCTTTATAAAAAAACGGAATGTCGACATTTTCCAATTTGCTTTTCTTGTTTATTCTACTACGGCACCTGGCCTGACCACCTAATGATAGTGCTGATGGTCAACACTGAGGAGCTGGCTATCTTAACTCTGACTATCGGAAACATCAATGCTAGAAAAATTCTTGATATTGTATTCTTATCTTGTATTAGGCTCGTATTCTAAAACCAATCTCACACTCAAATCTCTGCTTGAGTACTGTTAGAAAGGGATAGTGCTATTCATCGTATATATCGCCATCCCTTTCTAACCGTATGCGAGCATGGATTTTGAGTTTGAGTTTGGTTTTAGAATACCAGCCTAAGTCTCACAGTAGCACGCTGAGAACAATTGCATATTCGAATCAAATTCAAATTATTTTTTTGTTTGTTTGTTTGTAATTGTCAGGACAAGGGTTTTTTTATTCAGCCCCGCTTGTCCCACTACTGGGCAAAGGTCTTCCTACTTTCCTTCCCCTTTTTACGGTTTAGGGCTGTCACTGTAACAGGACAAGGTTAGTATAAATACAAAAAAATTGGAAGGCTATTGGATGAAATCGCGGGCGGGCCGCTAGTACCTAATAGATATAAATACGTAAAAGAAATATTATTATTAATATAATATTTCAGATAGAGCCGGAGCTATCGATGTCTCCGTCACCGCTGCGGTCGACAGAAAATTCTCCGTCTTTGGGCGAAGCCGACGAAGGTAGTAATACGATTTTGATTAGATTTTATAATGCTCTATGAATTAGATCACTGAAAGCTTTTTAGTGAATTCCATGACAATCGTTCATTGAAAACTAAATTATTGTATATTTGTTGTGTATTGTGTGGTTTTGTAAAGACATTTTTAAATGTTGTAAATGTCCTAGTTTCTTTTGCCCATTCTTTTTCACAGCCTATGAGACGACCCGAATGGGTGGTAGCCTAAAAAACATTTTTAGACGACTCTAAAATGCTTATCTAAAAAGTCTCATTGCACAAATTATATTTTGTTCCGATTTGATTTAAAAAATCTTTCCCCGCAGGTGGTTCAGGCGGCGGGTCCGCGTGCCACGAGGCAGAGGCTGAAGCGGAGGCGGAGGCGGTGGACGTCAGCATACACACGCCGCTCGTCACCGGCACCCCGCCCGCGCCGCGCCCCCACCACCACAGGTGCCATACCACTTTACTACCATGGCATACCAACTACTGCGCTCATGTACAGTCGGTTCACATCGTTAAAGCCTTGGTAGCAGCGGCTGCAACAGCGGTGAGCGTACCGTTGGTATTCTTCTTAATAACACACAGACGAAGTCGCGCTAGTATAATATAAATGTTTAGTTTAGGGAACTTTAGGTTTATATGTATATGCAATAATTTAATTTTGTTCGTTGTTATACAACGTCAGTCGGAAAGGGGGTACTAAGCCGAAAGGAGGGTAAAGTATACATGATAGTAAATAACTTTTGTCTAAGAACTTTTCCTAAAAAATGGATAATTTTAGATTAACAGCTGTTTTAAGATTTTATAAGAAATGACACTGTGGTAGCCCTGGCGGTCAGCTGTTTTGAGAGAGAGACAGATCTGAGTTCATTGAGTTCATTTCCGGGGTTAAAATGTGGCGTTAGCCCCGCCCCTATTCAGGGTTGTACATTTTTTAAATATGAATATGCATAAAATATGAATGTTTTTTGCTAAGTTTATATTTAAAATAAAACAGTTGATAGTAGCACTTTCAGTTGTCCGCGGCTTCGTACTCTCTTTCCGACTAACGTTGTATTTAAAATTATGTACTTAAGTAACCGTTTGTTCCTAAAGAAATTTAAAAAAATGTTGTCCGTCCAGGACCGAGTCCAGCGGCGGCGGGCTGAGCGCGGAGGCGGCCATCGCGCTGGTGGCGCAGCTGTTTCCGGCCGCGGTGCTGGAGGAGAACTTCGCGGAGCGGCTCGTGTTCTCAGTGCCGCAGTCCGCTGTGTCCAGCCTCGCCAGGTGTTTCCAGGAGATTGAGGCGGGTGAGTGATCACACTTATCATGTGCACCCTTAATTTTTAACCGTTTAAATGAAATTAAGGGTGAGTTCCACCCTCGAAACGAACGAAACTGAACAACTTTGCCCAAGAAACCTATGTGCAAAAGTGACAAAAAAAATTCGACCTTCCATACTGTTGTCGTCAGCGATCGGACAGTTTTGTATGAGAGGTCGAAATTTGTTTGTCATTTTTGCACATAAGTTTCACACACATAGGGGAAAGTTGTTTAGTTTCATGGATGGAACTACCCCTTAATTTCTTTTAATCGCAAAAAAAAATAAGGGTGTATAAATACATACATACACTCAGGACTATAATCCTCAAAGGATAAGTCAGTGGATATCAAGATCGAGAAGAAGGCCGAAATCAAGATGGACAGATATTATTGCCAAAGACATAAGACGCTGCAATGTATCTGACACCGATTCGTCGAACAGAGCAAAGTGGAAGAAACTGACAAGTAAGGCAGACCCCAACACCAGATGGAATTAATAAATAATAAAAAAATAAATTTTCCTACACTCAAACCAATTATCTAGCCCAAGAGAAGCTTCGTTATGAAACTCGTTAAATGGTTTCTGGACAACGGATAAACATACTTAAAATACTTAAATACATACTTATTATTACATAGAAAGCACCCAGACCCGAGACAATTTGGAAAATTCAATAATTTCTAAATTGACCCGACCGGGGATCGAACCCGGGACCTCAGAGATGGCGACACCATAAAAACCGGTGTACAATACACCGAGATTTTTCATTGGTTTTGGAGCAGAAAACAAAAAAAGTGTTGTACCTATTTATGAAATAATAATCGCTTTACGAGCAAAAAAAAAAATTTGTAAAAGTGACTTTTTGTCGAAAACACGTAGTAACGTTCTCGTATACCGTGACCCTTATGAACTTTCCCGGCCGGCCGCCTGCGCCGGCGGCGGGGCGGGGGGTAGGCGGAGCGTTTGAAGCGCCTCGGTCATTGACTATGATAAGATCGTCCGGTACTAATGGTTCTTACATTTTATATTGATATTTTTTAATGATTTTTTTGTGCTTATATTTTTAGTTTTACAAGCTAAATAGCTTCTACTGATGATAAACATGAACAGGGTTTCGGCTCCAAAACCAATGAAAAATCTCGGTGTATAGTGTACAAGCGAAGAGGCGTCGTTCGGTAGCCGAGCGGATAGATGCTCGGATTGAATGCGAAAAATCGTGGCTCAATCCCCATAAAGGTTGCTTCACACATAAGTGAAGCCACAGTTTCGACACAGTAATACCGGCACAGTGTTTTTCATACATTCTCTATGAACGCATCCCCACTTGTCAGTGGTAAAGCTCTCAGTGTCAGTGCCGCCGCCGGCAAATCACGGACGTATTCCATTTGACAAATTTCATGGAGAATGTATGAAAGAATATTTTTCACTGTGCCGGTACTGTGTCGGACCTGTAACTTCACTGATATGTGTAAAGCAACTTTTTCTCCGTTAGATAACTGACGTGAACCCACTCCTACACAGTCATTTTAGATTATGGGATGGGTTAACAGGGGTTACCTATCATAAATTCGAATTTTGCCTGTACGAATTTTATTTGGCCGAAAACGTTTTGTAATTTTTTGTTTTTCATAATTTTCTTTTCACCGAAAACACAATTTACAAAGTTTTAAAATGCCGATTATTGATTGTTATTTTTTTTAAATCTCTATGTTTTGAAATCCCACTCAACGTTTGGCCGAAGCTATTATTGCTAGACGATTCATTTTCCAGAAACACGTTTCCAATATTATTAAAATACAACATTTCAAATAATTGAAATCCATAATATCATCGAACAACTTGTAATCGTAGTAACGTTAAAGCATGCATACAAGCATGCAGCATGGAAAGAAGCATGCACCACGCAAGCAAGCATGCAGCATGCAAACAAGCATGCAGCATGTAAGCAAGCAAGATTGGAGCTTGCAAGCAAGCTGCTGCATGCAAGCAAGCATGCAGCAGGCATGGTTTCTGTCACGGCTCCGGCGCTGCGAGGCTACGGCGGTCCCACGCGAGCTTATCGTCGCAGATGGATTTCGCTCACCACCGCAGCTTCGGCTTTCTGGCCGGCTTCGCCGGCCAGCCTCAGCCGCGGCGGCAAGCGTTAAACCCACCTGCTCCTCAGCTCGCGGGCCGCCTCGCCCCTCCGCGCCTACGTGGGCTTGAATTACACTCTAGCGTAGGGCAGACAAGACTACGTGGATTCGGTTTTGCCGCGATTCGTTTTTGTCACTGACTTTTGAAACACAATCTTACCGAAAAAAAAGTATTAACTTTTTAAGATATTTAAGTTTATTTACCTAATAATATGAATATTAAAAAACAAAAAAACTGGGTATGAGTATGATATTTTAGAAAAAAAGTTACTTCGAATTTTAATACTTCTAGATATGAAATTTACTGTAAACAAAACATCTTCCAAAAGAAAAAAAGTAGTTTTGATAATCGTCTAATAGTCTTTCTGGAAAATGAAACGTATGTATGATAAGTTTATGGATTAATAAAATTATGTAAAAGCAACGATCTGGTATTTAAAACTTCGTCATACCGTTTTCGAACAATTGAAATTCGTACACGAAAGTTTCGAATTTATGATAGGTTACCTTAACAGGACTATTATTATAATGTGTTAACGCACATTAATAATAATAATAAATTCATTTATTTCAACCAACAAGAATCATTTACAAATTTAATTAAGTACAAAGAAATAAATTAAAATAAAAATCATAAAACACAATAAAAACAAAAACATGTCATGCCATGCAATAAAAAATCAAACAAAAATATAAATTAAATAAAGTGTGGCTATAGTCAAATGGAAGTCAGTACATGTATCATACAGCAATGATTCATGTACTGACAAAAGTGGTTGACCGGAAACTTTCTTGACTGTACATACAGTCACGACTATTATCCCCAAAGAGAAAGAGACTAGGCAATGAACTGCAGAAACAGTCCACTACCGCCGTAAGATGGAAATAGTTGAAATCCTCTAACCACCAATGAGTCAGGGAGTGGACTATAGCGCAACAGTGTAGGGCAAAATGTAATCTAACTACTGATTACTAACTACGATTACAAATTGTAGTTAGTAATTATAATATTAGATTACATGAAGTAATCGTAAAAAGTAGTTAAGCATTTTGATTACTAACTACAAATTGTAGTTGCAATCACAGTTACGTGATTACTTTTTGTAACTACTTACGTTTACTTCTAGTAAAAAGACAAAACGCGCGCGCGCGTCATCGCGTCGTTCATAGAGATGGGTTAATAGCCGGATTGTTTGGATTATTAGCGATTATAATCCATTAATAGCCATTATTAGCCATCCATTGGCTAATAACTTCGCTATTAATAGTTTCATACAATTTCAACAGACGTTCTGTTTACAGTCACAAAAGTTAAGCTTTGCGCAGGTAGAGTAATTGATAGGAGACCAGTAAGCGACCTCGGCGAACATTGCTTAACTTTCGCGATCGAAAACCTCGAGATTATATGAACCTACGGTCACCCATCCCTTTGGCGACCTCGGCGAACGTTGCTTAACTTTCGCGATCGAAAACCTCTAGATTTTATGAACTTAAGGTCACCCATCCCCTTGGTGACCTCGGCGGACATTGCTTAACTTTCGTAATCGAAAACCTCGAGATTTTATGAACTTACGGTCACCCATCCCCTTGGCGACCTCGGCGAACATTGCTTAACTTTCGCGATCGATAACCTCTAGATTTTATGAACTTAAGGTCACCCATCCCCTTGGTGACCTCGGCGAACATTGCTTAACTTTCGTAATCGAAAACCTCGAGATTTTATGAACTTACGGTCACCCATCCCCTTGGCGACCTCGGCGAACATTGCTTAACTTTTGCGATCGAAAACCTCGAGATTTTATGAACCTACGGTCACCCATCCTCTTGGCGACCTTGGCGACATTACTTAACTTTCACGATCGAAAACGTCGAGATTATATGAACCTGGTAAATAAGACACGTACGTACTAGGCAGCGTTTTTTGCAAGACTAACACAACACCCGTTTGCACTAAACTTGGGTTAGGCTTGTCTTAGTTAAGATACACCTAAGCTTAGGAGCAGCCTAACAAAATAATTGGTTTGCACTAACAGTTCTATCTCAGCTGTGACGAAACTAAGGAATTGCCTAGTAAAGTGAATGATGAAAGAATGACGAACGATTGGAATGGTAGATTGTTTATGGTCTATTATTTTAAAAAAACAAAATCTGTTTGAATTTGTCAACGTCTTGTCTTGACAATCTAATAAATAAGCTTGAGATCAACCCATAGGCGAAGGCTACACGTTCAATAAATATTGTGATCCACGGCTATTTATTCCATATCGTGATATTTATTGAGGGTGTAGACTGAAGTATTGACGGATCGCGATACGGATCACAGGATTTCTAGAAATCCGAATTACGGATTGTCAGTCCATGGATCGTGATAAATATTGAA
This sequence comes from Scoparia ambigualis, assembly GCA_963921215.1. Lineage (NCBI taxonomy): Eukaryota > Metazoa > Arthropoda > Insecta > Lepidoptera > Crambidae > Scoparia > Scoparia ambigualis. Next base: position 29,254,664 of record OY992519.1, on the reverse strand, counting down.
CGTGTAGACGCGCGGTCAATATTTATCACTTCAGCAGTTCGCTCCGCGGCAGCGATGGGTGACGATGTGCCAGTGCCATGCGGGGTCGACGATGCGCCGGCGCGCCGTCACCCGTGCTTGTAGAACCTTATGCAAATGACCAAAAATACCTGAAATAATTTATTCTCAACCTAGAAATAGGTACTGCCCAAACTGTGGAATAGTTCATACACTTATTACAAAAAGAAACGAAGACTTAAGCAAGTTACTGGACAAATATAAAAAAATAAAAGAACGTATTTATTGACGGTGTCAGAGAAAAAGGGGTCTCGGTAGCTTAGCGGTTAGAGCAGTAAACCGGCAATCTAAATAGAATAGAATAGAATAGAATTCCTTTATTGCTTAAACTGTGTAACAAGTTCTTAAAAAAATATATAGTATCAACAGTTTGCCTGTGATCAGGCATGCAATGTACACAAATAAATATTTATTAACATTAATATTAACAAAATTCATCGTGAAATTAACAATTAAAGGTCATGGGTTTAAATCGCATTCGAGATTTCCTGTGGTTCGTTGTTTTTTTCTAGTAAACATTTTATCCTATACCTATATTATAGCAGAATGCAAAAATTTATATAATAAAAAAAATAGTCTATGGTCCAACTATAGATAATAATTTTTCATCCATCGCTTTCTTTTCACTATTTTATTTATCGATATTTCTAAAATAATAGCTATACAGGCTTTAACTTTTCTTGTTGTATCCATGGTAGCGTTCGCACGGTCCGCACCGCGCAAAGGAAGCCGCAATACTGACGTGAGTGACGTGATAAATATTGAACGTGTAGGGTGTGACCGTGATCCTCTACGTTAAGTCAATCCAGCCCCCTGAGCACGGATCTTTTATCGACCGATAAAGTGACACTAGACGATAAAATTTGGCAGTTCAAGTACTGCCGATGTCAATTTGTGGACGTTTAATGCCACTTTATCGGTCGATAAAAGATCCGTGCTCGCACTGCAGATCGCGATATAGATCACGATAAATACTTTACGTGTAGCCTTCGCCATAGAATAATAACTAATATTATTCTGAGGATCAACCACATAATTTTGTCAGATGGTTAGGTGTGTGCATAATAATATATTCATATTCATTTATTGCATCTTGTTGTATAAAATGGTGTTACATAATTTTTTAAGCACAAACAAGAACCCTGTAAGGGCACGGCAAAATACTTATACTATACTTACTAAACTAATTTATATTATTATTATCTAATTATATCATAACAGGTGCTGACATTTATTATGATTATAATATTATATTTGTCTAAACAAGTAACATAAAACTTTAACTAGGTACATAAACATTTATTTTTATTCAAGTTTCTAAATTAACGTCTAAATATTCCTTTATCGAATAGTAAGCCTTTTCAAGAAGAAGTTTTTTCAACTCATTGTCAAATTTTCTTCCTTGGAGGGCTTTTAATGAGTTAGGCAAGTGGTTATACAACTTGACTGTATAGAATGGTCCTTTTTTAAAAAGATCAAGGTGTGGGGTTAATTGGCATAAATTATTTGCCCGGCGAGAAACGTAGCGTCTAGGAAGGTCGCTTATTCTATTGAAATAATGTGGACTAGTGCGAACTAATCTACAAAGCTCGTAGATGTATAAACAAGTAACTGTAAGGATTTTTAAACTGACAAACCACGGCCGGCACGACTCTTTGGGTGTAAGATTGGCGATCACTCTGATGCAAATATTTATAATGTATCGGTGTTCAATGAAGATGTGTGAATTCTGTTACTATGGCAACTGTAGACCGAAGATAAACAAAAACATGGATCTGTCGCTCGATAGGTTGAGTCAACTTAAGTCACTAATTTATCAGTATGGGAGCTCTTGCCATTTTTGTATGACTGACACGCCCGCCTCATCAAGCGGTCCTTTAATTATGAGTGGTCGAGCTTTGAGTCGAGCAATAAATCGAAGAGAATTTAAAAGTTAGGTACTGTCAACGAGCGAGCTGTCAGCACACAAATCAAAATTAATTCGAAATTATTTGGTCTGCCATGCCGTATGTAATTATCATTCACATACGGCATGGTTGCTTAGTTATATTTCCTCTTTGTAGTTTTGCTGTTATTTATAATAAAGTTAAATAAATAGACGGTTTTGTTTTTTTAGTATTTAAAAAAACACTCGTACTGTTTTGCAATCAAGTCAATAGCAAAAGCCCTTTTGTCCTATTTGTACCTTATAATGATATCGTAAAGATTGATCTTTTTCATGGATTCGTCAATAGGTAGGTAGGTATGTTTTTATTTTTAGCCATTTATGCGTTTCCGGTTCATTGCTATTTGAAGTAGGTGTTTTCCATAACAATAACCATCTTTTTGGTACATTGGTTGCATGCATCTTTTCAGCAGTTAGTACTTTACTTTACTGTTTACTTTGCTTTACTGTACAATGTGACGTATATACACACACGCATTCAAAACAAATTGTGGAGGGGCGTGACAATATCTTTTCGTGGTTTATCTCTACGCTTTTTTATGCTTTACTACTTCTAAAAAACCTAAACAACTCAATCGAAATGTAAACAAGAAACACATCAAAAAGTGCTTGATTGATTGATTTAATTGTGAGTGTGACAGACAGAAAATGACATAAAATACTCTTTTTATTTTGTCGTTTGCCAACCGAAGTTGGACAGGCTAAGGAAATCTCCATGCTGAAACACAAAAAACACTACTTAAGTATCGCCTTACTCGTTGGGCGCTTCCTATTCGGGCTCATAAAGTTATGAATCTCCTAAGTGAACTTAGGAATTGCCTAAGGTTAGTGCAAGCAAATTTTTCACTAGGAGCAGCCTAAACAAATTAGGCAAGAACTTAGGCGATTCTTAAGTTTAGTGCAAACGGGGCCTACCTACCTTACATTGTTATGTTATATTTTCAACCACTACCTACATAATATATACCAATACCTCAACCCTTATTTTTTAATTACATTTATTTTAGTTAACCACTTCCCATACTTGAAGTATTGAATCCGCACATGACTCAGATCAACAATTGTCACTTAGTTCTACTTCTTGACCTATGTAAATAATATACACTAAGTTTTATAAAAGAACTAAATAATAAACTAAGATTCGTAAGTAACTAGGTACATCAACAAAATAAATCTTAACAAAACATTAGGCAAACAATAGGTAGGTGTTGTTCCACCTTAGAAAAGCTCATCAATCGCAAAACGTATTGGGGGTTTACGCTCTGGCCTACTCTTAAAAGCATCTGATGACGCTGGTGAAGCCGGCTCCGGTGGTGACCTGGGCGTCCTCATCGGCCGGTTCAACTGCACACTCCTCTGATGTACAACTTATATTTTCCTTTTCCGGTACTACTAATAAACTGGATCGACGCTGTACGGGTTTAGGCGGTATATGTAACTTCTCCGTACTGCAAGATATTCTACGTCTTAATTGGTCGATATGTCTGTGAACCTCGGAACCGTTTTCAAACCTTATTGTATAATCAGTGTTACCATTTTTTTTTGCAATCTTACCCGGTTACCATATCCCTAGAACAGTAGTCGCTTTCACCACACGCTTTCACCCTGCTCAAGGTCACGCTGGCGGGTCGCCGGCGCCTGTGTCGCCTCCTCGTCTCTCGCTTTGTTCCGTTCGTGTATTCTTTGTAATCGATCCGGTTTTAATTTATCTAGACGCATTCGTAGACTCCTACCTTGTAATATTTTTGCGGGGCTATCGCCGGTCGTGTAGTGCTCCGTATTCCTATACGCTAACAAGAATCTATTTAAAGCAGTATCTATATCGACTTTCTGTTTAATCGCTTTTTGAATTGCACGTTTGCATATTTTAACGGCATTTTCCGCTGCTCCGTTCGAAGCCGGATGATATGGTGCGGAAAAAAGATGATCTATTCCGTTGTTCTTTAGGAAGCTACCAAACTCCATACTGGAAAATGGGGGCCCGTTATCACTAACTACCTGTTTTGGCAACCCGAACCTAGCCCACAATTCTCGTAACACTGTAATGACTGCCGAAGCCGTGGTACTTTTCATTTTAATAGCTTCTATCCACTTCGAACAAGCATCTATTACAATTAAATACTTTGTATCTAATATGGGGCCTAAAAAATCGAGATGTAGCCTAGACCAAGGACGATCAGGCCAGGGCCAGGGACTAGGGGTGTGCGCAGGCGGCGCGGCCGCAACGCTGGCACACACTTCGCATGCGCGGCATACTGCTTCCAGTGCTTCGTCTAGCCCCGGCCACCATACGTAGCTCCTAGTTAATGCTTTTGTTTTCACTATCCCCATGTGGGATTCATGCAACTCGTCGAGTACCTTACTTCTACTTAAAGCTGGGACTACTAAACGGTGACCCCACATAACACAACCTAACTCACAGTAAAGTTCATTTTGTCTATTAAAATATGGTTTCAACTCCTTTATGGTTATATCCTTAGGCCAGCCATCCGAGATGTAGCTAATCACTCTACTCAATATCGGGTCCGATGCCGTTTGTTTTTTTATAATTTTATAATCGAACAAGAGGGCTTCCGATGCGAAATGTAAGTATGTTTGTTCGGGCAATTCGTCCTCGGCAGCGATCACTTCTTTTGTATGAGTTTTAATCAAACGCGAAAGAGCATCGGCTGTGTTTTTATCTGTGTTTATATACTCGATTTTGAAATCATATGCGGTGAGCTTAATCGCCCAACGCTGCAGCCGACTCGCCGCCGTGTTCGGAATGCCTACATTGGGCCCAAAGATACTGACCAGAGGCTTATGGTCGGTGCGCAAAACGAACTGTCTACCATACAAATACTGATGAAATTTTTTAATAGAGAATATGATGGCTAATGCTTCTTTATGTATCTGACTGTAATTAGTCTCCGCGCTGGTGAGTGCGCGCGACGCGTACGCGACCGGCCGCTCCGAGCCGTCCGGCTCGCGCTGCGCCAGCACGGCGCCACAGTATAAATATGAGCTAACATATTTATACTGTGACGGCGCCGAGGCCGCGCGCGCTCGCGTCGCACGTCACCACACTCACCCGCGACATATCATAATGTACTAACACCTCAGCACTACACAACACTCTTTTAACTTGTTCAAAAGACTTTTTTTGTTCCTTTCCCCAGCTATAATGTTTCCCTTTCTTTAATAAGCTATATAGTGGCATTAAATATGATGACAAGTTTTTTACAAATTTTCCGTAAAAATTTACCATTCCTAAAAATGATTTTAGTTCGGTTGTGTTCTGTGGTGGTGGCATGTCGACTATAGCTTTTACTTTATTCGAATTTACTCGCACCCCATTCTTATCTATTACAAATCCTAAGTATTCAATACTTTCTGACAAAAATTTACATTTACTTTTCTTAATTTTCAATCCATTTGTATCTAAAATTCCTAAAACCTTCTCGGTCGATTTAAAATGTTCAGATAAGGTTTTATTTATTATCAAAATATCGTCATAGAAAATAATAACCTCCGGTACGTCCTTAAATATTTTTTCCATAAACTTCTGAAATATACCTGGGCTCGACGCCAACCCGTAAACTAACCTGTTATATTTTAACAATCCCCGATGTGTGTTAATGACTGTATAACCTCTCGAGGACTCACTAAGGACTAATTGATTGTAAGCTTGAGAGAGGTCTAATTTAGAAAAGTACTGATATCCACTTAAATTACTAAGCAAGTCGTCTACTTTAGGAACCGGGTACCTATCGACCATTAAGACGCGATTAAGAGTTACCTTGTAGTCTGCACAAATACGTATACCGCCATCCGCCTTACTTGCGATAACCAGAGGAGTGGCCCAGTCGGAGCGCTCCACGGGCTCGACGACGCCCGCGCGCAGCATGGCGTCAAGCTCGGCGTCGACCCGATACGGCACCGGCCGCGCGCGGCAGAACACCGGCCCAGCACAGTATAAATATCATATTTATACTGTGGGCCCAGCGCGCGCCCTCCCGCACGCGCAGCGACACCGGCTCGCCGCGGTACCGTCCCAGTGTGCCGTCGAATAGTGACTCATGTCTGCGAATTATATCGTTCAATAATTTATTGTTGTCTTTCCCTTCACTCACATTATATAAACATATTTTAGGTACTTCTATTCCTGGTTTAAAAAGCCATTGCCGGCCTATCAATGTAGTGGTGCCATTATCTATTACATACAAATCTAATATTTTCTTAATGTTATTATAACCTACTTCGACTTTTAAATAACCGAGTGGACGTATTATGGAGCCATCGTAAAATTTTAAATGTATGTTACAAGACTGCAATTTTAATTTATTAAAGTTTTCTCCATACGTTTTTGCGCTTATACATGACAAAACGGAACCGGTATCTATTTCCATACTTAATGATTTATTATGCACTAACAAACTGATACATACCGGTTTGTAATCGGTTAAGGACATTTGAAACATTGGTTCCGTGCAATCCTCGTGGCCATATTGTTCGTGTTCGTCCTTCATCTGGCCCTCGCTTGTGCTTCCTACCGCTTCACCGTGAGACTCATGAGACGAGCATAACTGTCCCTGAGCCCAGTAGTGGGCCGCGACTCGAGTGCCGCCGCCTCGCCCCCATGCGCGCGTCCTGTGGCCGCCTCCCGCGCCTTCTCCCAGCGACCCAGCCGCGCGCCGCTCGCCCCGCTCGCTCCGCCGCCGCCGCCGCTGCGCCCGCGCCCGCGCCCGCTGTAGCCGTTGAAGGTCATGCGCTCACCGCGTGGCCGATTCTGAGCAATTCCGCCCATCTCGAACTCGAGTCTTGCATTTTTATTTGGACACATTCTTCTCAAGTGCCCTATGCTTCTACAGTAACTGCATTGATAACTTTTGTACCGACAATTTTCTGCCTTATGCCCGTTCTCTCCGCACGTCATACATTTGGGGTTATAATTTATTTTATTGACATGAGCTGTATGTTCAGATCGATCTACTGCAACTGCATTTTTCTCTGCGGCTTCGAGCGTTGTAGCCAGCTTTAACGCCTTATTGTAGGTAATGCTATCAGCGTTGCCGTTTCGGGTAATTTTACCCGATTTCGGGTAATTTAGGCTTCGAGCGTGTAATCTCCGGGTAACGTTCACTGCCGGGTAATTTTATTTTGGGTAGTTTTGCGACCAAAACGTTACCTACACGTTTACAAAATATTAATTTACTAAACTTATTTGACTAGCCAAGTCAAATAAGTTTAGTAAATTAATATATGGGCTATGTTCCCTTTACCAACCTAAAAGAAAATAAATGTCTGTATCATTTTCTGTCACCTGTTACTGTCACCTGGATGAATGGAAATATTGGAATCCATTCAATTCAATAGGCTTGTATCCACTAAGAATAAATCGGGTGGACTGGCGTTACAAATGATCAATTAAGATATTATTGAAACATAATAAGTATCTAAAATATTCATTAGGTAAAAAAAATTGGGATTATTAATATTTTTAAAGAAAAAAATGGACAATAATAAAATACGCGTTCAGTCATATGACATTAAACGGAAATTAAAATCCGTGACGTCACGCCGGCCGTGCCAAATGACATTTCATTGTTATGACATTTCTAAAGAACAAGCTTCGAACGAAATAGATGTTTGGCACGGCGTGACGTCATTCACTCAAAATATGCAGCGGTCTTAAGCATTTTTGCGGTAAATTTAAATCGGAATATAAAAACGCAAAATAAATATTGAAAATGATCGATTTTTTTTTAAATATTAAATTTTTAGGATAAAATAAGTAAACAGGTAATATGATTTTGAAATTTAGTCAATTAGCCTATTGCTGCTTTGTTGATACGCGCCGTGAAGAATCCTTATTCTGTTTGTTCTGAAAAAAAAGGTTCCTACTAAACCACTCAAGCCCCAAGCGACCATATTTGGTCGCACTTAAAAAACTCGCTATTCCGTCAGATCCCAAGCGGCCATATAAATTTTCGCGCTCTTCCACTTGACTTTGTAGGTACCGTGTTTTGATACAATTAGAGACTAGTATGAACAAGGGCGATTATTTCGGTTCTGTGGTACATTTTATGCATCGTGAACGCAAAATTTAACATGAACTGCGTTCGATTTTTTTTTTTTTTTTTTCCATTTCCGCAAATTTATTTTTTTTTCCATTACCGCCAAATCGCACCTGCTATCAAAATTTTTAGACATTTCGATTTCAAGACTGAAAGGTTAATATTGTTTCAGCAAAATTATGTACTTACTTATTTCTTTTTTTTATAAGTACCTACATTTTTAATTGATTATAAATCGTAAACGTAAAAACTACGTAAAATAATCCAAAAAATTGATTCTTTCTTTTCTCAGATTTATGTAAGCTGAGAAAAAAAAATGGAAGGAAGATGGAAGATAAAATTGAAATTTTCAACTTGAAAACATTTAAAAATCAACAAGTATCAATAATTTCTGTTAATTTCATAAACGTACCGCATGTTAAAATAAACCGTACCTTTTTTTTTTAAAAAAACTACTGAACGGGTAATTTCGGGTAATTTTTTAATCCGCTCGGACTTTTTCTTGAGTGACTTGCGGCAACACTGAATGCTATCATCCTCTGCAAATAATCTTTCCCTTGACGAATCACTAATTATGCCGCAGATAAACTGGTCCCGTAAGTTTTCTTCTAGTGTTTTCCCAAAATCACAGGTTTTAGCTAGTTTTTTTAAATCTACCGTATAATCAGCGATCGTTTCGCCATCACTCTGCCGGCGTTGTCGAAACCTATAACGTTCCGCCCTAATAGATGGTTTTGGCTGAAGGTGGTTTTTCATTATTTCTACGGCGTCTTCATATGTTAATTTCGAAGGACATTTTGGGCTGGCTAATGTTGATAACAATAAATACGCTTCCTCACCCATCACCGCGATTAATGTTGGTAATTGCACCTCACTACCCACTTTGTTCGCGAGAAAGTACATCTGTAGACGTTCACAATACGCAGTCCAATTTCCGGATTTTACTTCAAATTCTTGTTTTTTCCCGATACTCATGTTTAAAATAAATATATTTATTTTTATAGGTAAGTAAGTAAAACTTTTCACTTCCGCGTGCTGTCCGTCAAACTCCTCGTCGCCAATGGTAAATAAGACACGTACTCGTACGTACTAGGCAGCGTTTATTGCAAGACTAAGGGGCCTACCTACCTTACATTGTTACGTTATATTTTCAACCACTACCTACATAATATATACCAGAACCTACGGTCACCCATCCCTTTGGCGACCTCGGCGAACATTGCTTAACTTTCGCGATCGAAAACCTCGAGATTTTATGAACCTACGGTCACCCATCCTCTTGGCGACCTCGGCGAACATTACTTAACTTTCACGATCGAAAACTCAAGATTTCTATGTACCTACGAGTCATGTATAGTGTAAAAATCGATAAAAACTGTATAAGCATCTTCCATTTATTTGCTTATTTTTGTTTACCACCGATTTAGAGGTTATTTTGTAAAATATAAAACATCTTCTGTTAGCCATTTCTTTTAACATTTTAATTTTTAACTTTTTTACATATTTAGTTATAAATTAGGATTTTATTAAAATGAAAGTAATCAGTAGTTATTATCATAACTACTCGATTTCAGCAATCAGATTAGCAACTACTATTTGTAACTTGATTATTGTAGTTAGATTACATGTAATCATAACTACTTTTAATCGTAGTTAGTAGTTAGATTACAAAATAGTAGTTAATATGCCCAACACTGGCGCAATCTGCCCACGAGCTATTACTTATATCGGAAAGAATGAGCCCAGCTGTGGAACACTTAGAGACTGCTAATAATAATGTAGTGACTGAGATTTTGGCGCCCAAACAGTTACTTATCTTGCCAGTACTGGCGTACTGGCGCCCAACGTGTTACTGTCGAGTTTGTGTTTCTTAGCCATCCTATCTCGTTGCAATTATTGAGATTTTTACCCAGTTTTAGGGCAGTAAGTAGGTAGGCTAAGCTATTAAGTAGTAGAATAGTAAAGTAAGAACATAGTGAGATTAATATAATTACAGAAAAGTTAATAAATGGTGAGATTAATATAACCCACCTACCTGCATTGGGTCAGCCAACGAGGGGGGTTATAGCCGAATCCGATTTCCATGTGGGAGTACAGTCTGTGCCCAGCAGTGGGACGTTTATAGGCTAATACTGGACTAATAATTCGCCACATCTTTATAACTTTATCGCCAAAAAATAATTAGTTTTAATTTCTCTCTTTTTCCCATTCAGCTAAAGAGAGACTGAACATCGTGGAGTACAGCTTCAGCCAGACCACGCTCGAGCAGGTGTTCCTCAAGTTTGCGCAGTCCGAGAGCGTGGAGGCGGCGGACCAAGAGCACTGAACACAACCGGAACGGAGGCAGGAGGCCCGCTTGCGCCTAAGATAAGCTCTAAGCTTTCACACACGAACGGCAGTTTGTACGACACGTAACCGCAGCCGTTGTCATGTGGCAGCACTTTACTAGAGCCAAATTCTATAAGGAATGTTTCTAAACAAATTTTTCATAATTCTTTGTGCACATAGGTACGGGATTTCTCAAGAAATAGGGTCAATCGGACAGAAGTAGAGCAGCTCAGGTGACACCCGAATCATCCACATGTATGTTCCGCAATTTTTAATAGTTTTAGAACAACGAATTTTTGTAAAAGGAGGAGTTTAAAGACTTTTTTGTTATTGTGACTTAAAGATATGGGGCACATGCCTCACTTTACAGGTCTTTATAAAAACATACTAAGCCTTAACATAACAGTCACAATGACTAATAAAAACTTAATCAAACTAGAGTTTTTCAGAGCTGCTCTGCTTCTGGACTTCCGCTTGACACTCAGGTTTTTACTGTTTCTTGAAAGAAAGACACCATTGTGAATGATTCGTTGTCGAATTTCACCCTAGTTTAGCGGTCGACGCGTTGTTACCAACTGCAGTTTACTCAGCCGTCTTCAACCTGCCGATCGTGTGACAGAGCCATAATGCTGTACTTATATCGAAACGTGGACTTAATTGTTTGAAGCGTCGTAGGTAGCCCGAAACGTGGACTAAAAAACTAAATAGCGTAGATAGACGGATTCAATACCATCATCATCAGCCGAAGGACGTCCACTGCTGGCCAAAGGCCTCCACCAAGGATCTCCACCACTACTGGTCTTGTGCTGCTCGCATCAAGCGGCTACCCGCGACCTTCACCAGATCGTCGGACCACCTTGTAGGAGGCCTGCGTACAAGCAAGCAAGAAAGTGTTATTTAGGCCCCGTTCGGCTACGCTTAAAACGAATGCTATCTCATTTTCGTTAATATAGACAAATAGAGACAGCAACAGATTTAAATTGGTTACAACTTAAGTCTACGATTTGGAATGACAGAATAAAATTGTTAAGTATACAAGTATTCGCGATATGCGCGCACGGTACGGTGTTGTTATATACATAGAATTGTTATACACACAAATTACAGTATAAAACAGTACACATTGGTATGAAACGCTTTATACAGATCTACCCACGTCTATCTAAACACATCAAAACATTGAAAGATTTATAAAAATAACATGTTATAATATAAGTTGTGAATCCAATAATGCAGGTCATTAAATCCCAGTCGCATAGACCGCAAGACCACAACAAACATTAAACTTATTTAAACGGTAAGTAGCTTATTAAAAAATAAATTGCGACGACCAACACTTCAGTCTTCCCATGACCAGGTTCGAACCGTCAGAATAAAGTAATAATAATAATATAAAAAAATTACGCGTGGTGGAATAAAGTATAAAGTGTTTTATGTCAATCTATTCCTCATAATTATGGGAATGCATCAAGAATACTATGGTGAGTTCATTTAAAGTACCTAGTACTTACTAGTTGAATATAATAAGATGTTTTCAAGATGTAACTAAGTAGGTTTTTTTATGCCAAGCGGGTTCTCTGTCCTAGGCTGCGTTGCGTCGCTGGACCTAAGTCTAGACTTAGTCGCGGTGTGTTTGACTTGGCGACTGTTCTCATAGTTGTTTAGTGTTCCTACTGTCTTATGACACCTATAATAAACTGACGCAAGATTTAGCTAACAATAGAAAACATAATTAGTAAAATTACTTGACTATTCATGTTTATAGACAGCCCTGAAAATACAAACACTTGATTCTAATACAATGTCGACCTCACAGAAATGGTCGACCTATACATTATTTAATTTTAGTTTCAGAAATTTCAAATTGTCTATTGATAGTATTAGCAACAAAAAAAACAAAAAGGTTAATTACTGTCATTTGTTAAAAAAGATATCACTCTTTTATTCATATTTCTTCGGCTGCAGCGTAGGAACACTAAAAAACAATCAATTTTTACATAAAATAATAATTTGCCCGAAAGTTCTAAGCTTAATGCCTTCGATTGTAAGCGTACTTATCATTACATTAAAAGCAATAACCACAATATTCCTACAATAAATAGTGAATAATAAAAGATATAATATATATATTTAAAATAAAATGTATGTTATATAAAAACCTTGTTGAGTTGTTCATAGATGATAACTACAGACAAATAAATGCCTTTTATAATAGATTAATGCTTTCTGTAAATAACATTATTGTAGAATTAATTATTATATGAAGTTGCGTACATTTTTAACCTACAAGGGGGTTAGGTTTAGTGGTGGTAAGGCACTTTGGTCACTTTAATTATGGGTACAATTTGGTTTGAAATATGGTCCAAACACGCTTTTTTCATTAAAATCAGTGCTTGTCTATTCTTAACTAGGTACTCTAGATATTTTTTAAATTGTTAAAATCGGATGTCGGTGACGTAGGTAGTTGTTGATATTTAATAAGGCAAGGAGTCTTTAAGGAAAAAGACAGGGTTGATAAATTTGCACGGGTTGGGGACATTCACGATCTTGTAAATGGTAGTGCGGTGCGACTGACCTGGCTTAGAAGAGAGGGAGATCTATCTGGAAAATAGGTAGTGGACTATACGTGTCAATGGAGCGGCTCTCCTGAGACTACGCAGAATGCGCTTCGGCTGGTTGTGATTCTGCGTTAAATCCTAACGTAGATGGTCCTCTGCGTTAGATGCTTACTTCCGTAAGGTAGTAGTATATGTACCTAGTACTTATTAGATAATGCCAATTCAAAAAAAGAGTAAAATGAGGAGGGATTGACTCGGTTTGTTACATGATGCGGTTTCGAGTGCTGATCATCTAGTATTGTTTTGTTATCACCTGTTCCGAATTTAAAAATCTGTGACCAATAGTTACTGTGACCAAAATGCCCCAACTCATAAAATGGCGGAAGGGCTTAGACAAAATGGCCGTCGCTGTATTTTTTTAAATTAAACGTTTTACTCCATTGGGATAATATAAAATGGATGATGGATTTGATAATCGCCGAGTCAAATATATCGTTTTATACATTTTGTGCTTTCAAACAAATACTGTAAAATAATGAATCGCTTCTGATATATATATTAAAAAGTATGTAAGTATATTGTAGTTTATTTTGTTGAGTTTTTGTAAGCTTATTTGTAAGGTTTTCCGGTTATGAGAGAATATTAATTAAGTGTCGTAGTGTTATAGTCGTGTTGGTGGTGTGGATTATTTAGGTTTCTTATTTCGTACTTTTAAAACGCATAATCGCGGAACATCACTGCAATTGTGCTCTTGGACAATTACCAAACAACTTATTAGTATGAAAAGTTTTTAAATATTATATTTACAAATTATTATAGCGGGATACAAAACGTTAGGAGAATTACGTTCGTTAGGAGTAATTTTTATAAAAAAAACTAAACATCAATTATTTTTGTATACGGTAGCGTGGTAGCAAATATAAAAGCGTAGGTAGAGGAAGGAAAAGAGATAGAAAAAGAAGGGAGAGGGAAGAAAATATCTTGATCGGTTGTATCCTTGAAATCATCATGACTTGTGTTTTTAGTAAAATTTATATATCTGTTTCTAGTAAATTATATAAAAATATAAGTACTTAGGTAATTGTCAAGAGTCAAATGCAGTGCATTGCTGTAATAGAAAGGTGATAATAGGTACTTTCACGTATATAATAATATGTATGCACTTTGCGCTGTTAAATAACAGTATTTAGTTTCTGCAATGAAGCATTGTTTCTTACTGAAGCGCTGCATAAACCTAAACGATAAAACAACTTTTAATCATCAATATAAGCACATTAAATTAAATTTACTTCGGTGACATTGACAGTGAGACAGAAGAGGCATTATACAGAAATAAGCCGGCAAGAAACTTAGCGAGAACGTTTCACTCTTCCCTTCGATGTGTAGCAGAATGGCAATATAAAAAAATCCTTATCGGCAGAGAATGATGTCGTGTGGCGTTAAGTCCGCCTTTTGCAGTTTTTCTAATGCATAGAAGATTAAAAAAATAAATAAAAGAAATTATAGAAGAAATATAATACGTACACCAAAAAAGTAAGTTGATAAGACCTTTATACACTGCGACTATTTTAGCGGTGTAAACGCGCGCATCTACAAACGCGCCGCATTCGCGTTGGTCGATTCAATCGCCAAACTTAAAAAATAGTAACTTCATCGAAAATATCGTCCTTCTTCACTAGTGTAGATAGATAGATAGTATCGGTACTAAAATATAAGCGACGCTATTGAATTTAGTTTATTCTATTGAAGTACGATACTTTAGTAAAAGTCGATACTATGGTTACTATCTATGACCATTTTAGCTAGCGTAACACAGCGCTTTAATAAAATAAATAGTAATCAATAGCAGCAATGCTCTGAATTATGAAGAAAAAATTACATTACAAAATCACGCGGGAGTTCGAAGCTGTTAGCTTAAGACTTTTTAGGTATTTTGAGGTTTTGATATCTGTTATTGTGTGACTATCAGTTCAGTTCAGCATTTATTTATCACTTGACTCTTAACGCGGCGTTCTATAGAAAACCTTTTTTAACATTAATCATTATAACTTAAGAGAACACTTTTGATATGTGAATGATTAAGACGCAATAGATATCGAATAGGCTGGTTTGGTCATTCTCCTTTGGTAGGGCATTACTATCGATACTATCGAAGGTGCCCATATTGATAGTATCGATACTATTGGACTCCAGCAATAGTATTTCATATTTTCAACAATCGATGTATCGTAGTATTCAAGTCTACATAAGTCAAGGTCGATATTTATATATGTCTAACCTTACAATAATAACGCATAGAAAGCGAGAACACGCACGATAAATGAGGCCAGTAAAACGAAGCCATACTGGCTTGGTACCGAAACGGTCCGCGTCAGTACTAATAATTTAATCTTATCTATCTATCAAAGGTTCCAATTTCCTTACTTTAGGGGAAATCTGATTCCTCTAGCAACATTACTTGTACACTTGTGTGCGTGTCTTAACTTAACTCTTAACTCTTAACTTACTCCTACATCCATTTTTTTCTTGCCTCACGCCATACAGTTTTCTAATACGAGAATATCGTTCTAAGCGTTATTATTGTGTCTAACGACAATATCGCTGATTTTAAAGACCGCAATAGTATCACAATACTATCGATAGCCTATCGCTTACGCAACAACTCTGTGCTGCATAAACTCTCATTCGTGTGTAAAGGTAGAAGAAGGCTAACGGCTGCATCGCGATTGTATCGCGTTTCCATCGCTGCCAAAAGTCGCAGTGTGTAAAAGCCCTTAAATATACACGACACTTGAATTGAATTAATCTAAGCTCCTGGCGCTACAACCACATAATACTCACTATTTTGTAATACAACTGACATATTTTAGGTCTGTGTCCAGTGTGTTAATCTATATCGCTATGCGTGTCTTAGGTTTGTACAGTGCCTAATCGAAAGTGTGCACATATTATTACTCGTGCGTGAGTGTACACAACGCAACGATGCCTCCACATTCGACCAGTCATTAGTTTTTAATTTAATTAAGTATTATTTTAGAAACATGATGTGATCTTTCTAGTCAGTAAAAATGTCGATATCGATACATTAATTTTGGTGTGATTTTTTATTATATAGTTTTTTTGTAGGCGTGGTAGATTGATTACCTTCGGTCATTCTTATGGAATTCATATTGTGACATTGTTTATTATAATAGTTAATAATTAGTTTTATCTTTATCTATCATATTACTTTGGAGCTGTTTTTGTAACACATCGGTGAACTTCTCGCTTACCGTTCGACATAAAATTAGTCAAAACAGTCCCCTGTTATTTCAAATACTTGTCGTACAAAAATCGCACTCTCATGTTACATTATCAGCTGGTCTGTTTCGTAGTCGCTATTTTGGCGCTGATAGCTAAGAACTAGTGGTGAGGGTAATCAGAACTAATGTGCCAGTTGGTAACGTGATAAAATAACTCAATGTGATTGGTCCTTGATCCTTAAGAGGATTTACGCATTTCGGTTTCCCATACAAACTTCCAAGTCGAAATGTTTAAAGGCCAATAAGCCAATTTTGATGAAACTTTGCATGCTAAAGTAAAACACAGGGATCTAAATAGTTTGTTGAAAACATTTTTAAAAAACGATTATTTAATTGAGTAATTGCGATTTTAAACTTTTTAAAGTGGACTCTGTCACAATAACTCAGCTAAATAAACGTTTTTTTAAAAATGTTTTCAACAAACTATTTAGATCCCTGTGTTTTACTTTGGCATGCAAAGTTTCATCAAAATTTGCTTATAGGTTTTTAAAAATTTCGACTTGGAAGTTTGTATGGGAAACCGAAATGCGTAACAGTAAGGTTCATGGATTAGTTAACTTCGATTATTATGTCAAAATCTGTACCCCAAGCACGAACCATTATGGTACTAGTTTAGGTAATCGTAATCGTATAATTTTGTATGAAAACCATAAAGTTACTAAACCTTTTTCATACAAAATAATACGATTACGATTACCTTAACTAGTACCATAATGGTTCGTGCTTGGAGTACTGGTCTATCTCTCGATTACGATCGTTTTTAAATGGCACATACACCCTCATTTTTTATTCGTTTTAATGAAGTTAAGGGTGAGTTCCACCCATGAAACTTAACAAGTTTCCCCAAGCTACCTATGTGCAAAAATGACAAAAAAATTTCGACATCCCTTACAAAACTGTCCGATCAGCTGACGACAATAGTTAATGGGAGGTCGAAATTTTTTTGTCATTTTTGCACATAGGTTTCTTCGGGAAAGTTGTTCAGTTCCATAGGTGAAACTCACTCTTAATTTCATTAAAAACTAATAAAAAATGTGGGTGATAGTTAGCTGTCATACGTATATTTTATAGTTTGTTTGTATGGGCTTTTTACATTGATATGAAGATCAGTGTACATAATTAATATAAATGAAGAAGCTGGTCACTATAAATAAAAGGAAAAGACGCCATTTTTTTATACTAATCAAAAAGTTCGCTAAAAGTTTGTTTGCTTAATTGTTTTATTTATTCTTATTACTAAAATTAATGCAACGTTGTTGAAATTTGTCTAAAATTGTAGTCTATTCATAATTTTATGAAATGAATATTTTTTTTGGAATTAGAGTGTAACAACTTTGAAAATGTATGTCTTACTATCGTCTAACGTTAGTATAATAATTATATTCATTAAACAAAAGTGTCATACACATTTCTAGCAGTTTTCCGCGTAACCGGTTTAAAAGGTATAAGATTCATTAAAATTACTGCATAGTTATGGAGGCATAAAATCTAAAATTCTTGAACCTTTGACGCACAAACCATACTCAGAGTGCATTACAACCGTAACAATAGTACACATTAAATAAAAAACCCAGAGAGAACGGAAACTTTAGGACCTCAGTGTGCAGTGACACAAACACTGTGTCGGCACCTTTGATACTTACACAGATTTTTGGCCCTCAAGTTTTTTAGGTATATAGGTTGTTTGGATGGAAATAATAATGTCAGCTGTATTTTCGGTCATCATCATCAACTGAAGAAAGGCCACTGTTGGACAAAGACCTACTCCGAAAATTTTGGTTAGATAAATATTTAATTCGAAACAGCGGGTTTTTCGCGTTTTCGCCTTCCACGTAGGAAATGTTTCCGATATAAACCTCGCTGTCATTCTCTATTCCAATCTCCACAACAACCTGGGGGGTTACTCTTGAACGCAAACTTAATCTCAATACAATTCCAATGCGATTAATATGTATCGATATTGGGATAAGTAAAGATAATTCCGGAACGCCATCTCGATAATAATTTGTTCAATCTATTTCTACGCAATTTAATTCCAATGTGGTGCTATTGTCGCTTACAAAAGTGCAATTTGACATGTTTTAGATTTGTGATTGGAAATTGATTAATGCAATTGTGTTTCAAGAGTAAGCCTACTGTATAAATCGACCGCTTTCCCTCGGGCGAGACGTAGGATTCGTTCGCCAGCTCAGTTAATGGAAACAACAGATTAATTCTTTAATTACGTGTGTCCTTAAATAAAATATTAAAACTAATAAAACTGGCACGTCTAATTCGCCTGTCACGATAGTGTCACAGCCTTACATCCTGACCTGACTCTGGTCAAATATTATATTATCTTTATAAATTATAACACTGCTTACGTTATGTTTACCGAATCGCTACGGAAACAACTGACTGTGTGTTTAACCGGTTTTTCACAATGACGTTGTGTAAAGATACACAGTTAAATGCTGTTTGTTTGTTATAATGAATCCAAAGCTAACTGAAGTTTATAATCTCGTCACTTATCATACAATCATGTATGTCAATAGAGCTGTTTGTGTGCCTTTGGTTCGAGAAACTATGGCGAGAGTCGAGAAACATACTGATCGAGAACAACCGGAAAAAAGTAATCCCTTCCAGCTAATCGAGTAGTTTGCTAAGCGTGCGTTATTCATGACTTTGTTTACAACTCAAGTTTTTTTCAATGGATTGTTTGACGTTATTCAGGTTGTTCGGTAATAGGCGTACTTACTACTTGACCTAAAGTTTAGAGTAACTGATTTTTTATACACAATTTGGGAGTATTGAGGTGAGGCAAATAACAACTAACTACTTATTTGTATAAGAGTCAAATAAAAAAATTGTTCTTTGCATAATAGGATGGGCCGTTTACAGGATTTTATAACTATTACAGAACACCTTGATTAAGAGAACTGCCCCCCCAGACAAGTGGTAAACGCTCCCCCCTGTCTATTTGTAATTCGTCGTACACTGCTGTGTACTGTGCCAACTGCTTGTGAAAAATACAAAGGTGCGCGCGCATTGTACGACAAATTAAGTATATACAAGAGGTTTTATAGTCATATCATAATTACACTCGTACATAAATTAAGTGCAAAGTGAAATACGTATATTTACTTTACCTAGATCGAAATGATGTGAACTGTTACCGTAGGAGTTTTAGTTACATATCTGGCTGTATATTTCAATGTATCATTTAATTTTATAACTTTGTGTACCTTTAAACTTATGTTGTTTTCGTTGAAACAATGTCAATGTAATTTATATCAATTTATGTGATAATTAAGTCGTAATTATTGATGTTTTTTTGCGTTAATAACGCTTAAATATACTTACTTAATTAAGATAGTGTTAACGTTTAAAAAAAACGACTACCTCGGACGTTCGTCGTAATCGTCGATGACGAAGAGGTCACGCAGCCGTCCGTATGCGGAGGACATGGGTTCGATTTCCACCTGAGGTAGTAGGTAGTCCTTTTCTTTAACGTTTCACTATCTGTTAGTAAAGTGTAAAAGAAATTGTGTTAACTGTCAATTGGAGTGGAATCGCTAGCGAAAGGCACCTTCATATTGCGCTTAATTTGTTAGTCATAATTTTGAATTGTATATTTATTTTCGCATAATAATGTGGGTGCAGCGACTTTGGCTATGTAAATGCTTTATAGCTTGGCGCTTCGTCGGATTTTGTGATTGTGGGAATGCGAAAATAAAAATACCTTGTTCAACTTTACAAACACGGACGCTCTGACAGCTACGCGCCAGTATTGAAAAAGTTAACCACCAAGTTGACAAAAATTTTAATACTGGAATGGGTAAAGGCACTTCCTGTGGTTATGAGGGAATTGCGTCCTTTCGACTTGGTTTGTTAGTAAATTTTAGTCAATTAATTTATTAATTACAAAATAAAAACATCCGACACGAGAAATTTTGTTTTACATTTATTTTATGTCTTAATTAAATAAAATAGTCATAATGTTTATCCTCAATCCTCATATTTTCTAGAAAATACATAGGTATAGGTATTTCTATAATAATCCGGAAAAATTAAAACAATGCACGCGCACGAGTAGAAGAACATTAACGTGACACAGTGCATTTATTTCTTTTTAACATTGAAAATGTTTTTTCGATCGCTCCGGTAGGGCCCCATTTCGCTATTTTCGGTATATAGTGGTTTAGGGCCATGAGGACGTATGAGAGCTCAAAAGACGCAGAATTTGAATGGCTTTCAGATGGTGAAAAATTTTTTGTAAAAGTCGAAAACTTTTTCCTAAAATTGAAAAAGACCAAAAAAAACCTTGATTTTTTTAACACCTTCCCTCGGAATATCTTCGATATCTCGTGAACGAGGTCGAAAATCGAAAAACTAAGAGAGACAGACGCCCAGAGATATTGAGACGGGAAACATTTTGTGTTTTTTACTTTTTTTCTGGGAGTGATAGGGGGGGCGGTATGCTCCCCTTTAGCGGCGCGTGGAGCGTCGCCGTGAGGTATTACTCGGGCGTCATAGCCCTGTGAAACTTCGCAGCTTTGAGATACGCAGATCTATTAAGACTTAATAGACGCGGAAAATTAAGGGCTTTAGGATAATATAAACAAATTTTAAAAAAGTCGATTATTTCTTTGGAAAATAAAAAAAAAACAAAAAAATATATGTTTTATACGAAGATCTATTAGGACTTAATAGACGCGGAAAATTAAGGGCTTTAGAAACAAATTTTGAATAGGCTAGGCTGTTAGGTTCATTTTCAATGCCCTTTCAAGTCGTGTAGAGCACGAGATCTGTGATATTTTTTTTAACACGGGCCCCCTTCTGCGCCAGTTTGAAATTCAATCCATTTACTTATCTACCTAATTCTAACTAATCATTCTAACGCAATAACTAGATAGGAGGTTTTTAAACACTCTAAAGAAACTAACTTTCCCAAAGGTTGTCAAAATAATGATCCGATTAAAAAAAGACCTGAGGTAGACATTTTTTTTTCAAAGTTTCGTTATTAATTAGTTTATTTGAGCGTTTTTTAACGCAAATGAAAAATGAAAATTTAATCGCGGTTTGAGTTTTATTTTACCTACCTACCATTATTAATGAGAGGGCCAAAATAAAACTCAAAATGCGATAAAAACTTAATTTATTGAATTCCTACAATAAATGTTTAAAATGCCAGCCACCAACCGATATGAGCGCCGCGCCGCGAATTTAAACGGCGCGCCGCCGCCGGGCCGAAAGCTCGACGCTCCGTCACGAGTAAAGCATGTGCCAGACGGATGTAATGTACCTAATCCAGCGTCCCAACAGGGGTGACCTTGCTTGGTGCCATCCATGGAGACTGCAGATGTAATCCAAATTATAATATGACCTTCGTACCTACCTATCTTCCTACCTACCTATCGTCCTTGGTGGACGGGCGCGTGTTCCCATCCGCAGTTGGAGAGCGTGGATTACATCCGTGTAGCCGGCGGATTACATCTAATCTAACCTAGGACAGTTGTGAGTTGCGCTGTGACAGGCAGCGGGTGCGCACGTATGCGAGTGCAAAATGGCGTCCGAAGTAAAGAACAGAACCGCGAACACAAAATTATAAGTGAATTAATCAATCTCTATAGAGATTTGCCATGCCTGTGAGATATTACGTCCGAAACTTTTAAAAACGCTCGTCAGAAGAAAACGGCTTGGGAGATATTACTCGAAAACTACAAGGAGTTGGACCAAAACGCTAACGAAGCAAATGTTAAAAAGAAACTTCACACTTTAATATTTGGTGACTCGCGAGTACTCGCGACTAATTCGCGAGCGTGCTTGGCAAGTGAATGAGATCCGTGTAGCGGAAACACAATCCGCGGATAGAAACCAAGTTCCACCAAGTCAAGAACTTTACTAAATGAGTGTGTTGTGTGCGTAATAGCGTATTTCTTTCGTTTACAATGGCGGCGGCGGATACTTCGACTAGTGTTGATATTTACAAAACAAAATTAAAAGACATTTAACAGACGGAAGAACTATCTTCCATCTGTTAAATGTCTTTTAATTTTGCTTTCATCGGCACTAGCTGATTCCGCATTTTTGGCTGCATCAGGAAAAGAAGTACCCTGGACGAGCAAAACTGCATGCTATTATATTCGTGTTTGCAAGTGAGAGGTTACAGAGCTCGTTTACGTAGATAAGGAACAGGGTAGGTCCAAGAACACTACCCTGTAGGACACCAAATTTAACAGATTTTTCCTCACTAGCAAACCCGTCAATTAGAACACTTTGAGTTCGGCCCATTAAATAACTTTCAAACAAATCAGATAGTTGGCCTCTGATACCTATGGATTAAAGTTTAGATATAAGTATAGGAATGGACACGGTATCAAAAGCCTTTGATAAGTCGAGATAGACGCCAAGGATTTTAGTCCTCTTCTCGAAGCCCTTGACTATTGTGTCAAAAAGTTCTAGAACCGCATCTTCAGTGCTTATACTGCTTATCTCGCCCTAGGTAGAATCGATCTGACACCATATTGGTTATTTGATGGGATATTTAATTTATCTTATTATTGTAAGTCTTTTATTTATTATTATTATTTGTTCCTAAGATTTTTAAAAATGAAGTAAAACAGATATCGGCCTATAGTTGTTCAAACTAGCTTTGTTACCATGTTTGAAAATCGGATAGACGATAGCCTTCTTGAAAACACTCGGAAATATACCTGTGATTAAGGAAAGATTAAAAAAGTAAGTGAGAATTGGTATCAGTACGTCCTTAGCAGATTTAAGAAAGCTGACGAAGATACCATCCCAACCCACAGCACAGTTAGGCCCGTATTACAGGACGAGACTCACGCCTTGATCTCTACTTAAAACTAGTTTTAAGTACAGTTTTAATTTTAGAACGGTGCTTGAGCAGAGCTTCGACAAACTAAACTCAAACTCAGATCACGCTAATTTTAAAACGATGCTCGAGTACTTGACACAGATTATAGCTTATTTTAAAACGGTGCTTGACTGAAAATCTCTGCTCAAGTCAGGATTTGATCTCAGTTTACGTAAGTATGGTCGAGGGCACTCTTGAGCAGAGATTTTGTCGATTTCTTGGCGGGGAAAGTGAAGCGTCATAATGTCTGCAGTTTTGTTTTATTTTCTATAATTTGTGTTTTGTCGAATATTAATGTGTAATAATTGTGGGTGATTAACTGTTGTGTTCGTGAACGTGCATGAGTGTTGGTAAATAAAACACAACGAGACCAATTAGTGTTTGACTATAAATTCTCGCTAGGTGGCGCTTTACTACCTTATCGCTTATCTGGAAAAAAACGCGATTAATATATCTTTATTAGCTAAATATGAGCTCTGAGGTTTAAGCGAGCACTACACATTGAAATGAAACACTTTTTACGGATTAACTCGCGTTTAATTTACTATTTACATAGTTTTTATATTATCCTGACGTTTCGAACCCTTTACAGGGTCCGTGGTCACAGGGAGACTGTCTCCCAACTGACTGTTAATCCGTAAAAAGTGTTTCATTTTAAATATGAGCTTTTAAAGATGTAAAAAATACCGCGCTGTACGTACATTAATATATACGAACTTGGCTTTTTTCAGTAACCACGTTGTATGTAGGTTGAAGATAGTGGTTTGTGTGTAATGAATAGTAATGATGTCTAAGGCAGTGGCAACACAGCGGACCGCAGCAAGTTTTCAACGCGCGGCCGCAAACCAAGGTCGTGGATAGGTCAACAATTTCGTTGCCAACAACTTACCACACTGTTGTAAACGTCGGTTTACAACAGTCTGGTAGCCCCTTACTTAACTGTGAGCCCCCTGAGTAGGTACTTAAGCTGCATTTACACGAAGCCAATACTTGAGACAATCCACTAAGCCAGCTAAGGACTGGCTTAGTAGATTGTCTCAAGTATTGGCTCCATGTAAATCCAGCAACTAGTGGCAGTGACACTGACTTCACGTGCAACTCCGTTTTACGAAATAACTTACTGCGTTGACAACATTACCTTAAAAATATTATCAATATTCCTATATTTGTAAGCACAAATATCATATTTAATAAAAATAACGTGTAACTGTCAATGCAACTAATAAAAAATATAAATCACATTGCGAAACAACATTTACGTTTCCCAATTTTATTCTAATTATGCGTAAGATGAAACTTATTCTGCATAAATTATGTTTTGTACTGTTTTGTAATAGGAAACAGATTCTAACCATAGCTAAACGTAAGTCTCTACCTAATCTGTGCAAAGCTCATGAAAGCTCTGCTTGAGCATTACTCCAAGTAGATATCAGCTAAGTCTCGACTCGAGCATTGTTTTGGAATCAGCGGGGTGCTTGAGGCTAGATTCAGTAATTGAGTAGAGATCAGGTGATTAGAGTTCAACCTGTGCTTAAGTCTCGTCCTATAATACGGGCCTTAGTCTTGAGGCTAGAAGTAATTTCTCGAACTCATCTTCATCGGTAATAAACCATGCCGTAGAGTTAGAATAACTGAAATTTAAACTACGTTGTTGAGGTTTGTGATTTGTAGTAATTTTGGAGGCTAGATCTTTACCTATATAAGAAAAGTAAGTATTTACAAGATTAACCGCTAAATTAGGGTTATCCGCCAAAGAAAGAAGTTCACTTGATGTGGAAAGATTGGTATTTAAATTTTTTCTTTTTTGATTGGTAAGATAAAAAAAATTGGCGTCGCGGCCACGCCGCCGCCGTCGATTTGGCCCACGGCGCCCATATCGAATGCACATTCCCACCACACCGCACCGCCGCAAAACACCATGTATAGAAAAAAACCATAAAAAATTAACTATTAATTCATAAAAAAACTACAACACCGTGTCAGCCTTACAATGACAAGAAAAACCTGTCTGTTTGTTATAATTATGTTATGTTTTAACTAAGTATGAGTAACACTTTCTTGAGTTTTGATTTAATTAATATTACCTTTGTTATGTGTAAATAAAACACTCGCATACCTACGCGTAGAAATAATAATATTTTATTCGCCGAGGGAGCCGATGTTCGGGTAAAATTATGATTAAAAATAACAAAAGTAATTTTACTTATTCTATAACAATCAGGCAGAAAACAATGTTCTTTACCGGAAAAAAGGAAACTCTTGCCGTTGCCGGACTTCTTTCTCACCTCTGACTTTACCAGAGCATGGGATCTACCAATTATAAAGTATTTGAAAGCAATATTACGTTCAAATACTTTATAATTTACTTAACTCAATAACCAATTATTTAAGTACATCGTTGAACAAAAAAGTATTGATGTAAGTACTAAGTACATCTGAGGTTCTTATAAATGGGTGGCGCAAAAGTACTAGCACAATAGAAATCACTTATATATTTTTATATGATATCTCCTGTCATTTTAACATTTCAACTTTCGTATTAGATAATTGTAAAATTCACTAAAAATAATCATGGACCGTTTTACTCCAAGAACGTGGAATAATCGTGTCAATGTTTTACGTTTTGGTCAAAGACTTGAAGGTGTTTCCGTATAAAACTCAGATGACTCATCAGCTGTTGCCTACTGACTACCGAGCTCGTCTAGAGTACAGCCAGCGCGTCATGAACCTCAACCTTGAAGAGGATGATTTTTCTTCAAAATTGATTATGAGTGACGAAGCGCATTTTCATCTCTCAGGGCATGTCAATTAGCAAAATACTCGTCTCTGGGGCTCTGAAAATCCGCGCATTATTAAAGAAACACCTTTACACCCTCTAAAAGTTACAGTATGGTGTGGCGTCTGTGCTGATAGAGTGATCGGACCCTATTTTTTCGAAGACGCTGCTGGCAATGCGATAACTGTCACTGGGGAGCGCTACAGAACCATGTTACGTGAGTTCTTGATACCCAGTTTGGACGAATTGGGGTGTGAGCATATCTGGTTCCAACAAGACGGCGCCACAGCACACACAGCACGCGACTCTATGGACTTAGTGAGGGACGCTTTTCCAGGCCGTGTTATATCTCGTTTTGGCGATTTACCCTGACCTGCAAGATCACCCGATCTCACGTGTCCCGACTTCTTTCTTTGGGGTTATTTGAAATCTGTGCAGCCCTAAAAGAAAACATTCATCAAGAAATAAGGAACATATCGCAAGAAGTGTTACGGCAAGTTATGGTAAATGTCATAAATAGGGCTCAAAGTGCATCAACTCTGGAGGTCACCATTTAAGAGACATCATCTTCAAATCGCAATGCGATGAAATTTCATGGCCTAAATATACTTAAGTATATGAAAAACTAATTCTAGTTTTCTAATTTAAAAAAAATGTAGCTGAACCAAATAGGGCCATTACTTTTGCGCCACCCAGTATTTATTGCTCTTCAAGCGACTGCAATAATATGTTTAAAAATAGCAATTTACCTACGTAATATTATTAATATTTTAATATGTTGGAGGTGAAAGACACTCGCGTCCTTAGTTTACCCTTGAGCACAGAATAAATAATAGTACCCTTGACTCCCTACACGTGACTAATATTATTAATATATTAATATGTTTGAGGTGAAAGACACTCGCTTCCTTAGGTTTACCCTTGAGCACAGAATAAATAATAGTATCTACCGTAGATTGGGGTTACTGTGATCAATTTTTGACTTTAGATATTTTATTATTTTTTTTATTTTATTTATTAAGAACCAACAAAACAATCATATAATTTAAAATATTTTGCACATTCATTATACACATTTTTAGTGACGTCTTAGTTACAGGTTGCCACGACATGCGTTTATTTCATACTATACTTAAATAACTTATACTTAATCCAAATCAAAACAATCAAGCAAGATAAAAATACAAGTCAACGGCAACCGCACTAGCCCTACGATTAATTAGAGTCTTGGGATCGAGTATAGTGTAATGTAATGTGTATATAATGCACTCACTAGTGCGGTTGTCATCATGAAACAAAGTCCATGGGCAAGGTTTACAGTATGGTGAGGATGGCCTTTTAAAAACTTCAGACTTACTGAAAATGTTGATGTTTTTATATCTGAAGATATCTGTGAAATCTTTAAATATAGAGTTAAAATTATCAAAAAATATAATTGTAATCGGTTTTTCATATACTTTAGACTAAGCTAATTATTAAAAGTGAATATTAAATAGTTTAAGAAATAAAAAAAAACCGTGTGATCAAAGTTAAACCGCGAGTGGCTTACTTTGATCACCCATATTTTTTAAATGAATTAAATTAGACCCTGCACATCAGATCGAAAAAAAATGAAATAAAAGAAATTTTATTTAATTTTTTCAATCTTTCGATTAACCTTGAAGTTATAAGAATGAAAGTAACTCCCAATCTTAAAAGATTGGGAGTTACTTTGATCGGGTAAATAAAAGATTTTTCAGAATCAGTCTTTACTTTATCTATCAATATTATAACAAAATAGCATAATGCTTAAGAAAATATTATGATTTGAGATCATATAGCAGTCAAAAGTCACCTGATTGGTAAGTGGCACATCGTGGGGTTACTTTGATCATTGATCAATCTCACCTCGAAGGTTGATAAATGACACCCCTTGTAAATTTTTTATTAACCATCAAGAATTATATTTTTTTCCTTTTATTAGTATATAATGTTTCTCATTATCGAACGAGCTTACTCGTTTCTCAAAAGCCGGCAACGTATCTGCGATTTCTCTGGTATTATGGTGAGTATTGGTGATTAGGTACTTTCCATTAAGTGACTCGTTGGTTCGTTAGCCTCTTTTCATATAAAAGAAAACCAAGAATAATAAAATATCCGTGAGCAACAAAGCTACTCTCCATTGGTAGGTATTACGAATATACTGATAGAAGTACTCATCAAAAAGTTTGCACACTGATTACCAATTCTAATTATAAATGATGATTATGTCATAATTAATGAAATTTAATTCCAAATCTACAAAAAAAAGCCTTAATTACAGCTTTGCTAATTCCATTCAGAGGTCGTTATTCTCCTACGCAAATGTCAGGGTAACTTTTAAATGTGATTTCCCATTACTGAAAAAATGGCTTTAATTTCAGAAGGAAAAAAAACATCGATGATACTGTGAACGAACACAAGAAAGTAATGAAAACTTTTCACGCCAATGTGTCGATTCCGCTAAACGGAATAGTTATTTTATAGTTGTGATGTGGGTGATCAGATTCTAAGCAGTAAGCCAGTACATCGGAGAGCTGGCCTAAATCTACGATGCCTCATGTGTCTTTCAACACTTTGTCTTTCTGTATGTGTTCAAAAAACAACCCCAAAAAATTGTTATATAAAAGATTAAATTTTACATTTTGTAACTTGTAAACATACGAGTACATAATTTAATAGTTTTAATTTTTTTTTTACATAGTTTTAGGTTAGGAAGTCACATTATTATTTTCATAGATCTTAAACACATTTCTCTCAATGTATTATGCAATACAATCGATTAGTATCAATAGTTAAGTATCAATAACAGTCACAAGTGAAGTTTTGCAGGACTTTAAAAAGCATAAATACTATAAATCTATTAACTTAGTTTTATTAATTTTTGTAGAAATAACCCAACGTACACACTTGTTCTTCTGTGCGAAAGATGGCCGACTATCTGTGTTGTAAATGCTTAAAAAAGAAATTTGCCATTGCGTTTAGTTTTCACAAAAATAAAATTTTATTGGCAGGGAGAAGTTCTGATCAATGTAACCCCTCCAGTCAAAGTAACCCCAATCTCAGGGTACCCTTGAGTCCCTACACGTGACTCCTGGGTGGTGCTAAATAAGTGTCGGCGAGAAACAATGAGAAACAATGGCATTTCGTCTTGTTAGTGAAAGTACATGAGCTCCATTTCTCCCCCCCCCCCCCTCTCCTCTGCTCACACAATTCCTACTCCTTCCTCAATCAAGACCGACTACGCGTCTGCGACTTCTCTGGTTTTGCGGGTGTCCAATGGACGACTTACCATCAGGTGAGGTGAACCCCGCTGGATTGCATTTATTTCACATAAAAAATCGCACACAAACAACATGTAATAAACGACAGGATTACCTGTCGTAAGTAAATCAATTTATGATTGTGTATGAGTTGTATGACTACCACGCACGGACCTGAAAAGAAGACGGACGTAATATCACACTAAAGAGATGTGAAGCATGCAAGGTCCTAAGTACAATTTCGTTTGTTGTGACATGACCCTCACACAAATACACCAGCCCCCTTACTCTTGAAACCGATCGCTATTGAATCGGATTGGTACCTATTGTAAATTTTCGTATTTTTAACTTACGACACCAGCGCTAATTTGGATTTATATTGGGTGAACTAAATGGCATTGAGTTTTGTATTTTTGTCACTCAATATCCACGCAATATGAATCCATATTAGCTCTGGTATCGTAACTTAGGAGTACGAAAATTCACAATACCAATCCGATCCAATAGCGATCGGTTTCAAGAGTAAGGGGGCAGCTACCCTATCGGCTAAAAAATATGAATATTGACATGGGCTTCTTTTGACATTTGAAGCACATAATATGCCCATATAACGACAAAATATTTGCTTCAAATGTCAAATGAAGCCCATGTCCATATTCATATTTTTTAGCCGATAGACCCGCAGGTCCGACAACCCGCCGCCATTTTACCCCGCATGACAGCGCGCAATCACGCACACACATAGACGAGCGGCGAGCATGCTTCACTTTCAGTCATGACATGAGTCATGATCATGATGTATCCGAGGTTACTACGTCCGTCTTTTTTTCAGGTCCGTGCTACCATGTAGGTACCTAATAATATGTGAGAGAGATGCGACGTTGTTCTACAATCAATGTGTACATAGCTCTGTTATATTACCAGCACATACAATCACCCAACAAACAAATGACGTGAATTGACATTGTTTATACGTAATTATGATACTGCATATGATGTCAGTGAATAAAAACTGTTTTCACACCACCTGCTTGTCAATGTCAAATTATATGTCATGCAAACCTAACCTAAAGTAAGTAATTAGAGGTCTGAGGTCTGGCAGGGCATTATTATTGTACTGAATTTCATTATGACCCGCTGCGCGCTGGTCATTAATGTGATAAGAATAGAAATCGCATATGAACATTTACTACCTATATAGGTAGGTGTGCAGTCTTTAGTCCGTATACACCTTTTACGACACCCAAGGGACGAAAAGGGGTTGGTAGTATTATTTTGATGAGCCCATCGCCGCTCTGTGCTGTTGGATGCCTGTGCAGTCTTTAGACCGTTAGTCGCCTTTTACGACACCCAAGGGAAGGGAGGGGTTGGTAGTATTATTTTGATGAGCCTAACGCCGCTTTATACTGTTGGATGTATGTTTTTATTTAGTCGGTTAGTGGCCTTTTAGGACACCGAAGAGAAGAGAGGGGTTGGTAGTATTATTTTGATGAGCCCATCGCCGCTCTGTGCTGTTGGATGTGTGTGCAGTCTTTAGTCCGTCAGTTTCCTTTTACGACACCGAAGGGAAGAGAGAGGTTGGGTAGTATTATTTTGATGAGGCCATCACCGCTCTATGCTGTAGGATGTATGTGCAATCTTTAGTCCGTTTAGGTCATTTAAGCTCCTTGTTTAACAATCTACTATTGTTTTACTATTTGCTTTTTATTGTCTCGTAGATGGTGTGAAAAGTAGAGTATGCTCCTCGGGGATAAAGGTGCCTTCGTATTGGGCGACCTTGAATCCCACGCTGCACTCAGGAACACTCTCGCTGCGCTCGGGAATTAACGCTAGAATTCTTCGTTTCGCTCGGGATTCAATACGGGGCCGCCCGCTACATAAGACACTACTTTATCCCCTTGGTGTATAATCTACTATAAACACCTTTTAACTACTGGGTAAAAGATACATCTATATAATCGACCTGATAGTACTTAAAATAAACAAAGGATTTTTGTATCATTCGTTATATAAATTAATCGTTGTTTCGTACCTACATAAACATTTCTGTCCATGACCTCAACAAATATGTTACAAGGTTTCTTAAAAGTACCTATCATAAATAACTAATTACGAATATTACAACATCCAGATCACAGATAAAATAATAGCTCAGAACCGTTTAATTACCTATTTATCCTTAGATATTTTTATTACACCCTAATTTAATTCTATATAAATAAAAATGAAAAGATAAATTAACCGTGTCGCGTGGCGGTGAAAGAATACTACCACCCCCTCTCTTCCTTTGGGTGTCGTAAAAGGCGACTAACGGACTAAAGACTGCATAAACATCCAACAGCATACAGCGGTATACACCACCTGTCACGCTGAGCACATATGGAGTCGCTGCACCAAACAGCGAAAGTGGACTGTGGCAGAAGTCGGCGTCGTGTCGCCTGCCTGTGTCTCTTTTACCGACTTTACCACGGAGAGTGTGCCGGTGAGCTTTTCGAGCTCATACCACCATCACCCTTTTACCACCGAACCTCCAGACGTACTGAAGGATATCATCCCCACCTAGTAGAAGTTCCACTATGTCGCACTAAACGCTTCATGTCATCATTTTTGTTGCGCACTGGCAAGGAGTGGAATTCTCTGCCATCGTCTGTGTTCCTAAAAACTTATAACCTGAATGCCTTCAAGCCGTGAGTTAATAGGCATCTTCTGGGGCAGCTCGCTCCATCGTAGACCTCATCTACGCTCACTATCAGGCGAGATCGAGGTCAAAAGCTGTCATATTATTTAAAAAAAATAGAGGACTGCTTTTGCGGTCTTGTTGCCTATAGTCTCTGACTAAACCTTCGTCGTGATTATGTATGTATGTAAGTAAATAAAAATGAATCGCTAAATGTGTTGTAAAGCGCAAAACTCAAAAACGAGTCGACCGATATGACTGATTCTTTATTTGTTGTGTTTGTAATGGTTCAGGACAACAAGTCAACAACAGATCAAATTCCTACTTTAAAAATATATAATAACGGGATTGTCGAAATTTTTCAATGACTTATTTATTATGAACAATCTATGGGTGCAGATCATCTACCATAAAAACTAGGTATCATTATAGTAAGAACCATAATAATATAGTTCGTAACGTTTTCTAGTGTGGCATG
Organism: Scoparia ambigualis; assembly: GCA_963921215.1. Taxonomy (NCBI): domain Eukaryota; kingdom Metazoa; phylum Arthropoda; class Insecta; order Lepidoptera; family Crambidae; genus Scoparia; species Scoparia ambigualis. The sequence goes on along the minus strand of OY992519.1, from coordinate 29,222,347 downwards.
TCAAAGTGGTCTATTTATGAAAATTGGAAAAAAATGGAAAATTATTCGACTAGATGTAGAAAGATACACGTGTTCTTGGTACTGATATTACAAGTTAATAAGTTACAACAGAATGCTTGATCCCGGGAAGGCTGAGCAAATTGAAGTATGTCGAGATCCTCCGCGATTCTGAAGGCACGTTATATCGTGGGCCTCGGTTGTTTTTTTTATCCACTACGGGTCTTGTTACCCGCAATTTTCTTTCATCTCCTGTCGGTAAATGATGATAAGGCCGAATGTGGAAGCGCACTTCACCCGGACGAAATCCTCAACCACTGAGGAACTGGCTATCTTTTCTCTAAACTGTTGGAACACAACAATATAATGCTGTTAACATTGTTGTTATATCTACAGACTTTAGATAAGATACGAGGCGGACTTAATAACAAGTCCTACCCCTACCACCAACCAAACCAAGTACACAAAGAGTCCCCCCGCTGGGAATCGAACCCGGGACCACTGGGTCTAAGACCGGAGGCTAGACCATAGAGGCGGTTAAAACGAAAAACCACACTCTATCGAGAGCGACAAAGGTAGCGTACCTTTTTTGCTAACGCCAGCCTTATGTAGGCCAAACAGTCAAGTTCAAAGTAAAATTCCAATAAATAAGATGGAGAACATTTCCCTCCAGTCTCACCGGTTTACGTAACGGCATTTATTCGTGGCCAGGTCATAAGCTGAAGCGATCTTGAGGTTGACTTTTAAACTTACAATAGAGAAGTGAGAAACGCATAGCCTTCTTAAAATCTGCTAAGATGGAAGCGCACTCGGAATCCTCGACTACGAAGAAACAATTTGTACTTGCATTTATTTATATTAAAAGGGTTTGCGCATTTCGGTTTCCCATACAAACTTCCAAGTCGAAATTTTTAAAAACCAATGAGCCAATTTTACTTAAACTTTGCATGCTAGAGTAAAATACAGGGATCTAAACAGTTTGTTGAAAACATTTTTGTTGACTCTTCGTTTTTGAAATCCAATACATTCTTTGTAGAAATTTGATTCTTCTCTAGGTTTTCCAGTAAAGCAGGATCGTGGGATAACCACTTTCGTATATTCATTCCACCACCTTTCAGAAAACGTTTATTTAACTCAGTTATTGCGATTTTAAACTTTCTATAGTGGACTTTAAATCGCAATAACTCAGCTAAATAAATGTTTTTTTAAAATGTTTTCAACAACCTATTTAGATCCCTGTGTTTCACTTTAGCATGCAAAGTTTTATTACAATTGGCTTATTGGTTTTTTATAATTTCGACTTGGAAGTTTGTATGGGAAACTAAAATGCGTAAACCCTCATAAGGGTAATCTTAAACCAAACTGAAAAAACTATAAACCGTCGCTGGAAATGGAACTCAAAACCTCTGGATCTCACAGCGGTGGTTTAACCACTACACTTCTGTGGTGGTTAACCTTTCAACTGATCAGCGCACAATGAATAGAATTTATATTGTGCACAGCGGCGCCGCGTTCAACGTTCTAAAGGTGGTTAAAACAATGTCTGGGCAAAATTGTTCAAATCTATTTAAAACAATAGTTTCAGCTATTATCTGTATAACTATGTGAAGCTGCCCTGTTGAATGGACAGCACTGCAGTGCTTTATGTATGTCTCCAAAAATAGATAAGATGCGTTAGTTAGTTAGCTAGGCATCTTATCTTATCTTATCTTGGGGTATTCCTCGAAGCGCACCCTTTTTGAAGCGCACCAGACCAAGCACACCTAAACTATTCCTCCAAGCGAACCCGTTGGGTGCGCTTCAGAATAGGTAATTAAAATATTATATTTTTATTCCTCGAAACGCACCTACCGTAAAAAATAGAGAGGACCTTAAAAGATTCATAATATTGATGTCGATAGAAACTAGGACTAGGTGCTTAAGCAACTTACTACGTCAATAATAAATTGAATCATGACAGTCATATTGATCTAAAAGTACCAGTGAGACATAAATGAAAAGAGGTAGATAGGCGCCTTAGCGATCTTACTTACCCTTAACTATCAGGAAAAAAGAAATAAACGAGTAGGACTAGGTGCTGCAACTTACTATGTCAATAATAAATTAAATCATAACAGTTATTTTGAACTAAAAGTACGGTTGTACTATTACTTACTCTGTGCTAAAAGTACCAGGGTGACATAAATGAAAAGAGGTAGATACTCTAAAAATAAACGTACATTATTCGTTATCGATATTTTCTGTAAGTTACTATACTACATCTCTTTCCTCATTTTATTTGCTGGTGCGCTTCGAGGAATAAAATTATAATATTTTAATAACCTATTCTGAAGCGCACCAAAAACGGGTGCGCTTTGAGGAATAGTTAAGGTGCGCTTGGTCTGGGTGCGGTTAACTTAGGCACACTATTAATATTGTCCGTCCCGAAGACTCCTAGAGGTTGTTAAGCAATTGAATTTCTATTGTTTCTGGTATTACGTTAGCCATGTCGCCTAGCGGCTTATTAAGAGAACACTACCACCCCCTCTCTTCCCTTGGGTGTCGCAAAACAAAAGGCGACTACCGGACTAAAGACTGCATATAATACCTAATACATACATACGAACTTACATCCAACAGCATAGAGCGGCGATGGGCTCACTAACAGTCTCGCTAAACACTGTGCATTCGCTATTTGGTGAAAAGTGGACTACGGCAGAGGACTACTTTTGCGGTATTCACTGCCTAGTCTCTAACTAACAATTCGGGGATAACAGTTGTCATTATATGTAGATATGTATAGCTAACCGTCTAGTCAAAATTCTCAGTCACATCTGCTTTCTCCTCCAGGCTTGCGCTTATGCCTTATGCCAAGCATAGATAAAATATAATATCGCGCAGAATCACAAGCATCGCACCGCTAGCGCCTGCGCCGGCGCATTGGCGCCCGCGATCCGTACCACAGTTCACGCTGACTAATGTCAATTAAACACTTAACTGTATACAGTTTAATGACAATGAAAAGCTTGTCTTGAAAACAGAAACGAAAGAGATAGTACAAAAGTTTTAGTAAGTGAGAGTATTTAAAGTGTGGTGTTCGTGAAAAACGTTTTTGACCGCGAATCTAAAACAGTTATTTTTTTATGTGTATGTGTAGTGAAATTAGCTGTTTCATAAATTAAGTAAGTATATTGGCAGCGGCTTTGTTTACGTATAAACTCTCTGTCACTTTTTTTCCTTTTTTCCAGCCATATTCAACCCTAGAGGTGTGGGCCTCCTTCACATCACGCCACTTTTGCCGGTCTTGTGCAGACTTATTTCAACCCAGCTGTTCTTTTGATATCATCGTACCAACGCATTTGTGGCCTTCCTGGTGGTCGCTTCTCACCCCACATTACAAATTGGAAAATGAAAAAAAACCGCGAGCAGGATACGAACCTGGTATTGAACGTAGATAGATAGATAAACACTCATTACACATACAACTAACTAAAGTAGTTAGTATTAGTGTTGATGAATTTCGGCGGTCTGGATTAGCTTAATTTTAAGAGCAGCTGACCCGGATTGTTAGAAGGGTGCAGGTTCGAATCCTGGTCGTGGAATTTTTATAACAACAATATTTGCGTTACAATTCGAAGATAACGAAAAGTTAAAAAGAGTGTCTAACCTCAGGTGGGAACAAACCCGCGACCTCCGCAGTCCGGGCGGCTGCGTTGACCACTGCGCCACCGAGGCATTGGTAAGACCTGACGAAAATAATAAATAAATAAAATAAAATAAACTTCCCTACAGTCACACAATTATCTAGCCCAAGAGAAGCTTCGTTATGAAACTTGTTAAATGGTTACTAGACAACGGATAAACATACTTAAAATACTTAAATACTTATTATACATAGAAAACACCCAGACCCGAGACAATTTAGAAAAACAATAATTTCTAAATTGACCCGACCGGGGATCGAACCCGGGACCTCAGAGATGGCGACACCATGAAAACCGGTGTACAAACCAGTCGACCAAGGAGGTCGTCAAAATCAACGCTTTTGACTTTTTATAGAAAGGGTGTCTTATCAAACCTCTAGAATATACATCCCTAAAGATCATAATGAAAATACTTATTTAAAAAAAAATGACTACTGAACTGACTGATACGAAGTGGTCAACGCAGCCGCCCGGATTGCGGAGGTCCCACGTTCTCTGAACTCACAAAGAACCCGTGTTCGTTTCCCACTTGAAGTAGTTTAAACGTTTCGTTATATTCAAGCCACTCACTACCATCTTATCCTCAGGAGAAAACCGATATCAATTACTAACAAATGGATTTCTAATGTGTCTTATTTGGACGAGTTTTAAATGTCTTGTCTTATATTATAATATTAGCGGCCGCTCGCGGTTTCACCCGCGCGGTTCCTGTTTCCGTGGGAATATCGGGATAAAAAGTATGTTATGTGTTAATCCAGGTTATAAACTATCTGTATGCCGAATTTCATCCAAATCAATTCAGTAGTTTTTACGTGAAAGAGTAACAAATATCCATCCATACTTACAAACTTTCGCGTTTATAATATTAGTAGGAAGTAGGATAAGAACATCCATGTCAAAAATTGATGAATTACATAAATTATTTAAAAGAAAAAATCTTATAAGTACAACAATAGGTAAATAATATTATTTGGTGGAAAGTGGACTACGGCAAAGGACTGCTTTTGCGGTCCTATTGCCTGTCTCGGACTAACCCTTCGACCCGACCTGGGATTTCATCAAATTAAATCATAATTTCTTTATTCAGTAAACTTAAAATAAGCATTTTGAATAGTCTAAAAATTAATATTAAATCTCTATATGAATAGGTAGGCACCCACCTACCCACACCACCTCTGGATGGACCAATTTGAACCCAGGACCCCCGGATGATTTTATACTCGGCCACTGCTGTGCCTAAACCTGTTTCTGGAAATTCGTCCCAGGTACAGTCACGAGCAAAAGTATGTAAACAGTTGTAACTCTTAATACAACAGAATAAGGGCCAAAGTGTATACATATTGGTGCTCGTGACTATACGACGACGAATGTCGCGGGCGTGTCTTAGTGTCTCAATAAAAGTTCTACGTCATCATTTACACAATGAAATTCATCAAATCGGCTTTCGGCGATTAAAAAAACAAAAGGACCATTTCGAAATGACGAAGCTGTTTGATAACGAGCGAATTATACAATTGGCCGGCGACACCATACGGGACCGCTATTTTGGTTAGAACAGATTTGCATCGAAATATGAGAAATTATTACCTACCTACGCAAAGTCAATGACACTGTCACAATCTTCAAAAGAACGCTCGAACGTATGGAATTTGTATGGAGGCATGGATGATATGGATGGAAACAGCAGCGCCTATTATACATAATACTGGTGGCAAACGAGATGGATGAGTTGCAATTTCTGTGTGTTGCAATTTGATAGTGTGTTTCCCGATCACTATAACTTTGGTATTTTCAAGAGTGAAGAGGTATCTCCTGGGTTAGCATGCAACACCTTAGACCTTATCCTGTTCGCCAAACAGGTTGGTGGTCTTTGCATAGCCAGTATATTTAAAAAAAGACATACGACACAGCTACTTTTTACCGACGACATTCTGTGGTCAAGTGGTACTGACATGTACACAGCTAATGTACTTGTCTTACTATGTAGTTATAATACCTCAATGACTATAATAGAGTCTAGGACACATTGATAATGTAGCCTGATGTGATGAGACATTTGGAATCTATGAATAATCACATAATCATAATGCCACTGACCGTAGTCCTTGCCGTAGACAGAGAATTCACTGTCTCACGATTGTGGACTTTTTGAAATAGCAGAATCGAGGCTCTGATGGTAGGATTCTACCCAGAAATCAAATAATTAACGACCACCTTACCGTATCAGTTTCTGCTGCTAAGCAGCACTGTTTTACATAGCTCCTGTTCCCAATTATTCATTCTCTAGCTCCTCCATGCTAGTACGTAGTACTATTATTTATTCTGTGATGCTATCGTGCAATTCCAACGCACCACGTTCCGTTTCTAGTCGTAAGATGGCAGTGGGACATCAATTATTCTATGGTGATGGATGATGATGATATAATTTAATACCCCAACGACGCTAAATGCTGCAATGTATTAGCTGTTCTAGTTTTTATTTGGCGCTGTAAAAGAAATGCCTAAGTTTCTTTCCGGATTTTGTCAGTACAAGGACTCCCGTCTCGTAAGTATATTACCACGTAACTAGGTATATTACCTACTTAATATTGTATGTATTTTTTATGTGCCGATGGCGTCGTAACATAAATTAGTGTTTAACTATTGAAGCCTTATATTGAATTATAAATAAATTGAAATTTAATAGCCATATCGTAATTTGAAACACAAAAAAATCATCCCTCCATTTATTTAGACATTTTTATTTGCGTAGGTACTTCATCTGTACCTATAGGTAATCTATACCAGATAAAAAAATATGGTGGGAGTGCCGACCAAGCATCAGTGTCACAGTATTAGAAGTCAGTGTCACAGTATAAATATAAGCTAAAGCAGTACGGAAGCTCGGCCTTTTTCTTGTTTTATATACCTACGCGCCAATTGAGCGTTAGGGTTGTCCTCTTATTTTTGTAAAATTGAAAAAGTTTTTGTTTAGTTTGCGCTGTATCTCAGCTAGTTAGCGTTTTTTTGAGACAACTAGCAAAAAAGAAGGGTTGTCACTTTTTATTAAAAAAAAAATAATTAAAAAATTAAAAGTTAAAGATGGCGGCTACTTTCCTCATTCTATTATCGGATTCATTGTCGGAAACCACACAGATCCTCTGATATCGATTTTTAAAGCAATCGGTCGAATAACTAAAAAGTTCAAGATGGAGGCTATTTTGTCTCATACTAATAACGGAGTCGTTGTCAGAATCCACACAGATCCCTGGATATCGATTTTCAAAGCAATCTGTTAAATAACTAAAATGTTCAATATTGCGGCTACTTTTTCTCATTCTAATAACGGATTTATTGTCAGAAACTACACAGATCCTCAGATATTGATTTTCAAAGCAAAGTTTATTAACGATGAAGTTTCGTAGTGACAATTCTTATTATTTTTCACCATTTAAACAACGCGCGCTCAAAAAATATACTTAAGTAAGTACGGCAAATATCAGTTAGACAACCAAACGATTTATTTAAAAGAAAAAGCTATTTATTTAGTAATAATAAATCATTTTTACCTTTCAACATCAGCAGGAAGTTTAAAAAACGAAAGCTCCGGTTTTGAAGAAGCCGAGTTCAAGCAGCCGTATACTACGCATTACAATTGCGGAATTTTTAAAAATCGCGCGCACAGGGCACGCAGTACATCTCGTCTCGACGCCACACGTGCTACTGAGAGCACTGCGATCAGTGTTGCCAGATCCGTAGGTCAAAACTATCCTAGATTTACTGCCAAATTATCGTGTTTTTATCGCATTCAAAAAGACAGAATTTATACGACTGGGCACTCCAAATATGCTAACATCCAACTTCACGAGCTAAAAAAAAAAAAAAAAGCTCATCACCTAGAAAAAGGACTGACTGTGGTACCTTTTTCGTTATTTCCAAACTGTGACTGAACGACTGATGCTAAACCAGGTTTGTCACAAAATTATCGTAGAACTGACAAAAAATATCGTGGAAAGTCGACGAATTATACAAATTATCGTGCGATACTTAATTATTATTTTTTATCGCATGCCCCTCCAAATTATCGTGGATCTACGATAATTATCGCACGTCTGGCAACGCTGACTGCGATGTCCGCTTAGGGGCCCTTTAAAGAAGTGCGTCTGTGGGCGTGCGTCATTTCGAGCGTTTGTACGTAGCTTCCTTACTGCTTTAGCTCATATTTATACTGTGTCAGTGTCGACTCTCATGAAGGAGGAATTTGGCCAAAGGGTGTCGTCGTTGTCGTTCGTTACAGGCAGGGCTCAGAAACCGGTTAAATTTATTAACCGGTTTCGGTCGTTGACCCCATATCGGAATGGTATAAGGTTAAGGTTTCGGTTACCGGTTATTAACCGGTTAATTAAATAAACCGGTTTTTTATTAATTTCGATTCCTTTAACCGAAATTAACCGGTTAATATGAATTCCATACAATTTGTAAGCAACGCCATCTGTTGTGTTTTGTGTAAACTAATTGAGACTAATGTAATGAGGCTCTCGCACGCATCATTTCTATGAATACGCAACTACTAGGAGATAGTTTTCGACTGTGTTGCTTGCGAGCCGGGCTGTATAGCAAATTTTGCGTGTAAAAATATAAAAACGCCGAAGTTTCTTCTGAAACATATAAAACATGAATCATAATTACTTTTAATTAACTTACAGGGGATTCAGCGTTACCAAATACAGTGTTGTGCACTGTTACGCCATAATTATTATATACGACAAGTTCATTGCGTACGTGTAAAAAAGATCTTACATACATAGTAAAAGTATTATGTAAGTATATAATTAATAAATAAATAAATAAATGTCTAAATACTTAGGGTAAGTATATTGCGATACCTGCAGCCTGCAGGCCATCTTCTGATAACTTACATACCTACTTAAAATCACGACTTTTATCTGCGAAGAGTTAGTCAGAGACCGTGCAATGAGGACAGCAAAAGCAGTCCCTTACCATCAGGCTTGCCAGGTCAAATTTATAAAATTACCGAACATGGCAGTGCGAATAGGGTTACCAGATGACAGGAATTTTCCTGACATGTCCGGAATTTTAGCTGTCTGTCAGGGAAACAGGGAAAATCGGTAATTGTCAGAAATTTTAAATAAGAGGAAAATATACGAAATAAAACAATTGTAATCCAAAAAAGAAATCTAATAATTAACAATCAATTACTTAATTGCTTATTTATTATTTAATATTCCTAGAATATTCGAGACGGAGTTATTTTCTCTTTCTATTTTTGCGATTTGTATTTGTTTTTGCGGTTTATGCTTCGTTCGTCCCGAAGTTTTGTCCCACATTCCAAAAAATTCTTAGTTCGTCCCATATCACTATTGAAGTGGTGCTTCGTCCCGAATTACAAGTAGATAGTTAAAAGTAAAGTCAACACAAAAAGTGTTATATTACTTATTTAAGTTTTTTTCAACAATCATTATTTTATAAAACAACTTTACTCTAAACACTCTGTCTCACATTTTATAACCGTGTCGCGTGGCGGTGAAAGAATACTACCACCCCCTCTCTTCCCTTGGATGTCGTAAAAGGCGACTAACGGACTGATGACTGCACATACATCCAATAGCATAGAGTGGCGATGGGCTCACCATCTCGCACGCTGAGCACATGTGTAGTCGATATTTGGTGAAAAGTGGACTATGGTAGAAGTCTGCTCTTGCGGTCATTATTGCCTAGTCTCTGACTAACCCTTCAGGGATATAGTTGTGATTATATGTATATATATGTAAGTATGTAAACATTAATTTAAACAACTATAAACATGTTGGTATAAATCATCTTTATTATCTAGTATCAGAATCAAAATCACAGAAATTGTATGATTATAATCATCTTATCATAACTACCTACAGTATAAATAACTATACAAAACAAACAGATCTATTAGTATATATACAATATTTATGAATTAATGTACCGACCAATTATATGAGAGTAGGTATCAAAACGAAATGTTAATAAAAAACATAATTATAATTTTTACTGAGTTCCTATGGCTACCTTCCAGCTCCATCATCGGACCCTGGTTACCATCTAGCACCAGACTACTCGTCAAGACGAATCAAACGAGCCCATACTCGATGATGTTATGTCGTTTATTTACTCAGTTAATATATGGCTATCTTCCAGCTCCATCATCGGACCCTAGTTACCATCTAGCACCAAAGTACTCGTCAAGACGAATCAAATGAGCCGAGCTCGATGGGGTTGCGTCGTTTCTTTACTGAGTTCTTAGGACCACCTTCCAGCTCCATCACCAGATCATACCCTGTAAACCATCTAAAAACAAAGTACTCGTCAAGACGAATGAAACGAGCCGAAACTCGATGGAGTTGCGTCATTTCATTACAGAGTTCATATGACCAAGACAAGAAAAACAAACTTCTCGTCAAGACGATTCGAACGAGCCCAAACTCGATAAGGTTGTGTTGTTTCTATGACCACCTTCCAGCTCCATCATCAGATCCGCACCATGCAATCATAATATTGCATTGTCACGCGATTTACATAGGTATGCAAAATTTCAGCTCAATCGGTAACCGGGAAGGGGATCAAAATTGAGTTGCAAAATTCCACCCGAACAAAAGACATACATACATTGCAAGTTGCAAGGTAAATTAGGTAACTAGGAGAGCCGACCCCAATTAAAGATGGGATTAAGGCCGGACAAAGAAGAAGACATTGCAAGGTAAATAAAAAATTGTAAAAAAAACAATACCGTTATCACTTCTTATCTTACTAGATCCCTTACATCTGATAACCCTTCGCACTCTCCTCGCGGCTTCCTTGGAGTAGTCTGCCAACAGGTCGTAAACTGTCTTCCCTTGGCGGTCTACCGCGTGCAGATCAGCCCTGGGACGTATACGGACAAATATGCTGATGACGTCACAAGATCACTCACCTCTGATAACCCTTCGGACTCGCCTCTTGGCTTCCTCAGAGTAGTCAGCCAACATTACAGGTCGTAGACAGGTGGTTAGCGCGTCGCCGCTCTATGCTTATGGATGGATGTGCAGTCTTTAGTCCGTTAGTTGCCTTTTACGGACGGGGTGGTAGTAGTCTTTCACCGCTACTCGACACGGTTGACTGATGGTTTTGGTAAAAACATGGGTCGGTTGTTATCTGACTTGGGACATTCAGTTATCAATTATTGTATACCGGGTGCTTCTTATCAACATATTTTGAAAAAAGCTGTAGAACATAAATATAAACCAAATAGCACCTTATTATTATTTGTTGGTAATAGAGGTAATCTGAACAAAACAAGCCTTCTAAAATGTTTAGAATGTTTGAATAAGTTAATTGTAAAGAAAATTATATTGTTTACATTACCTTATTGTAGTAGTTTGCCACAGGAGGAAAATTCTATTAGACATAAGCTTAACCTGACATTACATTTATTTTGCAAAAATGACATAATGCATTTAATTGACACTAACAATTATGTTAGTAATTTTTATTTGACAAGAGATAGTTATTATCTGCCAAATTATTTTAAGCGACAAATAGCTTTATCGCTATCCTATTGTATTCAAACGTCAGCCAAAAACTTGGCTAAACAAGTTGCTTCTATTGAGCAATGTATATTTGACATAGACGTCAGTAGTGTTTCTACTGACATTCCAATTAATTATTTAAATTAAATAATATGACAAAAGAGGAAAACTCTTGCGAAATGTTTGTTAATAAAATGAAATTAAATGAATGTAAAAATAGCTTTAGCAAAAGCCCATGTCAAATATTAAATTTAAAAAATGTACAATCTTTAAACATTGTCCACCAGAACATCCAAGGAATGATGGGCAAAGATTTGGAGATTGAATTGTTCATGAACTGTAATAAAATTGATATTCTTTGCATAACAGAACACTGGCTTAAAGACCATCAGTTCATGTTCAATTTTAAGAATCATTTGGTAGAAAGTTCGTTCAGTCGAGGAAATGCAATACATGGTGGCTCCTTAATTATTGTTAGTAAGAAGTTTAAATTAAAGGAACGCAAAGACATAGTGAGCCTCTCGGTTGAGCGAACAATAGAAATAGCTTGTGTGGAGTTGGAGCAGTTTGTTGTATTAAGTGTGTACAGACCTCCTTCAGCATCATATGATTATTTCGAAAAAGTTATGGATGAGGTATTACATAAAGTCCGTAATGTAGGTAAAACAATAATTGTTTGCGGGGATTTTAATATTAATTTGTTAGAAAATTCCACGATGTCAACTAAAATTAAAAAGTATTTCTATCATACAACTTGAATAATTTATTTTTGGAGCCGACAAGAATAACTGCCACTTCGGCCACCTGTATTGATAACATATATACAAATGTAAAACCACTGGCTAAGCAAATTATTAATAACCTGGACTCTGATCATTGTGGCCAAATGGTCAGCTTTCCACACCAGCGTAAACAAGTGACGAAAAAGAATATCACTGTTGTACCAAAAACTGCAGGTCGGCTGGAACGCTTTAAAAGCAATCTAGATACAAAATTAAATTATTTAGAATACAATGACAACCCTAATGTCTTTTATAATAATTTTTTTAACATTTATTGTTCAGAATTTAATAAAACTTTTATTCCAAAAAAGATCTCAGTTAGTGGTACTGTAACTTTTAATGAATGGGCTACAATTGGTATTCACAGAAGTAGGAAACGCCTTTATGAACTTTATGGTGAACGCAACTATAACACCAGCGATGACTTCAAATTATATGTTAAAAATTATTCAAAGTTATTCAAAAGAGTATGTCGATTAGCCAAGGCAAACTATCTGAGTTCTAAGATTAAGAATAGTAATGACAAAATAAAAATGACATGGAATATTATAAATAGTGAAACAGGAAAGGTCAAAAGTCGTAATAATGAGTACAATTTAAATTGTGATAATAAAACCTTTACTTCTGATGCTGATGTTGCTGCAGCATTTGAGAGGTTTTTTACTGACATTCCAGTTTCAACTACAAAAGCCTTGATTTCCTCCCCCACTGTAGCTGAATCTGTTTTGAAGGAGAATGTTAAAGATTGTGAAAATAATTTCAGTTTTCAAAAAATTTGTGTTATAGATATAATAAAAACATTTAACACTCTCAATAAAAAGAAAACTGCTGATCTGTGGGGTAATTCCGTTGACGTCGCTAAATCTGTAATTATGACAATAGCTCCAGTTTTAGCTTGCATATTTAATGAATGCATTGACTGTGGTGTTTTTCCTGACCTCATGAAATATAGTAAAATAATTCCATTATTTAAATCAGGTAGCACTTCTGACCCCTCTAACTTTAGACCTATTTCTGTGCTACCCACATTTAGTAAAATTTTTGAAAAGTTAATGCTAGATCAAATGCAAATTCATTTTTATAAAAATAAACTTTTACATTGTAAACAATATGGTTTTACTAGGGGTCGCTCTACAACTGACGCCGGTGTTGAGCTTTTAATCCAAATATTTGATACCTGGGAGGAATCACAGGATGCCCTAGGGGTATTTTGTGATTTATCCAAGGCTTTTGATTGTGTTTTACATGAAACTTTGGTCAGGAAGCTTAACCACTATGGAATTAGGGATGCTTCTTTGAGCCTTCTGATCTCATACTTGAGGAACAGGATTCAAAAGGTCGACATTAACGGTAAAAGATCTCCGGGATCAGTGGTTAAAATGGGAGTTCCGCAGGGTTCAATACTTGGTCCATTCTTGTTTTTGGTTTATATTAATGACTTACCTTATTTTGTAAAAGACAGTCATGAGATAGTATTGTTTGCTGATGATACTTCACTTTTATTCAAAGTGAAACGACGACACCCAAATTATGACGATGTGAATAATGCGGTCTCAAAGATTGTTCACTGGTTTAGTGTTAATAACTTGCTATTAAACGAGGGAAAAACCAAATGTGTAAGATTTGTATTGCCTAATGTTAAGCAGGTAATAACTAGTGTACAAATTAAAGATAAGAATGTGAATCCTGTGGACACCACTGTGTTTCTAGGCATCACGTTGGATGCCAAGCTTCAGTGGGGCCCACATATAGCTAAATTGTCGAATAGACTTAGCTCTGCGGCTTATGCAGTAATGAAGATCCGTCAGTTAACTGACGTTGATACAGCTAGATTAGTTTATTTCAGTTACTTTCATAGTGTAATGTCGTACGCCTTTTACTGTGGGGAAATGCTGCCGACATTCAAACTATCTTTGTGCTGCAGAAGAGGGCTATTCGAGCAATATATAACCTACAGGCTGGTGACTCTCTCAGAGAGAGATTTAAGGATATAAGTATAATGACAGTTGCATCACAATATATTTATGAAAATCTTGTGTATGTTCATAAAAATATTGTAATGTTTTCAAAAAACAGTGATATTCACAAATTAAATACTAGAAGTAAGAACAAATTAGCAGTGCCTTATACTAGGCTCCATAAAATAAATAATTCTTTTAAGGGTCTGTGTGTACGATTATACAACAAAGTACCAAATGATATTCAGAAATTAGATCTTGATAAATTTAAAATCAAAATCAAAGAAAAGCTTTATAAAAAAGCTTATTATAAAGTGTCAGATTATACAGAAGACAAAACAGCTTGGGTCTGAAATGCGCCAAGTACCTACTCCAACAGCTATTTCTAATTGCCTATAATTAATTTATATAGAGCACCATATTTAATTAAACTATTTACATTCAAATTCATATTTTGTATTTTGTGACCTGGTAACGACATATAATATATATATATTTTGTAAATGTCGTTGCTTCTGTGCGCTGTGGTTTCTTGCGCCCGTTCTTTGCCACAGTTAAAAAATGATGTCCTGAATGGGTGGTAGGTTAAAAAATATTTGGACGTTTCAAAGTACTTATTAATTGAGTTTATTGAATAAATATATTTTGACTATTGACTATTGATGTTAAATATTAAGTAATGCTAAATCCTTTATTGCTGATTGTACATACAATAAGATTAAAGTAAGTTTGGCATATAAAAAAAATGTGGGCCGTAGAAGGAATATAAAATGGGACAAAGCGAGAATAAAATAATTAAAATAATATTTAGGGACGAAGGAAGCATATTGTTTGGGACGAACCAGGATTTTTTTATGTGGGACGTAACTCAGAGGGACGAACGAAGAATAAACCGTTTTTGCGACTGGAAGACCGACTTAGGAGAATGCACAAAAAAATAAAAAAATTGTCGTCGCTCACAAATTAGATACTTTTGCGGCCGAAACCGATATGTCAGGAAATTTTTTGCTGAGGCAGGGATTTTTCCAGGAAAACTTATTTTCGGATCTGGTAACCCTATTGCGAAGGAATTTGCTGGGAAATTTAACATTTATTGAAGAAATTTCACATAATTATTCTAATGAAAAACTATTATATTTATCAAAGTTTGTTCGAAAATAAGCCTTTATAGCCAACCTTTTTATACAAGAAAATACAATGTGCGCCACAACCTGCGCGTGTCGTGCGCGCCTACACTTTGTTGATTTGAGTTCGCAAATCAATAAATATAATTATAAATCCTACTTCCTACTAATAAACGCGAAAGTTTGTAAGTATGGATGGATGTTTGTTACTCTTACACGTAAATACTACTGAATGGATTTGCATGAAATTTGGCATACAGATAGTTTATAACCTGGATTATTACATAGGATACTTTTTATCCCGATATTCCCACGGGAACGGGAACCACGCGGGTGAAACCGCGGGCGGCCGCTAGTAAGTAATATGCAAGGCTTCAAAAATACTGAACCATTCATACTTCGGTATTTTTGTCATACCGAACACCGGTCACGCAGTTGAAATACCGAACACCTGGCAAGCCTGCTTACCATAGACTTGTGTATGTATTCTATGACCAAACCAAATAGCGACTGCACGTGTGCTCAGCGTGACAGGTGGTGAGCCCATCGCCGCGCCGCTCTATGCTGTTGGATGTATGTGCAGTCTTTTGTAATTAGTCGCTTTTTACGACACCCAAGGGAAGAGAGGGGGTGGTAGCTTCTTTCACCGCTACGCGACAACGGCACGGTTACCTGATAACTACAAAGTAAGAATTCCTTGGAAATACGACCAATAAATAGAATGGTATGGTGACTTACAGGTTAGCTTATTTTAGTCATAATTAGTCGTTCTTTGGTAAGTTTGGTACGTGGTTCTGTCGTTCTTTGGTGAGTTACATGCATGAAGATTTTCTCTATAACTTCGTGGTTACATGTACAGTCACGAGCACCAATATGTATACACTTTGACACTTATGCCATTGTATTAAGAGTCACAATTGTTTACATATTTTTGCTCGTGACTGTACCTATGGGGTTATGTGGATGTGTTTGTGTTTTACTTAGATAGTCTGCAAAATGTCAATGTTACCCAACTTGAATAGTCAAGATAGAAATTCCTGCTAGCAGTGTATGGCTACTAATGCACATTACATTTCTTACGAGTGTGGCGGAAAAAGAAGCGAGGGATTCATTCATTCTAAGTATTTATTACACACAGCTACTAATCGACTTGACGAACCGCTAAATTTTGTTAATTTGTCACGTTATTATTAATACATTAAACTGTAGTAAATAGGCGCCACTCGATAAGAAACTAGTTTTACCGGTGACAAGAAGTTGGTTTCACAAATTTGTCACTAGGTGGCGCTATTTTACAAATAATAATGCTCACCATGGTTAACCTATAAACGTCCCACTGCTGGGCCCTGGCCTTCCCACATGGGCAACGGCAATAACACATGGGAAAAGTGTGGACATAACCCACTACGCTGGCCCAAAGCGGGCCTCCGAAGCACGGGGGAGCTCAAGATACCTGTAATATGGTGAAACGTGAACTATTATGGCATAGGAATGATTCTGCGGTCCTCATTTCCCAGTCTCGCTCAGGCTAAGCCTTTGGAAATAATCGTCGTGAAT
This sequence comes from Scoparia ambigualis, assembly GCA_963921215.1. Classification (NCBI taxonomy): domain Eukaryota; kingdom Metazoa; phylum Arthropoda; class Insecta; order Lepidoptera; family Crambidae; genus Scoparia; species Scoparia ambigualis. The sequence goes on along the minus strand of OY992519.1, from coordinate 29,205,708 downwards.
TTTATATGACTCTGCTCTCGACATTCACTAAGCATTTCGTACTACGGAAATGGGAGCTATGGTGATTGAATTAAACGGAATGTGGACATATTTGCGCGATTGTAAGTAAACACTAACACTTGGCCGATTTCTTTATTAAATAGGCTGGTTTCAGAATCACGCTGATCGCCCGCGCGGGTGAAGCGATGCGGGCCACTAGCTTTATAACGGTAAGCGTCACCAGCGCGGGTGGTAAGGTAAACAAGCGTCACTATTAAACGGTATAGGCAACACTTAGCTAATCTGTAAAGCTCGTGGGTCGTGGCCCGCGTCGCTTACTTACACACGCGCGTGCGGTTAGCGTGGCCACAGTGGCGTGGCTCTGAAAGGGGGCCACATAATTATGCAGGAAGAAAGAAAACAGCGTACACAAACTACACAATAACGTATAGTAGTATACTAAAAAAATTAGTAGCATTTAAGCTACTTGGGAAGGCCTTTGTTTTCCCAGCAGTGGACTATTAGATGATATATAGCTGATAAGCGCCGCGGTATATGTACTACGAAAGAAACGAAACCATAGCGTGATTCAGGCGAGGCCATAGCGCCATCTGTCGACAACAAAGAAACTACCAAATTGCAAGTGACCTAGTTATGGGCCTGTTTCTCAATGTCCGATTAGGGAGATACTTCTTGTCCGGTACGAGACGTTAGTGCCATGCGTTAAGTCCAGAAATATAATAAAAGTCACGAGGGATGGTTATGGTTGTCTTTTTCGCTCCACGCTTATAAAATACTGCGGATTGCCAGCGCCAAGATAAACATGAAGTTTCACTATTATTTTATTATGTTTATATTCATTAGGTATATCCGTAGATTCATTCACTAACTAGTGCAATTTGTTAAATTGTGGTTGAAATTAAAATTACATTGTTTAAATTATTACTTTTCAAAATGTTAGTCAGCGGGGAAATAAAGCCTTTTTATTTTTGTTTAAAAATTGGATTATAATATTCGTGTTACAATAAATAGATCGTAGCTTAACTAACTAAATCACATTTTATAGTATGTATAGTTAAACTTTTGCGGAAGACTAAATCTTATGGCTCCCATTACCCGCAACCGCACCTGTCGGGTTAAGGGAGAGATTGTCTGTTTTTGTAAAATCGTTATTGTACCTTGTGGCGGCCTGCGTCGCCACATAATTTATTATCCTCGCGTATGCGCCACAAGCAACATAATTTGGTACTATAAAAGTCCTGAGAACGTTTTAGAATGAGCTAATTAATGTACATGATTAGCACTATAACAATGTTAAGAATGTTTATAGAACCCAAATAGGCCCTAGTTTTATCACTGATTTATTCTATAAACATTACTACCCCTCGTCTGTGGCAAGGACTCCTAGAGCTCGATAACAATAGAAATTCTATTGTGTCTGGTATTTTAACAGGCGACCTATGGGCTCTCACGGTAATAATCAGTTCTGTAGTTGAAACCTAAAAGTGTCGAGAAACGCTTTTTGGTACTGAAATAGTGCTATCTGCAGCATTTGGATATGTCACAAATTTGCACTATAAAAGTAACCAAAACATGTTTAAAGTATTTTTTGCACCGTAAACAATTCCAGTGATCTTTTTATGACACTTATTCAATCATTTTATTCGTGTTATAGTCGTGTCGTGTGTTCTCCAACAAAAATCTACAAATTACAACAACAAATATTACAACAACAAATTACAACAATAAATATAAAAAGGAAAAGGACGCTACGCAGCTCTGCCGTAACTTGCACTTGCGAAATTAATTGTATTGATAAATTCATTTATGCCGATTTCAAATTTGACAAAGCGCCCTCGTAATTTTCTTGTTTTAATAAAAAAATTATAAAATAAGTACTTTTCCCGACTATGGCTGCTATATATAATACACATTGGCACCGGAAACCACCACCACCAAAACAGCAGCCATATTTAATTAATTAATTATGGCTGCTGTTATAGTACTTTTTTGTCACGATTCAGTATCGAGAAGAACAAACAAATTCACTATTGAGCTATTTAGAATTGAAAATAATTAGCAGCTGCACCAGGAGTCGCTCGCTATATGGTACTGTTAAGTACTGTAGAAGAGTTATCATGATTTTTACAGAACAGCTCCATATAGCGATGTTGAAGGAGCTTGTAAGAAGATGTAATGGTTGTTCAAGGTACTTTTATAATGCAAATTGATCCTGTAATGATGTTTACGACACTCCTACAATACTAGTATATGTTATTTAAACGCATTATTATTGCAAAATAGATACACAAAACTGTCAATAAGGTCGTCTATAGTACTAAATAGTACCATAATCGCTTTTATCTTAACTACTACAGTGCAACAATTTAATGATTAATTATAACCGCCTCCGTAGTCTTGTGGCTAAGCCACCGGTTTCAGACCCAGAGGTCCCGGGTTCGATTCACAGCGGCGGGGGGTACATCTTTGTGTGCTCGGTTTGGTTGTGGTAGGGCTGTTAAGTCCGCCTGGCTCTAGCTACCACCATCTTATCTGTCTGTCGCGATAACAATGATGTTTATAGCATAGTTGTGTTCCGACAGTTAAATGTGGTCTACCGGTAATATTCTCGACTATACACTGTATAATGTACTGAACTAATTGTTTATGACAAACAGCTGGGGGGGCTATTCTGTAAGTCAGTCAGCGCTGCCGCAGCGCTGAAAATTGACTCTGTCTGATTGATGATGAATTGATGACAGATCATATTCATAGAATTGGAAAGAGACAGCCTTGCGCGCAGCGTCTGTGTCGCTATATCGCATAGCTGCGCGTGCGAATTTTACGATGAATTACGGGCCAGCGAATTCTCCGATGCACTTAGACCCCTTATTTAATAAAAATACAGTTGTTATTGTTTTGGCGCTGTCTTTATTTTTATAACATAGTGTTTATGTAACAACTATACAACAATGAGTAGATAACAGTTTAAAAATAATATTCCTATGCATTACCTATAGCAGTTTGGTGCATTTTGTTTAAAGCTATTTATCTAAGAGTATTAAGCTTTATATAAAGTCAACATTATAAAAAGATAGGTTGGTAATTGCACGAAATAGATAAGTACTTATGTATTTGGTATCCATCTGCGTATATAAGTACCTAGTAAATAAAATGGTTAATACATAGATTTAAAAAACTGGCTTCTGATATCTGGAAACCCTTTTAAATAGAAAGAAAAACAAATATTTCGACTTAAATATCTGTGTTAAAAACTTACCATGCATTAATGTATTTATAAATTTATGGCTGTTGTTATCTTAAATTAATAAATACATCAATAATGGCACAGGCCGTAAGTATAATTATGTTTTAACATAATATTAATCTAACCAATATTTTGTTGACAGTACTAACAGTAAGCGTATAAACGTACCCACTATTCTACTATGGCTTATTTGAATTTGCAATTTATTACATATACATACTAATTATTTTTCACAAATCGCGTTTGTAAGGACACTTGACAAACCAATATCCAACAATCCAATCGGCCTTCTGAATAGTGACCGTTATATGCACTTTATATGGCATCGAAACAGCGCCACCTGTAGGCCTAGCATGCGCAACACGAGATATGTCGCGGACGAGAGACGACAAATCATTTTAAGTGGTTTGTAGACAAAAATATCACAGTTTATGCAAAAACTACTATAAAGTCTATTTTTGACATATTACGTAGAGTTCTAAGCGCATCCATGTGTCTTTAGTGTCAATAGACATTAGAGATAAATGAATAAAACACGAGAAAACGGGTCGAGAAGAGTTCTCGTGTTGCGCATGCCTCGCCGGCTGGTGACAAAAGCGTGTTACAAATGTTGCCATATATCGTATTCACTATGGCTAGAATAATACATTATAATATTATTACCTCAGCAAAGAGAAATAATATAAATAGGGCATACAAGGTTATTTTTATTGCACAGATACAGGTATTACCTAACTGTAGACTTGTAGACAGCTCTATAATAGCAGGAGCACAAAATCTTAACATTATCTATCACATCTAAATCTAAAAAAAAGCAATGTATGGGTGGGTATACTATAAAATCTTGTAACACTTTTACTCTATTTAAACATTTATTTATTTATTTACTCTATTGAATAACGGACAAAACAAGCACAAAGCACTCAGATATGCAAATTACAGAAAAATAATGTCGAAGCCTTGGTCGCCGCAGACGAAGATCTGCGTAACTATTTATCCGTCAAAAAAGTCCGGGCCTAATTACGAAGCGCAAATTACACCGAGGACTGTCCATTTGTCGGCCTCCTCGCGTTTTCTCTTTCAACCTCCCCCTCTCTTTTCTAATAAGGTAAAAGGTTCCATCTATGGGGAGGCCATTTATCAAATTTTTATTTGACGCTGTAAAAGGAATTGTTACCTAAAGGGAGAAAAGAAATGCTCTTGCCTAGTTTCTCCGAAATTATATCACAGTACAATTTGATGTCCAAATTTTCAGAAACAGTTTTCATGGTGGATCCAATGTTTTGGTTTACAAGTAGGTACATGTACGGTCGGGGTCACCGTCGCTTTACCACTTTGCAGCGATTTTCGTATGAAGCGCACTGACCGCCCGGGTAGGAGCCCGTACCAAATAAACGACGCGGTGTGCAAGGGATTTTGACCTTTAGACTGGTGAAGCGACGGAGTCCGCCATTGTACATTGCAGCTTTTAATTCAACATAAATACTTTTTCAACGCAGAATCTTATTGTAATTAAAATACAATACACATGATTGTTATGTACAACAATTTTCCTAAAATAGTTGGTACAGTCAGCGTCAGAAGTAGCGAGTTAGTGTTAAGCTTCTTCTGAGGCCGACTGTACCGCAAACCATTTTTATTAAAATTAATAATATCACTAAATTGCTAACGAGCTTTTAAATTAATGAACTCGGAAAAAATCTAAACCTGGTTTAGAACTGACACATTGTCTCGCTTTTGTTCCTAAAAGCAGGTAACAATATTAGTTTTAAACTACGTCTAACTTGAATCCACGTTTTTAAATAACAGGGTAAATGGTAATAGTTAAGGAAATTATTAACATTATTAATGAAACCCTTGACAGACAGTGGGATAAATAAATCATTTTTTTTTAAAGCAAAACAGTATTTAAAGTTAAACGTATTCTGTGGTTAAACTCGTGTTTTAAATGTTGTATTGGAGAAAAAGTGCAACCATCTGTTTTAGACATTGTCTAAAATAAGGCCTTATAAAAACCAATAAAATATTCAAACATATTCTGCTTGATCGATAAATCTGCTTCAACAAAATTATTATGAAAATGGAATATGAAATCAAAATCACTATACATTTCTAATGAGATTATAAACTATAGGTTAATTATCACAGAGAGTGAATACTTTTTTCTGTTTCATAAGATCTAGTCATAATGAGTCATCAGAGTCCAATTTTATTTACACAACAAAGCCATACCTATGTAATCTTATTTAATTTTAATCCCAACTGCCAAACTAATAATTTTATCACAATATGTTTACTAAAGGAATGATTTGAGATTTTTAAAACATGATTTATTTATCTAATAAAATATACAAAAACAACAATAATATATTTAAAAAACAATGAGTAGGTACTATCCTATAATTGCTTTTAGTACCTACTACTCAGGTACTATACAGGAAATTTTAAACATAAAATATACTATTAAGTTTAATTCACAAATTATAGGTTAGGTATTCAATTCCATTTGGCTATAAAAAGTCATGCACTAAGCAATTACTTAATTATTTATTATTACTGAGTTGGCTGTACTGGATAATTGACGTCAAATACATTTAAAATTATTATTAAGATAAACATAATTATATACGAATATACCAAAACAAAATAACAGGTTTATCCTCCTTTGGCATTCATCTCTTCCTTCCATTATCCTTATTTGGTATAATAAAATAAGAATTACTTTCACCAAACATTAGCAGAATTAATTTTGATTGACCCTCACACTAACTTTGGATATCCCTTTATCACTACTGGTATACCATAAGGTCCATAAGTCTACTTATGTATTCTATATCTTCAGTCTAATTAGGTCTGAAAGATATTATGAAAAAAAAAATTAAACTACGCCTTTTTTTTCCTTTAATTATATCGTCTTTTTAACAGAGTAGTGAATAAAAACCCTAGATACTCGCTTACTAAGTTTCTAATTTGCAAGAAAACCAAATAAATTTAAATATCGTCTTAAATAATCCGCGATAATTTAATTATATTATATTAAAATAAGCGTTGTTTTAGCACGGTCTAGTCGCCCCACTTCCTATAGGTATGGTCCATGAGGAATGTGACGCCATGATCAATGGGCACAATGATGATGGGTATCGAGGCCAGCCCTATCGCCACGGTGAGGGCGGTGCGCGCGGGGGAGGGGATCCTCTTGAACTTGGCTAGTGCTCTGCCGGAGTAGGCGCACAATCTGAAAATGTAGAATTAGATTTCGTATGTTATTGACTTTTTAGTTTCTCATGATTTAAAATTATACACATCAGTTTTACAACCCTGGCAAGATTGGAATAAGCCAACATCTCAATCGCAGCAGTGTGACAGTCAGTGTGAAGGGACTCCTATTACTTTTCCTACTACTAGAACCGTACAAAATAAACTAGACTAAAGGACTACTCTCTAAGTGCATCCAAGAAAACTATTACCGTGACCGAGACTTCGTCCCTGTTCAATTAACATGAAAGCGTAACAAACGGACAAACAAACTCACTTAAGCATTTATGATATCAGTTAGGATGTTCCACAAACTCACCTGTTTATAGTAACCCCTGGTATGATAATGGAGGCGAGCGTTTGCCATATGAAGGCGTCTGTACAGGCGTTCAACACATTCCTGGGGCGGCCATCTTCCTGTAATAATCCACAGCATCCCCTCTATAAAGCAGGAAACCGTTTAAAAACACGAACTAGTGGTCTATTATGGTCAAAAACCTACCTTTCTGCTTTGAGGCTGAGTGTCATTTGTTTTGCAGAGTAAACCAATGATTCATCAAGCTATGTCAGCCGTCACTGAACGCCCAGTTTATTTCCATTTTTAGCTGGCCTTAACTGTCCTACTGCTGGGCAAAGGCCTCCCCCAAATCCCTCCATCTATCTCTATCCTGCCCCCTTACTCTTGAAACCGATCGCTATTGGATCGGATTGGTATTGTGAATTTTTGTACTATTAAGTTACGACACCAGAGCTAATATGGATTCATATTGCTTGGATATTGAGTGAAAAAAATACAAAACTCAATGCCATTTAGTTCACCCAATATGAATCCAAATTAGCGCTGCTGTCGTAACTTAAAAATACGAAAATTCACAATACCAATCCGATCCAATAGCGATCGGTTTCAAGAGTAAGGGGGCTGATCCTGAGCCATCTCTTAGTCAGTCTGGTGTGCGTCCAGATCGTCTCGCCACCTTTTTTGCTGGCTGGGCCGACCTCGGCGGCGTCGTCCATCTCCAGAAACCCATTGTGCAGTGACCCTTGCTAAGCGGTCGGGATTAAATTAGTAAATCTACTAATAGGAAAAACGTTTCATGCTATAATAAAACTGCAAAACATGGTTATTTGACATAAACGGGCCGTTCACGGAGACACTGCGGCGTCGCTCAGGTGGTGTAAAATTACCTGATCCTGTTGGTAATACCCAATGCAAATACACATACCTGTTTCTGCTGCCAACCTGCAGTGTTCTGCATCTCTGTGTTTCGTTTTTTTACAAATTACGATAGACTTGCTAGGTACTCTAGAAAAAGTAATATTGACTAAATGGTAGGAATTTAATAAGAGTAATATTGAGTTTTTAATCTATTATAAATATTATATTTAATGTATTTACTGAAGCTATATAAGTAAATACTTCTAAAACTATAATTACGTGACTAAAATTAAATGTCACACAATAATAATCAAGAATAAATTGTTATGAATGAGTAACATAGCAAAGACTAAAATTATATTAAGACTTCAAAGGGAAAAATTCTATGTAGGTACTCAAATGATCATTTTTGTTTAAAAAATGTATTATTACAATTTTCATACTGTAAATTAACAAAAGTTTAAAAGTTGTACTACTTACAACTGCTACAAAATTCAATTTTTTTCTTAATACACTAATAATATAAACTTGTAAACATTTCCAATCCTACACAATACTGACCACAAGCATCTTCACCCCCTTGTCCGCAGTGTCCCCGATCACGTAGGTGAACGCGATCCCGTAGCTGGTACGCACCAGCCGCGCCGGCACCAACGGCCGGAACGATTCGCCCACCTCGTTCGCGTACCCTGCAACATGGACCTGTTCAGCGACCTGTACATCACTAAGGATGAGTGAGTATTCCTCATATAAACAATCGAGAAAGTTCCCGGTCGACCAGTTTACGACGATATTCACTTGCACACGACTTACACATTTTACATACCTTTTTAGCCTGGAGGCTCACACACATGGAATGTGTCATGTGTAACAGGGACAGCTGACGTACCGTTTGATTTAGACTTTTTATAGATACTAATTTTAATCACTCAGTGCATTTGTTGCGAAAGAGCAATCAAAGCTGTACATGTGATTTGAGCAAAAAAAATGCTTATGTACCTTTTTACCCCAAAATAGTACCTTTTCAGCGCTGGAAATGTACCTTTTGACCTTTTGGGAACTTACCTGTGGCAACACTGATGCTACAGAACGTAGCGCAACAGTACGAATAGTAGTTGAGTCGGAACTTCTATCTAACTATTATCACCAAAGGGTTAGTTTGAGATAAGGCAATGAGGATTGCAAATCACCGTTATCGGCCTATAGGTAGTCATCATCGGTGTATCCTGGACAGGGTTGCGAGCAGACTTAGACTGCTTGCCTGACAAAAGATGCTGTGCCATATCTAATAAGAACATAGCAAGAGAATACATACATACGCTTATGACTATTATCTTTATAATAGTTTGTCAGAGACTAGGCAATAGGACCCTTAATGCTGTTGGATGTATGAGCAGTCTTCAGTTCTTTAATCGCCTTTTACGACACCCAAGAGAAGAGATGGGTTGGCAGCATTCTTTTAATAACGATGTAGTATCAACACTTGCACTGTGACTACACGTTACGCGATGCGACATAGTGACACACATTGGTTGTCCCATATTTACTTATAATAAAATATATTGTATTAGCAGAGTACAAGGCATTCATTATTTAGCACTTAACATGTGACTATAAGCTTGTGAAACCAAGATGACTTTTATTTAACTCTCCACTACAACATCCCTCAAGACTACGTAATACAAGAAGCTGCCAACAACTCAGCTCATCGGATATGATAATACTTGGTTTTACCAACAAAAAATGTCTGATTTATATTGGCAATTCTATTTGGAAAGTTGTAAAAGTTTGTAAAATAACCGTGTTGCATAGCAGTGAATGAATACTACCATCCCCTCTTTTCCCTTGGGTGTCGTAAAAGGCGACTAACGGAATATGGACTGCACATACATCCAACAGCATAGAGCGGCGATGGGCTCACCACCCGTCATGCTGCTATGCGATTCTCTAAGCGACACATAGACGCTGCGCGCATGGCTTTGATCTGCTGTCTCTTTCCAATTCTATGAGTATGAAAGAGACAGAGTCAATTCTCAGCGCTGCGGCAGCCACTGCTACCAATGCTTCAACTTAGAGAATCGCACTGCTGAGCACATGTGCAGTCGCTATTTGGTGAAAAGTGGAGTATGGTAGAGGACTGCTTTTGCTGTCCTCCTTGCATAGTCTTTGACTAACCCTTCGGGGATAATAGGATATGTGTCTATTTGTAAAATTGTGTTAGTTCATCTAATGTAAATGGTGCAGTACACACACACACACATACATATTAAATTAACAAGTAATTTTACTAATTATCTATAGGGAAGGATGGTAGGGAGCCCTTTGCCCAGCAGTGGGTCGAACCGGGCTAAATAATAATAACTACTAATTAAATTAACTAACTTCTAATAATTCTAAGGATATCATCATCAACCATCGTCCCCACTATTTTCCGAAAATAAAACGGATTGTTGGACATATGTGCGATAAAGTGCATTTCTGGCTTGACAGTCAAGAGTTATGTAAGTAAACTTAACTTAGGTATACTTTTAAAACAAGTTTTCATAACTGTGTTCAGCGAAAAATTTGGGTTAACATACCTAAATACCGGACCCATGTATCCCTGAAGATATCCACCGCAGGGCGATCCCTTTCACTCATGATAGGAACTTGTAACCTTCAATCACCCACAAGATTGTAGTTTGACGTCTATGACCTAAACCAATTTGTAGCCTACTGACTGGCGACTGATAACTGCTATAGCATATTGTAACATTGAACACAAATAAATTTTACATGTAAATACCCATTACCCACTCTACATGCTCATTTTATAAAAATATGAGTTAGCGGCAGAACATTTTATGTAACGACCAAAAGACGTGTGTAAAAAATAAACGAGGAGGTTTGATTGTAACCAATTAAATTGGCCGCTTATTACATTATTGAGCAATGTTACTTCTTAATTTTATTCACTGTTATTAGTAAATTTAAATTAAATGCGCTTTTTTGTTTTGTTTACTTTCAACATCACAATTTCACATTAAAAATACTAAGTTGACATTGACAGTTGAGTTGACATGATTTTTTTTTACATTTGTTCCGTGAATGAACAGGCTAAGATCAGAGACCATACTGCCTAGTCATTAGTTTTTTCATTTCTTTTTTCCCTTGAAGATAATGAGTGGTGATTAAGATAATGAATGATAAATGATGTTCCCCAAACCTCTTGAGTCCTCAGTAAAGATGTGGGACTTTACTGAGGTCTCACACGGACTTCTTGAGAGAATTTGAATAGTGATGTTACACTGTTTTGTTTCATTTGCCAACACTCATGCACGTTCACAAACACTTAACTGTTAATAATCCACTATTATTTCACATTAATGTTCGAAAAAACACAAATTTTAGAAAATAATACAAAACTGCAGACATGACTCTTCACTTTCCCGCCAAGAAGTCCCAGTTGACATGACATATATTTAAAATTGTTTTTATCTTCCATTTTGAAAAAGCAAAGGGTCGCTAAGCTCGTACAGTCTTGTACATTATGTATTCTGTGGTCCAGTCATTAAAGGACAATGGCGAAATTATTGCTAAATGAATTCTATAAATTTCACTATTACAACCTATTTGGTCCGAGATTACAACTAACTACTGATTCGTAAAATTTTTGAAACCATAGGAAAAACCTGTCTAAGTCTCGAAATAAAAACAAGTTTGACACGTTTATTAAACCGGGTCCGCTGCGCCAGATTTTTGAACAGAACATTGTTCGAAAACATAAATAAGGGGCGTGGCACATTGAGTAATAATGTGGCCCATTGAGTAATTTATGTTTTCGAACAATGTTCTGTTTAAAATCTGGCGCAGCGGACCCGGCTTTACTAGTTAGTGCTGTTTTTTTTATTATTTTTTTTCTCTGTAATAATTGCTTCGTGCGGTCAGCACATTTAGCCAATATATTAAAGTAAATATTTTCTTTGCATAAAGTCTCAATAAAGTAGATGATAATGAGTGATAATTAATGTTTAATGGTAAATGATATTCCCCCAAACCCCTTGAGACCATTAAGACTCAGTAAAGCTGTGGGACCTTATTGAGAATTGACATCTCACACGGACTTCTTGAGAGAATTTGAAAAGTGACGTTGCACTATTTTGTTTTATTTGCCAACTCTCATGCAAGTTCACGAACACCTAACAGTAAATAATCTACCATTATTTCACATTAATATTCGACAAAACACAATTTGTAGAAAATAAAATTAACTGCTGGTTAAATTTCGCGCCAAGAAGTCCACGTTTTTATTTTGTTGGCAAAACGTATTTTTTATAGTTAGTTACTTGAAAGAACAGGCTAAGGTCAGAGACCATACTGCCTAGTTATTAAATAGTTAAAATCACATTGTTATTATTAAAAGCTTATATTTTCCCACTGCTGGGAAAGGCCCCTCTCCTCTTTCCACTTTTCGCGGTTTGTTGCTTGTGCTGGCCAATCCTTGAAAGGATAACAGAATTAGGTCGGTAAGTACTTGTTATATCCAAATAAGATAGACATAACCTCTAAAACTTTGAATTGGAATATGTTTAATTGTAGACTTACTAGAGAAGTAAAACCAAGACCATGTTGCTCAGGATTACAAACTCTATACCAAAATATTTTTTTCATTTATAGACGCTTAGAAAAAGAGTTGACAAAAGTTTGTATGGGAGTTCGCCAATGTCCTTTTGTTCTTATAAACTTATGAGGAAGCACTACTGTCGTGCGTGTCGTGTCGAAGTGTCATGCAAAATTCTCATACAAAACACAGAAAAACGACGTTTCATAGTCACTGTCTCCTTCAGGACCAATTTTTATTACTTTTTCAGCATCAGCAAGACGCCTTAAAACGGAGTGATTTCGCTTTTTGGAGGCTTCTCTTGGTTATTGATTAAATGACTTAATGCATGCACATGCATGCACGTTACATGGGGGAATTGGTGACATCCACCACGCTGCTCACACAACTCAATGGTCCCGATGCGGGTTTATCTTTTTTGTAGAATTGTAATTTTGTTCAACTGACAATATCAACATGGCCACTTTTTGTAGTAGACACTTAGATTAAAATTTTGTTTTAATCTAAGAGTAGACAGCATTAATTTGCATATTCTGTTTTACAAAGTTATATGTTATATTATATATGCTTCTTTAAGATGAAGACCTATTAAAATAATCGAAAATAAACTAGAAATATTCGTTCGTTATTATAATATTTAGCAGCAATTCTATTTCATAAATACCTATAATACGTTATTGCTATGACAAAAATGTGGGCGTTAATTCTGTCTGTCCAAGAGATTGGTTCTCACTCTCAGAGATAAGTCAAATAAATGGAAGATTCTAGATAAAACAATAAATTCAAAAGTCCGGAAATAAAACAAAACTCTTTGACATTAATTTTATACATCTCTTCTTAGTTTTACGGCGGGCGGCGCGGGGCGCCGAAAACGCTATACTGTGGTACCTAGTACTATTAGTTATTCCGTGGCCGAACTTCGTTCCAGTCCCGAGTTCGATTCCTCATGGGTATTATTACTATTACTATTATGTACTTTATGATGGGATGGGGTGCATGCATATCATTGTATTGTGGGTTGTGGGTAGTGTAGTGACAGAACTTGTTTTAAATCAGAGCCTTGATAACACTGGGCGAGTAATTTATCGCTTCTATATTTTGAAAGGAAATGTAGCGAAGCAATGTAGTGGAAACAAGGCATCAGTACTTATTCAGTAGGTACCTCGATTTCTAACAGCATTGACATCATTTTACAGAGTCATACACGGTCATACACCATTAATTGACATTTAATTAGTGACAACGGTATCATTGATTAACTTTAGATTAAAACTGGATCAGCGCAGCAAACTGTACACGCACCGCGCCCGCCGCGTCGGCGCCGTCGCTTGACGTATCCGTACAAAGAGATTTAATATCCGTATGACCGATAAAACACGAGATAAAAAAGTTATGATAACTGATAGATAAGCTAGATAGGTATCTATCTAATTAATAATCTAGATTGCCAAGTAGGTAGGTACTGAATAGATGACTTAGCATAAATACAAGGACTATCAGTCTTTTCTGGACGCTTTCCCCGTTTAGGTACCTATTTATGTAAGTAATTAAAAATCTGAATTTTTGATTGCAATCCAAATCAGCGTAGATACCATATTTAAGCCATAAAAATGCAGATAGATAATCTTCATGATTCTAGCTAAACTCGTATAGACACTGTATTGTACCAGAAAACAGTTTTGTAATTAGAATAAGTAAGTAGTACATTTAATTTTGCATTTAATTATTATATAAGGAATCGAAGCAGCGCCATCTAGTAGAAGTTAGTTACACAAGTTCATCACTAGGTGGCGCTTCGATATGATACCATGGTATGGTACCAAAGAAATTAGCTTACTACTTAACTACCACAATGAAAACCCTTTTAAAACACACAAATTGAATTTATTTATAACGTTGCTATTGCAATCCTTCTATTCAATTGATAACTCATTGACATTGAATTTTGCCCACTACACGACCGACACACTTTTACGCACGACGGCACGGCCACTCTTTGACATTAGAATAGTCGATACTAAATTGTTATTTTTACTCAACATAAATCTTAAGTTTTACGTAATAGAGTATATTTTCCCGCGTATTGACAGCTGAGTAAAATTTGCAATGGCGGTTGTTGTGACTTGTGGTAATACCGATCAGCTGTTCGCCGATATCGCGTCGGACAAGTCGTGTTTTAGGTTATTCGTAATTGTTTTTGCGTTACAATCCGCAAACACAATGTCAAGGACGCAATTGTACAGTTTTAAGTGAACATTATTAAATGATTGCCAATAAAAAGTGTTCGGCAGGAGTTTGCGTGCATAATTTACTTGTATTCGAAATGTTTTGTTGTTTTAAGAAATCATAAAATTGGAATAAGGTTCTTTAGAAATGTGTTATGGTGTGTTTGTAATGTGTAATACACAGTTTTATTTGTTGAGTACATGTAAGTAAAAGTGTTTGAAAATTCTATATTTATTTATGCAAATCAGTATGTTAGTTGATAGTAAGAGGTAACTAAAGCTATATTGAACTGTATGCCCTAGACATTACGGTGTACTATTGGTTAATGCGCTTTTTAGTCTTTCTATATAGGGATGTGCACTACTTATGAGCAATATCGATAAAAAATATAATGCAAAATAATGAAAAAATATTGCAAGGTAGGTATTTGTAAATGCTTATTAAATGATATTAGAATATCTTTATTTATTTAAGTATAAACGTCTTGAACACTTAAAAGTATCGCATCTCAAGTAAAAATTAGATACCTACATTACCTACCTACACGCTTACAAATTACCTACAAGTTATAAATTATAATAATAGTTAGAAAATGGTAGACGTACATAAACTGCTCTTATTAGTGTGTACCTATGCAAATCTTTAGAATCTCAAGATTTAATTTGAAATAAGATACATAAATTAATTACCTTACCTACTTGTTTACATACTTACGAGATATTTTGTGTTCGATTTTGTACTATAATTTAGGGGATAACATTTAATTGCAGTGACGTATAGGCATTGACCTAGTATCGCTGCGTATAGGTTAATTAAGGAATACCTAACCTGCCTATTTAAATTCACTGTTGCTAGCCAAATGAACCAAACTACAATGAAACTTATTGTAAATCCTGTCTTAGCTTTCCATAAATAAGAGATACCTTTTCAAATCATACCTACAATAGGTACTACAAGTCGCCATGTTCTCATGCGTTTAGCTGCCTTGTCGACAATAGCTCATGATTGTGTGACTAAATTGCATGAACGATTGTTTCAAAATACTTATGCAAAATATTGTTTTTATGAAAAAGTCTTACATAACGGTATCTGAATCAAGCTCGCGACTTGAAAAATGCAGTCTTTCGTAAATTACCGACATTTATTATTTTTAGTATGAGTTGGATGGATAACGTGGGAAACTTATTTTTAATGCAAGTAAGTAGGTACTGCGTTCATTGTAATTAACAATCTACTCTTATTATTAATAATATTCGTTCAAATGATTTTTCCCATATTCCCATTTCCCATCTACTATTTGCAAAAAAGTGTAAAACCCAAAATTGCAAATTGCAACTGCAAATACCTACATAATTATTATGAGGACAGAAGTAGCGCTATAACTCAGGAATAAGACATTTATTATGAACTACAAGAAATCCACCGTCAATTTTCAATTTTGTAGGCTTCATAATTATAGCTCCGGAGATTTATATCTATGGATTAAAATCTAATTTATAATAACATTAAAGTACCTATTTTACAACAACTAGGTACTTACTAAAAGTGCGGCAGGCAGCTCAACTCTTAACTTCGGCAACTAGTGCTGGGGACCTGGGGTACGGTGACATTAGGGATGTGCTAATCGATTGATCTATTGTTCGTCTAACACTACATATCTAAACTAAAATTAGCACTTGAATACGAAGGACAACGTGCTTTAGGCGGGAAGTCGTCTTTTTTAAAGTACTATTTTTAGTTTCGTTAAAATTAAAGCATTGTCATTGTAAATGCGAAATAACGAGTACTTAAATGAAAATATTCGTAACATGTTTATTTCATAAACCTACTTGTACATATAACAATACCTATGAGTACGCACGGTAGGTACATACCAAATAACTTCAGTAAGTTAACTCAGAAACTCAAAATCGATTTGGAATATGTCTGCAAGATAATTAACGGCTCAAACAAGGATAATGTTGTTCTCAGTAAAACCACAGAATAAATAATATAGTAGGTACTGGTAAAACGTCTCAGGGTTTTTTGGCTTTGCGAGTATGTAGCACGGAGCAAAAACAAAGAGGAGGTGTTGCAATCAATGTAGTCCAGCAACTATCAATGTAGTCCTGACGTCACACCGTAGTTGAACTACTTACGACCAGGTGTCGCTTTCGTCAGTACAACTCTCGTTGGCTGGCGAATAGGTTGTTCGTGGCTTATTCAGTCTTTTAAAGAATTATAAAAAATTCTCGACCCGAACTTTTTGTTGGCATGAAGTGCTGTGTCGTATCGTGTAGTAGTTACACGGATAAAACGAGATTAAACGGAATAAACATATCTTTCCACTCGTAAGTAATATTTAAATTAAATTTATACTTCATCAAATAAAATTACGACATACACGACATCTAGTGAAATATAGCAGAACTTTTATGACAACTCTGCTAATCTCGTAAATTAGGAAGGTACTTGCTTTGGCTACTGGCCACTAGATGGTTTTCTCTTATTTGGACTCCCCCCGCAACCCGCGCAGCTGAGACACTATTATTATATGAAAAAAGTTGTTACAACACCTCCTCTTTGTTTTTGCTCCGTGGTATGTAGGTTAGGTACCTATTAACATTTCTTATGTATTTATTGTATGAAGTTATTAAATTGACATTCACCTTCATGTTTTGACTTGTTAGTCTCCTCCGGTGGCACAGTGTTATGTAATGCTGTGATATTTATGGCCTGGCTTGTTGTTTGTTATTTAAACAAACTCACTTCAAGCGAAAAAGATTTCGATTTACGTCAACTGCCGTACTCAGAGACGACAATTAAGTTTTTATGTCAATTAAATGCAATGATATCATTGATTAAATGTCTTTCCTTCTCTATTCAGCACTATACATAAGAAAGTGACAGCAAGAGACTTAATTGTCATTAAAACTTAATTTACGTCTCTGAGTACGGCAGTTAGTCACTGTCACTAGACTCGCGAGTAAGGATGAATATACCTACAAAGAGACAAAACATAAGTTCCGTGTCAAAACCGCAAGTAATCAGAAGCAAATCTTTTGTGTATAATTTTGATCGCGTTGTCATATCAAACAAAAAAATGGAATGAAACACAACCCTAATTATTAAGGAAGTACTTGAAAGATGACATTGATCACTATGAACCGACCTACAGAATTAAATAGAAATAATCATTAAAGCCGTGTGTTTTTAATGTTGATTTACAAAAGATGGCGGAAGAAAGTAGGTAGATAGGGTGGGGGTGGCATCAATGAGCCGAGCCAGGAAAAAAATGGAGCGCCATATTTGTGCATCCCTATACACGACAGAAATGTTATGTGCATCAACGGTATAGAAATTTAACTGACTATCTAATGGCGTACTCAGTTTTGTTCTAAAATCACTCTGAAATGAGCCAATAGCATTTTTTTTTAAATGTGAGAAATGGCTCATTGTGTAAATTTGTGTACACCCAGCGGCACACAATGGGCATGGGGGGGAGGGTGGGGCAGGATACACAATGGTTTTTAGGGGGGTGGTACACAATGGTTGTTAGGGGGGTGGCACACAAACAGCCAGGCATGTATAAAAGTATCTATATATTATTTATTTTAAAATATATGAGAAAAACACAATATTTATATTAAAGTTATTTATTAATGTTTTATATTTTAGCGTTTTATTAACTTTATCGAATCGAACCACGCACCTTCCGCATTCCGGGCGGCTGCCTTAACCACTTGGCTACCGAGGTCTGGCTTTCAACCGTCGAAATTTGTCAGTGCTTGGTGCTTATGTTTTTTTAGTCAACATTGCTTCATCAAATCTTAGAAGTTTTCACCTCTGAGATCCGGAAGAAATATTTTTACAAATATTTGAACATTCGGTTAAGATGAAGCTGCGTTTATAGATTAATGTTTTATATTTTAGCGTTTTATGAACGCTTAAATATACTTAAGTAAAATTTTAAACAAAATTTTAAACACTGAAAAAAGACGACAACCTCAGGCGGGAATCGAACCACGCACCTTCCGCATTCCGAGCGGCTGCCTTAACCACTTGGCTACCGAGGTCTGGCTTTCAACCGTCGAAATTTGTCAGTGCTTGGTGCTTATGTTTTTTTAGTCAACATTGCTTCATCAAATCTTAGAAGTTTTCACCTCTGAGATCCGAAAGAAATATTTTTACAAATATTTGAACATTCGGTTAAGATGAAGCTGCGTTTATAGATTAATGTTTTATATTTTAGCGTTTTATTAACGCTTAAATATACTTAAGTAAAATTTTTTAAACACTGAAAAAAGACGACAACCTCAGGCGGGAATCGAACCACGCACCTTCCGCATTCCGGGCGGCTGCCTTAACCACTTGGCTACCGAGGTCTGGCTTTCAAGCGTCGAAATTTGTCAGTGCTTGGTGCTTATGTTTTTTTTCAGTTTCATCAAATCTTAGAAGTTTTCACCTCTGAGATCCGAAAGAAATATTTTTACAAATATTTGAACATTCGGTTAAGATGAAACTGAAAAAAAACATAAGCACCAAGCACTGACAAATTTTGACGGTTGAAAGCCAGACCTCGGTAGCCAAGTGGTTAAGGCTGCCGCCCGGAATGCGGAAGGTGCGTGGTTCGATTCCCGCCTGAGGTTGTCGTCTTTTTTCAGTGTTTAAAATTTTACTTAAGTATATTTAAGCGTTAATAAAACGCTAAAATATAAAACATTAATCTATAAACGCAGCTTCATCTTAACCGAATGTTCAAATATTTGTAAAAATATTTCTTTCGGATCTCAGAGGTGAAAACTTCTAAGATTTGATGAAGCAATGTTGACTAAAAAAACATAACACCAAGCACTGACAAATTTTGACGGTTGAAAGCCAGACCTCGGTAGCCAAGTGGTTAAGGCAGCCGCCCGGAATGCGGAAGGTGCGTGGTTCGATTCCCGCCTGAGGTTGTCGTCTTTTTTTCAGTGTTTAAAATTAAAAATTTTACTAAAGTTATTTATTGCAATTGTTTGAGGTCTTTATTATGTATTCACTATTAGGTTTGGTTAACAGTAACTTATAAAATCTTGTCTTAAAATTTCCATCCACTTGGGCTTGCTAAACCGAGGGTTCCTGGTAGAGCACCATAAATCATGTGCGGTTTGTAGTTCTTCCATGGGAACACCATTACTGGTGGTAAAGCTTGACTATGTGCATTCACGAAGGCAGTAGTTTTGCAAACATTCCGTCCTTTGGGTGCCAATACCTTTTGCGGATTTTGTACTGTTGTTGTCGATGTTTCATCCAGGTTGTAAACGCGACTGCCGTCGACAAATTGGGTGCTCTAGCCAAGCTGGGGCGCAAGTCTGCTAATTTACGAATGGCATAATTGAATCGCAATTGGATCGCATTGTAATTGTTTGACACATTTGGTATTCTTAAATGAGTAAGAGAATACCAAATGTGTCAAACAATTACAATGCGGTCCAATTGCGATTCAATTAAGCCATTCGTAAATTAGCAGACTTGGGCCCCTGCATGCTGCTGATTTTCGTACCGATAAGTTTGGGAACCCACAAAGCCATGTCACGTGCAGCCATCATATTTACGAGTACTTCCCATGATTTTAATGTCGTTTATTTTTATCATTTGATAGGCGATTCGGCAACATTCTCTTGATGTGAGTCCAAAAAACTTGTCAGCCTGTCGGAATGGTCAGCTCCTGTTCGTGAATAAAAACCCTGTTTACTGAATAATTTGGCTCCAATCGCTTCATTTTACCTTTCTTAATTTTTTTACGTAGTCGTTGAACCGCCGTATTTCAAAACGGCCAGCTGTTTTTGATAACTTCTAGCCATAATGTAATGCGGCGGATTATACAATCCGACTGCGACATATCCATTTACGTTTTACATTTTATATCACCATTTGTAAAACATAATATTGTAATTGATTATAAATACGAGTATATTCAGTAATGAGAAAAATATAAAAATAATATCTACACATTACCAGTAAAGCTGTTAGTCGCACTTCCATCGCATACTTCTTATGGTGTTTATAAAGAATACCTATAATACCTTTTAAAAGGAAAACTGGAATTTTTCTGTTAGGTACTTGGTTAAATTATAAGTTAGGTGTCTCCACCAACTTGAAATACTTAAATCATTATTATTTTTATGTTTGTTTTTTCTGTATCGCTTCTCGGGACTACCTACCTACCTATAGATTTCGATTCCGACTTCTTTAAAGAGAGTGGGGCAAAAGCCAACACGCTGTGGGCGTGGGCCACATGAATTCAATTTGGGACTTATTGTTTGACCCTTAAGAGGAAACACTACGTCGAAGTGCCATGCAAAATTCTAATACAAAACACAGAAAAACGACGTTTCATAGTCCCCTGTTTCCGCCTTCAGAACTGGACCAATTTTTATTACTTTTTCAGCAGTTAAAGAAAGAGATTTTCTATGTCTGTATGTTTGATTTTTTTTAAACCAGCCACTTAATGTTTCTGAAGACGCCTTAAAACGGACTGATTTCGCAAAATTGTGTAGGCTCCTGGTTATTATATAATGATTTAATGCAAAAAATCAAACATACAGACACAGAATAACCCATGCTGAAAAAGTAATAAAGATTGGTCCATTTTTGAAGGAGGAAACAGACAACATTGAAAAATATATTAGAATTTCATTCGACCTTCATTTAATAAACATAAAGGTTTATATTATAAGCTATTAAATGTATGTCGTATTGTTTAACCAACGCAAGCGGTTCACTATACAAAGAAATAAAACATCTGGTGTTGACAAATGATAATATTGATTTACGTGATGCCTACTACAACAAGACTACAACCATTTATTATTTTCTTTATTTGTGAAGATGCTATCCACCTTTCGGTCTGTTCTTTACAGGCGTTGAATTGGCGTAATAGATCTGAGACATGATGGACCTTATCTTTATTGTACTATACGATTACAGATAGCGCACATTTCAAATGTCAAATGCCCTGTACCTACAGACATGACATTCACTATGTTAAGAGACGGTAAATGATAAAGTAACATAATGTCTGACGCAAATCAACTACGACCGCACTTCAAGTATTACCGATATCTTAATCTAGCTGCCTAGTGCTTTTACATAAATCAAAAATGTATCAACAAACAACTAATAGCATTAAAACTCAATTCTTCACAATAACCATATAATGTATTTACAACCAAGTATTTACCACAAATAAAAAAAAGCGTGGTTACTCAAGTGTCAAGCTTGGGCCAATAGTTACTACTATGGATATATTCTATCTCTTATTTACACTACCTACATTAATATGCTAAGATCCTTCCTCAGTTAGCGTAGGACTAAGGGTGGATTCGACCAAACTGAAGTAAGGTCTTATACCTAGATTAAACGCCGAATTTGTATAGACTAATCTCTGAGTAAGTCTTATTCCAGTTTGGTCGAATCCACCCTTAATATTACAAAATATGTGGAGGAATAAGAAGCTAAACTATTTTATTATGGAGTTAGCTGACCAGTAATCCAATACTGGCAGACGTGAAATGGCAAACGGTCACTCGCCAAATGACCAATGGTTACTCCAAAATGGCCGCAAGCTCAACACCTAACAGTACAGCCTGGGTACATAGGTACTATCCTACTGCAGAACAAAGGCCTCCACCATTGAAATCAAGGCATCACCATTGAAGGGTGTTGGCTGTATCACCACGCTTGCTAAATGCGAGTAGGTGATCGCAAACCCGGATTATGCATCGAAAAATCCAAATGCACCCTTGGCCCGACCGGGGAATTGAACCCGGGACTTCCGGATATCGAGCCGAGCGCTTAATCACTCGGCCACCGAAGCGAGAACAGCCAACAGCTAAATTAGAAAATCGATTGGACGATTTTAAGAGGAAACACTACGTCGAAGTGGCATGCAAAATCCAAATACAAAACACAGGAAAACGGGGTGCCCTTCGGTTCGCCTAAAATTGTTTGTCCTAATATGGTTTGGCCAAACCGTTTTGGCCTAAACTTAAAACGTACAATTATTGTTTCGCCTAAAAATTGTTTTGCCACCATTATAGTTTGGCCTAAGAATTGAAAGGCCTAATTTTAGAATGTCTAATGTAAAATAGCCTAAACTATATTGGCATAACTTTATATTGGCATAACTTTATTTTGGCATAACGATTATTTCGCAAAATTTATAAAAGCTCTAATTTTAGCATATCTAAAATTAAATGTGCCAATAATGTATTGGAATAAAGCATAGAATTTTATTGAGAAAATAAATTGACAGAAGCGAATCGCTGCAAACCCGACTCCACGTAGTCTTGTCTGCCCTACCCTAGAGTGCAATATAAGCCCGCGTAGGCGCGGAGGGGCGAGGCGGCCCGCGAGCTAAGGAGCAGGTGAGCGAAAACCATCTGCGACGAAAAGCTCGCGTGGGACCGCCGGAGCCCCGCAGCGCCGAAGCCGTGACGGAAACTATGCATGCTGCATGCCTGCTTGCACGCTTACATGCTGCATGCGTGCTTGCATGCTTACATGCTGCATGCCTGCACGCATGCTGCATATCTGCATGGATGCTGCACGCATGCTGTGTTTCTGCATGCATGCTGCATGTCTGCATGCATGCTGCATGTTATGCTGCATGTCTGCATGCATGCTGCATGTTTGCTTGCTATGTTAAGATTAATAAATATTAATACATAAATGAAAAAAAACACAATATCATGTATTCAATACAATACAATTACAATTCTTTTGCCAAGTTATTTTGCCTTATAAAAATGAGTAGGCGTTTTGTACTTTATGATTTTTAATTTTGTGCGAATTAATATTTAGGAATTGTAAACTTTAGGGATTACGAATTGTTCTGCCAAATGACGAATTTGGTAAATGACAATGTGGCGATAAAAAGTTAGGCGAAGTGAAATTAGGGCAAACACGATTCTGAAGAGTGAAATTAGGCGAAAAAATTTTAGGCTTTTCGTTTGGGTGCCATTGCAAATTAGGCGTACAAAAAATTAGGCGATCCGATAGAGACCCGTGTGTGTATCCGAATTTCATGCAGAGCCATATATTTAGTTTGTGACTTGAACTACGGGGAATCCCTGTATTGTTTTATTTCGTTCGTTTCATTAAGTAGGTACTTCGTTTCGTTCGATCATTCATTGCTGCAAAAAAATGCTGACTGACACAATATGAAGTGCCAAAAAAGTCCTAAAAAATTGGTACCATGGCCACCAACCAATGATGAGGAAAACTCATCAGGACCAAGCACAAGTGGATTAGAATTAGTGAATTTGGCACTCAATTACGATAGTTCTGACGACGTAAATATCTCTCATTAATCTAACAATAAAATAATATCATGTTACGTTTTTTTTATCAATAGTTTTTATTTTATTTTTAAGCGTTCTTTTATTTTAGCTCTTTTTTTTAGAAAATTTAGCTCTATTCTAGCTCTTTTTGTAGGTGATCTAGATCTCTTTTAAAAATTGAGTTGGCAACACTGCTTGTTAATAATAAAACTGGCCGGGATGTCCAGAATTGAAAACTTTTTACTAGGGTCTCATCTTGAGGCGCTTCAAAGTCTCGGGTGCCTTTTCACTTACATGACTGAAAAGAACAACTAAAAAAATATCTACGTAAATGAAGATGTGCAGTTTCTTGCGCCCATTCTTCTCCAGTTTTAACCACTAGAGTTTAGTAGATAAAAATGATTTTGAACTAAAATTACTAGAGCTATGTATGTGCATTAGGTTATGTGCTATATTGTCGGCGTTTTGCAAAGAATATAAGTATTTAAAATACATAAACACGAATTGAGAACTTCCTCCATATTAAAAACGGTTAAAAAGGCGAAACAAAGACGTTTTGTTACTGGTGAATTCGAGCACTCTAATAAAATTATTGTTAGTAATTTGCTCTATACACACTGTGCTTTGTAATTTGGGGGTTACGCACTGTGACATTTAAAACAATTGATGGCTAACACAATTAGGGTTTGTTTTTTGTTTCTTGTGAGACTAAATTCGTTTGACTAATGTACAATGATCTTTATGCATTTTCTTAATTTGTATAACCTGTTTTAATACAAGGCTAAAAGGTGAGGTGATTAACCCGGCTTAGCATGAAACATAAAAACTTCTTGGTTGCATTGTAAACATTTTTCGTTCACACTTCATGTTACTTCGTTGTAGGTTTTAAAATACTGTTGGCCTTCACAGCGTAACCGGATTTTAGGGGCGGCGAAAAACTTTTTTTCCTTTTTCATGTGTAAGAATTTGGAATTGTGACTTGACCTTCATGTTAGAGGATGATAAGGCCGATCGTAGGAACGCACATCACTTCACTTCTTCCTCAACTACTGAGGAGCTGGCTATATTATTCTGTAACTGTCGGAACACAAAAATACTAGATAGTAACATTGATGTTATGTCGATTTAATATATAAGACTAGCGACCCGCCCCGGCTTCACACGATCTACCCGTACCCATACCTAAACAAATTATAGCCTATAACCTTCCTCGATAAATAGGCTATCTAACACTGAAATATTTTTTTAAAATCGGCCCAGTAGTTCCTGAGATTAGCGCGTTCAAGCAAACAAACTCTTCAGCTTTATAATATTAGTATAGATGGTCGAATGTCGGGTCGGTATCGAATAAACGAACAAGGTGTTAGATAAAGTACCTATACATAGGTACCCAGTCAGTACCCATACATTCCCAGTATCCATACATACATACTCAGTACCAGTACCCTCTATCAGAGTGTCCGTTTAAACAGTTGTTATTAATTTAATAGTTATGACCACAGGACAAGGATAAATATTATGTTAAAGCTGTTGAAGTGCACTTTACACTCTGCTTGAATTGATTGATGACACACAGTGTTTATAACTATTCAATAAGTAATTACTAATAATAGGAGTGTGAATGTTGCGGCTAATTTGCCGATGGTATAGTGGAACTTCCCGGTCTACCACGTTACGGCGATTCGCGTACCCACGTATCTACTGATGATTGATAGAAATGTTTTTATTATTATTATTATACTCTTTATTAAACATATATCTTAAGATTTTTTTTACAATATTTTATATAAAAACATATTTCCAATATAAAATATTATAAAAAACTTAACCTAGGTTGCCACCGGCAGCGGGGATAGACCCAAGCTATCGGTGGTTAGGGCTGCAGAGTGAGGAACCTCCTCACAATACGTGCCGTGTCAAGGAGTACTGCCTTCTGTATCTGACCCTTGACCCAACCTTTTAGCGAGAGCCTCTCTAGATGTTGATCGAGGCTCTTAGCTATAAGACCGTGTGCCGAAACGACTATCGGTACAATAATATTTGAATCCACATCCCACATGGCGGCAACCTCGTGAGCCAAGTCAAGGTACTTACTGAGCTTGTCCTTCTCGGCTTTCACGAGGTTCTCGTCATGAGGTATGGTGATATCAACTAATATTGCTTGGCGCTGAGATCGGTCGATCACCACGATATCAGGCTTATTGGTGACAATAGACCTATCCGTGATGATAGAGCGATCCCAGTAGAGCGTTGCATGACCATTTTCGAGAACTGGCGCAGGTGCGTACTTATAGTACGGCACCTCTGATTCAACAAGGCCATATTGAAGAGCAAGTTGCTGGTGAATTATTCTGGCTACTTGGTTGTGTCTGTGCAAATACTCTCCGTTAGCAAGATGAGAACAACCGGAAATAATATGTCGGAGTGATTCTCCAGGACGGCGGCATGCCCGACAGATGTCGACCGTACCGTCCTTCATAATATATTTCCGGTAGTTATTCGTCTTGATAACTTCATCTTCAATGGCACAGACAAAACCTTCGGTTTCCCCAAAGAGGTCACCGAAACGTAGCCAGTTCACCGAGGCAGGCAAATCTACATCAGTCCCAGTTAGAGCCCGATAGTAGCGCCCGTGTAGCACCTTGCTCTTCCATATGTCCTTGCGATCGAGAGTGCTTAGCACCACTGGTTTGCGCCAGTTTTCTGTTGCCAAGGAGAGCGGCGTAAAGTGTCTATCAACTGCCACGACATCCAAATGCATCCCACACTCACTGTTAAGGAAATAATCCCTGAGACTGCACACCTCACGGTTATGTAGGTCCTTGGCATTTAAAAAGCCGCGACCCCCACATCTCCGTGGGATGTACAGCCTCATAACAGATGAGCGCGGGTGTAGCATTCTGGAAGTCGTGAGCATTTGACGGACTCTTCTATCCAAGGCATCCAATTCGGTCTGAGTCCATCTTAGTATGCCAAAGGAGTATGTGAGTAGAGGCATAACCCAGCCATTAAAAGCACGCGACTTATTGCCACCCGATAAAAGACTGTTAAGTACTTTTCTCAGGCGGCAAAAGAATCGCTCCCGTAATGACTGTTTTATATCCCTGTCCTCAACACCCAAAGACTGTGACATACCAAGATATTTATAAGTTTTAACTTCAGAGAGAGATCTGAAGTTTATCGTTTCGGAGAGTTGTAAATTGGTTGAATTTACTACTCTCCCACGCTGTACATGCATAACGGCACACTTATCCACACTAAATTCCATCTTGATGACACTGCTGAAAGTCTCAGTAATTTTCAGCAGTTTTACCAAGTCTTGGCGGTTTGGTGCGAACAACTTAAGGTCATCCATGTACAACAAATGCGACATAACTTCACCCCCTCTCCGCAGTCGACAGCCTAACCTTGAATTTCTCAACAAAGTACTGAGAGAACAAAGCTAGGCAAAACCATAAAGGACTCATACTGTCGCCCTGGAATATGCCACGCTCTATCCTTATAAGATCCTTCGTGGCAAAAACACTATCTCAACATCCTGGTTGACGCAAGATCGTAGTCCACTGCCGCATACATGACATCAAAAAGGATTTTAAAGTTATATCAATTTTATATAACTCTAAAATCCTCACCAACCATGTATGCGGCACCGAATCATAGGCCTTCTTAAAGTCAATCCAGGCTGTGGAGAGAGTCCCTCTGCCACGCCGAACCTTCTGGCATACGGTCATGTCAATGAGGAGAAGCTCCTTAGTACCACGGGACCCAACCCTACATCCATTCTAAGTCACGTCCAAAATTTTATTATTATTATTATTATTATTGACAGGCAGGCAGTTGAAACAACTGATGAAATCCTGTATCCCGTTAGCTCTTATTCGTGAATTAACTTTCTTCCAGTTTTAAATACTTGTAAAATAACAATGGCAAATCATGTAATAACTTCCCATATTTATACATATTTATTTGGAGTGCGTTTGGTACTAGCTATTTAAGTAAACCTCACAATCGGACTCTGCTTGAATCATCTTTTATAGCCTACTAAGATGGAAGAGGTCCAGAAGATTTGTAGACATATTTTGTACACTTTAGTATTTGTGCTCAACTGGTCTTATTCATTTTAGATTTAGGATTGGGTTTGCCTGAAGTACCTAATGATTTTTTTTAACTTCTTTACTGTGCTTTAATAGGTCAAGGATCATAAGACCGCCGGAGGTCGCGAAACAATTGATTTTCAATTGTGTCTGGTTTTACGGTGCTCAAGGGGTTAAGAAACTGTTATAGGATAGATCTTTCTGTGTTGTAGTTAATGAAATTGATTGTAGTGTAAAAAAATGGTAGACATAATAAAAAAAGAAATAAGTAAATAAATAAAATTATGACAATGAAAATTTGAGTCGGGGGGCTTTCGGGACCGGGACCGCAGTCCCGAAAGCCACCTTGGAAATTATAATTATTTTTGATGCGGCCATCAGGACCAGGATCGGTGGTCCCGAACGCCACCTCGAAATTAATAATTATTGTGAGTGCTAAAATATGTATTTTATTTTACTCGTAAATTTTATGTGTGGGTCACATCAATGATGGGTACCTACCTACTATTATGATTACTAGGTAGGTACTTAGGGGCCGTCCATTCATCACGTGATTTTTTTTTAGCATTTTTTAAACCCCCGCTCCCCCTTGGTGATACGTGGTGAGGTTTAAGGCTCAGGCCCCCCCACCCCCAATCACGTGTTTTTTAGTACCTACAGAATCTTAATTTTTTTTAATAGGTAGTTACTTATAAAGTATAATCTAATTTTTTTTATAGAAAATTAAGGACCATGATAAAAATGTCTGGACAGAAAGGTTGCAGGTTGCTTTTTTTTTACAACGGCGAGTCAAGGTCACACTACACGTCGCTTTCGGTTTAGAAATAGCGCTTTTGACGAAAAAATTAATACATCTGATATCTTACTACACCCCCCCTCCCCCCTTGTGATATTTCGTGATTTTTGCCGAACCCCTCCCCCCCTTTCAAGCCTCACGTGATTAATGGACGCCCCCTTATCTCTGGCTGTTTTATCAGTCGCTCCTCAACTGATTCAGTGTCTCTTTGTTCGTATAAAATGATCTGTCCACATCCAAAGTGCAGTCAAACGACCGCGCTCAAGTTTTATCTACAGTTGTGAAATGTTCCCGTTTATTGATACAGATAATTTTGTACGAGTAGCGTAGTTAAATTAGTACCGCAACATAATATACAATGTGATAGGGGTGGGGTACTTCTAACCTGTTAAGGCTAAGTACTACATCTAAATTCATCGACAAAAAAATAATATGGACTTATAAAAAAGTGATTTTAAATCACAAAATAATTCAGTAATGATTTCATACTATTAGTTAGCCAGTGTCATTAGCTACCGTTTGCCATTTTTTTCATGTTTCTCCGACGTATGAAACCTTTGATATCGCATAAAGTAAAAATGGTCATAAATTATAGGGGGAGCCATATTATTTTTTTTGTCGATGAAATTCGATGTAGTACTTATGTAATATTATTCTGTGGTAGTACTTAGCCTTCACGGGTTAGAAGTACCACCCCTATGACATTGTATAGTAACGTCACCAATAAAATTATGAATTAGTACCTACGTATAGTCCATGTACATACTGTGTCGCGTAGCGGTGAAGGAATACAACCATCCCCTCTCTTCCCTTGGGTGTGGTAAAAGGCGACTAACGGACTAAAAAAAAAAAAATTAAAAAAAAAAATCTTTCCTACAATCACACCAATTATCTAGCCCAAGAGAAGCTTCGAAGAAACTCGTTAAATGGTTACTAGACAACGGATAAACATACTTAAAATACTTAAATATATACTTATTATACATAGAAAACACCCAGACCCGAGACAATTTAGAAAACAATAATTTCTAAATTGACCCGACCGGGGATCGAACCCGGGACCTCAGAGATGGCGACACCATGAAAACCGGTGTACAAACCACTCGACCAAGGAGGTCGTCAAAGCTAAGACTGCACATACACCCAACAGCAGCGGCGATGGCCTCACCACCAGTTGAACACATGTGCAGTCTCTATGTGGTGAAGTGTGGACTATGGCAGAGGACTGATGTTGCTGTCTTCATTGCCTATGTTTCTGATTTCTGTTTTCTTCCCTTCGGGGGTAATAGTCGTGATTATATATGAATGTATGTACCTATGTAAGTACTGTTAGACGAAAATTAGATCAATCGAGTAGGTAGCACATCCCTAATGTCACCGTACCCCTGCACTAGTTGCCGAAGTTTGGCATCTTTATGCTACCGCGCTTTTGGTAGTTGTAAAATACTATAATGTAATTAATGACATTATGGTTAGCTAGTGTGAAGAATTGAGTTTATTTCTAAGAACGTAGGTACATAAGTACATACCAACTTAAATAAGGGCGGACTCACGAACTAGTCTTTAAGTTTTATTACTTATCTATATTGCTTAATGTTTATTAACATTTTATGGCTACCACCTGTTTTGTTACTAATGTAGGTACTTGCACATACGAAGGCCCACTTTAAAAAAGCGCACTTGCCACTGCCTAAAACATTCGAAATTTCGCCGCCAAATCTCTTCCGCGCCGCCATTTTGTTACAACCCAATCATTTCTCTCTGGACGCCGTCGATGTCGCGTATTTACAACCTCGTTGTGATTGTTTTTGCCAACAAATAGCGTCAGTTTTCGAGTGATTCTGAATGAATGAATGAATGAATGAATTTCTTTTTTTCTTAAATACGGTACAAAAATAGGATGTCATAATTAAGTAGGTAGTTCAGCGTATTTTGCCAGAAATCGGCGTAGAAACATAAGCACAATTAAAATAGTTACTTATTACTACAATGAATTAATAAATTATATAAAATCAATTAAAATTAACAATGTCATAAATATTATATTAAAATTAACATTAAGTATAAAAATTCAAGTACAATATTAAATAGGTAATAATTTAACAAATGTCAAAATTAAATAATGTCATCACAATAAAACAAACATTACCAACAAAAGACAAATAAAATTCAAATAATATTATTATAATAAACTAAAATGTATCATTAAGGAATTCATTTATGGAATAGTAACATTTTTCTATTAACATTGAACTCAGCTTCTTTTTGAATATTTTAATTGGAAGTGACTTTATACATTCTGGTATCTTATTATAAATTATTGGTGCCATACCTACAACGTTTTTCTTTAACAAAGCTGTATTGTAACCTCCTGTTAATAATAAGTTACAATATTGTGATCGCATGGGTTTTGTTCTGACATCGGATAACTTTTTAAACAACTCTAAATTCAATTTGACAAATGTACTTATTTCTAATATGTAAATACTAGGTAAAGTTAAAATTCGGAGCGACTTAAACACAGGTGCGCAACTTTCTGTCGATTTCATCCCATATATTGCTCAAACACATCTTTTTGGGATCTGAATATTCTTTCTCTTTCACTACAGTTTCCCCAAAATATAATACCAAATCTCAGTGTAGAGGCTACCAAACCGTGGTATGCTACTACGGTGGATTCCAATTTGACCTTCCTAGACAAAGCATAAAGTGCATAAGCAGATTGGCTAAGTTTCTTGCAAAGTTCATCAGCTTGAGGTTTCCACGTTAGCTTACTATCTACTATTATGCCCAAAAACTTAGTGGCATGTACCTCTTCTATGTCGTGCCCTTGGTATTTAATTATGATGTTTTCAACTCCTATTCTCTGATGAAAGTGCATAATTTTAGTTTTGTCCAAATTTATTTTCGAATTATTAGCTTTCAGCCAAGTAATGATATTAGCAAGAGCGTCATTGATTTTGCTTTCATGTTTTCGGGGGCTTCGATTTTCTGACTTGATTATAGCAGTACTATCGTCAGCAAATAAAACCATTTGATGGTCCATTAACGCCCTCGGCAAGTCAGCCGAGGACGCTGCCCTGCGGTACGCCGTATTTTATTACCTTTGGTTCTGATAAAAACGACTCTTCTAGTTTTGATTGTAGACATATTCTGGTTATTTCGGTGTACTGTACTCTGTCTTTTAGATATGATTGTATCAATCTTAATATATTTCCTCTTATTCCGTAATATTCAAGTTTCTTTAACAACTTTATGTGATCTACAATATCAAAAGCCTTAGTCATATCAGTGTATATTGCACACACTGGTTTCCTTGCATCAACATTGGTCATAACTGCACAAAGTAATTTAAAAATAGCCATATTAATAGTTTTATTTTTTCTAAATCCTAATTGTTCATTACATAAAATGTCAAATTTGATAAGATAATTATTAATAGAGTCATAGATAATGTATTCAAAAATTTTAGAAATAATAGATATTAATGCTACTGGTCTATAGTTAGCCATGTCCTCTTTATTATTCTATCATCATATTGTTAAATAATCATTGGAGAACAAAGACATTAAACTAATCTCTTTGTTAGAGAATGTAACACAAAGGTAAGTTTACCGATTATTTAGTTATGTGTGATTTTATGTCAATTTTTCCGCCACTATGAAAAACCCTAAGTATGCCCCGGGCCTACAAAGGGGCCTATGGGCTTTACTAAATCTATTAAAATGGTAAATGCGCTTGGATTGTAAATCTGTACTTAAGTAAGTACTTAAGTATAAATAAAACGAAAATGGTTTGTTTAGTTTATTTCTTTTTCATGCCAAACTACTGAAGATATTTTAAAATAGACACAATATCGTGTAGGTGATTTGAACTCGCATTTCATATTTTGTATAGGTACTTAATAATAATGAGAATTTTAGTATTAACTAATATTAGTTTTTCTTTTATTAGATCATGGATCCACATCCACAACCAAAGAAAAAAAGAGACCTTTGGACTTACGGATTTTTTAAATTAAAAGTTGCTCCTAAAACTAAAGAAAAAATTTTTATTCTATAGCTCTTAAAATTTGAATGGCAAATGAGTACTGAATATTTAGATTCTTGAATTAATAATGTCTAGTTTCGATTTTGTCGTCAGAAATAATTGTTTTTTTATTGATTTCGAGCAGAATTTTACTTTTATGAATATTTTGGTTTTTCGTACATGGGTCAAGGCCCAGTGTGCAATTTTTATTATATCTCTAAAAATATAGGTTGATTAACTTGTATTTGAAACTGCTTAACATGATTCCTAAATTATTTTTTAGGAATGTTAGGTAGATTTTGAGTAACAGTTAGTCATAAACGGGCCTTACTAAGGGACTGTGCCTTTAGCTAGGCCCACTACAGTGTTTTTAAAAAACCTTATTTAATATAAAAAAAAATTTTTTGATTATTTTTAGAAGTATAATTAAACATTACATCATTACAAATAGTTGTTTTTGTCAAATCTTTTAACATAATTTATTATTGATATTTTAAATAAGGTGGGCCTTCCTATGTGCCAGTACCTTACTACCTACATCAAACATATAAAATATTTTTTTTATGTTAAGTAAGGTGGTTAATTACATATTACACGCCTTCTGTGTGATAAGTGCGAGTTTTGACTGTACAAGAACTAGTGACAAAATTTTTTTCGGATAGATAATCAACCTTATCTAGCGACAAACTAGTGAAATTAGCTTGCCAACAGGTGAGGCTGCTTTGATCCTATACAAATAGTTGTAGTTAGCTTTTACTCTTTGAGTATGTATAGTGAAAATCACAAAAATTTACCCGCCCGCTGGGAATTGAACCCGGGACCTCTGGGTCTACGATTTGTGGCTTAGCCACTGGACCACAGACAGAGGCGGTTAGTACCTTGAGTACATTATTGAGTATACCTAGTAGAGTTTGCACCTACCATGTCATCTCTGCACCACCCTATGGTTGACTGGTAGAGAATGCCTCAGGCATTAAGTCGGCCATGTGATCTAATGTAGCAAAAGTTTAAATAAAAAAATCAGCGGTTTGCAACAGTGTGGACAGTTGTTTGCAACGAAATTTTGCTTGACCTTTCCACGACCTTGGTTTGCGGGCGCACGTTGACGCAAATCTTGCTGCGATCCCTCTGGCGGGCGGCCCGCTGTGTGGATGGACGTTTGTTGTAAACCACGCAAGCAGTGTTGCCAACTGCCTTTTACAAATTCCACACACACGTCTTCTCAATTACACACCATTACACACAAACCGCTATTAGCCTTATCGTAGCCGCAGGAAAAACTGCACTGTCTGCACTGTACGCACACGTAATTATGTTACTTATCTTCTGTAAATAGAGCACTTACGAAATCGGCAAAATGTTAACATTGAGGATTATTAACTTTGAATCATCTAATCTGTCGGTGTTTAAAAAGTTAGGTAACGCTTATTAGCAAATGCTTTTGTTAGATAGCTTCCGTGACACGTAAAAATGAAAATTATACATTATATTCTTATTCATTTTTCATCTTTGCTACGTCCTTTTGCTGGCAAAAGATCGAATGTTCAATTATTTTAATATGAACTTCAATAACATAGATATGTTTGCTACACGAATTGGTACATTTAAAAGACAACTTATAGAAGCACTTCTCGTCACATGATTTTTTTTATTAATTTAACCTAATTACCAATTCTTTTTTATATACATACTTACTTATACTATCATTCCTCATACAATTACTTAAAATATATATGTGGTTAATAGGTAGGATCATAAGACCGCCGGCGGTCGCGAAACAATTGATTTTCAATTGTGTCTGGTTTTACGGTGCTTATATATATATATTTCTTTAAACAATAGTGACATGAGTATGTAGTAAACTAGAACATATAAAAAGATAAAAATAAAAATATTCTCATGATGTCAACTAATCGAAAAATATGTCGGAATTACCCCAAAGCACCTTACACTGTTTTTTAACCCCAATAAAGAGAAAATAAAAATGATTTATCCATCACACCTGTTTTCCGGAACTGTGGAGTAGGCCGAGACCACCACAACTTTCCTTATCTTTCTTATTTAACGAGTGCTCTGAAGAACTCTTTGACCTCACCCCTCCTTTTCCCTTTCTCCATAGGAGTACGCGTGCTGCTCTCCGGAGTCACCAATTTACAAACTCTAATATTCCATCAAGCAAAAAGAAATTTGGTGACTCGTTTCTTTGTCGCACTTCCAAAAGATGGAATAGTCTACCAGCACACGTATTCCCTCCTACGACATAGGGTCATAGGGTCCTATGACATAGGGTACTTCAAACGAGGCGTGAAGAGGCACTTTGTGGGCCGGCAGAGTGAGGGTGACTGAAGCTACGTCTCTTATGCTGGATTTACACGAAGCCAATACTTGATACAATCCACTAAGCCAGTCCAATAAGCCAATGCCAATGCTAAGCAAAAATGCCTTGAGGACAATCCAATGTAGTGGACTGTCTCTATTTACACGATGCCAATATTGGACTGGCTTATTGGATTGTCTCAAGTATTGGCTCCGTGTAAATCCAGCATTACGCTGCACCAGTTGTCCTCGCGCATGGACTTCATTTCCACTTAACATCAGGTGGAGTGGGGTCATTTGCCGGGCTTTGTATAAAAAAAAATATTGTTTCGATCCTGTGGCATACTTCTTCTGCTTTATTTACTCCTATAGTACCATTCTTCATCTCTCGGCTTAGAGTACCTACTACTAATATTATTAATGGAAATATTATTTGGTTCACTATCACTTTTGAGATTTGAACCATGAACTTGACCTGTATGTTCACGAATTTGCTACGTGTATACCATATAGCTTCGATTATTAGTTAATTATGTACAAATAATGATCATACAGTGTTAATTTACTTGATACTCCTGGTGTTCTCCTACTCCTAGTGACCTTTGAGATAGAGATACTAATTTTATTACACTTTACCAATAAATATTAACTGTGTAGTGTTTAGCATTCATGGGTGAGCTGCTTATTTTCAACCGCCATTCATATATTAATATTATTTTAACATTTCATAAATTTCATCTTAGAACAACGCCTCATACAATTTCAAGCCTTGCCAAAGACTTTCTGTTTATTTTTGTAATATACTGTATCTTGTTAAATACAATTTAATCAGCATTTACTTATATTAATTTAATCTAAATTTAAAATACAATGACAAGTTTTCATCAAAGCAAAATCTGTAGATTTCTCGAACAATTGGCATACCTCAGGGATCAATATAAGGACCGCAATCTTATTTAAAAATTTCTTAATTGGGCGGTGTCATATTTCTTCTACTAGTTTTTTTTTATATATCCGCAGTATAACTAGATTAATGTACTACTTTTTAGCTTCAAATCTCACAGTAGTAAGTAACACGCACTGCGAATTTTAATCACCCTCTTATCTGGAAGCAAAGATTGCAAGCAATGGAGAGCCAGCGAGATAATTCTTATTAAACAGATTCTTTATCTTTGTTAGTTTAGGAAGCGGGTGTGTCCATAATTGGTATTCCATTGTCTATTTTAAAAATACCTTGTTGTTAGTTTTCGTAATACTTGTTTACATAAGGTAATATTTCGTCACGTAATACTTCAAATAGACTTAGGATACCTTAAATTCTAGTGCGCTAACTTTTTGGCTGACTTCCTTCTGCCACTTTCCGAGGAACAGTAGTTAAAAATTTAATAGTAACTTACACTAACAATATCCACTGTTTCGATTTCAAGATGACTTCTGTGAGGTAAAAAGCTTTGTGAAAAATCTCTGATAAAATTGTTTCAAAATTCATGTTTACTTTTGATGTTATCTGATATTCATGATGTCTTTTGCTAAACATTGTTTTATGACAGTAGTCATGTAAGATAATCTCGTCAGATATGATTGCGCATGTGAAATTTAATACGGTCTCGCATCTAATTCACATTCGTATACTTCCTTCGAAAGGAAACCACGGTGTCACATTTAGACGACAATAGAAGCAAATCTATTTGAGATAGATAATAGTATAAAGTATAAAAACGATCTCACAAAATAAAAACGGTTAAGATTTCAAACAATATTGCACGGCTTTGGGGTACCTAGTTAGTAATAATTCAAAAAACGATATTAGCATTTATATTTTACATGTTGACTCATACTGTGTACTGTGTATAAATAAATATAATATGTTTTAACTGTTACTTACAATTCACTGTTACACGTTTTATTTAAAAGTTTCTCGTTTCAACGTGTTCAATTTCGTTTTAGGAATACAGCAACATAATAATATCGTATACAAATAATAATTTTAGTGTCAAAGTGATCGTTATGAGACTTTAAAGTGTTGATTGCAAATAAATAAGTGTCAAAATGAGGAACAATGAAAATGAAAATGTTAAGGATTGGGAGAAAGAGAAGCTGAACCCAAACGGATGGTGAGTCCAAAATGGCACATTTATTAACTACACTAGTTTTTTTTTCACTAAGTACTTGATCGAGTTAAAGTTAACTACATCTTCGATTAGTGCGGAAGCAAAGAATCACCACCTGTTAACGAGTTGGTCACTGACACCAGAATGTCGAATGCGAGTTTCATTTACCATTTCATCATTGCATTGATGCAGCTGGTGAAGCACCTGGTGACAAACGAGGTGCCTGGTGACTGTTAAACAACCAGACACAATAGAAAAATTGTTTGTCGGTCACCGGTGACCACCATGGTCTGGACACAAAAGATAATCTATTCATAGCGCTAATAGCACTGATCAGTGCGCGGCCGTAGTTGAATATCTTACATTGAAGCAAAGTGTGTCAGGAGGATCGCAGCTAAAGTGAAGCAGTGGTCTCTGCTTCTACCCCTTTGAAGAACGGACTTGATCATGTACTATCGCGAACTCCGTCGCTTCACCAGTCTAAGGCTGTGCGTGTGGCCGGTGCTGATCAAACGCGTGACTGTGAAATCAACCTAAAGGTCAAAATCCCTTGCACACCGCGCCGTCTATTTGGTACGGGCACGCACCCGGGCAGGCGGGGTCGGAAGCAGGTCGTCCCATTCGCAACTCGTCCCATTCG
Source organism: Scoparia ambigualis (assembly GCA_963921215.1). Taxonomy (NCBI): domain Eukaryota; kingdom Metazoa; phylum Arthropoda; class Insecta; order Lepidoptera; family Crambidae; genus Scoparia; species Scoparia ambigualis. The sequence continues at coordinate 29,167,936 of OY992519.1, read as the reverse complement.
CAGCTTGTCCCATTCTTAGCTCGTCCCGTTCGCGGCTCGTCCCATTTGCGGCTCGTCCCGTTCGTGGCTCGTCCCGTTCGCAACTCGTCCTATCCTCTAATATTTTTCGCAACTTGTCCCATTTGCTACTTGTACCGTTCTTGGCTCGCCAGTGGGTATATAACTAACTGAATAATAATAAAAAATGCTGCAAATCATTTACTGAAATACAACAAAATTCTCAATAGGTCCCCTTACTAGGTGCTTACACAAGATTTAACTAAAAAAAATTCAAATTCTTTTATTCATAAAAAAAAGTATTAAGCCGTTTAACGTGGGTCGGAAGCAGATGTTAGCTTAGTCCTATTCTTTTTAAAATGTATATAAATCTAAATTACTATAATAATGTCATACACAAACATGTCTAATTAAAAATCACAATCACAATGTTTATTGTATCGGTATTGTCCTCGTATTAAACTGCGCTTACCTCTTTGAGTAACAATAAATTTAAACGGATCCATAACAAAAACACTCGTAGACAAATGTGGTTCACGTAAGTATTAAAAAGGGAATGATAATTTGATACAAGTGACAGTGTCAGTGACAAGATATGTGTAACTACCCTCTTCTACTAATAATAAAGAGTAATTGTGACCACGAAACTCGGCTAGCAATGTTATTAATAATCAAGGTTGCTCTCATGTTTTGTCTAGGCGTGTAAACAATATGTCGTTACCAAATCATACAATATACAAATTTTATTGTGAGCGTCAATACAAATTGGAAAATGCCCTCCCTACCCTATCATAGAAGGACATTTTCCATTACAAGACACAACACATACAAAAGAATATTCAATAAAAAAAACAGGTATTGCTCGATTTGAAATAAAACAAACAACGTCTTACAGTATCTTTGAAACAAAAAGAAAGACTACTAAATACTACCAATAAAAAATAAGATTGCAAGAGCAGACCAGCCTCCACAGGCGGCATGTCATACTCGTGAACACGAGTATGACATGTGAATCAGCCATCGCTTCGCTCAACCATTTAATTTGGTCACCCACCCTGTGACCCAGTATTGTGAAGATGCTTGACCTAACCGGCAGTATCCGTAGCGTAACAGCGCAGCCGCCCAGACAAGTGGTAAACGTTTTTCACCTTTCTATTCGTAATTCGTCAGCACTTGTGTGGGAGCAGAACAAAATACCTCTTTCTTCTGTTCTGTGGGTAAAGGCAACTGGGACCCTACTGTCACCTCTAGACCAGCATTACTTTAATAATACTACCATAGACAATTTTTTTTATTAAGTATATGAAGATGAAGATGGAATAGTCTACCAGCAGACGTATTCCCTCCTACCTATGACATAGGGGTCCTTCAAACGAAGCGTGAAGAGGCACTTTGTGGGCCGGCAGATTGAGGGTGACTGATGCTATGTCTCTTACGCTGCACCAGTTGTCCTCGCGCCTGGACTTCACTTCCACTTAACATCCGGTGGAGTGGATAATAAATAAAAGTATTATTTATTACCTACTATGCAAAAATAACCGTATCGCGTAGCCGTGAAAGAATCCTACCACCCCCTCTCTTCCCTTGGGTGTCGTAAAAGGCGACTAACAGACTAAATACTGCACAGACATCCAACAGCATAGAGCGGCGATGCTACTACCTGTTACGCTGAGCACATGTGCAGTCGCTATATGGTGAAAAGTGGACTATAGGACTGCTTTAGCTGTCTTCAATCTCATTGCCTGACTTGGTCGTGCTCGTGAGTATATTATTATGTATGTATGTATGTAAAATTCGTATGGGAATACTATAGCAAATCTGTTGCCGATTGAACATCCGAAATATTATGTGAATTTTGACCTTACTTTTTAAACAATACCGGTTAATTAAAACCGATTTATATACATAGCTAGTTTGCATTCACAATGGTACATAATTACATCGTAAATCGTAACTAATACCGGTTTCACACGAGTGCAGAACAGTGAGGTAGAACAGTGGGCAGCACAGTACTGCTACTGTTTGAACGCACAGAACAGTACTATTCTGCCTTAGTTACTGTCAAGACAGTACTTTTCTGTGCGTTCAAACAGTAGCAGTACTGTGCTGCCCACTGTTCTGCCTCACTGTTCTGCCCTCGTGTGAAACCGGCATAACTGCCGCCGCCCACCTATACAAATAAAATAGGAATCGTCATTAATTTGATATTTTTTTTACATTCACTTCACTCCATTCATAATGTAGAAGTGGTGGCCACCAGAGTGAGATAGAGAAAGTGTACTCCGGGTGTGAGTTTAGTTACTGATCGCTATAGCCCGCGTGCTATGAGCTGCTGCCCGCGACTTCGTTCGCGTGGACCACACTTTCCCACAGGACCCTGTTACCGGGATAAAAATAATCCTGTGCCCTGTAATTCGGCTAAATTCAGTAAAGAGAGTTTGTAAATAAATTTTTGATATTTCTTTGTGTTAATATCTAGTGTCACCAGGATTTTTAGGTACTTACTTTGTATTGAGAGAGATTCACAAAACATCAGCTAAGATAACAATGGTGTCTTTCTTTCAAAAAACAGTAAAAATCCAAGTGAAACTAAATATCTGCACAAATAAATGACAGTTATTTGTTTATAAACATTCTTCGTCGAAATTGGTCGTAGTTATAGTCCGAGTCATGTTCTGTCTAAGTGCAAAATTAACAAACAGCACTTTATTTTTATGTAGAAAACCAAAAAAAATAAAATAAAATACTTTAAATAATTAAAATAAAATAAAAAGATATAAAACAAAAATAAATATGGTAAATAACGACAGTGTACGTGACATGACAGTACTCCCCTCTTGTTAGGCAAGTTCAAAGTTGTCGATTTCGTGAAAGTGATGTGAGGTGGGTGACTAATCAGATCAAACTTGCACTTAAAACTATGAGGTAAGTTGTCTCTTTTATACGTGCGAATCACACACTACGCAGATACGGTAATATTTTATCTGCGTATAAAAACTTATTTATCCGAAAGCATCACACACTAAACAGATACGATAATATACGAGACGATACATTCACTCGGAATCCTTCACACTGATGCCGATACGGCAGATGTTATCTGCAGATATATTTGTATTACGCGCGATAAAAATCTCACCATCTGTCGGTATATGTCGGTGCTCACAGATACTGTACGATAAAATATAAATTATCTGCGCTGTGTGTGTTGGTTCATATGATTTATGATTAGCGATATCGAAAGATATCTGCTCAGAGGGCCTAGTCAATTGGCAAACAAATGAAACGCTACGAAATCTTCGCTACGATAAACCGAATGTATGGGATTGACATAAGCAAAAGTTACCTACGACGTAAAATTTACGCTAAAATAGACCTAATTGACAGTTTGACAAGCCAAGAATCGCTAATCTAGCGATCACTCAAACATTGAAGATAAAAATTCACACAAAATGGCGATTGTTTGATCAGCTGATGAAGGAATAGTTGTGTTGTGTTGAAAGTTTTGTTTAAAATGCTCTTTTTAGGGCTATTGTGGACTGCAATAATCAAGTGCTCAGGCGCTAAGGAAGAAATGTTTCCCTACGTTACTTGGAGCAAAGTAACGAAATCGAGTTTGTTGTACTTGTGAATAGTTCTCAGAGTTCTCGTTTACGAACTTTCAAATATTTAGCTAAGGTCTGCCGGGAATTGCGTGCTGATATAGATAGTTGTTGCGATGTGAGTGACCAAATAAATGTGTGTCATGCAACATTTTCCGCAACGAAGAGCAAGTCGCTGCATAACAATTTGTAGGGGCTCTCAAACCATACAAACATTTGGGCCAAATAAATCCACCTAAGTACCTTTAATCATGACAAGAAAGGTCAAGATTAAGACAACAGTAAGGGACTTTTTGTATAAATATTAAATGTAACCTATCCATAATGTCCATTTATCAATTTATAACTTAGATTGCCTATTTGTTTTACAGGTTCCAATGAAGATTTAATTTGCCAGGTAGCTTAGAGTATTAAACCAAGGCTCTAAGTGTAGTAAGGTGTACCTATTGACTATACCCTATAAATCTTATACAGACAAGCATCTTTCTTAATAGGAAAAGATATCAGTCCTTACGTTCAAACGGTAAGTTTTAATAAATAAATTATTACTTACATAATAAAGGTAAGTATTATGCCTATTATTATATTGGGATTTACCAGGAAATGTCAGTTTTGTTAAAATTGCTAGAATAAAGAGTATTGACATAAAGATAAAACTATTTTATGTGGTTTTGCAGATTTGAGACGACGATTCAAAAATCTTAAATGTTACCTCATAATTTGGAGGATGGACTTCCTCAGAATGGTGAACAAACATGGTTATTTGGTAAAAAACAATATCAAGCAATTTTGTATAATACATAGGTACTTACCTACTAACTTTTTATCTATGACAATTTTCTATAAGTAAGTATATTGTTCTAATTTCTTAGGAGATTCTGGATACCTTCAAAAAGCATGGTTAATGATAATAACAACAATATTTAATGCTGCATCAGACTCACAAGAAAGGAGGGGTGTGTACCACATGTCATATTTAACAATGAAACTGCATTGAACATGGCTTTGGCATCGTTGAATTTAGTTATTTATATGATTTTTTTTGTGGAGCTCTAATGTTGTCAACGTTTTTATTCTACAAAAAGGAGCAGTCTGTGCCATAAATATAGTTAATTTAGTTCTAAGTTTATTGTGCTTTATTTAAAAAGATTTACTTATGTACAAAAAAACAATACCTTCGTTGACAACATTTTTATTTTAAGAAAAGGAACAGTGTGCCTTAAATATATTTAACCCATAAAATAGTGATTTGGTTTATATGATGGGGAAAAATTAAGTATAAAGTTAATTTAGTTCTAAGTTTATTGTACTTTATTAAAAAGATTTACTTAGGTAGGTACTACTAAAAAACAGTACCTTCATAAACACACAATTGGCATTTATTTTTATACACATATAGTTTTAATGTCAATAAGAGAAAGTGAAGCCTCATATTTAATAAACTTTGACTTTGAGAGAGTTAGGTAAGGAAATAAGAATATATTAAGAAATACAACATTAATGTTATTTTTTACTTGATATTTAATTTTACTTGCAGTAGGTACCTATAGAAAATGTTTAAGTACCTACTTATATCAATTTCTACTAGTCATAACATTAAGCTATTGAAGTTGTACTTGATTCATTATCAACATACAAAGGTAATTATATGTATAAACTTGCATTATTATTATCCGATTATTAAATCTGGTGGGTTCTATTGTGTTTGTTATAATATTGTTTTTTCTTTAAATAGGTGGCTTAACATAAGGTGGCTTGTTATACATATAATACAAATTAAGTTCCATATCTAGCATACTCTGTAATAGTTTAGTTATTATCAATTTGGCGATTGTGAAGTAATCGATTGTAATTGTTGCTTGAGTTTGTAATGTTACTATCACATTTTTATTTGTGTGAATCTGTAAATGGTTTGCTGTTTCACATTTTCAGTGTTATACTTTTTATAGAACTGTCGATTCACTTGTAAATATAAAATAAATAAATAAAATTAATTGTTTTTAAATTATTTTTGGTAAATATATACTACCTACCTACTAACTTTTTATGTAAGTATGACAATTTTCTATAAGTAAGTATATTGTTCCAATTTCTTAGGAGATTCTGGATACCTTCAAAAAGCATGGTTAATCATAATAACACCAATATTTAATGCTGCATCAGGCTCACAATAAAGAAGGGATGTGTACCACATGTCGTATCCAACAATGAAACTGCATTAAACATGGCTTAAAGTTGTACTTGATTCATTATCAACATACTAGGGTAATTATATAAAATTAATTGTTTTAAAAATATTTTTGGTAAATATATAAATAATCCTATGTTTTATTTCGAAACATTATCAACCAACTCATAATGAATGGCAGTGAAATAAATAATGTAAAAAAAAAAAATATTTTAACTTGTCGCGTAGAGACCACGATCATGTCATTGTGTCTGTGAAGGCGTATATTTAATAAATGATTTGACTTTTAATTTCAATTATTTTCGGTACCTACTACGCTATAAATAAGTAACAATGAAACAATCCTATATTAAGGCGATGTTGTCTTCATCGTCATCCTATGAACGTCCTGAACGTTCCCACATGAACGACAGCACTAAGGCAGACTGGGCTATAACAGGCTTAAGCCCTGAGCCAATACAACCGCAGTGTGCTTTACGTGCCTTCCGAAGCACGGAGGAGCTCGAGACGCTTTTTATTTGGTTACCCATCCTTTAGCTCGGTAATGTGAAAGTTGCGTAACTAACTGGCAAGATCACAAACCGGTGCGGCGCGGGCGGGGACTTTTTGCATTAGTTAAACCTCTAGCATTACCTTTCAAGTAACAGTAAGTACATTGCTTCGCTAGTTTGCATATTTTAAAATTAGTTTTAATTTAACTAGCAAAACCATGTACTTGGAATGTTTTTTATTTTATTTTATTTAGGACAATAATCAATTAGAAAAGTAATGTGATAGGTGTTGTAGTTAGCCCACTAAACCCGAAAGCCTTAGCCGCTACGCCATAGAGTTACTTTAGGCGATGTACTCATACAAGATGCAAACGTTTTAATCACTACCTAGTGGGTACTCGCATCTAAGATCAAACTGTTTAAATGTTCGCGCGGTTTGTAACATTTAGTGTTATCACTTATTTCATTACAGACGGACGTCAAGTTGTTAATATTTGAGAAATTCTTGGCAGCAAGCGTTTGCTTGTGGTCTTCAGTCTTAATTTATTTATATTATAAGCTGAAAAATGGGTTTGGTCTCATATCAATATCATATTATGGTGGGTAAGTCACTCGTCATCATTTTATGTACTTATTTACAAACGTGCTTGCCTGGCGAACTTCCGGCGAAAAAAGCGATTGATTCATTTTTCAAATTGTCTCAAGGAGTCTACCCGAATTTCTTAGTAAAGTGACATTCAATTCACTAAAACTCAAAAGGATCGGTGTGGTTACTACCTATTTATTAATCTTACATAAGCGTTACATTATCATCAAACAAAAAAATACTAAGACAAGCCTGTATGTTCTATATCCCTTAGCTTATCGATATCGATGTAGCCTAGCGAATTTGATGAGCGATTTTGAAGCTGTCACCGGTCGAGCGTTTGCCAGTTGACTAGGCCCTCAGATACAGATATCTTACCGTATCTGCGTAGTGTGTGATTAGCTTACTGACGGCTCGACTTTGTGCGCGTGAACAACCCGTAGGTATCCCGTGAAACAAAAATCTATTATTTTCATCCTTGTTCTTATAATTACAACATATGTACACATTATAATCACGACTATTATCCCCGAAGGGTTAGTCAGGGACAGGCAATGAAGACCGCAAAAGCAGGCCTCTGTCATAGTCCACTTTTCACCAAATGGCGACTGCACATGTGCTCAGCGTGACAGGTAGTGAGCCCATCGCCGCCCTAAGCTGTTGGATGTACCTCTTTGCAGTCTTTAGTCCGTTAGTCGCCTTTTACGACACCCATGGGAAGAGAGGAGGTGGTGATAGGTATTCTTTCACCGCAACGCGACGCGGTTATAATTACAAACTTCACAGACCTCGTGCTCTACACGACTTGAAAGGGCATTGAAAATAAACTCGTAGTTTTCTTTCGATCATTTTAATTTTAAACCCTTCGAATTCCGCGTCTTTTGAGCTATCATCGCACCTCGCGCCGCGCAAACTCGCGGCTGAGGCCACCTCAACAGCCTCAACCGTCACTAATATCAAAAAAGTGTAAAAAGGTAAAATGTTCCTTAGTTCAATACCGATATGTTTTTTTTTATTTTTTTTGATTCGGCCCCGTTCTCGAAATATCGGGAATTTTCTGGGAAAACACACGATTTATCGGTCAAAAAAAAGTCGGTTTTTTTCAATTTCCAAAGATAGTTTTTGACTTTTCCAAAATATTTTTACATAATTTTAAACCCCTTCTAATTCCGCGTCTTTTGAGCCCTCATTAAGCCTTAAACCTCAGGGTATCACGGGCGAGTCGCACTTTCAGCGAAAATGGGGGCCCTACTGGAGCGAACGAAAAAACAATTTTAAATGGTAAAAGAAGAATGCGTAAAAAAACGTTTATAGCTGAGTTGTTTAAACTCTCTGTAGTGGACTTTAAATCGCAATAACTCAGCTAAATAAACGTTTTTTTATATTTCTACATAGTATTTAGATCTTTGCCTTTTATTTTAACATACAAGGTTTCATTTAAATTAGCTAATAGATTTAAAAAAAAATCGACATGGAAGTTTCTATGGGAACAGAAAGGCGTGTAAACCCTCTTAAATCAGTTACTAACAATAATTGAACTTCTATTTGTGTCTGGTTTTACAGGCTAAGACAACTTTTAAAACACCAGTTTAACTTTAAATACTGTTTTGTTGTAATGCCTTAAATGTTTAACAATGAATTCTCGTTGTTGTCAATCATATCCTTGTTACAATTAATTAAGAGCTTATCATCTCGTACGTAACGTGCTTTGTAGTAATTACGGACAATCACTGTCTATCGGGTGCAAACATCACATGACTGCTATCGAATAATTGACCAGGGATGTGCAACCTTTCTTTACCTATACTATACACTTTTAAACTTACGCGTTTTATTATACACCGGGAAATTTTAATGGTTGTTTTCCCGCGGCAGAACGATTTACCTTTAGTAGTACTATCGAATCATGTAAGTTATTTTTACCAAAAATGACAAAAAAATTTCGACCTCCCATACAAAACGGTCCGATCAGCTGACGACATTAGTATGGGAGGTCAAAATTTTTGTCATTTTTGTCAAAAATAACTTATATGATTCGATAGTAGGTACTACTAAATGTAAATCGTTCTGCTGCGGGAAAACAACCACTAAAATGTCTCGGTGTATACAGGGTCAATTTTAGACCCCCCGCCAAAATTATTCGCGTGAGCCTAAAACAGCAGTACAGCCAAATAATCAAATAAAAAAACATATTTTTTTGTCACATTTTTGTCTCAATTCTTTCTTACGAAAACTAAAATCATTGTCACCTAGCGCGCGGCCGCCTCGTTTTCAAAGCGCATGCGCGTGACCGCTATTTATTCCCCCTTCCACCAATGACGGCGCTCCGTCGCTTAGACCGCGAGGGTGAGCGCACGCACCTAGAAATATAGGATTTAAAAAGCAGCCAATAAATTATATTTAAAAATAGAAAACATTTATGATTTTTACGTCAAATATTTTATTATTACTTTTTATACCGCATATTTACTTTTGGCGGGGGGTCCAAAATTGACCCTGTATGTCTTAACTATCGCGTTGTAAATCTTCTATTTACATACTTATAAATAATAATGAAATGCCGTAATGGAATAACCGATTTAGATGAATTTTTATGCATGCACAAATGCTAGGGCATAATACCTAATACGATACTTTTTTATCCCGTTAACCGATTTCCTGTGGGTTAGTGTACTCCCCGCGAGCGAAGCCGCGAGCAAACAGCTAGTGGTTGAATAGAAAGCTTCATAGTTCAGAATTAAAAGACCGCAATAGACTGTTTCAGTTTTAAAAAACTTAATTAGCGCTGGTTTATGATTATTATTATAACTTAATAATGGCTTCGCGTTTAGCATTAAGCCAATAATTTCAAGTGGTATATATTTTTAAAATGCATTTAGGGTGGATTCGACCAAACTGGAATAAGGTCTTATACCTGGATTAAACGCCGAATTTGTATAGACTAATCTCGGAGTAGGTAAGTCCTATTCCAGTTTGGTCGAATCCACCCTTAAGTATTGCACGGTAGATTTAATTAAAATGGAGTCTCACAACACGTGTTGTTGCTAAAAGAACACGGGAGAAACTCCGCGATTTTATGATCAGATTACCAACCCGTGTTTGACAAGCGTGGTCATATCGAAGGCTCCGTTAGAATCTACGGTTTGAATAATGGAGAATTTCCCAACAGTGGGATAGTATATAGGCTATAAACATATAGTATACTAGCGGTAGCGGCCCGCCCGCGCCTTCTTCCACGCTAACTTAGAAAGACCGTCACAGTTCAGCCATTAAAAAAAAACATATCTACAAAATATAAACAAAAACCATCTTCAGTTATCGCTCTATCTTTTAGTGAAAACCGCATAAAAATCCATTGCGTGGTTTAGGAGAATAGTGCTTTACTTTACTTTATAATGTAATGATGATGAAGAAAACTAAATGTGCCAGGATCGTAAAAAAGGGAAGCTGGCGTTTCTACCTACCCCTCCGGGAAACGGGCGGGCCTGATGTACTTATGTACCTATGTAGATACTAGCAAATCAGGGTGCTACGACATTGGTCAAGTCTGATATTGGTCAAATCGACAAATTAGAAATTTAACAAATTGGTTAATTCGTCAAATCCTCTTTTTGTCAAATTATGTAATTTGTTTTTTTTTTTTTTTTTTTATAAAAGAGTGAGGCAAACGAGCTGGCGGGTCACCTGATGGAAAGTTATCACCGCCGCCCATGGACACCCGCAAAACCAGAGGAATCGCAGATGCGTTGCCGGCCTTTAAGGGAGGAATAGGTTTAAGGAAGGAATAGGAATTGGGAGGGGGAGGGGGAAGGGGCCTCCGGAACCCTCACTGGTCGGACGAAACACAACAGCATCAAGTGCCGTTATTTCACGCCGAATATTCGTGAGAGGGTGGTATTACACCGGGCGAGCCGGCCCAATGCGTGCTGCAACGCAGCGTGGCTCTACCACTCAGTCAGTGTTACTCATTTAGCACCACCCAGGGATCACGTGTAGGGTCTCAAGGGTAAACCTACGGACGCGAGCAACTTTAACCCCTAAAATTTGTCAAATACGCCATTGGTCAAGTCCATGTACAGTTGTTAAATTATAATCTGTAAGAAGTTTATCTAGGCGGAAAATGCTGGCCAAATAGAAGCATATTATGTTATGACAGTATGTTTTTTCCCGTCAACCATGTGTCATTTCATTTCATTAGTTGTAAAAATTAATATTAATACATTATTTACGTGTCTTCGGTTTGTTGAAAGGTGAGAGAAGGTGAGAAGAAAAGGAATACATCCGACATAATAAAAGACGCCAAAATAAAAAAGTAATAGAGAAGTTATTTAGTGGAAAATTAGATCCCTTAAAGTGTTTAAAACAGTTATGTTCGGTATGAATTATATAAAATATTTTAATAAATTACTTACTTAGTTTAAAAAAATACTTTTATTAAGAAATAATTGTTGTTAATAAATAATTGCTGTTGATTGTACTTAAATTACTTGACCAATGACGTATTTGGAAAATTACATAATTTGACGAAAAGAGGATTTGACGAATTGCCAATTTGTCTAATTTTTAATTTGTCGATTTGACGATTTGACCAATATCAGACTTGATCAATGTCGTAACACCCGCAAATCAATCTACCACGTAATGTCAAGGTTCTTCATTACCTTTATAACATTAGAGTAAGTTGAATTAATATCGATTAGAGTGATTTGACAGTTTTAGATAAGTTGCACATGTGAATTTTACATATATACTTACTCTCATATTCATTCAATTGATACACCAACAACATTATATATTGTATAATGTACTTAGGATAATGGTTATGTACTTCTATTTAGGTATACACAGCTGTGCTAACGATAATCAGAGTATGTATTATTTAAGGATTACGAAAAGAGTCATGTTTTACAAACCATGCGTAGTTTATTACAAAGGCAAGGTAAATAGATTATACCTATGGACTATTTACTTACATAGACACGATCGCGAATCGTAGAAGAGGCTTCGCAAAATCGCAATCGCAATAGCTCTACAATCTTGATTGGAAATTAGAGTGTCAAGGCCTTTGAAGGTTTAGATATCCAACATTTTGTATAATAAATAACCTACGTTCCGTGATGGTTTATCATAAATTATTTATTATGTACGTATATTTACATTTTCTTCATATAATAAATAAAACCGTTTAATAAATGCAGCCTTCCAGACTTTTCCCGATTTTCCAAAAAATATCTTTTTTATAACCCTTGACACACATTTAGGTCGAACTGTATTTGTAGTTTTGTATGGATCAGCTTTTTTTATTTATTTTGTTAGGTCTTGCCTTGGGTGTCGTAAAAGGCGACTAACGGACTAAAGACTACACATACATCCAACAGCATAGAGCGGTGATGGGCTTACCACCTGTCACGCTGAGCCGCTGAGCACATGTGTAGTCGCTATTTTGTGAAAAGTGGCCTATGGTAGAAGACTGCTTTTGCTGTCCTCATTGCCTCTGTCATAGTCTCTGACTAACCCTTAGGGGATAATAGTCGTGATATTATGTAAGTATGTATGTTATATGTATGTTCTTTGCACTTCATAGGATTGCCCAGTTGTTATACACCATACACCTTACTAAGCATTCCGTATAAAATTATTGTCACATAAAATAGCTAGCTTAAACCAACAAGCGCATTAAAAATCTATTCCCAATATCAATAATGTTATCGTTTGGGTTGAAAAAACCTTGATAAAGCTGCGCGGATACCACGGGTCTATAACTAGCCTGGAAGAGACTCTTCTTGCTGTTGAGTGATGTGTGTGTTGGCCTATGTCCTTTAGGGTGGGAAACTTAAGGTTTCTTCAAGCTATATAATGACCGAACGACCCAAGGAATATCTCGCAAGTGAGTCTTCGTCCCTCTACTAGATTTTCCGGCAGCTGTGAGTCGTAGCCATACATACACATACATACTTCACAACCGTTTCCCGGAGGGGTAAAGAGACACAGCACCACTTTCATGACTTCTTTTCCCCACGCCACAACTGAGATTTCCCCTTTTCAGGATTTTTCCCCCTCAAATCTTATATTGTTAATAAGTTATTATCTAAAAAAAAATTGTCGTCGCCAGGTGGGTGGCTTATACTATTAAGGGGGGTTAGGCAGTCAGCGAAAATTTTGATGTTGCGCGGGGCGGGGTCCGCGGTAATTCGTAAGCGCCATTCACATTTTTATCAAAAAGTTAATAAAAAAGTTTACTTTTTTAACATTCCAAATCAGTCAAGAAATCGAAAAGGTACATAAATACTTATGTATTTATGATTTTATAGGTATTATTATTGTAAAACACGGTCGTAATGTGCATTTATAAGAAAGGTTACCCGGCGTTTTATGCTTATGTTGTATACTTTTTAATTTTTTAATCTGTAATATCTGTCAACAATTGACAGTTTTACAGCAGCTAGCTGTCAAATCAAACATGACGTGACGGCATTGTTGACTTTTCCCTTTTTTAAAAGCAAAAGAATTATGGTTTATGCAGCCAGGTTAGACATTTTTAAATTAACATGTGCTGTTTTTGAAGACTCAGTGTTTCCATATTAAAAAATTTAATAATTAAATAAATCTTCTCCGCGATTCGATAAAAATAAGACAAAACTTGGTTTAGGTAGCAAATAATATTAGCTTTACTTCATGACCAAATTCTATTGTAAACAAGTTAAGCATTTTTTCTATGGAAAGTGCCGGTTCTCCTTTTAGAGGTAACTTCACGATTTTTTTCTATCGAGCCAAATGTTTCTAATCGCGTTTTGGTTCGTTCATCCCCTCAAAGATACGCTCTGTGATACACATTGAAAGTTTCAGTGCGAAATATCTAATATATTTTGAATAACAGCTAATAGAAAACAGCCATTAGAGCCTAAAAAGGTACCTACGTCAAATGTGTAGAAAATTAAAAAAGTATACAACTTAAGCATAAAACGCCGGGTCTCCTTTCCGCAAACATGTTTTCCCCTATTCATCTCTTTCCCCTTTTTCTTCCCCTCTGGAGCCTAATTTCCCCTCAAAAGGGGAAATTCCCATCATTGTGGAAGCACAAAAAGTCAAAATATATTTATTCAATAAACATATTTTTTAACCCTTCACCCATTCAGGACATCTTTTTTTAACTGTGGCAAAGAACGGGCGCAAGAAACCACAGCACACAGAAGCAACGACATTTACAAAAAATATATATAGGTATTATATGTCGTTACCAGGTCACAAAATACAAAATATAAATTTGAATGTAAATAGTTTAATTAAATATGGTATGGCACTGCACAGCACAGCTTTTAATTTGCTACGAGCGATCCTGCGAGCTGTGACACACAATCATGGTTTGCTTTATATACTCTCTTAGTCGGATTCATAAATCATAGTAATTGACTAGCAATTTTTAACAATAATCCCTTTTTTTTCAGTAAGTAATCCGTGTTTAGACTGAATATTCTGTGATTCTTCGACAGCACATGAACGTGCGAACACCTCTCTCTTCGGTGGTGCGAACATACATAACTTGCATGTAGCAACGACGATCTGTACCACTTCCAGTTGCGTCAAACACTTTTATGTTTGTTGTTGTTTTATTTTTTTCATAATAACTTAACCAACTGTTGGTCACTCATCCGAGACGTTTCGTTATCGTTAACAAACGGTTTTCAGTTAAATCTGACTGACACAGTTACTTTACGCGCGGGAAAAGATCACGTACGCTCCGTGGGTGCGTGTGTTTGCCGGTTTTTTTAAAGCGTTGTTAGTTTCTTTAAAGTTTTTGTGGTGATAATATTACGTGCTGTCAAGTTGTAGTGTAGGTACTTTAGAAGAACCGAATGTTCTTAGCAGATACTATTTTCTGAACTATTTGGGAGTATTATCATTATTATAAAAAAAATAGTTTCAATTAAAACACAGACCATAATAGTGTTGCAAATTTTAAAAATTAAACTTTAATATGCGCTTGGTTCTTGTTGTGTTTACAAAAAACAATATTCGTTTGGGTAAATAAATATTGTGCTGTAGTAAATACCTATCTAAAATGCGTATAAAAAAGACTTTTTTGATATTCGATAAGGACTTCAGGGGTGGTGAGAGGGCGCCTCTCTTGGAAGACGACAGTGACGATGATGATGAGTCTTTTTGGTAGGTGTGTCGACTTTTTTTTATTTATTTATATTGCAACCGCATTGCAATCGTGTGGCGTAGCGATATAAGAAACCCCTCTCTTCCCTTGGGTGTCTGAAGGAGTGGGTGACTAAAGACTGGACATACATCCAACCAACAGCATAGAGCGGCGATGGGCTCACCACCTGTCACGCTGAGCACATGTGCAGTCGCTATTTGTTGAAAATTGGATGGCAGAGGACTGCATTTGCGGTCCCCATTGCCTAGTCTCTAACTAGCCTTTGGGGATAATAGCGTAGTATCACTAGTAGGTACTATAAGTTATTCTGTGATAATAGTCGTGATTATATGTATGTATGAACAAGTAAGTACTACTTTCTCTCTGTCAAGAAAGTACCGGAAAAAGATCAATAATACACAAAATGTTAGTTATTCATCTAAATTTATTTTATCGCCTTCAAAGTATGCTCCTTTAGAAACGATACACCTATGCCAACGAATAATGCAATGCAATCAACAAAACATTTTTTAAAACGCTTTTTCCGGAATTGAGTTCAGTTTTCGCCGCGAATTCTCCTATGGTCTTCTACCGAATGAAAACGGGTGCCACGAAGTGGTAATTTGAGTTTAGGAAAAAGAAAGAAGTCGGCTGGAGCCATATCTGCTACCCTATCGGCTAAAAAATATGAATATGGACATGGGCTTCATTTGACATTTGAAGCCCATAATATGTCCATATAAGGACAAAATATGGGCTTCAAATGTCAAATGAAGCCCATGTCCTTAACCATATTTTTAGCCGATAGACCCCCTGGTGAATAACGTGTTGCTCGATGGTATTTGTTGAGTTTTTGGTCAAAAGTTCGTTCACAATGATGTGCGAAGGCGCATTATCGTGAAGCAAAATCCAAGAATTTTCTTTCCACTAATTTGGCCTTTTTCGTCGAATTTGGTCTCTTAAACGCCGCATAACGCTCAAAAATATTCTTTATTTACCGTTTGACCTTCCGGCAAGAATTCCGAGTGCACAACACCGCGATAGTCAAAGAAAACAGTCAACATGACTTTGACTTTTGATCGAGTTAGGCGTGGTTTTTTCGGTTTCGGTTCAGTCGGAAGGCGCCACTCCGAAGCTTGTTGAGTTTGCATGTCAAACTCGTAAACCTACGTCTCGTCACCAGTAACAATGCGTTGCATGAATTGACTCGTTCTAGCATGTCTTCAGCGACTCTTATGCGTTTGAGTTTTTGGAGAAAATTCAGGTTTTTTTGGGACTAACCGAGCGGCAACATGTTTCATACCGAATTATCGTGCGATAGTTAAATATAATTTTGTATCGCATGCCCCTTAAAATTATCGTGGATCTACGATAATTATCGCACGTCTGGCAACGCTGCAAGACGTTCTAATTAGGATGTATATATATATCCAACATATATATATATATATATGTTGGATATAATATCATTGACCGGAGGCAAAAGTAACACGGGGCAATTAAAACATTAGCCATATTTCTATCACCGTCCGTTGTATTCGTGCCTGTGTGCGTGTGCCTACTACTCAAATACGTCTGGACCTGTGTAAAGCCTCCTCTTCACATAGGCAGACGCATCCGCAGACGTCATGTGCGGATGCGTCTACCGACGTGTAGGGGGGTGATTTGCGCGTCTGTGGTAGGTATACAGAGTCTGCAGACGTTTAATACTTACCACAGACGCGCAAATCACCCCCCTACACGTCGGCAGACGCATCCGGAGATGACGTCTGCGGAGGCGTCTGCCTATGTGAAGAGGGGGCATTACAATTAACCCGTGAAATTGTAATTAAACTGTTTTTTTTTTACTTAGTTTATAAAAATAATTAAAAATATTAAAAGGTACCTACTAAAAAAGCTAAAGAGAAAAAGCAACAACAAAAGAAAAAAAAGAATCTGATAGTGAAAGCAGAGACGAAAAAAGGAATGGTTTTGTATAAGTAGTAATAATGTGAAAGTATGTAATACTAACAAAATAATAATGTTAATAATAATTTACGATATATATATATACTTTGGTAAAAATATCTACGACTGGTTTTGTTTTTAATAATTTATTAGATAAGCATGTGGAGGCAATCGTTACAAATACGACTTCATACAAATTTAAAACTCCTTTCTGATTACCAAATCTGGCATTTATTTTGTTTTTTTTTAGCATAGAATTACGAGCCTGCAATAAGCATTATTATAATTTATGGCAATGGTTGCTATTTTATGTTGTTGTGCTGTTGATTTCCCATAAATATGTATCCTTTTTCTCTTAATGAAACGAGACTGAAATGAGAAATCTTGTGATAATAATAAAAATATAATTTTCGATAATTTTACTGAGTCTTACGAGTATAGTTCTAAACTGGTGTTACTTTTGTCCCAGGGTAAGGGGCAATAGTAACACTCTCTCTCGTCGTTTTTGACCTATAATAACTTGATTATAATAACTCTAATCCAAACATGAATAAGATCCTTTTACACCCAGATATATAATTAGTACTGTCTTTATGCAGAAACACTTTTTCAGGGAAACGTCATGTTTATCTATAATCAAGGCGTAAATAAAATATGTTACTTTTGCCTCCGGTCTACCCTACCTATTTAGATGACCAATTAATTGAACATGTCCGTCTTACTAAAAAGATAATAGTAATTATTTGTTATCTTAAATATGTATACTGAAGTAGGTACTTAAAGTGTTTGTGTAGGCTACCAGCAATTATTTATATTATAAGCGTGTTGCCTGTTGTTGTACATTATAAGTATAGTTGCAAGTATTTATTGCTATGTCAGAAAAATAAATATTTATCTGTATAAATTATTGAGGTTTAATAAACTAGAGAAGACACCGCGAAGCAAGTTTGTGCGCAACTAAGGTGCAGCCGCAAGGTCCACAATCGCTTGAATCACGCGCAATCACTGAGGCGTTTGCAGCCCATGGGCTGCACCTTAGTGCGCACAAACTTGCTTCGAGATGTCTTCTCTAGTTTATTGTACCTCAATGGTATAAATAATGCTCATCCATCACACAAACATTTGTCTTTCGCTAAATATCAAACTAATGCCTTGATATTTACATTCACAATCAGAATTGTTAACTATACACGACTCACTATAAGTTCTTCTAATTAGTATCTATACTACTTAATACCTATTTTAAAGAGGAAAGATTTGTTTGTTTGTTTGAATAGAATAGGCTCCGAAACTACTGGAGCGATTTAGAAAATTCTTTGACAATTAAAAAGCTACATTCTTCCCAAGTGACATAGGCTATATTTTATCCCGATATTGCCACGGGAACGGGTACCACGCGGGTAAAACCACGAGGATCCGCTAGTAATAAATAATATTGTGTACTCACGCTAGCAGGTCAAGCTGTCAAATTTCGACTTTATTACTATTTTTAAAATAGTCTCCTAGCTAGGATCGGCCTATCCGAAACCAGAAGAATTCTTTGCGGGCTATTCGTGGTCTTGAGCACTGAGGTGGTAGCACAGAAGTTATTTATTGCAACTTTAGCAACATTATATTTTAGAAGTTTTTTTTTAATTTTCAGAAGGAGGGCTGTTTTTTTTTAGGTTAGGTTACTTACTAGGTAACCTAGCCTAGACCATAAAATAAAAACTCTGTCTGTAAACCCTTAAGCTAGGCAGGCCCCCGAAATGCGCATAGTGGCGCGCTAAGCTTCGATCCCAATAAAAACATGTGATCCAAGGCGCTAAGGGATGATGGCATGATATAATGCCAGTGGTTGTTGACATGGTGTTGACAGTTAAGGGCATAAGCGGCAGTGGCAGCAGCGCGCGTGTGATGTGATGCCTTGGATATCGAGCGCGATCATTCCAGACTCTTCTCCTTCAAATATATTGCCAAGGTTATGGCAATCATTTTCATTAGGTAGATAGAGTGATAGGATGACGTTGCACAAGAGATCCCGATGGATCGACGTGTCACTGCGAGAGGGGGACTTTAGCAGGCCCCACTAAAATAAGACAAGATGTCCACCAAAATAAAAGACAACGTCATAACAATCAACACAAACAATTAAACTCTCTTGATGCTTAATTTGAAGAATTCTTAATTCAGCATCAGCAACTGCAACTGTAAAATTGTGACAAGAAGAAAATTTTAATTAGAACTGCGGGTAAGGGACTTCGGCTGGCTCAACTAAGATAAGATAAGTTATTGAACCATGATGTCTCGTTGTCCTCAGGGCCCAGGCTCGTCCCAGCCAGCAGTTCAACGTGATCAGGCGCATCTACCAGCAGGACACGCTCAACAAGGACGCCGACTACCACACTCCCGACAAGCCATGTATGTTGACCACATTTTTGACCGACTTTGAAAGAAGGAGAAAAAAGAAGAAGACGATGAGGAAATACATAAATACTTTATCACGACTATTATCCCGGAGGGAAGGGTTAGTCGAAGACTTGGGAATGGGGACCGCAACGGCAATCCACTTCCGCAGTCCACGTTTCACAAAATGACAACTGTACATGTGCTCAGCGATTAGGTAGTAAGCCCATCGCCGCTCATTGCAAAAGGAGCGAGAAATGCCAAGAAACATGCAAACCGAAATCCGACACTCGTCTGCTGTGGTCTTCTCTTGTAGCCGGCGCGTATCCAAACTTGATAGAATAGAGAGTTAGCGGAATTAACAGTACTTATTTTTTCCATTTTTGTGTGCCATGAAACTGCCATGGATTTCCGCAAAGCGACGTCTGGCTTCATTAATTATTCTTCCTTAATTTAAAACTGCACTTTCTTGCCAAGAACTCCCGAAGAAAAGACTTTAATTTGTACAAGAAAATTGTGATCTTCCAGTGGGCTACCAATGCAAGAAGGTTGTGCGCGGCTGCGGCTTCGGCGAGTGCCTGGTGAACTCGGTGCCGATCGCGCGCTGGCTGCCCAAGTACAACTTCAAGCGGGACCTGGTGGGCGACCTGGTGGCAGGATGCACCACCGCCGTCATGCATATACCCCAGGGTGAGGCCAACAGTTCTATCAAAATAATGTCCTATAGAAGTTGACACAACGTTTCACATGCAACTTCTGGTCCCTTTAGGTCGCATAACTCTATATTTATATGACTTGTTTGCTGTGGCAACTCTTTTAAGAGATTTTGTACTGCCTCTCGGGTACTGAACTTTTTTCCCTGCCAAAAGCTGTCCAAATTCTGGAGAAGTTAGAAGTATGTAAGCGCAAGGTCTGGTCCCGACTCAACCCCAGCTATTCTATGTGAAAAGGAGACAAATGAACAGGAATTTAACTTAATGGAAAGTAATCATCGCCGCCTATGGACACCCGGATAACCGAGGAGTCGCAGATGCGTTGCCGACCTTGGGGAAGGAGTAGGATCTCTGACGATGGAGTAGGAATTGTCAGGGAGGAAGAGATTGGACCAACTAGCTCTTGTAGCTTGCAGACCGTTTGACGTGCAGTATGTATTGACTTGTAGCTGGAAACAGGAAAGAATTTTTAATGGAAATTCGTCACGGGATGCGAGTTTTCACGGGGCAAGTGTAGCCGCGTGCGGGCTGCTAGTAAATAAATATAAAAGCCTGTTAACATTTTGGTTGTCGAGTAGGCATGGCGTACGCGATGCTGGCCGAGGTGCCGCCCATCGTGGGGCTGTACATGGCCTTCTTCCCGGTGCTGGTGTACGTCATCTTCGGCACCTCGCCGCACGTCTCCATGGGCACCTTCGCGGTCGCATGCCTCATGGCTGGAAAGGTATTTATTTATCAATTTAACATGCTGGTTTACAGTGCAAAGCATCCAACATACTAGAATGCTAGTCAACAATAGTGTTTACATAAACTATGGGAAATGGAAATTAAATACGAAATAGACAATGTCAACTTAAATTAAAACAGATAAAAATTATAATAAAACACACACAATAATAAAATTAGAAGAAGATGTCGAGCTTAACTATGACAGAGATTAATTTACTAATTAAAAAAAAAGAGAAATACTCAAATAAACTAATCTAAATTATGTCATTAGCTGGTAAATGAACTCGTAAATTGTATACCTACCCAAATTACATAGACTATTTTTATTTAGGCAACCTTCTTCCCCTTTTTATATTACTACTATTATTACTGTACTACTAGGAGGCCTATAACTTTGAACTCGTCCATATCCCCGGTCAACTCATTCTCATACCACTCTGGCAAAAAAAATTAAAGGCGCCATTCCATCTCCGCTTCGATTCCTTTTTTTAAGATTATTTATTATTAATTCTAATTGCGCGTTGAATCAATGAATGAATGAGGGTTGATGAGACCTTTGCCTAGCAGTGGGACAAATCAGGCTATGCCATAATAATAATGCGCTACTTATACAGTTCTACTAGAATTGCACTTACTGCCGCACTCAGAGACGTCAATTAAGTTTTAATGACAATTAAATCTCTTTCCTTCTCTTCCACTCAAACGTCGACGGTGACTTTAGTCACCGAGAATTCAAAGCTCGTTCCGTCCATGGTGACTACAGTCCCCCAATAAAGAGCTCAAAGCACGGAGTACGGCAGTTTTCTACCTTCAAGTCACTTTACCATCAGTTGGAGTTAAGTGCCAGGTGCTTTGTCGTTGTATAATACTTACATACGCTCAGGACTAAATCCTCTAAGGGTAAGTTTTTTTTTATGCATAATAAGACAGCTCTTGACCTCCATCTCGCCTAATGGTGAGCGTAGATGAGGTCTACGATGGAGCGAGCTGCCCCAGAAGATGCCTATTAAGTCAGATACTAGGCAATGAGGACCACAAAATCAGTTATCTGCCATAGTTCACGTTTCACCGAATAACAACTGCAAATGTGCTCAGCGTGACAGGTGGTGAGCCCATCGCCGGTCTATGCTATTGGATTTATGTGCACTCTTTAGTCCCTTAGTCGCCTTTTACGACACCATAGGGAAGAGATGGGTTGGCAATATTGAGCTTGAGCCGCCTAAATGGAGCTGTTTGCTAGCATCTTCTTAAAAGAAGCTGTTTAGAGGCGCCTCTTCCTTATTTTATCTTAGAGGGGCCTGCCGAGGTCTCTTTCTCGCATGTCGACTCCATTGTGGAATAAAATACATGTACACACGCCAGCACATCAGCCTACCACACTTTGACCTTGAGCGCTTCAAAAGTTGAACAGAGAGAATCGTGCGAAAGAGATAAATAGCCTATAACAGTCCCACGTCAAATGAGTCGTGCTGCATTGCCACCGCACACACATACGTTATACGTTATTTTGCATGTGTGTATCACGCTCTGTAGAGGAATCGCGAAAATGAAACAATGTTTGAGGATTAATCTTAGTTATTAATATTAGAATAACTTTGGACTCATTTATTCCTAAAAGCGTTACTTAATGGAATGGAAAAATAAAAATCTTAGCCATATTTTCATATCTATTTTTTATTATAAGTAGTGTAATAATAATATCTTCATTACCTCGGAAATAATTTTTGTGATGCCTTGCCGATGTAGGCACTAGGGCATTTAACTAATTCTGGAATTTCATAAATAAAAAGTAACATTTTAAATGTTAAATTAAATTATGAAATATACCTACATAGCAAAATGTCAACTTATCTGATAGAAATATTTGCAAAAGTGTTTCTATCGGGTGTTAGGGTAGATTGTTGTGATGACGTCGGCTTGGGACGTAAGTAAAATCACTAGAAGAATTTCGACGATCTTTGTGCCGGCCGCGGTGGCGTAGTGGTCAGCGCACTTGCCCGGAAAGCGAGGGACGCGGTTTCGAATCCCACCTACATTCTCGATTCTCGGTCCGAATTTTTTCTAGTATTTTCATAATTCCTGGGATTGTGGTATTAGGTAACACTGATTCTGTCTAGTTATTCGGTATGAGGAACTAAAAAATAAAGCGACGCGTTGAAATAAAAAAACATTGGGAAGTAGCTTAAATAGATTTTTGCATTTGCGATGAATCTTAAAATTGATAACGAATAACATACTCATATGTAAAATAGCGTAATACACGCTATAACTGAATTTAGAAAATTCTCGCTCGTATTAAAATAGCGTAACACACTCTTTAACTGAATTTAGAGAATTCTCGCTCGTATTGCGATGTGGTTTATAACCTACTGTATATGCGCCAGACAACAAGGAATTTAACACCCTTGTGTTGGTAGAGAGGCTGGGTATCTCGGAGTTTAGAAAACCAACATTAGGAATTAACCCGACCTGGAATTTAACCTGGGACAAGTGGAACGCAAGGTGAGAAACCCTACAGCGCTCTGCGCGAATCATATCGTCTAATAAGAAAACTTTTGAGACAACAAATTTAAAAATTTAAATTCGTGGTGAGGATTTAATTTAGGGGAGATTCCTAACGTTTAATAAATATGTAATGAAAGAATTTTCTCTTGTCTGTGTGACAAATTGTGTGTGAAATTTATTATTTATTTATATTTACTTGCCCTATAGCGATCGACTCTACCTCATTATATATACATGTTTTGACTGCTAGATCGCAGAAATTGACGATCAGTTTTTCCCATTAGTTGAACTGACGTCAGTCCAAAATTTGATCGTGAATGTCGAATCGTCACTAAAGAGTTTTAACTGACGGCGCGAGACGGAATTTTCCGTGGCTACCATAATCCAAGCCGGCGGCAGCGCGTCGCGCCAAACTGGGGCCCAAGTCTGCTAATTTACGAATGGCATAATTTAATCGCATTGTAATTGTTCGACACATTTGGTATTCTTAAATGAGTAAGAGAATACCAAATGTGTCAAACAATTACAATGCGATCCAATTGCGATTCAATTAGGCCATTCGTAAATTAGCAGACTTGGGCCCCTGGGGGGTTAATCTCGAACGCAAACTCAATCTTAATACAATTCCAATGCGAATAATATGTATCGATATTGGGATAAGTAAAGATAATTCCGGAACGTCATCTCGATAATAATTTGTTCAATCAATTTCCACGCAATTTAATTCCAATGTGGCGGCGCTATTGTCGCTTACAAAAGTGCCATTTGACATATTTTAGATTTATGATTGGAAATTGATTAATGCATTTCTGTTTCAAGAGTAGGCTACTCTTACCTGACCGCGTGTGATCGACTGATCGTCACTCCAATCGCGTCAGTTCGAATTTCTCCAATGAATATTGATCCTTAGAACCAAGCAATAAAGTTCAAAATTGATTGTACCGGCCGGTCGAGAACCGACGAGCCGGAGTGACGCCAGTGAGTGGGGAAATCTGTTTGGCGTAAAACCACTTGGAGTGACGCCACAGTTTTACGCCTGGACTGACGCGCAAAACTGATCGTCAGTGGCCAGCTTTAAAACAACATAATAAAATTAAGAGAATAGAAATTGATAAGAAATTCGAAAATTATTTTGACAGTTAGGTGGTGATTACTGGGGTATAAGTATAAAAGACCAAATGATACTCTGAGGCCATAATGTTTTATAAAATAAATAAAGTGAAACATAGTGACTCAAGCACAAGCGAAGACCGATCTGGCCCGTTGGCAGAGATCCTGCCTTCCAACCCCAAAGGTCCCGGGTTCAAATCCTGGTACGAGCAAATGTTTGTGTGATGAACATGGTAATTTTTTACCGAGTAATTTGAACCGAGTCGGTGTTTATATGTATTTATATCTATATTATCTACGTATTGTTTATGTAAGTGTATCCGTTACCTAGTATCCATATCACAAGCCTTACAGTGCTTACTTTGCTAAGTAATTTGTGTGAATGTGGGAAATATTATTAATAGCCGTGTGAATTCTGCAAAACATGAAACATGCAAAAAGTAAGAAAACACTATAATAGGTCAAGGATCATAAGACCGCCGGCGGTCACGAAACAATTGATTTTCAATTGTATCTGGTTTTACGATGCTCAAGGGGTTAATTGTTCATCATCAGCAAATAAACGTCCCACTGATGGGCACAGACCTCCCACGTGGACAATAGCACGTGGGGTTAATTGTTATGTCCCAAAAAGTGTTGATATAATGATAATTACTTAGAGCATACTTGTAGCTTTATTAATTTTACAGACTTTTCCGTGGTTGAATGTTAGTAAGTCTGCTTACATAGGTACCCGGAGGACTGGGTTCGATATTCAGCGGAACATCTTTGTATACTTGTTCTGGTCTGGTCGTGCTTCGGAAGGCACGTAAAGCCGTTGGTCACAGTTGCTGTAGTAAATATAGCAACAAGTCAAGTCAGAGACCTAAATGGCGGCTTGTAAAAACTCTGACACCAGGCCTCACCAGCCACTCGATAAAGAAGAAGAAATTTTACAACGCGGTCTTTGATTTTCTATTATCTTTTAAATGTTCAATAGTCAACGAATAACTGTCAAAATATTGTAATAAGGCTCTTATCGAGTTTCGAACTTAAACTTAGAAAAATAAAAACAATAAACTAACACAAATAAACATTTATTAATTATAATCTTCAATATATTTAAACTCCCTGATTTATTAACCAATAAAATAGTAGGAACTTTAATAAACTTACTACTCTAAATAAATTACACAAATAGGTATTCAGGGTGATTAATTACCCCGAATTTGATCGATACTTATAGCTAATATAATATCAAAGGTTCAACCTATCACATTATTATTCTGATAACAAATACATGGAAAAGAAATTAAGAAACAGAGCAATAAGCTGAACATTCTCCAACAATTAAATGATAGAACGAAAACATTTATAAAATTTCTTTAAATAAACCATCCAAATCTAAAGTAACTCTAGGGTTATAAACTTAATTATAATACTTCAAAGTAATTATTAAATTAAAAATACGTCTTATTACGTCAAATGCCGGCTAAGGGATAAAATGAGAGGCAAGAGTTTATTTTCTTAGAACATTACAATTTCACTGGGCGTTTTTAACAGACTTCAAAACAAGGGTTCATTATCACAATTCCATAACATAACTTCAAGATTCAATATCATTTATTCAGGTTAGGCCATGTTTAGGTTACAGCACTTATGAATGTCATTTATGCCATCGGTTCGTAAGTCTAACTATGGGGCGGGAGCCTTGTAATGAGAAGAACCGGCAAGAAACTCAGCAAGGGCATTTCCTTTCTCCCTTTCTTTTACAGCGTCAATTAGAATTGAAAAATGCCCTCCCTATCATAGAAGGGCACTTTCCATTACAATAATAAAAACATAAAACAACTACAAGGACATAAAAATAAAAAATATATTAATAATAATAAAAAGTTCAGGTATTCATCAATATAAAATAATCAATGTAATCAATGTCTTACAGTACAGAAAAAAGAAGTAAGACTATAACTACTAATATACTAATAATAAAAATAAGTTAGCAAGAGCAGACCAGCCTCCACAGGCGGCACCCGTTCACGAGTATGACATGTGAATCAGCCATCGCTTCGCTCAACCATGTTTTAGGGAACGCAACGACTCGACGCGCATGCCACCACCGCAGAGACACTTTGAGAGAGCATGACACACTCGAGCAACTCCAATGAAGCAAGCAAGAAAACGTTTTACGCAACATAAGTTTTGAGTAGGTACCTCTTGTCTGTAAGACACTGCTGATAAAGGCTATCATACCAGGGTATGGAGCTAGTTACAAAGAAAATGGACTTAAGAAAATATAATGTGATTATTTTATCATTACCAGGCTGTTTTGTCTTCTTCTTCCTTAACTGTATAATAACCTTTCTTAAGTAAATAAGATTTTATATGATTTTTAAACTTATCTAAAGGTAATTCTAGTACAGTACTTGGTATTTTATTATAATAGTGAATACCTTGCCCCAAGAAAGAGCCGAGAACCTTCTGTAACCTGAACAGGGGCATCATAAGTTTTGACTTATTTCTAGTACTGAAATTGTGTACGTCACTGTGTTTAGCGAATGAGTTAATATTGCAGCGCACAAAAAAAATTGAGATGCAGCTGTAAGAACACAAACTTCTTTAAAAATATCTCTTAGAGAAGTTCGTGAGCTTAGTCTATAGATGGTTCTATTGCCCGTTTCTGTAAAATAAATATAGTTTCAACATCAGCCGCTGTTCCCCACAGTAGGGCGCCATATGACATGACACTGTGAACTAAAGTAAACCTTTTAGCAGTTTCAACGTCGGTTAACTGCCTAATTTTTCTAATGGCGTAAGCAGCAGAACTGAGTTTGCCGGCCAATTTCGATACATGAGGATTCCATTGAAGTTTTGAGTCAAGGGTTATCCCTAGAAAAACAGCCGAACCTACCAAATCTAATTTATCACTGTTTATCCTTAGATCAGTTTGTTCGGTCTTAACATTTGGTAGTGTAAAATTAATACATTTGGGTTTTTTAGCATTTAACTGTAAATTATTAACAGTAAACCAACTGAGTACTTCTGAGAGAGCATTGTTAATATCGTCATAATTTTTCTTAGACCTAGTCACATTAAAAATGAGTGAAGTATCATATGCAAACAATACAATATCACAGAAGTTTTCTACAAAGAATGGAAGGTCATTAATATATATCAAAAGTAAGAAAGGGATTGACCCTTGTGGAACTCCCATTTTGACTTGAGAACCAGATGAGTTAGTTCCATTGACATAGACAGTTTGTGTTCTAGAACTGAGATAAGACTTTATCAAATCAAGCGCAAAACCTTTGAGACCATAGTAATTTAACTACATCACCAATGTCCGGTGCTCAACGCAATCGAAAGCCTTGGACAGGTTGCAAAAAATTCCAAGAGCGTTATGAGACTCCTCCCAGGCATCAAATATATGTTTTACTAGAGCAACACCTGCATCAGTAGTGGAACGACCCTTAGTAAAACCGACTTGCTTACTATGTAAAAGATTATTTAAAATAAAGTATTCCACTAACTGTTTGAGAATAATTTTTTCATAAATCTTACTTGCTGGTAGTATTGAAATTGGTCGATAGTTACTGGGGTCCTCTTTATTTCACGTTTTCCCTTTTTTCGTCAACAAAAATAACTATATCATTATCCCAGTCAAAGTTGTAAAATTCTAAGCAAAAGCTAACTCTTGCCTCTTTATGATGTTCATATAATTGAATTTTTTTCGCAGGTCTGCTGCATTTCTTCCCGGCCTCTTTTAATCTTCTCCGGATAGTGTCCATGGAAACCTAAAACAAAGAAAAAAGTAAAGTAAATTCATTAAACTAAAGATTTTAACTATACAGTAAATATGTTAAATTTAAAAACTTAATCAGGAATCAGAGGACCAACTTTAGGATTGTGTGTGACTTTTTAGTGATTTCACCCAATTTATGTCAATGTTTCTTTTTTATTGTAGACATAAAATATACAACGGTCTCTAAAATTATATTTCTATTAAAAATGTAAAATATTTTATGGTTGGTTAAAAAGGCTGAATATGTATTCACATGAAATTTGGCACACAGTCTGTAACCTGGCTTAAAATAATAGGTATTGGAAACACTGATTGAATTATTTTACTGCATGTAGTTAATATTATAGGTAGTTAAATGTATCCAAAGCCAAATATTTGATAAAAATATATTCTTCGGATCATCCTACTATACAAACCATGTCTATACATAGTAATTAATCAATTTAATTTTTTAAACTTTTTTAAAGGATATATAGGTAGTAAACATGCAACTGGGACCCCCCAATTGATTAATATGATTATGCAATAAATAGCTGGCACTTCACAACTTTCCCAAATGTTGGAGGTTTTTTTTTTTTTGGAAACATTGATTTAAGAGGGTTTACGCATTTCGGTTTCCTATACAAATTTCCAAGCTGAAATATTTAAAAACCACTTAGCCAATTTTAATAAAACTTTGCATGCTAAAGTAAAATTCAGGGATCTGAATAGTTTGCTAAAAACATTTTTAAAAAACGTTTATTTAAGTGAGTTATTGCGATTTTAAACTTTCTAGAGTAGACTTTAAATCGCAATAACTCAGCTAAATTAACGTTTTTTTAAAATGTTTTCAACAAACTATTTAGATCCCTGTGTTTTACTTTAGCATACAAAGTTTCATCAAAATTGGATTAATGGTTTTTAAAAACTTCGACTTGGAAGTTTGTATGGGAAACCGAAATGCGTAAACCCTCTTAACAATTCTAGTACTTACTTAATTGTTTTTGTTTAGAAAAATATACTTATTCAAACTTTATTTTAATCTAGCCATAGCTTCTGTTATAAAGATATTTAAAAAAAAATTCAACATTATCACCCTACTACAAACCATGTTCAATATAACTTTACAGTCATAGTAAATAATAAATTATATTCTTTACTTAATTTATTTGTAAAGATATTTAAAACGTGTTTAAAAGGATCTCAATAAATTATTAAGATTATGCAATAACTACTCATTGTCAAAAAGTCATTCTCAAGAAGTGCGAAGGCATTTGAGCTTATTATTTTAATAATTTAACTAAAACCTTCATCAAAAAATTCATCAAATACACATGCAGTAAGTGGTTTTTTGGTCAGCCAAGTCAATGGTAGAAAGAATAGCAAGTTAAATCCCACTTTTGTTTAATAGGTGTTAATTTCAATAGAGTTTAAACAAGGTAGGTAATTGTTATAATATACTCACGCTATAATTAGAAGAAGACACTCTTGTGCTCAAAAAGGGATCAGCAGAGTGTGAATCAACTATGGCCGCGTCCTCCTCAGACGTCGTGGCCCTCTCGTAGTGCTGACGGTGGTGAGCTTCTAGGGACCCAGACTTTTCCCATCGGCGAAGCCAAAAATATACCGTTTTTCGCTGAAAGAAAACGTCAATTAGGGTTTGTTTTAATACACCATTGGTAACACCTACTATCAAATAAAACAACAGCACAAGTTGGTGTTAGTTTGTTCGTCCCGTGTAAAAACATTGATTACCTTACAAAATTATTATTTTATGGCTAACTATTTCTCGTATTACTACACTTTACGGTTAAAGAAGAATGAAAAATCCGCATTCTCACAAAATCCATTATGGCGGCTCCACATTAAGGCCTGTATTCACATTGATAAGTGCGACAGTGCAAGTGCAGGTGATTAGTTGCGATGATTAGTGCAGGATGTGTAGTGCGAGTAGTGTCCATTTTGTCAAGTGGCTGTGTTTAGTACGCACGTCAAGAAGCGCACTTGCAATTGCAAGAAATAATGAAAGAAACTTTAGAACCCACATATCACTTTACTATGCGGGCTACTTTAATTAACTATATTAACCACTCGCACTAATCAATCGCTAGAGTGCGTTCCGTCGTTTTGGGTGTAGTGTAGTTGTTTGGTTAAAGTTTAACTCGTTTGAGTTGCAACCAGGCCACGGAACAATCAAGTTGTTTTTATAACCTCTCTGAAGTATTCCTGTCCTGTACGAGAAAACATTCTTCTGTCTCCATTTTTTCCACTTTTATACCATATATAACAGAATTATTAAAAAGTAAAACAATACAAAACAACCAAACAACAGGCGGAATTTTTCGAGACGTTTTGACATAAATTGCAAACTTTGACACTTTTTAAATGATATAAACGTCAAATAGCTGTTAGAGTGAAAATAACCATCCGATTTGATGGTTGTTTGGTTGCTGCGCTCTGAGCCACAGAACCACAGAACACATATACTAGCACAGAACCGATGAAACTACGCTTAGACAGCCATCAGAGTAAAATTTCACCAAGCCACGGAAAGGTTAGAGCGCGCGCCGGAGTGCGCTCGAGTGAAGCGACAGAACGCAGCCCAGTCCACACGTGTTTACTCCTAATCACTAAGCACTTGCACTCGTCACCAGCACTAATCACTAATCAAAGTATATACAGGCTTTAAGTGCCGTGAATTCACGGCACAAGTCGTGCCCTCCAGATTCACGGGATGCTCACAATCGTTCGTGAAACCCGCCGCGAAATGGACGTAGAGAAAAAAAAAGAAGATGGTAGATGACTGAAATACATCGTATCGTAACCGATCGAAGTAGTCTGGAGTAAACCGATTAATTTCCTCTTTGGTAAACTAGTACGGGGCCGTGAATGTGGATTTGTACGCGTGAACGCCGCGAGAACCCTTTGTCGCGGGACAAAATAGTACGCGCGCGATCACGCCTGTTCCCCGTCCCCGATCAGATCGGGGAACAGGCGTGAACGCTCGTGAACCCCAAGAAAACCGTCCACATTCACGTTCACGCCTGTTTACGAAGCGTCACGGCACTTTATTATTTATTAAGTGTCGGCACTAATAATGTGGAGCCGCCATTACAAGCAGTCAAACTAAAAATTACAGGTTTAGGGATGAATTATATTAGAGCGGGCCGTGCACGGGGCGTCGTGCCCCGGACGGGACACGGATCATGGAATGCACAGTTTAATAAGAACTGCTCGATACAAAATGTATGCAACGTCTCAAATCAGTGCGCCATCCGAGCCCGGACGCGCCCCGTGCACGGCCCGCTTTTATATAATTCATCCCTTAGTAAAATTTCTTCCTCTAATTTATCATGAAACTAAATAAAATATCATGATAACCTATTTAGATAAAAGTTACGAGTTATGTTAACCGCCATTTTTGTTTACAAATAAACAGTAAAATTTCTTCCTCTAATAAAGCATGAAACTAAATAAAAAAGCAGAACCTATTTAGATGAAAGTTACGAGTTAAGTTAACCGCCATTTTTGTTTACAAATAAACATTAATCTAACACTCATAAGCCGGGTCTCCTGCGGCACTGTTTTGTCTTTTCTAACACCTAACATCAAACATCTAACAAATCATATTTTGTAGTAGGTTAAATTACTCACCGTTACTCCAGTTTGGTCACATATATGTTTGACTCGGCATCCACTTTGTCTTAGAGCAATTATTTGCTCTCTCTCCACCTTACTTAAAGTAGGTGCCATACTTAAAGTAGGTGCCATACTTAAAGTAGGTGCCATTTTTGTGTTTACCACAGACTTAGAGATGGTGTTTACAAAACGCGAGCGTCGCTGCCGTGACGTGTGACTGGACTGGACTAGAGATGTGTAGTTCGCGAACGAGAGATAAGAATGAACTAGTTCATTACAAAATTGTCAGTGCATCTTTCGTTCAGTACCGTTCTGACTGTATCTGTAGTTCAATTTAGTTCGCCGTTCAGTGCCCAGTTCTTTCGTTCGAAGCGACGTTTTCCTCTCGCTCGCCTCAGTTCGGCGCGTGTCGGCTTCTTACGGTCGGAGCCGAGTGTCGATTGTCGGCTGTCTCGTTTTTTCTTCGTATTAAAAAGTGAAACAGATACTTTGTTTGTTTACATTTCGTTCGAGCGAGAATTTGAAAATAGGTATTAATTAGTTGTATTTTGTCATCTCATTTGTGTGACCGAATACGTGGTGGGAAATTGAGAGTTTTTTGGTATGATTACGTGACCTCTATGTAATATTCTTAAAAAAACCAGTTGAGGAAATTTGTTCCTTTTTTGATAGGTTGATAATATGTAGTTGACTATACTTATACAACCCGAAACAAATTATTAAAATTATATTTTATTTATTTAATAAGCATGACTAAAGGTTGACAGTCCTAAGCCTGTCAAGTATGAAGGAAAAACAATTTTTAAGTACCCATCGATTGCTGCCCCAATTATGCTTTAGTTATTAATGTAAAGTTAATTAAGTGCGGTATTGTGCTCAAAAAGATTCAGAGATAATCTGATAGAAAGAAATGATCAATAAAGTCGATTAGTTCGTGTATGGGGGAGCTGATTTAAACGGCGAACTAAATGAACTAGTGAACTAAATGAAAGATGTAGTTCGTCGTATCGTAACGAACTGTATCTCTCTTTTCACCTCAGTGAACTACAATGCGCATGTCTAGACTGGACTGCCAGAAGAAAAATTCCGGCCCGGTGGCGGCCGCGCAGGGGGCGTGGCCAACCCCCGTGAATAATTACTATTGGCCGATAGTTTTTGACATATTCGCCTGTATTCGCCATTCGGGAATTTTGATAAACTAGAGAATTCCACCAATTAAATTGAAGACACTTTCTTTCTAACACTCCATACCGCAACGTAGTTATAGATATGTATAATGGATAGCGTGATGTGCTGCCGTGTGTACTATATAATCGTATAATTTTTCAGGTAGTAACTCAACACGCAACGATACATTTTGACGCCGGCACCAACGGAACGGCGGGCGCGGATGTGCTGGGTGAGTCCCTTTACCTTTGCCTTTTTTAAATTATTAAAGCTTGGTACGGTTTGCATATTGGCCAGTGTCACAATCTTAAAAATAATATATTGTATTTTGGTTTTATTGTACGAGTACTAGGTAATAATTAGAGATTATAGAAAATGTCCAATAGTAAATAATATTTCCCTAAAACCCTTGAGTTTCTGTAAACATGTGGGACTTGACTGAGACCTCACGCAGACTTTTGAGAGAATTTAAAATGAGACGCTATAGTGTTCTTTTTTATTTGCTAACATTCATGCATTTCCACGGTATTCACCAATTTTCGACTAAACATAAGAAAAACTACAATTATACAATGTGATAGGGATACTTCTAACCTGTTAAGGCTTAGAAGTATCCCTATCACAAAAAAAATAATATGGGGGTCCTACCCCCTTCCCCTATAA
The DNA here is from genome assembly GCA_963921215.1 of Scoparia ambigualis. Classification (NCBI taxonomy): domain Eukaryota; kingdom Metazoa; phylum Arthropoda; class Insecta; order Lepidoptera; family Crambidae; genus Scoparia; species Scoparia ambigualis. The sequence continues at coordinate 29,134,311 of OY992519.1, read as the reverse complement.
TTTATAACCATTTTTACTTTATGCGATATCAAAGGTTTTATACGTCGGAGAAACATGAAAAAATGGCAAACGGTAGCTAATGACATACTGGCTAACTAATAAATTACTTTGTTTCGTTTGAGATTATTTTGGTGAGAAAAAAAATCATTACTTAATTATTTTGTGATTTAAAATCACTTTTTTTTAAGTCCATATTATTATTTTTTTTGTCGCTGAATTTAGATGTAGTACTTAGCCTTGACAGGTAAGAAGTACCACCCTTATCACGTTGTATAGCTTGGCGGATAAATGAAGGCTTACCCTCGAAGCTTTCCCTATCTCACATTCGTGAACATAATAATCTATATTAAGAAAAGTCAATTGCCGAAATGTTTGTATGCGCATCACTTTAGAACGGCTCGACCGATTGGGCTGATTCTTTTTTTGTTGTGTTTGTGATTGTCAGGACAAGGTTTGTGTGAAAGAAAATTTTTGGAAATGTGTCTCACGGGATACAGAGTGTGTATGTTGCGTTGTGTAACCCGGCCACAGTAGATTTCGTAATGGTTTAGGTCAGTTTCGTCTGGTTCCCGGTTCGTCTAACTAGTTAATGCCCCGTTCGTCTGTGTTCCCGTTCGTCTGTTCCCCGTTCGTCTGTTTCCCCGTTCGTCTATTTCCCCATTCTTCGGTTTCCCTGTTCGGCTGTTTATCGGCTGTTAATAGCGGGCTGGACACTGACATTACTAAACGTCATTACTTGCATCATTAAATAGTGTAGGGAGTAGAATAATAGAATGATATGTGTGCAATAGAATGATGTTATTTGAATTACACTCCTTATTATCATCATAACGTGACCATTTTCAAGGCTCTTAAAACGCCCGTCATAATGAAAGCATAACCCTGTCCCATACAACAGAGACTTCTTTACGATGTTACGATATTATATTTTATATTATTTATTTATTAACACTGGCATTTTGTAGCCAACCTCAAACACCCTTGATTTTATGGCTAGATAGTAGTCTGACATTTTGACACTGACAGACAGACAGACGCGTATGTGTGTTGTTCATGCAACTGGACGTTATTGAAATAAAATATTTCATAAAACCGTGTTTTAAGGCCCACGCAAAAGAGATTAGTAAAACAAAAATGAATATTTAAATATTTTTATTAATCTAAGTGCTCATAGCTTTGCTTCAACTGGATAAGAAAGACCTCGTGTGCATTAATTTAAAATTCAAATAAGCAGCAATTTATACATAAGGATACAAAGTATCCAGAAAAAAAATATTTATCAAATCTTAACAGTTTAGACCATGTACAAATACTGTACACGGTAATGCACATTTTGCTGTTAGCGTTACGAAGTTAAAACTAAATAAATATTAAAATTAATTAAATATATTATTATCCTTTGTAGCTACCATTACATTTAGTATTTTTAACCGTCTTTAAAAAGGAGGAGGTTTCTCAATTTAACCGTTTATATTTTTTTATGAGTATTCGCAGATCACTTCGTAGTGAAATTAGTTTTCATCTTAAACTTTTAAACACCTACTGAAATCAATGCCACTTAGTAAAATATTACTCGCAGCATGGACGAATGACGGAATGGACGAGCGGAGAAATAGACGAAAGAGGAAACGGACGAACTGGGAAATAGACGAATGAGGAAATGGACGAACGGGGACCGAGTAAGACGAACGGGGAAATGGACGAAGGGTGCATAATTGTTCGTAATATCTAGACGTATCAATGAAAAGTTATTTTATTGTTCTTGCTGTACTCGTGACTAGATTAAATGTACCACATACATATCTGCCTAAAAAAACACTTTTTTATGGCCGGGATGTACATACCGTGTACGCTGCAGCACGGACGTCGATTTACTGAAGGGGCGGGCGGTAAGAGTTTTTTGAAATATACTACTCTGTCAAGAAAGTACCGGGAAAAGATCAATAATACACAAAATGTTAGTTATTCATCCAAATTTATTTTATCGCCCTCAAAGTATGCTCCTTCAGAAACGATACACTTACGCCAACGAATAATCCAATCATCAAAACATTTTATAAAACGCTTTTTCCGGAATTGAGTTCAGTTTTCGCCGCGAATTCTCCTATGGTCTTCTACCGAATGAAAATGGGTGCCACGAAGTGGTAAATTGAGTTTAGGAAAAAGAATGAAGTCGGCTGGAGCCATATCTGGTGTATAAGGTGGTTGCTCGATGGTATTTGTTGAGTTTTTGGTCAAAAATTCGTTCACAATGATGGCCTTGTGCGAAGGCGCATTATCGTAGTGCAAAATCCAAGAATTTTCTTTCCACAAATTTAGTCTTTTTCGTCGAATTTGCTCTCTTAAACGCCGCATAACGCTCAAATAATATTATTTTTTTACCGTTTGACCTTCCGGCAAGAATTCCGAGTGCACAACACCGCAATAGTCAAAGAAAACAGTCAACATGACTTTGACTTTTGATCGAGTTTGGCTTGGGTTTTTCGGTTTCGGCTCAGTCGGAAGGCGCCACTCCGACGCTTGTTGACTAGTTTGCATGTCAAACTCGTAAACTCACGTCTTGTCACCAGTAACAATGCGTTGCATGAATGTTGGGTCGGAATTGACTCGTTCTAGCATGTCCTCAGCGACTCTTATGCGACTGAGTTTTTGGAGAAAATTCAGGTCTTTTGGGACTAGCCGAGCGGCAACATGTTTTATACCCTAGTGATTATTTAAAATGGTACGGATTGACTCGTGAGACACAGTAAGTGCAGCGGCTATCCCTCTCAAACTTGAATGAGGATTTTCAGTCTCCATTTCCTTCACTTTTGCGATGTTAACTTCAGTTGAAGACTTGATGGCCTACCCGAGCGAAGCAAATCTTCCATCACATCTCGACCGCTTTTGAACGCTTTGTACCACTCATAAGCGTGTTTTTGATAAAGTCGATTCACCGTAATCATTCTGAAACATTTTCAGTCACTCCGAACCGAAAAACAAATTTTGTATCTAAGACATGTGGTGACTCCCGAAGGAATAAAACCCGATCCAAAAAAGATTTCGATAGTACAAAATTATCCAGTACCAAAAAGCACTGATGACGTCAGACGCTTCGTAGCCTTTGTAAATTACTATAGAACGTTTATTCCTCCTTTTTCGGAAATTAGCTAACCCTTAAATAACTTATTAAAGGTAGAGTTTAAATGTAATCAAAATTGTATTAAAGGTTTTGAACGATTAAAAATAGCTATCAGTACCACCTTTTGTTACAATACCCAGACTTCTCAAGCAACAACAAGTTCATGATAATCGTGATACACACGGACTGACGCGTCGGGCATAGCTATAGGTTGCGTATTATCAAATAAAAACGGTTTACCGTTAGCTTACGCAAGCGGACCTTTGAATTTAGCGGAAAAAATATCCAACTATAGAAAAAGAGTTACTGGCAATCGTATGGGCAATAAAATATTTTTCGTCTATATTTATATTAACGTATTTTAAAAATTATAACAGATCATCGCCCTTTGATTTATTTATTTAATATGAGTAATCCATCAAGTACGCTCACGAAGTTTCGTTTATGCCTAGAAGAGTACGATTTTACGATAGAATATTTAAAAGGTAAGGAAAATGCAGCTGCAGATGCATTATCCAGGATTGAAATTAGTGTAAGGAACTTAAAAATATGACAAATAATGTAATGTCAGTAATGACTAGAGCACAAAAGAAACGAATGGAAGAGCCACAGCAGGTAAATGATTCTGGTTCCATGCCAATAATTTGCCTGAATTAAGTTTTAATAACATGGACTATGAAAAGACATTGAAACAGCTAGACTGTATCTTAAGTCAAAATAATCTTATTTTAAATTCGCCATCCTTAATAACAATGTGTGTCGCTACGGGCACTCGATCGCGTACGAAACGAGCTTTCCTCGCAAGAGAATGAGATGCATTTTGCAAGACACAAAAGATAACAGAGGTATGCAATGCATACTTCAAAATGATGACACCGCTTGTATGATAGATAACAGAGCTAGCTCAATATATAAATAATAAATGTGAATCATGGTCCGGACCACGATTATGTATAGTAAAAGGTTTCAAGAAAATAAACAGTAAGGATGATAGTCATATTATGAATAAATGGCATTCGAAGAATGACTAATAACATAAAACGTGCTTACTATTGGCCAGGCATGGACAGTAAATAGTGATATTATTAAATTTGTAAAAAAAATTGATAAATGCCAAAATCAGAAGTTTCATAGAAATATCAAGCAGCCGCAATGTGTATTACTAGTACTGCTTTTGATAAAATATTTTTAGATTTGGTAGGTCCATTAACTAAAGATGCAAATGGATACTGCTACGAGTATATATAAACGCTACAGTGCGAGCTTACAAAGTATGTAGAAGCTTACCCACTTCTAAATAAAGAAACAGAGAAAGTAGCACGCGCATTCATCAATAACTTTATATTATTACGTTATGGAGTCCCTAACGAAATAGCAACAGATAGGGGTACCGAGTTCATTTCCTCACCCAATGGAAAAAGTATGATTTTTTAAAAATAATTAAGTAACCAATTGCAATCAACCGCTTATCATTATGAAAGTACGATATTTATATCATACGATTATTCACATAAATCGTTAGGAGCATTTCTAAGAATTCAAACGAATAATCTAGCTTATAGGTGTCAGATTGGTTGCAATATTAGTGTTTTTCCTATAATATAACGATACATTTTGCAACTAAATATACAACCTATGAGTTGGTGTTTGGTAAACTATGTCGTATACCAAGTAATATTGTTAAAAAAGTAGATCCAGTTTATAACTTTTAATCGTACACTATTGAACTAAGTACTCATAGATTGCAAAAATCCCAAGAGGACGCTAGAAATAATTTAATTAAAATAAAACTAAAGTATGATTTAACAACTAATTCAATTAATTATAGGATAGGAGATTTAGTATTATTAAAAAGGAAACAAAAGGAAAATAGAGATAAGATCCTGTATATTTAGGTGCTGTACTGTTATTGAGGATCTAGGTGTAAATGTCAAACTATTAATTTTAGGCAAAGAAAAAAAGTACACAAAAATAGAACAAAAAAATATACATAAAAAGCAAAAAAAGGGTAAAAAAACACACATAATTTCACTTAACGTCTCTATTAAAGCTTCAAACTCCTGCAAATTAAAAGCACCCATCGCACGTGCAGAAAGAGGCGGCTCGCCGACAACTCGACAAGTGTGATATGCTCGTCTCGTCACTGGAGTAGCGCAGATCCAACTCGAACTCGACGCCCTCGACGCACACACACCGTCATTCAGCTGCAAGTTGGGGTCCGGGTTCTCGGGGCACAGTATAGGGTGCCCCAGAGCATCAAATACTGCCTGATACTCGTTGCCTGACGAAGACTGTAGGGGTACGACGAAAAATAAATGCACACCGTGGTCGCAGTAAAACTGTGCCGTGGTGCAGCGAGAAGAGTGCGCAACGCGCATTAATCTCGAGCAACACTCCCGACCGACGCCACACATCTCAATGCCTCCAAATATTTTCTTAATTTCATCCATAAACATCTCAAATTCAGCAGAGAATTCATCCTCTCTTTTCCTTTTCCCACGAGCTGTGATGAAGTTAGGTGGCGTCAGATTAGATAATGCAACTAGGTCCATTTCCGAGTCTGCTATCGACTTGTCCATTGTGTTTTATGAATTCCGTAGCAAGCGTTACAACTCGTAGCACCACGTAGCAGGGCGTCTTAGTGTTGACAAGCAAGTGCTACGTCGATTTACCGTCGAAGTGGAAGCGAGAAACGTTGTACAAGTAATAACGTAATGCTGTCTCGTTCCGTCACGTTGGAATGCGACCCAGGTCGGCGCTGTGGCGCTGTCACAACATCACAGCACAGTGTTACTATTCTAGGTAACACTGTGGCGCTGTGCATATACACGATGATGCACACACACGAATAAATTGCAGCTAAAATTATTACTTTTATCTTTAAACGGAACGCGCGTCCGCACTCGGCGCGGTCTCGGACGAAAGAGACCTTCATTATTGCATTTATTAGCTGTGCACAGTGTTCCCAGAGACGTTATTGGGAGGGGACAATTTTTACTGACCCCGAAAATTGACGTAGTTAGAACATGAAGCTGTGGATCGCGCCATAGCCTATTAGCAGCCTATAAAAATTATGCAGGCGCTTATTACAAAATTAAAATTGCGAATATCCCAAATTAGACGAAAGAACCCAAGCTCAATTTTTTTAGTAAGTAGATACAAAGCTTAAAAGGAAACACTACGTCGAAGTTGCATGCAAAATTCTCATACAAAACACACAAACTACGTTTCGTAGTCCCCTGTTTCCTCCGTCAGAACTGGACCAATTTTTATTACTTTTTCAGCATCGGTTAAAGAAAGAGATTTTCTATGTGATGATTGAATTTTTTTGTTAAACCAGCCACGTAATATTTCTGAAGACGACTTAAAACGGATTGATTTCGCTAAATTTTCAAAGACTTCTGGTTATTCAATAAATGACTTAATGCAAAAAAATCAAACATACAGACATAGAAAATCTCTTTCTTTAACCGATGCTGAAAAAGTAATCAAAATTGGTCCAGTCCTGAAGAAGAAAACAGGGGACTACGAGCCGTCGTTTTTCTGTTTTGTATGAGAATTTTGCATGCCACGTCGACGTAGTGTTTCCTCATAAGTATTACTTGCAAATAAATTACGTGCGCAAATTGACCACTTTTTGTAAAAAAAAATGTAATTTAAAAATTACTTTTTTAATTTTCAAAGTTGAAAACAATTTCCATTTTATAACTAGTCTAAAATAACCATAATTTAGTAGCACGCAATACAATAAATAAATTTTCCTATAAGAACCAAAAACAAAAAAAATACAGTTTTTTCTGTTTTTTCACCCTTCCTAAACAACCAACTTTAAATATTTTTTCTCGAGAACTATCCTTATTTGACCCGGGGTTACTTCTAGTCATTTGATCAGCATAGCTAACTACGTCCATTTTCGGCGTCAGTAAATAATGTCCCATCTTAACGTCTCTGGGAACACTGTGCTGTGGTCTGCCTATGCAAAACGGGCGTGCGAGATGTTTAAGTATGTATGTTCATAATTCATAAATGTTTTATATGGTTCACAGTGACGCCGCTCAATGGGAGCGTGTACGCGCCACTGGAGGTGCTCAGTGTGGTCTGTCTCGCCGTTGGGATGTTCCAGGTTCGATTACTTTTTATAGTAGATTGGTATTTGCTTTTTCACGCGAGTATGTAGAGCTTTTTCATATTCCCAATTCTGCAAGGTTTCTGCAATACAAAGGATCACATCAAACATGTCACGACTATTACCACTTTTTACTTTTCACCAAATAGCGACTCGTTAGTCGCGAGTCTGTAGTCCGTTAGTCGCCTTTTACGACACCCAAGGGAAAAGAGGGGGTGGTAGTATTCTTGCACCGCTACGCGAACGCGACGCGGTCAAACCCCTGATCTTTATTACTTATTTTATTTTATTACATTGTGACGTGTCTCGGTAGTCGGTGGTCAAGCGGGGTTTTTCCACTAAACTCCAAAAAACTTTCCACTTTAACTCCAAAACACTTTTTAGTGAATATTTTATTTACTTATCATCATCATCATCATCATCATCAGCCTATAAACGTCCCACTGCTGGGTACAGGCCTCCCACGTGAACAATTAGCACGTGGGGATATTGGGCCATAACCCACCACGCTGTTCCAATGCGGGTTGGTGGGTTTTAACGACTGCCATCTTACGACAACTACCGGGACCAACGGCTTAACGTGCCTTCCGAAGCACGGAGGAAGCTCGATATGTTTTTAATTGGTCACCCATCTGGCGACCCGGCATTGCAAAAGTTGCTTAGCGGGCAAGAGCGCAAGCTGAACGCGATAGCCGCTGCGCCATCGAGCTCCTCAACTTATATATAATTAAAAATCATTTTGGAGACGAAGTGGAAACAATGTATGGAGGGTAAAGTTTTGAGAACAATGGCTTTGGAGTCAAGTGGAACAACCCGTCAAGCGTTCGGCTCGATATCCGGAGGTCCCTGGTTTGAATCCCATGTCACGTAGCGGAGGAACGGAGGAGTGCCACGATGAGGAGGAGCAGAATAAAGATAACAGCACGATGAATTCAGAAGTATATTATTCTAAATAAATGGTTAGTTATTACATGAAGCACAATTTAAGCGTTAGTACACACACGACTAGGTAAAGGTTTAGGTTATAACTTATTATTATTATCAGGACGTATGCCTGGAACTACCTAGTTGTAATAATGCACCTGTTCGCAATAACAATAATTCGGAAGGAAAACAATAATTAGAAGGAGCTCAATCTAGCTCCGAGGATGAATCTGAACTAAATTTACACCAAAGAGTAGAGCTATAATGAAAACAGAGGCTAGACAGAGAATGCAAGTAAATATTTGAATTTTAAATTTAAAACTAAATATAAAAGAATGTCATTCACAAAGAAGGTCACAAAAACCAACAAGGCTTTAGTTGCCTTGTTACACCCAGGTCGGTCAACTGTGTGATTTTTCGACAATTAGCCCGGGTTTGTTGTCACCAATCACCAACCCGCATATGGCAAGTGTGATTAATTAAGCCAATGCCCATCAATAGTAGAGATGACTGATTTCAATATGGAGGCCTATTCCCAGCAGTGGGACTGTATACAGGCTGTACTTTTATTTACTTTATTTCATTGTGAAACACTTCGCTTCGGGCAAGTGTTGATTTTTTTTGTTCCCTCAACTTCTCGCTCCAGGTGGTGATGTGGATGCTGCGCCTGGGTGCGGTGTCCACTCTGCTGTCGGAGCCGCTGGTGTCGGGGTTCACGACGGCGGCCTCCTTCCACGTGCTGGCCTCGCAGCTCAAGGACATCTTCGGTCTAAGGCTGGTCAAGCTGCCGAGCAACTACAAAGTGGTTTTGGTCAGTCGATTTAACCTTATTCAAAACCAAATAAAAATACCTCCCAAGCATCATCATCATCAGCGAATGGGCGTCCACTGTTTAACAAAGGCCTCCCCAAGGATCTCCACAACGTCTTTATGCTGCTGGCATCAACACGAGAATTTTTTTTCGACCCGTTTTCTAGTGTTAGGTCTATACACGATACTTCAAAAATAGACATAATAGTAGTTTTTGCTTGTCTGTGGTATTTTTGTCTACAAACCCTAACGGCCCCAGTACACATTGGCGTATGTTGGCCCACTGCCTGCCATCGCCAATGTGTAAACTGGGTAATGGTGTACAGTGGCGGGCAATTTGTCGATAGTGGCGAGCAATTTACCCCGTCAACACAATGGCGATGGCCGGCAGTTGGGCAACATACGCCAATGTGTACTGGGGACTTAACATGCAACATAATTTTATCGAGTTTTGACAACTGTAACTGAGATAGTTTGTTGTTCCCCCCATCGAAAGAAGAGAGAATATCGTCCGCGACATATCTCGTGATGCGCATGCTACGCCGGTCAGGTCAGCTGTTCACCCTGTTGTGGCATGCCTTCACTGCGTCTCCGGTGTACGGTCGCCACGCAAAAACCCGGCATGGAACATTCCAAACCTTTCATAGGCGAAAATGCCCTAGGACGCAGTATGGTCGGGAGTTAGTAAAACGGGCCCGAAAATTATCTGTGCCATCATGACCAAGCACTATGCCAAGAAACAAATGCTCCACAGAAAGCAAATAGCAACAAACAGCTTGTGCAGGGCATGTGGAGAGAATGTCTGACGAGTCAGTCGGGACGGGAGATGAACGGATGAGTCCATGCAACACATATCGTGTGACTTGTGACTCGCTTGCCATTAAAATAATAAGTCTTCTGGGATCAGCCTTTTAGAAATCCTAAAAGTAAAGTTTTTATTTACGTCCCTTGCACTGGCAACCCCGCGTCACGTGACGTCATTATTTCCGAGAATTTTGTGTTAAACTCCACATTTCTTTTTTTTTTTTCCTTATTGGAATCTAAGACCAGATTCTTTGCCATCATCATCATCAGCTTATAAACGTCCCACTGCTGTGCACAGGCCTCCCATATGCACAAAACCACGTAATGTGATTGGTTTATAATAACACACATTGTTCATTTTGATTCATGATAAGCAATGTTGTTACAGACGGTGGTGGAGATATGCAAGAATCTGATGAACTTAAACGTGGCGGCGTTCACGATATCGTTCATAGCGTGCACCATCATTGCGCTCAACAACGAGCTGCTCAGGGTGAGATATAAATTGTTTGATGTCATATGTACAGTCAAGGAAGTTTCCGGTAGACCACTTTATGGCTTTTCGCTTGCACTCTATTCCAAATGCGCTGACGTAAAGGAAAAAATCATAATACTTTTTTTTAAATGTTTTTCTTTTAAAAGTCATGTTTTTTTTATTTGTATTGATTTTTTTGTTTTTTTTTTAAATTTAATTTGCCTTTTTTATGTGTCAAAACCAAATACTTACTGACTATTAAATAGGCTGTATGACATGAATACTTTTAAAATTATTAAAATGAAATTAATGTTTTTTTAAATTTGTTGCTTATTCTAAACTACTTTAAAAATTAATATAAGTAGATAAATCTTGACCAATTATTATTAGTATCCAAGTTTACAAGACTAATTTCTGATTTGATTTGCTACAGTTGAAGACTTTCAAGTATCTTATGCAAGTTTTTAAGTTAAGACTGATTTGATTTCAGTATCTCATACTGAAAGTTGCTAGTTAATAGAGCTTGATAAATGTTAATTATTGAAAATTAGCTAAAGCTAAATAAAAACCTAAGAACAACACATACTTATAGTTCCTAATACATACCAAATACAAAATATACAAAATATTTTTTGAGACTGCTAATTCTCTGTAAATCCTTTGACAGTATTTTATTGTTAGTAAGTATACTTACTTATTGTTATTTTCATTAATCATAATCTTAATCATAATCAATTTATTTGCATAAAAAGCGGTACAGAAGTTAGTACAGGTAATTTGATCACACTGTTTACCAGAAGCTGGCATGCAAAATTTCTTTTTTTCAAAATCTGGCGCAGCGGACCCGCCTTTAAGGAACAAACTACAACAAATGAGAGGACCTCCTTGGTCGAGTGGTTTGTACACCAATTTTCATGGTGTCGCCATCTCTGAGGTCCCGGGTTCGAACCCCGGTCGGGTCAATTTAGAAATTATTGTTTTTCTAAATTGTCTCGGGTCTGGGTGTTTTCTGTGTAAAATAAGTATGTATCTAAGTATTTAAGTATGTTTATTCGTTATCTAGTAACCATTTAACGAGTTTTATAACGAAGCTTCTCTTGGGCTAGATAATTGGTTTAAAAAATAAATAAAAAAAAAACAGGAAGTCAAACCGATATAAATTACAATTACAATCATTAATTAATTATTACAATACGTTAAATAAGTTGGTTACTAAATCCTGGATTGTTTAAAGAATTCATCAATGGAATAAATAGAGTTATGTGTTAACCAGTCCCTTAATTTAATTTTAAAAGAATTTAATGGCAATCCTTTCAGATCATCGCACAAACTATTATAATTTTTTATTGATAATAAAGATAATATAACATTTTAAATTGATTTAAATCAATGAGTAATTAATTATTTTAAATAAATAATCACCTGATTTAAATCAACCCTGACGTACAGTAGCGTGCGCGTAGATTGGGTGCAAGCGAATATCGCCGTAAAGCGGTCGACCAGGAACTTTCCTGTATTTGTACAGTCGATGAAGTGATGAAGTCATCCACTGTACAAATTCCCATACAAATATGACATGGTAAGATTAAAGTAATACTGCTCTTAGAGGTGGCAGTAGTAATCGATATTGATCCTTATGTTTCATGTTATAAAGTTCAAAATTGTTTAAAGAAAGGTCATGTGGCATTTTGTTCGGACATTTGATCCACGGCGTACACAAACAAAATAGGGCAGACTATGCAAATAATTATCACTGCAACACAATAATATAATAGGTCGCATGCGTGCAAACCGTGGGAGAATTGAGGGAAAAAATATATCATTTATGTTTTTAACAACTACTTACTACATTTTGATTTTTATAAAAGTAGAAAGTATAGGATAATTTTGGCCTATTAGTTATACTTCAGTGTAACTAAACAATTGAGGGGAAAATAAAAAAAAATCTACAAAAACATAATTTATTCTGCTTGATCATAATCAATTGTAAGATCATCTAAAAATCATCATCATCTGTGCCCTCGGAATACCGTGGAAATATTTTGATATGCTATTCTGCGGTGTAGGCTTGTTAGCTTACACCGCAGGATGGCATATCAAACTAGAACTAAGTAATTTTTTTATTTTCCTATAACGACTCGTCATAGTGACTGCATCCTCCCTGATGGTAAGCAGCCGATGCAGCCAAAATAATGAGAGTAATACTATACTTTCGTGTTTCATTATCGGTAAGAAAACCAACATTTATTGTTCAATATCTTTTTTCTCCTGGGAATTTTAAACAAAATAATTATGTGGAATGAAAAGTGAGATTTAGTTCTTTAATTTAATACATATTTGGTTTTTGTACGCAACCTTTTGTGATCTGGGTCAAAATGCCCAATGACCTTTTAAGTTTTGTGGAAGATTGATCTGCTGTGGATACCTTACTCAAATTGAAATTAATTAATCGCTGAGAAGTAATAATTTTAATAAAAAGTATATAGTCATTTTAAACAAACTAAACTAAATATTTCATTCAACATTCTGTTAAAACGGAGTAAAATCTGACATTCGTCTTTCGTGTCACTGATTATAATTTTAGCCATGGGTGAGCAAGCGGAGTCGCGTACCAGTGCCTATAGAACTGCTGGCCATAGTCGTCGGGACTCTCGTGTCACAGTTCTGGGGACTCAAGGAGCAGTTTGGCATTAAGCTCGTTGGCACCATACCTACAGGGTAAGTAACATCTTCATCAAGGTGAACAAACTTAAATTTTTCATAAGACAAACAGCAATGTTTCGCGTGAATATGCATATTACTGAGGAATAAAAATATTATGAATATTTTATGGATCGCTTAAAGGTCGCTTTGTATGGGACAAATTTTAATGACAAGTAAACAAAATCGTATCAAAAACATAGACAATATCAAAAAATAAATATAAAAAGGTGCATTGAGCACAATGCGTGAAGTACTTAGTCAGAGGATAGGCAAGGAGGACCGCAGATGCAGTCCTCTACTGAACGCTGAGTGTAAGTTGAAAATGTGCAAACGTTACTATCGCGTTTGAGTTAAGAGTTTTGATTCTCGATCTTATTTACTTAGCATTAAGATCTATCTGTCAAAACTTAACTCAAACGCGATAGTAACGTTTGCACATTTACAAACTTACACTCAGCTCTCTGCAGCCTACCTTTCACCAAATTACATGTATGTTTGTGCAGTATTGAGGTAATACGTTAGTAGCCTCTTACGACAGCCAAGGGAACACAGGGGTTGGTAGTAAGTATTATTTTAGAGAACCGCTATTCCTCATGGCTTTAATTTTTTTATTTTGTTTTTTTTTTTATTTTTTTTTTCCGTGCGTTTTTACCGTTATTTTATTACCGAGTCGCGTAGCGGTGAAAGAATACCACCACCCACTCTATTCCCATGGGTGTCGTAAAAGGCGACTAACGGACTAAAGACTGCACATACATCCAACAGCATAGAGCGGCGATTGACCACCTGACACGCTATGCACATGTGCAGTCGCTATTTGGTGAAAAGTGGACTATGGGTAGAGGACTACTTTTGCGGTCCTCATTGCATAGTCTCTGACTAACCCTTCGGGGATAACAGTCTTAGTTGCATGTATGTATGTATGTATACTTATAAGGTGACTGCTAGAAACCGCAAGAAACTTCAAGGGTTGGTTAGGTCAAGTGTTTTAAACAACAAAAATGGTCTCACTGCAGACTAACGTAGGTACTTATCGCCCAGCTGACGCGAACGGGTCAACAGACGGTCGGCCGCCCGACCGTTGCCCGCGCGTTGTAAATAATCGTTATATTTAATTGTTTTTCATTTTGTTTATCTTATGTTATTGGAATTATTCCTCGTAGATACACTTTTGACATAAATTAGATACTCAAAGACTATCCAATTAATGTCAACCACCTGGACGACGCCCGGTGGGTCGTCCAAGATACCGCTGGAAAGATGAAGTTGTGAAAGACATGAAAGAGCTGGAAGTGCCCGACTGGTCTCACTTGGCACAAAACAGGAAGGAATGGCGCAATTTAATGTCGGAGGCCAAGATCCACTTCGGGTCGCTGAGCTAGAGTAGTAAGTAAGTAAAGACTATCCAATTAAAATTCACAAAATGAATTATTTCATTAAAAATGAAATACACATGAATTCCTTTTTTGCCATTTTTGTCATGTTTAAAACACTTAACCTGACCAGCCCTTGAAGTTTCTTGCGGTTTCTAGCAGTCACCTTATATTTGTGTATGTTTTTCAGATTTGCTCGCGATTTTTCTTACCTCATTATTTTGAATGCAAATATTTTGTGTACCTCCAGGCTGCCGATGCCCAAAGTGCCCACGATGGAGCTGTTCCCCGCGGTGGCGCTGGACGCGCTCACTATCACCATGGTGACTTACACCATCAGCATGTCCATGGCGTTCATATTCGCCGCCAAGGAGAAGTACGAGGTGGACGCTAACCAGGAACTGCTGGCGCTGGTAAGCAGATTCACTTTTTTTTAACTTTAAGTATTTGACGCTGCAAAAGGAAGGGAGAAAAGAAATGCCCTTTGCTAAGTTTCTTGCCGGTTCTTCTCCAGTACAAATGATATAATGTTGTACATACGACAAAAAATCAAATTATGTCGATGCGAACTTTATAGTTTGGGTAATTTTGTTTAGGGAGCGAGTAATGTGTTCGGCTCATTCTTCGGGTGCGCCCCGATGTGCGCCAGCCTCTCGCGCTCCTACATCCAATACCAAGTGAGTAATTTTCTATATCTATATTCCACGAACAGGATTTGAATCTGGACTAAGTGACAATTCGGACACAGTGTCCGAATTGACACTTTTTCATTTAATTATTTTTTTCACTGACGATTCGGACACCAACAAAAATAGCTGCTTTGTACAGTCAGATAAAAAACTTCTATAGATTTCTTTACTTTACAAAAATAATAAAATTAAAAAGTGTCAATTCGGACACTGTGTCCGAATTTAAAGTGTCCGAATTGTCACTTTGTCGATTTTGTGCACCCTCTGATAAAAAGAGCCAGGCGCACTACCTAAGAACCACTTTCGTTAATTGTTTTTTAAGTTCTACGAACGATGCTATCGATTCCCCCTTGAGTTTACTATGTCGGTTGCCTTAGTTCTTCTACGGATCTCATCATGTTTGATTTGATCTCGCAGAGAAACCCCGAGCATAGCTTTTTCCATTGCTCTTAGAGCGACCTTGGGCCTTCTTATAAGTTCCTTTATTCGCCTTTGTGGCCTGTGGCTAAGCTGCCGGTCTTAGACCCAGAGGTCCCAGGTACGATTCCCAGCGGGGGTATCTAAAGTCTGGCGCTATAACAACAATCTTAATACGAGTAGCGTCTTCGTGTTCCGAATTCCGACAGTTTGAGATAAGATAGCCAGTTCCTCAGTGGTTGATGATTCCGAGTTCGCGCGCTTCTACCTTCGGCCTTATCGTCACTTACCATCAGGTGATGTGAAAGCCAAGCGCTTACCTGTAGTAATAAAATAAATAATAATAAAAATAATTTATTTACCCTTCACAATTTGGTTCTTAAGGCTATATTTTTAAATAAACATTAGTAAAAATGGCCAAATTTGTGAGGGACTGGAGCCTGATATGGGTTTCAAAAAGAAACCGGAAACTACAGGTCTCCAGGCCTCCACCCAGAGAGATTTTAGTTAAGGAGCTGGAATATGCAAAATTACAGTTTCAACAACAACAACAGTTCTAATATTAATAATAATAAAAAAATATGTTAATCTGAGTTAAAGAGTGTGTTGTGTAAGTTTGGTGAAGTATGTGTATGCGTGGTTTGGAAGGTAGGATCATAACATATAAGGCAAAAAAAATTATGTGTACTCTATTTAATAGGAAGAAGGAACTTTTCTGTCGCGTCATAATCGAGGGACTTCAGAAATTCCATCACTGTATGTTTGCAGCTATAGCTGTAGTAATTATAAACAAAATTGCTATTCTGACAAAACACACATATACTGTCAAAGCTGCCACTGTTCTGCTACAATTTAGTATTGGGTTGTGTATCTAATTTTTGTATGAAGGTATGAGTGTATTGTCCAGGCGGGCAGCAAGACCGGGCTGACGTCGGTGGTGTCGGCGTCGCTGATCGTGTGCGTGCTGCTGTGGGTGGGCCCGTTCTTCGAGCTGCTGCCGCGCTGCGTGCTGGCCAGCATCATCGTGGTGTCCCTCAAGGGGATGTTCATGCAGGTCAAGGAGCTGGCCAAGTGAGTCGCACCCCGATCACGTTTTTATATGTTTTTACACACATTCATATAATCACGACTGTTATCCCCTAAGGGTTAATCAGAGCAAAAGGAGTCCTCTACCATAGTCCACTTTTCACCAAACAGCAGCGATATATACGTTACACTAGATAGGCCCTTCCGAACACGCACTATGTTCCACTCATCTGCGGAGTCGACTCGGCACCTTGCTTTAGTGTGGCTTTGACATCACGCGTGCGGAGCGGCGAAAATAATTCTTTATTTCTTTTCAAAGTGTACACCTAGACGTTTACTACAATTCAGTTGTCAAGTAAGTGAAATTAATTGTTATTCAAGTCATTATTATGTAGTTATATCGTATTAGTAGAATAGAAAAGATATTTTTTCAATTATTGTTTTTTTTTAAATTTATTAAGGACAACAAACAATTATACATTGTATTTTACAAACCATAGTTTTCTTATTGAAATCAAATATTTTTAAATGTATAATCAACACTGTTATCCACAAGTTTGTATGAAATAACAAAAAAAATTTTATTAGGTGCTACCTCCGAGAAAAATGTTATATCTAAAATTATTACACCCAACTTGCCTTACCTACTTATATACTTTTTTTTAGTTAGTACGTACTTATACGTACGTACGTACTTAATAACATCATACTTAGTTAACAAAAAATTAATAAACACTACTTAGAGCTCCTTACAAATATTCGATATAGGTACCAAATATTAAGTTTTAGAATAAAGCGTATGTTTACAAATCCGATAAACAAACGAGAACAAAACAAAAATTAACAAATAAGAAACAATAATATGTTATCCTACTTTATGAACAAAATATTTAGGTAAGTACTCACTATATGGACGCAATTAAAAAAAACAATAATATATATATATATATATATATATATATTTACATCCAGCTACGCATTTGGCGTCATGCATGCTGTGCATCATTACGACGTCCTCCAGTTCAGCTTACAATTTAGATCATCTCTCTGCGAATGTTTCTTAGTTTTTTGATGCTTTTCTCCATAGGATATTTTATTTTGCGATTATTTTAATTGTGGCAATATTCTTCTTGCAGTCATGCCCAAACATTTATGAACTCCATTTCATGGTGATAAATTTTTGGCTTCCTAGATATACTGATTATCATTTACTTAATGCGCTGACATTTTCACGTCCTCCTGATTTTGTAAAAGCGACGTTGCCAGCAATGCGTTACCTATCTCTTTCTTTCACCGAATATTTTAATGTTGGGTCCAATTTGACAGATGTCTTTAAAATGGTTAACCAAAGTTTTTTTTTTATTTAAGAGAGTTTATACATTTCGGTTTCCCATACAATCTTCCAAGTCGACATTTTTAAAGACCATTAAGCCATATTTTATGAAACTTTGCATGCTAAAGTAAAACACAGGGATCCAATCGTTTATTTGGCTGAGTTATTGAGATTTAAAATCGCAATAACTCAGTTAAATAAAGGTTTTTTAAAAATGTTTTCAACAAACTATCTAGATCTCTATATTTTACCTCAGCATGCCGAGTTTCTTAATTAAAATTTTTGCGGAAGGTGCGTAGTTCGATTCCCGCCTGAGGTTGTCGTCTTTTTTCAATGTTTAAAATTTTACTTAAGTATATTTAAGTGTTAATAAAACGCTAAAACATAAAAACATTAATCTATAAACGCAGCTTCATCTTAACCGAATGTTCAAATATTTGTAAAAATATTTCTTTCGAATCTCAGAGGTGAAAACTTCTAAGATTTGATGAAGCAATGTTGACTAAAAACATAAGCATCAAGCACTGACAAATTTCGACGTTTGAAAGCCAGACCTCGGTAGCCAAGTGGTTAAGGCAGTCGCCCGGAATGCGGAAGGTGCGTGGTTCGATTCCCGCCTGAGGTTGTCGTCTTTTTTCAGTGATTAAAATTTTACTTAAGTATATACAAGGGTTAATAAAACGCTAAAATATAAAAACATTAATGCAGAGTTTCATCAAAAATGGCCTAATGGTTTTTAAAAATTTCAACTTGGAAATTTGTATGGGAAACTGAAATGTGATAACGCTCTTAACTTCATTAAAGAAACTGACATCAGTTTTGGGTTCATCAATGTGATGCCTTAAGGTTTGATCTCGATCTAATTAAAAGTGCAGCGGCCATCATAAATAGCCGCTGCACTGAAGTACACAATTTATTATTTAGCTATAAGGGTCAATATCGATTCGAGAAAATTGACAGTTTTGGGTAAGTGGTTCTGCTTCCATTTCTTGGGTTCTGATTTCCTAAATAAGTACTTATATTCTCTTTTTCCTTTAAAGATGATGTTCTACTAACCATCCAAGCCCTAAGCTGAGGAGCTACCGTACGCCCGTATATTGATATCTGGCGTCCGTTGTTGGCATCTGGCATCCGTATATTCATGTCTGGCGTCCGTATATTGGATATCTGGCGTCCGTATATTGCTATTTGACATTTCACGCCAGCTCTAATAACATCTTGAGCATAATATGTGACAAGTCAGACAGCCCTATTTACAAATTCATATTGCGTAAATGCCTCGGGTTCTGGCTTCCTAACTTAATTATCTTTATAGTTTGAAATACCTAGGCCCTTTGTTGAGGAGCTACCGTGCGTCTGTATATTGTTATCTGGCGTCCGTATAATGACATGTGGCGTCCGTATATTGATGTCTGGCGTCCGTATATTGCTATTTGACATTTTGACGCCAGCTCTAACAAACATCCTGAGCATAATTATGTAACAAGAGAAAAAAAGACAAAAACCGTACCGAAATGCTGGAAGCTTGGCAATGTGCAGCCAGTACCCTAAAAGGGAAGTCTCATGCTGACCCATGCAACTACCGACCGATCGCTATCAATTCCATACTCTGTAAGGTCATGGAAAGAGTTCTAAACAGTAAGTTGGTATGAGGAGCTGAGGAGGTCATAACTCATAGGTATGTACCTATTAGTTAATGACCTCCTCAGTGACTGTCAATATGGCTTCCGCCGAGGAAGCCGGGGATTTCGACTGGGGATCTTCTAGTTTATGTGACGCACTACTGGGGTGGGGCCCTCGAGATGCACGGCGAAGCACTTGCCGTATCACTGGACATCTCGAAGGCTTTTGAAAGGGTCTGGCACGCAAGTCTGCTGCGCAAGCTTCCTGCGTATGGTGTCCCCGCTGTAGATATTATTATATGTACTTTTGTAGTTGGATAGCTGATTTTCTGACGGAACGATCGATCAGAGTAGTCATCGATGGCTGGTCCTCTGACTCAGTGGCTATTGATGCCGGAGTTCCTCAGGGGTCTCTCTGCGACGCTTTTCCTGTTGCACATCAATGACCTGTTGATACCAGGAATTGTTGGGTATGCAGATGACAGTACTGTCGTAGAGAGATACCTTTCGGATGCAAACTGCAGTCAAAAAGCTGGGCGTCCTAAATAAGGTCAAGTGATATTTCACGCCGGGATAGCTTTAAACTCTCTTTAAAGCTGATGTCCGATCTTGTATGGAATATTGCAGTCACCTATGGGACGGCTCAGCGAAATACTACTTGTACTTTGCATCTTTGTATATTGATAGTGACAGTAAAGCGTCTCAAAATTATAAAATTAGTGATTTTTTGAAAAACAAAGATTACTACAGTGAACATCTATCGCTGATCGAATCGATCTATCGTGAATATTTGTATTTCTTGTTACTTTTTTAGATTATTATTGTTTAAAAATTATTATCCTAAACTTGAAAGAGTCCTAACATATTGTATTTAATTGTAAGTGTTTGTTACACTTAAATAATGTTACAAACTTAATTAAGTAATTTAATGTATCAGTGTAAACAAACGTTGGTGAATTATATAAAAAAAAAATACCAACTAACTGCACTGGACACGATTCAACGCAGAGTTGAGAGGCTAATTGGCGACAAAGAACTGGTGAAGAGCAAGTTTCACACCCTAGCTCACCGCCGCAAAGTTGCCTTTCTGTCGGTCTTTTACAGACCGCCATCCCCTTTCTTCCATCGGACATCCAGACGCACTGCGGGCTACCACCCTTTCTTGGAGGATATTTCTAAATGTCGCACAAAGCGCTACTCAACATCGTTTATACTGTGCACAGAAAAGGAGTTGAACTCCCTCCCTGCGTCTGTGTTTCCGAGTACTTATCTTAAGTATCTTCAAAGCAAGAGTGAATAGACACGTTCTGGGTAGCTCGCTCCATCGTGAATCGGCTTGATTGGGATCAAGAGCAAACCCATTTACAGAAAAAAAAAACTAGTCGGACAGTCCGATTTACGTATTCATATTGCGTAAATGCCTTGGGTTCTGGCTTCCTAACTTAATTGTTCTTATAGTTTGAAAGGCCTAGGCCCTTTTTTACCGTGCGTCTGTCTATTGTTATCTGGCGTCCGTATATTGATAACTGGCATCCGTATATTGACATCTGGCGTCCGTATATTGACATCTGGCGTCCGTATATTGATGACTGGCGTCCGTATATCGGATATTGCTATTTGACATTTCACGCCAGCTCTAACAACATCCTGAGCATAATATGTGACAAGTCGGACAATCCGATATACGAATTCATATTGCGCCTCGGATAGTGGCTTCCTAACTTAATTGTCTTTATAGTTGAAAGGCGTAGGCCCTTTGTTGAGGAGTTATTATATTGTTATCTGGCGCCCGTATATTGCGATTTCACAGTTTGCGCCAGCTCTAAGAGCATTCTGAACACAATATGCGACAGGTGGGATGATGAAAGAACATGTACACACGCCAGCACATCAACCTACCTACCACAAAATGTCCAATTTTCTTCAATAGACTTTGAACTTTATGCCTTAAATATATAGTTAAAAATGTATTAAAGAAATTTTACAGTTTTGGATAGGTTGCAGGCGTCTGTACATTAAATTTTTTTATTAATTATTTATTAGTTTTATGGCTGATTATTTAATCATTGGATAAAACTTATCCTTCTGATAAAGCATTACGCAATCAAGCTAAAATGTCAGCTGTTTAAAAAAAAAGTCATTTATGACAATACATTTTTTAATAAGTAAGTATAATAGATTACGATTTATGATAATAACTAGCGGCCGCTCGCGGTTTTACCCACGTGGTTCCCGTTCCCGTGGGAATATCGGGATAAAAAGTATCTTATGTGTTAATCCAGGTTATAAACTATCTGTATGCCGAATTTCATTCAAATCCATTCAGTAGTTTTTACGTGAAGAAGTAACAAACATACACACTCACAAACTTTCGCCTTTATAATATTAGTGTGATATTGTATTTTAGTAGGCACCAAACATTGAGTAAGCTGGCAACGTCGCATTAGCGGACGCCACATTTATATGAATACGTCATAAAATAAGCGCGTTTAATACGGCTGTGGATATACGCACGACAGTAGCGCCACACCTCTGCTGAGATTTTTTTGGGAACTATCCAATATTTATTTGCAGCCATTACAATCAATTTTTGGCTTCCATCGATTTTTGTTCTACGGCTAGCTGGACCTTAGAGGCGCCAAGTGTCATCGATTAAAAAAGTGGCGTCCGGTATGCGGACGTCATATAGCGGTGGACGCCATTTTAAATGTAATTTCGCCTTCAGTGGACGGTAGTTTGCTTGTGGGATATATATATATATATATATATATACATATATATATATATATATATATATATATATATATATAACACCAATGCATTATACAACTCTAATTCCTCCCAACACAAAAACAATCAAGGGCGAGCCCCACCCATGAAATCGAAAAATCCCCTCCCAAGAAACCCATGCGCAAAAATGACAAAAAAAAACGATCTTCCACACTATTGTAGTCAGCTGATCGGACATTTTCATTTGTGTTGGGAGGAATTAGAGTTGTATAATGCATTGGTGTTATTTTTATATAACACCAATGTTATTGACTAATCTATTTGGGACGCCATCTTGATACACACTACGTTATCTTTGACCGATCTGGCGTTGCGGCGCTGCGATGTCTGTCTGTTGATTAGACGACATTTAAATGTTTAAGCGCTGCAGCGGCTGCAGCGAACTTTAGGTCTCTTATTCCAGAATTTAAACAAATGGTTTGTATGAACGTTCTTGTCTATACTTCTAGGTCAATGCCGAATAGCGACTGCACATGTGCTCAGCGTGACAGGTGGTGAGCCCATCGCCGCTCTATGCTGTTGGATGTATGTGCAGTCTTTAGTCCGTTACTCGCCTTTTACCAAGCCTGGCGCACTCCGCGCTTTAGGTATGACGCTACAAGTAGCCGACCGAACGGACGCCCGCGAACACCCTGCACTCGTTAGAGGAGATAAAGAGCTACGCGATAGTTATTGTTGATATTTCGTACATCCATATTTTACCCTTGTGCGATTATAATTCTTTCGAGATTGGGATCCTCTATAAAAATAAACTCACATCTCTTCATGCCATCATTTAATTTAGTTCTCAATTTCAGTTTAAAATAAAACGTACAAAATAAAACAAACTATAAAGATATTTAAGATTAGCCCATCTCTCTCCTGAATCTTCGTAGGCAATCAGCTTTTCCAAGAAGATGACAATTACTTCCCAACATTTTGAATCAGTTCCTGACAGCTATTCTTTTTTATTTAAAACCAAAGCCTGCCAGTTTATTACCATAGACATAAAATTCTTCCAAATCTATATTCCTACAATAGTACGCGATAGAAAGAGAGGCAACTTCTAGGTGAATTTAACTGTTGGTATGGGAGCGGTGTGCGGCCTGAATTGCACTTTATTGTGTCTCAGCAAGAGTCGCTATTTATTTAAATGACTAAGGGTGGATTCGACCAAACTGGAATAAGGTCTTATACCTAGATTAAACGCCGAATTTGTACAGACTAATCGGACTTGGAGTAAGTCTTATTCCAGTTTGGTCGAATCCGCCCTTAGCGGAGTGAATCTTCTTTACTTGTACTATGTATTCTATGCTTTTACGACACCCAAGGGAAGACAGGGTGGTAGTATTCTTTCACCGCTACGTGACACGGTTGATCTCTCTCTACTAAAAGTTTAAGAGGGCACCGCGCAGAGCCGCGCGATCGCAAAAACTGACATAAGTCTCATAATGAACTTCAAACCAAAATCAATCATATTAATATTAAAAATTAGAACAATTCTGCTTTGAAGTTTCAGACCTAGTAATTTGATTAGAGCAATGTTTTTATTCTGCGAAATGTACAAAACCATCACGCGCTTGAGTTAAAAATTAAAATTTACTTTTTTAAGATGGGGGCGACCCGCGGAATATCAATACAAATATTTTCATGTAAGAATTATTGCTTCATGCGTAAAATTAAAAAAGTTGTCGGACAAAAATGTTTTTAGGAGTCATTAGATTTATGTATTGTTTGTTATTGTTTAAACAATTTGTTTCAAATTTCAACAAGGCCACGACCTTGTGCAATGATCAGGCTAACTTACGTAAGTTGTTTTAATGTATTTAACTAATTCAGCGCATAGTACAAGTGACTTAAAAATACGTAAATATTCACAATTTCGTGCAGGTTCCCTTCTTAATGTTTCTTTTTATCAAGGGTGAACATTAGAAAGTCACTAAATATGTCTCATGCGCAATTCTAATATAATTTTTTTTTTGTCTGCCAGGTTCTGGAAGCTAAGCAAGCTGGACGCGCTGGTGTGGCTGGCAACCTTCCTCGTCACCGTTCTAGTCAACATCGACATCGGGTGAGTCGCATCGGCATAACAGCAGTGTACAAACCATCAATTCAAGACTATTATCCTTGAAGAGCTAGTCAGAGACTAGGCAATGAGGACCGCAAAAACATTCAATTGGCTACTTGACAGTTTTCGAAAAAGTATGTAAAAAGTTACAAACGCTTATTTTATACCCCGTACAATATTTTCTTTCTCGAAAAAACCTTTATTTAACAGAAAAAAACATATTTTTCTTTATTGATTTCAAATTTTGTGCGAAAACGGTTGGTCACGTGACATTTTGCTCTGTGACGTCACATTTCACTATATAAAGAAACATATCTTAGAACCTGACAGATAGTTTTTGATAGTTTAGTGAAATGTGACGTCACATGAAGCAATAATGGCCGCCCCTTGCCGCCCGTGTATCGGGTCTTGTAATACATAGATAAAAAATCACAAATTTACTCTGTAAAAATGAAATATTTACAAATTATCTTAATAAAAAAAACTATTGAATAATTATCGTTAAATCATAAACTGCCGTTTCCGACATATTTCATATTTTATTGTTACAACTGTCAAATAGCCAATTGCCATAGTCCAATTTTCACCAAATTACAACGTCACATGTGCTTAGCTTGAGGAGCTTGATGGCGCAGTCGCTAGCGCGTTCGGCTTGCGATCTTGCCCGCTAAGCAACTTTCGCAATGCCGGGTCGCCTGATAGGTGACCAATTAAAAACATCTCGAGCTCCTCCGTGCTTCGGAAGGTACGTTAAGCCGTTGGTCCCGGTTGTTGTCGTAAGATGGCAGTCGTTAAAACCCACCAACCCGCATTGGGCCAGCGTGGTGGGTTATGGCCCAATATCCCCACGTGCTATTGTCCACGCGGGAGGCCTGTGCCCAGCAGTGGGATGGTTATAGGCTGATGATGATGTGCTCAGCGTAATAGATAACGACGGCTAAGGGAAGATTAGCCGTCGTAAGCTACGTGGACAATATCACGTGGGGATATTGGGCCATAGAGGGGTCAGTAGTATTCTTTTACCACGTTTACTGTCCCATGAGTCACATTATGGCTCATAACAATTGAAATTCTATTGTGTTTATTATTGGACTGGGAATGTGTTGAGCCGCTACCACATAGCTCAAGCTTAGAACCTTCAATCAACAATACCAACTTGATAACGCGTCACGTACAAAATCAAAGCTAAATTCTGTCCACGTGAATATAAATAGTTTTTCTTTACTAACGAACTGAGACAAAAGTTATAAAACAGTTTCAAGTTCAACCTAATTACAACCATGGCACCCAGTTATAAAGTCACAAAATCTTCTAAGTATTATCTTTATACTTACGATCATTCGTCACAAACAATGAGCAAAGCAATGCATGCATTCCTCGTGCGGTTGCCGTAACGAGCAGTTGTGACAGTGAACCCATTGCAAAAATCTCAAAATCTGTGTCAATACCAATTTAAACTTTAATTGCTAATAGTTTAGGTCACATTTCGCATAACCCGAATCAAAAATTATCAACTGTTCGACCTAGTATACGCAACATAATCAGATAAAATGTCGACCCAACGTTCTCCACCCGAAAGGCGTTCATCGTCACAATCTGACCTTCAAAACTTAACGGATAATACCTTGTTCGTATCAACGAGAAAGAGGAAAGAAAGACCTGAAATGGATGCCATGGAACTACGTGACAAGATTCTAATGATGCTATCAAATATGAAAAAAGATCAAGAAACTACATTTAATAAACTGAAAGAGTCTATGGATGAAATAAAAGAGCAAAACAGGGACCTCTTTAAAGTTCAAAAGAGCGTTGAAGAGAAATTGGAAAGTATAAATGCTTCATACGAAACTCTTAATCAGAAGATGCATAATGTTGAGAAACAACAAGATAGCATGCAGTTGAAGATATTTCGCCTGGAAGAAAATCTAGAAGAAACACTTCGTAACTTGAATGCAGCATCTATTGAAGTACGCAATCTCGGTGAAGTGGACCAAAGTAAGCTGTCTGATATAGTCGATAAGATTCACACATCTACAGGAGCGTCTTTGAATGAAAGTAACGTACGTAGAATATCTTTGAACAAAACTGGCAAGGACAAGCACACAATAACTGTTGATTATCAGACCGAAGATGCCCGTTTACACATATTAACTGCGATCAAAAAATTTAATTTAACAAACACAAATGATAAGCTGAACACAAGAACTCTTGGACTTCAAGGTGATGTGAGGCCAGTATATGTTTCGGAAGTTCTTACACCTGCTGCAAAATTACTTCATTATCACGCAAGAAACTTACTGAAAAACCATGGATTTAAATATTGTTGGATCTCACGTGGTAAGATCTTCCTTAGGAAATCAGATGGTTCCCCTGCTCTTCATATCAAGTCCCTTAATCAGATTGAATTGCTGAGAATTGACACATCTCCTTCCCAAATTTGACTATTCCAAGGAATAATATTTTCCAATCGCATTATACTCGTAGGAATGTGTCTGCGGCTGTTATCGTTAGTTTCTTATAGTAGAGGTATACGTTTTAGTGTTAAGTTTATGCTAGTTTTAGTTCTGCTGCATCGTTGTGAGGTAACTTTTAAACCAAACATGAATAATAAATTAATTTCTGTTGAACTTTTAAGTATTATATTGTATTTTCAAATTTTTGTATGTTTATTTTATATTATACGTATGAACTTAATATTATTATTATATGAATTGATCTCAGAAAATTATTATACTTGCCGCTGCTCTTGTCCTAAACTATGCCATGGCACTGCCAAACTATCAAAACTTACTTTGTTCATATCACAGAAATTATTTCAGTGGTTCATATACCACTATATATTTACATGATGAGCAATATCCAAGATATTTACTCTGATATTGACTCAAGTGTCAATGTCGGCAGTGCAGTGGTCGTGGGGGAAGCTGAGCAATGCGCTAGTGTTGTACCTAACTTTGAACAGGCTTTTAATTTTCTTACACAGAATATACGTAGCATTAATCACAATTTTGACGACTTTAACATTCTTTGGATCAGATAAAGATTAATCAAGATTTAATAGTATTAACCGAATGTTGGCTTAATAAAAATACTGTGCTGCCCATTCTTCCAAATTATAATTCCTATCGCACACAAAAATATTTAAATCAAAATGATGGTGTAGTTATTTTTATAAATAATAAGATAAAAGCTAAGGTTGCGGAATCCTTAGATATCGTTGATGCGAATTGTCTTATTGTCACTATGCAAACTGATTACGCTATAGTTTGTATTTATCGACCACCTTCCTTCTATAATATTGACAATTTTTTAACCTCACTGGACAAAATCTTAACTAACTTAAAGAACTTTAAGAATATCATAATATTGAGAGATATGAATGTTGATATTAAAATTGGTAACGGCGATAGTAGATCATCTGAATATCTGGACTCAATGGCTTATCATGGTCTACTACCGACACACCTACTCCCCACACGTGATAAAAATTGTTTAGATCACTGTTTCATAAAAACCAAATGCTCTGTTACAACCGTCGTCTGTAACTCGACAGTATCTGACCATAGTAGTGTATTACTTTCATTACCTAAAAAAATACATTGCATGGAAGATAAATGTAATCCTATAACAAAAATTGATTATGACAAAGCTACAGAATATCTGAGTTTAATAGATTGGAACCAAATCCTACCAGCTCATGACCCAGATTCGTCACTTAACATTCTCACCTCTAAAATTAAACAAGCGATTGATAATAATACTATTACTGTGAAAATATCACACAGGAAACAAAATATTAAACCATGGGTAACATCTGGTCTTATAAGATGTTTACGTAATAGGAATAGGCTATATAGAAATTTTAAAAAAGAACCTCAAAACGACATACTTAGAATTATATACATTAGATACCGAAACACATGCAATAATTTATTGAAAAAACTTAAAAGGGAATTTTACAAAAATGAATTGAACAAATCTAATAACAATCTTAAAAAACAGTGGTCTATAATAAAAAATATATGCTATCTAAATAAAAGTAAAAATAATTCATCTGAGCTCCTTCACTTAAAGGAAACACCTCAGGAGTCTGTCAACTATGTCAATAGTTACTTTTCCAATATAGGTAAAAGTCTTGCAACAACTATAATGGAAAGACTGGATATTGACAATAGTGTAGGATCTCAAACCTTAGAACCATTGAATCCTAACCCAGTTAACTCATTTGTTCTACTACCAACTGATGAAGAAGAAGTAATCAATATCATTAAAAAAATCAAATCAAGCACATCAACTGGACATGATGAAATTTCATCATCCTTTCTTAAACGGGCATGTTATGTTCTGGCTAAACCAATTGCTTTAATAAGCAACATCTGTTTCTCACATGGAATATTTCCAAACTCGTTAAAAAAAGCTACAGTTATACCCATATATAAAAGCGGTGAAACTGATAATGTCTCCAACTACAGACCCATTTCACTTTTGTCTAATATTTCCAAAATTATTGAGAAACTCATTAACCATAGACTTAAAAGCTATTTAGAAAAATATGAATTGTTGTCTCCGAATCAATACGGCTTTCGGTCCAAAAAATCAACGGTTAACGCAGTACAACATTTATTTACACAAGTGGTGTCTAATTTAGACTCTAATAAAAAATGTATAGGCATATTCCTCGATTTAAAAAAGGCCTTCGATACCGTGTCTATCCCCTTGTTACTAAGTAAAATCGAAAATAAGGGTATTAGAGGCCTGCCTCTTCAACTTTTGCGAAATTACTTAGATGGTAGAAAACAGGTAGTAAAAATTGACAACTACACAAGTGTAGAGGAAACTATCAGTTTCGGCGTTCCACAAGGGAGCGTTCTGGGTCCAACCCTTTTTTTGATTTATTTGTCCACTTACAGTCAGACAACTATACATAAAAAACCTAATATTATACCAACACAAATTCCCAAGATCAACTATTGCAACTAATAAGAGAAGAAAGGATAAAATATTTAATTTACCTAAAATAAGAACAACCTTTGCTCGTAATCAATTTTCTTATTTGGGCCCGTTCATATATAACATAATCTCTAAAATCATAAACATTTATAATCTTACGTCATATTCATGTAAGAATGTTTTAAATGAATACTTGTTGGAACTTGATTTTATGGGCCGTTTACACGTATTAAGTTGTCAAGTAGGTAACTAAATTTTAAGTTAATTTTAACTTAATTTTAAGTTGTCGATCGTTTACACGTGTATTTACATAAGCACTCTTTAGTGCATACGGCGGCGACACATCGCGGCAAGACCGGCTCTCGTCACACACGAGACTTCACGACTTCACTAAATACTTCACTAAATTGTTGCGTCCACACGTCAACTAAATGACAATTTAGTAGAAGCCACGCCTACCGGGGAATGCAAGCGGTGCGGGAGGGGCGGTTACTTACTCAAAAATAGACTCGATTCTATTCTACTTGTTCACTTGCCCACTAAATCGTTTACTTACCACTTGCTACTAAAGAGCTTATAAGTGACTGTTTACACGCAAGAATTTAGTTAAAATTAACTTAAAATTAAGTTACCTACTTGACAACTTAATACGTGTAAACGGCTCTATAATGACACTGAAGATCTTCTGAGATATATTATTTAAAGGTATAGTAATTATATATGACTATATATTCACATAGTATAACATATTATATGTACTCTTTTGTTAATATTTACATGCTTAAATTTATACTATTTAGATATACTTACCTAAGATATATTTAATAATCAATAGCAGTTAGTTGAACAATTACATGTTAGGTATATTAATAAACTGATTAACTGAATTAGTATGTAGAAATAGATAAAAGCCATTTCCAATGATGTAGCAACATAGGATTTATTTTTCTTATTTTATTTCTTTTTTTTTTTTTTTGTTTCATCTTGAAACAAATATACTTGTTAGATTGATAATATCTAATGTTAATTAAACAACTTATCTCGCCGCTTTACTTATACTACACAAAATTATCAATGCCTCTGTACAACATTACTTTTAATCTGGCTCAAAGCAAAATGACCGTTATTTTGCATGTACTTAATAAAGATACTATAAACAAAGTCATTAGCGGTTATCTTTGTAAAGTTTACCGACAAGGCCAGTTTAACTTTGCTTTCGATACCTGGAAAACCATTACATTTTGACTCCTATTGCTTGAGAATAAGTAACATCTGATTTTTATGCTAATACTCGGTTATATTTTGTAAAACTATCTGAGTGCGGGGAATGAATATCCTACCGTTGCCCAGTAAAAATATTACTAATACGGAGGGTACATATTTCATACTCAGTGGTTCTTCTTACAATCTGTTTGTGGTTTTAAAGACATTGTTAAATATGAATTTATAAGTGTTATGTAGTAAGTGGAAATGTAGTGAACTTCAAAATTAATGTTAGTAGGTAACCTATTTAAGTAACTACAAATTGTTGTAAAGAACCATTGTACAAGCTTTTGAAGGAATAAAGGAATTACAATTAAAGCAATGATTACTCCTGTCACCTTAGAATAATAACGCTATAGAAACCAAGTTCGCGCGCCTATTTTGAAGCACATTAATTGGAGCCAGAAATGGCACCAAACGCCGGACCGCTTCTTAGTGTTCAATGTTACAGCGCGCCGAACGTGTCTCGCGAAAACAAAAAAAATGACGGTTTGTGCAGTTAAATTGTGTCACAACACATCTGAAAAACAAAAGAAGTGTAATAACATCACTTTTCACAGGTAAGCTTTCAGTATTTCATAGTATCTTGTAGTTAATTAGGTCAAAATATAAACGTACTGCAGTTTGATTCTCTAAGTTAAAGCCTCGGTAGCAGCGGCTGCCGCAGTGCTGTCTCTTTCATATTCATAGAATTGGAAAGAGACAGCAGATCACGGCCATGCGCGCACGTCACGCGTGTGTGAATCGGTTTAGTGCTTCATTTTTGACAGAGCGCTTGTATGAAGACTATCTTTCTATAGCGTTATTATTCTAAGTCTGTCACTTACAAATTAACAGACGTCAAAAACATTTAGTGATAAAATCAACCTTAACGGGCAACAAATAAAGTACTTTTTCCTGTTATTGCCTTGCGAGAAAATAAGAGCTCACTTCGCAAGTGGGCTGTTATTTTTTATTTTTTTTAATGGCTTGTCATAGTGACTGCATCCTGCCTGATGGTAAGCAGCCGATGCAGTTCAAAATAATGAGAGCGCTCCCCACCGTGGAATAAACACGATAACGAGCGCACCCATTTATGACGGCCTGCATAGATGCCGTTTCACGCCCCGCTTAAAAGACCCGGGACTGTAGGAGCTGGGAAACACATGCGCCGGCAAAGAATTGTAAAGCCGAATGCTGGTCTTACAGAGGAACGACTTGCCAAATTTTTTGGTACGAGTACTGATAGTCTGTACAGTATGATGGTGGTTCCTAAGACCAGCACGTGTAGTCCGGGAGAGGAAAGGAGAGGGCGGGATAAGATCAAAAAGTTCTTCAGAACACTCTCCGTAGTAGTCCGGTAGAAGACACTGAGAGAAGCAATGTCTCTACGGAGCTGGAGGTCCTCAAGGGAAGCTGTAACCTCAGCATCTCCAATAATGCGTACCGCGAGCGATCCCCTTTTTTGGGGATGGGTTGTATGTTCGCCTCCTTCCAAGATACCGGCACAATACCAGTATCGTAAGACTCCCTAAACAATCGTGTCAATACAGGAGACAACTCAGCCGCGCATCTGAGCAGCACCTGACATCTAGTTGTATTGTTGATCGAAGCTTAGAACAGTTATTTCTAAATTGACCCGACCACTCTACAAAAATGTCAAAATACAATGAGAAATAGAAAAGTCTAATATACAAATGTGTAATGTACAGCCTGGGCGCGGGTCTGATCGCGTCTGTGGGCGCGCTGTTCGTGCGCTCGCAGAAGCCCTACACGTGCCTGCTGGGCCGCGTGCTTGACACAGACCTCTACCTCGACACCAAGCGGTACCGCGCGGTGAGTACGCACACGCACGCACACACACA
Source organism: Scoparia ambigualis (assembly GCA_963921215.1). NCBI lineage: Eukaryota > Metazoa > Arthropoda > Insecta > Lepidoptera > Crambidae > Scoparia > Scoparia ambigualis. The sequence goes on along the minus strand of OY992519.1, from coordinate 29,101,994 downwards.
CGCACACGCACGCACACACACACGCACACACACACGCACGCACGCACACGCACGCATGCACACGCACGCAAATGGTCCTCAACCTCGCTAAATATAATTAACTCTCATTCAATGTTTATTGAATCTATACCAATATTATTAAGCTGAAGAGTTTGTTTGCTTGAACGCGCTAATCTCAGGAACTACTGGTCCGATTTAAAAAATTCTTTCAGTGTTAGATAGCTCATTTATCGAGAAAGGTTATAGGCTATAATTTGTTTAGGTACGTGTACGGGTAGGTACGGGTAGTAACCCAGGTGAAGCCGAAGCGGGTCGCTAGTTTAAAATAACATTTTAAAAACGTCGCTCTATACTTGCCGTGTATACTATTTAAGGATCGATCGATCTAGACTTCGTTTGTAATAATGGTCGCTGTCATATACTTAACTGTCGCTTAACTGTCGGATATGATAAAAACAGAGATTTGGTCAATTCCCTAAGTAATTTGACCAAATCACAATTACTGGTTCCGTGAAATGACAAAAAAGCTTTTCTTTGCTATTTTAAACGTCGTTTATTTGTAATTACATGCATAATTGTAATAATTAGTAAGTGTAGTACCTATTGTAACATTGGTCTCAAAAATCACCACTAGAACATAAATTGCCCTACTCCTGTAATTCACATGTTTTTTTTGTCATTTCACGGAACCAGTTCTGGTATTTGTTCAAATCCCTAGATTTGTTTAGGGAAATGATAGAATCGTGTTGTTATCTTAACGTTCTCCGTGATTTCATCAAATCACTTAGGGAATTGACCAAATCTCTGTCCCTGCGACATAACGACTGTAATCTGCCAGTGTGCCTCATCAAATAAAAAAATATTATTAATAACTAACCAACTACAGTACACACAGCTTTAAGCCAGGGATACACTAGAGGAAAAATGTCCTACGGCACATGTCGTCAGCGACGTCGGGTTAAGTGGCGCGACGTTGCCAGACTTTGCTCGACATATCTGGCAACATCGCGCGGTACGTGTCGCGAACGATGAATAAAGTCACATGAGTAAAGAAACGGAACAGAGACAAATCTTCATACAACCACGCCATCGCGAGTCAACTATTACAAGCATACGGCGCATGTGTGCATTCCACTAGCCGCTGCGTCGCGTATGCGCCACTGGATAAAACCGGTTTACCACAAGTATTTACGCTCGCTCGACAAACGGAGAGACTCGCGACGGCCGGCGCGTTGTATGAAGCTTTGTCTCTGTTCCGTTTCTTTACTCATGTGGTAAAGTGGCGCGACGTTGCCAGACTTTTGCTCGACATGACAGACAGGTTTCGCGTAGTCGCGCGACTTCGCCTGACGTCGCTACGGACATAAGTCACGCGATGTCGCCAGATATGTCAAGTGGAATCGCCTGGCTTTGCTAGACATGTTGCCTACACTGTAGTGAGACATTTGTCCCCTAGTGTATCCCTGGCTGGGGATGTAAGGGAGCTACACAAGACCTCTAGCTCCAACTGTCAACCTCACCTGCACGCGGTACATCCTGCAGTAACCGACGAGGCTCTGGCGACCGGTCGACGGCGGTATAACCCTTCTCATCCAGACACAGTCAAATCCCTGACCGCTGAGGGGCAGCAGCCTCAGCGGTGCGACAGACTGTGTCCCTGCGATCGCCAACCCGCATGCCCAGCGTGGCGATTAGGGCAAAACCTCCCATATGATTGGCACACAAAAAGGACGGCCCCCAGTTCCCGGCAGCTCCGCTAGTCCTGGCCAAGGCGGCGGTCATGGAAATGGCGGAACAGGGGGTGCGAAGAATCTCCGGGCTACGGAAGGCTGCCCATCCCAACTGACCCTGGCTACGTACAACGGACGCACTCTACGGCTAGACGAACACCTGGCGCAACTCGAGGTAGAACTTGAAAAGGTTAAATGGCATGTTCTGGGGTTATGTGAAGTCCGAAGAGAGGGAGAGGACACCATAACCCTAGAATCCGGACATGTCATGTACTACCGCGAGGGCGACCATATCTCCCAAGGTGGCATTGGGTTCCTGATCCACAAGTCCCTCGCCGACAACGTCACTGAAGTATCCAGTGTGTCGAACAGGGTAGCATACCTGGTACTTAAACTCACCGAGAGGTATTCCCTCAAGGTGGTTCAAGTGTATGCACCGACCTCGTCACACTCGGATGATGAAGTGGAGTTTGTCCTGGATGACATTGCTAAAGCCTTACACACCACCACTAAGGCACACTTTAACATTGTCATGGGGGACTTCAACGCCAAAGTAGGATTACAGACTTGCAGCGAATCATCGGAAGGGCCACACGGATTTGGTAGTAGGAATCACAGGGGGCAAATGCTGGTCAACTTCCTAGAGCGGGAAGGACTCTTTTTGATGAATTCTTTCTTCAAAAAGAGTCCACAGCGAAAGTGGACTTGGCGAAGCCCCGACGCTGTGACGAAAAACGAGATAGACTTCATTATAGCGGATAAGAAGCATATATTCAGAGATGTTTCAGTGATCAATAGGTTTAATACCGGCAGCGATCACCGAATGGTACGAGGCACTCTGAATATCAATTTTAAGCTTGAACGCGTCCGCTTGATGAAGTCTAAGCTCCGACCAAACTTACTCCAAACCGCTGTGAACTCAGAGAAGTTCCAACTTCAGCTCGAAAATCGATTCGCTGCCTTGGAAACTACCGATGACGTAGATCAGGACCTACACAATGTGGTAAACATCCTCAGGGAAGAGGGCACGAAATTTTGCTCGGTAAGGCGTACGGGCAGAAAGTCTAAGTACTCGGACGAGACTCTCCGGCTAATGGAAAAGCGACGCCAGACACCACTCACCCCTACTACGCTGTCAGAACACACGGCTCTTAACAAGTGCATTGCTAAGCGCATACGCTACGACCTCCGTCGCTCCAATACGCTTCGTATTGAACGAGCAATTGAGCAAAATCGGGGGTCCAAAGTGTTTGTGCAGCAACTTGGTAGGAGCCATCTGACGCAGCTCACGACATCTAGGGGTGATACCGTCGTTTCCAAGCCGGAAATTCTGGCTGAGATCGAAGACTTTTATGGCCGATTGTACGCCTCGCAAGTTTCGTGTCCGGGATCCAGTAATGAGGATGTTAGAGCCACATTAACCCGCCACTACACCGAAGATCTCCCAGAGATCAGCCTAGACGAAATCGAAGTGGCTCTGAGACAGTTAAAAAATGGAAAAGCCCCAGGGGAAGACGGAATCACGTCGGAACTCCTAAAGGCAGGTAGTTCACCAGTCCTGAGGGAGGTCCAACGTGTTTTTCAATCCGTCCTGGACCATGGGAGAACTCCAAAGGCATGGAGCAAGAGTGTGGTTATCATGTTTTTCAAGAAGGGCAATAAAGCTTTATTGAAAAACTACAGACCGATTTCACTCTTGAGCCATGTCTACAAACTGTTTTCCAGAGTTATTTCGAACCGTCTTGCGCGAAGACTTGATGAGTTCCAAACCCCAGAGCAGGCTGGGTTTCGCAGAGGATTTGGCACCATAGACCACATTCACACAATGCGACAGATTATACAGAAGTCCGAAGAGTATAATCAGCCATTGTGCCTAGCGTTTGTGGACTATGAGAAAGCCTTTGACTCTGTTGAAACCTGGGCTGTTCTGCAATCTCTGCAGCGATGCCAGGTTGATTGGCGATACATCGAAGTGTTGAGATGCCTATACGATGATGCCACTATGTCTGTCCAAGTCCAGAACCAGCAGTCTAAACCTATCCAGCTGCGCCGCGGAGTAAGACAAGGAGATGTCATATCTCCCAAATTGTTTACGAGCGCGCTGGAAGATCTGTTTAAGACGCTGAGTTGGAATGGAATGGGCATTAACATCAATGGCGAGTATATCTCACACTTGCGATTTGCTGACGATATCGTCATATTGGCAGAATCGTTGCAGGATTTACAGCAGATGCTGAACAGTCTTGCTGATTCCTCACGACGGATTGGCCTGGGCATGAACTTAGATAAAACAAAGATCATGATTAATGATCGTATTACCCCAGAGCCAATCACCGTTGCCGGAATGCCTCTCGAAGTTGTGCAGGAGTATGTCTACCTCGGGCAGACGCTGCGGTTAGGTAGACACAACTTCGAGAGAGAGCTAAACCGGAGAATACAGCTGGGCTGGGCTGCGTTTGGGAAACTTCGTCAAGTCTTCTCGTCCTCCATCCCTCAGTGTCTGAAAACGAAAGTTTTCAACCAGTGTGTCCTGCCTGTTATGACCTATGCTGCTGAAACGTGGACGCTGACAGTGGGGCTGGTCCACACGCTGAAAGTCGCTCAGCGCGCTATGGAGAGAGCTATGCTCGGAATTTCCTTGAGAGATCGAATCCGGAATGATGTTATTCGTCAGAAAACTAAGGTGTTCGACATAGCTCAAAGGATTAGCAAACTGAAGTGGCAGTGGGCCGGCCATGTTTGCCGAAGAACCGACAACCGTTGGAGCAAACGGATACTGGAGTGGAGACCGCGTTTAGGCAAGCGTAGTGTAGGACGCCCTCCGGCGAGATGGAGCGACGATCTACGGAGTGTAGCTGGCAAAAACTGTATGAGAAGAGCCGAAGACCGGGCTCAGTGGCGCGTCTTGGGAGAGACCTACGTCCAGCAGTGGACTGATATAGGTTGATGATGATGATGATGTATCCCTGGCTTTATCATATTTATTTATTTATTTATTTAAAAAAGGACATCCAACAAAGCATACACCAACACGTTCTTACATTACAAACTTTATGTCTGTTACAGTGATGTTGCTCCAATTAAAGGATGCCACGGCATGCATAAACATCATAAAAAATATTTTTTTTTTTAAAGTATCTTAAAACTAGACTTATACAAAGCAAAATTACTACTCCGAGCTTATAAATGTGAATATACGCTCTAAAATAACGCTATAAAATAAGCTCAACGATTAGCAACGATTAGCAACTACCCCAAGGGGTAGTTGCTAATCGTTGAGCTTTAAATGATCTCGAGATGAAAGCTACTCGTAAAGATATATAAAATAAATATAAAACACTCCAAGTTATACAACTAGCAGACGCAACATTTAATCGGTCCAACAAAAATGTGTTTGCAAAATATTCTAATAAACTCGCTCTTCCACCATTCATCATTCGGATGCCACCATCCCCCGGCTAGCCATATCCAGTTCCCGATTGTCATGCACCATCATGATGAGGAACTGCGCGCAGCACATGAGCATGACGTGAAGGAACACTGCCCCCAACCAGTGGAGCAGCCCGGCCACACTGAGCTGATGAGACACGGTATAGGCGTACCTCTCGCGGCCACACAGCTGCATCTATAGATATGACGCTATATTGCACACACAAATATGTTTCAATTAAAATTATTAATCTTAAAGATAATGGATAAAACAAAAAAATATTATAAAAGATAATAAAAGACAAAAAATATTATTGTAATTTCAAAGAATAGTTTAATTGAAATAATAAATTAACTAAATTAATTGTAATCCAGCCACAATAGTTTCCATACCTATAATGATATGTTTTCTTGTGTTTTGTTGAGAGATTCATTTATTTTTAATTTGTGTTAAGGTAACTTTATAACTTCTCTGTCTGAGAACTTAAGTCTGACCCTACTCATAATGTTATCTTACTTGTTTTAAACTTTGAGGCACTGTAGGTCTGTATTATTATGATTGTATTTGATTTTATTATTATTCTGTTTGTATTATTATTAATAAACAATTATTTGTTTGATGCCAAAAAACATTAATAACTTTGGAGATTATTGATACAGAGAATTCTTTTTCGTTGAAGTTTTTGAAGAAATTTCTTATTTTTGATTAACAAGATATTTTTATACATAAAATTAGTATTCTTAAACTAATGTGGGCAATGGAGGCCTTAGCTGATTTTTAAAAATCTTTATTTGTATTCAGGCTACGCAGGCCCATAGATAAACACCTTACAGACTAACATTTATTGCACAAAAGACCCCAATAGGTCAACGTACTGCTGCGAGAAGGAGATCTTTGCAGTGCCCACTTAGACGGGATAAGATAGTTTTAACTACTCTACTGTACTGAGGAATTATATCTACCACTAAGCACTAAGTAGCTTTAGATGAGGTTCCTCTACTGAGACCGGAGAAAAATCTTAAGGTTGTCGAAACAAAGGTTAGGTAACAGCAAAGATCTTTCAAATAAATAAATGTCTTGGCGACTTTAGTTACACGACTTTACCTAGTAGTAGGAAATTGGGCTTTCTGACTCACGGTCGTTCAACATAATTGAAGTTTTAGTTTTCAGTCTAAAGTGAATCATTCAACTATAGAGCGCGCTTGAGAGGCGCCTGGCGGCGCCTCTTGTGCGCGTCCTGAGTTGGTTGATTCACTGTAGACTGAAAACTAAAACTTCAATCATGTTGAACGACCGTGAGTCAGAAAGCCCAATTTCCTACTTTTACACTCACAAACTGGATTTATAGAGTGCTTGGTGTGGTAGCTCCATTTATGCAAAGGATGAGATGTCTATTACTGATAGATAGGTAGCTATACCAAGCTGGATTACCTAATGTTGATCATCACCATCATTACTTGAAAATATTCTAGAGCAGTATTACCTAATTTAATAAAGGTGAAATAAATATTTAGGTACCTGAGTATATAAAAATATATTTGATAAGTAGGTAGGTATAAAATGAAAGAAACAAATTTATTTAAAAAAGTTTATTTTCTTCACACCATTTGTTTAAACAAAATACATTTTTTAATGCACACACCCGAGTGTGATACATGCAACTAAATACATCGTTTGACTCTTTATACTTATCATACAAATTAAGTAAACTAGGACAAAACTTATCTTCTAAATTATAAACATTGTTATTTTCGGTTACATCTTTTAACCACTTCACTTTTTCTATTCCCTTAGTATAAATCATTTTGTTTGACAACAGTCGTACAATATGTTCTTTATGATAGGGATATGGTATGAAACCCTCTTTCCAGTAAACTGCTCTGTTTCTCTCAATCCAATTTACCTGTTTCCTCTCTGTTTTGCTTAGCTCGTAATAAGGAAACGGAGGTTTTATAAGAAGAACTTCTAACTGTTTTTTGTTTAGAATAGCAATTTCTTTTAGAATGAATTTATTATCATCTGTTTTAAAACCCTGTACATCTACAATAACCTTCATGATAATTTTCGAACAATTTTACTCAGAGGCTTGTATTCAACCAGACGATCGTTAATAATTAAACAATATGCTGTTGTGTCATCTGGTAAATATTCGGAACATTCAATTTCTACTCGCACATCTACAGGTCCAGTTTTCAAATTATCGTTTTGTCTTGAGCAATCAATGATGAACAAAGGAGCCTTGTTTTTAAAATTATCTAGATTGAGCAATGGGTCTGGTGAAATGTTGTAATACGAGTGACGAAATTTAGTGTATATATCGTATAATATACTATATTTATTCTCATTAAAATTCAAGTTCATAGATTCGTAGGGGTAATATTGCGAATTCAAAAATAATGTAACATTTGTTAATTTACAATGATCAAACTCGGAACAGTCGAGAGTCCTACTATTCTTTCTGTTTGTTTGTAAGCCTAAAATCACATAACGAGGTTTTTCTATTTGTGAAGTAGTTTTTACTGACCATGAATGTTTAACTGTTTTTGGTAATACAGGGTATTCATATAAATCCCAGTTTCTGAAAGCAATTTGGATAGGCTTGTCTTTTTCAAGAAGTTTAAGCAATGATAGTTTCTCATAATCCGAAACTTTAATATGTGGAACTCGCCACTGTACTTTTTGTATATTTATTTTAATATGATTGACATCGTCTGGCAAAATGACACTGTTCAATACGCCATGACCTCTGTTTAAAATAAGTTCATGCTTGCAGTTAATTACAATTTTCTTATAATCTTCTGCGAATCCTAATATTTTATCAAGGGGCACAACTGCACTAAAACTATTATTACTCCTAATAGTTCCATTCAAACTCCATCCCCATATAGCTGCAACTTTGCTCTCCCCTTCATTCATTGATATATACGATTTCATACAAGTGGTTATGCCGGCATTTTTGATGCGGTCTATTTCAATACCATTCATCTCATATCTAATATCTTGAAATAGAAATAAAACCGGGTTATTAGTGAGCTTAATACCTTTTTTCATAGGTTTACCGTCTTTATCATAAAGTTGTATATCTCCTTCTATATATATAGCACTCGCCGATGGTAATATGTATATATCCTGTTGATGAATTGGAATTCTTATTTCATCATTTTCATTAAAATTATTATTGTAAGGATTATAAGTATGAATTTCATAGCTTTCAATTGAGTTATCGTATTGAGGTAAATCACTTATTCCAAGAATACTCATGTTTTAAATCCTAGGGCCTGAAGAAATTTTTTATTGACTTTCGTAATTTTTTTAACAGGTTTAACACGTGTGGACACTTTAACACTATGTCGGGTATTGACACGCTTGGTGTTCGTATTCTGAACTTTATAAAAGACTATCATGTTGCTCTACGTAAATGAAGACGCAATTGAATACTTTCTCCTTGGAAATCAATGTAATTTCCGTGTTCATCTAAAAACTTTACACTCAGAGATGATATATTGTTTTTGTTAACTGGTAGATATATAATATTTTTCGGTATTTCTATATATCGGTGACCAGGTGATACGTCCGGCACAAATTCATGTATAATATGTGAGGGCGCGCCGTTATTATACGATCCTTGCACTATATCACATTCAATCCTGATCAAGGATAAAGGCAGAATGTTTACTGGACTTACAGATTCATGCCATTTATTTGCTTCTAACTTTACGTTCTGAAAGCCAAGTAACTGTCCAATGCTGTTATTAACGCTAAAGTCCACTCTTTGAGAACAATAGAAATAACACTTCAACGTATTGTTGTTAGGTTTAATCTTGATTTCACAATCGGTGATATTTGTTTCAAGATATTCCGCAATATCGTAAAGATCGTAAGTTCCGAGAGGTATTTTTAACTGCTTATTATCAGCACCATAAGTAAATATGTTGTTAAGAGCAGTTACATTTGGTATGGAATTTAAAGCGGAAAAGTATAATAATCCACATTCGCATTTTTCCCATAAAGTTAAAGGGGGCTGGAATTGTGATTCCAAGTAGGACTTATCCCCAGTAATGGTTAAAGTAATAGACATTATGTAGTACTAACTAGTTTGAAAGCTTTACTAACTATTTATTTAGGATTTTAGACCAAAAATTTCTAAGAAATTGGAGACATAAATGCCCGCAGTTAAAAGGGTGATTGTTCTGTACATTTTCATTATTATATTTTATATTACTAGTACCGACATAAGAAATGAATTCTTTTGGTGGCTTTAAATTACCATAGCTATCGAAATACATTACACTTTTACAATATTTTGCATAGGCTACCCAGTGAGAACCTGGATTTTTGGAGCTATCAAGATTAATAATACCACATTCTTTTGAAAGTGGATATTTCGGCAATTCATCACGCATATAAACACCTCGAAAGAATGGAATATCTTTAGCATTTTTAATAATATCGATATTGCTCAAAGCTCGATTGGGTAGCCGATTACTTAGTTTTTTTTATTAGAAATAAAAATTCCTAATCCATTATGATGAGGTCTAACTTCTAAACCTTTCCCTATACATAAAGTTTCCATCTTTTCGTTGTGTCGTTTTAGTTCAGAAAAACGTTTTTTAGCTGCTTTAAATTCATTAATAGCCTTAGTAATTGCTGCTGCTCCGCCAGCTAAGCTTCCAACCGCAGACAATCCAGCAAATATAGGTATAAGAGGAAGAACTCCACCAGTTTTTGGAACAGGAATCATGCGAGGTAGTTTTACAATAGAATTTTTCATTGACTCTTTAGCTGCTGCTATTGCTAGCTCAATAGCTATTTTTTTACACTTAGGCTTTAGTTTTTGTAAATGTTTTTTTGTATGAGAAACAATTTTTTTTAAATGTTTCTTCACACCACCTCCACTTTTAAGGGTTTCTTTATTTTCTTCCCTATTTTTTCTCAAACCATAACCTGTGCTAACTTTAGCTAACATAGCTTTATTCACTAAATGAGCTGCAAGCTTTTCTCCTAGACCAGCATTTACAGCATGAGCACGTTTTCGTGCCATTTTCATTAATTTTATATCAGCTTTATGACGATCACTTAATGAAGATGATTTGTTATAAGCTATATCGTGTTCTTTACAGTATTCGTCTAATAAATTAATACCCCTTTCTCTTCGAGCTAGTCTTTTTGCTAGTTTAGTTCCAGGACCACAATAATTATATCCAGGTAAATGAAGTTCAAAAGGTAAATTATTTATAAACCAATTTAGTAGACTGCTATCTACCATAACTCGTATAGAACTAGTTTACTGGAAGAATGTACCTATATTAATATACTATTGAACTATATTTGACTTATTAATCCAACTGTTTTCATTCGAAGGTAAACCCAACCATTTCACAAATACCTTTTTTCCCTTTGTTTTTAATACTTTTTCTATTAAGTATATATTAGGATGCTTTGCTTTCAATAATTCTTGCTCATAAAATGCCCCTAAAATAGCCCGATTTCTTGCATCTTCAATTAAGTATGTTGGTGGAGACGTTTTTTGTACTTTAATAATCTTGAATATTTCTGCTGACCAATTAGGTGTATAACCTTTTTCAAATACTCCTTTGTATTTGCTTATTCTCACAAAATCCTTGACTTTAAACTTGTGTCTCTTCACTATTTTATTTGATAGGTTAGCATACCTATCATGCAATATCTGAACATTATTTTTATTTACTTTTACAGGCTTTAGACCTATAGTTCTATGATAAGTGTGATTATATTCACGAATCACATCATTTAAAGTACCATCATTCCACCTGTAATTACCTTTTAAACTAAATAATTTATACATTTTCGTTTTCAATGTTCTAATAAGTCTTTCTGCAATAGAGGCCTTTTTAACGGAATACGTGGAATAATGTCTGATTTTATATTTCGCAAAAACTTTTTTCAGTTCATCATTATAAAACTCTGTTCCATGATCAGTTTGTAAATTTTTCGGGACACGTCCATTACTGAATAAATCAATAAAAGCATCGCATATATCGTTTTTTGTTTTTCGTTTTAATGGGTAGGCCCATGCATATTTTGAGAATGTATCAATAACTACTAAAATATATTTATAACCATTGTTTTCTTTAGAGACACCTTGCATATCAATTAGATCAGCTTGCCACAAGTCATCAATATCTTTCATAATAACTTTTCGTCGTAGAAAATTCACCCTCACATTTTTATGTATTTCATTAACCACATCGGCTTTACTCATTTTTTGGATTTATTATTTGTACTTTTTTCAAAACTATTTAATTTAATAGTAAACTCATTCAACTTCTTATCAGTTGACTGAATGGCTTTCAAACATTTTTCCAAGGATTTATATAATAACTCTTTGTCTGTTGTATTTTTATTATCTATCTCTTTATAAATATTTTCAATAGATTTATCAACATATTCCTTGTTTGCGCTATCTGTTACGTAAACTGGTAATTTTACATTTCGTATGATTTTATTTTGAGCATCCAAATTGTTATCACTCAAATGTTTTAGAGCACATTCAACTATCATCAAATCTTTTTTAATTCTTTTGTTTTTATGTACATGGTGACCAAATTTGTCGACATTCATATTGAATGTTTATTTGATACTAAATATTATTTTATCGGGTTTTTGGTTTTATTGTTTAATAATATCAGATTCTTTCAATTCTTCAATAATAGATAAAATTTCATTATCATGATTAGTATTACCAGCTTCTTTCGAAGCAATCAGTAATTTTAATCTTTCTATCAACTCATTAGGATCATCCCAGTATACCAAATCAGTATTAGATCTATACGTTTTAAACTTTGGCAAATTTCCACCATGCTTTTCCATGTCGGTATTATGGAATAATGGTTTGATTATGTCACGATATTTAGCGCTTTTATCACCTTTTATTTGTCCATTAGGACGATAATCTCTTCTGTGTGCGTTAGTAATGGAAAGCATATTCTTATATTTAACTTTATCATTTTCAGAAACCAAACTTAAATCGGGTTTCTTAGTTAAAAGCAATTCTTTTAGTCCTGGCGTTAATTCACAACGTTTACTATCTATAGTAATGAAAAAATTGTTGTCACGACCCGGGGCATTGTCCATTTTAGATAAAATTACTTTTGAGTCACCCATAAACAGATTTTCATTTTGACTTCTTATTCCATATGGAATATTTAGGTTTTCATAAATATCGAATAAATCATCTTTCACTAATGACTTTAGTAAAATATTTTTATCATCATCATCATAAAGATCAGAGCTTTTGTATAAAATGTTTATGTTTTCACTTTCATTATCATGATCATCATCTTTTTTACCAAAAACAGTATTGTAAGAATCTGAATCTTGGAAATCATCACTTGCTGTATTAAAGCTGCGCACTGAATAAGATTTTTCCATATTGTTATGTTGAAAAAGTTTATTATTATTATTATTATTACAGCTTTTTTCAACTAAGGTTTTAATTGGAACGGTCACAGGTTCCAGCAACTTTTTCATAGTTAAGTCAGTTTGATCTTCTTCATTTTTCATTTGTTTAATTTTAGCCTGGATAGAATTAACTGACTTAATTAATTGCTGTTTAATATTTCCCTCCATTATTACCACACAACCATTAATTGTAACAGAAATAAAGATACTAATATTATTATTATCGTTTCAACTGGTTTTTATAAACTATAACTCATAATTTTCATATTGTTACAATGATTTAGTACTTTTCAGAATATTATAAATATGTCAAACTTTTGCCTATATCTTCCTTGTGCTACAGGTCTATCTTTATCAATTATTAAAAAATTGTGCTGAACTTTCCAAATTTCTGAGCACATGTTTTTAAAATAAAGCCAAGTCATGTCAGTATTAACGTGCTCATTGTAAATATGTTTTAGATTAATATCGTCTTGTTTGAAGATTATTAAGAAGTTAGCATTATCACGTATCAATTGTTTTGGTATTTTAGAGTATGTTTGTGACAAATAAAAGCAATCAATATTGTTGTGTCTACCCATGGTAAAATAATTGCGAATATTTGATTGTCGATCACATACAACATCATCAAATATAATGATGGAATTTGGGAGAGCATCTCTAGGGTGAATAACTTCATCATGGTCATTGAATCCAAAAAACTTTACTCCTTCTACTCTTTTTAACACATTTTGTAAAAATCTGTATTTAGGTTGAAAAGTTGTTTTGGAATATAAATAAACATTACGAAACTTCAGACCATTTTCATGTAACAATAAATTTATCATAACATTTGTTTTCCCACAATTTGAAGGACCACAAATTATGCACCGTATTGTATTAGGCAAAAGCTTGCTATGCCTCACATTATGCAATTTGGTATCAACGTTCAAATCATTGACCTCCAACGAAAGAGTTTGCTTAACGAGCTTCATTATGAGTTTATAGGCTGAAAAAATGTGTACATAGTAAGCTAAACAGTCGACCGTCCGGCACACATCTCGTAACGGATGTGTCTGCCAGGAACCACAATTATCCACTACTTATATTTTATTTTCAGCTTTTTAATAGATAGTGAATCTTTTAGTTCTTTGTATAGGTTTAGGAAATATAAAAAATAAATAAAAAGTCTAAAATCAAGGTAAGAATTATATTTTCACTCCTTATACTTAATAATAATAATAAAATTATATAGGTACAAATTTAACAAAATACAAACAATACAACTAACTTAATTTAACATTTAAAATAAAGTATCACAATGACCCCATGGTAAAGTATAAATTTGATTTGAGAGAACTTGTCGTTTATCGTCCTGTCTATTTAACACCAGTTTATTAACTCTCTGTGAATATAATACATGTTTTAAAGATCTAATTAAATTCATACTACATCTTATATTAATATTATTATTCAATGTGTTTTCATAGTGACTTGGTCTCAGTTTCTTAGTTACAGACTTTGATATACCTTTTGCTTTTTTTATCTGAGTTTTTGTACTTTCGATACAATAGAGTTTTGCCCTCAAACCAATAAATTGTTTAATAATATCACCACCCATTTCATCCTTAAAAAGACCTGGTATTTTTGCATTCAAGGCAGGCACACCGTAAACATTATTCTTTTCAAAATTACTAGTATCATAATAAGCAATATGTCTTTTCATTTCAGCATAGAAATCGTTACTATTTATTAAATAAAGTAAACTGTCGGTGTCAGTATAACATAACTTTACATTTTCGTTATACTTCTTTTTAATGAAATTATAATGAAAATGATACATGTGCTGTTTAGCATATTCAAGAACTGAAAACCCTATGTATATTGGTCTATCTAAAATAATCTTTTCTAATTTTAACTGAATTGCAACAAAATTATCTGAAAATATGGATATACTTTTTAAGTTGGGTCTCGAAATTAGTTTTTCTGCCCCAATTATTTTATTTGTTTTATTATTAGTGTCTCTCCATTTTGTAACTAATTTGACGTCTACCTGTTTTCTTCTGTTTTCAATTGTCTTCCCAAAAATAGCGTTATTTAAAAGTTTGAAAAAGTCTTTATCAAATGTGGAAGATGAATTTTGACGCAAATATGTATTTAATTTTATGTATTTAGCTAAAAAACTTTGCTGTCGAAAACTGATCACTCGGTGAATTTTTTTTAATACTAAACCATTTCTCAAACATTCTTTTAAATATACATAATGGATAACGTAATAAAATTTGTCATATAAATTTGCTATAAGTTTTTTAGTTTTGCCACCCGGTGGAATATGTTTTTCCGGTGCAAATGGTAAATCACTATGAATTGAATGTAAATTAGCAGGATAATCCAGATCCACTTCTAAAATGTATCCAAATTCAGCATCATCAGAAATACTTAATATGTTTAAATTCTGAATTTCATTGTCAGATAAAAATCTAAAGTCAGACATAGGCATTTTTTGCATCATAGCATAACCATACAGATTATTACAGTCTAAGTAAATAAGGTAGCTAGATGGTACTGATTCATCATAGTTTGGCATGTATTTATTATTTGCTTTAGCATGTCTAAGCGAGCACTGAGCTAAGCCACCGCGTATTCCTTTCTCTATCATTTCATACATATCTTTATCATCTAGCAAGTCTAATTTAACACCTGTATATAAAAGCATGGCATCCCAGCTTAAGCCTGGAGAAGTAACATAATAAGCTGGGTCGAGTTTATAATACTTAAGACTACTATTTCTAAACTTTTCAAAAATATCACATAGAAGCAACACATCACATTTCAAGTATAAGTCTGTATATTCTCCTAGCGATTCAATGTTAAAGACTTTCCAAATTTTATGTGCGCGAGTATAATCCTCCTCATTAATGTGCTCACCAGTTAAACTATTGTAAAAGTAGTCTCTTTTAGGTAAACTTGTTTCTTCAAATCTTTTACATGAATCCATATAATCATAGGGATATACACCTTTTTGACGAAGTAAATAAAACTGTTCTTTACAATTAAATATTTTTTGTAAATGTTTCAAATCTATATCTGCTAAGTTTTTACTTAAAGTATCTAAACTGGAACTAAGAAACTGAAATGAGTCCAAAAACTTAATTTGAATTGTAGAAGGAGAATTTGTGTTTTTTAAAAATTTTGTAAAAGATAGATACTTTTCTTTACTCTTCGGAATAACTCTGATATCACCATCATATTTAGCTAATTCTTTTATGAACAAATGAGCATCATAGTTTGCTAAATTGTGAAAAATTACTGGCACAAAGGGACATACTTTAAATAATAAGTTGCATTTAGTATGAGCAGCACCTCTGTATACACCGGTTATATGGTCATGATCAACAACTTTATCATTAATTAGTGGTAGTTTACAAATATGACAAATACTTGCATTAAGGTGTTTATATTTTTGTGATTGAGTCATCGGTAACATGGGTTCCTTCTTTCTAAGTATGCTTTCGATATATTTTATATCTTCTATTAGACGTTTTATAAAAACTTCAACACAATCTGATCCTCTATACAGCACAAGTTTATTTAGACTTTCATCATGTGAACAACAAATGTAATATGCAAAACATGAGGGTTGGTGTAATTTATAGGTTTCGGTATTACAACTGTTCTTTTCATGTTTGTTTAATAGTAAACTTTCGAAATCAGCATAAATTACAAAATTAATTTTCTGCTGTCTTTCATAATTTTTGAATTCTAATTTACTATTTTTACTTGGCAAAACTGTTAAAACTTTAGAACAAGTGTGTGAGTTATATTTTACCTGTGTTATAAAAAACTGAAGACAGCTTTCGCATAAGTATGTTTTACCATGATGTTTACTGAATTGTCGTCTAGTAAGTTTTGCCAAGTCTTTTATTAAACAATAATGACCTCTGGATTTCTGTTCAAAATACAATAGGTTAACATGATTTTCTTTTCTATGATTTGTCATGTATAATGGGCCTGTGATATGATTTTTGTTATCTAAACCATAAATACTGACACTAATAGAAGGATTATTTTTTTCGAATAATCTAATATCTGTGAATGATGGTGGGAAATTCAGTCCTTTGATATTTAAAACTGAAGAATAAAACGGATATGAACTTGTTCGATTGACGTTTTTAGTACAAGGAAATAAAGCAGCCACTATACTCCATACAAAACAATGATTGTCATAATTTTTTACATTTAGACAACTTTTAGTACTACTAATTTCTTTAGGTAATTCTAAATAGCTACCACCCTTTAGAGGGGAGTATTTATTAACGTTTATTTCTAAATGATTGACAGAGTTAAAACACCAGCCTGACTCACGGTGCTGAAATTCACTTAATTTATTAATTAATATATTCTGAGTTTTTGAATACAGTTCAGATAAATCAGTATTTCTAAATATGGTCTCATACTTAGCATTGAATGATTTCATTTGGATTTCATCTGATGTAGGTAATTTGAAATTAGCAAATAATTCAAAATTAAGCTTTATGGAACCATGTTTAGACAAATTCATGACTATAAGTTTTTTCACATCATCTGTAATTTTATGTAAAAATTCCTCAGGAGTAGAACAAACATTGTCATCAGAGTTTACTCTATAAGTAACTATTCTCTCTCGAAAAGCTGAAGCTATAATATAAATGTTATCAAAACTAGTTTTCAATAAGCAATTCTTTTTATGTAAATTAGTTCTTAAATGAAATCTGTAAGAGCTTTCTAAAACTTTAATATTACATTCATTACAAATCTTTATTTTATTTTTATTTCTATTTATCTTTTCATTCAAGGCTTTTGGGGGGTATTTGTCTGAAAAAAGTAAAAATGTATTCATTAATATTTGTATTTTAATAAACATCTTAAACATTAATACAATTATAAAACTATTCTATGCTTATAAAATGAAATTAGGTAAACAATAAGTTTATTATATGAATTATTATTGTATTATATTATCTATGATTATAAGTGCTTAATTCAACATAGTGTTCAATAACTCAAGAATTCAGTAAGTTACTTGCTTAATGAATTCTTGAATTATTAAACTATATACAGTTCAATCATTCAAGAATTCAATAAGTAAGTTACCATTAGTTATTACTAAACCAAAATAATATTTCATAAATAATATACACTTATTTATATTATAGCAAAGCATATACCTATATGTCATTGTAAATGCAAAATTCAAAGTACCATATCATTATATAGAAACCTCATGTTCTAATGTATTATGGTTTTGAATGAATTTACCTTTTTATAAGTAAGTATTTTATTTTATTATTTTATTGATTCGGTGTACTAACATAAGTGATCGGACAATCCTTAAAGTTCTTTTTTACTTTTTTTAAAAATTTTACAAAACAACGGTATGCTGGATTGTCGTCATCTATTTTAGTTTTCAACGTTACTACAGCATGACGCCACCTGTTCATAGGTGAAATACTTTCAATTTCACTACACATGTAAAGTTTAAGATCTACAAAACGTGAACCTCTAATATCTGGATTGAATTGTTTGGAAATGCCGTTAGATCCGCGACGACACAAATATGATACAAGCTCATCTTTTTTACCGGCTTTTTGATCTTCATCGGCATCCGAATCGGTCCCCATAATATCTTTCGCAGTGACCTTGGTGGAAGACGTCGCAGCTAGCGGTTGTGCAACACGCTCATTACTCTTCGCCTTATGCTTCTGACACTTCTCCGATTTTTCAGCGTGTTTAGCTCTAGAATTAAAAATGTTTTAGGTTAGTGACTAGTTTTATTATAATATACTAACTTTCCGCCCGCGGTTTCACGTGCGCGCGGTTTACACGAAGTTATCCCCGAGGGAATGAGATAATTTGCCCAGCTAAAAAGTAGCCTATGTGACTCTCCAGCCTACAAACTATAACCCGTGCAAAAATCATGCCAATTCATTGCTCCGTTTTTTCATCGTTCAACAAACACATTTATCATATTATAGTATGGAAGTATAAAAACTTACACAAGAATTACGTATAATTCAACATCTAAAATAATATCGTTCAACGTATAAAAGAGTTTTAAATTAAACTGAGAAAATAGTACTTAAACAATAAATAAACCTTTAACTTTATGGTAAATTATTTAAAATATCAAAGGAAAATTCTATGAACCACAGAAAATGATATAATTATATATTATGGTTACCTTTTATTAGAAGAATGCGAGTGAGTGTTCTTCCTCTTTCGCTCATGTGCTACAGGCTCTAGCACTGGTTGGGGCGCGCGCTCGAGGGAAGACTCCCGGCTGCTTGACGAGCTGCTCGAGCTCGATGAGCTACTGTCGCTCAAGTGCGCTTGTACTTCTTGTTTGCTCGACCTTAATAAAGATTGTTTTAAAATATTAATCACGTTAAAAATATCACAGAAAATGTATAGAGAAAAATCTAGTGACTTATAAAGAACATCTTTGTAAAACTCTATTGAATACTTACATAATTAATCTTCTTGCTTCTTTTAAAACACTTATTTTTTAAAACTGAAGTTATTCTAAATCTCGACAGGTAACGTGAATTACTTAGTAGTAAAATCAGTCACAAAAAATTGCAGCAAATGGCGAGGGGATACAAATTAGGGTCTATAAATAGATTCAGGATGTGCATTAGTGGTGGTTTGTTGTAAGACGAAAGAAACTTACCCGATATGGTACAAGCTGGTGTGTGCGTGCACTTCACGGCGCGTGGTGTATGTCAGCAAATTTCCATATTAGAAAGACAATCAATATCTTTGTAATACTAATATTGTCATGCGGTTTTCCTCGTATTATTAATAAATTTTAAAGGTATGCGATATTAATTTGAACACCCATAAAATAGGTAGCTACCGTATTAACAGATTTATTATTAACATTACTTAACATAACATTTATTAACAGACATAGTAACAGTTTCTATGTAAGTATATAAAATGCTGTAGAAACAATTATGGAATTTACCAGCCCCTGATTACGTAACTCTGTTGCTAACAACTCTCGGTTGTAACCGCAGTTACATTACTGTTTTCAGTGAGATAGTTGTCACATTGGTTCTTACTAAAGCAGCAATGTAACTGCGATTTCTTTTAGATTTGATTGCAACAAAGTTACAAAATCAGGGGAGGAAGGGGTGGGGGGAGGGGCTGTTCATAAGTATTTTATTAGTCTTAAAGTATTGTTGAGTATTGTCGCACGTGTGTCTATCTGTTAAGCAAAACTGAAGATCAAACGACAATGTCGGTAAGTTTAATAAAACTTAAACTAATTTGTAAAAAGCAAGCTAAATTATAACGAGATGCTATAAAATGTTCACCTTTCTTTTTAATATTCACTTCTCAAGTTTACTTATTTCTTTTTAATTTCAGGATACAGAGTCTCTGTTTAATTTTATTCGTCCTAATCAAGTTCAAGCAAATTATGGAAAACAAGTTGGTGAAGGATCAGACGTATCAAGAAAGCGAACCAAAGAAAACGGGACATATTCCTATATTAAAATTCCTGCCATGGGGCGAAAAATTATCAAGTTAGAAATCTATGATGCGGAGCAATTTAACAGTGAGGGGATTTGTAAATGTACTGCTGAAATATGTTGTCAGCATATCGTTCAAAACATTTTCAAGGATGAAATATATAAAGCTGTGCGTGAAATAATTGATAAAATGAGTGAGCAAATATGTAATGAAAATAGCAAGTATTTTTAATATTATTTTATCATCTAAATATTTCCTTAATAAATATTAAGAATGTTTTATCTTTACTCTTTTATTTTTCCTTTATTTATTCTATACAGAACTAAATTACCCATGACTAAGTAGAGAAAAGATAATCATTATTTATAAAATATTATAGTTTTATGCAGAATCGCGGGTTCTGAATTGCAAACTCTTCGAACACAACAGAATAGAAGTTAAGTTTTCAGACTCATAATTGAATAGATCAACATAATATAAGCAGTTATACTATTCACTCTACTCTAACTGAGAGCTAATAGTAGGTTCCATATTTAGGATTCACTACCTACTACAATTTTTTTGTAATACTTAACATATAATTATATACTTACTTACTACAATAATACCTTATTTTCTATAGGTTATGAACAGTATCGTTGATGTTCACCAATAGGGAACCTAACCTAGGTAGTATACTCATCCTATGCTTATGTGAAGCTATCACACTAAACACTCTATAAATCCAGTTTGTGAGTGTAAAAGTAGGAAATTGGGCTTTCTGACTCACGGTCGTTCAACATGATTGAAGTTTTAGTTTTCAGTCTAAGGTGAATCAATCAACTCAGGACGCGCACAAGAGGCGTCGCCAGACGCCTCTCAAGCGCGCTCTATAGTTGAATGATTCACTTTAGACTGAAAACTAAAACTTCAATTATGTTGAACGACCGTGAGTCAGAAAGCCCAATTTCCTACTACTTTACCTCAAGTTATATCTTCACTTGGAAGCTATTAAGCCAGCACTCTTAGCCGCCGTGCTCAAACTACTTCTCGAGAATAAAGCTTCCTGCACTGAGGAGTTGCGTCCGCACTAAGAAACCTCTGCAGTTGTTCGGCTACTTAGGCTGGAGAAACATCTTAAGGTTTCACTAAGAAGGTAGCTAACAACACGGATCTCAAAAAAGTGATGATACCAAAAATTTATTGAGCTAAGAACGGTCTTGCTTTTTCACTGCACTGAGGAGTTATGTTTTCTACTTGGAAACTATTGCGCCACACTCAGCTATTCTCAGTCTACATCTCGAGATGGCAAAGCTTCATCTTACCAGCTTTATAGTTACTTCAGTATACTGAGGAGTGATGTCCGCTACTAGGAAACCTCTGCGGCACGATTAGTTGCCCTTTCAGAAAGTAAGACTACTTCTTAGGATGACACAGCTTCATCTTAGCATATACACCGACAAGCTATATCTACTAATAGGAAACATCTGAGGTGGTTTGGCTACTCGGAATACTTGAAATACTTGGGGTTACTTAGAACACATCTTAAGGTTGTGGCAGTTCATGAATCAGGTTTAAGTCTACCGCATTTCAGTAAGGATCTTTTAAGCGATGGTTGATGCCATTAAGGTCATTTGCAGTCAACTTCGGCTAATTTGCATACTTGGTTACTTGGGACATATCATAAGGTTCTGGCAGTTCATCAATATCCGATTCTGGCCTACTGCAGCACAGTAAGGATCTCTCGAAAAGTGGTTTGCACCAATGATGTTACAATAATCTTTTTAATATAATATCATTGGTTTGCACTGTAAAAGCCATCTCCATCATATAAACTAAACATCTGTGAGTGAGTTCTTGAGGCGTTGTATGTTCAATTACTTGTAGTTTTTCACAATGCAGCTGTACATTAGGGAATATGCATGTCGTTGTTGTGAAATAACTACGCTAATTTTGTAACATTATTATGTCAATCAAATAGACAAATAATGTTATATAAATTGACACTGACATATTTTTTAGTAACTAAATACAACTGTCAATATTATGAAAGAATAAGGATGCAATACAATATTTTATTGCGAATTTTTCAAAGTTTCGTTACGTACCTACTTTCAATAAAAAACTATGTGTAGTGTAGATAAATTAATATATGTATACATCCCCATAACTAATCATTGGTCATACATAACTATTACGTATCTCCCTCCAGAGGGTTAGTTCCAGTACTCATTTAATTTTAAACAATAAAATAAAAAACTCCGTAACCTTCTCAGGCCGAAGAGCTTCCCGGCATCAAGATCTTCCACTACTGCGGCGGGCTAAACTTCGCCAGCAAAAACCTGTTCCGCGCGACGCTGTTCCGCAAGATAGGCTATCTGAAGCCTGCCGAAGCGGTCCCCGAAGATGACAACACTCTGACTAAGAGCGAGTCCTACGAGTGGGATCCCAGCATTGGGCATAGGGTGAGTTTTGAGTTTGTTTCTATAAACTCTGTGTAAAATGTCAGCTTTCTAAGTCTTAAGGTCGAAGGTGTTGAGTATATACCTACCTCATGCTTCGCAAATTCTGGATGATTGTCCCGTAAAATATCAAACTAAATCAAATTTATGCGTCGATATCCGAACGGGTAGCTCATCATCAGCCTACAAACAACCCACTGCTGGTCACACAGGCTTTCCCACATGGGCTACAGCACGTGGGAAGATGCCCATAACGCTCTCGGGCGATGGCGGTAGGTGGGTTTAAACGACGCCATCTTGCGGCAACAACCAACAGCTTTAAGTGCCTTTCGAAGCACGGAGGAGCTCGAAATATTGTAATTTGATCACCCATCCATTGACTTGGCATTGCAAAGTTGCCCAGCTAGCAATATCGCTAATCGAACGCCTTAAGGGGGCTTAGGTGGTAAAAACGGAAAAATTTGCTGTTTTCTATTAACTGTTATTCAAAATATTTTAGATATTTCGCACTGACATTTTCAATATGTATTACAGAACGTATGTGTGACTGTTTCCAAAACACGTTTGGTAACATTTTGCTCGATAGAAAAAAAACCTGAAGTTACTCTAAAATTACATATAAATGCACATTACGGCCATGTTTTACAATAAAGTTCCTATAAAATCATAAACACATAGGTATTTTACCTTTTTGATTTCTTGACTGATTTGGATTTCCAAAAAACTAAACATGTTTATTAACTTTTTGATAAAAATGTGAATAGCGCTTATGAATTACTGCGGACCCCGCACCGCGCATCACCCGCGAGGGCCCAGAATTTTCGCTGACTCAAGCTCCTCGTGTTCTAAGTAAATAATATTAATTCATTTGAACATGCATGTAAAAGTGCCAATGTAAAAACGTCCTTCTGCCCTTGTTTTAAGGTCCAATGTGTGATAATTGACGCGACTGCGCTATCGTACGTGGACGGACCAGGAGTGAAGAGCTTGGTAGCCGTGCAGCAGGAGCTGGTGGCCAGCAGCATCACTGTGCTGCTCTCCGGCGCCAACGGTAAGACATACGAAAGCGGATACCTATCAAATAAACATCTATGGGTGAGGCCGTCAATTTTGCCACTTAGTAAAACAGAGTAACATAAGTTAAATATAACATAAAAAACGGAACTTCTTGGCAAGAAAGTGAAGCGTCATGTCTGCAGCTTTGTATTATTTTCTATAATTTGTGTTTTGTCGAATATTAATGTGAAATAATGGTGGATTATTTACTGTTAAGTGTTCGTGGACGTTCATGAGTGTTAGCAAATAAAACAAAACAGTGCAACATCACTTTTCAATTTCTCTCAAGAAGTCCATGTGAGACATCAATAAAATCCCACAGCTTTATTGAGTCTCGAGGAGTTTGGGGGAAAATCCATTTACCGTAAAACGTTCATTATCACTCATTATCATCCACTTAATGTAAAGAAAATAATAATTCTTACTATTAAAAACTTGACACTGGCTAAATGTGCTGATCGCACGAAGCCATTATTTAAGAGAAAAAAAAACATAAAAAACACAAGTTTTTTAATTACCAATGCTTGGATGCATTAAAAAGACAGCAAGTTTTTTGCAAAATTTGGGGGAGTGAACGAATTGAACTCACTCTAGTTATTAAACTATGCCTACGGAGTATTTTAACTTTGAAATAAAAATATAAGGTCTAGAGAGCTGCAAAAGATAATAAGGGTTCTTTAAATATTAATTATTAAGTAAATTTTTTTGAAATGTGTTCAAAGTATGAGTCATTAAATTTGTTTAAAAAGTGAGAAAATTTACGGCCTTTACCCCTATACTAATACTATAAAGAGGAAAGATTTGTTTGTTTGTTTGTTTGAATTGAATAGGCTCCGAAACTACTGGACCGATTTAGAAATTACTTTGACAATGGTCCTAACCTAATGAGAAAGCTTCATTCTTCCCAAGTGGCATAGGCTATATATTATGCTTATAAATAAATAAATAAATTATCCCGATATTCCCACGGGAACAGGTACCACGCTGGTAAAATCGCAAGGATCCGCTTGTATTTAATAAATTTCGCACCCTCACACCAATTTTATCTAGCTCAAGTTAAGCTTCTCTTGAAACTTGTTTTTAGTGGTTGAACTAGTTAACTGAACTGAACACTGCCCCCTTACGCTTGAAACCGATCCCGATCGATCGAGAATGGTATTGGGAAGTTTCGACACCAGCGCTAATTTGGATTCTTGTTTGCGCGGGCATTGAGTGAACTAAATGCAAAATTCAATACAATATAGTTTACCCAATATAAATTCAAATTAGCGCCTCAAAAGTACGAAATTTCACAATAGCAATCTCGTTCGATCGGTATCGAATTCAAGAGTAAGGGGGGTAATACATCCAACAGCATAAGCGGCGATGGCCTCACCACCTACCACACTGAGCACATAATTAACCCTTCAAGGATCATTAGACCGCCGGCGGTCGCAAAACAATATAGGTTTTCAATTGTGTGTATCTTTCTCCTTTATCCCACAGGTCCGGTGCTAGAAATGATCGAGAGGTACAACTCTTTAGAAGCAGACCGTTTGCAGTTGGACACCTTCCCTACCGTCCACGATGCGGTGGTCTTCTACAAGCTGTCAGAGTCCAGGAAGCCGGAGCTGGCCGTCGCTGTCACCGCCTGATACGGAGATGTTCGAAAAGCAATCAAAATTTGTGTAAAGTCAAAACAGCGCCATCTAAACTACGGTCCATTTCGATAAAGAATATTGTAAACAAAATTATTGACAATTTCTCTGTGCAAATATAAAATAATGATGCTAGATCACTTTAATTTTATAACTGTTATACTTATTAGAAAAAAAAGTAAATATCAGAGTGACACTAGATATTTGCACAAACAATTAATTGGAAATAAACTGTTTACAAACATTTAGCTGTAATATAGTAAAGTACTTATAAAAAACTATATGTTTACATTATACTTACAAGTTTTGAGAGCAATATAAATGCAATATATTCAAACTATTTGGATACTGAATATATTCACAAATAAAAGAGTGCTTGGTGTTGTTGAAGGAAGAGAAGGAGATTATTTTAAATAAGTTTTAAATAATCTTCACGAATATAATATAAAGGATGTTATTTATTACTTTGTGCTAAAACAATATTATCAATTTATTGTTATTATAGTTTCATGTTAGAAACTTTTGATTGGAGACCATGATGGGGTTTTAAAAAGATTTTAAAACAACAAACCGAAAAGGTACAATATAAATAAAAGCAATGTATTATTACACTGTACAAATACTAGTTACCTAAGTGATATTGAAATGTTTTTAAACATTAACGCTTTGATGGCCAAATGACGAAGCGCTCAAATACGGAGGTCCTATGCTCCATTCGCAGGGCGAGCAA
Organism: Scoparia ambigualis; assembly: GCA_963921215.1. Taxonomy (NCBI): domain Eukaryota; kingdom Metazoa; phylum Arthropoda; class Insecta; order Lepidoptera; family Crambidae; genus Scoparia; species Scoparia ambigualis. Next base: position 29,076,036 of record OY992519.1, on the reverse strand, counting down.
AATGTTTTACCTATTTCCTTTTTCTCATAGCTCGGGTTCGTGATGACCAACCCACATTAATTTGACAAGCGTTATCAGTTGTAGCGATGCTATGTGATACAAGCCTCTGTCCACCATTGAGACAGTACAATTATATTACTTATGAACCAGAATCAAAATTAAATTAAATTTTGTTGGAATTGAGAAACTTAATTTAATATGTTTTAATATTATTGTTTTATGTTTTGTAGTACTTAAATTTGTATTGGATTCCAAGTAAGTATGTGATAAATGTGTATTTAAATAGAGAACATATTTTTTTAATTGTTATTTTTTGATTGTAATCTATTCGTTAAGTTGCCGTGGGTCGAACTAAAAAGAACGTTTAATTGGACAAAAATAAGTTAAAAACTAAATAATGGCTATACTGTAAGGAGTAATTGTTTGCCGGCGCATGTGTTTCCCAGCTCCTACAGTCCCGTGTCTTTTAGGCGGGGCGTGAAACGGCATCTATGCAGGCCGTCATAAATGGGTGCGCTCGTTATCGTGCTTATTCCACGGTGGGGAGCGCTCTCATTATTTTGGACTGACACACTTCTTTTGCTTATATTTATCCATCAGGCAGGGTGCAGTCTCTATAACGAGTTAAATTTAAAAAAAAGAGCAGTTCTCAAAATTGATGTAACTCCTTACTGTGTTGCCAATATATTAACTATTTTTTTACTCTTTTTTGCCAAGCTATAAATTGTATAATCACACCATCTATGTTCTGAATGCGAGTTTTAATATCTAATCGAAGATATAAATCAATCCTAAAATTAAAACTAAATCTTTAAATAAACTGCAATTTAAAGCAGTGACAAAGTTTAAAGTCAAATAGCTTATTCAATATAAACCTTCACTGTGTGATGTGAACTTAGTTTAGACGTCAATAAGTGCTTATTGGCGTGAAAACTAAGTTAACTAAAATTCGCCGCTAGGTGTCACTGTTTCGTTTGTAGTTTCGTTAACTCAATCGAAAAGTGAAATTAAACTCCTACGAGGCACACTGCATCGATAGGAATATAATATGAGAGGATTACGTTACCTAAAACCAGAATTTGTATTGCATTGAATAAGCGCCCCCTGGTTACAGTGAACGAGGTGGTTAAGAAGGTGTTGTTACACATAATTATTATACTCGTCTTTAAAACTTGCATTCAGCTATCAGAGCAAGATGGAGGAACAAAAATCCCTTTAATTACATGTATTTTGTAAGAAAATATTTATACTTTGTTATTCTACCTGGACTAAAGTTAGAGCTGGTTTAAATCAGATGCTATCTCAGTTTTGTTTATAAATGCAGATGGAGATAGCATTAGTTTAAAACCAAGTTTTGCTTTCGTCCTTTGTTTGGAAAAACAGAGAAAGAGTTGTAATGGAATTACTAACACTAGTTAAACGATGTTTTAGTGAAACATTAGGCTCTGAACACAATGAAAGGGCGGAAAAATATTACCGGGACGCGCTAGATTTTAAAGGGCGCTTTCACCGCGCACTTTTGCCTTACTGACGATTGCAAAATGTCCGATCTTTCATTGTAAGATGTAGTTATAGGGTTGACAATAAAAAATCATATTAAAGGAGCTTTTAAAGTCGATTGAAACAAATGTATTGTCTATTTTTCTAAATATTAAAATGTTTATATTCGTGAATGGATGGAAAATGGATGATTTCATTCTTAATAGTTATAACTTTATCACTTTATGTAATATGTAATGAGTTTTGTAAATATATGTAATTACTTAATAATTGTAGATCCATAGTATGTATGTTCAATATGCTCCTGTATGTATGTAAGTTAGATTACCTATATTACAATTATTTGTTTTCTATCTATAAACATACGAATTTGAGAAATCCATAATTTAAAAAGACAGCTTTTATGTCAACCCTACAAATTATTTATTTGTTGTAAATATCTTAGATATTTGTGATCTGTTGTGATATTTTGTACCTAATAAAATGTATGTACTTAGTCGGATAGGTAATAAAAACGTTTGATATTTTAAATTGTAGTCTTTTTTTGTATTACCGTATCGTATGAGGATTGATTACAACAAATGAAGCAAAAGATGTGTGTCAGGCAGTATCATAGCAAATTAGAAGCTGAATAACAAATTCTTCAATGCATATTGGACCTTATCGATTGGGTATAAAGATAAATATCGATTAAAGAAATTTGACAACATTTTTTGACGCTGGCGAATTCTTCTAGTCTTTATAGTTCTATACAATGAGAGTAGTGTATAAAGTAGGTATATACACTACTCGTTGTAGGTATAGAGATTAAATAAATTAATAACTTTCTACTTCTAATTATAATTAAACGCCCTTAATTTTTATTCGTTTTAATGAATTGTTCCACCCATGAAACTGAACAACTTTTCCCAAGAAACCTATTCTGCAAAAATTACAAAAAAAAATCTACCTCCCATACATTGTCGTCAGCTGATCGGACAGTTTTGTATGGGAGGTCGAAACTTTTAAGCCATTTTGGATATAGGTTTCTTGGGGAAAGTTGTTCAGTTTCATCGGTGGAACTCACCCTTAATTTCATCAAAACGAATAAAAATTAAGGGTGTAATTAGCCCAAGTATAGCTTCTTTTGGAACTTTTTTAAATGGCTAACTAGATAACGGATAAGCGTACATAAACATAAAAAACTCGGGGTCTAGGTGTTTTAAAAAATAAAGGTTATTCTTAAACTGACTCGACCGAGAATTAAACCTGGGACCTCAGAGATGGCGCGACGCCAGAACCGGCGTGAATGAAATTAAACAATATTTTTATTAAGAGTTACATTATTTTTGAAAGACCGTAAACTGATATCTAGATCGATTTTATTATCAAAAGGATTATCCTTAGCTTATTGAGATAAGTCTGATTATATTTCCTAATTAGCGTGAATTCTTGACGTCGATAATTTTGGAAATTACCTTTATAATAGATTAATAATTTGTCAGTCCGTTGTGCACCGCAATCGAAGATGGCGGCTTACTACGTTTTTGGAATTTTACTGGTCATTGGATTGGCTCAGGTATGACTTGATATTTTAAATTAAATCTTTAAAAAAGCGCTCGGCCTGATAACCGGGAGGCCCAGAGTTTAATTCCTTATGGGCCTAGACAGATGGCAAACGCTGACCCCCTGTCTATTCGTAATTCGTGATACACTGATGTGTACTGTGCTAGTGAAAAATACTGCAGCGCGTGCATTGTACGTCAAATTACGAATAGGGGGCAATTGCTACTTGGGGGCATGTCTCACCAGACTGACTGGCATAGGTGGCTCAGGGTACAGATAGATGGAAGGACTTTGTGGGCCTTTGCCCAGTATAGGCTAGGTACCAAAAACAAATGATTCGATTGAGAACGTCCAGCCTGCACAACATGCAAACTGATAGAAATACAACGAAAGCCAAACACGAAGTTTGCCGAGACCGAGAGACATACGCACGCACGCACTCACTGCCCGTAATTTTTTATTTCTCAAAAATTCTCAAACTGCATCACTTGTTAAAACATTTTAAACGTTTGCAGACCGAGCCGTTAGCCAGAAATGTTAAGCCAGCGTTCATTGAGGACATGCGAAGTGGTAAGTTCAATTAGATATCGTTTTGTTTTGAAAAGTTGTCACCTTTAGGAAAACACTCGCACAAAGCGAGTAATAAAGTCGAGTAACAAGTACATTGCTTCGCCACTTTGCTAAATTACAACGAATTTTAAAATAATCAAACTAACGAAGTAATGTACCGAGTACTAAGTTCTTCTAGAATTCTTCTAGATCCGCATCAGAGGCTTGCAGAAGCGGATGTACACCATGCACTCTGTGTTTAGGTACATGGAGATATGATGTTACTTTAAAGTAGTTTTATCTTTAGTCCACATTTTGGATTAAAAGGGGTTTTTATGTCTGTAAATGGTGAAGACTAGTTATGGCCCGATCAGTCCCTATTCGTGCATGAAACTATGTTCCTATTCGGAAACATCTCAGTGGCCGAGTGTACCTTTTGTTTTCTGTATGACACATTTATGTGTCACACTCACACACAATAGAATTTCTATTGTGTTGTGGTGTTATACTTAATAATAATTATTATTTATTAATTCAAGTAACAAAGACTCATAATGGTTAGTAACAAACGAACTTAAGAGCAATTGTTACTACGTATTATTATTGTAGATATACCTTAATTTAATTTATAATTTAAATTTGACATCACGATAACAGAATAAAATTAATTAATTTGATTAGGTATGGAATAAAAAATACAGGGTCAATTTTGGACCCCCGCCAAAAGTAAATATGGGGTATAAAAAGTAATAATAAAATATTTGACGTAAAAATAATAAATGTTTTATATTTTTAAATATAATTTATTGGCTGCTTTTTAAATCCTATATTTCTAGGTGCGTGCGCTCACCCTCGCGGTCCAAGCGAACGGAGCGCCGTCATTGGTGGAAGGGGGAATAAATAGCGGTCACGCGCATGCGCTTTGAAAACAAGGCGGCCGCGCGCTAGGTGACAATGATTTTAATTTTCGTAAGAAAGAATTGAGACAAAAATGTGACAAAAAAAATATGTTTTTTTATTTGAGTATTTGGCTGTACTGCTGTTGTAGGCTCACGCGAAAAATTTTGGCGGGGAATCCAAAATTGACCCTGTATAAAACGGAATTAAAATAATACTACGGAAAGGGAAGCGTTAACGCTCGTCCAGGGTTCAAATCGCAAGTCGGGAAATGTGTTTCAGAGTTTTTTGAGGTATAGCCGGGTTTGTGCCCTCCAAGCCATATTTGGCAAGCGCGGTAATTAAGGCAGTACCCGTTAATTGTAGCAAAGCCTTGATTTTAATGAGGGAGGGCTTTTAAGAAAATTTACTTTTTAAAATAATTTATATTTTATTTTCATTATTATCTTCTATCATTAAGATTAGAAGTAGACAACATTGTGTATTGGTGCATAATACTAGAATCTGCGTCATTAACCCAATGATAAGTTATCTTAACCGGATTGCTTTATCATAACTAATTATAATTACGCTCCTGTGTGATCTACATTAATGTGCCGTGTAATCCCAGTAGATACTGTGAAAATTGATCACTTTAAATTATATATACCTACCTAATCGTTTTTAACGACAATAAAACACTTTTTAACGAATAAAACTCGCTTTTATTACTAGGAGGTAGGTATAATTTTAAATTACTTTAATTAAGTACTTTTTTTTATTACTTAGAAACACACTTAAGCCATTTTGTACAAAATATCTACAAATTACAAACAGATAAATAAACTAAACTTCCCTACACTCACACCAATTATCTAGCCCAAGAGAAGTTTCGTTAAGAAACTCGTTAAATGTTTACAACGGATAAACATATTTCATCATCATCATCATCCACAGCCTGACTTCACCCACTGCTGGGTATAGGCCTCTCTTCCAGTGTTTCCACTTTAATGATTTCCTTTCCCCTCGCCACAATTGAGATTTTCCCTTCTCAGGACTTTTTTCCCCTCAAAAATTATTCTGCTATACTTTTACTTAAGGTTAAAAACACTATCTAAAAAAAAGGTCTAAAAGGTACGTCAAATGTGAAAAAAATTAAAACAGTATACAACTTAAGCATAAACGCCGGGTTTCCTTTTCGCAAAATGGCGAGGATTTTTTATTTTTTTTAATTAGGCTTATCCTCTCGATTTCCCCTATTCATCTCTTTCCCCTTTTTCTTCCCCTCTGGACTCCTAATTTCCCCTCAACAGGGGAATTTCCCCTCATTGTGAAAGCACTGCTCACTTGCCACTGTTGACGGTCCCGTGCCAGGTCTTGCCCGCGATGTTCGCCACATCGTCTGCCTATCTTGCCGCAGGACGACCGACATTTCTGTGTCCAGTTCAAAACATACTTAAAATACTTAAATACATAAGTCATACATACTTACTTATTATACATAGAAAACACCCAGACCCGAGACAATTTAGAAAAACAATAATTTCTAAATTGACCTGACCGGGGATCGGACCCGGGACCTCAGAGATGGCGACACCATGAGAACCGGTTGTACAAACCACTCGACCAAGGAGGTCGTCAAAAACCATTCCCAGTTATCGCTCTTTCTATTAGTGAAAACCGCATAAAAATCCATTGCGTTGATAGAAGGATAAAGCGGAGCCACCGGACATGGGAAAACGGCGACTTTACTTTCAATAAGTAATGATGATAGTTATGATAGTTAGGAATACAAACAATCTTAGATTAAATCAAAATAGCGGAAGATAGGTGACTCGTCTCTCTAGCGCATGGACCGCTTAAACCAGGTCCCTATCGCCTAATTTCCCTCACCTGCCCCGCAACAGATACATCCATAATGTACCTGTTACTCGCGTAGGTACCTACCCCCCACGACACGGTAAACCTGAGCCGAGGTACCGTGCCTCTTAGAGGCGCCCTCAGGTTTAGCCGCTCCCTACCGGCTCGAACCCCCAGAGGCTCTGGGGGGATCGGAGACTCGCTTGCGGCGAGATGCCATCCCCCACCGGAATCCCTCTGGGGAATTTCGACCAAACACGGCTTGAGGAACGTTCTCGCCGCCCCCAAACAAGCCCGGTAACGCTGTAAAGGTCATCTGCGACCGACAGCACGCACACTCAAAAAAAAAATAATCCCTCAGTCGCAGGTCTGGCAGCACACCGGTGTAGCTGCATCGTCTCCTTTTTCAGTGGACGATTATAAGGACGTGCCGTATCTTCCGCTATTTTGATTTGATCTAAGCAAACAATTCATATATTCACGACTATGATCCCCAAAGGATTAGTCAGAGCCTGCAATGAGGGCCGCAGAAGCAGTCGCCTGCCATAGTCTGCGTTTCACCAAATTGCTACTGCACATGTGCTCAGCGTGATAGGTGATGAGCCCATTGATCGCCGCTCTCTTTAGTCCGTTAGTCGCCTTTTACGACACTCAAGGTATGTGATGGGGCTGGTAGTATTCTTTTAATGAGCTGCTACACACACGGCTTCAATTATAGATTATTTTAATAAACACCGGTTTTATCAGCCTACCATCTTTTTTTATTATTCTTCCATCTTATTCTCTTCTTCTTCAGCCCGTCGTTACCCAATGCTGAGTAAGGCCTCTCCCTTTGCACGGTATTTCTCTCCTCTCGCACTTTGTCTAATTGTCTAATTGTCTATTCGTAAGCGTTTGTCAATAAGTAAGTAAATTGGTAGACAACATTATTGTAGGTATGTTTTCTTCTTCGATCAATATAAAGTATAGATACACGATTACTGCTTGAAAAACGGCACCACGAAACAAGGCATAGGGTAAGGCTTGTTTTGCTCTCAAAATTTCGAATTTTGTTACATCTTGCTTGAATCTAGCGAGCCTAGTTCCAAAGCGATGTAACTCCAATAATATTATTGTTTTCTGAGGTTTATGCGAGCACTCCCATTGAAATGAAAAACATTTTTATGGATTAACTCGCGTTTAATTTACTATTTACATAGAGTAGTAGGGTTTTGAGAGCTCTGGCGCACTCAAAACTGGTCTGGTTCTGACCCCCGCTGGGCTAGTTCAAGTCGTTTCCAAAACTAAAAAAAAAAAAAAAAAAAAAAAAAAAAAGGAAAAACCCCCCCCCATTTGAATCGATTGCGCTGGGTCCCAGAGCGATATCTTTAACCGTTTCCGAGATACAATTTTCGAGCGGCAGCTCTCAGTTGATTTCCTAATGAATCGTTAATGACTCCTCGGTCCTAATCACCATTCCCGATGCACATCATTATCTAATGACGTACCGACGCCACTGTACTCTTGTTCAGTTGATTTACTAATAAACCACTGTTAATGACACCTCGGTCTAATCACCTTAACAACTATGCGATTGTATTTTATTGATTCTTCAGGAAAGCGCTTTGTCTTCATCTCACCTGATGTTAGGAGATGAAAAGTAAGATCAAAGTGAAGGCATAACTTCACCTGGAATCCTCACTACTAAGGCACTGACTTAGATAAAATGGTGGTACGAAGCTTGCCAAACGGATATCGAACCCGTGACCCGGAGTCTGACACCGGGGTAGTCCTAACCACTTCACCACAGAGGTGGTTAGTGAGCTAATTGTAATCATTCAAGTCCTACCACCAACCATACTGAATACACACATGTGCAACCTCTGCTGGGAATCGAACCCGTGACCGTGAGTCTGAGACCGGGGTAGTCCTAACCACTTAACCACAGCGGCGGTTAGTGTGTTAATTGTAATAATGGACATTCGGTATGCATGAAATCTTCCCTTCATGGACCATCTCTCGTGAAATATTTTTGCTATAATAATACACCCATACTTACTAACTTTCTGATAAGAGTATATCTTAATAACTTTGTTCATTATAATTAGATAAACTCTATTTACTTATACTTTGAAACTAGTTTATCTGCTCGTTTAAATTAAATTAGCTACCGAACTTGTTTATTCGTGATAGAGAAACACACATTGTTCATTAAAATTAGACTTTGAAAGTAAAATTTTCCTAAACTAAAGTTAAAATAATCATTACATTAACTATCTTGTCTTGTTAAACAACATCGAATTAGATATCTTAAGTAGAGTAAGTTCAAATAGTCATTACTTACTAAAATTGATATATAACACACTGAGTTGTCTATTTTCGATACTCGTGCATAGGAAACTACTACAAGTGCTCCGTTCTGTATTCAACACCAGTACCATGAATGTAAGTAAAACGTTTTTATTTTTTATTTTCTGAGTGAATGTTCTGATTTGTTCTGACTTCTGTCTAACGTATATGATGTGCATAAAACTGATGTGATTCGCTTTCATTTTTTAATTACTGAGTGAATGTTCTGATTTTTTATGACTTCTGAGTAACGTATAAAATTGTACTGGTTGTTACAGATTGCTCGTTCTACATTCAATGAAGACGATGACGATGTGGTGTTCCAAGAAAACACATATAAACATTATTACCCACAGTCGGACGACGATGAACTTCCATCGTTGCAGAAGAAAGAATCAATCGACGAATTCTTTGAACCACCAAAGAAGAAGCCGAGGACAATGAGATCTTCAACAGTGGGACGTTGTTCCGGGAGAGATTCGACATCTTACGTGTCAACCAACACCGACGACGGAGCAAGTGCAACACATCTCATTAAGATTGAGGTGTATGATTTGAAGAAGATTGAAAACATTGATCAATCGGACCATTGGAAGCATGCAGATGTTCGTGTGAAATATTACACAAAGTCTATCAATGACGATCATCATAAGAAAACTCGTCAGCTTATTTACAACATAACAAAGGGAATATCCAATTCTCCGAATTGTCGGAAATACTCTTACAGCAACAAAGATAAAAAGTAATACGCCTAAATCCATAGTACTTATTTGTGATTTTGTAGAACGAAGCACTTTCTTATGTCATACAATAAATTAGATATTGGTTTGTGAGTATAAAATAAATATATTGTTAAATCATTTACTTGTTTTTATTTATTTCAAAGGTTTTAATGAAAATACCAAGTTAAATTTCAACATATTTAATAATAATTTCTCAAAAAAAAAATAGGTTACAGTTACATGTTATTGAATCAATAAAAAAGACTTAAATACATGTTTTATTAACACATCATTATTATGTATCTTTATTAAACATTTCAACAAAGTCACTAAGAGGCATACCTCTAAGCTTAAGATACAAATACACAAGACGTTATTCACCATAAAGAATAAGAAATATCGAATACAATATAACTTAAATTATATAAAATAGTTTTTTAAAATTTTATTTATCGTAATTTATAATGACCCCATGCTAATGTGTCAGTGGAATTTGGTATAATATATCTCTTGGTATCATTGTAAGACAAACAAATTTTATTTATCTTTTGAGTAAAAATGACATGTTTAATGGATCTAAAACGATACATTTCAGCAAGTTCTACATTTTTTTTAAACAAACAAGTTTTATAATTATGTAATTTCAATTGTCTAGTTACACATTTGTTTACACCTTTTGCTTTAGTTATTGTTTTATTCTCTACTTGCATAGCATACATTTTTGAGCGTAAACCGACAAATTCAGAAAAAACATGGCCATTGTGTTCATCTTTAAAATAACCTATTTTTTTCTTATTTAATAAAGGAAAACCATAAATATTGTTTCGTGCGTAATCCGATGTGTCAAAATAATTACATATATCGGGTAGAATTTCTTTATAAAAATCTGCACAAAAAATTTGGTAAACTAAGCTGTCAGTGTCCGTATACAACAATTTTAAATTTTTAAATTTACACTTCATGTATTTGTAATGGAAATCATACATTAAAGTTTTTGATAAATCTAATATACTAAAACCTAAAAATATGGGTTTATTGTAAAAAAGTTTAGTCTTTTGTAATTGGACTGCTACTAAACTCTCAGAGAAAACTGACAAACTATGAAATTCAGGTTTGGCAATCAGATCTGACACACCTTTTCTTTTACCCCGATTTTCCCAGTGAGTCAATAGTTTAACGTTTACTCTTTTTTCAATATTTTCCATGGTCTTTCCAAAAATTGAATTATTCATTAACTTATAAAAATCTTTTTCAAAATCAGATTTTGCTAACGTACGCAATTGCGTGTTTAAATCTATATATTTTTTTAACCAGGCACTTTGTTTAAATTTCAGAACTCTATGAACTTTCGTAAGTTTTAAACCCAACTCTAAGCTTTGTAAGAGATTTCTATAATGTAAAATATATTTTTCCTTATTATTTAAATTTGGGACCAGCTTTCGTTCCTTAGAACCACCAATACAAATATTTTCAGGACATAATGGTAAATCGGAATGATGATCATGAAGGCTATCAGGATATTCCAAATCTACTTCTAAAATGTAACCAAACTCTGAAGTGATAGGAACATTAAAATTAACATCAACACTCGCCCATTCAAATTGAGAAATAGGTAAATACTGAGACATAGCCCACCCATACAAATTATTAGCATCCAAATATGTTAGAAAAGAAATAGGATCATCTGCTTTATAATTATCCATATAAGGATTATTGGCTTTAGCGTAACGATTACTACATTGAGACACACCACCTCTGATACCAGCTTTTATAAAGGCTATTTTATCAAAATCTGTCAATAACTCGATTTCGACTTCGGTAAACTTTAACATAGCGTCCCAGCTTAAACCAGGAGCAGTGTAATAATGAGCAGGATCTAAATCATAGGTTTTTAAACAAACATTTCTAAAGTTTTCGAATATATCACTTAAAAGCAAAACATCTGTTTTTAAATAAAGATTAGAATAATCAGACATACTACAACATTTAAAATGAGACCACACTATTTGAGCGTGAACGTAGTCTTCGTTAGAAATCGTTGACCCAGTAAGTGAATTAAAAAAGTCAAAAATTTTTGGTAATGATGGTGATTTTAATGACCTGAAAGAACTCATATACTCATATGGATATACACCTTTTCTTTTCAGCAATTCAAAGTCGTTTACATTCGGAAATTCATTTTTTAGTTCTATAAACTGATTATTATTAAGATTAGAAGCTAATGAATTTAAACTACTTGATAAAAATTTAAAAGAATCAATAAACCTTAAACTTACACGCTGACCGTTTACGTGAAGAATTTTAGAAAATGAAATATATTTTTCTTTATTTTGGGGGATTATTTGTACTTCACCATCAGCAAAATTTAATGCGTGTACAATAAAGTGAGCATCGTAATTACTTAGATTATGTAATACTACTGGTACAAAGTCTATTTTATGAAACTTTTTACTACATATTTCATGTGAAACACCTATAAACGCTCCCGTCTGCCAGTTGTAGTCAATAAATTGCTCATATAAATCTTTTTTACAAATGTAACATACTTTGGTTTCTTCTAAATTAATAAATTTATAAATAAAGTTTACTTTAAACGTTTTTAATTGTACTATATCATCAAGAATCAAAGTCCTTAAATCATCAATTATTGAATTAAAAAATGTATCAACCGTTTCCAAATCTTTTGAGTCCGCTAAAGAAGTTATTCTGTATGTATGAACTCTTTTGCCAAAAGCAGTTTCAATTAACCTTACATTTGGTAAATTATCATGGGAACGAAACACATTATTTTTGTGATTCTTACTTTTATAGTGATTGGATAAATACCTTTTTTTAACGGAAATATTGCAAACTGAACACATCATCATCTCGCTATTATCTGCAGTCGAATCATCTTCAGCTCCTCTAGATGTTGATGGTTCATTAATACGTCGTCTTTTCTCATTGTTTTGAATGCTATTCTCAGTTTGCCGTTTTAATCCTCTCCCAATTTGTATGTTAACACTGTAAACATAAATAAAAATATTAGAACTAACAAAAAATCAACAACATAATTTTTTTTTTAAATATTAAAAATAATACTTACGTCTTTTCAATTTCTTCACTGAGTTTCACTAATGATTCATCGAAATATGAGTCAAAAATATTTCGTTCTTTACTTTCAGTAGTTTCTACTATATCACAGATTTCATTTAACTCTTCATCATATTCAGTGCAGTTCAAATCAGTTTTATCGACTGAAGATGAAAAAAAAAGCACTGACATATTTCGTTCCAGCCATTTATTATTAACTCTCAAGCAATTAGACGAGTAGAAGTTTATGACTCAGAGCATTGATTACTAACTAGTAACTTTTAATATTTGATCGATCTTCTATTTATGTTGAATTTGACATGACAGACCATAGGCACCACTGCTCGTCGTTTTTATACTAGGTAGATCATTATGTGTTTCTCAATCACGAATAAACAAGTTCGGTAGCTAACGAGCAGATAAACAAAGTTATTAAGATACACTCTTATCAGAAAGTTAGTAAGTATGAGTGTATTATAATAGCAAAAATATATCACGAGAGATGGTCCATGAAACGAAGACTTCACACTCAAATTTTGTATTCTTCGAACAATTGAAAAGTTGAATTTGACATGACAAACCATAGGCACCACTGCTCGCCTCACAGCTTCGGCTGGTCGCCTTCGGCGACCAGCCTAATATCTAAATAACTTTGTTTATCTGCTCGTTAGCTACCGAACTTGTTTATTCGTGATTGAGAAACACATAATGATCTACCTAGTATAAAAACGACGAGCAGTGGTGCCTATGGTCTGTCATGTCAAATTCAACATAAATAGAAGATCGATCAAATATTAAAAGTTACTAGTTAGTAATCAATGCTCTGAGTCATAAACTTCTACTCGTCTAATTGCTTGAGAGTTAATAATAAATGGCTGGAACGAAATATGTCAGTGCTTTTTTTTTCATCTTCAGTCGATAAAACTGATTTGAACTGCACTGAATATGATGAAGAGTTAAATGAAATCTGTGATATAGTAGAAACTACTGAAAGTAAAGAACGAAATATTTTTGACTCATATTTCGATGAATCATTAGTGAAACTCAGTGAAGAAATTGAAAAGACGTAAGTATTATTTTTAATATTTAAAAAAAAAATTATGTTGTTGATTTTGTGTTAGTTCTAATATTTTTATTTATGTTTACAGTGTTAACATACAAATTGGGAGAGGATTAAAACGGCAAACTGAGAATAGCATTCAAAACAATGAGAAAAGACGACGTATTAATGAACCATCAACATCTAGAGGAGCTGAAGATGATTCGACTGCAGATAATAGCGAGATGATGATGTGTTCAGTTTGCAATATTTCCGTTAAAAAAAGGTATTTATCCAATCACTATAAAAGTAAGAATCACAAAAATAATGTGTTTCGTTCCCATGATAATTTACCAAATGTAAGGTTAATTGAAACTGCTTTTGGCAAAAGAGTTCATACATACAGAATAACTTCTTTAGCGGACTCAAAAGATTTGGAAACGGTTGATACATTTTTTAATTCAATAATTGATGATTTAAGGACTTTGATTCTTGATGATATAGTACAATTAAAAACGTTTAAAGTAAACTTTATTTATAAATTTATTAATTTAGAAGAAACCAAAGTATGTTACATTTGTAAAAAAGATTTATATGAGCAATTTATTGACTACAACTGGCAGACGGGAGCGTTTATAGGTGTTTCACATGAAATATGTAGTAAAAAGTTTCATAAAATAGACTTTGTACCAGTAGTATTACATAATCTAAGTAATTACGATGCTCACTTTATTGTACACGCATTAAATTTTGCTGATGGTGAAGTACAAATAATCCCCCAAAATAAAGAAAAATATATTTCATTTTCTAAAATTCTTCACGTAAACGGTCAGCGTGTAAGTTTAAGGTTTATTGATTCTTTTAAATTTTTATCAAGTAGTTTAAATTCATTAGCTTCTAATCTTAATAATAATCAGTTTATAGAACTAAAAAATGAATTTCCGAATGTAAACGACTTTGAATTGCTGAAAAGAAAAGGTGTATATCCATATGAGTATATGAGTTCTTTCAGGTCATTAAAATCACCATCATTACCAAAAATTTTTGACTTTTTTAATTCACTTACTGGGTCAACGATTTCTAACGAAGACTACGTTCACGCTCAAATAGTGTGGTCTCATTTTAAATGTTGTAGTATGTCTGATTATTCTAATCTTTATTTAAAAACAGATGTTTTGCTTTTAAGTGATATATTCGAAAACTTTAGAAATGTTTGTTTAAAAACCTATGATTTAGATCCTGCTCATTATTACACTGCTCCTGGTTTAAGCTGGGACGCTATGTTAAAGTTTACCGAAGTCGAAATCGAGTTATTGACAGATTTTGATAAAATAGCCTTTATAAAAGCTGGTATCAGAGGTGGTGTGTCTCAATGTAGTAATCGTTACGCTAAAGCCAATAATCCTTATATGGATAATTATAAAGCAGATGATCCTATTTCTTTTCTAACATATTTGGATGCTAATAATTTGTATGGGTGGGCTATGTCTCAGTATTTACCTATTTCTCAATTTGAATGGGCGAGTGTTGATGTTAATTTTAATGTTCCTATCACTTCAGAGTTTGGTTACATTTTAGAAGTAGATTTGGAATATCCTGATAGCCTTCATGATCATCATTCCGATTTACCATTATGTCCTGAAAATATTTGTATTGGTGGTTCTAAGGAACGAAAGCTGGTCCCAAATTTAAATAATAAGGAAAAATATATTTTACATTATAGAAATCTCTTACAAAGCTTAGAGTTGGGTTTAAAACTTACGAAAGTTCATAGAGTTCTGAAATTTAAACAAAGTGCCTGGTTAAAAAAATATATAGATTTAAACACGCAATTGCGTACGTTAGCAAAATCTGATTTTGAAAAAGATTTTTATAAGTTAATGAATAATTCAATTTTTGGAAAGACCATGGAAAATATTGAAAAAAGAGTAAACGTTAAACTATTGACTCACTGGGAAAATCGGGGTAAAAGAAAAGGTGTGTCAGATCTGATTGCCAAACCTGAATTTCATAGTTTGTCAGTTTTCTCTGAGAGTTTAGTAGCAGTCCAATTACAAAAGACTAAACTTTTTTACAATAAACCCATATTTTTAGGTTTTAGTATATTAGATTTATCAAAAACTTTAATGTATGATTTCCATTACAAATACATGAAGTGTAAATTTAAAAATTTAAAATTGTTGTATACGGACACTGACAGCTTAGTTTACCAAATTTTTTGTGCAGATTTTTATAAAGAAATTCTACCCGATATATGTAATTATTTTGACACATCGGATTACGCACGAAACAATATTTATGGTTTTCCTTTATTAAATAAGAAAAAAATAGGTTATTTTAAAGATGAACACAATGGCCATGTTTTTTCTGAATTTGTCGGTTTACGCTCAAAAATGTATGCTATGCAAGTAGAGAATAAAACAATAACTAAAGCAAAAGGTGTAAACAAATGTGTAACTAGACAATTGAAATTACATAATTATAAAACTTGTTTGTTTAAAAAAAATGTAGAACTTGCTGAAATGTATCGTTTTAGATCCATTAAACATGTCATTTTTACTCAAAAGATAAATAAAATTTGTTTGTCTTACAATGATACCAAGAGATATATTATACCAAATTCCACTGACACATTAGCATGGGGTCATTATAAATTACGATAAATAAAATTTTAAAAAACTATTTTATATAATTTAAGTTATATTGTATTCGATATTTCTTATTCTTTATGGTGAATAACGTCTTGTGTATTTGTATCTTAAGCTTAGAGGTATGCCTCTTAGTGACTTTGTTGAAATGTTTAATAAAGATACATAATAATGATGTGTTAATAAAACATGTATTTAAGTCTTTTTTATTGATTCAATAACATGTAACTGTAACCTATTTTTTTTTTGAGAAATTATTATTAAATATGTTGAAATTTAACTTGGTATTTTCATTAAAACCTTTGAAATAAATAAAAACAAGTAAATGATTTAACAATATATTTATTTTATACTCACAAACCAATATCTAATTTATTGTATGACATAAGAAAGTGCTTCGTTCTACAAAATCACAAATAAGTACTATGGATTTAGGCGTATTACTTTTTATCTTTGTTGCTGTAAGAGTATTTCCGACAATTCGGAGAATTGGATATTCCCTTTGTTATGTTGTAAATAAGCTGACGAGTTTTCTTATGATGATCGTCATTGATAGACTTTGTGTAATATTTCACACGAACATCTGCATGCTTCCAATGGTCCGATTGATCAATGTTTTCAATCTTCTTCAAATCATACACCTCAATCTTAATGAGATGTGTTGCACTTGCTCCGTCGTCGGTGTTGGTTGACACGTAAGATGTCGAATCTCTCCCGGAACAACGTCCCACTGTTGAAGATCTCATTGTCCTCGGCTTCTTCTTTGGTGGTTCAAAGAATTCGTCGATTGATTCTTTCTTCTGCAACGATGGAAGTTCATCGTCGTCCGACTGTGGGTAATAATGTTTATATGTGTTTTCTTGGAACACCACATCGTCATCGTCTTCATTGAATGTAGAACGAGCAATCTGTAACAACCAGTACAATTTTATACGTTACTCAGAAGTCATAAAAAATCAGAACATTCACTCAGTAATTAAAAAATGAAAGCGAATCACATCAGTTTTATGCACATCATATACGTTAGACAGAAGTCAGAACAAATCAGAACATTCACTCAGAAAATAAAAAATAAAAACGTTTTACTTACATTCATGGTACTGGTGTTGAATACAGAACGGAGCACTTGTAGTAGTTTCCTATGCACGAGTATCGAAAATAGACAACTCAGTGTGTTATATATCAATTTTAGTAAGTAATGACTATTTGAACTTACTCTACTTAAGATATCTAATTCGATGTTGTTTAACAAGACAAGATAGTTAATGTAATGATTATTTTAACTTTAGTTTAGGAAAATTTTACTTTCAAAGTCTAATTTTAATGAACAATGTGTGTTTCTCTATCACGAATAAACAAGTTCGGTAGCTAATTTAATTTAAACGAGCAGATAAACTAGTTTCAAAGTATAAGTAAATAGAGTTTATCTAATTATAATGAACAAAGTTATTAAGATATACTCTTATCAGAAAGTTAGTAAGTATGGGTGTATTATTATAGCAAAAATATTTCACGAGAGATGGTCCATGAAGGGAAGATTTCATGCATACCGAATGTCCATTATTACAATTAACACACTAACCGCCGCTGTGGTTAAGTGGTTAGGACTACCCCGGTCTCAGACTCACGGTCACGGGTTCGATTCCCAGCAGAGGTTGCACATGTGTGTATTCAGTATGGTTGGTGGTAGGACTTGAATGATTACAATTAGCTCACTAACCACCTCTGTGGTGAAGTGGTTAGGACTACCCCGGTGTCAGACTCCGGGTCACGGGTTCGATATCCGTTTGGCAAGCTTCGTACCACCATTTTATCTAAGTCAGTGCCTTAGTAGTGAGGATTCCAGGTGAAGTTATGCCTTCACTTTGATCTTACTTTTCATCTCCTAACATCAGGTGAGATGAAGACAAAGCGCTTTCCTGAAGAATCAATAAAATACAATCGCATAGTTGTTAAGGTGATTAGACCGAGGTGTCATTAACAGTGGTTTATTAGTAAATCAACTGAACAAGAGTACAGTGGCGTCGGTACGTCATTAGATAATGATGTGCATCGGGAATGGTGATTAGGACCGAGGAGTCATTAACGATTCATTAGGAAATCAACTGAGAGCTGCCGCTCGAAAATTGTATCTCGGAAACGGTTAAAGATATCGCTCTGGGACCCAGCGCAATCGATTCAAATGGGGGGGTTTTCCTTTTTTTTTTTTTTTTTTTTTTTTTTTTTAGTTTTGGAAACGACTTGAACTAGCCCAGCGGGGGTCAGAACCAGACCAGTTTTGAGTGCGCCAGAACTCTCAAAACCCTACTACTACATAGTTTTTTATAGGCTGTGGATAGAGTGCCACAAGCGGCATTCTAGTACGATCGGTTACGATGCCGTAATTACGGCATCATAATACAAAGTGTAGGCAGTGAATAGAGTGCCACAAGCGGCAACATAGTACGATCGGTTACGATTACGATGCCGTAATTTGACGGCATCCTAGTACGAAGCGTATAGAGTGAGTGCCACAAGCGGCATTGTATCTCAATCGCTTCGGGAACCGTAACATATTTTTAATTTGTCATGATGTTCAGACGACTTATTATTCAAAAGATATTTTGTATGGAGTTAGATTTCTGTAGTCTAATAAAATAAAAATTACCTATCACGCGTTTCTAACCTATCACGTGGTCTACAGGTGTAGGGCAGCTAGTATTTCTGTTGTCTAACAAAAACCTTACGGCAGCTTAGGCGGCGTCACTATTATACCGCAAAACTTACGGTTCCCTAACCGATGGAGAGACAGTGCCGCTTGTGGCACTC
The DNA here is from genome assembly GCA_963921215.1 of Scoparia ambigualis. Taxonomy (NCBI): domain Eukaryota; kingdom Metazoa; phylum Arthropoda; class Insecta; order Lepidoptera; family Crambidae; genus Scoparia; species Scoparia ambigualis. Next base: position 29,057,089 of record OY992519.1, on the reverse strand, counting down.
TATACACTTCCTTTTTTATATTATCCTGACGTTTCGAACCCTTTACAGGGTCCGTGGTCACAGGGAGACTGAGGTGTTGGTCGTCTCATAGTTAGAAGTTATTTGCCTACCGTCAATCATTTTTATATTTAACCGGGTGCGTTCAAGTTTACACAATACGAGCTAACAATATTTTTAGGTCTGGCAATGTGTTGCTCCAATAATATTTTTAAGAATTTGTACTTCAGTGCCTAAAGTTTAAGGTTTATTTTACCTTAAAAGTCGACCTCCTTGGTCGAGTGGTTTGTACACCGGTTTTCATGGTGTCGCCATCTCTGAGTTCCCGGGTTCAATCCCCGGTCGGGTCAATTTAGAAATGATTGATTTTCTAAATTGTCTCGGCTCTGGGTGTTTTCTATGTATAATAAGTATGTATTTAAGTATTTTAAGCATGTTTATCCGTTGTCTAGTAACCATTTAACGAGTTTCATATCGAAGCTTCTCTTGGGCTAGATAGGTAAGGTGTCAGTGTATGAAAAAAAATGTTTTTTATTTATTTATTTATCTATTATCTTGTTTCATTTCTGATGTTGATCTATGGTTGGATATGTATGCATTTACGCGGGGACATTACTTGAGTTTAATGTTGTATGTGACCGTGCATATATAAGGTGACTGCTAGAAACCGCAAGAAACTTCAAGGGCTGATCAGGTCAAGTGTTTTAAACATGACAAAAATGACAAAAAAGGAATTCGGTATTCTTCTGCGTCAGCTGGGCGATAAATACCTGCGTTGACGGGTCAACAGACGGCCGGCCGGGCCAGCCGTTGCCCTCGCGTTGTAAATAATCGTTATTTTTAATGGTTTTCATTTTATATTTCTTATGTTTTTGCTTTAAAATAAATTAGATACTCAAAGACCATCCAATTAAAATTCACAAAGTGAATTATTTAATTAAAAATAACAAAAAAACAAGAACTCCTTTTTTGGCATTCCTGTCATATTAGAAATACTTGACCTGACCAGCCCTTGAAGTTTCTTGCGGTTTGTAGCAGTCACCTTATATATCTACTTATACATAACTAGCGGCCGCTCGCGGTTTCACCCGCGTGGTTCCCGTTCCCGTGGGAATATTGGGATAAAAGGTATCCTATATGTTAATCCAGGTTATAAACTATCTATATGCTAAATTTCATCCAAATCCATTCAGTAGTTTTTACGTGAAAGTTTAACAAACATACACACTCACAAACTTTCGCCTTTATAATATTGCTCGCGGTTTCACCCGCGTGGTTCCCATTCCCGTAAGAATATCGGGATAAAATGTATTCTATGTGTTTATCCAGATTATAAACTATCTGTATGCCGAATTTCATTCAAATCCATTCAGTAGTTTTTACGTGAAAGAGTAACAAACATACACACTCACAAACTTTCGCCTTTATAATATTAGTGTGATGATCAAAGGTTTGCCTTTTCTGATTCTGAATAAATTTATTTCTATTCTATTCCATTCAATTATCCAGCCAGCGAGTCCCGGATCGTGGGCGGCTGGGAGGCTCAGGACGGCCAGATCCCGCACCAGATCAGCCTGCGCATGGTGAGCGGCGCCGGCGCGGTCAGCTCCTGCGGCGGCTCCATCATACACCACAACTGGGTCATCACCGCTGCCCACTGCGTCGCCAAGTAAGTCATCATTATCTTCGTCATCGGCCTATAAACGTCCTCCTACTGACAGGTTTCTCCACACGGACAATAGCACACGGAGATATTGGGCGATAACCCACCACGCTGGCCCAATGCGGGTTGGTGGGTTTTAACGACAGCCATCTTACGATGTTGTCGTAAGATGGCAGTCGTTACGGGGAGGTATTTCGAGCGCTTCCCTCTCGTTCTCTCGACGGTACAACGGTAATGGACGGGTATAACAGCGAAGCGGCGCGAACAATCGCATTTTATATTTAAAAAAATTGATAGATGTAATAAATAAAAAACCATCGGTTATAATAACTCAAGTTATTTACAAGCTTCATTTTGGTAAATGACTCATAATGTCATATCACTTATTTTAAGAATAAAACCTGGAAAAGAAGATAAAATGACACAAAAAAAATGTAACTTTGTGAATTTATTCTATCGAGCAAACTTTATAAAATCGTGTTTCCATCGAGTGTATTTCACAGAATAAAGCCTCAACAATATTTCATAATTTTCGCAGATTTTAATTTTACGGTTTACTACTTCAAAAAGTAATTCTAAGAACGTGTTATTTTAGTTTTTCACTAACACCTAGCCTTAAAATATAATAACATATTCTACATAATCACGTCTATTATCATCGATGGGTTCGTCAGAAACTAGGCAATGAGGACCGCAAAAGTAGTTCTCTGCCATAGTCAAAGTTACAATTGCACATATACTCAACGTGACAGGTGGGTGCGCCTGTCACCGTTCTATGCTGTTGGATGAATGTGCTAACTTTAGTCCGTTAGTCTCCTTTTACGATACCCAAGGGAAGGGAGGGGGTGGTGTATTCTTTTTAAGCCGCTACGCGTCAGGGCTTTTTTTTAGATTAATAATCGGTGCGTTCGGTAATGTCATACCCAACTAACAAAATAAAGTCTTATAGAAGTTGAGACAACATTTTACATGCAACTCTGATCCGATTAGGTTAGTCGTATATACGTAGGGTAAACAAACGGTTATAAAAGGCGAAAGTGGCGCATTTTATAAGACCTATAGGTAGCGTAATAGTTAAATAAAGGTTAACATAGTGTCAGAAAATGTCAAGTAAAAGTAGTATAACGGTTAAAGTATGACCAAATGTTGTATAAAGAGCACAAGGAAAACATTTACGTGACCAAAAAATTTTGTAAAGGTGTGGAAACTGACTATTATGTTTTATAAAAGGTATAACGTAACTTTTAAACACGGTTTACTTGACTATAAAGGAGCATAAATGTTTTGAAATTTTATTTATAAAACGATTTGCCTTTAATCCTTTCGGTTCACAAAATTTTGGTTTCCTTGTGGTGTTTGTGAAATAAAACAAGTTAAGAAATGGTAACTAGATATATTATCAAAATTAATATTGAATTTATATTGTGCAGTTGCTAAATTCAAGATGACGCCGGCAGGTCAAACTACACAAAACTATATGTCTTTCTCTAATCATTACCAAAACACAAAGTTCAAAAGAAATTGACGAAATTTGACATACGTATGTGCCTGGTGCTGGCGTCTAATCTCTACATACTTATAAAAATACTTAATATTTTTATCTTTTTTTGTCCTGTTGTTATAATTTTATTTTTCTGTATTATCATGTATTGTATGAGTGTGTTTGACGTGTTTGTTATTCAATGTATTTTCTTCTTCTTCGTCTACATTTTGATTGTGAAACTAAACCATTTCGTTCGCTCGCCAGCCGCCTCAACTTCGTAGTCCGGTTTGGCCTCACCAACCTCACTCGGCCCGGATACATAGTGGAGTCCACGCGCAAGCACATCCACCCGCGCTACAACGAGATCCAGGCGGGCGTGCAGACGGACGACATCGCGCTAGTCGGCCTCGACCAACACATCCCATACGGACGTGAGTAGCTTTCTGCTTGGCTAGTGTTATATTGCTAGAAGCCCTCTACACCCCCTCTACAAACCTACCTACCTCTACACTCATTCCCGCTCTAAACACTCATACCCCCTCTACACACTCTACATATCTACAATCTACATACCCCACACCCCCTTTACACACCCATACCGCTCTACACACACACACACACACACATATACACAAACCCCCTCTTGACACTTACACCCCTTTAACACGTCTTTACTCTGCACACGCACACACATTCCCTCTTCACACCCACACCCTTCTATACATCCATACCGCTCTACACACCACCACACACTCATATCGCTTGCTTCGGTTTCATTTCCAAGATGAACAAAAAAGAGCCTACTCAGTCTTTGCCAGTTCTTCACAGTTGAAGGCTCTCCCAAAATCCGAACTGGTGGTAGATTCAGTTATTTAAATATAATAAAACTATTGCTAACTTAAAAGTTAGTTAAAATAAATTTTAAAACATTTGTTTTGTCATCAATTGGTTGTGAAGGTTTATATTGAGTATACACTTTAACTATGACTAGCTTATCAACTGTAATGATTCGTTTCACACCTCAGCCTACGTGCAGCCCTGCCGTCTGCAGAACTCCGAGCAGAAGAATCTGAACTACGAGGGTGTGGTGCTGACCGTGAGCGGATACGGCCGCACCGATGACCTGTGGAATGGTACGTACAAATACTTATGACTATTTTCCCCAAAGGGGTAGGCAGAGAATAGGCAATAGGCACCGCAGAAGCAGTACACTGAGACACTCCACAGCACACCTAACGTTGGATATATGTGCAGTTTAGTCCGTTAGTCGCTTTTTTGGACACCCTAGAGAAAAGAGTTCGTCGTATTTTTATAATAAGCTCAGTATCAAATCAAATCAAAAGTGCCAGTGCTCATTGCCATCCTTTCTCTGCCACATCTACACCGAGATTTTTTATTGGTTTTGGAGCCGAAACCCTGTTCATGTTTATCATCAGTAGAAGCTATTTAGCATGTAAAACTAAAAATATGAGCATAAAAAAATCATTTAATAAATATTCATAACAAATGTAAGAACCCTTAGTACCGGGCGATCTTACGAAAGTCAATGACCGAGGCGCTCCAAACCACATGAGTAAAGAAACGGTACAGAGTGAAAGCTACATACAACCGCGCCGTCGCGAGTCAACTACTACAAGCATACGGCGTATGGTGTGCGTGTCCACTAGCCGCTGCGTCGTGTACGCGCCGCCACTAGATAAAACCGGTTTACGCTCGCTCGGTCAGTGGACAAACGAAGGGCCTGCACGAAGCGCGCGTCTTATTTGTTTTGTGCTTCTGTATATTTTTTACGAAATTGTTTTAAGTACAATAAACTGTAAAGAGTTAAGAAAGTGTAAATAATTAGTTCTGGACTTGTAAAACGGTTGTTTACTACAGTAAACCATTTGTATGAATAATAATAGAAAAAAAAACAATTACCTATCCCAAGGAGTCTACTAGGTAAGTAAATCGAAACCAGATAATACCTATTTAAAATTAGATATGTTTAAGTAGGTTACACAAACCTTTATATTATGTAGGTATGTATGTTAAGCCGGTCACACACAGGTCTCCTCCGACACTGTTTTGTGTTTTCTAACACTTAACATCTAACAAAATATGGTCGTTTAATATGTTAGAGGTTTGTTGTTAGGTTATGTTATCAGAAAACAGTGTCGCAGGAGACTCTGCATAACTTAAGTACTTAGGTAATTGTTATTTTTAAAACATATTATAACTAATTGGGTTAATCTACAAATATTTTGCTGTTTTGTTACCGAATCGTCATTACCTTAACCTTATCTATCACCGACTGTCGTTAAAATAGTTTGCATACAAGCTTGAAATTATTATAAATAATGCAGTAGGTATGTCAAGTGTTCCTTAATGTAGGTAAATATTCGATTGCATACGTACGGGTAATGATGAACTCCGTGATCAAGTGGTTAGCATGCCTGGTCTGGCGTCGCGCAATCTATGAGGTCCCGGGTTCAATTCCCGGTCGGGTCAATTTAGAGAAAAACTGTTTTTCTAAATTGATTTCAGGTCTGGGAGTGATTTTATTTTTATGTATATTTTTTTATTATGTATATTTATCAGTTATCTTACAATATTTACGAGTTTTAATAGAATCTTGGTCTAGATAATTGGTGTGAGCGTAAACATATTTTTAATGATGAAATTCGTGTGAGGAAGCAGACAGCGTCGAAAAAGCAACCGCATTTTTTTTGTAGATTCACCCATTTTCACACTTTTATCGATTTAATTATGCAGTAATAATTGTAAATATTTGTATTTCAATAAAAAAGTATCTCATTTCAAAATGCTCGCGTCAACATAAATTAATTTCAGAGTGTAAGTATTTTTTTTACATGGGCCGCCTTTGTCGTCAAATATTTGTATATTCAAGTGCACACCTTTAAGCTAATGGTTCCGGTTGGTAATACTATTTCTTATGCAGTAATAAAATAATATACCTACTTAGTGTTCGGTTCGTTCGGCTTGCGATCTTGCTCGCTAAGCAAATTTTGCAATGCCCGGTCGCTGGATGGGTGACCAAATAAAAACATCTCGAGCTCCTCCGTGCGTCGGTTGGCACGTTAATCCATTGGTCCCGGTGGTTGTCGTAAGATGACAGTCGTTAAAACTCACCAACCCGCATTGGGCCAGCGTGGTGGGTTATGGCTTAACATTCCCGTGCTATATTTAGAGTACCAATTTGTAAATACTTATACTTACTTAATATCTTATCTTGTCTACATACCAAATAAAAAACTCATAAAAGTTTGTTTATTTTATTTTATTCTCTTTGGCAACCCTACTACTTTAGGTAAGGATTTTCGTATGCTCCTAGAAGCTTTCTCTCTGTACCGTTTCTTTACTCATGTGCTCCAAACGCTCCGCCTACCCCCCGCCCCGCCGCCGGCGCAGGCGGCCGGCCGGGAAAGTTCATAGGGGTCACGGTGTACTCGTAAAAAAGGAGTACATTACTACGAGTTTTCGACAAAAAGTCACTTTTACAACATTTTTTACTTAGCTCGTAAAGCGATTATTTTTTCATAAATAGGTACAACACTTGTTTTGTATTATAACGTTTTCGGCTCCAAAACTAATGAAAAATCGCGGTTTCAGGACGAATGGCAAGCACCGCGCTTCACTTAACCCGACCTTATAGGGTTGACCCAAGACTGAAGGGGAGGGAATTTTGCCTCTAGAAAAAATAATTTTTTGAACTTAAGAGCCACACATATCTTATCGGTTTTGAATTCTCCATTTTTTTGTCCCAAGCCAATTTCTTGACACGATGTTCATCTTCTCCATATCTTTTCCATTATAGATTATTCTTGGTATTTCTCTCTATCTCTCTATCTTTACTTCCATGGTGTTTTTTATGAATTCGTCGTGTCTTATCAATTTTCTTCCCCCTTCTGTCTTCTATAAATTTTACTATCTGTCACACTGTAACACTAGGTACCACGACTGGTATTTGAAAATCACCGACATCAACTTTGATTGGAATAACGAGGACATCATCCGTCCCACCCCTGAAGAGCCTGAGCCTGAGCCCATAGGTCCTAAGGAGCCCGTAGAGCCTGAAGAGACTGAAGACGATTTCTTTTCATCGCTTTTCGCCGTACTATTACTCTACTGTATGTGTTGTTAGCTGTCGCATGCAAATATTATGGTTTTTTTTATTCTATAACGAGTAAGCGCTTGGCCTTTATCTCACTTGATGGTAAGTGAAGATAAGGCCGCAGGTGGAAGCGCGCTTCATCCGGAATCCTCATCCTCAGAGGAACTAGCTATCTTACCTATCTCTTAACAGTCGGAACACAACAATGCTATAAACATCTTTATTAGGTATTAGAATTTTGCATTCTCAATGCATTTTATCCTAATGCTATAAACATCGTTGTTATGGCGACAGACTTAGATAAGATGGTGGTAGCTATCCAGGCGGTTTAACCGCCCTAACACCGACCTGTCTGTTCTTCTGTTCCCTCCAGGCGGCGCGGCGTCCGAGGTGCTGCTGTGGACTTTCCTGCGCGGCATCACCAACGAGGAGTGCCGCTGGTGGTACAACAACAGCCCCACCGTACAGGCGCAGACTATCTGCGCTGAGTACTATAACCACACTTCGCAGTCGTCGTGCCAGGTACACGATCTTACTTTTTTATAACTAGGTGTAATGCTGTACAACTGTGTCGCGTAGCGGTTAAAGAATACACACCACCCCCTCTCTTCCCTTGGGTGTCGTAAAAGGCGACTAACGAACTAAAGACTGCACAAACATCCACCAGCATAGAGCGGCGATGGGCTCACCACCTGTCACGCTGAGCACTTGTGCAGTCGCTATTTGGTGAAAAGTGGACTATGGTAGAGGACTGTTTTTGCGGTCCTCATTGCCTAGTCTCTGACTAACCCTTCGGGGATTATAGTCGTGATTATGTTATTGTGTGATTATGTGTATTATGTATGTCCTATGTAATGCTGATTACGAGTCTTTCAGGTGGAAAGGAGAACGGATAGAGCCCCAGCGCCTACGATTTTATAAACTTTCCTTCCTACTAAAAAAAAAAATTAGATTATTTATTATTAGATTAAAATTAGATTAACTTTTGCAGTCGTTGCAAAAATAGGAAAGATCGCGACGCTAAGCTAAGTTTCTCAGACTATATGATGATGGTTGACACGTAAATGCTTCTTTGCAGGGTGACAGCGGCGGGCCACTGACCAAAGTAGACACCGACGGCAAGCCCACCATGGTCGGAGTGGTCAGCTTCGGATCCTCCGCAGGGTGCAACAGCCCCTTCCCATCCGGTGAGTTACGATTTTTATTACGATTACATAGATGCAAAGTTAAACCTAAAATGCTGCCCTGTGGTACTCCACAAATCATGTTGTAAAAGTCTCTCTGATTTGATTGTATCCATACAACATTTCAAATAGTTCCTAATGGTTAAACTGTACAATAAGTAGATACAAAGTAATTAAAAGTTATTAAATTCATTAAATTGAAAATAAATCAGTGACATACATACTCAAACGCTTTTCACAACTTTATTTTTATTTTTTGGTATTAACGACGGTATGAACATTTAGATCTTGCAAGAGCATGTTTGGCAATCTGTGAGCTTATGAAAAATTCAAAACATACGGCCCGACCTGGTAATTGTATCTTTTTTTTTATGCTAAGCCTGGCAAATGACCCCACTCCACCTGATGTTAAGTGGAAATGAAGTCCAGGCGCGAGGACAACTGGTGCAGCGTAAGAGACGTAGCATCAGTCACCCTCACTCTGCCGGCCCACAAAGTGCTTCTTCACGCCTCGTTTGAAGGACCCTATGTCATAGGTAGGAGGGAATACGTGTGCTGGTAGACTATTCCATCTTTTGGAAGTGCGACAAAGAAACGAGTCACCAAATTTCTTTGTGCGTGATGGAATGTTAGAGACTGTAAATTGGTGACTCCGGAGAGCAGCACGCGTACTCCTATGGAGGAAGGGAGAAAGAGGGATGAGGTCAAAGAGTTCTTCAGAGCACTCGCCATAGTATAAACGGTAAAAGACGCTGAGTGACGCAATATCTCTACGCAATTGCAAAGGCTCGAGAGTTTTAGTGACCTCCGCATTGCCGATAATGCGCACAGTGCGGCGCTGCAATCTGTCCAAGGCATCGAGAAGGTACTTTGCGGAGCCGTCCCAAAGGTGAGAGCAATACTCCACGCAAGACCGCACCTGTGTCTTGTATAATAGACACAACTGATCAGGCGTGAAGAATCGCCGCACCTTGTTCAGGACACCGAGTTTACGTGAGGCATTTTTAATCATGGTTTCGATGTAGTCCTTTTGGTTCAGATCGCAGCGGATATTCATACCGAGCATGTTAATACTGCTCTGCAGGTCTAGAGATGTACCCTGAAGAGAGGGAAGGGGAAGGAATGGCGACTTTTTCGCTGTGAACGCGCACACCTGTGTTTTCATGGCATTGAACTCCACCAGATTGTCGGAGCCCCATTTAGAAATGAGGTCCAACACCCGATCGAGCTCAATGACAAGATTTGCTCGCTTCATTTCGGTGTCTACCCGCCCAGCCGTTGGGTGACCGTTATATCCCCCATGCACTGTGCTATCATCTGCATAGCAATGAATGTTTCCAAAAGGAAGCATGTCATTGATATGCAGAAGGAACAGCGTGGGGGATAGAACGGAGCCTTGAGGAACACCAGCGTTCACTGACATGAACCGCGAAGCGCATCCATCCGAAAGGACACGGATTCTACGCTCATGCAGGAAGCTAGCAATCCAGGTACAGAACTGAGCGGGCAAACAGTATGCCGGGAGCTTGGAGAGAAGAGCTTTGTGCCAGACCCGATCAAAAGCCTTAGCTATGTCAAGGCTAACTGCCAGTGACTCGCCACGTTTGTCAATAGCCTCACCCCAGAGATGTGTGACGTACGCTAGAAGATCACCCGTTGACCGTTTTGGACGAAACCCATATTGACGATCGTGAATTAGGGAGTGATCTTCTAGGTATCGAATAAGCTGTTTGTTCAATATTCGTTCTAGGATCTTACACAACACTGAAGTTACGGCTATAGGGCGGTAATTAGTCGAATCTGACCGATCTCCTTTTTTAGGGATCGGTTGCACATTAGCTTCTCTCCAAGATTCCGGCACACAACCCGAAGAGAGCGAGAGACGGTACAGACGCGTTAACACAGGGGGGGACAACTCCGCTGCACACATTTTCAGGCCTATTGCTGGGATGCCATCAGGACCGTTAGCTTTCCGGACATCGATTGACTGCAGTTCCGCACGGACATCACACTGCCTGATTTTAATATCAGACATTGTGTGGCCACAGTGAGGAATTGAGGTTGGCTGTGCATCACAGTCATCGATCCGGGAGTTAGCCGCAAAGAGTTTGGCCAGGAGATCGACCTTTTCCTGCGGCTTGTGAGCTAAAGTTCCGTCAGGACATCTCAGTGGTGGCAGCGAGGGTTGGCAGAAGTTGGATTGCACGGCTTTGGCCAGACGCCAGTAGCTACGGCTGCCCGTAGGATGCGTCAGGAGTTCTTGGCCTACTCGTGCAACGCGCTGGGCATCCGCTCTAATTTAGGCCCTCTTACACGACTTGGTGGCATTATTATAGGCTGCTTTTAGCGAGCGAGTTTCGGGATCCCCATGAGCTTTACCTCTGATCCAAGCGCGGTATGCCGTCTGTTTGCTCTCAACAGCGCTGGCACACTCGCGATTGAACCAGCGGTTGCGTCTGCCTTTGCTGATGACATAGGAGTGTGGAATATAGTATTCCATTCCTAATACTATCTCATCAGCAACGGCAGTGGCGCTAGCGGTCGGGTCCTTCCCACTAAAGCAGCGCTGCCTCCAAGGGACGGATACAAAACCCTCCCGCATACCGTCCCAGTCTGCCGACGCGTAGTGCCAAATCTGGCGTTTCGAAACCGCTGTTGGCGGGCGCGATGCCAAGGGCACTGTGCTGGATATCAAGCAGTGATCCGAGGAACCTAAAGGAGCTCGAATCTCCACCCGGTATCCAGCAGGGCGACTCGTCAGCAGAAGGTCGAGTAAGGAGGGCGCATGACCAACTATGTCTGGGATCCTGGTGGGCTGGTTCACCAGTTGCGTCAGGTCATGCGTGAGAGCGAATGCGTGGGCAGTTCTACCAGCATGGTCTGTTTTGGAGGAACCTAACCACAACTCATGGTGGGCGTTGAAGTCCCCCAAAAACACCAATTCCGCCGATAGAAACCGCTCCTGCGCATCATCTGCTACCCGACTAAGATGTTCAATTAGTCGAGTTGTCTCCATGTCGCCGTTATGGGATCGGTAGACGCAGACGTAGACACGGCAATGAGAGCCTAAGTCGACGTGTACCACTAGGAGGGAGAAGGAAGGGTCCTCCAGACAGCGCAGACGGCGACAGCAAACATCCGCCCGAACGAATAAGCAAACTCCGGCTTTGGCTTTGAAGGATTCTTCAAGCACAAAGCCGGGATAGTTCAGGTAGGTGGTGTCAGAAGGGCGGATTATTTGCGTCTCCGTCAGGAACAACATTGCTGGCCGTGCCGTCTCAAGATGGTGGTGGACGGCATTGAGGTTTGCATGGAGTCCGCGGATGTTAGCGAACTCCACCTCAAACGGCAAGGTTGTGGTGGGGGTGTGCACCGCTGTAGTACCAGTTTTGTTCTTAGGCGCTGTCATTTTAGGAGTGGAAAGAGAGGTGATCTATAGGATTCAGATCCGGACTTCGCGCTGGCCACTGCATCACAGAGATTTGGGACCTCTGCAAGAAGTCGCTCACGATGCCTGCAGTGTGAGCGCGAGCGTTGTCGTGCATTAATGTGAACCCCTCGCCAAAAGATTCGGCAAAGGGGACCACATGCACTTCCAGGACCTCAGTGACATAGCGGCGAGCAGTCAGCGACCCTTGTCCGCGAGCACCTCCAGTCCGGGAGACGCAGACAAGGTCGGTTTTGCCGGCAGCAGACATACCGCCCCAGAACATGCAGGATCCGCCACCATATTCCACCGTCTCCTGGATGCAGGCTTGGGCGAAACGTTCACCCTGCCTCCGGTATACTCTTCTCCGTCGGTCGTTGCAGAAAAGACACACTCGCGTCTCGTCTGAGAAGAGAACAGCTCTCCACTGCTCAAGGGTCCAATCGACGTGGTCACGAGCAAACTGCAAGCGGGCTCGCCGATGCGCTGCAGTCAATTTTGGACCCGTAGCAGCTCTGTGGGCCGCTATCTTCTTCTCCTTCAATCTTCTTCTAACCGTAGATACGCTTACGGTGCGTCTGCGAACTGCCTGGAGCTGCTGTTGCAACTCAACAGCGTTGGAGAAACGATTTCTCAAAGAGTTCGACACAACGAACCGGTCGTCTCTTTCCGAAGTGCAGCGACGTCTACCCGAACCGTGTCTGCGGATATAGCCACCGGTCTCTATGAAGCGCTGGTACACTCTTCGAACGGAATAACGGCTCAGGTTCAGTTGCCGGGCGACATCACACTGCCGCACCCCTGATTGCAGTAGTGCAACCACTTGAGCGGCTTTATCAGTTGTGGTATCCATCAAAATCTGTGCGTGTGTCCTCTTCAACGGTTGAATAGCGAATGACCCACATTGAACCCGTGTTGACCGTTTTATACCCACAAAGGAAGCGCAACTAGCAACTCTCACGGGTAGCAAAATTTGCATCGAATTTTTGTGACACTTTATTTGTTGCATTAGGTTTTATTTGATAATGAAAAGTAATGTTTTTTATTAAGTTAATTAAGTAACCTTGTAAATAAAATCATAATTAATGCGACTGCATGTGCATATCAAGAGTAAATGACATTTGAAAGTGATTTTCTAAGAGGTGCGATTTTTTTGACGCCGAGTGTATATACATAACCAATACCTCGGTCAACGCTGACGGAAGGCGTGGGTTGGACTCCCATCTGAGGTAGTCGTTATTTTACGTTTTATATACCTACTCAATATGTTTATTTTTCCGATTAGCGTACGTGCGTCCCGGACACTACCACGGCTGGTTTTTGGAAATCACCGGCATCGACTTTGACTGGAAGAACGAGGATATCGTTCCCCCCACCACTGAAAAGCCCGTTGAGCCTGAGACTGAAGAGTCCGAAGAGTCGGAAGAGCCCGAAGAGACTGAAGAAGATTCCTCTTCATCGTCTTCGTCGTCTTCATCATCTTCATCATCATCTTCGGAAGAGTCCTCGGAAGAGCGTAAAGTTCATGTGGTGAATGCTTAGGCGACATACAAGCAGGTGCACTAAGATCCAAACCACCATACTCTAACATACCAAGAAAAATTATAATTAATTGATTTTCAATAATAAATTATTTGTGATTTCTTAAAATGGCGACTTTAATTTTTTTTTATCGCTGCGCGTGGATCACGGCCGATAAAGTGACATTTGAACACAAAAAATGACAATCACAAAATTTGACAGTTCAAGTACTGCCGATGTCAATTTGTCTACGTCTAATGTCACTTTATCGGTCGATATAAGATCCGTGCTCGCACTGCTGTTTATATGAATAATATCTTCGATCAACAATACAACTAGATGTCAGGTCGGCGCTAAAAATGTGTCTCGGTAAATAAGAGCGCACTTGAGAAGTGAGCTCTCATTTTGTCGCAAGGCAATTATAGGAAAAAGTACTTTATTTGTTGCCCCCTAAGGTTGATTTTACCACTAAATGTTATTGACGTCTTTTCTTTATTAAGTGACAGGAGTAATTTATTGCTTTGAAAAAGTATTCATTCACGTGGACAGAATTTAGCTTTGATTTTGTACGTGACGCGTTATCTAGTTGGTATTGTTGATCTAAGATAATTATGGATAATGATGGGTGTGAAGCTTGTAATGTAATTATTACCTAACTAATTTCTAGTTCATCTATTTAATAGTGTCGCGTAGCGATGAAAAAATTATACTACCACTCCCACTTTTCCCTCGGGTGTCTAAAAGGCGACTAACGTACTAATAAGGACTGCACATACATCAAACGCTTAGAGCGGCGATGGGCTCACCACCTGTCACGCTGAGCACATGTGCAGTCGCTTTTTGGTGAAAAGTGGACTAATGGCAGAGGACTGCTTTTGCTGTCCTCATTGCCTAGTCTCTGACTTACCCTTCGGGGACAATAGTCGCGATTTATATGTATGTATGTATTTGTGATTTCTTAAAATGGCGACTTAAATTTTTTTTTATCGTTCTCTGTTTATATGAATGATGATGGATAATGATGGTTATGAAGCTTGTAATGTAATTAACTAATTTCTATAAATAAATGCATCGTTGGCCGAGTGGTCACGCGCTCGGCTGGATATCTGGAGGTCCCTGGTTCAATTCCCACTTCAGGCAAAGTGTGTTTTCGGATTTTGAGATGCTGCGCCCGGCTTTATCCGGATCACCTACCCGCATTCGGCAAGCGCGGTGATTCAGCCATCAATGGCTATTTGACAGTTGTAACAATAAAATATGAAATATGTCGGATATGTTAAGTAGTTTATAATTTAACAATAATTATCCAATAGTTTTTTTTTAGATATGTAATAAAACTCCTTACTCCAGGTACATTACAATTTATTATCGACATTATACAGCATAGGTACAGGTTTTCAGTGGAGTCCGTTCTTTCTCCAACACGTCCTACCACTTCGAGCGCCGTCAACAGAATGCCACCACTTTTCGCCATGATTCAATTTCGTTCGTTACATTTTTAATTTTTAACAGTCAAATCATCTTCGTTTTAATACAGTTGTTTTTTTAAATGCTAAATGAATCAGCCTAACAGATACTTAAATAAGTAATTTGTAAATTATTTTATTTTTAAATAATAAATTTTCGATTTTTTTATCTGCTGATTACAAGACCCAAAACCCATGATTGAGCTTCGTGTGACGTCACATTTCACAAAATAAACAAAAACTATAGGTTTCAAGATATTTGTTTGTTTATTGAAGTGTGACATGACAGGGCAAAATGTCACGTGACCAACGTGCGAAATTTGAAATTAATGTTGTTTTTTTCTATTAAATAAAGCTTTATCGAGAAAAAAATTGAAAGAGGTATAAAAAAAGAGTTTGTAATTTTTAAAATATTTTTCCGTGAACTAAGTAGCCATTTGTAGTGATGACTTGATTTCAATGGTGGACGCCTTTGCTTAGCAGTGGGACTGGCCTAGGAGTTACTATTTTGCTAGCTTCTATCAATTTCATTCGGGCTGTATCAAAACTGATCATCTTTTCAACCGATTGGCTGATTATTTTTTAGGTTTATTTATAAGAAAACATTTGGAAATTCGTCACGGGGTACGGGGTATTAGGGCGGAAGCAGTCGCGGGCGGGCTAGGTACTAAGTAGTATAAAAATAAAAATGAATGGCCACGAATATATGTTCGCACATCACTTCAGAAAGGCTGCACCTACTTGGCTAATCTTTGTTGTGTTTGTAAATGTCAGGACAAAATTTGTATGAAAAACATTTTTGGAAATTAAAAAATAACATGTCATTAATTTTTGTAGGTACTTTATTATATCAAATATGAATACAATATTCCATTACATAATGCAGTTATTTGGAAGTATACAGAGTACAAAATGTTAATCATAGACAAAGTACCAATATACCAAGGCAATTGCACAATAATTATTGTTTTTACGGAAACACTACATATTGAAACGAGACACTTCTACCCTCGTTTATGTTTAAATATATTATTATTTATTACTGGTAACTGGGAATCTCCCTGTAGTAAAAAAGTTGGCAATGAATGAGGACCGCAAAATCAGTCCACATTCACCAAGAAACGACTGCACATGTGCTCAGCGTGACAGGTGGTGAGCTTATCGCCGCTTTATGCAGTTGGATGTATGTTCAGTCTTTAGTCCATTACTCGCCTTTACATTATATGAAATTTACAACCTTAATTTTTCTTAATACAAAAACAATTAAAGGTGAGTTCCACCCATGAAACTCAACAACTTTCCCCAAGAAACCTATGTGCAAAAATGACAAAAAAAAATCAATCTCCCATACTATTTGTCGTCAGCTGATCGGACAGTTTTGTGTGGGAGGTCGAAATTATTTTGTCATTTTTGCACATAGGCTTCTTGGGGAAAGTTTTTCAGTTTCATGGGTGGAACTCAACCTTAATTGTTTTTGTAAATAAAAAAAATTAAGGTTGTATAAATAAACTAAATGACTTGTACTACTAAGTAGTGATAATCTAAATTATGACTTCATTTAGGTAAGGCATTGATACGTATACACATGTCATGTTTTAACAACCGATTCATTCATTCATATCTTTAACCCCTTACTGCATAGCATGTAGTTTCCGGCTGATAGATGATAATTTGTTTCTTGACCATGGATACTTGTCCTTCAGTCGAAATAACAGAGTTCATTTATTATGCTTATAAGATGATAATGAGCTAAATGATATTCCCCCAAATCCCTTGAGTTCCAGTAAAGATGTGGGACTTTACTGAGATCTCACACGGACTTCTTGAGAGAATTTGAAAAGTGATGTTGCACTGTTTTGTTTTATTTGCCAACACTCATGCACGTTCACGAACACTTAACGGTTAATAATCCACCATTATTTCACATTAATATTCGCCAAAACACAAATTTTAGAAAATAAGACAAAACTACAGACATGACGCTTTACTTTCCCGCCAAGAAGTCCTAGTTTCCGGCTTTTCATTTAATGTTGCCACAGGAAAAAACCATGCACCAAATTTAAATTACATCTTGAAAATTCTTAATGCCCGATATGGCATGCTATGCAGTAAGGGGTTAAGATACATAACTACATACATACACACACATACATAAATCATCGTCAGCCTGTAAAAAAACCATGGCTGGGCTCAGATCAGCTGTTCTTACATCAACATTTCAGTCCATTACCCCCTACTCTAACCCTATGCGGCGGGGTTTTAATGACTACTATCTTACGACAGCAACGACAACTTGAAAAACCAGTCTTCCAAAATAGGGAGGGTCTACTGAAATTTTAATACGGTCACCCGGTCTGGTGGTCTGGTGACCCGCCATTGTGAAGGTGGCTTAACTTGTGCGATCGCACTCGAACGAACGTTTGAAACCAGTACCAAAAATACCGATAAATTATCGGTAAGTACATAACTAAACTACTGGTACTTACCATTTTGCTACTTTATTATTATTATCTTTTTTTAACCCCTCAAACCCCAAGCGGTCGCATGAGACCGCACCTACAAAAACACACTTGACTTTGTACCGTGTTTTCATAGACTTACGGACTACTTTAGTATGAACAAGTTTGGTTATTTCGGTTCTGTGGTTCATCTTATGTATTGTTATCGCACAATATCGCATAGTCTATGCTCCATTCTGTCTAATTTGACGTTGACAGTTACTGTCAAAAAAGTGTCAAAAAAAATCCAAGAGTGAGTGGTTGCGTTTACAGCAATCATTGTATTGCATTGTAAGCCTATTTCAACTGGTATTACATTAATAGTACATTTGAGTGTATTTTACGGTAGATTGAATTAAAAATGGAGTTTCACGACATGTTGTTACAAAAGGAGTAAAGATGAAACTCCTTTACTACTTTAACTAGAGCTTTTTCCAATAAATACTATGATATATAATGTATTGTTATTCCAATCACATATTTACTAAAGAAACGGTTTGATTAACTCAAAAACATTCCGTCCACATATCAAGGTATGGAGTTCCCTG
This sequence comes from Scoparia ambigualis, assembly GCA_963921215.1. Taxonomy (NCBI): domain Eukaryota; kingdom Metazoa; phylum Arthropoda; class Insecta; order Lepidoptera; family Crambidae; genus Scoparia; species Scoparia ambigualis. The sequence continues at coordinate 29,039,188 of OY992519.1, read as the reverse complement.
CCGGCGTCTGTGTTCCCGAGTGAATAGGCTGACATCTTTAAAGCATCTTTAAAGCCCGAGTGAATAGGCTGCTTCTGGGCAGGCTCGCTCCATCGTCGGCCACTTATTAATCCTACGGATAAGAATGTGGCCAAGAGCAAGAACATTTATAATTTTTTAAAAAATCGGACTAACAGCATATACAACCACTAAAAGGAGACCCGGCGTTTTATGCTTAAGTTGTATACTTTTTTAATTTTTTAATCTGTTATTTATTATTTAACTGGCAATATCTGTCAACAAATGACAGTTGTTGACAAATGACAGCTGTCAAATCAAACATGACCTGGCGGCATTGTTGACATTTCCCTTTTTTAAAAGCAAAAGAATTATGGTTTATGCAGCCACGTTAGACATTTTTAAACTAACATATCTGATTTTTGAAGACTTAGTGTATCCATATTAAAAAAATATTAATAATTAAATAACTCTTACCCGCGATTCGATAAAAATAAGACAAAAACTTTGTTTAGGTAGCAAATAATATTAGCTTTACTTTATAACCAAATTCTATTGTATACAAATTAAGCATTTTTTCTATGGAAAGTGCCGGTTCTCCTTTGTAACTTCAAATTGTTGTTACAAACAGTCTTAGTCTTGAAAATAGCGAAACGTTGAAAACAAAGAGACCTACCTCGGGAATCGAACCCACGTCTTCCGGCCGCGTTGGCTGCTCCGCCGCCGAGGTATTGGTTAGACCTGTCCAAATTTTTCAACGCTTTTTGACTTTTTATTTTGTTTTATAGCAACACAGTCGCTCTGCAAACCTCTTAGAGTTTATATGCACAAGAGATCTGAATGTGAATATTTTATAATATTTTAAACATTCATTTGAAAAAGACTGCTACAGATTCGTTATTGTTAGTCTTAGTTCACAACACTCACAATAACTTAGTTTATCTTTCCACTTCATCGTTCACAATTTCATATTGGGGGCAGTCTTCAAACAGCCTCTTGAGGAGATCTTGGCAGAGCTCCCTTTCGTCTTCATTCTTGGAGATTTCTTCTAGGGCCTCCCTTAGGCCTAGTGTGGGGTCCCTGAGCTGGTCTACCACCCTGGAGTCGTTGGTGTCGAGGAGTAGCGAGAGGATGCCCAGGAAGTGCTCGGTGGTGTGGTCGCGGCCGGTCTTCAGCTGCTCGGTTACCAGCTTGACGAGGTTTAGCTCGAGGAGTTTTTCTGGAAATATAAAATAATACATACATATGTATGCCGCTCTATGCTGTTGGAAGTATAATAATAATAATAATATCTATATTTAAATACGCTTACATCTATAGTTTACAAAGAGCTCTTAACTAATAATCAAAAGTAGATTAAATTCTGTTGCCTGAGCTAGGTAAACCCTGTTTTTCAGGCGAATGTGGGCTTAGTCTAAGTTTAATATAAATCGAAACATAAATGAATATAACAGGTTCTTTATATGCTTAATAACAATCTAATATAAAGACATAAATAAAAAATAATAAGTTTTTTTTTTTAAATAAGGTAATAAGTTTTACACAGAAATAAATAAAACAAAATTACCTAACAACGGTCATTAACCCCTCCGTATCGTCGTAGGTCAATTTTTGTAGTTCTTCCTGTACAACCTTTTTGCAGCTGATAGTGTTTAACGGATAAATATAACACTTAGCATTAATCCTGTTGTACAGAAAGGGTCCTAAGAGAAGAACCTTGATGAGAAAGCGCATTTAGTACCTTTGAGATAAGTGCAAACCATGTCCTTCCTCCTTTTATTAGTAATTTCAGTGCTGTAAGGAAGAGCCGTGTGCTGTTTTAGTATCGTGCTTTTTATAAATAATTGCCGAACTGTTAAAAATCTCATAGGACGGTGCCTGAGCCAATCTTATTGCGGATTCACTGTCTATGTAGAGTGAGGTTTATTTATTTTTTTATTTTTTTATTTAACATTATTAAACGGGCTTAACCCAATTACATAATTATGAATAGTTTAGTGTAGTATTTAATCACTACTTCACAAACAAATATCTGTTTTGCTTAAAAAATTCTTAAGGTTGTCGACAAACACATCAAAATTTGGGTAAGCCACAAGGAGTGCGTTAAGTGCCTGATGCATGCGACACAGCGGTGATTGCGCGCCCGCCACTGTGCGACACAGCGGAGGCGCAAACAATCAATGCCTTCGACCGGAGGTTATCTCTTTCACAACCTCAGTCTTCATAAAGTTTATTATCTGTGTGAGCCATATTACCTCTCTAGCGGCTTCGCTGGCTGCGACTATTTCAGCTTCTGTGGATGATATAGCGACAGATGATTGACGCTTACTTTGCCATGCTATAGCACCATTGGCATAAAGGTATATAATGCCGCTTGTGGAGCGTCCAGTGGATTCATCACCTCCGTGATCGGCGTCACTGTAGCACCTTAAGCCTTGGCGTGCAGTGGAAGTTTTGTAAGTAATACCGTATTCCATGGTACCTTTAACATAGCGAAAGATTCGCTTTACTCTTGCTATATCATGTAGCGTAGGGCAATCGAGCTTGCGGGACACCATGCCGACCGCATACGCTAAGTCAGGTCTAGTGCCAACCATCAGGTAAGAGAGAGCACCAACGGCTTGTCTATAAGGGAAGTTCTGGCCTTCATCGATGTCCTTTGTAGCTAACATGACATCCTTGACTATCGGAGTTACCGCAGCTTTGCAGTCTTGCATACCGAATCTTTGTAATAGCCGTTTTGCATATCCCTTCTGATCGATTTTAATTGTACCGTCCGCTTTGTGTTGTATTTCTATTCCAAGAAAATACGAGCCACATTTTGTCGTTAACTTGAAACGTTGTCTCATCTCATTTAAAAACTTCTCTTTTTCATCGGAACTTGCAGACGCAATGAGACCGTCGTCAACATATTAAGCTAGTAATAGCTTGTGCTTTCCTCTCCTCTTTTAAACAGACAAGGGTCGCTTTCACTCTGTTTGAAACCAAGTTCTAGGATGTATTCTGTTATAGTGGAGTTCCAGCAGCGCGGCGCTTGTTTGAGGCCATAAAGACTGCGTTTAAGCCTGCATACTTTTCCATCATCATTTGAATACCCTTCAGGAGGCTTCATATAAATTTCTTCTTTCAATGTTCCATAGAGAAAAGCGGTTGACACATCGAATTGAGACAGTGAAAGTTTTTCTTGAGCAGCTGTAGCGAGTAGCGCTCTTATTGTGCTTGTCTTCGCTACAGGGCTGAAGGTTTCGTTGTAATCCAGTCCCTTCTTCTGTGAATAACCCCGTATTACAAGGCGGGCTTTATATTTCTCAACCGAACCATCAGGGTTTGTTTTAATCTTAAAAAGCCACGTGCTAGAGATAGCTTTTCGTCCTTTTGGTAAATTTACCATTTCCCAGGTTTCATTTTCTCTAAGAGAATTGATCTCGTTATCCATTGCTTTACGCCATTGATGAGAATCCTTGCATACCATAGCTTCTTGGAACGTGCTTGGTTCCGCTAGAGGTTCATCGTTAACAGAATTAACGTTAAAACAAACATTGCAGACAAAGTCGTTATATTTAGCTGGTGGCTTAAGATTGAACCGCTGTTGTAGCGTCCTCGTGCCTTCCGCCTCAATTTGAAATGCAGACAGACGACCTTCTATTTTTGGTTAATTTGCATCATTGACTTCTTGGTCTGCTTCCATCGTATCATCATTAACCTCTTGCTCAGGTATTGGGTCATCAATAGTCTGTTCCGCCTCTAAAAATGTATGAGTCTCTGGATCATTTTCTGAATATGATGGTTCAGAAGAATGTTTATCTTGCTGACTTGATGACGTAATGCTTGTACCTCCTCCACCATGACAAGTAGATGGCTGCTGGTCATCGCTCATCTCAGCCTGTGGTGAAACCACTTACCTTTTCCACTTCCTAGGTATTATTTCATTTAATCATCTCATATTTTAACTTCGTCTTATATATTTGCTTTTATTTTTCCTCACTTCTGCAACGATACATAATGTTTTAGTAACTACACACTACACTACACACATCACAATTCCTTTATCTAAACACATTTACTTACGTGATCTAAATCACGAAACTTCGGACACTATTTTTCGACACTTTTACGTATCCCACAAGTTTCGGATCACTTCGATAATCTTATTATGCGTTTTTCCTTGTAATATTTACATTTATCCAGGGCGGTGAAACTTCCATACATTTAAGTAGCTACGAAAATTTGTATGGAAAGTGCTGCCATCTGTGTGGTTAGGAACATAAACTTCGACCATAGTTTTACACTGACGTCGATAGATAGAGCTAGGTTGATGGCAGTACATTACAAAATACAACATAGCAAATCTATTGTAGTTAAAAACTAAATTCGTAGGTACATACTTATTTATCAATGATTTTATAATAAAATCAAAATCTAGTTACAAAAAAATAAAACAATTTTTGGTTAAAATATTCTTTAAACGTAAAACGAAACGCAAATGACGCTGACAGAACGTGGGTACGTTACGTTAAAAATTTTAAACATTTCTGTTCTGTTCTGTCGTTGTTGGTTTCGTTTCGTTGTGTTTTGATTTGTGCTCCTCTACGACTTGGACTGTGCTTGTTTTCTTGATATCTGCTATAAACTCTTGACCGTGCTTTCCCTTGGACCCCGTGATAAGATACCTAAACGATTGACCCAACGCTGCGCTGTGTAAATTGGACTGGACTTTGCCTTTCGATTTGGAATTGACGAAGGTCGAATCTTTGAAAATGCCAAGAAAATCTGCCTTTAAGTGCTATTTTGGATGTACTCCAATTAAAGGTAACTACTGCTTTTAATTTTTATTAGTAAATACCTGATAGAATAAAAAATATGAGAAGGTACTTATCTTACCTACTTAAGTGATGAATTAATTAATACAAAACTCTTATGGCCGATTTACACATCCATAAGTAAGTAAGTAAGTAAGTAAGTAAGTTCAACTTACTACTTCCTTGCTTACTTAATCGGCAAGTAGACAGCAACGTCCAAACGGTGAATTTTGCTTACCGGTAAGTAAGTACAGAACCTTGCGACGATGGACGCGAGACACGTCCTGCCAACAATGGATTGCGATGAAGCCAGCACTTAAGGCTACGTGTTAGTGAAAAATCAAAATAACACGCTCTTAGAATTAATTTATGAAGTAGTAAACAATAAAATTAAAATCTGCGAAAATTATGAAATGTTGTTAAGGCTTTATTCTGTGGAATACACTCGATGGAAACACGATTTGATAAAGTAGGCTCGATAGAATAAATTCACAAAGTTACATATTTTTGTGTCATTTTATCTTCTTTTCTAGGTTTTATTCTTAAAATAAGTAATTTGATATTATGAGTCATTTACCAAAATGAAGTTCATAGATAACTTAAGGGCTTATAACCAATCGTTTTTTTTATTACATTACCAATTCTTCTAAATATAAAACGTGATTATTCGCGCCTCTTCGCTGAGAGCGAGAGAGAAGCGCTCAAAATACCTCCTCTTAAGTGATATATTGAAAGAATTATTAAATGTGGTTATAGAAGAAATCTAAAATCAAATAAATATTGAACACCAAAATCCTATACGGACTTGGGAACGAAAATGGATTAGCAGAAGGAATGTTCATGGTGCAAGCTATCAGCTGTTCAAAGAATTGTCGGTAGAAGATCCACGGGAACTGAAGGACTAGGTACCTACTCGCTTAGAATCAACCAAGGCGCCAGCCTTGGTCAGACAGCTATTTTAGAAGTTTGACAGAAATCTTATAGGTACGATAGCTTTCTGAGGTTTAAGCGAGCACTACAAATTGAAATGAAACACTTTTTTACGGATTAACCCGCGTTTAATTTAACCCTTTACAGGGTCCGTGGTTACCGGGAGACTGGTCTCCCTGTAATATATAATATAAAAAACTATGTAAATAGTAAATTAAACGCGAGTTAATCCGTGAAAAACTGTTTCATTTCAAGGTACGATAGTTGTAAATCCACGTGATTTTAATCGAGTAGTAGGTAAGTACCACAGAAATATAGTACTTAGGTACCAACCTTGTTTGCAAACAGGGTAGGTAATAGGTAATAGTAGGGGCTGCAGCCACTACTGTAGGTAGGTAGTCAATTTTTAAACCTTTTAGTAGTTTGCAATATTTGTATGTATGCTGTGTATTGTCCACGCATGGAAAAAACGCGTGAACAAACATACAATCATAATATAAATACATACCTACATATATACACATATACAACAACAAAATAGTAAATAAATAAAAAGCACTGCACGGGCGGCAGGCAGACAGAATGCGTTTCGTTGTGTGTCAACTTATGAACTTACTTACTTGTGCCGTCCACACGGCGGCAAGTTAAGTTGGCGGGGAGCGTGAGACGCAGCGGGAGGGATTACGCGCTACTGTCCTGTCCAAAAAATAGAACTGGTTCCTATCCTGCGCGAAGTCGCTACTTACTTACTTACTTACTTGCCGCCCGGCGTCCACACGTAGTTTTTGCTTACTTACTTACTTACTTACTTATGGATGTGTTTAGGGCCTATTGTCTAATTTTGAGCCTACTAATTGCGCTCCTGTAAGTACCTACTTTTGTCTATTTGTTTGGTTTTTAATTTTCAAAATGAGTTTCTCCCGTGTTCTTTTAGCAACAACACAATGTTGGGAGACTCCATTTTATTTCGATCTATCGTACGGTAGTAAATTATTTATGAGCGGGACGTGCACGGGGCCCGGATGGGCCACGGATCATGCACGGTGTAATATGAACTGTTTCAAACAAAATGTATGCAACGTCTCAAATCAGTGGCCCCGTGCACGGATCGCTCTAATACAAATCATCCCTTAACATATAAAATACTTGGAATTGGCTTAATGCTTAATGCAAAGCCATTAATTAAGTTATAATAATAATAATTTTCAAAATAGTTTTGCCTATAATGTTTATCTTGAAATAATTTAAAAAATATATTTCTTAGGGTAAGAAGAGTAAACTTTAAGATTTAATAAAAAAATGTGAACTAGTAACTTAGGTACCTACCAAGATGAGGAAACCAATGCCTCGGTAGCCTAGTACTAAACAACACAGGCCTTATGTAAAACTGTACATGGAAATAGTGTAAGTAACAAGATTATAATATTGTTTTTCAGGAAGAGTCCATCACTTTCCTCCACCAAAATACCCTTACTCGGAAAAGTTTGATCAGTGGAAAATGGTATTGAGTGAAATAGATAAAGAAAAGGGTGATCATTACATACACAACCATATTTATTTCTGTGATTACCATTTTGAAGACTTTTACCAAACAGCCAGCGGACGACTTACTAAAAACGCTGTTCCAACATTGAATATTCGTAAGTTGTTTCTTTATTGATTTTTTATTTGAATTTTTTTATTTTAAATAACACTCAAATTACATTTTATTGAAATTGAAAAATATCAATAGTAGTATAATTTACTACCTATAATATATATACTTTTTAATCTTAATGTCATGTCTCAGCTGACATGTAATTATTACCTATTTGTTATAATTTTGGTTTCAGCATCTTCATCAACTTGGCAACCTTCAAAAGTGGATAATAAAACATGTGATAATGAAGAAGCCTCTACTAGCCAAGGTAAAGATAAAAAGTTATATAAGTAGGTGTGTGTAGTGTTTATGTACAATGTGATTCTTAAAACTTGAAGCTGGGTCCACTGTCTGTATATTAATAGCTAGTGTGGAGATTGTGGAAGAAGTTACCAATTTGAATGGGGAAAACTAATATATGTAGTTAGTTTTTAGTTGTGATTATGAATCATGGTTGGATACAATGTGTTGTTTAAAATGTAAGATGCTAACTAATGTATACTATTTTCTTTTAAGGGTCAACATCAAAAGAAATTGATCCAATATGTGTGGATCCACCTATCACAATTCCTGTGAGACACGCTTTTGTCCAGAAAGGTTAATATTATTAAAGAAAAATTTGTAAATTTATAATACACAGGCACAAGCCTTCCCATATGGACAACATCACAGTCATGGGAATATAGTATACAATCTTCAATCATCTAAACACTAGATACACAATCCAATATAAAATATGTTCGAAAAAGTGGTTCCAACTATTCTTTAGAATTTTGTTTACGAATAATCACAACAAATTTTGTTACTTAGCCCTATCATCACTGCAATAAGTGTTAAAATTAGACGGCAATGTCAAATGACAACAGAGCAATCCAATGCTCACTCTTGGTTGGAGCATTAGTTCAAGGCGTCACTTTGAGAGTGCTAATGCTATGCGATTCTCTAAGCGACACATAGACGCTGCACTCATGGCTGTGATCATAGATGTTACAGCCGTCACATCGTTCGCTGCAGTCTCGGCGTTATACTTGGTATTCTGTAAGCTCTATTAGCTCGCCGACGATCTCTCGGCTGCGTAAACGCACGGCTGTTCGCTAAGCTGTGCTAGAGAGATGATATTATCCTGGTTGCATAATCCATAAATTCTCGACTAGTAGTTTGTAGCTGTTTCTTTGTAATAAAAATTATACAAGTAGTTAGTATAGTTTTTATTACAAAGAAACATGTTACCGTTCAATTTTAAAACATCATTCTGTCTATCAACTCCAAACAGAGGACATAAACTAAAAATGGATGTTTTAAACTTAACCTTTAATTTGATTTAAGAGTTTTGGCTTTAAATTATAATTTATCTTTAAAAATTTTTGTAAATTACTTACTTAGTTGCCCATTAATTTTTAAGTTTCAAGGTAAAATATATAATAAAATATGATTTCTCATTTAGGCTGTACGTCGATGCTGTGGTCAAAGTTGAGGCTGTTTCGCCTACAGAATACCGATTTCATACAAGAAATGTCAAAGAAGTGATTCCCTATCACGCCGCTTACAGCCGTGCGGAGCTAGCGTTAAAAATTATTAGAAGAATACCAATGGTACGCTCGCCGCTGTAGCAGCCGCTGCTACCAAGGCTTTAACGATGTTTGCGCTTAGAGAATCGCACTGATGCTGTATCTAGTGTTTAGATGATCTTAGTATACAATATGATTAAGTAAGTAATTATTTTTCTTATTTCAGACACTTATTTCATGAATGTTGGCAGAAATAATAATTTCAAACAACAAGCACAATTAAAGGTCAAACTTTTAAAATTAAGGAGTAGGTGTAAAACTCTAGGCCAAAAAGTGCGACAAGCTGCCAAGATATCCCAAAATAAGGCGTTTTTAAAAGCTGTTGAGAAACTGCCCGAACCTGCTGCCATTTTTACTGGAATGCAATTAAATAAGGCATTTATTAAACCAAGGGGAAGAAGATACACAAACCAAGAAAAAATTTTGTGCCTTACAATATACAAGCAAAGCCAAAAGTCTTATAAATTACTGCAAAGACTCTTCGCATTGCCTTCAAAAAGAACAATCCAAAAGGTGTTACAGAAGATTAAAATTAAGTCAGGTATCAATGATAATATTATACAACACCTGAAAAACGCAGTAAGGAAATTGCCTGAAGAAAAAAAAATATGCACTCTTATATTTGATGAAGTTGCATTAAGTCCTGGTTTATATTTTAATAGAAGCTGTGATGAAATAATTGGTTTCGAGGATTTTGGTGATAATAAAACTACTAAGATAGCTGACCATGCACTTGTTTTTATGGTCAAGGGCTTAAAAGGAAAGTACAAGCAGCCCATTTGTTTCACATTTTGCCAAAGTGTGACAAAGAGGACAGAATTAAAAAAACTAGTTCAAGAAGTACTGAAAGCTGTACAAAGCACTGGTTTAATAGTAATTGCCACTGTATGTGACCAGTCTTCTTGCAATGTTAGTGTCATAAATAGTTTAATAGATGACACAAAAAAAACATATTTTCGAGAAGGCAAGGAATACAAAAGTCTGTCATTTGAATTTAATGGAATGAAAATATTTCCAATATTCGATCCTCCGCACCTCCTTAAAGGATTAAGAAATAATCTCCTCACAAAGGACTTAAGATATATTCAAAATGGGGAAGTCAAATTTGCAAAATGGAACCATTTACAAATGCTTCTTGATGCTGATCCAGGGGACGATGATATTAGGTTAGTGAATAAATTGACTGAGAGTCATGTCTTATCAGAAAAAATACCTAAAATGAAGGTGAAGAACGCAGCCCAGGTATTCAGTCAGAGGGTGTCCGCAACAATGAGATATTTAGCGAGTAAGTATAATGTCGCTTTAGTTTTATGATACTAATAGACTACAAGTAAGGTTATCTGATTGTTAGTGTTCTTTTCAGGTCAATATACAATGACCAGTATATGTTATCATATCACAAAATGACTTTGTAAGAACACATGCACCTATTATGCAGTAAATTATCTATGTTTATATTTTGTTAAAGAAAAAGAATTCACTTTATTACTAAACTTCAAACCATTTTACAAAATAGGGAGAATAGACAATACGAACTCACCACACGAACTCAATGTAATCCACATTGGATAATGGTGATTGTACAATAATTAATAATTTTTTCCTTTTCTTGTTGCATCTTGTAAATAATAATAATTATCTTTTCAGATCACGATATTCTTCCTAAAGAGTGTCTGCACACTGCTGATCTATTACTTTTAGTTGATAAATTGTTTGACTCTTTTAATGGTCATAGCTATCAAAGCTCGGAAAAAATCTATAAGTGTGCACTAAAAATAAACTCGCCGCATTTTAAATTATGGAATGATACATTACCAATTTTAAGATCAATGAAATTCAAGGTGGAGAAAAAGTTAAGAGACGGGACCATTTCTACAAAATTTGAACAGGTACCATCACTTAAAAATTGGGTATCTAATATTAATGTCTATAAAGAAATGTTTAATTATTTACGCGAAACTCATAATATAAGTAGTCTATTGACAAGAAATATTAACCAGGATCCATTAGAAAATTTTTTCTGCAACATAAGGAGTAATGGTGTCAGAAACACGTCCCCATCTTGCTCGCAGTTTATTGGAGCATTTAAAACCTTACTAATAAACAATTTAACCTCGCCCCACTCAGTTGGGGCAAACTGCGAGCAAGATGACAATAAGGCATTAAAACCCCTCAAAAGCCTGTTAAATTTTCAGAACAAGGTATCAGGAGAACAACCCACAGACACTATTAATGTGGATTCTGTAATTCACTGCTTCACGCAAACAGAAATAGACTACTCAAATAACACTATTAGTAAAGAGGCGAAAAGATATGTAGCCGGATATGTAATAAAAAAAACAATACAAAAAATTTGTAAAAAATGCCATTGTTGCCGAATGCATTTAGTGAGCACAATGCCTCCGAATAATAAAGATTACATTTTAGAAAGAGATTACACTAGAAGATCACTTCATTATCCATCGGAGGCATTGTGCGAGTTTGTAGACGATGTTTGCATAATAATTCAAACACAGTTAAATGAGGAACCACATAAAATATGTTTAAAGGGTAAAATAAAAGAATTAATAAAAATATTTTGTAATCTATCACAGTTCTCCTGTCAGACTCATAAAAGTGATGTACAAAATTTCCTAATGGATACAATATCAAATATAGTCATAAATAGCTGGTGCACTAATGTCAATAGAATACTTAAAGGCAAAACAAATGTATGTAATAATAATATGACAAAAATACAAGCTCTAAACTATTATAATACACACAAAAAGCGAAAATAAAAATGTAAACCATATTATTGACTTTCATTTGTCATTTAAGTAAAATTTTAAACACTGAAAAAAGACGACAACCTCAGGTGGGAATCGAACCACGCACCTTCCGCATTCCGGGCGGCTGCCTTAACCACTTGGCTACCGAGGTTCTGGCTTTCAACCGTCGAAATTTGTCAGTGCTTGATGCTTATGTTTTTAGTCAACATTGCTTCATCAAATCTTAGAAGTTTTCTTTCACCTCTGAGATCCGAAAGAAATATTTTTACAAATATTTAAACATTCGGTTAAGATGAAGCTGCGTTTATAGAATAATATTTTATATTTTAGCGTTTTATTAACGCTGAAATATACTTAAGTAAAATTTTAAACACTGCCCGCCTGAGGTTGTCGTCTTTTTTCAGTGTTAAAAATTTTACTTAAGTATATTTCAGCGTTAATAAAACGCTAAAATATAAAGTATTATTCATTTGTCATTTTAACGACTAACATCTCGTGACAAGACAAAAATCATTTATTGATTTCCATCTTGTCTACAGACAATGAGATACATCTCATTTTATTTTAATTTGCTGCTTATTTTATCTTGGATGCCTGTTTCTAATTTAAGTCAAGATTATGTTGGCATGAAGTTCGACTGAAACCTCTGAATGTAGAAATTCGTAATGATTTATATTTGTGTTATTTATTTTTTTCTTTGGAATAAACTACGAAAAATGTATTTATTCCAAACAAATAAATAAATAAAACAAATATAAATCATTACGAATAAAATAATTTAAATAAAACCAATACTAGCGCCATCTAGCGTGGCTAGGCGTAGGTATGCAGCGCCATCTCTGTGCTTAGGTACACACATTTTGCAAAAGGAAAACCTCAGTGGCCCATCTATCCCCGTCTATATAGTATTATCTATGCATTTATCTCACTTTAATTGTTTTCTATTTACTAAATATTGTATTTTGGTTACGTTTTGAAGTATCTGACAACTTATTTTTGCTTCGTTGCTATGCAACTTATCAACATAATCCAATCAAAACTTTTTGACTTTCTTATTTATACATTTGGCCATCTAGATTTCTCGTTTTAAAAATATTATTTTGAAAATTATGCAGAACTCAGAAACCGAGGTTTCTTTATAAAGTTCAGCCGACGACTAATTATTACATCTCTAGCTTTGGATTCAAAAGGTTTACTCTACTGAGACGATCACCAGCTTCCGAATTGGAAGGTCAAGACTCCTTACTTGCCTCTTCCAAATTGGAAGGACTAGTCTTCAAATACAAACACCAGCTTCCGAATTGGAAGACTACGGCCTCCAGACATCGCGCGCGCCTACGCCTGCCTGTGCCTGTCTCGCCTGTCAGCCTGCACCTTCGCCTGCCTGCGCCTGGTGGCGCCTGCCTGCCTGCACCTTCGCCAGCCTGTGCCTGCTGGCGCCTGCTGCCTGCGCCTGCCTGCGCCTGCTTGCCTTCGCCTACCGGCGCCTGCCTACCGGCGCCTGCCTACCGGCGCCTGCCTACCGGCGCCTGCCTACCGGCGCCTGCCTGTCTTCACTTGCCTGCGCCCTTCGACGTCTGCCAAGTTCAGCGCTTGCCTCCACACCTTCGCCTGCCTCCACGTCAGCTGCATCTACCCCTTCACTTTTTATATTATCATCCTACATTTTAATCATCATCACCTCCATACTCACCATCCTCACTCACCTTTTTATTTTAACTTTGTTTGTAATTTTATTTTGACTTATAAATATTTGTAAATTTCTTATCATCTTTTCTTTTTTAAATGTCGCTTCACGACAAGCCGGGACGTGTTTTTCATTTTCAGGCACAACAAAGTCAAATAGGCAGTCAGACCTTTTATCAGCAGCTTTGCTTTGAGAGGAATCAGGCTTCTCCGTTTTTTCTAGGAGACCCGATAGAGGATTCTCGTCGAAGGTGACATCTCTTGACCGAATCAACTTGAAAGAGTCACTGTCCCATATACGGTAACCATCGTCAGAGTCGTAGCCGATCAATATTCCCTTTTGGGCCTTTTTATCCAACTTCCTTCTTCGTTGCTTGGGAACATGTGGATAACAGTGAGATCCTAATATTACCATATGACTCAATCTGGGCTTCTTGTGGTGCCATAGCTCGTACTTTGACTTCCCATTTATACAAGTAGGGCCAGTTCTATTCAAGATATACACCGCTGCTAATACCATTTCAGCCCAAAGTCCAGTAGGAATCTTGGCATGTGCATACATCAGACTTCGCGCCATCTCCACAACAGTTCTGTTTTCTCTCTCCGTCGGATTTTGCTCTGGAGTGTAGGGCATTGTCAATCTTTGAGCAATGCCTTCCTTAAGAGTACCTTCTATTTTGATGTTGACAAACTCTCCGCCATTGTCGCTTAACAGTTCTTTTATGACAACTCCAGCTGCTTTCACTTCAGCTAGCATAAGCAACAGCTTTGCGTGAACTTCAGCTTTCTCTCTCATGAAGTACACAAATCTGTACCTCATGTAATCATCTTTGAAAAGTATAAAATACCTCAGCTTTGTGATAGAACACGGAAAGGGTCCACAGACGTCAGCATATACCAATTCTCCGGGTTGCGATGCTTTTTCCCTGGTTCCAAACTTTAACCTGTGAGATTTACCATAAATGCATCCTTCACAGAGTTCCTTGGTTGCTTGGACTTTGATATTGAACTCCGTTTCTATCAGTTTCTTCACGTGACTCTTATTTTGGTGACGATATCTTTCATGATAAAGCTGTAACAGATTTGAAGTTGTGGACAGCTGATTCACTTGTAGAGTTGGTTTCAGACATCTGAGTTTCAGTTTGAATAATCCCCCACACTTGCTGCGGGTGCCAATCAGTTTTGTCTGTCCATCCATTTTGAGAGTACATGATAATGTAGTAGACTCAAAGACACTCCTGTCCGATATATCATGCGTAGCAAGTACTGAGAATAAATTTCTGCTAATACTGGGTACATACCAAACATCCTTCAACAGTATCGTCTCTAGCTTGCCGTTTACATCAGCTTCTGCAAGAATATCTCCAATGCCTAGGGCTTCAATACATTGGCCAGTGCGCCAGTCACAGTATGCTGGCTATTGAAGTACTTGAAGCTTTGAAACAGGTCTCCTCTATTAGTCACGTGACTGGTCGCACCATTGTCCGCGTACCAATTTCTAGATCCTTTGTTTCGCCAAATCCTTCTGCCGAATGTACTGCCATTACTGTCAGATTCATGTTTACAGTTTGTGATTCCTTTGGCGGTCTTCCGTCTTGAATCCACTTCTTGCAACTTCTGACTCTATGACCCTTTACTTTACAATAATTACATTTAAGCTCTTTGGGATAGTTTTTCTTCTTGCCTTTGTTCATTTTTGTGAATAGGGCTTCTGCATTTGTTTCGTCTGTGACTTGCGTGTCATTCTGACGTAGAACTCTTTCGTGTGCGCATAACTGACTTTGACAAACAATTAAAAATTACAATCAATAAAATAAAACAATAATCAAATCAAACTATGTAGGTGGTTCGGTTATGCAATTATTAAATTATCTAAGTCAGATTTTCGACAGAGCGTTCCTTCTTTGAAATTAACAGCCAACTGGACTTAAATCCTAGGTATTCGGAAGGTAGGGTGTCTAGGATTTTCCCCATTAGGAGGATTTCCGGTAATTTCGCCTCACTTTGTAGCTCCGTACACATTTCACTCCAAATGTTTTTTAAAACCGACACATGCGTAATTATGTCATGATTTGGGTCCTTTTTATAGCTGAAAAACTTCAGGCATAGGTCGTAGGTCTTGTCTACACACGTACCTCCAAAGATAGCTCTAGTTCGTCCCACATATCTTTCGCATAATCAAAGCGCACAACTTTTTGCAGAATGTCATCGGACATGTTTGTCGTGAACAAAATCATAATCGCACTGTTCAAATTTTCGAAATCTTGAAGATCTTTGCCATACTTTGCTGTTTCATCAGCATTTGCCGTCAGCGCCAAGGATGGTTTGGTCTTCTTACCTTCTAGGATATTCATACCTCCCGGCATTGCCTTTAAGACAATTAGTATTTTAAATCTCCATGTTTTATAGTTATTGGAATCTAAATTCCCGATTTGAACTTTGCTCGCGTTTAATATTGCTTGTTCCATGTTCTCTGCTACCACTTTAGAGAAATACAAATAAAACAAATATTCTGTTCATGACAATTTGTATAAGAGTCAACTATCAACATAACAGTTGCTAGGAAACGTAAAATAATGAAGTACTAAGGTAATAGAGAATAATACAACATATTGCACCTTCTTCTTAACAACGCCGAACTCAAATAACGTGGGAACAGGGCGAGCTAGTGTTGCCACAAGTGAGCAAAAGCAATGGTATCGATAGGCCTATTGATACTATAGATATTATCGATAGTATCGATTGTTATTGCAATATTCAGCAGCAATTAGTATCAATACTTATGGGGGTTAAAGTTACTCGCGTCCGTAGGTTTACCCTCGAGACCCTACACGTGACCCCTGGGTAGTGATAAATGAGTGACACTGACTGAGTGCCCGCCGTAATACCACCCTCTCACGAATATCCGGCGTGAAATAATGGCACTTGGTGCTGTTGTGTTTCGACCGGCCAGAGTTCCCGAGGCCCCTTCCCCCCCCCCCCCCCACCCTACACAATTCCTATTCCTTTCTTAAAGGTCGGCAACGCATTTGCGTCTTCTCTGGTTTTGCTTTGGTTCATGGGCGGCGGTGATTGCTCTCCATCAGGTGACCCACCTGCTCGTTCGCCTACTTCTTTTATAAAAAAAAAATACTATCAATAGTGCCTTCGATATTGAGCTTCGGTAGTTTTGTCCTATGGATAGTGACCTTTCCCTCAATAGAATTGCTATCTATATTAATATTCTTAAACATTACTCTTGAGTCACAGCACTCACAGCCTACTATCGATAGCGCAAACTTATCTATACTATCGATATTATTATACTATCGATAGTATCAATTATTGTTGTAACAAAAGTCATACCCGATATTATCGATACTATTGATAGTATCAATTATTGTTGTTACAATAGTCATACCCGGTATTTTCGATACTATTGATAGTATCAATTATTGTTGTTACAATAGTCATACCCGATATTATCGATACTATTGATAGTATCAATTATTGTTGTTACAATAGTGATACCCGATATTATCAATACTATTGATACTATTGATAGTAAATACGATATTGAGATTCAATACTATCGATACTATTGTACTAAACTGATCTGTCGATAGGCCTATCGATATAACAGATGATTTCCGAGGTTAACTATCAATAGTTCGGCAACACTATGGCGAACGAACGATGAGGATGTCTCACCCTTGGCCTCGGGCTGGTTCTGCAGCAGGTATCTCGTGAAGAACGCCGCCTTGGTCCTCGCGGCGGCTGCGGGGGAGTTGAGCGCCGCCGCCACGGCCTCGCAGCCGCCCTGCGCCACCAGCTCGCGGATGGACGGGCTGAACTCACGGCAAGCGCCTGAACACAATAATATTAATTACATTTTAAAAGTATGTAAGTAGACATGTTACTACGCGGCTCGAGTTGAAGCCTCATTTATAGCCCAATTGTCTCATTTCGCAATCAGTTTGCGTCAAAGAGCCACAGAGCAAGTCGTCTACAGTTGGTCGTCACACTCGAAGCTTAATGGAGATAGCTATCTTTTTTACTCTCGAGCTCACTGTATCTTTGTTCATCAATAGAACCTATATAAAAAGTACTTTGTGTTCATTAGTGAATCACGTGAACATAAAGTAGTTTCATAGCATATATATATATTTTATATATATATGCAGCACGACTTTCTACGCTCCACAGTATGTCTTACTGCGTAAAAAACGGACATCCTAGTTTTTTAAATCCATGCGATAGAGTAATCTACAACAAATGCCCGAGTAAAACTCCCGCGAGGATAACTTGTATAGTTTTTTTTAGAAATATTTGAAGAAAAAGATCCCGGAAAGAGCAAAATTACAAAAACTAATTCTATCTTTGAATGCTTAGGTACGTAAAATTAAAAAATACTGAGT